>OX465555.1:20201227-22601227 GCA_950022955.1 Xestia ashworthii
AGATGGCGCTGTCGCCCACAGTACAGATCAGCTCCGTATTATTTTATCTTAATAATAGTTTTTCTGCAAATATATAGTAATAAATAAGTAAATTAGTTAAAGTAACCTACTATAAACAAGTGAAAATGTTATCCAGTGTTTATTTTCATTGACTAAAAAGTTATAAACGTTTAAAAACGTTAGTGTAATATTACCTTCAAGAGGGACAAAAACAGTGCTATTACTATGCTTCAGTGAACTACTGTGACTTAAAGTGTACCTACAAAAGTGCCATTCAAGTGTTATTAAAGTGCCATCAAGTGTTAATCCAAAAATAAGAACAAAAACGGAAACTTTTCAAACTATTGCGCGCGCATTCATCAATATTTTGAATTCAAAATAAGACGCATCACAAGTCATAACGAACTTTTCTAATTTGATATCCAACAGAATACCAATTTCAACGTAATAAAGAAGAGACAGTTTGGAACATCGAAATAGTTGCACGGCCTGCCAAGTACAAGGTTGTGAGTTCGTGCCCCGCAATCTGCTTGTCCTTTTTGTGACTTACCGAATTATAAAATTGGTTTTTCGACACAAATAAAAATAAAAATGTCGTAATAGTGGCTATATAAAATTGAATCACTAATATTCGACCTGTACCTGCAACAAAATGGAATTCTTAGAAAACATTACGTTCCGGATGAGGAAACGTGGCCACATCACTGTCAAACGACACAATAAACGAAAGTACGCTCAATAACTTTGCGAACTCACCGCTAGATGGCACATCCAGTAGCCTACCTCCTAATATATCCGATGATGAAGGCGACGACGAAGAAATCTTGCAGCTTAAAAATGAACTGCAAAAAGTCAATCTACAACTAAGCGCAGCTCGCGAAGAAATTAATAACATGTCATTAGAAAACATGAAGTTAAAACAGGGAAATTAAAAATTTAGATGCAAAGCACAAGATATTGAAACAAGTTACAAGTAAATTAACATCTGAGATAACCGTTACCCAAAGAAAAAAAGAAAAAACCAACTGTCAAAATCATGTGCAAATGTTCCTACTACTCCGCTAGAAATTGACACTCCTTCACAGTCACCAGCAACCAAAGAAAAGCATTCTGTACAAAATAAACACTCTGAGGCACTTTACTCCCAAGAAGCTGAACTGCCAATCAAGCCTAAAAACACCAAAGATAAGCTATGTATAGTGAGTGCAAATAAAAATAACAAGATCTTGTCTATAGCCGAGAATACATTTCAAAACTTTGAATTATGTCATTATGTTTTCCACGAATTGTGGCACGGAGCAGCTTATCAACAACTTGGAGAAGAAATTAATAGAATATACAATGAATGATTATTGCATTATTCTAATTGGAGAAAAAGACTTCCATAAAACTGAAAACTATGTAGATATAATTATAAAACTGAGAGAAAAAATGCTGAAAATACAGCACACGAATATTATAATATGTGTTCCTACTTTCAAATTAAGTGATCATTCAACATTGTTTAATTGGCGCATAGAGACCTTTAATAATCTACTTCATTTAGACTTGCAGACGTACAACTATGCAACGGCGTTTGACTCTAACTTAGACTTGTGTTACGATTTTACAATGTTCTCTAAGTTCAGCAGGAAAATAAACGATCGTGGTATGCAAAACTATGTTTCATAATCTGTCGGTAGCTATAGCTGAATATAATTCATTTTCTAAACAAGTAAATATAGCTGACAACCAGACAAGCATATCGTCTCCACGATGCGATTTTTTTCTTTAATCATATAAATATAATGCATCAAAATATAGCCGGTCTCCTAAATAAGTCCGATTTACTTGTTATTAATATACAGGAACTGTTAAGTAAACAAATTAATTTAGATGTTATATGTGTAACCGAACATTTCATATGTCTGGCCAAGAGAAACTTTTACATGTACCAAATTATAAGCTAGCGGCATGTTATGCTAGACAAAACATTAAGCGCGGTGGAGCCTGTATTTTAGTTAAAAAAAGGCATCGAATATAAAGTCCTGCCTGACATTGTGAAACATTCGGTGTCCGGAATTATAGAATGCTGCGCAATTGAATTACCTTCACAAAGACTTACAATCCTATGCGTGTATAGACCACCAAAAATCACTAATCTACACCAATTCTATGAAAACCTAGATATTATACTTAAAAAGATTTCCAAACCAAACAAAAAAATAATTATGTGCGGAGATTTTAATATAGATATTCTGAAAAAGAACAGAATTAGCATGGATTTTGAATATTTTCTGAAGAACTATGATTTGAAGCTAGAAATAAATAAACCGACCAGACCTCGTAGTGGAACGTGCTTAGATAATTTTGCACATAGTTCAAAACAAAGCTGCCAAAGTAAAATAATAGACTTCGGATTATCCGATCATACGGCTCAAATATTTACAATGAAAGTTAGTAAGTTTAGCCAAATTAAAACGTGGAAAACATCAAGACGGGACATATCTGAAGAAAATTTAATTATCTTTAGAAGCCATCTCCAAAACCTATCGTTTTCAGATATATATAGCACAGAGGATCCAAATGAAGCTTATGACAAATTCTTAGAAATATTTCAACTCCTATATGATCTATGCTTCCCCTTCAAAACGGTTATATTAAGATCTGAAAAAAAGATCAAATGGGTATCTAGAGGTATTAGAATTTGCAGTAAAAAACAACGCCAATTACTCTGGAAACAAAGACTTAATCCTACTATTGAAAATAAAACGACATTCAGAGAGTACTCAAAAAAATTTAAAAAAATTATCAAACTGACCCAGAAAGCACAGAACAACTTTCTAATTAAAAATTCCAAAAATAAATCTAAAACATCCTGGCAAATAATAAATAGTACAAAATCCATAAGTGAACCCTTAACAAGAATAAAAAAACATAATTTAACAATAACTGACCCTAATGAAATAGCCCAATCATTCAACGATTTCTTTATTGATCAAATCTCAGATCCACCCCTAAACACAACTAAAAATACTGTAAGAATAACGCATAACCCTCATTCTATTTTTATGGCCCCTGTTGTCCCTGAAGACATTATAAGGGTGATCAAATCTTTAAAGAACAAGAAGAGTTTTGGATATGATGGTATTTCAACAAACGTTGTAAAATTTGTCTGCTCCATTATAGCTAACCCTCTAAGCCACATCATTAACGCAAGCATATTTGCTGGAATATTCCCTGATAGCCTTAAAACCACAATAGTTAAACCACTCCATAAAAAGAACAATAAAGAAGACATGGCTAACTTTAGGCCAATAGCTCTAATCCCCATATTTTCCAAAATTTTTGAAAAAGTAATTTATGAGTCATTTCTTTCATTTCTGTCAAAAAATAATATATTATGTGAGGAACAAAAAGGTTTTCGTAAAAATAAAAATATAAATATGGCCATATACGATCTAATAAATAAAATAATGGTTAATGTAGATAAAAAAATACCAATTTGTGCCATTTTCACCGATATGACCAAAGCTTTTGATTACGTGAACCATGAAACGCTTTTGGCCAAACTTGATGCTTACGGTATACGAGGGAATGCTCTACGTCTCATCAAATCATATCTAAGTGGACGTCTTCAATATACAGAAATCTCTAAAATATGTGTCAAATCCAAACGTGAGGTTAAATATTTATCTGGCCCTAGGAAAATTAAATATGGCGTTCCGCAGGGCAGCGTTCTAGGGCCATTATTATTCTTGCTGTATATAAATGATCTGCCCCGACACATCCCTTACCCTTGTGTGTTATTTGCCGATGATAGTACGATCCTAATAGACTGCGCCAACGAAGAGCTTTATGAAGATGAAATAAATAATTCTCTAAAATTAATAATAAACTGGCTCAACGATAATAATCTTATAATAAACCTCAATAAAACAAATATAATGCATTTCTATCAAAAAATTCTTCCTTTAATCTTAAAAATTAATTATAAAGGACAAACTGTTGATAGCGTTAATGTCGCTAAATTCCTGGGTATATTGATTGACAGCCAATTAACTTGGAAACCGCAGGCTGAAGAAATCTGCAAAAGATTAAGCACGTCTGCGTATGCTCTCTTCAATCTGTCCAAGAAAGTTAACATTGATACATTAATGGTTGCATATCACGGTTTGGTGGTCTCTGTTCTAAGGTTTGGTGTAGTATTCTGGGGTAATTGTTCCGAAAGGGAGTCTATATTTAAAGCCCAAAAGCGATGCATAAGATCCATTTTCAATCTCAAGATTACAGACAGTTGCACTCCTTTTTTCAAGAAACACAAAATATTAACTTTTCCTTGTCTTTACATTCTCGAAGTATCTATATTCGTTAGAACTAACCAGCATTTATTTCCTACAATAAAAGATACGAGGTTGCGAACTACTGCCATGAGATCAAAATATCAGAGTCTTTTGTGTACTGGTAGATATAACACAGCTCTGCTTAAAAAAAACATAATGGGTATGGCACCTATTATCTTTAACAAATTGCCAAATTGTATTAAGGACCAGCCCTTAATAAAATTCAAGAAAATACTATCGTCTTTGCTGATAGAGAAATGCTATTACTCTGTTAACGATTTCTTAAATGATGAATTGTAAATTTTGCTTCACTTTATCTCATGTATTATGTAAATAATTTTAGACTTAGCTGATCTATGATTTCACTTTGAATTTAAGTACTTGATTAGTTTTTAAATTATCTGTAAGTTAACCACTACATATATTTTTGTATGCCAACAGGCAGAATGTACTGGGAATATATCTGAAACTAACACCATTATTGTAACACCTGCATTCTATACAAATAAAGATATTATTATTATTATTATTATTATCTTAAGAATATGTTTGATTTTCATATTATATTGGTATTACGTTTGTATGTAAAACGTATGCCCCGCCGGCCCCTTAACACTCTTCACATAGCTCATAGTCCATGCATCGCATCGTTTATTTGGTCTTCCTCTACTCTTATAGCTATTTACATCCACGCTCTACTTCACCAACATTTCTTTTTTTTGGTTTTGCACAGTGTGCTCTTATTTAAGCATTAACTTAGGCATCGCTTAGTGTGAGTGAAAACGAGCATATTACGAGTCTTACATTGTTTAAAGAAAATTACTACCGAACCCTTTGTTTTATGTATTTTAAACAGTAGGTCTTCGGACCGTAGTTATAATGAAATTAGTTGAGATAAACTTAGGTATTGTGATACGTAACCGTTTTTATGATAAGTACAGTCAGCAAAACAGTTAGGTTTTCAGGCTAGCAATCTTCTTACTACTATTATAAGTGGAAAAGGGTTATAGTCAATCTGTTTGCAATTTCATCCAAATCTTTTCAGTAGTTTCTGCGTCAAAGAATAACAAACAGCGATCTTTGGAGACTTTTACATTTATAATAGTCGTAAGAAGATTGCTAGCCTGCATACCTAACTCTTTTGTTGACTATACATACCTCATAATTTTCTTGCCCTTATCCCTATTGATTTGTGGTCGGTGCAGCATGTCTTCTACTTCCATACATCTCTATTTTTCGTCATCTCATCAGACACTTCTTTTCTTGCCATATTAATTTTGAACGCAGTCCAACCATCGTTTCTTTGGTCAGTACACCCATAATTTTCAAAGCATTCGTCACATTTGTTTTCTAGTATAATAATTATTATCTTCTATTCCCAAGCATTTAACAAGCATTTTCTGTTTCATAATTTCAGCCGAAAGACGTCCACTGCCGGACATAGGCCTCCCCCAAGTGTCGCCACATTGACCGGTCCCTTGCGACTCGCATCCACCGGATTCCCGCAACCTTCACCAAGTCCAACCTTAACCTAATTTTCTGTTTGACTGACAGTAATTAGTAAGTTTACCTGCTCGCTTTTTCAGCACAATTACGTTCAAAAATTAAAATGACTCCAATTTTAAATCACCAAGCAAACCATTACAGAAACCAAAACAGTAAACAAGCACTAAAAACACGCCACACAAAGCCGAAAAACACCGCAAAAATTAGATACAAATATTTTAAACTAACACTTTTAACGCCCTAATTGGCAAAGATTACGCCGTTTTAAATATTCAGTGGGAGAAAATTGCTCACATTAATGGCCACACAAATTGTACCGCAGTGCAGGGTTAAATCCGTGAGTATTGCTAATTTGTATCAATTTAACACAACACACTCCGTTATATTGAGTGTTAATAAGCTTTACTTCATCGATGTTCGTGTCTGCTTTATAAGGGTTATATCTGTTTGTCTGTCTGTTTTACATTCTTATATTAAATGTTGTTAGGTAATCTTTTGTCCAAATAGTAATTATTAGAAGAATGCCGTCTGTGATACAGGTTTATCTTAGTACAGGCATCGTACTTTGTTGTACCTAAATTATTTATAAGATTTATGTCGTATTGTACCAATTTAAACTTTGAGTAAAACTTTTTATTTATTTTAAACTTGTTTACATAAGGTGTTACTTTATTCATTACATAACATCACGCTTGTAATCTCCCAAAGGGTCAGGCAGAGGTGAACCTACTATACCCACATTTCGCCAGTTATGTCTAAGTCCTAGGTGACCTAGACGACCCGAATGGCGTAGTGGTAGTGAGGCTGCCTTACGTTCTTAGGGTCCTGGGTTCGAATCCCGGTAGGAGCAAATGTTTGTGTGATGAGCATGGACATTTGTTTCCGAGTCATGGATGTTTATATGTATAATAAGTATATATTTACAAACAAAAAGTATATATGTACTATATCAACTATCTAGTATCCACGACACAAGCTATGCTTAGTGTGGCACTAGGTGGCAGTGTGTGTTAATGTCCAGCGATATTTATTTATTTATTTATTATTTATTGCATCCAGACGGGCTGTTACTGAAAAACCGAATAACAATTTGCTAGACCCGGGAATCGAATCCAAAACCTGCTCAGCAGTCGCGATTACAGCCACAATACCAACGAGGCAGTCATTTGTTCATTCAAACTCAAACTCAAAGCATTAGTTCGACAATAGACTGTGTCCATTCATTTTATAAGTGATACCGGCTCTGTCCCTTCTCGTAACTTTCCCATTTCGACAACTAAACAAAATACAAAATACACCTAAAACAAGAGAACCTTAACATGAAGCAATAGACTTCAAAGCGGTTCATTTTTCTACCATGACTTCCAGCAGGATTGACAGATTTTCGATAACGAAATCCGTTTTTAACATCTTCACAATCCTGCATCGGCTTGGGTTACACTGCGTGTAGGATTTTTTTTCGGATGGGAAATCATCAAATGCCTTCTCCCACTCTGGGCGGAGCGGGAGGGAGTGTCAGACTTTTACTGACTAAAACCCATCCATGTTCCTTCCTCGTCCTTTATGTTCTGGGGCCACGGTATCTCTTTCGAACAGTCCCGTAGCCGTGTAGGCCCGGCCTTAAGTATGTTTTTCGTGTCCATCTATGAATTTTCATGCAGTCTTCATCGTCATCGGAAGTCTTTATTCCGGAATGTTTATGTTTATGCAAATTCAAATTATTATTTAACTTAGAAACAGCAACACGAATGTATTACCTTTATTATCTGAACTGATGTTAAAAATTTGGCAAAACCAAATAATAATATTATGTAGACATACCTAAAGCCTTTTGACCTACATAATAATTTTCCCAGATAAGTCTAAGATACTCGAAACATGTCTAACGTGTACAGTGTATACATACGAGTATGTCATACATTTCAGATCATAAACCCGACGGCTAAAGACTGACACAATTTTCTCTCAAAGGGATGTTACACACTTGTATGAATCGGTTTGTTTCGGCATGCGGCACAGCAAAGCGGCAACATCGAATATTATTATGTATAGTGTAAACATACACTCCGTCACTTATTTCCGTTTGGGAAAAATCCGTTCGGCCTATTTGGAGTTTTACAGAATTAATTTAAACATGATTCACTGACGCTGAATGTCAAACTGAGCTTGCTGTAGCCTGTAAGGCCTGGAAGTAACCCTGAAACTAAGGGCGCCAGCGTAGTTCATTTTGGAAGTGGTCCGCAAGGGCCGATGCCTGCCGTTAGTCAGTAAAAGTCTGAAGTTCTGCTCCGCCCGAGCGCGTCATTTGATGATTTCCCATCTGATGAAAAAAGGATAGTTAATTTTGAAAATTATTGGTTGATTTGCTAATTTCGTTTTATATTTCAGTCGACCTTTTTGACTAGATTGGGACCTACCTCCACTTGAGTTATGGAACTCAAATGGAATTGGGGAGTACACCTAGCAAAATACGGTGATGGCAGGTGGAGTAAAGCTGTGACCGAGTGACGTCCTAGGAATGGATAGAGAAGTGTTGGTCGTCCAGCAGCAAGATGATATTGTTGCTATTGCAGGAATATCCTGGATGAGGTTGACACAAAAGCATGGAGCTTGACACAAACAAAAGAGAGGCCTATACCCAGCAGTGGGTGAAGTCTGGCTGTGGATGATGATGATGTTGATAGGACCTTGCTATAGACACAATATCTATGATGAGCTTTGACAAACCTTACTAATTGCTTCGGGTTGACTTTGGTGTTGAACGAATACAGTTTATTCGGAAGTACCGACTCAGGTTTGTACACATGCGAGGATCGACCGGAGGACACGGTGGAGCACAGGGTGGAGGTCTGCCCCGCGAGGGCGGAGCAACGCCGTGCCTTTGTAGCGGCGATCGGTGGCGGCAACCTCGCAGGAGCATGGGAGCAGTCATTTGATGATTTCCCATCCGAAAAAAAAAAGGTTTGTATACATAAACGCGATGCGACGTCGTATCGTGTTTATGTATAAAAGCCGTAAGACAAGTGTAAAACTCCCTATGACACAATTTTCTCTCTTACATAATTTCGTCAACAAAGTTATCTGTAAAGAAAATTTGTAAAATAAATCATGATACGGAGAATTTTAAGGCAGACGTGACATTGTGAATCCAGACAAGTCAAGCACTCAGTTAAATTAATGTGAGCTAGGTATAATATGTTCGTGTATTAAAAACATGTGAGATGGACATAGAGTAGGTGATTTTTGTGAATAGATGATGTGTTTCTTTCAAGGATTATCGTTTTGAGTGTCACTAATTTTGTTTAACATTTATCTTGTTTTACGTTTTTTGTATAGTAAGCAACGACTAACGACCTATTGTAGGGCCTACGCTGTCCCCAAAATTTGTATAAAATGTCTAAAAACACGACAAATAGACCCACCCTGACCGTAAAAAATATATATTCCGTAGGTACATGCACACACACAGTAGAAGTCAGCCACTGTTTTTTCAGGCATCCGCACTTAAGATGGACCCTCTGGCCGAACTAGTTGACCTTGATACCTTTAAGAAGTCAAAAAACCGGGACAGGAAAACAAAGAGAACTTTGTTACTCCTGGGATGGAGTAAAGGTATGTAATGCCGTACAATCGCAAGAACCTTTATAGAAGTCCTCTTGACGTACATGCTGGAGATATTATGGTCTGTTCAGAGCGCGTATCCCAAATGTTGGCAACGTCGCAATTAGCTGTCAAATATTTACATGTTTTAATTAATTTGGCAATTTTACTGTATGAAAATAAGAAATATGGCTCTGTAGTGCACTAAAAAATTGAATATGAATTGCAATTAATACCCTAAATTTGATGTTGTAAACGTTTCAGGTGTAAAAAAGGCATTTGGCAAGTTCCCAAATACTTTTTTACATCTAAAACTATATATTCGGTATTACGATATTAATTATTGCATTTCCTAATCATTTTTTTAGTCCACTACAGAGCCATATTTCTTATTTTCACACAGTAAAATTGCCAAATTAATTAAAACACGTAAATATTTGACAGCTATTTGCGACGTTGCCAACTTTTGGGATACGCGCTCTTCACAACTTGTGTGTGCGCAGACACAGATACACTCTCGCTTCCTACATTTATAATGCTAGTGGGCGAAAATACGACAGGATCGCACAGAATGTACCATCTAAGTGCTTACTGAAAGGGTACTATTGCACAATTATTGGATTTCAGTAACTCCGTGAGATTTACGTACCCGCGACCCGGTTCTTCTTTTTCCACATAGTTTATTTTTTTTATTAAGCAATATAGCTATTTTTTTCCCCCATTTACTAGTTTCATTTATAAATATATACATCTATTATTTAATGTTGACGTCTACTAACGTCACAGAAGACCTCGTCGAAAGTGCAAAAAAACTTTCACCTAGTATTCTATTCTAAAAAGTTCATCATCACTGTCGATCTTCATTCAAGATATCCATTCAAAAAAATTAAAACTATTTCCTTTTATGTTTTCACAAAACTAGCATCCTATTTTTTCTTAATTGTGGGATTAGTGTCTAACGTGGTGTCGTCGTAGAGAATTTATGCCACCCCTGGACCTCTGACTTGCCGTCGAAAATATCTCTATCTAACGCCTGCTGGTTTCCTCATGATGTTTTCCTTCACCAATACAAATGAGCATCTTACTCTTTCATTGGATATAAATGATAAGCAATACAATACTAAAGTACGCCAAGTAATGATAAAGTAGTACATGTTCAATAAACACATTGCACTGCCCCACAACAGACTTTTTAAAACTTAGATGAGGCCGGTGTTTCGTGTTTCTTCGCTGAGAAGAACAGCAAAATAAACTAAGAGAGACAAGAAAATGCCCTGATGTTATTTTCTCTTCATAATACCATCACTACCATTGCACTGCCCCACAACAGACGAACATTCAACTTCCACTACATTAAGACTAATAAATCAACAACATTTCGTAAACAGTACATCTCTCATATTGCCGACCAGTTGCTAATTGTTCAAAAAGTTCCTCCTAAACTGTCTGTATCATTTTACATTTTAATATCCCTCAAACATTTTGTTCCACGTACCGAAACATTTAGTACCACGACACGGTCCGCATTTAGTTCCATCGAATAGTTTAACTTTGAAAAGTTCAAATGAGTTCCGAGAGGTAACAGTTTTGAAAATAAACATGCTTTATCCCCGTATTTGTTTTGCTTAGATGTTGTTTGTTGTTTGTTGTACGACTCGTACCATGACTGGATAATAAGCTAGATTATTTTGTTGACAGGATTTCGTGTTTTGAATCAGTTTTCGTCATATTTTTTTTGTAATTTCTCAGTAGTCAGTTGTTTTTAGCCAATATTTGCGTATGTCAGATTCTATAATCTGTAGACAAACACCTATTTATTCAATGTATTACTGCCGTGGTCCATTGGACAACAGAATGCACTTTCCTGCGCTCATGAACTTACTTAAGTGCTACTCATGAAAGTCAAAGAACATCAAGAGGAGCTCGTGGCCACATAATAATAGGCGCACGGTTCGAACTTAAGGATTACCCACACTTGCTTCGTCGTCGTAGGTCGTTCCGTGGATGGGTGCATTTTTACGTACAGTTTCCTACGCGAGCGGGGCTGCCATTACAGATCTTGGACAGTTGAGACATGTAGTTAGAAGCCCGAATATCTGACAACCACTCTTACCAAATGGGTTTCATATTTCCAAGCACTGCATCCGATTGGACTGGAAGCCGACCCCGACAGAGTCTAGGCAGAAAAGGCTAGGCACATGATGATGGTTCATAAACTAACAAAATATATCACATCCTAATTGTCCCTCAAACAAAAACCACAATTCAATTACACTCCCCACAGATGCACCAAGCACTTAGGCACAAAACTTCTTTTTCACCCCATAAATATTCAAATCCATGTCTCAGGGTTTAAAACGGCAAAGTGTGGTGAAAGCAGCTTTGGCGCTGCGCCCACCCGCCGCAGCCATTACGAGATTCTTTAATATTTTAATACTGTGCATTATGCATCGCATTTCAACGCCAGACATTGTGACAGAGTTTAATCCTGGTGAAATAGTTCAAACGCTTTCATTATGAACCTTTTGTCTACAGATTATGTGGTCGAAAGTTGAAGTTGCAGTCTGTAGATCAAGTGACGGAGGGAATCTAATGTTATCTGGTTTTCGGGATCGTTGAGTGTTCGGCGTTGTTCGTGCATTTTCGGTTTTGTTATGGGAAATCAGATGAATATAATTCACATTTGATTTCAACGATGAGTACTAGTTTCACCAAAGGGATCTTGCAGGGAACAGTTGCATGTCCGGTTGTTTGCTCATTATAGAAACTGATGGACACTACTAAAGCCGACAAACTCGTAGGCAAGTTCTGGGCTGACACACTTTTGTTTGCCAATGACACACTAAGATAAACTGTAAGTATCGAAATATTTATAAGACCAATGTTATAAACAGAACATGTTTGAGTAACACATTATTTACAGCCCTCAATTCCCCAATCGTTTCAAAAGCCGCCAGTCTAAAAATAGCCCATGTACTTACGTGTAAATAGGTACGGTCTAAAACATTGAAACCGCTTAGAATTCAACTCACTCCTAAAGAAGGGCGTGAAAATAAGTAATTACAGCTTTCGAAACACGAAACCGTTTGGCGGACTGACTGAAAATTCGATATTCATAAAATTAAATTTCGAGAAGTAACTTGAGTTGTATCTGAAGTATTATATGAACAGGTGTCTGGAGTTACTGAATAAAGTCAATATTGTTATTTAAGTACTAAGGACGTCCAGTACTGAACTAGTTAAGTATTCAAACTGTCGCAATTTGATAATTTAGTGTAGTGTCTTCTGAATACAGATACTGAGAAGCTCGTAGCTAAAATAATAACAACGATTCAGGTCAATCTTTAGGTTAAGCCGTGCTTGCCTAGGTTGGTTTGCGGATAGGTGACCAGCCATTACATGCGGAGGTTCCTCCGTACTTCAAAAGCACGTTAAGCTGGCCCCGGCTGTCATTTGTAGATCTTAGACAGTCGTTACAGGTATGTCAGGGGTGTCAGGGGCCCAAAAAGTCTGGAAATCTTAACAAGGGGTACCGTGTTGCCAAGTACTAACTGGGTGTGGTCAAATAGACAGTCGCTCCATGTAAGGTATTCTGCTACAGACAATTAGACTGGTAGCCGACCCCAACATAATTGGGAAAAGCCAGGATAATGATTTGATTCTGATCTAATTGTTTATCAAAACCCCGATTTCACTAATTGTAATTCCCTTTCAATACGAATGTTAAACCATGTTTGTATATTATGCTTACAATGTCTTCATTACTGATAAGGAAAAAGCTGTACTTCACTTCTTATCACAAATCCTCCTATTTGCGAAACTTATAACAACCGTATCTTGGTCTTGTTTGCTTAGGATCGTCATTTGTTTATCGAATCATAGGGGAAGGAGAAATGCATCTGAATGTATTAATATTTAGGTATCCCGCAACCAAATAAATCAGCGAAGAATAGCGGAAGAGTTTTACAATCATCATCATTAGCCCATAATGTTCCCACAACTGGGACACAGACCTCCTCTCAATGAGAGGGAATGGGCTATAATCCACCACACAGGCCCAGTGCGGATTTGTAGACATCACTATTTCTTAGAATCTGGTTCTAGCGGAAGAGTAAGAATACATAATTTCGTCCATATCAGCAGGAGACAGAAACAAACAAGGTCAATAGGCACAAAGCAAACCACTAAGTTTAAAGCATAATTTTTTACAAGTGCTAAAAGGTTGGCATGTATTTTTTTATGGGAAATCTTTTCTTGGAATCTTATCTTTCCATGAAATCTTTGGCTTGAAATAAAGACCGGTTCTCAATAAATACATTTAAAAAAACATAAGGGGCAGTCATTGAGGAATGTCGATAGAAGTGAAAACTAAGTATCTATAGAATATCTGCTACGGGTTGTGCCCCGCGCACGCCAAGTGGTGCTACGCCGTAGCGGATCGGCTACGAGTGCTACGAAGCGTTAGGTGACGGTCACGCAAGTTCCACGATTTTTGTTCACCCCAAAAAGTGCTCAAGGCACCTAAAGAAATTTTCACTTCAAAATCCATTTCTATACAGCAATTATTTACCAAACAGTTTCTAACCCATCCTATTTTCCCTGAATAGTCTACATGAACTGTAACCGTTGACGGTAAGCCGCTGTCATATTGACGGCAAACGGCGCAACCCTTTGACGGCTTATCCAAATACGTATCTGGTTGGTAAAGACGAGTGAGTGACGACCATTAACATGCAACCTCCTTTCCGAATTCAATAGGAAATCTTTTGAAAGGACATGCTTAAAATATTGTTATTTTGGTTGAGTAAGTCGAATGATTTATAATGTAGAAGTATTACGTTTAACTTAGCAAAAAAGTACTAAGGCGACTACAGGAGCTAAGCGCGAGTTTTATACTGTCTGAAAGTAGGTATATGATTCAGCATTAAACAAAACCAGAAAAAATACGATATTCTTCAGGATATATGTTAATACTAGCTTCTGCCCGCGACTTCGTACGCGGATCCTGTTGCTTAGGCCAGCGACAACGGGGTCGTCGAAGATCTGAAACGTCTGATTTCGAATTCTAAGAACCCGGGGACGGGAAAATAACGGATCTTTCCCACCTGAGCAACACATACCATTTGTTTCTTTTTGCCATTTAACGGCTTCACAAAAAATACAATTTTTAGCCATACCTCCGATGGCGGAATATGTGGCGTATTCAATCATAGGAGACGTAAATGCACTCCGTGCCTTATCAACCCAAGGAAGGTCGCCATGCCCTTTTTTTCGGTTGGGAAATAATCATATAACTTCTCCAACTCTGGGCGGAGCGGGAGGGAGTGTCAGATTTTTACTGACTAAAACCCATCCATGTTCCTTCCTCGCCCTTTACGTTCCAGGGCCACGGTATCTCTTTCGAACAGTCCCACAGCCCCGGCAGGCTTCGACCTTTGCGGGCCCCTCCCTTTATGCTGACATCTCTTGAGGCGCACGTGGAACACGAACGCGCCGTCGACACGGCAGGTCGCCATGCCCTACGGCTATATCTTGAGACACAACCGATTTTTCAGATGATATCGACATTCTGTTCAGAGAATGTCGACGTCGATCAAAATTCAAACGATCGTTCAATGAACGTGCATCGCGCATCACGCATCACGTACATCACTCGTTTCAAAAGACCTGTTAGTAGATGTGCGAATACGCTGAAAACTCAAGCCTGATTCTGTATCGGTAAACATTTCGGATTCGCTCACGATCAGCGGACAGTCGCGCATCACGTTCCGCACTTGTCTCTAAAGACCTAGAAGAAGCTATGCGTAGATACGCTGAGAACTCAAGCGCTATTCTCTATCCGTGAACGTCTCCGACTCGCGAGACAATGCGTGACGTTCACGATCAGCGGTCAGTCGCGCGTCACGTTCCCTACTTGTCTCTAGAGATCTAGTAGTCGATGCGTAGATACGCTTGAAACTCAAGCGCAATTCTCTATCCGTGAACGTCTCCGACTCGCGAGACAATGCATGACGTTCACGATCAGCGGTCAGTCGCGCATCTATTCTTCACTGGTTTCTAGACACCTGGATGTAGATGCATAAATATGCTGAGAACGCAGGCGTGATTCGCGATCCGAAGAGGTTTCCACGGAGCAAGTTGCAGCCTGATGTTCTCGAACAGCATCAAGTCTCTTTTGACGCTCTTCGGCAGATTCTTGGGATCTTATGATCCTCCATCTTTTAGCTCCTTTGGAACATTGGGAAAGATTTGACCTCTTTCTAGGCATGGTTATAGTTTTGTTGTGAAGATACCTGATCAATTGAAATCTAAGTAACTGCTCCCCTGCGTTACCGGGTAGGCTACCGAGTCACGAAGATAACTGGAAAAGGAAATTAATTCTACAACAGGTGTCCGAGATCTTCGATTTTTATAAGTCAACAGAGAGCGCTCATCAGATTGAACAACTTTTGCTAAGACGTCATTTATATATGTGTTATGGTGTAGCTGGGCTCTTGGAGTTCCACAACAGGTGTTCCAGATCTTCGATTTTTATAAAACAACAGAGAGTGCTCATAAAATTGAACAACTTTTGCTAAGAAGTCATTCCTATATGTGTTATGGTGTAGCTGGGCTCTTGGAGTTCCACATCAGATGTTCCAGATCTTCAAACTTATACTCTCAGCAGAAAATGCTCATCATGTAGAACATTTTTTGCTATGGTGGCATTTTTGTATCTCTTATAATTTAGCTGGTCTGTTGCGGTTCTGCATCAGGTGTTCAAGTTTCCAAGATAAATTATAGCCTCATAGCTTTTGCCTGCGACTTCATTCGCGTGAAGTTTTGATATCGCAACGCATCGCCTACTCAACGGAAGTTTAAACTGCTTTGTTCCCGCTTGCAACATTTCTTATTGCTGCTCCGCTCCTATTGGTCATAGCGTGATGTTATATAGCCTATAGCCTTCCTCGATACATGGACTATCCAATGCAAAAAGAATTTTTCAATTCGAGCCAGTAGTTCCGGAGATTAGCGCGTTCAACCAAACAAACAAACAAACAAACAAACAAACAAACTCTTCTGCTTTATAATATTAGTATAGATGTTATATAGCCTATAGCCTTCCTCGATACATGGACTATCCAATGCAAAAAGAATTTTTCAATTCGAGCCAGTAGTTCCGGAGATTAGCGCGTTCAACCAAACAAACAAACAAACAAACAAACAAACTCTTCTGCTTTATAATATTAGTAAAGATGATAGTGTTTTGAAAACATAATACAATTACTTTTACTCGAATCCTTTGTAAAAAGTAACCCCCATTTATTTCCACGACTAGCCGACGCCTTTCCACGCAACAGACGCGACAATAGCCAACTATGCTTACACTCGGCAAAAACCGCTCTAATGTCGAAAAGCTTTTTTTGTACCTCAATACCTCAATCTTACAAAGCTCTGACTACAAATTTATTTAAAAAACAGATTCGGAATTTATTAACAGACAAAGGATATTATAATATAAATGACTTCTTATCGGATACCTTTTGACACATTTTACCTTTTTTATACATGTTTACTTTTTGACGTATATTATTTTGTACAGTTTGACATAGTATTATTTTGTACCTGTTATGTATTCGACTCGTAGGGAGGCCAAATACTTTTTGTGGACTGTATTATTATTGTTCTTCTCACCCCGGTTCGTGTGGACCAGTTGCTGGGGCTCGGCTGCTGATCCAGCCCATATGATCCCAATGCTGGGACTCAGCTGCTTACCCAGCTTATATGGACAAACTAGGTGGGGTGGTTCTTCTATGCGTCTAATGAATTAAACGCGATTACTTTTAACACTTTATATTTTATAGTTATAGGTTTACATAGCGGGGCACAAGACTTTACATAAGATTGTATATAAGGAATTTAACACTTGGGGTGCGTGGGACTCATTAGAACTATGATTCTACTTTAACTTCTCATGACAATCTGTCTGATATGGAGCTCTTCCTTAACTTCTTGAAGACTTCTCCTTGATTAGCTGGTAGAATGACTTTGTTACATGTT
Organism: Xestia ashworthii; assembly: GCA_950022955.1. Lineage (NCBI taxonomy): Eukaryota > Metazoa > Arthropoda > Insecta > Lepidoptera > Noctuidae > Xestia > Xestia ashworthii. The sequence continues at coordinate 20,218,696 of OX465555.1, forward strand.
TCTATTTACTACTATTTGACTCGATTGTCGCCAATTTAATCGGTCCCCCTTACATAAATAATCACGTCATTGCAAGTTGTGGGAGCACCTGAGCGTCCTTGAGGGAACTTTACCCAACTACAGACCGTAAAAATGGACTTTCCCAATTGCTGATGCACTAATATTCTTTATTGCGTAATATTCCAGTTCGGACAGGTTCGAACCTGACCGTGTCCCCTCTCACGAATGGCTAGTGTTGCTAATTTAGCTCCTGTAGTCCCCTTAAGGTGGAAGCGTCAGGGTAGCCCACGAAATTCAAATTTTCTTACGGTTTTTGCAATTTACTGGTCAGTAGCAAGTTGTATGTTGATTCAAATATGATTCACGACCATCAAAAATATGGCTTCACAGAATGATAATCATTGAAATCATTAATACAACCCACTATAGTCTGCGCCACGAGAATCTATAATTTTTGTAAACAAATAATTTCTACCAAGATACGTAGCGACAATTCAATCAACAAGAAATACTCCCAAATTCAATCAACTCAAATTATCATACGTGTAATACGAAACTAACGAGCATTTTCACTTGGTTGGGTTATATTTTGGCGATATAACGCTGTTGTCTAATGTTTTGTGGTACTGGAACGCATCTGACATCATGGAACGTAAACATTTGGGCTGCCATTTTGAAGTAAGATCATGCTGACGTTGTTAATTTTTTATTTGATCCAAGGATTGCGAACCCAAATGTGTATTTATAAAGGACATTGCTCGTCGTCCATACATGGCTCGCCTAAGATCCAACAGGGAGGTGTATTTACTTTTTGGGTTTTAGATAATGTATATATTCGATTGAACCTGAATTTAAACAACGGACACTTTTGAGAATTCAGAAAAAATCAAAACACTTTCGGGTTTCGAGGTTATTTTTACGTCAATAAAAACATTCGGTTCTGTTGCCATCTGTCAATTTACAACTGGTATAGGGGTCTTTTGGCCTCGTAAAAAAATTACAATAAACGAAAGGTCCTGCCTTTCGTTTTTTTTTTGTTTATCTATGTTTTGTTACAATAGTTGTAAATAATGTTATTTTTTATGTGTTTTGTCCTGCACGGGCTAATAAATGCTTTTTATTTCTTATTGCTTGTTTCAAACAGCGCTTTCAATCGAGTTTTTTGATAACCCGTATTATTCCGCGAAATCCTATCGGACTGTTTGTAACTAAAAACCATTATCGTTTATCAAGTGTTGAGAATACTGACGCTTGTCTGTGTCAAACTCTTATTAAGAGTGCTGTACAAAGACTAGGCTGTATGAGCTATAATACCTTTGCCTATTAAAAACCCTAAATTGAACCAAAAAATAATAAGTTAATAACATCACATGTCCGAGGATCATGACGGAAGTTTATAGGTACTTTTTAAAATGTTTTCGAAATTAAAAAGTGTCCGTTCTATTGAAATATTTGTAATGTATATTATTAAAAGAATAATGAATTATAGTAAATGTTTCATGCGTGTTGATTCATAGGCCATTTTTGACAATGTCCTTTATAACTTCTCGTGGCGGGGACTATAGGTTCATGTAAACTTTGTTATTTAAATCAACATACAACCTGACCCTGACAAAATTTGAATTTCCCGGGCTACCTACACGCTATCGCTCAAAGACAGAAAACAGACAGCCTAAATCGGTTCGTCAAAAAGAAAGGGGTTTAAAAAATTCAATAACTATTTTATCCTATAACTAGCTTCTGCCCGCGACTTCGTACGCGGATCCTGTTGCTTAGGCCAGCGACAACGGGGTCGTCGAAGATCTGAAACGTCTGATTTCGAATTCTAAGAACCCGGGGACGGGAAAATAACGGATCTTTCCCACCTGAGCAACACATACCATTTGTTTCTTTTTGCCATTTAACGGCTTCACAAAAAATACAATTTTTAGCCATACCTCCGATGGCGGAATATGTGGCGTATTCAATCATAGGAGACGTAAATGCACTCCGTGCCTTATCAACCCAAGGAAGGTCGCCATGCCCTTTTTTTCGGTTGGGAAATAATCATATAACTTCTCCAACTCTGGGCGGAGCGGGAGGGAGTGTCAGATTTTTACTGACTAAAACCCATCCATGTTCCTTCCTCGCCCTTTACGTTCCAGGGCCACGGTATCTCTTTCGAACAGTCCCACAGCCCCGGCAGGCTTCGACCTTTGCGGGCCCCTCCCTTTATGCTGACATCTCTTGAGGCGCACGTGGAACACGAACGCGCCGTCGACACGGCAGGTCGCCATGCCCTACGGCTATATCTTGAGACACAACCGATTTTTCAGATGATATCGACATTCTGTTCAGAGAATGTCGACGTCGATCAAAATTCAAACGATCGTTCAATGAACGTGCATCGCGCATCACGCATCACGTACATCACTCGTTTCAAAAGACCTGTTAGTAGATGTGCGAATACGCTGAAAACTCAAGCCTGATTCTGTATCGGTAAACATTTCGGATTCGCTCACGATCAGCGGACAGTCGCGCATCACGTTCCGCACTTGTCTCTAAAGACCTAGAAGAAGCTATGCGTAGATACGCTGAGAACTCAAGCGCTATTCTCTATCCGTGAACGTCTCCGACTCGCGAGACAATGCGTGACGTTCACGATCAGCGGTCAGTCGCGCGTCACGTTCCCTACTTGTCTCTAGAGATCTAGTAGTCGATGCGTAGATACGCTTGAAACTCAAGCGCAATTCTCTATCCGTGAACGTCTCCGACTCGCGAGACAATGCATGACGTTCACGATCAGCGGTCAGTCGCGCATCTATTCTTCACTGGTTTCTAGACACCTGGATGTAGATGCATAAATATGCTGAGAACGCAGGCGTGATTCGCGATCCGAAGAGGTTTCCACGGAGCAAGTTGCAGCCTGATGTTCTCGAACAGCATCAAGTCTCTTTTGACGCTCTTCGGCAGATTCTTGGGATCTTATGATCCTCCATCTTTTAGCTCCTTTGGAACATTGGGAAAGATTTGACCTCTTTCTAGGCATGGTTATAGTTTTGTTGTGAAGATACCTGATCAATTGAAATCTAAGTAACTGCTCCCCTGCGTTACCGGGTAGGCTACCGAGTCACGAAGATAACTGGAAAAGGAAATTAATTCTACAACAGGTGTCCGAGATCTTCGATTTTTATAAGTCAACAGAGAGCGCTCATCAGATTGAACAACTTTTGCTAAGACGTCATTTATATATGTGTTATGGTGTAGCTGGGCTCTTGGAGTTCCACAACAGGTGTTCCAGATCTTCGATTTTTATAAACCAACAGAGAGTGCTCATAAAATTGAACAACTTTTGCTAAGAAGTCATTCCTATATGTGTTATGGTGTAGCTGGGCTCTTGGAGTTCCACATCAGATGTTCCAGATCTTCAAACTTATACTCTCAGCAGAAAATGCTCATCATGTAGAACATTTTTTGCTATGGTGGCATTTTTGTATCTCTTATAATTTAGCTGGTCTGTTGCGGTTCTGCATCAGGTGTTCAAGTTTCCAAGATAAATTATAGCCTCATAGCTTTTGCCTGCGACTTCATTCGCGTGAAGTTTTGATATCGCAACGCATCGCCTACTCAACGGAAGTTTAAACTGCTTTGTTCCCGCTTGCAACATTTCTTATTGCTGCTCCGCTCCTATTGGTCATAGCGTGATGTTATATAGCCTATAGCCTTCCTCGATACATGGACTATCCAATGCAAAAAGATTTTTTCAATTCGAGCCAGTAGTTCCGGAGATTAGCGCGTTCAACCAAACAAACAAACAAACAAACAAACAAACAAACTCTTCTGCTTTATAATATTAGTATAGATGTTATATAGCCTATAGCCTTCCTCGATACATGGACTATCCAATGCAAAAAGAATTTTTCAATTCGAGCCAGTAGTTCCGGAGATTAGCGCGTTCAACCAAACAAACAAACAAACAAACAAACAAACAAACAAACTCTTCTGCTTTATAATATTAGTATAGATAAAGAGGTTTTACGGACGTCCGTCATTGTTGTGCAATATCACCGGGCACACACATTTTTGGAACGTTTTTAAAGATAGACATTTAAAAAAATCAAGCCCATAATTTGTATATTGTGAGAAAAGCCTCAAAAATAAATCCGATAAGTACTTTGAAGATCCAAGCAGCCAGCCAAATTAGTTATCATTTTTTAAATCTTTTATCACACACTTAAGCTGTTTCCTACCACTTGCAGTTGTTTATTGTAAACAAGCAATTACCGACCCAACCCACGCACCAAGCAACATTCGGAGTTTCCTCTTCAGTACAAAATTAAACCTTAATTAAATATCATCAAAATTTATTTTTATTTTAAAAGAAAATGACAGAATTATCACCAACATTATATAACAGAAAACAAGATATAATAACCGGGTTACCTCCTGCAGACAAGATGGATGGACGTCATAAAAAAATTTGAAGGTAGAAAATATACAAAAGGTGCGTTTTTCAGCAACTTTTATTTCTTAAGAGAAAAGAGGGACCCTTGCAGGTGGGGCGGGAATTTATTATCTCTACTCGCTGAGTGTCCGGGACAACGAAGATATTTTTCGACGCTGGATATGAAATATGAACGACAAAATGAAACAAAAATATACGTCGATGCCTGTCGAGTACTGGGTACCAGACGATTTATAAATAACATCATACAGGGTGTAAACCACCTCATCACAAAGCCGTCAACCAAGCATTCCGTACATCACGCTAAGTAACTTTACGCAAAAATTATTGCTGAGAAACAACTTTTTTTTTTGAGGTTATAAATTATGTTTTGTGGTAGAACTCAATGTAACGCACTTAAAACATTGTGCTGATGGATGGATTGAATAGTACGGCGGTCGTGGAGGTGTTAAAAGTTAAAATGTTACAAAAAAACTTGTATTTAAAAAAAACTTCTCAAAAAGTTGTAACTTTGACCCCCCATATCTCCGTAACTAGAAGGTGAAATGATCGCAATGATGGGGACAATAAGTTCCTTTCGGCTTCGTGAAGAGGTGTTTTACACCCTTTATAGTAGAAGCTCGTGACTAAATATAAACAGCCGCTCGTGGTCGATTTTCAGGTAAAGCTACGCTTGCCTAGGTTGGTCCATGGATGGGTGATCACCCAATAGATTCCAAATTTCCTTCGTGCCTCAGACAGCATGTTAAGCAGTTGTAGCGGCTGTCATTCGTAGATCTTTGACAGTTTTTCCAGGTAGTCAGTGGCCCGAAAGTCTAACAAACCAATCTTACTCAGTACTAATGGATTGTGGAGGTCAGATAGGCAGTCGCTCTATGTAACATACTGGTATTTGGCTCTTTTTATTTAGACTGGAAGACGATATTAACAAAATTGGGAAAAAGCTAGTTGGATGATGATGATCAGCAGTTGCAGTTGTTGCAGTCATATAACTGGGACGCATTCAATAGGGTAGATGACAAAACAATCTAATTAGTCCGTCAAGTAGATTATTAAAAAATATTTGACCCGTTTTTTTTTTCTTTTGTTACGTAATTCAAAATTGACAAAGATACGACGCTTTTAAATTCCCAATACGTCACGCCTAGGTATAATTTTTAGCTAGTACTGACGTCACGAGCCCCCACTCCTGAGTTTTGATGCGTTTTATCTTTGTCAATATTCCTTGATTTACAAAAACAAAAAGTCCATTATTTTTCAATAATATGCACTAAATAGATTTGTAATTTTTGATACTGTCGTCATGCCTATTCTCTTCTCTGTGAAAGGTGTTTTCCACGTCTCAATACACACACAAACGATGTGTGAGCGATCGTTGCGCGGTCGCGTTTGGTGAAATTACGTGGTCGTGTGAAGGTACCTCCCGGTTTTCCTATCAAGTGATTTCGCGCGACCAATCGCTTGGATTAGGACGACGGGGTAGGTAGAAATTGTCTGTCATTTGTTTTGGCATATTCTAAATTCAAAGTGACAAAATATTCAGCCACTTCCAGCTATTTCCTTCATCTACGGAACAGCTTTATGCAAATTAGTTAAACAGGTAACCCAAGCATAACACAATGTTATTATGTTCAGTATTTTGATGAAAGTCTTATGTACCTGGTGTATGGTCATTTTCGGGGAACACCTGAATATTACCGAGTCTCTGAACCCTATTATTTCGTATGCAGGGAGTTTATTAAAAAAAATGAGGCGTTATTATATTTGGGGTGACGTGTATGGTAAAAGTTGGAGGTATTGGTAATGGTATTAGGAGAGAAGTATATGGATGAAGATGTTACCATAGTAAATTATATCGGACTTTAAGAGCCCTCCCTGGCTTAGAAAATTTTTAGTCGTCGAAACATTCGCTCAGGTTTACAATGTTTTTCTGACTAAAGTTAATTATTTTTAGTGCAACACAATACTGGTTTTATATTTAATAACTTTGTATGCTGATATTTTGTTTTTAAAGTCCATAAAGCTCGCTCTTGGCATATAAAAGCGGTCTCTCGCGCCCAATAAAAAATCGAGTTTTTTACAGTACTTCTTCCGGGGCAACAAAGGCTATATTTCAAAATCTATCGAGCCAATAAATAGATTCATATCCTTGACATCAAAATTGGCATTCAAATTTAGGGATTTAAATTAAGGCGACTACATGAGCTAAATTAGCAACTCCATTTGTGGTGGTTCAAACTTGGTCTGAAATGCTGTTAGAATAAAGTTCTAATCAGCTTGCACTACAAAGTGGTTAAATTTACGTCAGTCACTGCAGGCCGAATATTGCGAAATTAGTGGTTTCGATCGATTTACAAAAAATCTTTTGATTGGACTAAAAAAATAAAACACTATAATGCTAATATGTTGCTTGTAGAATTATTTGAACGAACTCGAACTGCTAACAAATAAAATATCAGACTGATCTCATGTTTTTTACTAGTGAAAAGATTATTTTTTAGATAAGTTGTGATTATTTTTATCAAGTAAAATTAAATGTATTATTTTTTCAAAACACTATCATACTAGCATATATCCTGAAGAATATCATTTATCTTTCTGGTTTCGTTTATTACAGTGAATCATAATTATAATTTCAGGCATTATAAAACTCGCGTTTAGCTCATGTAGTCGCCTTAAAGAGGGTACACGACAATAAGTAAGCATAACTATGTCCTAAGCAGGGAATTATAAACAAATGCGAATGTTTATAAATCTCTGCTTAGGCCAACTAACAAATATTTCCTATTTTAGCTTTCGCATAGGTTTTGACAGTGGTGCCAAGGTATCATTGATCAAACAGCTTGGTGATCAGCGATGGTTTCATGTCAATAGTTTCATTTTCCTATAATAGATCTCGGGTAGATATCAAGTTTTATTGATCGGTACAATACCTTTTAAACAAAATAAAAAAAAATTGCTTCATCCACCTGTTGTGGCAGATAAGCAATTAAAAAGTTTCGAAACTAATCATATACTTAGTTAAGGAAATATCACTCATTTTAAAGCAAGTTAAATTAGTTTTAAGTATATTTAAAAAAAATATGTATTAAAACCTTCTCTGAATATCTATGGGCCTTACTTGCCTGATAATAAAATGATTATTATATTATTATTATTATAACAACATACTTCTCTGAAAACATACTTTTGCATAATACTGTGCGCTCCACTAACTCCATTCCTCTTACAAAATGCAGCCAATATATTTTTATTAATATAAACTTTATGCATTCATGGGATTCCTATAAAAATTAAATTCAAGCATACTGCGCGTAAGATTGAAATTCTATTCTCCAGCAGCTGAGCTTGGTTTGATATAAACTGTCTGCGTGCCGACACTGCCGACGTAGTGCCTTGAAAACATAATATAAGACCTTGACCCTGCGTACTTACGCGACGCGATTATGCGATGGAATATCGTGGCTAAATAATAATAGCCGCTTGTATCGATCAGGTCATCAGAAATCATTTTTCATTGGAAAAGCTATTACTGAATATACAGGGTGTAGTTTTGCTTACTAGTCAAAATTTAGGAGCACAAAAGACATAAATAATCAATTTAAATAAAAATAAAAAATATACGATACTTGGTCATTCATTAATAAACCTGCTATTTTAAAATTGTGAAACTTGGACAGCATTTCAGAATAACACGAAAAAATATTCAAAATCACCCATCGCGTGACATTTGTGGCTATGTGCCTTTATTTGTGTGTTTCGGTTACAGGGCTAGTAACAGACGGGTTGCAAATAAATAAATAAAAAATACCTACGGGTGGTTTACACTTACACTTAGATTTCCGCAATTAGAAGAAATCAAAATCAAAATATTTTTTTTTCACATAGGCCTAGATGGGCACTTATAAAACGTCGAAAAAGGTACACGGTTTGCGTTGGTCGATTCCATGGAGAAGAACCGGCAAGAAACTCCATGGTTACTCGTTTCAAATCATTTGGTATTCCAATATTAGTCAAGAAAAAGCTTAGCAATTTTATAATTGATTCGGGTCGAGAATCATTAGCATAGAAACCTCCTTGAATTTGACCAAGATGCGAAACCTTGTATTTATCTACAACAGTAAGATCAAAGAGTAATTAATAATAATAATTAACCCTGTAGTTTATTAAATAACTAGCTTCTGCCAGCGGCTTCGCCCGCGTGAAGTTTGATTATTGTCCCATGGAATCTTACTGCCGGGATAAAATTATCCTATGTTTTAATCCAGGTTATAAACTATCTGTGTGCAAAATTTCATCCAAATCCGTTCAGTAGTTGTCGCGTGAAAGCGCAACAAACAAACTTACATTCACATTTATTCTCCGAACTGCTAAGCTATCGGGAGTTACACGTGTTATTGTGAGTCAACTATAAAAGATAGACATATGCTGTCTTGGGATATTTTTTATATAATTTTATGTGGAATATTTCCGTTATACATGATTTCTATGTAGCTTTAACCATTAAGGCTGCACACGCGACGGAAGCTAAAAAAACCAAGTAACTTCTCCCGTTTTCCCAACATTTCCTTTCACTGCTCTGCTCCTATTAATGGTAGCGTGATGAAAAGTATACTATTACCTGCTCAGGAGTATGTAGAATAATTGTACCAAGTTTCGTTAAAATCCGTCGAGTAGTTTTTTTTTTTCTATAAATAACATACAGACAGACAGACAGACAGAAAGACAGACAGACAGACAAAAATTTTACTGATTGCATTTTTGGCATCAGTATCGATCACTAATCACCCCCCGATAGTTATTTTGTAAATATATTTCATGTACAGAATTGACCTCTCTACAGATTTATTATAAGTATAGAAGAAGATAGATAGATATAGATAAATAATACAGTACGAAACTGAAATGCAACCTTTCAGCTTTTTATACCACATAAGTATTTTTAGTCCATTATAATTTAACATCTAAAATGCATTTAATAAACATGATAGTTTTCCTTAAAAATTCAATTCAATTCATTCAAATTATGTTTGACGTATCCATAAATCTCAGATGTCTTAATTGAATTTTATGCATCTCAACAAAAGCAAAATTAACATAACAATGTTACTTGTCCGTAATAAATAGAAAATAATTATTGGTTTCTAAGGATGTATTCACGAAAACTCACAAAGAAAATGTCTACCGACACAGCCCGCCTCGGTCTGCCTGACTGCGGCTGACTTTCGAGTTCACATCATGTCACCATGTACCATGTCCTTATAGAAAATGATCGTCGCGCAAATTGCACGATGGTCGAATGGCGAAGTTGTTCATCAAAGCGTCCGAATGCATCGTCTCGCCGAAAGAGGGCACATATTCTTCAAAATGACTTTATAGCTTTTAATAAAAGGTAGGTTCGGTTCACCTACGCTAGTGTATTTAATTTTAAAATTCAACCATGATAACAACTATAATTTTGATTTATATTTCACAAGACTTTTGAAGTAAAAACTTCTTTAAATGCGTTGAGCACTTTTGAGTGAAAAAAAAAAACATGAAACTCGCGTCATCGTCACCAAACGCTCTCATCATAGAACAGTTAGTCAAAATCAACCTTATACAATTAAGGTCAATTTTATTTTTTAATAATTGCTATCGGTAACCCCCAAAAAACAGCCACGCATGTTTTTTTTTATAATATTCCAACTATAGCGAAACTTTAAGTATGTGTGAACAAAACCTAATCTTGACCTCTATGAAATATTAGAAAATTGCAGTTATGTGTACCATGCTCATCGTTATAGTCATGTATTATAGGTCAGTTTTATTCAGCCACCAGTTTTGCAGCGGCTATTGTAAATTGGTTTCCAATCATGCTGATTCTCCAATGTCGTATATAAGGAGACAGAAACCGAATTGTCTGTTAATTGTTTCCAGACGTTCCAAGATGAAGTACTTCGCTGTGTTCGCTGTATTTGCGGCTTTTATAGCCTTTGTTTGTGCTGGTAGTTTGTATCCAGGTGAGTGTTTTTTTCCATTCATACACAACCCTAGTAGCATTTTTTGTTGGCATTTAGTTGGACCACATACCTCTGGTTAGTTGGCAAATGCATACAATTGGTGGGCAGTTTGCGGGTTGGGCCCAAAACTGATGGCCTACGTGGATTTGCCTACGAAGGCCCAACTTGCGATGGGGCCAACGTGGATTTGCCTACCACCAACCAACCAACTACTACCAATGTGTACTACCGAGCTAGTAGTGTTGAACTAATAACCTTGTGTGAACACTAATAGGGTTGAAATAAAACTAAATTGCTTTCTGATCTAAGGCGCGGGTCATATACAAGTGGCGTATGGCGCTGGCGCGTGTGCGGGTACGCGGGGGGCGAGGCAGTAGCGGCGCCACTTACTCGGCGCCACCGCCATACGCCGTACGCCACTCGTGTTTGTCCGGCGCCCAAGCTGGTGATATATTTACTAAAATTCACTCAAACAAAACCAAATCGTGGTAACACAACGATAGCGACTTCTAATTGGACTACAACGCCATCTATCGAGGTTGGTGTACAACTTTTGAACCTTTACGATATTATCATTACGGTTTCGGCATGAACATACCGCACACCAAAGACATTTAGTGACGGAATGTCCTTCTTAAATTATCCTTAATTTTCAATTTTGCACTTTGTTTACAATATAAACCATAAATCTCAAATATAAACAAAAATATAAAAAACATGTTTCGTAAATCTAAGAGTTAAGAAAGTACTAGTAAGCTCATACTGGGTGTACCAGTATATACGTATCATCCCTAACAGGCCCATTGAAAGGTTTAAGTTGGACCGATGTAAGTTGTTATCATAACTTAAATCCCTACAAAAAACTCCCAACAGTAGGAATAGAAGCAGCAGGCCCGTCGTTAGTTGGCCCAATGTTGTTTTAGTAATTTAAATCCCTACAAAAATCTCCTAACAGTAGGAATAGATGCAGCAGGCCCGTCGTTAGTTGGCCCAATGGAGTTATAATAACTGAAATCCCTGCAAAAATCACCCAACAGTAGGAATAGTAACAGAAGGCCCTTTGTTGGCTATTCGTTGGGCAAATAGTGCATGTTTATGACAATGGGCCTATTTTAAGTTTAGGTTGGCGGAACAACTAACCGTCTGCCAATACATTCCCAACTGTTGGCATAAGGAAGCCAACGGCAATTGCTACTAGGGAAATATAAATGTCACATAAGGTCAAACGACGACTAAATGTTTTTAGTGGTCAGCAAAATATTTTTAGTCAAAATCAGAAGAGACGAAAACCTTTTTTTTAAGACATTTTCCGGAAAAAAATTTTAAAATCTTTTTTACCAAAACTAAAGACAATATAATAGAAGAGATTTTACAAAAAGGTTGACACGGTAAAAAGGTTTTATGTTGTAGTGGTAGAAAACGATTGATTATTAACACCTGATTAGCCTATGAGAAAGTATAACGGATACTGCCAAATACCAGTATATGAAGCAACTGTTAACAAAAATACTGGTTAACACGATACCTTTTGTTGAATGTAGATACCACTTAAAGGATTTAAAGAACCTCTTAACGAAGCCGAAAGGCACTTGTTCTCCCCGTTAATGCGATCATTTTGTTTTATTCCCAGGTAGAACTACCTGGGAACCTTCTAGTCACGGAGATATTAGGGGTCAAAGTTCCAACTTTTAGACAAGTATTTTTTTTTAAATACAATTTTTTAATGAAAGATTTTTCGACCTCCACGACCCCCGTACTATTCAATACATCCATCAACACAATGTTTTGAGTGCGTTAGGTAAATTGAGTTTTATCACAAAACATGATTATTCACACCAAAAAAAAAGGTATTTCCCAGCAATATTTTTTGCGTAAAGTTACATATAGTCCTCGCCGCGAGAAGCTACTCGTATAAAGCTTCTTGTGGCGGGGACTATAGTTTAAAGGACAGAATGCTTGGTTGATATTCGTGATAAGGTTGTTTATTGTTTGGGATGTGAATTATAGTCAAGACTAATAATTATGAGTATGTGGTGGCAATACCAGAGTGTGAATCAAGTCTATGCCTAGATGGCAAGTGGTCAAGTGAATACACGGATTAATAATTTATTAAAATATCTGCCAAAGGTGCCGATTCTCTTGTACACCGAACTAACTTAAACTAAAACTAAAATTTCTTAATTTTAGTTAGTTGGTGTCGGTAAGTTATTCTGATAATAAGATTCTCTAAAGTTAGTTTTAGATTTGACACAATTAAAATCGAGTTTGACAGTCGCTAAGTTGAATAGACCATAGACTAAGATTTGTCGGAGATTAAAATAAAATCTGAATGAAAGTGAACGAAATGATCTGAATTGCAAAAAAAAACCCGAGTAAAATCAAATAATTATTTAAAATTGTTTATCATTAATCATTAATGAAGTACAGGGAGTATAATAACGACGTAAAACATTATTGTTGTTAAATATTTATTTTTCAGTTTTTATTATCTGTGACCATAGTAATCCTGCTAGGGTTGGAAATCGGAAATGGTTTAGAATTTTGGCGAAACTTTTCGGTTTTAAATATGATAATTTTATTATAATCGACAAAACTACCGTATTTAAGAAAAATACAAGGTAGCATGATTTGTCCTGTTATTTATTTCAGTTTATTACAGCTAGTTAAGAAATAAAAATTTGATCTTAAAAAAATAATGTTCGGTTTTGTAGTTGAAAATAACCGGTATTTTCGTCGGCGTTTGGAAGGAAAGCCCTATCTTCGTTTTGTTTGTCATGTCAGATGTCACATGTCAATAATATTATTAATTTGGTGGTCGGTTAACATAATTAATAAATAAATACTCTTTGATGTTCGATTCGTTTAACCAATCTCTGTATTCACGAGTAGTAGTAAAGTAACGTATACTTGTGTACACTATACTAGTATATAAGTACTCCAAAATACAAAGAACAAGAAGAAGAGATGATCCCAAAGTATTGGATTTTAGGCCAATGTCAGTAGCGAGCTAAACAAATTGGGCTGCAGCAGGACTGTAGAGCAGTGGCAACAATGTAAGTTGTTTCAGTGAGATGAAATGTTATACTGGATAGGATAAGTACATGCATAATTTTCATGTGTTCTAAACTAATTTAATTTCAACAGATTTGGAGTGTGTGGGTGACAAAAGTGAAAACAAAGGCAAGAAAGGCAAGGGATTCCATCAGGGCTACTAGTGGAGGACCGGCAGGGGCGGATCTCAATGACATTCAACGCATGTTATCCAGAAACATACTAAATATGCGGTTTCAATTTTGTGATTCATAATTGCTACTCTTTTTTGTTAAGGTTTAAGGAGAAAATAAAGATTTTAACATTAAAGAAATAAAATGTTTCATTTAATTAAAAGAATTGACAAGTGATTGCCGAATTTCCCACGCTTCAGCAAGGAAATCTGTGCAGGTATCCTCCGCAATAGCACTCTGCTCGCAATCCTCGGTGACATTGATATCTTCTTCATCTGCAAAGATACACTTAATTAGATTTCTTATTTTGCAAACAAATAAAACAGAAGAATTACATAAAAATCAAATCAAACACTTACAATCAAATGTTTCCAATTGTACAGGGTGCAACATGCCAGAATAATTTTAATAATTACACATTTCCACCAAATTTCTTGCCCTTGAGTGGCACTCAATATATGGAGCCTCCGCTTCAGTAGTTGGCACCATAATGGGAGTCATGAGCCATGACTGTAGTGGGTATCCGTTCCTAAAATAATTAAAACTTTATATGTACTTAGTTAATAGACATACCCAGTAGGTATAAAGTTTACTAGTAACCTTCCGAGAAGCCACTGAGATCTTTCCTCATGTACTAACTCATTTCTTTAAGTAATGACTAGGTATTATGTATCACCCATAAATATAATAAAAGCCACTATGACAAAAAACAAAATCCAGGAACTATAATTCTTACTAACTTGTTTTAGCAAGTGAATTACTGCATACATACCTATATATAAGACACAAAACCGTTCTAACCTTTAGGTGTTTGAGGTTAAATCCTTCATACAAATGAGTATTCAGCTAATCCACCAAATAAAGCGCTCCCGATCTAGGTGTCTTTTTTATTGAATTTCTTCTTTGCCATTTGGAATGGGTTGGATTGGTCTTGTTATCTTTCCAATTGAATCCTCTCTACTAACTAACTAATAAGAAATAACTATGTTTTAGATACTATCATATCTAAAACATAGTTATTTCTTATTAGTTATTACACAAAACCTGGAAGATGCTTTGATTATGAGAAGTGTTATGTATCCACTTCTTTTCAAAGTATTAATGTAGCATGTGCATTAGATGTTTAGTACGCAAATCTCTTGTAAGTTTTCATGAATGCATTTCGTATTGTATCTTAATAAAATAACACTAAATTTACCTTTCTGCCGAATCGACAACGACTGCAATCACATAAGCTTCCATTCTGAACCACATTCTGAACTCAAACACATCCAAACTTTCAAGAAAAACGAGAGAAATCTGCTTTGTAAATTTTAGTTCATGACAACTAATTTTATTCCACACCTTTTTAATTTCGATTAAAAATAGTCTGATTTAGTTTGACAATCAAAGTTTTAGGTGAAAAACGTCAATTTCAGAATGGCGAAATTGCCATTTTCACTAAATTGAATAACTTAGTGCTGTCAAACTATAATTTATTTAAGTTATGTCATTTTAATCGATTTCAGAATGGAAAACGTCGTTTGACAGGAATAAACTAAATTTTAGAGATTTTTAGTCTAGTTTAGAGAAATTTGTGACAAGAGAATCGGCACCAAAGTCTGTTTAAACAGGTTAAATAAAAAAAGTTAAAAAAATAAATAAATATTATGTTCAATGGCAGCCTACGAACAACCCTTCGTTTGATAAAAAAATCACTGCCCCATAGGCAGTAACGATAAAAATAGCCTCAAAATGTACATATTCCACCCACAATAGCATTTCAATTAAGTGCCTCTATTATTTTCCAGAAACAGAATTGTTAAAATTATTTCAGATTTCGCAGGGGAATTGGATAGTGATATTTTGAGTAGGTCTACCTGAACCCTTAAGAGCTCTCCCACGCAACCATCAAATGCCAGTTCATGAAATATCAATCGAATGATACCGATTGTTCGATAAGTCGGCGTGAGATGAATCGAGATGAAAAGGTCTTGCATTGATTGAACAGAACTTCAATAGAATCTTTTGAAAAGAATTTTCGATAGTAATGGTAGTAATCTAGAAACCGAAATCGAAAAGTCTTTGAGATGATCTAAGTTTCATACAAATACGCCCGATAGTTTTTGCGTGCTGAACGTTTTTTTTGCCGCGTTAGACATTACTTTAAAAATTAATTACACTAAGTTATAAAAATATTTCTTCACATTTTCACATATCAAATTATGAAAAAAAATGGTCTAGTATAACATATATTTTTTTCAAATAAATTAGACTAAAAGTTAAGACGTGATGATCAATTTAAAATCACTAAAAGTCATGTGTCTGCGCCTTAAGAGGGACACCTCTCAAACATGAGAGTGTGTCTGATGAGATTACAACTATCAGAAAATTATGGAAGAAGAAGATATACTATGCCAACCCTTAATAAATTAAGATTAGGGCAGGACAATGATGATGTTCTATGATAAATATACCAATCTGTCGAAATCTGGGTGTACTACACATGTGCGTACCCTCTCAGAGCATACAAGCGTGACGTTACGCCATGGTGTAAACAATAAACATCCAAGCGATTGTAGCAATCGCGACAGATTTGCCGTCTATTTTTGAAGAGTTCCATTGTATATCTCCGAAGATCATCATCAGATCTTCTCCAAATTAATATGGGACCACCTCAAAAGTATACTCTTTCAAATAGAATAACAAACGCACTAGTCGTCACTACGATTTTTGAGCGTTCACCTTGATTTCTCTGGGATGCCTTCATCAGATCCTGGCTTCCTTCGACGAAGTTATCCGCAAACAAACATTAAAATAATATATATATATATAAGGTCGAATTGAGAAACCTCTTTTTTTGAAAACGGGTTATAAATAGTGATGTTATATGATGATATAGGTACCGCATTAGACTATGCAACATTAATTTCGACTTTCACACTCAGACGTAACTTCAGCCATCAACACACATTTAAACATTTGCTATCTTTCTTGGTAGACAACGTCTAGATTACCCAAATACCGAGAACAAGGAATATACGGCCGTCATCGGCTAGACACAGAACATAAGATTAGACCATAGCCCGATATTAGTTGCTACCTAATATATTCTATTCATAAAACATCAGTATTATGATAAGGTACTGGTATAATAATTAACCCGAGCTTGTATCAAAGAGATGGCTAAACTGTAAAGTGGAGATACGGTAGTCCCACGATGAATGCAATAATGCATAGAACATTAATTAGAGCAATAATTTTGATGGAATGGTGCAAATTAGTGTGGGAAACGGAATGTAAGAGTTAGCGAAAGGGATGGATATATCTTGCTAGAGTGACAGAGAGACATGAAAAAAAGATGGCGTAAAACTGTAAAACGACTAAGACGTGTGCTAGACTTTATCTTTAAAATAAATTCAGATTGTTAAGTAATTAACTTGTTTTACTCTGAGCACACAATCCCACATTAGGATTTGGGAAGCTTTGTCAGGTCTTCCGATGATTATTCCACAGAGATGATTATTCCGGGATCGGCTTCCAGTCCAACCGGATACAGCTGAATACTATTATTTTACATGGAGTGTCTGACGTACTTCCATAAACCAGTTAGTGCTGGGTAATACGATACCCCTGGGTAAGACTGGTTGTCTAGACAGTCTTTCGGGCCACTGACTACCTGTAATGACTTTCAAAGATCTTCAAACGTCAACCGGGTCCAAAGGCTTACGTGCTTTCCGAGGCACGGAGAAAACTCGGTATGTAATTGGTGGTCACATATATACGGACAAAGCTAGGCTAGCGCGGCTTTACATAAGGATCGACCAGAGCGCCACGAGTTGATCCATTCTTTTCCTAATCATTAGGAGGCCTGCGGATAAAAACGTGATTTGAAAACGTTTGATGTGAACACAATAACCAATTTATTGAACACATAACCAATTTATCAATGCCAGAAATGAAAATTAGGTGCACATAATAGATTTTGTCAAATCGATTTCTAGACGGAAATAACACATAATTGTTTTTGTAATCGATGCGCAATTCAAGAACATCTAGCAAAGAAATTAAAAATCAAAAAAATGCACATAACGGTTTTGGCAGGCGCACCGACGTAATATCTCATCTTTATATCATTGTCTTTTCAAAATATATATTTGGGAACATAGATATTCGGCAATCCAATCGAAATAAACACACACTACCTTAAGAATATGTTTGATTTATAAATTATATTGGTATTACGTTTGTATGAGCTAGGCATGCTCCGCCGGCTCCTTAATCAGAAACAAAATTAAACAATTTTTGATCTTTTCGTATTACGCCTTTCAATGGTTCACCAGAATTAAACTTCGGTCCCATCCCTGCTACACGTAATTTACGTGGGCGTCTGGATACAAAGTGCTTAAGCGTAGGTTGTTATGATAAATTTTAAAGGAGCTCTACGTCTAAGAGCCCCGGGGCTCTTAAATAGTGTAAATTTTCTTTTCACTGTGTTGAAACCAGTATGTTTTTGTACGGCTTTGATCTCAAAATAGCAAATATGGTTACGTTGTACTAAAAGTTGTATTCAAAATTATGTTATTTTATCTAACATACGCGGTTATGTATTTGAGTTGGATTTATCTATATTCTTAGTGGTTTTTATAAGTACATCACCAATGATGTACTTATAAATACCACTAACACACACAAAAGAGACAAAAGAGTACGGTAGGTAGGGTACGGTAGGTCCAAACCTACCGTACCCTACCTACCGTACTCTTTTTCTACTGAATAGAAACGATCAGTGCTTTTTTTTAGAAAAAAATAAATAAACATAAATCAACAATAATTTATTTGCTTAATACGAGTGTTTCTTGTATAATGAGTAAAACTCCGTGGGAATCCATTGATTGTTTGATTTGATCGATTGATTGAATTTCTTACGATTAGTACGATAAAGATGAAATTTCTTAGTGCCAACAGCCAAGCTACTACCATCGGTTACATAAAGCTAGAACTAAATATCTTCCGACATAGGTACCAACATTTACGAAACCTAGAAAATAAGGTCAGGGGTAAAGCTTGTGATTTGTGTTGGTAGTTTAATGTTTCTGTAGTCTTATCATAGAAGTGGAAGGCTTAGAGATAGCCCTTCAGCTGATAAGCCATACATCAAACACTGTTTTAAGCTATCATGGTTCACAACTAAACTTAAAACAACAGCAACCCGCGATCATGGCGCTTGCAACAGCGTCGAAATATCGGGAGCTCACTATAAATAGATATCCCGTAAGTGACATTATTAGGTTTAGACATGTACGCTTACCTTCCGATGAGATTACAAATATAATGGCCGAAATTGTAAAAAAAATCCCTTTCTCTGTATTTTGAATAGAATCGTTTGAAGCTGTCAAAATAATTATTAAAAATCAACTTGTACACACCGTGACAAATCAAGCTACACCTTTCCAGAATAAGTTAGCCTCACCATTTCAGCTGAAAGACGTCCACTGGTGGACATAGAAAAGTGTCGCCACATTGACCGGTCCCGTGCGACTCGCATCCAGCGGGTTCCACAACCTTCACCGGGTCATCGGTCCATCTAATCCAATCCTTTCAACGCAACGTCTTTCCATTTGCGGTCGCCACTTCAGAACTTTTCAACCCCATCGGTCATCCGTTCTGCGAGCAATGTGCCCAGTCCACTGCCGCTTGAGTTTGCCAATTCTTCGGGTTACGTCGGTAACTATTATAGATTTCCCGCACACTGAGATATCCACTTATACTGGTTTTGCAAAGTTTGACCAGACGTCTTGTGTATCAAAAACTCGCAATAATAATAACACAGGTCCCGTTTTATTATAAACGTGTGATATGACATTTGGCGACTGTAAATACGGGTAGTAATAGCTACAGTTTACAATTAATTGGGAGTTTTTAGCACAAGTTTACATTTTTGTTTTTAGCACAAGTGATTTTTGACATCTGAAACGATTTTACCAGTAAATAAACAAAACAAGTGGCAATCGCTTGCGTCGTACCTTTATTGAAAAGTGACCTTGCAAACGTAAAATAAATGAAGTACCACGGACCCGCGAAATTCAACTTGTCCTAGGTACAAGGGTGTCTTAAACGTAAAATTAAAATTACAAAATGTAGTTTTTTTTCGGGTGGTTGATGCCTGGCCTATAGAAATTTCTGTCAGCGCCCATAGGCGTCTGACTTGGCTTTACTTGCCGTCGACAAATATCTAAAAGGCTGCTAAAATATGTACACAAACCAACGTTAAATCTTTCTTAGATAGTTTAATGTTGCAGTCCGATCCTTAATATGGATGTTGACACGTAAATATCGATAAAGATCGCAAAAAATATTGACGCATCACTTGTCAAACCTTTGAACCCTACTCACTCTGTCACGTACAAAAATACCACGATAATTATATCAATCCTTTTGCTCTCAATGAACTGTCACACGTCATTTTGAGAGGAGACAAGTACGCAAGTACCTACATACGATGTACACATCCGCAATGCGTAAAAGTCATTTGGAGTTCAACATCAGCGCTCAAAAGCGCTCTTTGTCGATCAACGATGTAAATGATAGATGATGGCTGTCCCGAATAATATCACGAATATCGTGAAATTATTGAGTACGAGAGCCCTCATCATGAGTTCCGTTTTGAATAATTGCGATCGTCGAATATTTGTAGTCATTCTTTGGTGGATTTTGATGCAGGTGAATATGATTGATTGGTCGTGTGATATGTGTTTTACAGATCTTTATTTGGTGGACGCCAGAGGTGTAGCAAACGTCTGGACCACTCATTATAGATTGCCGTCGATATGCTAAAGATGAAGAAGCATTTAAGGCGCTTAGACGAGCTAAATTAGCAACTCTATTTGTGGTGGTTCAAACTTTAATAAAGTTCTAATCAGCTTGCACTACAAAGTGGTTGTTACGTCAGCCACTGCGGGCCAAATAGCGCGAAATGAGTTGTTTCGATCGATTTACAAAAAAACTATTGATTGGATTAAAAAACTAAAACAGTATCATGCTTGTAGAATTATTTGCCAAAAGTATCCTCAAGAATATCATATATTTTTCTGGTCTTGTTTATAGCAGCGAAACATATACATTTAGTAATTATAAAACTCGCGTTTAGCTCATGTAATCGCCTTAACACGCACTATTAAAATAGTACAGTTTTATTTGTTTTAAGACTGCCTCGGTAATGTAATGGTCGCAAGCGACTGCTGAGGATGAGCAAAGCGTTAATGGGTTTTTCCATCCGAAATTTCTCAGTAGGAATCGTGGATTTGTGCCCAGTTGATGGCAATAGGCTCACATTCTATTACATGGGACCTAAACATAACTGGCCAAATTTGGGTGTGCTATACAGGAAAAGTTTTTAACCAGTGCGCAAATTTTGACATGATAAACTTGAATGTATTTTAATAGACACGTATTTTTTATTTTGATATGTGTTAGTAGTAAAAAATAAAGTTATCGCTTACGAGACTTATTTACCTATAAACTTATTTTATGGTCGCTTGCCAGTCGGGCGCCCGGTCGACCGACTCACGCGTCGACCGGTCGCCCAACCGGCAACCTGAGATCAGCTGAGTTTTGTAGGTGCGCTCGCTGGATGCGACGACGCCGACGTAAACTTACCTACCTACGCGCTGACGGTTACTGACCGCCGTTTCGCGCTACTTTTTTAAGTTTAGGCTGTGATATGTTATTTGTAAACGTAATTCCAATTTTTCCTTCATACTTTCATGGGCTTAGGATACATCGTACGTCAGCAGCCAGCGCGTTTTCATTCACAGTATTACAATTAAATTATGTCCATGTTATGCTTATTTTAAAATGGGACAAGATGGAAAAATTTGAAAAAAAAAATTAAAACTAAAAATGGGAATGTGTTCTATTACTAACACTGAGCTACCAAAAAAAATTTACGCAGTGGTTAAAAACTTTTCCTGTATAATAAGGGCCTCTCTTTGCCTAACCGGGAATTATAGGCATAATGTGACGATGTTATGTTTAAAAATGATTTTATATTTATCCAAGGTAAAAAAACAAGGCATTTTTGTGAACATGGCACTCGCTGCAGATTCCTTTACTTGCATCAAAACGTGAAAGTTACTATCCATCCAAAAAAATCGACAGCTCTATTCAAACAAACCAATATCGAGTGAAGTACTGGAATACGAATCCAAAACAATAAGGTAAGGACTTATAAAATTGAAAACGAAAAATACGCGTCGCCGATGCGATACGATTTTTTATTCATTCAAATATTCAAATCCGGTTCGGAATGGACGAAACATCGGAATGTCAGTCGATCTAACTCTGAATGGAAGCTATTTCAGGAGTAGCGTGTAGTCAGGTTTACTGCCACTGTCCAGTTAAACCGGCTTTCAGACTACGCTATAATATAATAGCACTACATACTATAGCTATAGCTACTGCTATACTTTTACTGTCCTAATTAAACTATGTACTGTAAGTGATGGCCTGAAACACAGGTTTAAACATCGTCGCTATCTAACATTTGAATTCGTAATTTTCGTTACTTGCAACTGTTAAATATTATATTTTAGTTATAATTTTACTTACTAGCACTAACTATATGATTGTTTAAGAAGTAACACTACTGCACCTAAATGTACACTTTTGTAATATCTACTTTTTAAATAAATTATTCTTATTCTTATTCTTTTATAGTATATAACTCATAGCACAACAATATCGCTCAACACATTTGCTATGGACACGTTCACACTGTACTATACTATATATTATTGGCCTACTATATGCTATAAAATGGTGCGATACGCTGAGTTCATGCTTTGCTATGTCACGCGCCGCCCTCTTCCTGCTCCCTCACCCCCGGCCGTACCACAAGACGCTTCAAAGCTCGCGGTCAACATCGCGTAATGTGAACGCTTTGCTATATAGTATAGCATTAGGTCCTACTTTGCTATACTATATAGCAGAATAGTATAGCGTAGTCTGAAACCAGCTTAATACGCGAGCCGACAGCGACCGAACGCTAAAAATTGAGGAACAATTGACGAAAATCAAAAGCCATTTTGCATTGGGAATTTTGTTTGTTTGGTTTGCCGTCAAAGGAACGATGAGAGAGAAGCATGACGATTCTAAACAAATGTATAATGACTGGAGTAGACTGTGAACATACAAAAAATAATTAAAAAGACTGCTTCCTAACTTAAAACACAAGAAGAGTAAGAGCGCCTCTATTGTCCTACTTGCATCATCATCTGACTAGCGTTTTCCCAACAATGTTGGCCTTTTTTTTCGGATGGGAAGTCATCGAATAGCTTCTCCCACTCTGGGCGGAGCGGGAGGGAGTGTCAGACTTTTACTGACTAAAACCCATCCATGTTAAGGAACATGGATGGGTGAGGAAGGCCTCACCCTTTATGCTCCGGGGCCACGGTATCTCTTTCGAACAGTCCCGCAACCCCGGAACAATGTTGGCCTATAATATACTTATTCCGTTCTTTTATACTTAATACGCTGGAGGAACGTGATTCATCAACGATATCTTATTTAGTCCACGATATCATACCATTATTCTTCTTCGTCGTGTTGATGATTTCTCCTTTTAATAAAATTTTTCCCTTAAAATTAAAAAAATAGTTTAGAGGTCCTCCTCGTGGGCTCGGACAGATCCCTCAAAGTGCAGGTGGATCCACACATTGAGCAGGACAAGAAGTGAGCCATATGGCTTCATCGGAATACTCCTATGTAAAGGTACGCATTTTCACCATGATTTTTTTAGTCACAATCTATCGCGAAACACCGGTCGTTCCACCAAAACCCTCCAAAAAATATTACATTCCTAGGCTTTATTCACATAAACAAATAATATGACACGATTCTACGTATGTTTATAATAATACGACGGTTAGAGGGACGCGATATTAACAGAAAACTCCGAATATTTTCTGAGGCCCCGGCATTTTCATCACTGCAATATTGAGAGCATGAAACGCTAAAAACGCGAGTACGACATTTTTTTATTTTTATTTTTGATGCATTTTATATTTATGTCGTGGAAATAGGTTAATGGTTGTGTGGGTTGGATGTTTATAAATTATATTAACAGACATATAATGCTAGAGTAGGTATACAAACACTTCTTTAGTTTGTTGTAACTATGGTCACAGATTGGGAGACCTCCAGCTCCTCCTACGTCGCAGGCGCATTGGCTGCTATAACAAGTACGCCCTCGCCCAGCTTACTTCGGCACACTTCTGGAAACCTGGTAGTGATGGACTCATCAATGAATAAATCCGCTTCGGAAACAGATATCAACGTGATGGGAACCGATAAAACACCGCCTAACTTTGTTTATCGACGGACTAAACGAAACAGGGAAGAAATATCGGTAGGTCTGCAATTAGATGAATTTAAGGAAGAGATGAGGAAAATGATGTCACTTTTCACGGAAAAACGTGAAAAGGAATTGCACGAGATTAAAGTTACCTTAAATGAAATTCAACAGTCCAACATTAATATAGACAGCTCCATTTCATTTCTGTCTGGGCAATTTGAAGAACTTAAAAAGAAGGTAAATTTGCTAGAAAACCAAGAGAAGGAAAATAAGCAGTATATCACCATTCTAGAGGACAAAATTGAGGATATTCAGATGGGCTGTCGTAAAACAAATTTTGTTATCAAAAATGTACCGAAAAAAGCCAACGAATCGAAAGAAGACCTCATAGACATGGTTATGTGTCTCTCTAATAGTGTAAACTGTAAAATCGGAAAATACGACGTCAAGGATATCTACAGAGTACGAGGAAAGAATAATGATAGCCAGAATATGCCAATAGTTGTGGAGAGCAGTTCTACTCTGTTGAAAACAGAGATTCTTAAAATGGGGAAGGCTTTCAATATAAAGCATAAAACAAAACTATGCGCTAAACACCTAGGCTTTAAAGTTCAAGAGGATACTCCCATCTTTATAGCTGAACATTTGACCCCAAAAGCATCCCGACTACATTTTCTTGCTCGTGATCTATCCAAATCTGGTGCATACAAGTTCTGCTGGACTGCATATGGCAAAGTTTATCTTAAAAAAGATGAACAATCACCGACCATAATTATTAAATCTGAGGCCCAGATACATCAACTTACGCAAGGAAAATGACTAGTGATATGTCTCTCACGTCACAAAGTGAACTGTCAACTGCAAACCTGTTATTTGGTATTTTTATTTACGGATTATTTTAGAACATTTAATTTATTTGATAATTGTCCTAAACTTTTAAGTTATTTTGCATGCTACTGTTTTGTAAACCCACTCACACATTTACTTACACAAACATATAAACAAACTCATACTACAAAACCCTTCCACACAATCTCTAATCACAAACTATACTTAACATACAATATAACTAACCAAAATTATATATCCAGTACTAGCAAGTGCCGTAAGGGGCCTAATTGTTACACATTATTATTGTACAAGCTGCGTATTTCTTTATGCTACTATTGCTGTGACTTATCTCTATTTAATACAAAGTTATTTTTACCGTTATCTAGAAATTACATTATTCACCTTAATAATGCATTGTTATGAGTGACAGTTTAAAAACACTCGCTGACATAGACAACATCAAAATTGCACGATCTGTTGAATGTGACCCGTCTGAC
Organism: Xestia ashworthii; assembly: GCA_950022955.1. NCBI lineage: Eukaryota > Metazoa > Arthropoda > Insecta > Lepidoptera > Noctuidae > Xestia > Xestia ashworthii. Next base: position 20,244,027 of record OX465555.1, read on the forward strand.
CTTACCAAACACATAATGATAAATAATAATGATTTGACAATATTTTCCCAAAATATAAGGAGCATTTATTGTAATTTTGACAATTTCATAGCAGCTATATCCAATTATTCATTCGAAACTGACATTATAATATTCACTGAATGTAGATTATGTGATGAAAAATGTATTCCGCAGCTCACAAACTACACTTCTTATATTACAACACGGCATTTAAATCAAAATGACGGGGTAGTTGTCTACATAAAAAACTCTCTTATGCCCAAAGTTAAGGAAATAAACTTAGTCCAGGCATCTTGCCTACAACTGGACGTACTTAATAATATTATTCTGTGTATTTACCGATCCCCATCGCATACAAATAGTGATAGTTTTACAGAATCACTCAGTACAGAACTTAATGCTCTAGGTACACAGAAAAATATTATTATAGCGGGTGACATAAATATAAATATTAAACCCAAAGATACAGAACAATCCCATGAGCGTAATAATAGAGTTAATTATCTAACTATGTTATCAACTTATGGCATACTACCTGGCCATACACTTCCCACGCGAGGAATGAACTGCTTGGATCATTTTATGCTCAAGATTAATAATAACAAGAAGTCAGCTTTTATTGGTGTACTAAACACTACTATTACTGACCACTACACAACATTCTTATGTCTATCTAAAATAAAAATTAAACAAGTTGCCCCAAAAACTAAGACTAATCTGAATTATGAAGGTGCGCTGAAATATTTACAGGAAAATAAAATAGCAGAACTACTATTTTGCAATGATCCGGTTGAACTTATTAATATCTTCATACAGAAACTTACTGACTCTATAAATAATAATACTACCACTGTAACAATTCCTAACAAAAAACGAATAATTAAGCCATGGATAACTCAAGGTATTTTAAAATGTATCAACAATCGAAATAAAATGCAAAAATCGCTTAAAAGGGATCCCAGTAATGAAATTTTAAAAATTACATTTAATAGATATCGAAATCATTGCAATAGCCTCATAAAAAGATTGAAAAGGAAATATCAAAAGGAATTATTAGCCAACTCTGTAAAAAACAATAAACTACTCTGGAAAAATATAAAAAATGTTACCTATTCTTATAAAACTAAGACAGAAAACACAGAATTATTAAACTTAATGTCATCCCCTACCGAGTCAGTTAATCATGTCAACGATTTTTTCGTTAACATTGGTAAGCAACTGGCCCAGATAATTCAACCTGACTTGGACTCTGACCCCCTTCATGTAATCGAAAATCAATCCTCCGTATCTCATTCTTTTGTGCTCCATGATACTGACTGTGATGAGGTGGATAGAATTCTAATGAGCTTAAAAATTGATAGTGCTCCCGGTTGGGATAAGGTAACTACAAAATTTCTCAAATATATTAAAATGATAGCTGTTCCAATCTTAACTCATCTGACTAACCTTTGCTTTAATGAAGGCGTCTTTCCGGAAGAACTAAAGAAATCTATTATCACACCTGTACACAAGGGAGGAAACAGAGACGATGTCAACAACTACAGACCAATATCAGTCTTACCAGCAATTTCTAAAATTTTGGAAAAACTGGTAAATAATAGGCTCATTAACTATCTAAGTAAATACGACTTGCTGTCGCCCACACAATTTGGGTTCAGAAAAGGTTTATCAACCGAGGATGCAGTAACTGCCCTAACATCACTAGTAGCAGATACTATCGATAGTGGCAGCAAATGTGTTACTGTCTTCTTAGATCTAAAAAAAGCATTTGACACCGTCTCTGTTCCAACCCTGGTGAGTAAATTAGAAAAATACGGAATAAGAGGAACTCCGCTTTCTCTTCTAAAAAACTACCTATGTAACAGGAAGCAGAGCGTTGTGATTGGAAACTATACCAGTGACTACGCGGATGTAACTTACGGCGTACCGCAAGGAAGCGTATTGGGTCCAACTTTATTTTTAATTTACATCAACGATCTCTGTAATTTAAATATCAAAAACGCCAAAATTTTCTCTTATGCCGATGATACGGCTATTGTCTTTTCTGGTATCTCTTGGGAAGATGTAGAGAACACAGCTGAAATAGGCATGGCTAGGATAGCCAAATGGTTAAAGAGAAATTTACTTACCTTGAATACAAGTAAAACTAATTTTGTGTGTTTCAGTATTAGTGCACGAACTGAACCGACGGATGATTTTAAAATTAAAATACACGATTGTGGAGACCTCGATAATAAAAATTGTAAATGCCCAAAAATAAATAAAGTAAAGCAAATCAAATATTTGGGGGTAGTAATAGACCAAAGATTATCCTGGTATCCACATATCGAACAAGTTGCTAGCAGGGTTAGAAAACTGTGTTGGTTGTTTAGTACACTGAGACATATTGTGCCAAAAAATATAATAAGTCGAAATAACACTTCCAGAAATCTCCTTAATGAGATATACGTCGCTTTGGCTCAGTCTGTCATAGTTTACTGTATACCTAACTGGGGAGGATCTGCAAAAACTAAATTCATAGAAGTAGAGCGTGCACAACGTGCACTCATAAAAACTATGTACTTTAAGAAAATTAGATATCCCACAGAAAGTCTTTATAACCTAAGCGAATTACTCTCAGTAAGAAAACTATATATAGTTCAAACTATATTAAAGAAACATAAGACCCTACCTTACGATGCATCTAAACTGACAAAAAGGAGAAAGCATGCTGTTGCAGAAGTCCCCCAAACAAAAACTTTCGTTGCCTCCATGCAATTTAAAACACGGTCTGCTCGTTTATATAACAGAATAAATAAAGAAATATGTATATATAAAAACCATTATTATGAATGCAAAAAAAATACACTGAATTGGATCAAACCACTCACCTATGAGGAAACGGAAGAGCTCTTGAAACTTACGGCATAACCTCTCACACAGGCACACAAACATACACATACCTACACACGCATACACACATACCCACGCACACACTCACTCACACACATGTTGTTTTATTATTTTTTTATTTTTGACTACTTTACCTATGATATGTTTTAAATAATTTTCTTTCTTTTGTTATGGAAGAGCGGAGTCTTCTAATACAGGCATTGTTTGCTTAAAAGAAGGCTCCAATCACAAACTAATTGTTGTTATTTGGTTGAAGAAATAAACAATTTTGAATTTGAATTTGAATTTGAATTTTGAATAATATAATAGCTATGGTTATACTATCGCCGAAAGCCGGTTTCTGAAATTGTAGTGATACATGACAGACAATTTAATAGCCCGACTATGAGGTACCAAAAATAACCATCTAATTTATGTATTATTTAAGGATCACAACGCAGTGCTGAATTGTTCATTCCACAGACAGATTTATAGGAACAAACCTTGCAGAAAACTCCGGAAAACACCCGACCATTCCATACTTAAATAGTTATGTTGAATGCAAATAATAATCATCCTATAGTTTTATTGAATTTTTATAAAAGTAATTATTTGTACAGATGTTGCAAAAGTTTTGACGTAAATTATTTAATTAATTCAAGAAATTTGGACCGTAAAGATATTGTTTTATGAAACAATGTTCAATGATATTTTGACCGCACTATGCTTCTAAGACATAAGTGTCAATTTCACGAGTTTATAACCCTTTTTGACAAGAAGTGGTAAACTAAAAACTTTTTGGAAGATGATTAAGATCCATGTTCAGCGAAAAGATAACGGTCTGATTATCTAAAAACAGCTGTCACTGTGACATGTTCTCATACAAAAATGTGTTTTAAACAGCTGTTTTTAGATAATCAGACCGTCTTCTTTTTGGTGAACATGGACCTTAGAGTTTCTATTTAACGGTTACACGTCGCGGCTGTTATCATAGAGAATTCAATAAGAGTTTTACTGTTACGTAACTAGACGAGGTTTTAACCTCTAGATAGCGTCATACAAAGTTGCAACTGATTATTTACTTTAGTCTAAAGAATAAACGACGGTTTAAAAAAAACTTTCATTTTATTAGATCATGTTTTCATCATTCGATTGTTGCATGTGGGTTGGCGTCATAGGCGTCGAGATGCTCGACAAGTGCGATTCCATCTGAAAATATAAACGTACGTAAACAATCATAACCATATTTGCTTATATAGCATTAGTTACAGCTTCAAAATGATATGATAGTGAATAAAACTGGCAAATGTGTTGCTGGGGTTTGTTCCGCCACGTATGCCTCTCAGCCAAAAAACGAGGAAGTGTAGAAGAAGGTAAAGGAACACTATCTTATGTTGTTTTGATGTTATCAAAATGCAAATACCCAGGCAAAGATATTTTACTTTACATTTTTCTAAGTATCACTTCGAAAGCTCATTACAAAGGTTACAACAAAATAAAAACAAAAAAAACAAATTCGAAGCATTTATTTCAAGTAGACCAGTTACAGGCACTTTTGAATTGTCAAAACAAAGATGAAAATTAAATGTAGCTACAGTCCCAGTCACAAGACATAAAAACTGTGAAAGTACTGTAGTTGCCCATTCCCTAGCGTAGATCTCTATGGAGAAGAACGGGCAAGAAACTCCATGGACACTCTTTAAACACCAATAACTATTAAGTCAAATATTTGGTGGACTGGCTTAGTAGGTAGTACTCACCATGAGAGGCTTCGACAACTAATCTGAATAGAACTAAAAGTAAAACAATGACTCCTAAGATTTTTTGATGCATCTGTAACAGAAGAGTTTTAGTCAAGACTTTGTTTTCTACTTCGAAATTATTCTTTCGCAATAAACTATAAGAAGTAGAGTAAATGTCATGCCATTATAAAAATATAAACCAGTCAGCAAGCTGACCAACTGGCAGTAGTCTATTGATGTGACCGCCTGGACGGCCAAGTAATAAGTCTCAAGTTCGAGCCTTAAGACACGCACCCTTAATTTTCTCGGATTCATGTGCATATTATATAATATGCACATGAATCCTATAGCTGCTGCCCGCGACGTCGTCTGCGTGAAGGCTCTACAGCACCAAAAATACCTAAGATGCCAGTGTCGCTAGATTCACAGCTCCTCCCCCGTAGGTGATAGCGTGATAAGAGCCTACCTACCTAACCCGACCTCTTAGTAATATTCATGCAAAATTTGAAGTAAATCCATGCAGTACTTTTTGAGTTTAGCCCGGACATACATACAGACAAACAGACAAATAGACAAAAAATCTAAAAACTATATTTTTGTCTTCGATATCGATTGTAGATCACGCCGTATTCTTTTTTTTTTAAATATTCAATGTACAGTTTTGACTTTCCTACGATTTTATATGTATGTATAGATTATCACTTGCTTCGATGAAGTAAAACATCGTGAGGCCAAGTCAGAAGCCCAAAGGGCGGCATAAAAATTCCGACACCAGGTTAGGCACTATAAAGAAGAAAGATCAACTGGTAAAACTGATCTTACAAGGCCAAAAAAAGTATGATGTATGATACGAGTATGTATGTCCATTAAAAGTATGATGATTTTCCAAATAGGTTCATGTTTATTTTCGGTTTGCCTAGATAGCACTTGATCAGTCATTGACAATATTGTTTGAACACGATTGTGGCGATTGGCGTAACCAACATATTTAAATATTCTGTGAAATGGGAATATAATAATTATTAAAACAATATTACCTTAGTTTATTAAAATACGCCCAGCAGTAAAAACAAGAACGGCTCGCCCGAAATACAAGTGAATTGTGTCGAGGAAATACAAAATGTTTTTATAAAAACGGACTTTATTAACACAGGTGGAAATAATTTTGTTTAAATTGAATATTTTATGCAAATACACAGTGTAAACCATACAAATATACATGGGGTGTGAATTTCTTAATTACATTGATACACTGCCATCTTCGTGTAATTTTTGACAAAATAAGTTTCTGTGCATGCTATTCCATTTAAAATGATGTAAACAGATTCTTAATGAAGCAAAAATGCGTAAAGTCACTTAGTTTGGTGTACAGAATGCAATAATTATTGCTGGGAAATCAGTTTTTTTTTGGGGAGTAATATCATGTTTTGTGATAGAACTCAATGTAACGCACTCAAAACATTGTGCTGATGGATGGATTAAATTAATTATTTAATTAATTATTTTTATTAAGGGTAACCAACGGAACCCTTTTACTAATCCTCCACTTTACGTCCGTCCGTCTGTTTGTCAGCGAGCTGCATCTTATGATTCGTAATAGGCAGACAGACGATTTTTTTTTACAGAATGTGTATTTTTGTTGCCACTATTAACAAAATTAATAAAAATCAAAAAACCGTCCACGATGATAAAAAACCGTTTATACGCGAATCCGACTCGCACTTGGCTGGTTTTTTGTTAGATTATCTTTGTAAGATCCTAATGTATTTATTTAAATCCAAAGATACCGTAAATGTAAAGGGACTATCGTGGTTTTACTATCAAAGGCTGACCTGGTAAAAAATGTCTCCATGTTATATAACTGTTGTGTCGTTATGTAACGGTTGTTATATAACTGCAGTAAGGAAATAATCATGCCCATACTCAACTGGAATAAACAGCCAAAACAAAACACAACACCTTTTTTTCATCACACCAAAAAAAAACTCAGCGTCTCGTATGCCTAAATAAGTCAATTTCCCCGAAAATTTGAAAGTAAAAGATTACAAAGGACTTTGAATTAAATTGTATTTACATAATTTAAGCAACGCAGGTGCTACGAACTCTGAAAGGGTAAAAAAGTTGGGCATACGCGCGGTTGCCCCTTTTAATTCAACCCCGTGTCGTGAAGTTATTTAGGTAACGTTTGTACTTTGTAATTTTTTGGCTGAAGCTGTAAACAGAGGCTGTGAGTTTACAAGTGAAAGTGTACTGTGGATACGTGAGGAGTTTCGTAAACTTTGCTGTAACTAGTTTTTCGTAGTTATTTACTTTGATATAGTATGTTCGTGCTTAGACTGCCTAGCCGTATTTGTAGGTTTGTAGGGACACAACAGCAACAAGGACAAAACATACTGCAGCGCTATCTTCTATGACATAAATGACGAACTAACATCAAATTCCTAAATCGCGCAGTTCAAGTTATCCGAGACTTAAGACTATACAGGGTGATTGGTAATTGTGTGCCGGCCTTGAAATGGGGCTAACTAGATCTTATTTGCTACAATTTTGACCCGATAACTTGGGGTCCAAACTGGGTGGTTTTTTGAGAAATCTAACTTTTAAAGTTTTCTTTGAAATGTTCCACCTCTACACCATAAAATGCCGATTGTGAGAAATCTTCTGATAGCTCTTGAACGAATGTATCCTCTGTAAAACAATTTGTCAAAACAATATATCTGTCTTTGGAAAATAGGCGCCATAAAGGTAAGAAAATTTCTTAAAAGTTTGATTGTTTATTGAAGACGTTTTCGTTCCCTTTCTTGTGCAAACTAAAACCTGTGGGATAGAGCGGGATAGCCAACCATGATACCGGCACGCGGCGCTTGCGCTACTGTGACAGCAAACTTAAATGAAAACAATATTAGTCATGCGCGGGCATTTTTACCGGAAAGTACTTCCGTATTGTGTTTGCAAAATATTTTTTCGCGTGCGGTCTTTCCAATACACAAAATGTTCATTACATTGAAATGGTGAGGACTTTGACACGGTGTAGGTGCGGTGTAGTGATATGTGGTTCTAGCTGGTAGAACATTCAACCGAAGGTATGGTGCCTACAAGAGTAGACTGCAGGACTATGTAAGCTGCTACTCATCCCCTTCGTGGCTACGAATATTTCGTTCAAACACGGCCATCACAGGGGAGCCGACTGGCGTACACGTACTCGTTTTCAAAATGAAGTACTGGGCTATTTCGATGAGAATTTCCATGCCAGGATAACCCGAGAATCAGCTGATTTGACGCCTTTTGATTTTTTTTTTTGTGGGGACGTAGGTACCTATCATCGTTAAGTAGTTTATTTTATTGAGACAACAAGTGCAGAGGACCTAAAAATAGGATAATGAACGCTTTTGAAGTGCTTTCTAAATTACAACATCAATTAAGAAAACGGGCATTCAAATGTAAGTATTGAACTTTTTTCGGCAATTATACCTACAGTTGTGTCGAGCGACGAACTCGTCCTACCTACTAGGCTAGTAGTATTTTGCTAGCAATACCTACGTATGTGACTGTGTGCGTTCGTGGATTTACGTTTGTGTCCGTGCTGTGAGTACTGTGACCACAACATTCTTCCGGATTTAGGATAACTAATTTAATCAATAATCAATGCTTGATTAATTAAAAATTCAGTGCATGTACGAGTATTATGATTATAACATAAAATATTATTTGGGGTGTCTGAGGGTGAGCGCTAATTAAGTTACAGGTTGTATTAAAAATTAAAAATTCCAATAATCAGTCTAGAAAATTTATGATAAACATTCATTGGTTGACTTCAAAACTAACTACAGTACTTTCACAGTTTTTACGTCTTGTGACTGGGGACTGTGGCTACATATAATTTTCATCTTTGTTTCGACAATTGGCCTACTTGAAATAAATGCTTTGATTTTGATTTTGAATTAGACAGTTTCAAAATCACAGTTTTTTTGACAATTATTACACAGTGGCGTGGAGCACTGAAGATACATTGGCTTCGAACAATCAAAGCAACGGACAAATGAACTTATAGTCCAGTTTTCTGCCACTTGGTGGAACAGACTGAACTGCTGGTGGTGGAGGGGGGATATACTTACCTGAAACCCTAGTGAGCCATGCGCAGTTCCCATGGCAATCTTTCATTGTATGTCTTGTGACTCGTCTGAAGATTGTTGGTGTTCAACCACTGTGGCAGTCTTGTAGCGCTTCTAGTTTTAGCTCTGGACCTTCTTCACATGAAATTACATCTTCTTCAAGGCGTTGGATTTCTGGCTCGAAAGTTGGATTTTCATTTTCACCATCAGAATTCCTTATTATCAAACAACCTAACGCACGCACACTTCTATTGTAAATGTGTTACGGAATTATCTCACAGCTATTTCTGTAACCTTGTGTTACCACTGTCTAAAATACATTCTCGCACTTGTTAGAAAACAGCCGCATTTCGCGATAGTTTCGAAAATACACAAAGGGAACTATCTAGTAAATAAAACCGCATTTCTATAGTGAAATTTTCAGGGAAATGTTCCTGGAGGATAAAGTACTGCTTATATTTATTTCTTGTTCAGTGTTTCTCTTAAGATGCGAATATGTCTTTGTCTAAACGTGTGAAAATCAAAGGGTTTGAGTAGTAGAATACTATACGCTACAATAAATTTCAAATCCAAGATGGCTACCACCAAAAAATGGTGAATTACATTTTTTTTCGCAACTCCAATATGAGAATCAAATGAAAGGGGCAACACTAAAAACCCTTAAGAATACCTTGAAAATATGACGCTAAGTGTCGGGGGTTTTTTTTTAATTTAGTGTAACTTGTTACTTAAGATGCCTGCAGAGCATGCGAATTTCATACAAACGTAATACCAAAATAATTTGTAAATCCAACATATTCTTAAGGTAGTGTGTATTTTGAGACTTCGTTGAGCTTCACTGTCTCATAGCTTTTGTCGTGGTCGCCACTGTTGATTTTGGCTTTTAGCAGTTGCAGTAGGTTGGGAATAGTGGCAGGCTTATCCCAAAAAGAATCATCCTGGCCTTGTATCAATTAACTTGAGGTCTGTATTAAAGTAACATCTCTGTATAAATAGAATATGTACTAAACTTTGTAACAGCTGCAACAAAATAAAACATGAATGCATATTATTGTTAAATAGCTGCACAACTAACTCCGTCTTTTACATTTTCACGTTCGAACGGACTTCGTTGAAATTTTCCACAGACTGTGAAAGCGATTGAGATCAAGAAGTACCCTAATTTCAATCGCGAAGACGGCTTCAAACTCTCTTCAGCTTGGAATCCAGTGATCACTAAGTGTACTCGTCAAGTGAAATCGCCTCAGTATACTGACACGGTTAGTGTAGTGTGCTGTCCTAGTGTGAACCGGGCCTAATTAACATTTATGAAGATCAAGTGAGGGTAGTTGAATAAACACCTTCACTTTGCTGTGGCGGTACCTCCACACTTCAGTCTCCCCGCGACCACGGCTGGTGCAATCCGGTCGAAACGTCGGGCTTAAATTAAAGGTAAATTCGCGATAAATACCCGTTTCTATATGTTTTATGATGTGACCAAAGTTAAGATATGAGATACTTTTACCTCGATATTAAGTACCGATGGGATAGTTTCCGCCCTCAAAGCAGACAAAACCAAATACTAAATGGCTTTTCCTACCTCTCAAGCAAAACCATCAAATAAAAACAACTCCCTAGCAAACATTGTAACTGAAGTTAAAAATACAAAAAAATAAACTACTCCACAAAGAAGAATCGAATCTGAAGTCGGGAAACATTTTAATTTAACAAATGGCAAGTTCTGCCAACTTGAATGGTGGAACGTATATAAAAATAGCGAGATGTTGGTTAGACAAAAGATAAAAGATAAGGAAAGGAACTTGTAAGCTGGTTGTTTCTTACGATAACGTTTTACGCAGCTCTCTCCTCGACCCAATATAAGTTGGTGTCCTATCTTGAACGAGTCAGGCGACATAGAAAGCGGGTAGCGTTGGATGAAATAACACTTAGAATGAATAATACACAATATAGACTGGTTCGTCTCGGTGTAAATCACTTCATCACGAAGCCGTCAATCAAGCATTCTGTACATCAAACTAAGTAACTTTACGCAAAAATTATTGCTGGGAAACGACTTTTATTATTGGGGTGATAAATCATGTTTTGTAATGAAACTCAATGTTACGCACTTAAAACATTATGTTAATGCATCGATTCAATAGAACGGGGTTTGTAGACGTGTTTAAAGTAAAAATCTTACAATAAAAACTTGTATTTAAAAAAAAAACTTGTCGAAAAGATGGAAATTTGACCGTGACCAATCTCCGTAACTAGCCCTCTAGTTACGGTTTTCCCAGGTATGGTGTAGAACAATATCGCAATACAATGATCGCAATGGCGAGGAAAACAAGTGCCTTTTGGCTTCGTTAAGAGGTGTTTTACACCCTATTATTGGATATCAATACTTTAAGGGAGTGTCGAACTCATGAAAATGAACAATATTTTCCACGACCATGAAATCGCAAACATTCAGCTGCTATTTCTTTATTATTATCAGCCATTTGTGTCCCACTGCAGGGCAAAAGCCTCCCTTCCCTCCTTCCTCTTATCTCTATCTACTGCTGTTATAGATACGCCAATCCTTGTGGAAGGAGTCGAGTTCGTCCCGCCATCTCCTTCTGGGCCTGCCGCGTTGCCGGTTACTGCTGTTTGGGACCCATTTTGTGGTAGCTTTAGCCCATAGGTCCTCCGGCATGCGACAGATGTGGCCAGCCCAGTTCCATTTGAGCTTGGCAGCCGTGTGACCTGCATCGGCAATTTGAGTTTTGGAACGCAGTATCGAGTTCCTTGCACGATCAGTAAGTTTCACTCCAAGGATACCGCTCTCAGCTGCCATATATTATTAACTAGCTGACCCACGCAACTTCGTCTGCGTCACATAAAAGAGATAATGACCTTTGTTTGATTGATTTAGTTTTTTATCACAGACTTATGAAGTTACAGTTATTTTTTATTTTTTTGTGTGAAGTCGGTTTTATTTTTTGCAAAAGAGTTTTTTATTTTTCACTTTTTTGTAGTTCATATGTGCTTTCCCTTTCACAGCGTATCGGCGTGATTTTTTGTTATTAACTGGTGTAAACAATAGACAGACATGAGATTTCAGCAATCTCAGTACATTTGCTATCATTTAATTTTATTGACGAGTTCCGTTGCCTATCTCTGAAGTTCTTCATCAGATCTGTGTACCAAATTGAAAAGGGTTCACTCCGAGAAAGTACTCTTCTTAAAACTACCAAAATCGCTTCTTGTGTGCCTATAAAATTTGAAGAGTTCCCTATTTTTCCAGGATCCCATCATCAGTATCCCGACTTGATGATTATGTGATCACCTGGGAAATATACCCTTTCAAGCCATAAAAAAAAATCAGCCCAGCCATCTTCGAGTAATCGGGGAACATTGAATTGAGAACCTTCTCCTTTTTGAAGTCGGTTAGTAACGACGTTATAGTAGGTGACTCAAATCTCCGGGTAGTCTATAATAGATTTGGCCGAGTATCGTAAATATGCTCCGAAGAGTTGAAGAGTTCCGTTACTTTGTCATGGATCCCATAATCAGAACCTAACTAAACACTCATCAAACTACCCTTAAAGTACACCCTTTCCAATAAAATAACAAAACAGTACATGTCACGGTAATAGGCTTATCCCCAAAAATGAAACTTTTCAAAACAGCAAACAATCAATAAAATTTATTTAAAAAACCGGCCAAGAGCGTGTCCCCCCACGCTCAGTGTAGGGTTCCGTAGTTTCCCGTCCGTCACAATAAGTGTTCAATCCAACCCGATTTTAATAATTCTTTTTTTGTTTGAAAAAGATACGTTCAGGATAATAAAATATGTAAACGAAGTTACAAAAAAATGCTTGCATATACGATTATACTACAAACTTAGTCCAGAAATTATTTTGTACAACTTTTTGTCTTTTTTGTACAAAAATTGTTGTTTCCATCCAAGTTCAAAATGATTTTCCTAGAAAGTCCTTATAAAGTTCTACTTTTCAGATTTTTTTCATATTTTCTAAACTTATGGTTCAAAAGTTAGAGGGGGGGGACACATTGTTTTTACTTTTGGAGCGATTATTTCCGAAATTATTGACATTATCAAAAAATGATTTTAGTAAACCCCTTGTTTGCGCGGAACGCATTATAAACTCGTTTTAGAGTGTCTATGTTTATGTTCTTTTTCTTTTTAGCTATGATATAAGTGATTTTTCCTCTGTTTTTAAAAAGTTTGACATTACAAACAATTATTGAAGAGAAAAGTCGTTTTTATTTTAAACTCCTCAATAAATCACCTGATGAAATACCGAACACCCCTATTCATTTTTACCCGACTGCGCGACGCAAAGGAGGGTAATGTGTTTATCAGTCTATGTATGTATGTATGTATGTATGTTTGTTTCTATGTGGCGTTCTAGAGACCAAATGCGTAGGCCGATTTTGATAATTCTTACGTCAATCGATTCGTCTTAACCTTGCGAGTGTCACTAAAGACATGACAGTAATCAAAATTCACCACAGCGACAACCAGACGCCATATTGTCAAAATGAAAAAAAAAAAGTCGATGAACTATGTCAAGTGGGGTGTCGTTGAATAGGTATTTTAAAATCATCTTTAGGTTCCTTTTATCATTTTTCATTTTAAATAACAGTTTAGGATATATAAAGATTTAAAAGTTGTTTAACAAAACAATCATTTTCGCTAATTTTCTTACTTATTCATTTAAGTTTTTATTCGTAACTAAAAAGTATAAAATAAAATAAAATAATTTAAAGAAAAACAAAAAACCCGACTGCGTAAAAACTAATTTTAAAAAATACGTGAAAAAATTGACTTAAATAAAAACTAAAAAGAAAGAAACAAGCCCAGTAGTTTAGAATTCTGTAACAAATCATAAATTCTAATGCAGAACAGAACGACTCACAGTCGGGGCCCATTCAAATTTTACCAATCAAATCTTCCCAAGGGGCCCCCGACTGTAAACTACAATATAATCTAATAGAAAATTGAAAAAATTTGCTAACAAATCGCGCAAAATAGATTCCATCTCATCGTAGTATGGGAGCCCCCTTAATTTTTAATTTATTTTAATTATTTTTTCTTATAGTGGCAACAGAAATACACATTATGTGCAAATTTAAACTACTTATTACGGATCATATGATACAGCCCGTTGCCAAGGTGTATTCCCGCTGACCCCACTGGTTCGTCCTACTAGTGGGGTCAACGGGAAAAATCAAAACTGTCGTTTCGTTGACCCCACTAGCCTACCCTACTGGTGGCGTCCGACTGGTGGGGTCAACGGGAAGACAGCCGGACAGCAGAGGCTTAATAATAGATTCCCGATGGTTATCCTTCGGGAACGGAATTCATTAGAAATGATCATCATCATCTGCCTGGCCCTTTCCCAACTATGTTGGGGTCAACCTCCGGTTTAACCGGATGCAGCTGAATTAGTACTAAGTAATACGATAATACGGTATGACTGGTTATCAGACTTTATGGGCCACTGACTTCCTGTGGAACTGTCAAAGATCTACAAATGACAGCCGGGCCCAACAGCCTAACAGGCTTTCCGAGGCACGGAGGAAACTGGGTATGTAAGGGTGCTCATCCATCCACAGACCAAGCAGGGCTTAACCTAAAGATCGACCCGAGTGACTGTTTAATTATTTAGTCCTCATAAGAACTGATATTATTACATAAAAGAAGATATTACATTAAAAATTATATGATATCAAAACGTTAAATATCTTCTTTTAACAATAACCCAGCAAAACCCATCCATCAACGAACAACAAACAACAATTCACCAAATATGCACCAAATCATCCTAGCTTCCCGAAATCCCTAACACTTAACACAAGAGCAACATGGCAAGCCAGCGAGTTTAATTTATACGTACCAGTAACTCTGCACCGTGTATGCCAGCCATGATCCCACGAAGATTATGCAAGTTTGCAAATAGTTGATGGTCTATGCACTTACCCTGTAAACTTTGAGTAATTGAAAACTGTCCAAGTTGGCCGGCCATGCTCTTGAACACTTGAGTGCATTCACTGGTAGCACAAATATTGGAGTTAACTCGTTTATATTGTGTGGGAAGTTTTGTAGGGCTTCAAGTGTACTGGTTGGATTGTGAAGTGAAACTTCCGGGTATTAGGATTTTTCTGTCACGAAAAAGCGTTACGGCCGCGTGGAGGGGGTAGACGATATATCTCGTGGTGAGAGGCGGCAGCGGCGCGGCGGTGGACGGACAGAAGTACTGGCAGCGGCTGAGAATGGGCAACAACATATTTTTTCCAGTTTTTTTTTTTTTTGTAACATTTTATGTCCGTTTATGTTTCGTTTGACGAGCTCGTGGCTAAACAATACCAGCCGCTCGGGCCGATCTTAAGGTTAAGCCGTGCTTGCCTAGGTTGGTCTGTGGATGGGTGACCACCCTTACATACCGAGTTTCCTCCGTGCCTCGGAAAGCGCGTTAAGCTGTTGGTCCCGGCTGTCGCCGGATGCCGGTTGCCGGATGGACAAATGTCCATCTTTGGCAGTCGTTACAGGTAGTCAGTGACCCAAAAAGTCTGACAACCAGTCTTACCAAGTGGTATCGTATTACCCAGTATTAACTGGGTTGTGTAGGTCAGATAGGCAGTCGCTCCATGTAAAATACTAGTAATCAGCTGCATCCGGGTAGACTGGAAGCCGACCCAAACATAGTGATATCGTATTACCCAGTATTAACTGGGTTGTGGAGGTCAGATAGGCAGTCGCTCCATGTAAAATACTAGTAATCAGCTGCATCCGGTTAGACTGGAAGCCGACCCCAACATCGATGGGAAAAAGCTAACAGATGATGATGTCCGTTGATGCTTTTTACCGTAAGGTAGGACGAGGTAGAACTGGTTTGTTGGTCGAGTTGTCGCAAGCTGCTGAGCATGAGGTCCTGATTTTGATTCCCGGTCGAACAACACACATTCTTAAAAATTAAAAGGAATCGCAAGCAATATTTTTTACACAACATTTTAATATCAAAATAAAAATCTCGTGCACATTGAGGTATGTATAAAATAGAGTACATAATTATAACATTGAGCAATGGAAGTTGAAATATAATATCTAAACAAATAAGTCTTGAAATATTAATCGTTTTATGTGTATCTCATTAACGGCGTTTTAAAACTCCAATAAGTAATAAATAAGTTTTTTTTTTATAATTCAACTACGATCACTTATTTATTTTTTTATAATTTAACTACGATTACTTAATTCACTGTTTATGTAATATCAATTTTTCGGTGAAGTTTGATAGCATATAAGTAAGAAACGAAGATTTAACTTACAGCTACAAGTAATATTCATCTGATGTCTAAGCTAATGGGGTATATGACTAAAATATATATTTAGTCCGTCAGATAGACTTCCAAAAACTATTGGACACATTGTTTTTCTATATTCACGTAAACAAAAAATGAAGACGATACGGTGCGTCGAAAACTCGTGTGACATCGCATTTTTGAGTATATTTTTGCCGGAAAGTGTCGTCACAAGCCCCACTCTTTGACGCGTTTTATCTTCGTGGTTTTTTAATATTTTGATAAAACAAAAAGCACATCCAATATTTTTAGATAATCTAACTGATGTATTAAACAGAATCAATTGTTTTTAGTCAGAAATCATCACTTGTGTTCTACATTTTACGATAATTGGAATGTAGTAGAATATACTGATAGAGAATTTAAGTTTCATTACAAGACGTTATTCTTATTTAAATTGTACCATAAAATTCATACCTACCATTATAATTGTTATCACAACAAGATACATTTAATGCTACAAACAAAGCATTTTTGACACTACTCAATATCAATTGCCAATCTTCTTCAATTCTTCATTAAAACCATATTTTGTAACCACGAAATGTCAACTTGTTTATTGCACTGACTGTATCTTACAAAAAGTATATTCAATTGAAAACCTTAACCTTCGTAAGTTAGGGTTTCAATGATAATACAACATTTTCGGATTGATGTCCCATAAATGGCAGTTGACCATCTTAAACTTATAATTTTGGCTTTAAAAACTGGAAGTCGATGCCGGGTACGTTCGGGACAAATTAAGATATTTTTATTAACATTTTATACAGCAATACCTTACAGTAATCAAGTATCTATTCATACACCGTCGGAGATACATACAATAATTTTTGTTAAGTATATTTTTTTATATTCTAAATTTTATAAACGTAAAAAAGTTTTTAAATCTAGTTAACTACTTACAAATAAAGATATATTTACAAAATTACCTATAACCTATAACCTTAAATATTGAGCCTGTTTGGTTCACAAATATATTACATGGCACAATACCTAGACCAAGTTACTAAAATGTTGGAGTCAACCTTCTTGCTGAGTAACATTGACTCCAACTTATTTAAAAAAAGACTTTTGGGCGATTAATTTCAGCATAATTTGAAGACCTTACTTTCTTGGATTGAAAGCGTG
Organism: Xestia ashworthii; assembly: GCA_950022955.1. NCBI lineage: Eukaryota > Metazoa > Arthropoda > Insecta > Lepidoptera > Noctuidae > Xestia > Xestia ashworthii. The sequence continues at coordinate 20,261,227 of OX465555.1, forward strand.
ATCTCAACTTCATTTAAGAGGCGCCTAATCATCATTGTTACAGAATATTGCAGTTGATAGTTCTTGAACCCGGATTACAAGTGCTGATCGCGTTCAGTTCGCCCTTAGGTTTTTTACAGACGAGTGGTACTTTGCCTACGGCAGATGAACTGCAGCTGTCACCACCTGTCGACGATGCGTCGACGACTGCCGTTGACGGTTGGCGACGCTTGCAGTTGTGGCATGCTTGTTAAATAAATGTCAACGACTACCGCCGACGCGTCGACAGCAGCCGTTGTCAAGTGGCGATGGCTGCAGTTTATTTGCCGCTGGCAACGTGCCGCTCGTCTTTAGGAACCCTTAGTCGTTTCCGATTTCTTTTGAAAACCAACCGCATAATTTATGGGTATTGCGCCAATCTCAACCTAACTAAACCAAAGAAAATCATCTGTGTAAATATCACACAGTGATTTTCACTTACAATATATACTAAGAAGGTGGAACACTAAGCTACGAATCTAATTTAGATTGACTAGTGTTTCTCGACGATTCCACTGATACGTCTTTTCTTGCGTTGTCACTTAGAACGGGACGAGCTGAAAAAAAAGCAAAGCCTAAATTAGTATGATGAAAGTAACGTAAAAGTTGGTCCCGGCTGGAAAACGCATATTTTGCTCCGTAATTTACAGCATTGTACTGAACCCAAACAAATTGGGATAAGGGCAAGGAAATAATGTGTCTACAACTATAGTTATAACTACAACAAAATTATTTTTGTCAAATCACAATCAGTCGAGAGCACAATAAGCATTGTAAATATTATTAGGACCATTGGTAATCTATGTTGCTATTATGCCATTAGGTACTGAATGAAGAAAAGGTAGGCTCTTTTTTGAGATTGATATCCACAATGGACCTTTAACTAAAGCTCAAAGAATATAATAATATAAAGATCTTAAGTTATGAATGAGCAAATTGATTGAATACATTTTTACAGTTCAATAACTTTGTGCGTATTTTGATTGCAGTTTCAACTTTGTTAAGATTGTTATGACAAAGTTATAAGTGTGATCATTGATCTGACTACATTAGTTATAATAACTTAAAGAAAAGTTTTGAAAGATTTGTTCTTGAAAGATTAATTGAAACAGAAAAGAGATTGCCCATCCTTCTATGGACCGCCGTTGCGCATGAAAATAAGTTGTATGATAGTATAAATTGGACATAAAAGAGGGGAGATGTCATATTTTCTAAGGAAATAAAAATGAACTATTTATTTTGTGGGGTTTTTATTGTTCTTTGATTTTCTGTTCAAGTTTTGAGGTTAGTTTTGTAGCTAACCTTCTACCAAAGAAACAGTCCTTACAACAATATGATTTGATTTCTCATAAGACAACAGAAAATAGTTCCATCAAACCAGTGAATAATCCTAAGTAACTAATATTAGCTAAACTCAAACTCAAATCATTTATTTCAACTAGACCATTACGGCACTTTTAAATGTCAAAAATACAAAGAAAAATCAAAGCTACAGTAACAGACACAAGGAATAATAACTTGAGAAAGTACTGTAGTTGCCCATTCCCTAGCGTAGATCACTATGGAGAAGAACGGGCAAGAAACTCCATGGACACTTTTTTCAATCAAAAATGTTGTTACAAAAACTTGGTTACATCTTTCGACATGTTGAGATTATACATAATTATGTGAGAACGATGTAGAAAAACATCCGTCTTATAAACCCCTACATTTAAATGTAGGGGTTTATAAGTAAGTATAGAAAATAATAATGCTTGAATATAGGAATAAAATATTTTTATTGGTTCATATGATCATCATATTCATAAAATATGTTGTCTAAAAACGGAGCCGTCGGCTCAAAATGATCGATATCGAGCCCAACCAAGATACCACAAAATGGTAATTACGTGTGCGATGCATCCCACGGTTCGATTACCCACCAAACAATTGCAATAGTAACCAGCAATATCAGCCACTGAGTTACTTATAGCCCTATTAACTAAAATGTATGCATAGTACACTTTACTGCTTCCAAATAAACCTTCTGGAATGATCCCTTGAAGGCACAGAGGTTTCTGATGCACTTTCCACTCCATGACTTGATGTAGCAACATCCATGTTCTCTTGTGTTGCAATGGCTTCTTCACTAACAAACTGCGGCTGCCTATCTTGATCATGCTGAGTCTGTCTTCTCACACTTCTATAGGCATTAGTCCAACAACGTAAGCAAACTCAAAAAAACGTTCTACACAATCCACACCAGTAGCACAGAAACAGTACAATAGTATTCAGAAAGATATCTTGTTCGTACAGGAATCCGAAGACTCTACTGGACACGTACTCGACGTAATAATAAGTTATTTGATATCACAACAAACTCAACAACTTATACACAATAGGCATGTGCAAAAAAATATCGAAATATCGATGTTTTTCCATCCAATTATCACTACATATGGTAGATATTTTTAAATCGCGGTCTATCCATATTCGATATTTATTTTAGAGTATCGAATTCGTATCAAATCTGATTTTTTTTTAACGTTATTAATTTTTGGTTTCGTGTCGATATCTGATGACTACTTTTTTGATTAAATTGTATTTTATTATTTAGGCTCAAGCATCAATAAAAATACCGTTTTCTTTTATTCTTTTCTACGAAGTTTGAATGCTTTGGGAATATGTATGAATAATCATACGAAACCTGACGATATTCGATATTTTTCGCTCGATAATTATCGATACTGATTAAGAATATCGATACGATAAATATCGATATATTTTTTTCACTTGCCCATCCCTACGACATAATGCTGTTTGACTTGACAGTGACACTTTTGATGACAGTTCACCTTTTATTTGCCCGTGGTAGTGTTACCAACAGTTAATCTAAATCACCCTGACCATTACTGATTTGTAAACTAATGAAAGATTTTTGATTAGGAAAGAAATATTTTTTTGATTATATTAATTACAAATAAAAATATGAATCACGCGGGAATATCTAATAGATATTTGAAATATTTTTAAAACAACGTCTGCCTCTACATATCAGTTAAAACCGATTATTACGGGGAAGTTTCTCAAGGTGTCAACACTGCTTGCACTTTAAGAAAGCCATTTTGAAAATAATGCAATAAAATCGAATTAGTAACTATTAAGACACAACATATTAACCCCACATACGATTTCGATCAAGATAAGTAAGAAAAGTTAAAAAAAGAATTTTAGAATTAAAGGCCATTGCCCAAACCCAGTATCGCTCTAAAATAAAACATTATAGCAACAAAAATATAGTCATAAATTATGAAATCTTTTTTTAACTTTTCTTACTTATCTTGATCGAAATCGTATGTGGGGTTAATATGTTGTGTCTTAATAGTTACTAATTCGATTTTATTGCATTATTTTCAAAATGGCTTTCTTAAAGTGCAAGCAGTGTTGACACCTTGAGAAACTTCCCCGTAATCGGTTTTAACTGATATGTAGAGGCAGACGTTGTTTTAAAAATATTTCAAATATCTATTAGATATTCCCGCGTGATTCATATTTTTATTTGTAATTAATATAATCAAAAAAATATTTCTTTCCTAATCAACAATCTTTCATTAGTTTACAAATCAGTAATGGTCAGGGTGATTTAGATTAACTGTTGGTAACACTACCACGGGCAAATAAAAGGTGAACTGTCATCAAAAGTGTCACTGTCAAGTCAAACAGCATTATGTCGTAGGGATGGGCAAGTGAAAAAAATATATCGATATTTATCGTATCGATATTCTTAATCAGTATCGATAATTATCGAGCGAAAAATATCGAATATTGTCAGGTTTCGTATGATTATTCATACATATTCCCAAAGCATTCAAACTTCGTAGAAAAGAATAAAACAAAACGGTATTTTTATTGATGCTTGAGCCTAAATAATAAAATACAATTTAATCAAAAAAGTAGTCATCAGATAACGACACGAAACCAAAAATTAATAACGTTAAAAAAAAATCGGATTTGATACGAATTCGATACTCTAAAATAAATATCGAATATGGATATATCGCGATTTAAAAATATCGACCATATGCAGTGATACTTGGATGGAAAAACATCGATATTTCGATATTTTTTTGCACATGCCTATTGTGTATAAGTTGTTGAGTTTGTTGTGATATCAAATCACTTATTATTACGTCGAGTACGTGTCCAGTAGAGTCTTTGGATTCCTGTACGAACAAGATATCTTTCTGAATACTGCCTATAGAAGTGTGAGAAGACAGACTCAGCATGATCAAGATAGGCAACCGCAGTTTGTTAGTGAAGAAGCCATTGCAACACAAGAGAACATGGATGTTGCTACATCAAGTCATGAAGTGGAAAGTGCATCAGAAACTTCTGTGCCTTCAAGGGATCATTCCAGAAGGTTTATTTGGAAGCAGTAAAGTGTACTATGCATACATTTTAGTTAATAGGGCTATAAGTAACTCAGTAGCTGATATTGCTGGTTACTATTGCAATTGTTTGGTGGGTAATCGAACCGTGGGATGCTGCGCACACGTAATTACCATTTTGTGGTAACTTGGTTGGGCTCGATATCGATCATTTTGAGCCGACGACGGCTCCGTTTTTAGACAACATATTTTATGAATATGATGATCATATGAACCAATAACAATATTTTATTACTATATTCAAGCATTATTATTTTCTATTCCCTATACTTATTTAAAAACCCCTCCATTTAAATGTAGGGGTTTATAAGACGGATGTTTTTCTACATCGTTCTCACATAATTATGTATAATCTCAACATGAAAGATGTAACCAAGATTTTGTAACAACATTTTTGATTGAAAAGAGTGTCCATGGAGTTTCTTGCCCGTTCTTCTCCATAGTGATCTACGCTAGGGAATGGGCAACTACAGTACTTTCTCAAGTTATTATGCCTTGTGTCTGTTACTGTAGCTTTGATTTTTCTTTGTATTTTTGACATTCAAAAGTGCCGTAATGGTCTAGTTGAAATAAATGATTTGAGTTTGAGTTTAGCTAATATTAGTTACTTAGGATTATTCACTGGTTTGATGGAACTATTTTCTGTTGTCTTATGAGAAATCAAATCATATTGTTGTAAGGACTGTTTCTTTGGTAGAAGGTTAGCTACAAAACTAACCTCAAAACTTGAACAGAAAATCAAAGAACAATAAAAACCCCACAAAATAAATAGTTCATTTTTATTTCCTTAGAAAATATGACATCTCCCCTCTTTTATGTCCAATTTATACTATCATACAACTTATTTTCATGCGCAACGGCGGTCCATAGAAGGATGGGCAATCTCTTTTGGCAACTACAGTATTTTCACAATTTGTTATGATTTGGGACTGTGACTGTAGCTTCATCATTTAATTTTTGACCTTCAAAAATGGCTGTAACAGTGATTTTGAAAAAAAAAACATGCTGGGCAGTTTTCGGGGACTGCCGATATAAGTGAAAACTCGTAGCCGATCCGCCTCGTCTACGCCATAGCGGGTCATCTACGAGGTCTACGAGAGCTACGAGGGCTACGAGTGCTACGAAGCGTTAGCGAATTCTATGATTTATGTTCACTCAAAAAGTGCTCAACGCGCCTAAAGAAGTTGTCACTTCAAAAATCCGAAGTAAAAAGTAGCCTATTTCATACTTTAATCTGTGCCATCCAGATCCACTCAGCCATTCTGGAGTCATAGAGTAACAAATCATCCATCCATCCAAACATTCGCATTTATAATATAGTAAGATCTTGCATCAGAGAATATGGAGAATAATTGGTTGTTGGTCTACTCACCGAACAGTCGAAGAAGAATCTTCTCAATCCCATGTAGAGGTGACTCGAAGGTCAAGCACAGAAACATGGCAAGGAAGAATGTCAGCACTATGTGAGATATTGCATTCGCCATCTGAAAAATAATAATTTGAAATTGTATATTACAAAAAAATATGTATGGTGAAAACTCTGAAGGAAAACATAGTGAAAAAAACAGCATGTCTTCTAATCTACACTGGACTGTTGTAATGGATGACAAGTATATAGTGAGCCTAACGTTCTAAGGGTCCCGGGTTCGAATTCCGGTAGGAGCAAATGTTTGTGTGACGAGCATGGACATTTGTTTCCGAATCATGGATGTTTATTGTGTATGATAAGTATGTATTTACAAAACAAAAGTATCTATGTAGTATATCAGCTATTTGGTGTCCACGACACAAGTCTCGGTGCTTAGTGTGGCACTAATGGCGCTGTGCGTAATTTCCAGCAATATGTATTATTACTTATGGCTTACAAACCACTCCCTCTCTCAAAGAAGAGGCCCGGTTCCCAGGTGAAGGATCATTTTAGGCTGAGTAAGCTATTGATCTGAAGATAAAATTAAATGGCCTAATATTCTCTTGGTCTTCGAAAAGAGAAATAGTTTAGGTGTCGATTGACTGCCGGGTTGTGTCTTGCGGGTTTGAACCCCGCACGGAACAAATATTTTGTATGCCCTTTAGATAGTTGTTTTGGGTCTGGTTTTTTGTGTATGTGAGTTTAAATATTTGTAAACGCACCCACGATACACAAGAAATTCTTAGCATAGGACAGCAAAAAAAAACGTTTGTTAATAACTTTTCTCATTTACAAGTATAAGTCATAAGCTTCAAGTTGATCCCACTGTTCTTTTGAAAACATCACGTATACGCTTACAAAAACCTGGCAGGAAAAGTAATTACATCCATGTTTCTTGAAGCTTTTCCTGTTTGTTGTAACAAAACATAATTTAAGGAAACCTAAAGAATAAATGTATTCCTTAATTAACACAAAAACTACACGTTACTTTGCAAATAATTAATTAAAACACGCATGTAAAACTATGGATGAGACGTTATTTTTCTTTAATTAGTTATAAAATAAAATTTAGTAAACCCCCGACACATAATGTACAAAAAGTTAAATAGAAAATAATTCGTTATCGTTAGGTCATATCACTCTACTGTCCTCATCTCATTCCGTTATTTAGTAATTCCCTTTCAATAACGTCAAATTGATACCCATATTGAAAACAAAATTGAAATTCGCCATTTTGATGTGGCGGCCATCTTGGACCAGTTTTCATCAACTCCCGACTAATTCACCTTTCAAACAAATAAAACAAAATTAAAGTCGGTTTATACGTTCACACACACACACACAGACACGTTAATCTTATAACACCCCGTCGTTTTTGCGTCGGGGGCGCATTGCGGGATATCATGTAAAGAAACAGATATTTGTCATCAAAATAATAATAGTCATCGGTCCTTGAAATGTGTAGAAAACAAGAACTTCAGAGTCAGCGAAATAAAGATTCAATAATAGGCTTGTGTCCTAAAAAATCTAATTAGTCCGTCAGTTAGATTATAAAAAAATATTTGGCCCGTATTTTTTCTCTTGTTACATAAAACAAAATTGACGAAGATACGACGCTTTTAAAATTCGCAATACGTCACGCCGTGCTATAGTTTTTCGTGCGTTGTGACGTCACGAGCCCCCACTCCCGAGTTTTGATGCGTTTTATCTTTGTCAGTACTCAGTGATTTACAAAAACAAAAAATACGTGTCCATTATTTTCCAATACTCTTACTGACGGACTAATTAGTTTTGCAATTTATTGATGGTGGAAACTAGCCTATTACTGACTTAACTACTGACTAACTAAGGCGTGTTAAGAAAAGATCCTGCTGAGCATGGATGGGGTCCTGGGTTCGATTCCCGGGATGAGCAATGTATTATTGGGTATTTCCATCAGGAATTTCTCAGAAACCGCCAGCCTGGATTTGTGCCCGATTGGTGGCAATAGGCTAAGTACACCTCTGCGTAACCCTTCGGAATATACTGGCGTGAATTTACTATGTTATTACCCAAATAATACTTACAACAGTGAAGAAGGTGATATGTAGAGGATGCCTCAGTTCACCGACGTAGTACAATTCGACGATTCCGTTCACCAAATAAGCACAGAATGTCAATCTTGAGAACGGAGCCAGAAATTTCCAAGTCAGTAATTTTCCGAAGAAACCTAAAATAGAAATGGGTTTATAAAATAAAACAGGTATATAGACGGAACTTCAAGAATTAAGAGGTTTTATATTGTAAATCTTAAAATAGGAATGAACAGCTCAATAATAGTGCAAGTTGTAAAACTGTACTAAAAACCAGTACCAAACAATTACTAACTATAAAAAGTTGAATTAAAAATTTAAGAGTACTGCAAGGCACCTTGCTTGCTCCATAAATACTACTACATTTTAAATTCGAGTTCTGAGTACGTTGAACTTTGCAAGATAATTTTAAAGAGATGTTTTACCTGCATTGCCAGTAGCACAGGCAATAATCAGCCATCCGTTAGCAATTCCCCAGGCAAGTTTGTGCAAAGAAATGTAGGCAGCGGCTTCTAAGGGGCTGTATTGCCAGTCCTGATAGAAGGCAGTCACGGAGAAGGTAGTTATAGTACCAAGGACAACGCTGGTGATCCACGCAAAGGTTTTCGTCATGAAAGAGAACTGGTAGCTGAAACAATGATGAAGAATTTTAAGAAACGTTAAGTTTTTAATCCGGTCAGATTCCAGAAAAAATCACGTCCGAAGTTATACTGATAGTATCTCATAAATAAGTTGACTTGCACAGCTTCTAAACAGATCATTAAACTCCGGGATGAAAATGATAATATGCGAGTTTTGCGACGAACCGGGCCCACATCTATTGTTGAGAAGTTCTACGAGGATCTCTATGCTTTTAAATCTGTAAAACTAGTTCTCCCCGGGGACGATGTTAGGGCACCACCTTTTCAACATCAAAACACAGAATTCTTACCACCTATTTTACACGGTGAGGTCATGAAAGCCTTTTATAACCGAGAAAGGCCTATACCCAGCAGTGGGTGAGTTCAGGTTGTGGATGATGATGATGACGTGGACTTGATTTGAAGTTGTCCGTCCAAATTAATAACATTTTTCAATAAATAAATATTCTATTCTACCCCTCAACCAAGTTTCTTAATTCTTATTTGGATTGGACGTAAAAAACTTTGTTTCCACTTACTTTTCTGTTTGTACCCGATGCAGAACGTATCCAGTAAGAATCCCCATGAAATAAATAATCATCTTCATGTGCGTCTTGATGTAAGCTTCATTGAAGTAGTAGTTGGAAATGATATCAGTAAACTCTCTGTAATAAAAATAATTATTTATGAACTTACCAAATTGAAACTAAAGTGTCTCCTAATAACAACAATAACCACAACAATAACAGAATTCGTGGACAAAGAAGATAAAAGTATAAACTTACTTGGCATAAAACAAAAGCGTAGGATCCAAATTATCCCTATAGGTGACATATGCAGGACCAATCAAAGAGAGAAGAAGGCCAACTGACAGAATTGTGGGGCCAACTCTGCGCCACCTCCAGAGACTGTAGATGAAGATGGGTGCTATGAAGAACAGCTGTGTGTCTACGGAGAGGTACCAGGACTGGAACATGCACTGAAAGAAACAAAATAGGATAAAGAAATTGATCATAAATGATTTAATTTGATTAAAATATAACATGTCGATCACAATCACAACTATAAAGCAGTCAATTGAACCAAATTAATTGAAGATTAAATGTTGGACTGTCTGAAAAAAGAAGAAAAAAGAAACATTGGAAGAAAAAAACGTGTTTGACCGACTTCGAGTAGCATGGGGCAAGGTCAGGAACATGATTATGATAAAATATGTAGAACTGTCAAAGAGACAGTCCAAATCTATCCCTAGTAAATCAAACAGATTAAATAAAATACTGACAATCAAAACATGATACCAAACAATATTCACACATTTTGTGTAATTAATTTCATTGTAAAATAGTAAATAACAAAAAGACAATGACCAAAACAGATTACTTTAGCAAACAGCTAACTTCTTCAAGTTTAAAACAGGCAAAGTCTTTGTCATCGCTTGTCCGAGAGTGTCGAGTGCTAAAAAAGATTCGCTCACAAATAAACAGGGAAGCATTATAAAACTAGCCTTGTGAATGTTGGTGAAAATTTCGTTTGACAACTGGAAAGTTGACCCTTACGATTTTCTTTTACACTAAAGTGTTATACTGTTAGTTCATTTTTCTTTAATAATAGGCTTGTTTCCACCATCAATAAATTGCAAATCTATTTAGTCCGTCAGTTAGAGTATTAGAAAATAATGGACACGTATTTTTTGTTTTTGTAAATCAACGAATATTGACAAAGATAAAACGGATCAAAACTCGGGAGTGGGCGCTCGTGACGTCAGTACTCACTAAGAATCATACCGAACAGTGACGTATTGGGAATTTTAAAAGCGTCGTATCTTCGTCAATTTTGTTTTATGTGACAAAATACGGGTCAAATATTTTTTGATAATCTAAGTGACGGACTAATTAGATTTTTTCAGTTAACAAGCCTATAGTTTGTGTTTTTAAAGATCAAGTTAACGGTTGTTAACAACTTTCAGTGATTCGCTGCTAGAATTATTACATTTTTTAGTTGATCTTTTTAACACTTGGTTTACATTGAACTGAGCATTATTAACTGCCTAGCCTTTTCCCAAACTACTTTCTTCCAATCTAACCGGACGCAGCTGAATACAATAATTTTGGTTGAACAAATTTATTTTTTGTTGGAACATTGGTAATGTTGGTATACACTTTGTGATGATTTGTCATCGTGTTAAAAACTCTCAAACTTACCATTTTATCAGTATTGACATAATTATTGATGTACAGGATATTGGTCCACCAGGAGGCCATGCATCTCTCTTGTTCCAACAGTAACCTGTCCTGCCATAGAGGACCTTCTCCCATCTTAGGTAGCCAAGTCATGTAGAACAGTATGATTACCAAGTATGCTGGAGTTACCCTGAAAACAGACATTTATACGTTGAAAGTAGGAAATAGTTTGGTAAGGTTTTGTTTAAATATACACAAGAATTTTACTTATAAATGAGATGTATTTTTGGGACCAAATTCCGATAACTTGCAGACTGCTAACAATTTTCAATAGGGTACATCTCCATAGGTAACATCGATATATGGATTCGGAAAAAGTAACCATTTTAGTGGCCATTTAAATGCCGCAGCCTACCCTTTAGCCTTTTTCAAGAAATTGGTATCATTGCAACCCTAAACCATTGTAATATTCAAAAAGCGGACATTCTTATCGTTTGTCACGCACGAAGTATCAAAATGTAAATTCTAGGTTTGATAATAAATTCTAGGCACGGTAAAGTGAGCTATCGATTAACTTTATATTCGGTTTGGAGTCGGTCACTTTCTTTTAGACTTTAGTCAATCTAATATCTTTCTAGGCAGTTTCAAAAGTTAGTTTTATCAAACTGAATTATTAAAACTGTTCAGAGAAATAGTAACAATTTACGGGGAAGGAAATCTAGAAAGGCTACGTTGAGTGTTTAAGGTAGCATTGAACGCTGAAACAGTCATTAAAATGGATATTTTCTCAAACCACCATTGAAATATAACGTCAAAGAGAGAAAAACAACAACTTGCTATTGAAAGCAAAGAAAGAGCAAGCTAAGCCAGCTTTTATAATACGGTACAGAAATGCGTTAAGTTAATAAGGCTTATTCCATACTACAAAGGGTACGACGTTCATTGTGTATGGCAGTTTATTGGGTAAGAGCTTGTTATTTGCAAAAAGAGGAAGTAGTTATTTTGATGAAATCCTGCTAGCAAGAGATTTATGCAAAGGATTTTGTTATATTGTATTTTCAAGTAAATATTTTATAGATTTTGTTTACGACAAGGCTAAATGTTGTTTTTATTAAAAATATCAAATGAAGCGAGCATTTTAGAAGCCTGGATCATGCAGGTCAAAAGGCAATCGAGAAACAAAAAAAAATGAAGTTTATAATATTGTGCTCAAACAGAGATATTTGCTTTCAAAAGAATAAATAGTTGACTTAGTGATCTATTTTCTGTTGCTACGAGAGAAATCTGTTTCAATGAAATATGAATACCGATGGAGAATGTTACCTGAAGCAATCCAATAACTGTCACAGTTGAAGTGATTGAAAACGTTTAGGCTATAATTTTATTTTCTTTTGTTTTAGAAAAAAACAAAAGATTTTTTATTTTGATGATTTTGTTTTATTCGATTTCCAGGTCAGGGCAGTGTTATTGAGCTTTTCCATGAGGATTTTCTCAGTAGCAGTTGAAGTCAGGACTTACGTACGATTGATGGCATTAGACTAGCTACCTCCTTTGCATAGGACATAACTGGCGAATTGTCCTCGTGCTCAACCTAATTACCTTCTAGTACCTCTGCCTAATTATTTGGAGATTACAGGCATAATGTTTTTAGAAGACAATATCTTACCTGATATACCGGAAAATTAAGATGGGTATAACATTGACCTTGCCCCTTCTCTTGTCCAGCTCAACGAGGAACAGTCTTGCAAAAAGGAAGGCGCTCAGCATCAGGAAAGTGTCCACTAATAGGGTGTTGTTTAACATGAAGGCATTGGCTGGTTGACGGACTAACTGAAAAAGGAAGAAAGAAAGAAATTAGGACGTTGCCTAATTAAGTTATCAGCCGCCTACATTAGTCTAATGCTGGGCATGGTCATCATCATCATTTCAGCCGAAAGACGTCCACTGCAGAACATAAGCCTCCCTCAAATGTACATGGACCGGTCCCGTGTGACTCGTATTCAGCTGATCCCCGCAACCTTCACTAAGTCATCGTCCCACCCAGTGGGAGGCCTTTCAACGCAATGCCACAACGTCAACGTGCAATAACTAAGTTGCTCCGTGTAAAATACTGGTATTCAGCATTCGGTTAGAATAGAATATGATTTAAACATAGACAAGGCGAGGCAGACACATACAAGTCAAATACATCAATCAAACCAAAATTAATTTTGAAGATAAACTACCAGAAAGTCAACTTAAAGGCCACAAGCATTAAGACCAACATCGAGCATCTTCTACCTAAAAAACTCCGAATTCCTTCCAAACAGCCCTCCATGGAGTAATTTCTATTCATCAGACGATAATCACACTACATTACAGTAGCTCTCCACTTCATAGTTGAAACAAGTCTACGTGCCAAACCTGCTGAGTTCACGATTAGTTCTCTTAATCTAAGTTAACCTTGAGAACTAACCTAGGCAGTTGTACAACTAAAACGGGGTCCTGATTACGGATAAAATTTATGCGATACTGTATCTGGGCGGTAAGCTCCGGGCATAATTAGGAGCTCTGAGTAAATCCAAATAAACTGTGCGCAGCCTTGACCCTATCGAGGATATAATGCCCGGAGATCAAGCTAGGAAACTTTTCCATAAATTATACTGTGTGCAATAGACTTTATGGGGATAGGGTTGGCTGATTAGCTAACCAATTAATCAAAAATAAAAAAAGTAGCATATTTTAACCAACCTACAAAACATAGTTCTGAGAAGGAGAAATTTAAATACATGAATTTGACATTTTTCTTTTCTAGATTGCGTCTTGTTACTAATTTCGAGCTTCAAAACTTTTACTACACAAAAGTTAAGTACTTATTGAACATTTTAGGTTATTATTGCAACAAATTAATACGTTGCCATATTCATTGAACTTCTAAATAAATAAAGTAATTAATATTTTGCCAGCCCTACACAAGAATTTCATTAACGAAGTTACGTCCCTAGCAACAACGCCATATTAAAATATCGATAGAACCTTTCATTTAAAAGACTGCATAAATATAAACAAAAACAATATCGAAATAAAACCGCTGAAACGTTACTTCCCAGTCTATTAAGTTTATGACCTGAATTTAATTTACTCCTCGTATTCTTGGTTTAACGCTCGTAGTTGTGGAAAGACTGCTTTGTTACTAGACAAAGTAATTTAAACTTGTTTGTTTTACCCCTTTTAGCGAAGAAAAAAGGCATAATGTTTTGTCTAGTCTTGTCTAGGCTGGCTCTGACTACAAAAGCCTTGATCATTTTACTTTGATGTTAAAAATAGGGTGCAATTATTTATAAGAACTGCTAAAGAAGTAGTTTTACTCGACTGTGGCGGAGCCTAAAAGCAGGTAATGGTTTAAATACTATATTACGTAGATGATATCCATCACTATGAAGCAGTATATAGGGCCTTTCTAATCTGGCTACTCTCATTCAACTGCCACCAGCAACCGTATGAAAATCATCACACCAAAGGGCGTCCTATAATACGTTTGCCAATGTTTGCAGATCACAAGAAGAATGTAGTTTACAAGAAGATTTATAAGTGAGGAGTTTATAAACAACATTGATATAAAATATATTTACCCGATCCCACGCATCGGCATCCATGACAGGTCCACTAGCAATGAACATGCAGGCGTGGCCGGCAATGATGAAAATCATGGCCAAAGCCTTGATCCCAGAGATACATTCCAAGCCCAAGGTATTGTGCTGCTTCGTAGAGATGATTTTCTTCATATTGTTGATGATGGAGAAGCAGATAATCAAGTTGGTGGCAAGGGACTCCTTCTTAATGCCGTAGTAGATGGTGTAGGTTTCATAGAGAGTACTGAAGAATAAAATGGTGACGAAGAGGAGGATCAATGACCTGAAAAAGAAGAAATAACAATTAAAATTTTCGTAACAATGTTGAAGAGCTCGTGACTAAGTAATAACAGCCGCTCGGTCTTTAGGTTAATCCGTGCTTGCACATTAAGCTGTTGGTCCCGGCTGTCATTTGTCCATCTTTGACAGACGTTACAAGTAGTCAGTGGCCCAAACAGTCTGACAACCAGTGTTACCAAGGGGTGTCGTATTGAATTACCCAGTATTGAATGGGTTGTGGAGGTCAGATTGACAGTCGCTTCATGTAAAATACTGGTATTAAGCTGCATCGAGTTAAACTGGAAGCCGACCCCAATATACTTGGGAAAAGGTTAAGCAGATGAAACAATGTGTCAATCTGTTTGAGTATAGGTAGTGAAGAGTAAGAAACAGAACATTCACTGTAGCTAATTTATTCTTTGTACGCTTTACGATTGAGTCGCCAAGCACGAAAAAGATACTTACCAAACGTGAAGTTCATACGAATGAAGGCATCGGGGTCTTAAAAGTTACTGGCAGATCCAATCGATCAAATTTCATCATACACACGAGAAATTCCAAGCAATTTTCAACCTTAAACCTCCAAACTCCAATTTACTCCCAAAATTACCCTTGGAAAACCCATCGATACAACAAAATTATTTTATGATGAAACGGTAGCATAAAGTATTAATGAAAATGGGAAGCAATATTATCTTCCTATATGTGATCAATCAAAATACGTCGAAAGTTACGGCTGTGTACGTTCAGTGGGTATGGAGAAAATATGTGTGTTCTTAACAAAGTATATTTACACAAAACAAATAAAAACAGTAATTGGCGTGATTTTTCTGTTGGAGCACAATGTTGTTAGTTCTGTTATTTGGATGTCGAATTGGAAAATGTTTGGAGAACTTTATTGATTTTGTCATATTAGGTACTACGTTAATTTCGGAAATTGAATGTTATTTGTTTTTTAGCGTATGTTACTAAGTTATATACGAAAGTGCTATTTCCGATCAAAAATTTTGAATCTGTGTTAAGTTCAAAATAAATGATTTGGATTAATCATCATCTGGCTAGTCTTTTCCCAACTATGTTGGGGTCGGCTTCCAGTCTAACCGGATGCAGCTGAATACCAGTATTTTGATTACATGTAACGACTGTCAAAGATCTACAATGAAGTCGTGTTGTCCGAGACACGGAGGAACTCGGTATGTAATGGGTGGTCACACTGGTCAACCATCCACAGACCAACCTAGGCAAGCACGGCTTAACCTAAAGATCGACCCGAGCGGCTGTTATTATTTAGCCACGAGCTCATTGAGAATTTGGATTAATATTGGACAGAACATTCATTGAAATCTATTTCATCGTAAGTAACAATAACATTTAGCTAAGTGGCAACTTATTCTACCTATAAGGTTCCCACAGCTGGAACCTATAAGGCTAACGTAATATACCTATAAGGCTCGCGTGATGGTACTTCTCCAAGAGCAAAGACTTGTGTCTTTGCTCTTGGAGAAGAACGACCACGCGAGCCTCAGGCCCAGTGCGGGTTGGTAGATGGCATAATGAAATACATCTTTGAATTTTGTTTGCTTCTAGGTCTTATGGATAAGCTGAGTAACATTAACATCACGCCAGTAATCGCCGAGGGTTAGGCAGAGGTGTTCTATACAGTGCATCCACATGTCGCCAGTCATGTTTAAGTCCCATATAATAGAGGGTGAACCTATTGCCATCAACCAGGGTCCAATCTCGACTCCGTGACTGCTACTGAGAAATTCCTGATAGAAAAACTCAATAATACTGTGCCCGTCCAGGGAATCGAACCCAGGAGGTCATGCTCAGCTGTTGTGCTTGCGACCACTAGACCAACGAATCAGTCGCCTAATAAGCTGAGTATTGCATTATGCAGACTAATTATGAAATTGAACTTGAAACCTCAAGATACATCAGCTGAATGAACTCCCCTCAAAACTATTTCAACAAAATAACCTTAATTTATCGTCTTAGTTACCACTTCAAGTGAGCCTAATTTACCCTTACTACTTCTAATTTTATCTTGAAGTCAAAATCTAGTTTCTAATGGCAGCAATCAAAAATGTTAACTACTAAAACTCAGACTAGTCCACTAAAAGTAAAGCTAAGCAATAATTAATGTCATTCATCATAGTCAAGACACTTGGGTAGTTAATTACTATTCTGAACCCTAATTATACCTTATGTTAGGCGAAATTATTGTGACTGGGGTGGATTTACATGGCTGTCGGTTTGACAGGAAAGTTGTAAATTACCCGACTGCGCGACGCAAAGGAGGGTAATGTGTTTATCAGTCTATGTATGTATGTATGTATGTATGTTTGTTTCTATGTGGCGTTCTAGAGACCAAATGCGTAGGCCGATTTTGATAATTCTTACGTCAATCGATTCGTCATAACCTTGCGAGTGTCACTAAAGACATGACAGTAATCAAAATTCACCACAGCGACAACCAGACGCCATATTGTCAAAATGAAAAAAAAAAAGTCGATGAACTATGTCAAGTGGGGTGTCGTTGAATAGGTATTTTAAAATCATCTTTAGGTTCCTTTTATCATTTTTCATTTTAAATAACAGTTTAGGATATATAAAGATTTAAAAGTTGTTTAACAAAACAATCATTTTCGCTAATTTTCTTACTTATTCATTTAAGTTTTTATTCGTAACTAAAAAGTATAAAATAAAATAAAATAATTTAAAGAAAAACAAAAAACCCGACTGCGTAAAAACTAATTTTAAAAAATACGTGAAAAAATTGACTTAAATAAAAACTAAAAAGAAAGAAACAAGCCCAGTAGTTTAGAATTCTGTAACAAATCATAAATTCTAATGCAGAACAGAACGACTCACAGTCGGGGCCCATTCAAATTTTACCAATCAAATCTTCCCAAGGGGCCCCCGACTGTAAACTACAATATAATCTAATAGAAAATTGAAAAAATTTGCTAACAAATCGCGCAAAATAGATTCCATCTCATCGTAGTATGGGAGCCCCCTTAATTTTTAATTTATTTTAATTATTTTTTCTTATAGTGGCAACAGAAATACACATTATGTGCAAATTTAAACTACTTATTACGGATCATATGATACAGCCCGTTGCCAAGGTGTATTCCCGCTGACCCCACTGGTTCGTCCTACTAGTGGGGTCAACGGGAAAAATCAAAACTGTCGTTTCGTTGACCCCACTAGCCTACCCTACTGGTGGCGTCCGACTGGTGGGGTCAACGGGAAGACAGCCGGACAGCAGAGGCTTAATAATAGATTCCCGATGGTTATCCTTCGGGAACGGAATTCATTAGAAATGATCATCATCATCTGCCTGGCCCTTTCCCAACTATGTTGGGGTCAACCTCCGGTTTAACCGGATGCAGCTGAATTAGTACTAAGTAATACGATAATACGGTATGACTGGTTATCAGACTTTATGGGCCACTGACTTCCTGTGGAACTGTCAAAGATCTACAAATGACAGCCGGGCCCAACAGCCTAACAGGCTTTCCGAGGCACGGAGGAAACTGGGTATGTAAGGGTGCTCATCCATCCACAGACCAAGCAGGGCTTAACCTAAAGATCGACCCGAGTGACTGTTTAATTATTTAGTCCTCATAAGAACTGATATTATTACATAAAAGAAGATATTACATTAAAAATTATATGATATCAAAACGTTAAATATCTTCTTTTAACAATAACCCAGCAAAACCCATCCATCAACGAACAACAAACAACAATTCACCAAATATGCACCAAATCATCCTAGCTTCCCGAAATCCCTAACACTTAACACAAGAGCAACATGGCAAGCCAGCGAGTTTAATTTATACGTACCAGTAACTCTGCACCGTGTATGCCAGCCATGATCCCACGAAGATTATGCAAGTTTGCAAATAGTTGATGGTCTATGCACTTACCCTGTAAACTTTGAGTAATTGAAAACTGTCCAAGTTGGCCGGCCATGCTCTTGAACACTTGAGTGCATTCACTGGTAGCACAAATATTGGAGTTAACTCGTTTATATTGTGTGGGAAGTTTTGTAGGGCTTCAAGTGTACTGGTTGGATTGTGAAGTGAAACTTCCGGGTATTAGGATTTTTCTGTCACGAAAAAGCGTTACGGCCGCGTGGAGGGGGTAGACGATATATCTCGTGGTGAGAGGCGGCAGCGGCGCGGCGGTGGACGGACAGAAGTACTGGCAGCGGCTGAGAATGGGCAACAACATATTTTTTCCAGTTTTTTTTTTTTTTGTAACATTTTATGTCCGTTTATGTTTCGTTTGACGAGCTCGTGGCTAAACAATACCAGCCGCTCGGGCCGATCTTAAGGTTAAGCCGTGCTTGCCTAGGTTGGTCTGTGGATGGGTGACCACCCTTACATACCGAGTTTCCTCCGTGCCTCGGAAAGCGCGTTAAGCTGTTGGTCCCGGCTGTCGCCGGATGCCGGTTGCCGGATGGACAAATGTCCATCTTTGGCAGTCGTTACAGGTAGTCAGTGACCCAAAAAGTCTGACAACCAGTCTTACCAAGTGGTATCGTATTACCCAGTATTAACTGGGTTGTGTAGGTCAGATAGGCAGTCGCTCCATGTAAAATACTAGTAATCAGCTGCATCCGGGTAGACTGGAAGCCGACCCAAACATAGTGATATCGTATTACCCAGTATTAACTGGGTTGTGGAGGTCAGATAGGCAGTCGCTCCATGTAAAATACTAGTAATCAGCTGCATCCGGTTAGACTGGAAGCCGACCCCAACATCGATGGGAAAAAGCTAACAGATGATGATGTCCGTTGATGCTTTTTACCGTAAGGTAGGACGAGGTAGAACTGGTTTGTTGGTCGAGTTGTCGCAAGCTGCTGAGCATGAGGTCCTGATTTTGATTCCCGGTCGAACAACACACATTCTTAAAAATTAAAAGGAATCGCAAGCAATATTTTTTACACAACATTTTAATATCAAAATAAAAATCTCGTGCACATTGAGGTATGTATAAAATAGAGTACATAATTATAACATTGAGCAATGGAAGTTGAAATATAATATCTAAACAAATAAGTCTTGAAATATTAATCGTTTTATGTGTATCTCATTAACGGCGTTTTAAAACTCCAATAAGTAATAAATAAGTTTTTTTTTTATAATTCAACTACGATCACTTATTTATTTTTTTATAATTTAACTACGATTACTTAATTCACTGTTTATGTAATATCAATTTTTCGGTGAAGTTTGATAGCATATAAGTAAGAAACGAAGATTTAACTTACAGCTACAAGTAATATTCATCTGATGTCTAAGCTAATGGGGTATATGACTAAAATATATATTTAGTCCGTCAGATAGACTTCCAAAAACTATTGGACACATTGTTTTTCTATATTCACGTAAACAAAAAATGAAGACGATACGGTGCGTCGAAAACTCGTGTGACATCGCATTTTTGAGTATATTTTTGCCGGAAAGTGTCGTCACAAGCCCCACTCTTTGACGCGTTTTATCTTCGTGGTTTTTTAATATTTTGATAAAACAAAAAGCACATCCAATATTTTTAGATAATCTAACTGATGTATTAAACAGAATCAATTGTTTTTAGTCAGAAATCATCACTTGTGTTCTACATTTTACGATAATTGGAATGTAGTAGAATATACTGATAGAGAATTTAAGTTTCATTACAAGACGTTATTCTTATTTAAATTGTACCATAAAATTCATACCTACCATTATAATTGTTATCACAACAAGATACATTTAATGCTACAAACAAAGCATTTTTGACACTACTCAATATCAATTGCCAATCTTCTTCAATTCTTCATTAAAACCATATTTTGTAACCACGAAATGTCAACTTGTTTATTGCACTGACTGTATCTTACAAAAAGTATATTCAATTGAAAACCTTAACCTTCGTAAAATAGGGTTTCAATGATAATACAACATTTTCGGATTGATGTCCCATAAATGGCAGTTGACCATCTTAAACTTATAATTTTGGCTTTAAAAACTGGAAGTCGATGCCGGGTACGTTCGGGACAAATTAAGATATTTTTATTAACATTTTATACAGCAATACCTTACAGTAATCAAGTATCTATTCATACACCGTCGGAGATACATACAATAATTTTTGTTAAGTATATTTTTTTATATTCTAAATTTTATAAACGTAAAAAAGTTTTTAAATCTAGTTAACTACTTACAAATAAAGATATATTTACAAAATTACCTATAACCTATAACCTTAAATATTGAGCCTGTTTGGTTCACAAATATATTACATGGCACAATACCTAGACCAAGTTACTAAAATGTTGGAGTCAACCTTCTTGCTGAGTAACATTGACTCCAACTTATTTTTACTGTACAGGCTACATTTTGTAAGTTTTTTTTTTTATATTGTGGCTACTTAAAACTTATGCCCCTTTTGTTATTAGTGCTGCGTTTAGGTAATTGTTGTTATGATTGGAACCCATACAAAAATAAAACTGTAAAAGAATACACGTTTAAAAAATGTTTCTTTTCTACAAAAATAGACCAAGCAAAATGTATGGTATATTAAAGATACTGCTTTAAGCCACGATGATTCTCAAGAATAATTCATGATGCTAATCATCGATCAAGAAATTGCATACGCCCATGCTATAATGATATTATAACCTAAGAATGTTACCTCATGTAACTTAAATAAAAACATTGACGTGCAAAAGTGTTATCTTCTAACTTCTTACAAAATAAACAATGGTGTCGATTCTGGTGTGCACAAACTAAACTTAATTTAGGCTATTGCTATCTTTTTCTCTCTGATAAAACGAGAAAGAGACGGACCTAATTTAGAGCTGTCAAATGTCAAAATACAAATGAAGGGGGCACGTAAAAACGACTAAAACACGGTGAAGCACAAGGCATAAACTAGTTTGACATCTCTAAATTAGTTCATAGCTATAGCCGTCCTTTTCTCGCACTGCCTTTTAGTAAAAGATAGCAATAGCCTAAATTAAGTTTAGTTGTTGCGCAACAGAATCGACACCAATATCATTAAATCAATTAATGAAGCCACAGAAAACAAAACAAAAAAGCCACTAAAATTATTTTCTAATTTTCTTTCGCTTAAAATACTTTCAGTTAATTGAATAATTAATTCGTAGTTAATTGAATATAAAACTCCCCCGTATTTCTGACCGCAAAAGTAACCCAACAATATAATTGGTCCCAGCACAAAGTCGCTCGATTATGTCGTCCAATATCATCCCAACCGTTCTAAATCATGAGAAAATGGAAGAATTATAGAGGTGGGTAGTAACCTCTGTGATATATTAGCTGAGGAGGCCCTAGCCTGGGAATGTGGATTTTACAGAAAAATCTTCTAATCTCTTTATTGTTTTGTACACCTAAGTTTTTGAAAATTCTGTCGCTTGCATAGATTAATTGTGGGGATTTTAAATTCTGGATTTTAGTTGCGCTTACCTGGTTCTTATAAAGAAGAAATGGGTCAGGAATTGTAGAGTTGAGTGTCCATATTTATTAATGGACTACCAAAAAGAATCTGCGATTACGAGAGAATGTGATGAAAGTACGTTAAGAGTATTTTTTCATTTTCAGTTCAATATAAGGGCTACCAGCCGAAACCTAAGTCTGCTACAATTTGTGGACATTTTAGTTAAACTTAGGTTTCCACGCATTACTTTGTCTGAAGAAGTTCCCATTTATACTTATATAGGCCTAGACTCTACCAAAGCGGAGAAGATCGAAGCGAAGAGGAGACGTGTGGAAACCGATCAATCAAATTGGTTGAAATCTACATCGAGTCTGTCGTCCCTGTTGTGATTGGACAAATCGTGCACATTAAAATTTCCTCTCTGCTCCACTCGTCTCGAAGTCCGTCCTTAATAGGGATTTATTATACAAAAGCTACAAATTATATCTCTATCTTAATACAGGGTGTAAACAACCTCATCACGAAGCCGTCAACCAAGCATTATGGACATCAAACTAAGTAAATTCACGCAAAAATTGTTGCTGGGAAACGACTTTTTATTGGGGTGAAAAATCGTTGTTTTATGATAGAACTCAATGTAAGCGTTGTGCTGTTGGATGGATTGAATATTACGGGGGGATGGATCGAATAGTCGTAGAGATGTTTAAAGTAAAAGTCTTAAGACGCCTGCGGAGCATGCGTATTTCATACAAACGTAATACCAAAATAATTTGTAAATTAAACGTATTCCTAAGGTCGTGTGTATTTATTTCGATTGAATTACAGAATATCTAGGTTCGCAAATATATATTTTGATTGGACACTGATTTTAACAAGAGTTATAAGAAAAATAAGTTTTCTATAGAAAATTTAAATTCCTCATATCTCGTCTTTGCATCACTATTTTCTAAAAAAACATATTTGGGAACATAGATATTCTGTAATTCAATCGAAATAAATACAGACTACCTCAAGAATATGTTTGATTTACAAATAATTTTGGTATTACGTTTGTATGAAATACGCATCCTCCGCCGGCCCCTTAATAAAAAATTGTATTAAAAAAAAACTTGTCAAAAGTTGGAACTTTGACTGTCAATATCTCCGTAACTAAAACGTTCCCAGGTATGGTGTAGAACAAAAACATAATCGCAATGACGGGAGAACCAGTGCCTTTCGGCTTTGTTAAGAGGTGTTTTACACCCTTTATAAGAACTCGTATACTTACAAATAAGCCACATCCAACGACGTGATATCCAGTGGCCGCCTCTTATAGCAGTCCCGGTCACTGACTTCAACTCCTGTGGTATTGCTGACAGTATGGGCTAGAACACTGCTGACGAAGCTAGCCACTGACTTAGCATTGCAGGCGCTTGGCACGCAGACAGCCCATCGTAGTGTTTCACCCCGACCAGTGCGAGTCTGAAAGGGAAGATAATCTATACTTATATACTTACTTTACTTTGTTTGTTTATTTGTTTGAACGCGCTAATCTCAGGAACTACGTGCTCGAATTGAAAAATTATTTTTGCGTTGGATAGTCCATTTATCTAGGAAGGCTATAGGCTATATAACATCACGCTGTGACTAATAGGAGCGGAGCAGCAATAAGAAATGTTGCAAGCGGGAAAAAAGCTTCCGTTGAGCAGGCGAGATGCGTTGCGATACCAAAACTGTGTCAGTTGTGTGGATTAATCGCTCTGTGAGGTCATAACATCACGACTGAAATCCCCAAAGGATTGGTCAGAGGTGAACCTAATCCTACACCCACATTTCACTAGTTTTATTTAAAATCCCAAGAAATAGAGGGTGACAATCCCGCCACATACAATATTCTCAAAAACTTGTTACTCCTGAAAACCAGAGTCAACCAATCAAACGTCCACCACAAACAATTTCACTGTCGTGGATCCCGCAACGACACTAACCAGGAAAGTATGGCGGGGGGGTAGTAAAACCATGTTGGGAGCGAGCTTATCATTGACCAGGCACGAATTCAGGCTCCGTGGATGCTACTGAGAAGGTCTTGATGGAAAATCCCAATAACACATTGCCTGACCCGGGAATCAAATCCAGGACCTCGTGCTCAGACGAGACAGTCCGTAGAGATCGTACTGAAAACACATTATGTCGGTGTTAGTTCTGACCTCACGCCAAAATAACTGCAAAAATGCTGCAGTGTACTCAAAATGCACAGTACACCCTGCTTTCACCTTTAACCTAGCTGATGTTAACAAACATTAAACTTCACGTAGATGCAGTTCTCGTAACTGACCAACAAGGTGCTAATGTCCTACTGATGGTCAGATACCTACTTTGCAAATGTGTGGACTTAATTTATTACTACTAACTTGTTAACCTAACTTTGGAGTAATAAGAGCTGGTGACGAGTACAAAATTAAGGCAGTTAGTTTTTTCCACACCAGTTTTCATTTTAGGTCTTTGTCTTTGCTTATTTTTGCCTCCTTGACCAAATTCTATACAGTACACATAATTACATTTTACTAATCACTACATATTTCAAAACAAAGTCTTCTGCCACGTCTCTCTGCCTGTCCGCGATTAATTCAAAAACTGCTACACCGATTTTGATGCTGTTTTCATCAATGGATAGAGTGATTCTCGAGGAAGGTTTTAGTGTATAATTTGTACAAGAACAAAGCCACGGGCATCAGCTAGTTATATTATAAAACAAAGTCCTCCACTGCGTCTATCTGTATATCTGTCTTGTCGTGGTAAAGTCAAAAACTACTGAACGGATTTTCATGCGGTTGTCTTCAATAAATAGAGTGTACAAGGAAAAGGTATAATTGGTCAAGGTTTTGTGTAAATTGGTTGAGTAATAAGTGTCGGAACCAGTCAATCCGCCTGGCTCTTTTCTACCCAAGCCGGGAGGGGTTACTAGTTTTGTATAAATTAACACTTGATTTATGTAATTCCTATGTAAATGTTTAAAACAAAATGTCTTTTGTTTAACGTGTTACACGACAGTCGTTAAGGCGACTACACGAGCTAAACGCAAGTTTTATAATTATTAAAAGTATATGATTCACTGCTATAAACAAGACCAGAAAAATATATGATATTCTTCAGGATATATGCTAGCATGATACTGTTTTGAAAACATAATACAATTAATTTGGCTCGATAAAAAGAAATCACGAACTTACCTCTAAAAATATCTTTCAAACAATAGAAAACATACTAATACGCATGCGATCATTCTGATTTTTTGGCAAATAATTCTACAAGCAATATATTAGCATGATACTGTTTTAGTTTTTTAATCCAATCAATAGTTTTTTTGTAAATCGATCGAAACCACTCATTTCGCGCTATTTGGCCCGCAGTGGCTGACGTAACAACCACTTTGTAGTGCAAGCTGATTAGAACTTTATTCTAACAGCATTTCAAACGAAGTTTGAACCACCACAATTAGAGTTGCTAATTTAGCTCGTATAGGCGCCTTAAACTAAGTTTAACAGTAAACATCAGTACAATACTGTTACAAGTGTTGCATAAGACTAGTTTACGATGTTATAAAGCTAAACTAACAAAGACCATAATATAATTAATTCCCTTTTATATTTAACCTCATATTTTATAGCGATACAAAGACGTCATTTTTATGTAGTGTTAGCAGGATAAATATGTGTGTGCTTATTAACAAGTAAAATTTAATTTAAAATTAAAAAAAAACCCCGACATTATTTACTAAAAGTTAAATAGAAAACAATTCATTAATTCGCCATTTTGTTGCGGCGGCCATCTTGGACTCATTTTTATCAAACATAGCTAAAAACACTGACTAAATCACCTTTCAAACAAAAAAAAAAAACAAAATCAAAATCGGTCCAACCGTTCGGGCGCTACGATGCCACAGACAGATACACACACACACAGAGACACGTCAAACTTATAATACCCCGTCGTTTTTGCGTCGGGGGTTAATAACGATGCTTTTCCCAGCTTCATTTTACTAAGTATCCTATTTTTTTCTCTGTTCACGATGCAGGCACAATTAATTGTTATATTCCTAGACAATGACCGGGGAACGGAACAATAGAATAGTTGGTAACATAAAAAAAATAGTTTTTAGTAATACTTACTAATCAAATTGTAATTGCTCACAATGTCCATAAAAAATACCTAAAGGTCAACGACTGGGAGAAAAATAGGTTTACACACAGTACACTCAACTGTTTTGCATTCTATACAAGCTAGATTGTGGGCAAGGATAACCATGACCTAATAATATACATTTAACAAGTGTGAAAAGTAACACATTCCTAGTCAATACTTATTAAAGGCTACTAAAACTAATACTTGTTTTACACAGTAACTTAGCTTTCTTGCAGTGTCCCAATAGACTTATCAAAGTGTGAAACTTAGCCGCTAAGTTATGTGATCGTGTCATTATTTGCTAAGTTCTGTCAACTATAAATAAAATAAAACAAAAATCGTTTATTTCAGACAAAACAGTTCATAGGCAACGCAAGGTAAACTATGCGCATCAGTGCTAGTCTGTTCCGGAGTTAAATTCTGTTGATGTCGGACGGTGCTAGGTCCTGCGATAGAATATGACCGAAAAGTAAGTACTTGTAAACCGAAAACCAATGCACAATTTACAAAGAGTATCGAAAATATTATTTTTTTCCGTGCAAGTAATCAATTTTAAGTACCATGAGTTATTTTCATTGGACTGAAGTACTTTTGAAGGAAATCCTAAGATTACAAATAAGTGAACATCATCAGCTATTACTTTTCAGCCCTAGGGAGAATCGCTTTCAACTGACAGCTGTGAAATTATAAAAAAAAACTAGTTCTATTTTCACATTATGTTGAACCATGTTCCGCAGCTACAAGTTTTCGAGTAAACTTTACCGAACTACAACAAAGAACTTAGAAGGGTCGGTCCTGATTTCAGCCCGTATGTAGACCATAAATGAAGATGAATACATAAATGACCGACTTATTTTGGCAGCGTGTCATCATTCTCTTGCCCTTATACCAATTCATTTTGGGTAGATGCAGCATGTCTTCTACTTCCATACTCCTCTATTTTTCGTCATCTAATCAGACACTTCTTTTCTTAC
Organism: Xestia ashworthii; assembly: GCA_950022955.1. Classification (NCBI taxonomy): domain Eukaryota; kingdom Metazoa; phylum Arthropoda; class Insecta; order Lepidoptera; family Noctuidae; genus Xestia; species Xestia ashworthii. The sequence goes on from OX465555.1 coordinate 20,288,435, forward strand.
CATATCCTTCTTTCATCACAGTTAACACATTCTATCCATTGTTTCTTTGGTCTTCTTCTACTCAAATACCCATCCACATTCATACTCAAAACTTTTTTTACGACATTTTCCTCATTCCTCCGTATCACATGCCCCATACCACGACAACCGATTACCACACAACTTTTCAGTCACCGGCGCCACTTTCAGACTTCCTCTTACATACTCATTCCTTACTTTATCCATTCGCGTAACACTACACATCCCCCTTAGCATTCTCATTTCCACGACATGCAGATGCCTTTCATTCATCCCTTTTGTGGCCTAACATTCTGATCCATACAACACAGCAGGTCTTACCATTGTTTTATATTATATCTTCCCCTTAAGTTTTAGGGGAATGCGGGAGTCGCAGATCGTTCCCGTGACCTGCCGCCATTTCATCCATCCCGTGTTAATTCTGTGCTTTACACTACGATCTATTTCGCCATCGCTTTGCATGAGTGAACCAAGATACCCAAAGTCGGAGCAGACAGGAAGAGACGCGCTATCTAGAGCTATGGCCACTTATTTTGCAGCGTGTACACTACGAAATTTAGTAACGCCCGAAGGGTAGGATCAGTATTTGGTTGGACATGGTCAGGTACGGCCCAGTCCAGGTTAAGTAGATGCAATTAATTATACGTTCGCCAGTTTCTGGAGCTCGCAGGTTATTTTCGCCGTTTTTTTGCTGGCAAAGATTATTGCTGCCTCTAAGACATTGCTGTCTTAGATGCATTGCCAGCAATAAAGCTTGCGCATGGCAAGGCTGCTGTGGAAGGGTACTCTTTTTTGTGGGGCTCTGAGCCTCTTGCGTAATTATGTATTTATGTAAACCGGTGAGAAATATTAAAAATGTATAAGAGGTAGGAAAAAGTTCTAAGAAACACTGGGGACCTTACACTCAAAGACCAACAGGATCTTCCGGTTGAGCAGACGACAACCTCCTAGGTTGACCTGCGAAATTCACAAAAAAAACACACGATCAATCGATCGTGTGTTTTTTTTTCAGAGTTATGAAAACTTCCTTCACTAAAATATCATTTCGGAAACCAGCTTGTAATAAGCATGACAATGTATGTTCTACTAAAATAATTCCCAGCCAAGTAGAAAACTAGTTAGTCGCACACGCCGAAGACAAGTAAGTCGTTGTACTATGACATCGTTAAGTAGAATTAGTAGGATTACCGAAAGAGCCTTATTACTAAGTTCTAAACATAATGCTCTGTTCTACCGAACTTGTGCCACATAGTTACTGCTCCGTTTTGAAGTTTCTAGTGTCTAAGAAATTAGGCAGTCAGTTGCAGTGTGTACTGTACTGACATATTACAAGTTGCTGTTATGTAAGAAGAGAGTATTTGAAGTTATTGTTTTAATTCAGTGTTTCATTACTTCAGCCGAAAGACGTCCACTGCTGGACATAAACCTCCCCCAAGTGTAGCCACATTGACCGGTCCCGTGCGTCTCGCTTCTAGCGGATTCCCGTAACCTTCACCAGGTCATCGGTCCACGCAACGGTTCGCGGTAGACACTCCAGAACTTTTCGGTGTATACGTGTAGTGTTTGTAATATAAATATTACCTAAATAGTTGGACTTTCCCGATGGGTTAGGCAGCGGTGTAGGTACCTGCTGAATATTGCATGCACATTCGCCAGTTCAGACCCACATAAAATGGTGCGAGTCTTACCTTGCCATCAACGGGGAACAAATCCAGAATCCGTGTCTACTACTGAGAAATTCTGAATGAATAACACAATAACGCTTTACCCGACCTGGGAATCTCACAAATACTCTTGCAACCACTATACAACCCTAACTGACCCAGGGTTTTTTTAGACTTTCACGGTATTTCACTACACTTAATTTACTTACGGGATTATATCCGTGATTTTCTTTCGATTCTATGAGCTCCCGATATAACCTGCTATAACCAGAGAAGCCATTGAAATTTCAAAATACAAAAATTTCAATCGTGAGGACGGTTTTTAAACTATCCAGTGATACACCTAGTAAAACATAACCGCGTCTCCATTAAAAAGAAAAACCTAGTGAACTGTGAGTGCGTTTTGTAGTGAGTTACAATCGAGTTCCAGTAGTGCACGTAATAAAAGACTGGTAGTCAGGTTTCTCTGCTCATAATAAACAATTTTCGTCCCACCAGCATAATTATGTCTTCAGTGTTCCCGCGATCATGATGCTTGCAACAGCGTCGACATATCGGGAGCTACTCATAGAATCGAAAGAAAATCACGGAAATAATTCCGTAAGTACTTCTATAAGTGACCAAGGAAGCCCGATTGATGGCAATTGGCACATCCACTACTACATGGAACTTAAACAAAACTGACAAAATACGAAATTAGTTTAGGTGCACCCCTGCGGGAATACTTTTAATGGCTTATTTTTAATATTTCTAAGATATATAGTGGTCTATTATAAATAAATAAACAAATTACCTTGTTATTCTCATGCTTCTGTCTCCACTTAATAGTAGCAAGGCAGTATTGTCCTTCGATGGTGACACCATTGTACCCAGGGTCTTCGATGGCCACACACTCGTCGAAGTTACCCAGGTGGTATGAAGACCCGAAGAGGAGACCTTGAGGAGACTTTGCTGACGCATCAAACACTGAAAAGACGGGAAAAAAGTTATTAATGGTGTGTGACAAAACTGTTAAACGAAGAATGGGAAATATCGGGAAATTGTCGAGTCAATTGACCTTCGGGTTATTGGATGTTCGGGTCAGCTACCAGCCTAACTGGATACAGCTGAATACCAGTATTTTGTCGTTGTTATAGTATCGGCACAGCCCAGTTAGTACTGGGTAATACGAAACCCTTTGGTAAGAATGGGTGTCGAGACTTTTGGGCTAGTGGCAACCTGCAACGACTGTCAAAGATCTACAGTTGACAGCCGGAACCAACGGCTCAACGTGCTTTCCGAGGCTCGTTGGAAACTCACTATGTTTAATCTAGTCGTTCGGCTGTTATTATTAAGCCACGAACTGTTCCAACATATAAAGTTGCTAAATAAACAATGTAACTTGCATAAGCAAATGCTTCAAGGATGATAATAAATTATTATGTCCATTTATGTACGAGTATAAATGATTTTTCGTTTCAAGAATAATTAGAAGTCTAATATTAGCTATTTAAATGTAAGTCACAAGTTCAAGCACCTTATTTACCACCAGATTTTAGGAATGCCCATAATTCTTTGTCAAAATGTGGAAATCTTCCAAAAGTTTCGGGCTCATCCAAATACGTACACTACGTAGTAACCACATTCATGGACATGTTTTGTGTGTACGTTTGTAACCAACACACGTCGAAACTACTGTACCAATTCAGATTAGGTCGTTAAGATGGCTATCTTTAAACTGAGCATGCTTCTAACTCGTGCTTAGTCTATTTCTATGCTTTGCTTTGTTGATAATCGGGATTCGAGAGAAGATAGATTCTTCTTTATCAATTAAATGCAATATGTTAGCTAATGGATCATTCCTATCAAGTTTATACGAAATACTAAACAAAATTTCAATTCACATTAATTGTAACGAAATTTATACAATCATTGGGTGCATCGACATAAAAGACACAACTGTTTGACAGTCATACAAACTACCCCGAAAAGGTGCATCCGTCTGTCTGTTCGCAATAAACTTAAAAACTACTGCACCGATTTTCATGCTGTTTTCACCAATGGATAGAGTAGTTCTCGACAAACTACTCTATTTACTTGACGTTTTAGTATAATGAGGCGAAAGCCGTGGGCATTTGCTAGTTATAACATAAGATAAGTTGTTGCAAGAAATATCATCAACAAGGATCCACTCAGTTCCACACCAAATCAAAAAAAGCTATTAGCAGACTCTCACCTCTCCAACAAGATACTTACACCTCAACAATTTGACCACTAAAGAGTTCCCACACAAAAAAAAACCATCACGGACAGATCAATCTTTCTCTTTGTTATAAAACAAAAGACGGTAGCCGTCTTGCGGAAAACCGTCAGTCCTTGTGACCGTCCTCACGAACTTATAATGGTTTCCCGGTAGCATTGGCTATGACATGTATAGTAATTATGAGGATGTGATGGCGTTTTGGCAGACCCTATTGTATTGGTATCGATTTTTGCAAAGAATGCGTGATTGAATGTGTGAGAAGTTACACGTCCAGGATAAGATTTTCTGGTTTTTCGTTTGTTAAAATGACGGAGGTTTCAGATCTGGAGTTTTGTTTTATGGGCTCTTACACGTCAAAAAATGTACGGTTAAGCAGACGTTTTTTAATAGATAGGTAGGTACTCCGCTTTAAGCAATCTTCGATAAAATCATTGTATTGTATCCTTGTACGAAAATTAGTACTTAATTATCACTTGCTCCGAAGGAAAATATTGTGAGGAAACAGTATGCCTAAGAAATATTTCTCGACGGCAAGTAAAGCTAAGTCAAAAGCACATGGGTGGCATAAAAACTCTGACACCAGGATAGGCACTAACCACGCGATAAAGGCAAAAGAATAAGTATTTAACATAACTGCAACACTAGATATAAATGAAACGGTTCTCTGTTGATGAATTAGGTCAATCGAAGGCACTATTCTGCGAAAATTATTTACGTCACTCGATCACATCTTTTAACATATTTAACACCTTAATTTTTAAGGTGTTTATGCCTATATCCGTGTGAATCAAGCAAATAATAATAGATGAACTTTATTCGTTTAGTTAACAATACGTCGCTAACAAATAATGCAAATAACAAATCGTTTTCATGTAAAATATCGATACCAGATCGAATATACCAACCTATATATATAAATCAAGACTGGCTTAAGTGACTTTTAAGTCATTGATTCAAAGTTCATATTTCAATAATATTTGCACTTGCTCATGAAATGCGACGCCGACGTAAACGTTTAGAGAATATTGGCACGTCCATTTTGACTGTTGGACTTTGTATTGGATTAGTCAAAGCTTTTTATCATTGATCTTATTATTTACATACTACATCTAAAACTATATAAAATTACAAAAATAAAACTAAACGTAAAACTAGTACCAATATATATACAACAATGTCAATAGGACACTTATGGCGTCAAAGTACTCCTCCGCATCGCTGTCATCGGGAAACGTGCCCAGAAGACTGGCAGCATTGCCACGTTGAATGGCAATGCTAATTCTTTGGCCAAAGAAAGAGATCTTATATAAAAGCCAATAGAGACATGCAAGAACAGGATCTATATCTTCCTCGTCAAATTAACACATCTATTTACGACTTTATTCGTGTGGTAGCTTGTGACTTACTGCCATGGCAAAGCAAACTCTCAGAGGAAACTGAAGTCACTTTTCAAGCGGCAGATCATGGTGAGTCAACGGTATACGCAGTACTAACACTATCTCTCCTTGGGCCGACCCCGTCAAAATAGTGGTTTCTACTAAATTCCGATGCAAAGCTTTAACTTGCAGCCTAGTTCAATACAATTGGAACTGTTGCACTGAAATGTCTTCAGGTACAATCCCATGGATAACCACGGTTGCAAACCGCAGTAGGTAAATGCCACGACTAGTTCCAATGTGAAGACGCTTCCGTAGACCATTGCGTCTGTTACCTTTTTATAGAGTTACATTCATTACGGTGGCGGCCACCATCGGAGTGTTTCTTGACAACCCAAAAGAGAGTGTATAGAAAAACGTGGCAAGAACGATAATATCGCCGCGATTCTCTCGCTAGTGGAGACGACCCAAAAGAAAGTGTATAGAAAAACTTGTCAAGGACGATAATATCGCCGCGATTCTCTCGCTCGTGGAGGCTGCCCCAAAAGAAAGTGTATAGAAAAACGTGGCAAGGACGATAATATGGCCGCGATTCTCTCGCTCGTGGAGACGACCCCTTAGCGTTGCCATACAGCACGGTAACGCCGGAAGTGTCTTACGAACATTACCAGTTGACAGCGTTAGTTTAAGTTAGTTAGTTTAGCTTATTTTAATAGTTTTGTAAATTGTAATTGTAATTGTGTCGTATTGTATGTTGTTGTTGTGTGTTGCGGATAATGTAGTGGGCTGCAATATTGTTAATACTTCATATTGTGTACGAGTATTATTGTAATTTGTAGACGTTTGTATATTGTAGCTGTTTATTGTCCCAAAATAAATAAAATAAAATAATGTACAGTACAACCATTGTATGGGGGGTAAGAGAATTAGAAGAAATTCAGAAATATCATGAAATTTGCAATAATAATTTCAGAAAAATTATGTTTCCTGATGAACTTCATGAATGTGCTGATAGTATGTGTCAAAACATACAACACAGATCTGTAATTGACAACCTATATAATGATATTGTTAATATATTGAGTCAGGCTTCGGCTCACAGTCGCAGTCTCTTACCTAGGAAACCGGCTAATGTTAACTGTGTGCATGGTTGGAACAAGCATGTCAGAGACGCCCATAGGCAGGCTAGACTGGACCGTCAGTTGTATGTCTTAGGTGGTAAACCAGGTAGCGGATCTTTATATGATAAAATGTGTGAAAGTAGACGAGTTTTCAAGTCACGCTTAAAGTACTGTCAGAACAACCAGGAACAGATAAAAATGGATATACTTGCCTCACAACATGCTAAGAAATTTAATAAGTTCTGGAAGGGTACCAAGCGTTTAAATGGTAAGGCTAGTCTGCCTGTGTGCGTTGATGGCATCAGTGATGCTAAAAGGATTGCCAATTCATTCAAGGATCATTTTCAGGTGAAATCTTCCTTGCTGTTGGTGTCTGATACTGAACATGGCCCAGTAGAAGCGCCTATTCGATTTTCAGGTAAGGATGTGGCTGACATTGTTAAAAATATGAAAAGAGGGAAGTCACCAGGTCATGAGGGCCTCAGTGTCGAGCACCTGCAGCATGGGGGAGTGCACCTGTATAGAGTGTTAGCCATGTTCTACACGTTTTGTATAAGGCACTCATATCTTCCATCTAATCTTATGAGAACAGTAGTTGTGCCAATAGTGAAAAATGTCACGGCTGATATCTCTGATAAAAGTAACTATAGGCCGATTTCTTTAGCTACTATAATCGCAAAAGTGTTTGATGGGTTATTGGACAGGAAATTGGATCGTTTTGTGAAATTACAGGATACACAGTTCGGTTTCAGAGAAGGGTTGTCAACTGAAAGTGCAATACTATCTCTGAAACACACTGTAAATTATTATGTAAAAAGACAAACTCCAGTATACGCATGCTTCTTGGATTTGTCCAAAGCTTTTGATTTGGTATCATATAATAAGCTTTGGACAAAATTAAGAAGTGCAGGTGTGCCATCTGATCTGGTGAATATCCTCGCCTACTGGTATAGTGAGCAGCTTAATGTAGTCAGGTGGGGAAATGTATACTCAAATGAATATTCTTTGGAGTGTGGCGTCAGGCAGGGCGGGCTGACCTCCCCAAGACTCTTTAATATCTATGTGAACCATCTGATTGAGGAGCTCAGTAGCATGCATGTTGGATGTCATATTGATGACATATGTGTCAATAATTTGAGTTATGCTGATGATATGGTGCTGCTGAGCCCGTCAATTGGTGGTCTTAGACGGCTGTTAAAGGTGTGTGAGGTTTATGCTGTGGAACATGGCTTGAGGTACAACGAAAGTAAAAGTGAGTTCATGTTATTTAAATGTAAAAGTAAAAACAATATCTTTATACCACCTTTATTACTTAACGGTGTACCTCTAAGTCGTGTTGCACAGTTTAAATATCTTGGTCACATTGTAACTGAGAATTTGAGTGACGAACTGGATATTGAGAGGGAGCGCAGGGCATTGTCGGTGCGTGGTAATATGTTGGCACACAGGTTCGCTCGATGTACTGCTCCAGTTAAAATAACGATGTTCAAGGCATTCTGCCAGACGTTCTACACGAGCGGCCTGTGGGCGAACTTTACACAGAAAGCCTACAATGCCTTGCGCGTCCAGTACAATAATGTGTTTAGGGCTCTGTTTCGGCTCCCTCGATATTGCAGTGCATCCGGCATGTTTGCTGACGCCAGCGTAGATGACTTCTATGCAATTATGCGTAAAAAAGTTGCGTCAGTGGTGCGCCGAGTACGGGGGAGCCCGAATAGCGTCCTTATGATGATTGGCGAGAGAACCGATACTGTTCTGCTCAGTAGGTTCACTGAACTCCATGTGTTGCGGGACCAGTGAGCCTACTGTGCAGGGGTAGACGATTGCTACTTTAATTACCTACTAATATTAGATATAAGCAAAATTCTTGTTACTAACAACCTTGCCTTGCCTATGGACTTTTTTGTCTGAAATAAAATATTTTTATTTTTTATTTTTTTTATTTATTTTTTATTGTAATTCATTAATGGATGGACGGAAAAGCACGATCGAGGTACAAAACTAAAAGCAAAAGAAATAAAAATTTTGTTCCAACAGAACAGCAAGATTTAATATTATGCACCATTACGAACCACTTTTTTGCCGGTAAAACTGTAAATTAAAATTCAAGTCCTAGTATGCTTTACCGCCTTACATTTCCTTCCAAGTCAGAATTGAAATAGAAATTAATCCATTCTCTGTGAAAATACCAGGGTGTAATAAATATGCAGATAATGTCAAGATTAGGTAGCTGCAGTGAAAAATTTCGCACTTACACTGGGGTGCAATTTTATTGCAGACACGCCAAGTTAATGCTAAAAGTAGGGAAAGGGGTTGTTGACTTGAAATTTGTGTAAGTAAGTAGGTACAAACGAATTTCTGTTTGAGCTTGCATGACCACATACGTCTCACACCCATTTTTCTACAGTGTCATGCGAAGATATGATTTTGTGTACAGTTCTAATAATGGCAGTACTACCGGGCACTATGCCTTTCTTTGGAATTTTTGCGCGAAGAATTGCGCGGGTACGCGGGTCCAATCCCCGCACGGAACAAGCATTTGTATGGGCTACAGATAGTGGTTCCGGGTCTGGCTGTTCGTTTCTGTGAGTAAATGTTTGTAAATGCATCCACGAAACGGGAGAAATTCTTAAGTGTGTGTGGGACAACGTTTAAAAAAATGTTCATAGCCACTGCAACTGAATTCAGATTAGACAATAAGAGCGTTTAACATTGCATGTACGGTCGAACACTTATTTACCAAATAGCTTGTCTGACCGTACATACTCTATATTTCTTGCTTCAATATACTACAGTTCCTTTCTATTTGCGCTTTCAATCAATAAAGCTCAAGTAATCAAAATAAAGATCTGACTAAGATTATTTTTATAGGTCAATTGAAAAACATATATTATTTGAACACACTCATAGCAGGTCAAGCACCTAAGCTCGCATTGCAGTAAATATTTAATCCTAGTATTTTACCGATTCAAAGCAAAAAAATATTTAAGTTTACTAATCCTAAATCTACTTAAAACCGCATCATTTACTTACATAGCTGCATCCGATAGCTGTATATCTGTGTATTTTAGGACACTTGGGTGCTAATGACATCTTCAAACTTTTGGCCTGTTTTCATAATGATTTTGATTGTCATATTTGAGTCACGGTTCAGTGACCTTAGATGAGGTTAGAGGCAAATATTGAGGCCAATATGTAGGTGTAAACGGTAATTGGCACGTGCTTTGACAGATCATGTTCCCGTATTGCACTTAAAATTTGACACGAATTTATAGGAACTGTCTGTACACATACGGACACAGTGTAGAAATACGGGGCAAATTTTCTGCGCTTCAAGAAAACATTGATGGATTGTATGAAGAATGAGAAGACAGAAAAATAAGTGAATGAAAGCGTGCCGATTGACAGGGGAGAGACCAAGAATCACGTGTTGCGCCGACCCAAACTAACATGGGACAAGCGCCGAAAGATGAAAATGATGCTGCCTCTAAACATACGGATCTTATTGTTAGATATTTTTGTAAGCCAATGATGCAATTATATTACCTGATTGAATTTCACGTTTGGAACGTTTTATGCACCAATTCAAATATAGATTTCCTCTTGTAAAATCTCTCAACGCATGGGGTTCTTCTAAGTAAAGTTATGGAATGAATGCCTGAATATTGCCAAAAGAGTCTTCAAAGTGTGTAAGTCCCCAATTACACCGATGCATCCAACTACCCCAAAGTTTCAAAACATACCCACAACTTTCGTAGAAACTCCACACCGTGCTTATATGACAAATTAAAAACATTTGTGCGACAGTCGTGACGTCAGGTGGGTCCTAATTAAATGTGCAGAGTAACTTGCTCGTCAGGAGTGGAGGTCATACTGCAAGAAGAGCCAGAAGGCCCAGAATAGACAACGTACAGTTACAAGGTAATAGAGTGTTGCATTAGTCTTTTGGCTCTAATATCAAACATGGTACCAAATTAAAGATGCAGTACTGTACTAGAGTAGCCATGTTTTTAAAGCGTATTTAATTCAACAGACTCTGTTCAATGATCAAGGTGATTGCTTCATGCCTGCCGGGGCTGCGGGACTGTTCGAAAGAGATACCGCGGCCCCGGAACATAAAGGGCGAGGAAGGAACATGGATGGGTTTAGTCAGTAAAAGTCTGACACTTCCTCCCGCTCAGCCTAGAATGGGATAGGTTATTTGATGATTTACCCACCGGTAAAAAAAAATTGCCTTGCCTTTCGACTTTCGCTTCCGATTACTAGATTTTTTCTGGGCTACTTTACGCTTTAGGCGATATCACTAACTCGATCAAAATGTGCGATGGAGAGAATGATATTAAAGATATTTTTCGCATAAAAAGTAAATAAACATGAATTTTCATTCAGTCATAACTTTTTACTGACTGCATATATTTGGTTTCGGTTTAGATCTAATATCTCAGTACTTCGTAGACTATTTTATTACATGGGTCTCGTTAGTGGTGTACATTTGTAAAAAGTTCCTAACAGTTTTGTTCATTCTCCTTTGTTTTCTCAGCTCACCCACCAGGAAGTGGCGAAAGGAATTTCGGGGGAGAGCCTCATTTATTTTGACTTTCAACAAAATGTTGACCCTCGGCGTATTTGAAAGTTACATTCAAAGGTCCTTTCATATTTTTATCAAAATTAATAAAAAAATGTGAAAACAAAAACATTTCCGTTTCACAGATCAGTGTAGGGGACCACAATTTAAATACTTTATTAACCAGTTACGATGCTGTCCTATGGAGAAAATGATTCAGCAGGATGCCTGGATGCTCTATACCACATCCTTGAATATCGTCATATTTTTCAGACACATGCTGTTCACTGCCATTTTCTTTTTTTCGTTAATTACCTATTTATTTTGTATCTTTATTATATAAGGGAAGAGCGGAGCCTACAGACATTTTCTATGCCTAAATGGAGACTCCTTGACATACAATGTAATCCAAATTGATATGTAATACATATTTTTTTTATTGTGAAAATTAGGGCTTCTGTACGTTCTTACTATGCGGTGGAGAACACTTGCCACGAAAAACGTCACAACGTGAAGTGGCTAATGCTTTTTTACTTCACTTAACAACACCAAGCAACTCACTTGATGATGGCGTATGACGTCACTTTATCAATATGGTGGCTTCAAAATATTTACCAAATGACGTTTATTCAAGAAGTTGTCAATAATTCAAAATACATTTCAAAGGCATTAGATCTATCCTAATGTTATATTTACACATGTTTCATATTTTTGTTGCTCTTGGTAATCATGAGGCTATTCACACATGTTTTATTTGTTGATTTTCGTGTCTATCTCTGTATTTGATACAAAATGATGGTATTTTGAGAATAGCACGGGAGACTACGCGCATTTATAATTAATCAACTTTTATGTTTTATAATGTCATGTTTTGTCTAGTCATTAAAACATAAGAAACAGGGGCGAGTCGTTTATATACTAAATACTTATCAATACATCGATTACATAATATAATTACGATTCAATCGTCTGACCTTGTGATCAAGGTGACATTGTAATGATCTGAGTTTTATTAATTGCATAGGTGTGCAAGGAAACATGTGCTACTGCATGCACTTTACTACTCACAGAATAGTAAATACAAAAGAAATTTATCTTATAAATTTCCTCGTCTGTCGGTAATTGATGTTAAAACAGTTAGATATAATAAAACTATAAATAAGATGATCTACACGCGCATCATGAAGGCTGGTTCGAGGTGACGCAGGAGAAGAGTACCTGGTAGAATATAAGGGAGGCCCTTGCCCAGATGGGTGACAAACAAGGCTATTTAAAAAAAAGATAACAAATCTGTAGCTGTTATTTTAAGGAAAACTGGGCTACGGCATAGAATACTTTTATACTAGAAGTTAGAATATTTTCTACCTGTAAGCAAGAGAATCCACTTGCAAAAAAAATATGTTGTAAAAAAAGCAGTTTTTCCCCCTAGCAACGTCAATAGTGTGATCGACTAAACAATGGTCAAGCGTTGATATGAATCACTTGATTAATTAATTGCAAGGTACTTAACCTCGTTGACCGGGCTAGCCAAAACTAGATGACAAGTTCAGATAAATAATGGCGGTAGCAATAATGTATTCTAGTGAAATAAATTGTGACAATTTCGAGCAGTTCACTAAAATTGTATTTGATATCAGGAAGATCTAAAGTCAAAAGTCAACGATGTTGAACTAAAATATTTTAATTTGTAGTTTGCAACAACGAAAATACACATATTATTTATTTCCTTAATTCACCCTCTCTATATATCCATACTTTTTTAAATATTTATGTATTTAAAAAAAAACAAGTAGTGTTGTTTGGTAAAAATACAATGCGTCAAAATTGGTGTTTCAAATTTGACATCATATTTTTTTCCTATGGAATTTCACCTAATTGCCTATCTCTAGAATTCTAAATTTGGATAAAGGAACCTAAAATAAAATATGGCTTGGTTGCCAAAAAAAAAAACGAAATACATTCATTCATCAATAAACACCTAACAACTACATAAATATAGATTTATGCAGAGTAATGTTTCTAAAAAATATGATTTATGCTAATAAATATTTTTTTTATAAACTACTTCGATTATACTAATATTTGTCGATAATCAAGCAGGCACACGACTCTTAAATATGTTAGCAAACAATGGTGAACGGCCATTCACTAACATGTTTAACGTCATAAGTATGTCACTATGACTATGGGTACTTGACCATATTAGGTCTTTTGACCACGTGATTGTCAGTTTCAACAAAAGCGGAAAAATGTTCAACGCAAAGCCCGGAAATACAGTTAGTTTTTTGTCTTATTAAACTATGATATTCTGAGTATTTGAGGTCTAGATAAAATTATGTCATCATTGATTTTATTATTATTTATTTTATTTATTTATTTTCCTGCACATAACTACATCTATACCTACTATAATAAAAAGGAAAGATTTTTTTGGTATGAAATTGATTGCGTGTTATCCTTATAATTATTTCATGCTGGCCAGAGTCGAGGGCAACAGCTTGTATTAATCTATACCCTTCTTTGATTTTTAATTAATTCAAACTTAATTTGTACATCCATAAAAACTTACATTGTGTATATGGTTACCTCTTCTATGATTTTTAGTAATTATATTCACACGTGGTAAAAGTTAATAATGCTAATGGACTTTTCATTAGGTAATCATGGTTGAATTACTTGGTATATGCAAACTTAGTCTAATAAGTAAATAATTGAATCAACAATTGAGGTATTTGTTTAAATTCTTCCTTATGTACAACGCATTACTTACATTACATCTACGTATACATCCGTTTTTTTTTTCTTGTAGGCTCTTCAATTTAAATTCTTAATTATGTACATAGCAACTAAAAGTTTACATACAGTGGTAGGTATTCCAATTAAGTAATCCATACCTGCTTAAATAATTGTGTTTGCGTAAACTAGGCAAACGCATAAAGCGATCATAAAATCGCGCCTATAAATCCCCAAAAGTTAGGCAGAGGTGTATACCTAAATAGTGAAACCACATTTCGCCAATTTATTATATTTAGAAAAAAAAAGTCCCAGGTAATAGGAGACGAGCCTATTGCCATCAATCGGTCACAAATCTGGCCTCCGTGGCGGCTGCTGAGAAGTTTCTGATGGACAAACAGTTTTCCCAACCTGGGAACACTACGCAACTACCACCAAAAAACCACTAGAACAAGGAGGAAGTTGTTGATATCATCTTTTGACTTTTCCCAACTATGTTGGGGTCGGCTTCCAGTCTAACCAGATGCACCTGAATACCAGTATTTTACAGGGAGTGACTGCCTATCTGCCACAACCCAGTTCATACTGGGTAATACGATACCACTTGCTAAGACTGGTTGTCAGACTTTTTTTGGGCCACTGACAACCTGTAACGACTTCAAAGATGGAAATACTGATGAAATATACGGATAATTTTTTTAATTATATTTTTTGAAATAAAATATAACTAATGAATTTAATGATTGGATTGTAACTGGTAATTTTGGCCAAGTATGGGTCCAATGACCTCAAAGGAATTTCCGTATAGTTACTGCCATTCTATTTGTTATTTTAAACCAGACCAACAATGAACAGACATTGGCACACACGATAGGGTAAACGATTACCCTTCCTTTTTGGCACCTTCACGAATAAGGAAATATTTGTAATAACAGCTATTCGTCATGCAACCAACAGACTACGATTGCAACGAATGTTGGACCAAACTATGACTGTACAGTCACGAAAGCAGTTTTCTGATGATATACCGGTTTCTACGTTGAGGTTAGACCTATTTCGTAATAGGTATGACTTCCAAATACTATGTTCGAGATAAAGTAAATCGGTAATCAATACATGACATATAGGAGAATAATCTGTTTTAAAAGTGCTTCGTGTATGCATATTAATGCATGTAAATAAACCTTGCCATTATTTGTCTTACTACAAAGTCACAAAAGTGACACAGCTTATGAAAATCTATACAAAAATAAAGCATACACGAAACCAATAAACCAATAAATACCTTATCATTCATAAAAAAACTTGTTTGATTTAATTTACTCATAATTATGTTTTTAGCCTTATTTTAAAACGTCACTTATATATTTAGTACAATTATATTTAGTGCAAGAAACTAGATGTGACATAGCTGTATTCATTAATATCAATTTATTGTTGAATACTAGTAGGTATGACTGTAGATGTAGGTAAAAACTGAATGATGATGTTTTCATCTATTTCGGCCATAGCGACTGCATTCAGCGACTTTACAGCAACCAGTTGTGCTCGCAAATTACAACATGACAAGCAACATTTTTCTGGATATCTTAGATAGATTACCATAACAGGAACTGCCGAAAGTTGAACAACCTGTCTTACTAAGAGGTATTACGAGGTTACCTAACTGGTTTGTGGAGGTCGGATGTGAAATACTGGTATTCAACTGCCTCCGGATAGACTGGAAGCTGACCTCAGCATAGTTGGGAAAAAGACTGAGCAGATGAAAACTGGTAAAAGGTAAGTAAACACTTGTTCTCCCCGTCATTGCAATATTTTTTTTGTTGTAGACTAACCTGGGAACCTTCTAGTTACTGAGTGGTGGTTAAAGTTCCAAACTTATCACAAGGTTTGTTTTAAATACATGTTTTTAATTTAAGAACTTTACTTCAAAGACTGCCACGACCCCCACACTATTCAATGAGTGCATTACAAACCGTGATTTGAAAAAAAAAACTAAATTCTCAACAATTCTTTTTGCGTAGAGTTACTTAGTTTGATGTACAGAATGCTCGGTTAGCGGCTTCATAAAGAGAATATGTGTCACCGTAAAATTGTCAAACACGTTAGATTGTAATCTCTCTAGCGAGGTTGTGAACTCTCGAAATATTGTCAACTGAACATACGGAAGTATCTCTGCCCCCATAATCGGGACTAGGGGCACCCCCACGTTAGGTTAGTTAGGTTCCTTTAAACCCTGCACTCGGAAATAGCCCCGGCCGCGTAGCGCGGCTCCGTCGACTACGCTTTTTAGGGGAATATAAAGTGTTTTAAGGTTAGGTTATATTAATCGGTATGTCTCAGGAATGGTACATTATCTTTTCATGAGAGTGGTGCCATTGGGCAAGGGGGACCCCTCCTTCCCTCCACACCGCGTGATTTGACTACCATCGCATGCATTTCACGAAAAATAATGCGTTTTATTGTAAGCAGTATGTTCGTTTGACAATATTTCGAGTTTACAATCTCTCTAGTTATTTTACAAATTAACGTGCTTGACAATTTTACGGTGACATATATATAATTACACCATGCATTCTAACGTGTCCAAGCCAACTAAGCCTGTCAAACATTGGTCCAAACATCACCAACTAACCATATTAAAATGCTGAGTAAGTAGCTATTCTGTAATTATAAAGAGTTTACTCAACAATAAACTGTGCGACACACAAACAAACAAATGTTTCTTTGTTTGTCGCGTTAGCTGAATAATATATGTGCTTGGAATTAGATTATTAAGTTCTTGTAGTTGAATAAGCATTTAATATGGCTGGCATTGTGTTGTGTGGTGTATAACTTTAATTTTAAGACTTGAAAAAACTTTTGAAATATTTTTTTTTTATAGGTAGTTGTTGGGGTTAATAGTTTTCATGAAGCTTTAATATCCTCAATTGTGGACCATATTATTAAATTTAAATAATATCATTGACAGTTTTGTTGTACCTAACAGCTAATAATATAGTTTATACTTTTTTTATTTAATTTAATATTATATTTAGTAAACGTAAATGTTTACTTAATGTCATCTGATATCGACGTTTGATTTGCATTAATTGTTGACAGTAGCAATTTGTCTAGGTTCAAGACACATTATCTGTCAACAATAATTGTATTCAACGACAACATTAGAATAATATGATTAGTAAACAAAACGATCTTTTATCTAGTTAAGAACCCAACATCAAGTCACACATATAAAGGTATGAGGAACAGGGGAGATATTCTTGGTCATCCTTAAAATAGGAACCATCCTCCGAACAGTGATGTCTACTGGGTTAATGCCCGTGGATGTTGTTGGGTTACTATAGACATTACTTTACTTTACGATAGCCTTTTCCCAATTATATTGGAGTCGGCCTCCAGTCTAACCGGGTGCAGCTGAATACCAGTATTTTACATGGAGCGACTGGCTATCTGACCACCACAACCCAGTTAGTATTGCAAACGAGGAAACTCAGTATGTAATGGGTAGTCAACCATCCACAGACCAACCAAAGCCAGCACGGCTTAACCCAAAGATTGACCGAAGCGGCTTTTATTATTTCGCCACGAGCTCCTCAATTAACTGTTAAAAAAGTTCTGTCCCAATGACCGAAGTATTTGTAATATTTTATAATTGTGAACACCGTTTTTAATCTGTTTTAGGCACAAGTTTTGCATGTATCGTATGTGAAACTTATTAGCACATTTAGAATGTTGGATATTATGCTTAATGTATGTGACTGAATAGATTAGAGATTGTGGGTTGGTTTTTATTGATTTATTATGATATAATTTCGTCCAACTTTGACATCGCGATGTAGAGTAGGCATGAGGGATACATCAGTGTGCCGCGGGAGACGCACCTGGCGTCGGGGGGGCACCGGTCACAGTAGGCGCAGGCTTGCCAGGCTTGTGGACGGTGAGCTATGGGCTAGCTCGCCGTCCATCCGTCTTATGCCGACAGGCCGTGTCGACGGCACCAGAGTGTTCCACGCGCGCCTCAAAGAGATGTCAGCAAACTGAAGCCCTTCAGTTTGCTGACATCAAGCATGAGCAAGGGCCGAAGCCTGCCGGGGCTGCGGGACTGTTCGAAAGAGATACCGCGGCCCGCGAAGGAACATGGATGGGTTTTAGTCAATAAAAGTCTGACACTCCCTCCCACTCTGCCCAAAGTGGAAGAAGTCATTTGAAGATTACCCATCCGATAAAAAAGGGATACATAACACAAACAGTGTACTTCGTTTGTGGAGATATAGTTGGCGCACACACTAAAATCATTATAAATGTCAGAACTACGCACTCTGTAAAGGAATTTAGGAACACAAGATCATATAATATTACATCCTCAATTCATAGTACCTCATAGTATATAGTATGACAACGACTGTCAAGCCTCTACATTAGACCTTTGTTGCTTTTTTAATCAGCCATTCATATTCAATGAATGTACATAACCGGTGGACCTGATACGTTTCAGCCATTTACGCACAAGGAAATATTTTGGTATTAGACTTTACCACGGGAGGCTCCAATTTCGTGCTTTTTTTCGCGTTGAAATTTAAATGTGAAAAAATAGCCAATGTACTATTATTGACTTGTGATGACTCGAATGGCGTAGTGGTAGTGAGGCTGCCTTACGTTCATAGGGTCCTGGGTTCGAATCCTGGTAGGAGCAAATGTTTGTGTGATGAGCATGGACATTTGTTTCCGAGTCATGGATGTATAAATGTATAATAAGTATGTATTTACAAACAAAAAAGTATATATGTAGTATATCGACTATCTGGTGTCCACGACACAAGCCTTGCTTAGTGTGGCACTAGATGACGCTGTGTGTTAATGTCCAGCGATATTTAATTATTTATTATTATTTCTATGATTTCTTATTATCTATTTTTATTTGTTACTAGCGGACGTCCCGCGGTTTCACCCGCATAGTTCCCGTTCCCGTGGGAGTACGGGGATAAAATATATCCTATGTTACTCGTGGATAATGTAGCTTTCGAATGGTGAAAGAATTTTTAAAAACGGTCCAGTAGTTTTTAAGCCTATTCATTACAACCAAACAAACAAACAAACAAAGTTTTCCTCTTTATAATATTAGTGTAGAAGTGTAGATGTAGATGTATTTCTGTGCTAAATAGATCTGTTCGCTGTTCAGTCGTTCTGGCGTGAATGGAAACAAACATCCGTCTACCAATCCAAAATTATAATATTGTTAAGATAAGATGTGCGTTTGTAGTCTAAAACACACAGGTATTACAAAAAATGTGTCGGATTTTTAATTGAAGGCTTTTTTTTCACAAATACTTAATGGTATATCTACCCAGTACGAACTGGGTGGTACAGTGGTGGTTTTTTCTAAAATACAAGTTTTACTGTAAGATTTTTACTTTAAACACCTCCACGACCCCCGTACTATTCAATCTATCTGTCACCGTAAAATTGTCAAATACGTTATATTGTAATATCTCTAGCGATATTGTAAAATCTCGAAATATTGTCAAATGAACATACTGCTTACAAAAAAACGCATTATTTTTCGTGAAATGCATGCGATGGTAGTCAACTCACGCGGTGTGGACGGAAGGAGGGGTCCCCCTTGCCCAATGGTACAACTCTCATGAAAAGATATTGTATGAGAAATACCGATTATTATAACCTAACCTTAAAACACTTTATGTTCCCCTAAAAAGCTATTTCCGGGTGCAGGGTTTAAAGGAACCTAACTAACCTAACGGGTGGGTGCCCCAAGTCCCGATTATGGGGGCAGAGATACTTCCGTATGTTCAGTTGACAATAATTCGAGATTTTACAATATCGCTAGAGATATTACAATATAACGTATTTGACAATTTTACGGTGACATATCCATCTACACAATATTTTAAGTGCGTTACAATGAGTTCTACCACAAAACATGAATAATTTTTGGGTAAAGTTACTTCGTTTGGTGTAGAGAATTCTTGGTTAATGGCTTTGTGATGAGGTGGTTTACACCCTGTATTCATCTACGAAATTGACTTTACAAGTTTTCAATTAAATATATTGAGGCGCTTTATATCAATCTATATCTAATCAAGACACGGATAAAGTACTGTTATCCTTAACGGAAGACCACACGCACTTAATTGTGACTAGAATTTATCAATGAATTAATTTCACACGTCTAGACTATTCATAAAAACATAAATGTATTCTTAAGACCGAAAATAAATCAATAAAAATTTACAAGAAACCATAAATACCTGTGTGGTCTCTCCTACCTAAAATTCCTGGTTCAATATATCGACAACGAAAGCAATCAAACACATGGGCGCATTAACAGTCAATCCTAACCCGACCTTGAGTCTTGTCGCGAATGCATAAACAGACGTGCGGTATTTAGGCACAGAGTAGATTCGGGTACAGAAGCCTCAGTCTATACATACTACGAGCAAATTATAACAAGCGCATAGACTTCAAGACGTGTAGGTATGCACGGTAAAGGAAGGGTGATCACTACGATTGGCATTTGGTTTCGTTGGTTTTTGTTACAGTTTTCACTTTTAAGGTACCTACCAGTAAATAAATCACTTTTCAGAAGCAGTTGACTGACTAAATGTGATATACCTACAACGTGCAATTTTGGAACCGTGCTCAAAGTGACCAAACGCAGAACTACCAAAACGCCTTACAGTGTCGCAAACTCCGTTACAAAATCGCCGGTCGTCGATCCTAATGTCAAATCCAGTCACTCTATATTGTCTTGCGCGTCAAAGTACTCGTGCGTACGTATATCATCACTCGTTGTACTATGTTGACCTTCTGTATCTACATACTCCGTGATTCGGGGAGCGATACGGACTGACTCACACGCTGCCCGCCTGCTAACTAACACTTGCACTGTGATATTGACCTAAATTGTGTAATTTTACGTCGAACTTCACAGTGTAGAGTGTAGTGGTTGATAAACCACTCACATGTGGACAGTGCAATGGACCTTGGGGGTCAAAAATGGTGGAGGTGGGGTCGAGCATGTTTTGGTTGACGGAGTATGTGCATTAGCATTATAATATTGCATAATGGTAGACTCCGTGGCGTCAAAAATACGATGAATTTACCTATTGTTATCATACTCGTAAATGGGGACTGCCAAGAAAAAAAATAACTAGGAGCAATCATTGCTGAGTAGCAGTCTATATATAATATATAGATTTTGCTTATACTGATCAGAAGTTGGACTTAAAAGAATGTCGATCATTGAAATTGGTGAATGCTAATCTGGTCACTCCATTTATGCAAGTAACGGATTGACTGTTTCATCTGGCTTAAGAGGCTTGCAGAGCATGTGAAGTTCATACAAACGTAATACCAAAATAATTTGTAAATCAAACATATTTGTAAGATAGTGTGTATATAGGGTGACTGGTAATTAGTGTACGATACTTTAACATGTGATTGTGCTCATGATAACAAACAACTTTTATTATGGGGCCAAAGCCGAAATCGCGAAAAAAATATCAGTTGTTCAGTACATTCGGCGAACATAAATGTACTGAACAGCTGATTTTTTTTTCGTGATTTCAGGTTTGGTCCCATAGTGAAAGTTGTTTGTTATCATGAGCACAATCACGTGTTTATGTATCGTACACTAATTACCAGTCACCCTATATATTTCGATTCGATTACAGAATATATAGGTTCCCAAACACATATTTTAAATGTACACTGATTTATACAAGAGTTATGAGAAAAATATTCTTTCTATAGAAATTTTAAATTCCTCATATTTCGCCTTTATTAATTATCATTGTCCTTTTAAAATATTTGGGAACATAGATATTCAGTAATCCAATCAAAAAATGTACATGCTACCTTAAGAATATGTTTGATTTTCATATTATTTTGGTATTACGTTTGTATGAAAAACGCATGCTCCGCCAGCCCCTTAATCAACAGCAGTTTAATGGCATTGGTAGTACATCAGGTTAATTAAATTACCTATGTTTGGTAGCGCCCTATAAGTCAGCTGGTAGGTTACCCGCACTAGTAAAATTAACTAGTAATCAGTGTGATCATAAACATCCTAACCCGACTTTTACATAGACACATAATATTGTCATCACTATATTTTTCCTCATGGTTTGAATCCTAGTTATACAATAAGTCAATATAAAGCAAACATAAATATACATTGCTACGGTACCTACTAGAAACTGTCCAAACATTAGATATACAGGGTGTAAATAAACTCTTCAAGAAGCCGTCAAACAAGCATTCTGTACATCTTAAGTAACTTTATATAAAAAATTATTGCTTGGAAATGACTGTTTTTTTTTTTTGGGTAAAAAAACATGTTTTTTTGTTTATCTCAATGTATCGTACTGAAAACAGTGTGCTGATGGATGGATTGAATAGTACAGGGAGGTGTTTAAAGTTGAACTCTTTTATATTAAAAATGTTTTTATTATAGTATTTAAAAAAAAACTTTTTGAATCTAGAACTTTGACCCTTAATAACTCCGTAACTAGAAGGTTCCCAGGTATGGTGTAGAACAAAAAAATGATCACAAAGACGGGGAGAAGAAATACCATTCCTCTTCGTTAAGGGTCTTTAACAGCCTGTATATCTGCAGAACAAAACAAACTAATACAATACAAATAACCTTTGCAAAAACATATACTTCTAAATATAACTCACAAACAAACAAACAAATTAATATTTTGACGGAATCTTTTTTACTTACGTCTAAGTTATTATAACAGTGGAAAAACACATATAATTAACGAGTTGTTTTGGGAACACAACCGGTTTCTGTTTAACTAAAACAGTTATAGACGCCTATGACTAAGGTCTATGTTCACCGAAAAGATAACAGTCTGATTATCTAAAAACAAATGTCACTGTGACATGTTCCCATATAAAAACATGTTTTAAACAGCTGTTTTACATAATCAGACCGTTATCTTTTCGGTGAACATGGACCTAAGTATTTGTACTGTGGAGCTCGTGGTGAAACAATAACAGCCGCTCCAGTCGATCTTTAGGTTAAGCCGCGCTTGCCTGGGTTGGTCAGTGGATGGGTGACCACCCATTACATACTAAATTCCCTCCTTGCCTTGGAAAGCACGTTAAACCGCTGGTCCTGGCTGTCAAATAAAGGGTGTAAAACACCTCTTAACGAAGCCGAAAGGCACTTGTTCTCCCCGTCATTGCGATCATTTTTTTGCTCTACACCATACCTGGTAAAGTGGTAACCTTCTAGTTACGGAGATATGGGGGGTCAAAGTTACAACTTTTTCACTAGTTTTTTTAAATACAAGTTTTTTTTGTAAGATTTAGACTTTTACGACTTCCACGACCCCCATACTATTCAATCCATCCATCTGCACAATGTTTTAAGTGCGTTACATTGAGTTCTACCACAAAAAATGATTTAGAACCTCGAAAAAAAGTTGTGTCCCAGCAATAATTTTTGCGTAAAGTTACTTAGTTTGAAGTACAGAAGGCTTGGTTAACGGCTTTGTGATAAGGTGGTTTACACCCTGTAGATCTTAGAAAGTAGCTACAGGTAGTCAGTGACCCGTAAGTCCGACAACCAGTCTTACCAAGGGATATTGTACTATTAATTTCCCAGTACTATACCTAGGTTGTGGATCTCAGATAGACAGTCGCTTCACGTAAAATGCTAGGATTCTGGTTAGACTGGAAGCCGACCCGAACATACATTGGAAAACTAACCTACAACCAGCACCTAATCTCAATCATTTTGATACAACCCTCAAATATTTAAGCCATATGCATCGCCAAAGATATCTTTGGTATGTGCAACAAATTATTTATTCTGTGGTCGTACCTGGTCGTCATTGTTTCACTTGTTGTCCTACTGTGACGTTCGATGTACTAAAATAATGTTAATTATATTTCTTAATAAAGTCATGTTTAAATATTTGGGTAAGCTCTTGTGTATGGATTGTTATATGGCTGAAGATCAAGATACGAGTTAGAATTCAGAAGTTATAGAAGGATTGAAGTCCCGATATTTCAATGCTTATAGAAACAAAAGAAAATCACGAATATTATCCCGTAAGTACTTGGAAAAGGTTATCGCAAAATGACACGTAGAAAAAACACCCGCACTTAAATCAGTCTATTTGTTTAGAGGGTACGATGCCGCAGAATAAACATGAAAAGACCATTGAAATGATTATAAAGTTAAATATGAGTCCTGGCCTTAAGCTATTCCCAAACAAAAACAACGCAAAAGGTCAATCAATTTGTATAATTGTGTAGTACGAAAACATCAATAATAACAAACTCAAAAGCTTCATTAAAATCTATTTTTATCAATGACCAATCAACATCAGAAGAAGGCGTTAAAAATACGAGCACAAAAAAAGATTCCTTAAATTATAAAATACTATAGTAAAAAACCTCCTAACGAAGCCAAAGGCACATGTTCTCCTCGTCATTGCGATATTTTTTTTGTTAAACACCATACCTGGGAACCTTCTAGTTACGGAGATATTGGGGGTCAAAGTCACAACTTTTTTTTTTAAATATAAGTTTTTATTGTAAGCTTTTTACTTTAAACAACTCCACGACCACCGTAATATTCAACCCGTCATTCCGCATATTTTGAGTGCGGAATGACGGGTTGAATTCATTGAGTTCTACCACGAAACATGATTTTTCACCACAAAAAAAAAAGTTGTCTTCCAGCAATATTTTTTTGCGTAAAGTTACTTAGTATTATGTACAGAATGCTTGGTTGATGGCTTTGCGATGAGTTTGTTTACACCCTGTATAATCAATATAGTAATTTTAAAATGCCGTAAATTCAAGGTAAGTAGATTATTTAAATGTACTTAATACAAACGGCACTTCATTTGCAAAATCAAAGCATTTATTTCAAGTAGGCCAGTTACAGGCGCTTTTGAATTGTCAAAAAAATGCAATAACATTAATCATCACAACACGTCAAATAAAACTTAAATCGCTGTTACACTGTCATTAATTACACAACACATTAAAAGCTGTGTGAATTTGCTATGTATAAAACGTATTTATGTAGTATTAAATTATCTTTTCAACACACTAGCTCAAAAAGTGTTTCACCTCGAAGTGGCGCAGGAGAAGAGTACCTGGAAGGATATGGGTGAGACCCTTGCCCAGCAGTGGGACATTCAAGTGTACCTACTAAAAAAAAACAGTTAAAATAAAAAGCTTTTCAGTTCCATCTCCTTATTAACACTGCCTCGAATTGCGATTTTATTCAAACTTCTTTAAGTAATGCCGTCAGACATTTTATTGCATTTTCAAAGAAAATGATGTGATCTAGCAAAAGACCGGTATTTCGGGTACAAAGATATTTTAAACAGGTTTAAAATCCGATTGATAAACGACTGAACGAATACTTTGTTATTGTGATTAAGTAAATCATTTTCTTGAAAATCAATGAAGTTATTCTGTAAATTACTTAAAGTATGACAGCAACACGTTTTATGGTTATTACAGCTGTCTTTGTCAATACAAATTGAATTATTTACTGTGTTTTCATAGTAGATGTTAAAAATAATGTTCTACAGGTCTCCTTCAACCCGCAAATAAACTGTGAAACGACAAGACTCAAAAGCATCATCATCTGCCTAATCTTTTCCCAACTATGTTGGGGTCCAGTCTGCTTCTAATCTAAAAGAATGCTGCCTATCAGTAGCGAAGGGTAAATTTTTGCAACTGGTAAGCCGGTTCGGTGCATATTTTTAATAATGTTTGATAAAACCATCCATCGCACCATTTGTAGTTTTGGTCATGTTTGGGCAATCACGTCCTAACTGAATTGCCTGCATTGATTTACTTTTGGCAATAGTAGACTCCAGTACAGTAGCTGTTCCGAAGGGAAGCCAGTAGGTTTCGAGTTCTATGAACCCTTGCTGTCAGTGTCAGAATTCCAGCCAATTATTAGTACCTAATGGTTTTAACCCTTACCCTTAAAAAAAAAAACTTTTAATTCCATTTATAATTAACAAAACTATAATAAAACTGGAATACAGCTACTTGAAGCACCCTTTATTTTTAATACTCTTATTAACAAAACGCCAACAGTTAAAACTTGATTCATCAGCACTTTTAACTAGGGTAGTAAATTCCTACTAATGCATAAATTGTGACAAGTTATGGGTATACTAAAACAAGTATAGTGCACCACTATTAAGTCACTCTAAGTTGACTTTAATAACTTTAAAGGAACTTAAGGAACTAAAACTCTGTTAATTTTTAAGCATTTAACAAGTTAGGAGGTAGTTAAGTTATTTGAGAAGGTAAACAGTATCGTTAAGCATGAATCATGAAACTTTGGAGATCTCAAAAGGTTATGTTTTATTTCTTACTTTTAGTTAATTGAGGAGCTAGTTTTGCTAGTTCCTGAAAGCTAAATGTTAGCTGCTGTGTTTTAGTTTTTTTTTTTATTGTTTGTTAAATAAATAACAAAACAAAATATAAATACAGAAACATCACAAAAAACCTCAATAGCCTCCTTAGTTGTTTAATTTTAACTTTATTTTTTTAGCAGTCATTTTTTTCAAATTCTCGAATAAAACCGAGGGGCACATAGGCAGGCTGAGGTGTACCTCACATTGTGAAATGTGGGTGTACTAATTATGTTTTAGTCCCATGTTATACGGGGCGAGCACATTGCCATCAACCGGGCACAATCCAGACTCCGTGACTGCTACTGAGAAATTTCTTATGGAAAGACCTAATAGCACTTTGCCCTTTTGCCTCAATATTTTCCCTCAAAAATATTTTGTTACCTGATAATTTCGCATTCATTCATAAACTTTAATAAAACAGTAATAAAACTACTATTCCGTTTGAGTGTCGTTTGAAAATTACGTGCCTAATAAAATCGAAAAAAAGTAATAACTAAATAAATTATTTTATCACCTATTTCATGGTTCATTTCTTAGTCATCTAAATGGTAAGAATTATCTTTCATCGATTATTATGACTCATTTTACATTTTACTAAACAAATTAAAAGTTAGGATTTTTTAACTGGTTTTCCTGCATTTTTTTGCATTAACTCATTTGTATTCTGATGAGATTGGCAATAAAGTGTATTCGTCACACGAAACTTTTTTTGGCAACTTTAATTTTATGTGCAAAGATTTTTAATAAGATTGGTCGAATCAACTCAAACCGAAATAAATTTTAAAAAATTAATTAAATATACTTAGCTCAATATCATCCAGTTATTTTTAAAAATTATTCGATATTTTATTATTATCGCGTCAATTTGAAGACAAAAATTTGTAGTATGTTTTTTTTCTAACTAGAGACACACTACGCATAAATTCCTTATCCTATAAGTTAATAATTGTTCTAAATGATGGTGAAAATCGCGTCAAACTCTGTTGTGCACTATACAAGAACGACTTTACAGGCAGACACAAAAAGCAACATTAAATATATATATTTTTTTTTATTGCACCCTAATGTTGAATACTTCATCAAGTTTATGAATTTGTTTTTTTGACACCGGGCCGTTCGGATTCGAGAAAAAATAAATTGTTACTTATAACTTGAATCTGTACTAATATTATAAAACTGCAGTTTGTTTGGTTGGTTAAACGCGCTAATTTTAGGAACTGTTGGTTCGTCTTACGCAGACGAAGTTGCGCGGGTCAGCTACATTTGTGTACAGTTGAACGACCTGCAGTCAATTCATTTTGGACCGTTCAGACTAAATACCACCCGATGGTAAACACCACTGGTTATTCCCATTCACCACCCCGATGGTAAGCTCGGTAGATAGGAATAAACGCGTATTTTTGTAACCACCTATAAAATTTGAATGTAATAAATAATATAAGTCAGTTACTCAACTATGACCCAATAGTACAACGCCCCGAAAATCGCTCCACAAACTTTACTCCACTACCACATACAAAAATTTCAGTTCAATTTTATCTAACTCGATCAACCAAAACAACATTACAGGCAACCTTCAACGCTTAATTTGTCTGGTACCCTCAATTACCTCCCAAAAAATATTGTTTACTCTCCACGTTGTTTACTCATTTTAATGGAATACCGAAAATATTTTTCTCTACAGGCTTGTTCCCGAATAAACAGCAACTTATACAAAATAAATTAGATCCCCATTTATGCTAGGAACACTGTAAAAAGAAGCTGTACTGTAATTAGGATTTTTTGAGAACCGATGAATGAGACCAGGATCTTATAAACTGGTATGAACAATTAAGTTGTGAACGTGGCCAAACACGCGGCTCAGGACATCAGAGTCTGACTGTCCAGTGCCCATATCTACACCAATTTTGGCATCTCCTATCAATTTTATCGCTAATGTCAGTTTAAGAGAGGATCAAAGAATGTCAAAGAACCAGATCGATCTAACCATCTTCTCTTCATTATTTTATATTATCAAATAGGTACTTTCAACCCATTTTCAACTCGGAAACTGACTAATGACAAGAGAAAAACTCGTGGCTAAATGATTGCAGGCGCTTGGGTTGATCTTGAAGTTCAGCCGCGCTTGGTTATTGGTACAAGCATACCAAGTTTTCTCCATGCCTCCGAAAAGCACGTCAAGCTGTTGCTCCCGACTGTCATTTGTACATCTTTGACTGTAGTTACCATTCAGTGGCCCGAAAGTCTAACTAGTCTTACCTAGGGGTATCGTGTTACCTAGTACTAACTGGGTTTTGAAAATCAGATAGCCAGTCGCTTTAGTTAAATACTGGTATTCAGCTGACTTCGGTTGGACTGGAAGCTGTCCCCAATACATTTGGGAAAATACCTGGGCAGATGAGGAACAAACAAAATAACATGAAAGTAAATCAAAACAAAGCTAGTTAATTAATATACACTTCCACTAATTAAACTGTAGAATACAATGACACTTCCTGTGACCTTTACGAGGAAATAACCATCATTAGCTGTGTTTTTTTGCATAGAATAGCAAAGCATGAATGTATATCAAACGGATTTTTTTTTTCTTGCAAGTAAAGGAAACAGCTTAATTCGCACTATAGTGCAAAATCTTTTTACCATAGAGGCTGTTATCTGCCTCTAGTTCGATTTCCCCATTGGTTTTACTTACCCCCTGCTAAATGAATACGGAAACTTCATTATTCAAAAGACGTAAAAATCATCAAAATGGTAGGTAGAACTTCTACCTAAATTTTGATGATTGAAATGAAAAAAATACAGGGTGTAAACCACCTCATCCCAAAGCCGTTAACCAAGCATTCTGTACATCAAACTAAGTAACTTTACGCAAAAATTATTGCTGTGAAACAACTTTTTATTTTGAGGTTATAAATCATGTTTTGTGGTAGAACTCAATGTAACTTAAAACTTAGAACTTAAAACATTGTGCTGATGGATGGATTGAATAGTACGGTGGTCGTGGAGGTGTTAAAAGTCAAAATCTTACAAAAAAAACTTGTCAAGAAGTTGTAACTTTGACCCCCCATATATTATCTCCGTAACTAGAAGATTCCCAGGTATGGTGTAGAACAAAAAAATGATCGCAATGACGGGGAGAACAAGTGGTTTTCGGATTCGTTAAGAGGTGTTTTACACCCTTTATACTTCTACCGTAGAAGTGCATTTTTTTCGGATGGCAAAACGTCAAATGTCTCCTCCCACTCTGGGCGGAGCGGGAGGGAGTGTCAGACTTTTACTGACTAGAACTCATCCATGTCCCTTCCACGCCCTTTATGTTCCGGGGCCACGGTATCTCTTTCGAGCAGTCCCGCAGCCCAGGTAGAAGTACTAACTTCACAAAAAATAATTCAGGGATTGATTGATTGTCGAATAATAATGGAATAACAAAGAGTCACAAAATTGTTTCTTCGTAAAATTAATAACATGTTATAGAAGCAATAAATCCATATGTTCAATTAATATTTCTCAAAGAAACCTCACGAAGAGACAGGGACAGGCGTGGACCAGATTTTGTGATGTGTTTAAGTATTTCTATAACCTGTTATTTTCACACACATTCACAAAATAATGGTCCATTTTAGATATCGCTCATTATACATTTAATAAAGTTAAACCCGTTTTTAAATTAAATTCGACCAGTTTGACAAGATTTGCTATTAGTTTACTTACCGTCATATACCACAAAATATTTTTTTTGTATAAAAACATACATCTAGCTACTTATGTAGAATTTACATCAATGAGACTGAGTAAAATGCATAAATTATGAATATATTAAAAAAATGTATTAATTATTGACCTACCAGAGAGAATGACCTACTCACGTGATCATTAAATAAATCTGATGTTAGAACATAATTTTCACCAATTGTTGACCTTTTCAAAGAAATATCCAAATCGGAAATTATTTTGCTGTTATTATAAAACCCCACTCCATGCTGTATCATCAAACATAAATGTATCATCATTGTAGTGATGTCCAATATGGTATTTCAATAAATAATTCATAGTTTATGAATCAACACGGAAGTGAACCGATGTGTCTTGTTATGTAAAGTATATAACTACTTGTAGTTCAATGTCATTCACATTTTTCCTCACGTTCAATAACCGATGCATGGCCTGAGGTATTATCTAATATTTAATTAATTTTTTTTTTTGTAGACTTATAATGAGCAAGATTTGTGACTAATTTATTTATATTATTCATTTCTTAGCCGTAGATCGATTCAAGGTCTTTGATACGGAGTGATGACTATTTAATGGGACTTTTAAACAATTTATTTAATTGATGATGATTTAATTGACTGCTTCGTTGGTCTAGTGGTAGCAATCGTGACTGCTGAGCATGAGGTCCTGGGTTTGATTCTCAGGTCGGGTAAAATGTTATTGGGTTTTTCCATCAGGAATTTCCCAGTAGGAGCCACGGAGTCAGGATTTATGCCCAGTTGATGGCAACAGGCTTGCCTCCTAACCTAAACATAACTGGCGAAATGTACTACATAGTACATACTCTTAGATACAAATAAAATCACGCTACAACGGGTTACAAGCGTGATTTTATTGTTATTCGACTTCTAAAAGGAGGAGGTTCTCAATTCGTCGGAACCTTTTATTTTTTATGTATGTACCCCGATTACTCGAAGATGGCTGGATCGATTTGAATTATTATTCTTTTGTTTGAAAGGATATACTTCCCAGGTGGTCCCACAATCATCAAGTCAGGATCTGATGAGGGGAAGGATCCCCTCATCAGATCCTGACATTTCATTTTGGTGAAGATTTGATGAAGAACTTCGGAGATAGGCAACGGAACTCCTCAATAAATGATAGCAAATGGACTGGGATTTCTGAAATCTTAAATTGCTGAAACCAGTACGCTGTGAAGAGGTAAGTGCATGTGTACCACAAAAAAATGGAAAATAAAAACTTTTTTGCAAAAAAAATAAAAGCGACTTCAGAGAAAACAAAAAAGTGAAAAATAACTTTAGCTTCAGAAGTTGGTGACAAAAAAACTAAACCAATCAAACAAAGTTCACACACAAAAAAAAACATAAAAATTGGTGAAGCGGTTTCGGAGGAGTTTCATAAAAACACTGTGACGCGAGATTTTTGTAAATAGATTTAATTTTTAATTTTATATTACGTATGAAAAGAATGGGAATAACTCAATTTCGCAGACGTAATTTAATTTAACCCCATTTTTCTCAGGATTTTTATTGTTTAATGTCTCGTAAGATAACCTTGAAAATTTTTAAACCCGTGTATAATTAAGATTAGCACAGCAATGTCCTTTTAAATCTGCTATTCTAATTTCACAAATATTTAACGATTATGAATATTTATCAATAACAATAAAAAATCGGATCATTAATTAACATTTCATACTTACTTCCTATACCAATGTATGTTAAGGACGCTTATACTAACACTTCAGAAAAATGATAATAAGTATGTCTAATTTTGAGTTTGAGGAATTTAATGGTAATTTATTTAACAATTACTTTTCCTTGTAGAAACTTTTTAACTTCCACAAAGATGTCTTAGAATCAAAGTTAAGTATGTCTCAAGTGTGTGTACCGAAACCACTCAATTGAATCAACCTATAGTTATTATTTTTTTAGTAGTATTTTTTTACCAACAATAACTAGCTCCAACACATCGGTCTGCTCTGGTAAACTTAAATATACAAAAACTCATCATTATCTAGCCTTTTCCAAGCAAAGTCGTGTTTTCCAAGGCACGGAGGACACTTGGATTGTAATGGGTGGTCCCCATCCACGGACCAATCTTGGCAAGCGTCATCATCATCATCAGCTTATTAATGTTCCCACTGCTGGGACACAGGCCTCTCTATGAGAGGGAATGGGCTATAATCCACCTCGCAGGCCCAGTGGGGGTTAGTAGATGTCACATGTCTTCGATTTTTCGGTTTCCTCAAGATGTTTTCCTTCACCATTTTGAGAGCAGCGGTGATGAAATAAATTACACAAAGTAATGCGCCTGCCTGAGTTCGAATCCACGACTGTTCGTAAATCGATCGAGCCGAGCTACCATTATTTTTAGCTACGAAATCCTACAAAATAAAACAAAGACTAATCAGAGAAAATATTTTAGAAAAGTCTAATGTGAAAATCACTAAAATCTCGAGTTTTATGAAAGCTCTGACGGCTCCTACCGAAACAGGTACTGTACTAGCTTGGCTAAAGTTTTTTTCAATGTATTGATACGAACCAGTGGCGGACTAACAGGGGGGCGGAAGGGGCGGCCCGCCCCGGGCCTCCGGTCTTGGGGGGCCCCCAAATGCCTCTGCGTTCCCCTGATCAAATCTTTAAACAAGACTTTAAAAATGTGCTTAGGCCCGGGTATACCAGTAGCAGACTGCCAGTCACAGTTGCCAACTCCTGGCAGTCACTGATAACAACCCCGTTTATTATATTTTAGGTAATGAAAGCTTTATAATCAAAAAATGATTCTAGATGCAAGAATCACCAAACTAAACGACCACTGACGATTGTAGACAATGCTGTAGCTTTTGGCAAAAAAATGCAATGACATGGAGCAACGAGGAAGAAGGAAGGTAAAAAGAACGATGCCGGGTGAATCAGCTCATGGTGGTGGACCGGTTTATACAGGGTGGAATTTTACAATGCCATCTGGAGGGAAAGTACTGGAGATAGCAAATTTTACTCAAAGGAGACATTCGTTTATTTTTAAAAAGAAACAAGTCTGCATTCACAGTTTTTCGAAAATTATTTTGCCACACTCGGGCATCGAACCCGGGATGGATCGACTAAAGTTCGACAAAATAACGTTCTGTACCTTTTTGACATCAATCGATAGGGTCAATCAAATGGATCAAATCTCTCTTACAAACATGATAAGTTAAATGAAACGAATACCATGAATAAAAGTGACGCGCCATCTTGTTGAATTTATCCCATTGAATTTATAACTGTTCTTTAGTTTTCATGGTTTTCCTTTCATTTAATTTATCAGATTTGTTAGAGATATATAATCCATATGATCGGCCCTATCGATTGGTGTCAAAAATAATCAAAAATTACAGGATGTTACCCCGTATATCACATAAACTTCAATACTTCTTGACCATTTGCATCTCGGTTGCATAACGCGAGAGGAGTTTTTCGAAACTTAAAGCTGAGGGGCCTCATTCAGCTTTGCCGCCCCGGGCCTCTGACGGGCTTAGTCCGCCACTGATACGAACACATTGAAAAACGATCTTTAATTGAGTACTACCGAGTTCACTGACGGTCGACCCGTTTTCAACCTTAATACTTAGCGCGTAAGGGTGACAAGTGGCAGACCGTCAGTAAACTCAGTAGTAGACCAGGTACTGCACACGGCAACACATCGAGCTATGTATTAATATCCATTATAACCTGGCCTCGCTTTGAATGAGCTTCCCGTACAATGAAAGATTAGCTTCATAGTTTTTATTGGTCATCGTGCGTACTTGACAATCGCAGAATACGTCACACACAACAACCTGACGTAATTAGGTCAATATTAAAGGTTACTGAATAAATTATTTACTTACATAATAATCAAAAACATAAAACCAATACACGTGGTCGTTCACAATTATTATTAACATAAAATTGGTAGAAGCGACTGAGTTCAGAGTTCTACACGTTTCCAATTGCTTCCCAAATAATGATAGGCATTGACCCATCATTATTTGGGAAGCAAGTACCTTGAAGTTTCTACATGACGTGACACGGTAACTTAACATCGCAAATGTTTTGCACAGCCCCAAAGGTTTTTCAAATGTGTGGCTTAGTTACACGCTACACCCGCATAGGAAAATAGCCTGTCTTTAAAAAAACTGGCATCCCAATTTGGGAACTTAATTATGAATGGGGATTTGATTAAATAATGAATTGGGATGTTATTATATCGAGCAAAAACATGACCTTAAATCTCATAGCTAACAAATGTCAGTGTAGTTCTTCATCAATTTAATGAATGCAAACCTGCCTTTAATCGCTTACGTAATTTACGACTCCCTTGATGAAAATACATTGTTTATTTTGGAGGACATCAGATAAAATTTATGGTAACACTGACTTTGAACTTTCGTGTGACCGTTCACAAGATGGCCGAGTAGCTTCCGGTTGAGAAACTCCTTTTACGGTCATACTGGTAGATGACTAATCCATTGCAGATAAGGTTCACGGTTAGATGAGAGTCATTACGACTGGTCATATCAATTTATTTGAGCAATAGGATGACGAATGATCTGATGTCTAATGAGAAAGTAGTTTACGCCACCTAATAATAAAGGGTGTAAAACACCCCTTAACGAAGCCGAAAGGCACTTGTTCTCCCCGTCACTGCGATAATTTTCGATTCTATGTATCAACACAGTTTTAAGTGCGTTGCATTGAGTTCTACCACAAAATGTAATTTTTCACCAAAAAAAAAGTCGTTTCCCAGCAACAATTTTTGCGTAAAGTTACTTAGTTTGAAGTACAGAATGCTTGGTTGACGGCTTCGTGATGAGGTGGTTTACAAGCTGTATGCCCATATTTGATGAAAAAAATCGGAAGAACCTTACCCGGAACAAAGTGGAATCGTGGACATGGCCTTTACCAATTCCACGAGGCGCAGAAACAATCCAAAAATCGCTAAAAATCAATAACTTCCGAACAGATAATATAAGTTTACAAAAATATAAACAAGTCAATACCTCGACTTTGACCTTTTGCCAAAATTATGTCAAACAATAAATAATTGAAACGGAAATGAGATGCAATGTTCCGTATTTAGTTGTACATATTTACGGCCTGATAGGTGTGATACTTCCGATGATAAATTCAAACCCACGATAAAAGAGGTTCAGCCTTATTAACGGTATGACAAGGTTAAGCAAATAAATAATTAACGTTAAGTAGTTTTTTCGCCAATACATTGACATACTGCCTTGTTTGATGTTCACGAGGTCGCAAAAAATAAAACCAAATTTATCAGATACCGAGGTCATACATGGTGTAATAAGGGGTTTGTTCAGGTTTTTAATAACCCCCGAAGTCTTGAGAAAGGGTCTCCATAAATGGATACGCGTTTAATTCATCTCTACGATTAATTAAACTTTACCTTTTAACAACTGATCCAGTCTAACCAGATTCAGATGAATACCCGTATTTTACATGGAGCGACTGCATATCTGATCTCCACAACCCAGTCAATTCTGGGTAATACGATTACCCTTGGTAAGACTGTTTGTCAGACTATCAGGCCACCAAAGTTCATTAATAAAACTGAACGCGATCCACATTGTTGCAAAATATACAGGGTATAAACAACCTCATCACGAAGCCATCAACCAAGCCACCAAGCACATCAAACTAAGTAACTTTACGCAAAAATTATTGCTGGGATACGAATCTTTTATAGGGTGTAAAATCTTATTTTTTGTAGAACTCAATGTAACGCACTTAAAACATTGTGCTGTTGGATGGATTGAATAGAACGGGGGTCGTAGAGGTGTCTAAAGTAAAAATCTTACATTGAAAACTTGTATTTTAAAAAAAACTTGTAAAAAAGTTGTAACTTTGACCCCCAATATTTCCGTAACTAGAAGGTCCCCAAGTATGGTGTAGAACAAAAAAATGATCGCAATGACAGGGAAAACAAGTGCCTTTTTGTATGTGACACCGGCAGCTCTTAAACGTATGTAGTTTAGATGACCCAATCGCTTTTTTCAGTTTCAATTTGTTGTGAGTATTCAACTCTTGCTGATTGGCTAATCTCTTCACCACTGCATAATTTATTCTTCTAAAGTCCAAAAGCACCAAATTCTGAGAAGTATGAAAGTTTCACCACTATTCAATTAGGAACTCTTCTTGGGTTACTGACATAATGAATGTTACCAATTTACCTCAATCCGACTCTTAGAAAAACACTTCTGTGACCGCAGCCGCAATAGAAATCAAGAAAATAAATATCCGAATATAGAAACTTCTTATCTCGTATCGAAAACTTTATTAGAAGGTTCCGTATACTTTGGTTACGAGTGTATTTATGGATCATTAACTGTTCTTCGAACTGTTAATTTAGTCTGAAGTTCAAATTCGTTAGGTAGTCCTAACGAATTTAAACTTCAGACTAAACAGTTATACTAAATTCTCAAAAATAAGATACTGTCAACGATCTATATTAAAAGAAAAATCTTAATGATTTTTCACCTTTTTCGTACGGTTTTTAGAACTTGATAAAACATTGCAATTTCTTTATCATTTTACATCGAGTTCGGTAATTGTCCTACGAGATCGTACTACGAGATTAAAGTATCCAATGAGTTAACCCAGGTTATAAACTACCAGTGTGCTAAATTTTATCTAAATCCAGTCAGTAGTTTTTGCGTGAAAGAGTAACAAACTACACACATACAAATATTAGCGTGACTTAAGTTTGTATTAGCTAGCTTATGTGACGTACTGTCTAATGTAGTAATGTCATTTTTTACTACTTACTCGTAAAATCAACTCATAATGCGTAGTTGCTCTTTTTTTCTTAGTCGGTCGCTAACTGCCAAGAATGGTGAATTTTTACTGGTTGTCACCAGTTTTTACCAGATTTCGACAAAGCCGAAGAACGAAGGCTTATGATTTTAGCAGTCTATGTATGGATGTTTTTTTCTATCTATTACAATCGCTGGCCTGGTGCAGAGTGCCGGTGATAGGATATCAGACCTTCAGACTCCAGGTTTTGCCTGCTATTTTCGTCGCATCGTGTTGGATCCTCCGCAAGCAATGTGACTTGCTCACGTGTGTCTTCACGAGAGGACACTACTCTCCTGATATAACCTTGATCAGTATCGTTTTTATTTAAATAACAGGTTTCCAAAATAAAATTCGAAATTCCCCAAACTATGGTGAAACTACAGATTTACTTGTACTATATGTTAATTTTTTGGACCACCTGCCATCCAAACATAGCTTTCAAAACCAGTCTACACTAGTATTAGGTAATAAAGAATTCTTGGATACTTTAAAAAATACTTGTTTTGTGTCAAGTGTCACGATTTGAGTTTATTAAATATCTGAAGACGAGTAATACAACCTTTTCACTTAAAAAGAATGCTGTGTTTACTTAGTAATAAGCCGCAAATTAATTCTATACACAAGCAAATTTATTTAAATCACACTCGCCACGTGACATTAGAAGATGGTCGTGTTTCTGTTCCGTTGAAGGCTGAATCTACTATTAGTGAGCCAAATGATACATCCACACCGCAGTTACTTTTTCTAGAGCAATATTTCCAAGTGTTATGTATTGTAAGTATAATTATGTTGCCGTGTAAGTATACCTATGTCAAGTAATGTTACGTTTTGGACGTAGTCAACACGTGGTATAAAATTATAACATTGTTAGAGATTGTTGCCTCAACATGCGGTGCGGATGTATCATTAATACTAATAAATAAAGTATCTAAAATTTCTTGCGGAATGTGCAGTAAGCTCAATTTTCTCAGTGTGAACACTTTCGTGCGACCCAAGTACGCTGAGATCACATCTTCGTATTTAGATGCTTATTAATATGAAATATTACTCACAAACCACAACCGTTAAATAAATAGCTTTGCATTAATTTCATGCATAAAAAAAATATAAATTCAACCAGTTCCAAAAAGGGAGGGGCTCATGAACGTATGAACCCTACAAAAATTCGGTCGTTTTTTTATCCCGCTCAAACTGGTTTGGCAATCGATCTTCAATAAAAGGTGCTTGATATTTTTTACCACAATTACTTAAACCTTCGGTCATTACATTACCCAACCGCATATTACAATTAACGTGATCTTTTTCGGTATCTTGACATAAATGGAAAAGGTTTTGGGGAGCCAACTGCTGCAAAAGGTTGTGATTAACACCGAAAAAGATATTTTTACGCCCTTGTACTGTAATCGCATTTTTAAGCATGTCCATTTTTCATGGCAGCTTAAAAACATTGTCGAAATGCGGGAATTTTAAAATTTCTCGCCTGGAATCGCCATTAGATACAAAATGGATTCAATTTTGTAACAAGTGGAAAGATCCACTTACTTCGTGTCTTGAACATCGAAAAAAGACTCTTCTTTTAAAACGTCTATATCACAACGACAAGTTACCCCATCTTAATTTAGCCCCTCTCTCTGACCTCGACGGAAAAAAGCGATGTTCAACGCTTTTTTTGATAAATTAAAAAATATTTTTTTATCCAAAGGTATTAAATACTTTACAATAAATCTTAAAAACGTTACGATAACGTCTTTTACGTGTACAATTTACGAGTATTTCGTTTCAATGGGCTCTATCGGGGAGCAATATCAGCGATTTTAAAACCTCAACAAAAGAGTTTCTGTATCAAACAAAACCGTTTAATTTTATTCGATTCTGTGTCTGGAGCTACAATTTAAACGAGTTTAAACTTTTACTGTTATCGCGAGTTTAAAGGAATTTGTAAAGGGCTATAAACTCGAAAGGTAATTGATAAAGCGTTTAACTTCAGATAGAATTCATGTTTTTAAATAAGGGATTATCAAATTGTTCTGTTGCGGTACCAGAGAATTCTGTACCGCAACAGAACTTAGTGTAGACCTTCTTCTTCTTTTTCTTGTGCCAGAGAACCTAGTGTCAGAGTTTTTATACTGCCCAGGGCCTCTGACTTGGCTATACATGCTGTCAAGAAATATCATTCTCTCAGGCATGCTGGTTTCCTCACAATATTTTCCTTCACCGAAGCAAGTGATAATTATGCAATACGCTCACGGATCCGAAATCTGAGTTGCCTTGGATTCGAACTCTAGACCTATAAATTGACAGTCCAACGGTCACACACCTAGGCTATCACTTATCATCATCATCAGCCTATTAATGTTCCCACTGCTGGGACAGGCCTCCTCTCTATGAGAGGGAATGGGCTATAATCCACCACGCGGGCCCAGTGCGGATTGGTAGATGTCACATGTCTTCGAATGTTTTGGTTCTAGGACATGCCGCTGTCCTCACGATGTTTTCCTTTTGAGAGCAGTGGCGATGGAATGATGGTTTATCACTTATAGTACTAGCTTTTAAATGTACTATTTGCGGTGAAATTTAGTTAAAAGTTGGAACCGAAGGTGTTAAAAATGAGGTTAGGGCAAGTTATGGTATTGTTATGGGCTCAGACGGTGTAACAAAGAGTTTATTGCTATTGAACACTACAACCCGTTATTTTCCACAAGAAACACCTAGACAACTACAATCATGTTGATGATAGTGTACTGATGGCTTCACATGACCATTAAACAGATCAAATTCAACAACGACCTCATCATAATCTGCCTAGCCTTTTCCCAACAATGTAGGGGTCGGTTTCCAGTCTAACCGCATGCAGCTGCATACCAGTATTTTTCATGGAGCGACTGCCTATCTGACCTCCACAACCCAGTTAATATTTACTGGGTAATACGATACCACTTGGTAAGACTGACTGTCAGAATTTTTTTGGGCCACTGACTACCTGTAGCGACTGTCAAAGATCTACAAATGGCACCCGGGACCGGCAGCTTTACGTGCTTGCTATTCGACTAAAAACCTGCGAAAAATATTGATAGGTGCCGTATGTTTAAAGCGGGTGCCCATGTGGCATACGTCTTTCCGAGGCACGGAGGAAACTCGGTATGTAAGGGTGGTCACCCATCCACAGACCAACCTAGGCAAGAACGGCTTAACCTAAAGATTGACCCGAGTGATGGCTGTTTTTATTATTAGCCACAGGCTCTTCACGTAGTTTCGTAGTAATGCATGTTATTTATTTATTTAGGATCTCCAATTATAATATACATAATATATAATAATTATACATATTATACTATGTATAATAATATGTTTACGTTATAATATACATAACGAAACTAAACGTCAATAGTCCCCAATGAGTTAGGCAGAGACAATATATTACAACCAAATTTCACCAGTTACATGCCAAACATATCGTCCAAATACCCCATCAGTTTATATGACCATGGAAATTGAGAATCGATAGGTTGCCACCGAAATGCACAAACGTCATATTGACACAAGGGAGGTAGTATTTACTAAATAGTCACGTTCCGTTAGCAGAATGATCGTCGTCGCAATGTGAGTCAACAAAATAAATGCAAAATGTCGATCATGCATGCTGTTCCGTTCCGGCGTTTAGACTTGTCAACCGACTTCTAAAAAGAGGAGGTTCTCAATTCGTCAGTATTTTTTTTTTTTTTTGTGTTTGTTACCTCAGAACTTTCGACTGGGTGAACCGATTTTGATGATTCTTTTTTTATTTGAAAGCTGGTGCTTCCCGTTGGGTCCCATTTTAATTTTTTGAAGATGTGATGCTGATCTTCGGAGATATACATTGGAACTCTTCAAAAATAGACGGCAAATCTGCAGTGATTGCTGCATCCTCTTGTAGGTTCATTGTTTATACTACATCATGACGTAACATCACGCCTGTATGCTCTGAGGGGGTACGCAGATGTGTACAATATACCCAGATTTCGACAATGTTTGTTACGTCAGAACTTTCGACTGGGTGAACCGATTTTGATGATTCTTCTTTTATTTGAAAGCTGGTGCTTTCCGTGTGGTTCCATGTCAATTTGGTTTAGATCTTACGCTGATCTTCGGAGATATAAAGGGAACTCTTCAAAAATACAGGGCAAAGCTGCAGTAATTGCTGCAATCGCTTGGTTGTTTATTGTTTATGCAACATCATGACGTAACATCACACCTGTATGCTCTGAGGGAGTACGCAGAAGTATACAATACACCCAGATTTCAACAGTTAGACGTGTAAAGTTCCATTCAATGGGATCCCGGAGAAATAGAGATAACTCCTTAAATTTATAGGCACACCAGAAGCAGTTTGGGTAGTTTTAGGCAGAGTACAATCTCGGAGTGATCCCATTTCGATTTGATAAAGATCTGGTGACTTTGGAAGATAGGCAACTGAACTCCTTAATAAAATATGATAGCAAATGTACTGGGATCGCTGAAAACTCACGTCTGTCTATTGTTTACACCAGTTCATAACAAAAAATCACACCGATACGCTGTGAAAGGGTAAGCACCTGTGAACCACTAAAAAGTGAAAAATAAAAACTTTTTTGCAAAAAATATAACCGACTTCACACAAAAAAGTGAAAAATAACTTTAGCTTCAGAAGTCGGTGACAAAAAAACTAAATCAATCAAACAAAGGTCACCGACTTCTGAAGCTAAAGTTATTTTTCACTTTTTTGTGTGAAGTCGGTTATATTTTTTGCAAAAAAGTTTTTATTTTATATGTACGAGTGTGTACGAGAATTCATACATTGTATTAATTACTTATACTGAAAGTAAAGGAGCTTGTCGATCTTTAGGTTAAGCCGCGTATGCTTGGGTTGGAAAGAGGATGGCTGCTCACCCATTGCTATTGACCTACTTTTCTTTAAATTTTTAATAAATTAAAACAATGAGCCAATTTCGAATTACATAGGAACATAACACCAGTAGGCGCCAGCGTATTATCGCCATCTACCGGGCCCAAACCCAGACTCCGTGGCTGAGAAATTCCTGATGAAAAAACCCAATAACATTTTGCTCAACCTGGGAATTGAACCCAGTATTAATTCTTTACTATATTTAGTCAATGAAACACTAAAATATATGGGCACCATTTTAATCGGCAGAGCAGTCGGACCAGAGAGAACATAGAATGATAAAGTTTTTGGAAGAGTGGGCCATCACAGATAATACGATTAACACCACAGATAAACAATCCTCAACACCCAGGACTTCATGCTCAGCTGTTCCTTTTGCCACCAGTAGATCAACGAGGCGAGATGTACACATTTATGATCCTAGTTCTTTTTATAAACCTCAAAGTAAGATGAAAATTCAAGTTACTTTATCTAAGGCCCTCCATTTTATGGCAATTTACCAAAAATATGTTAATGTTAGATGATCTCAAGCTAATGCCAATGAACTAATAAATCTTTATCGTGTTTCTATGGCGACTTGAATTTAACACCTGTTCGTCACAAACGGAAATCAATTATCACATACAAAAACTTTATCATTTATATTGTGTCATTGAGGCACAGATTTGGGTATTATAAATTGATGTGTTACAGCTCGAAAGTTACATAAAATCATGCCTCAAAAAATTATATATTTTATAATAATTATTATTATTTTTTTATAATTTTATTTTTTGCGCTTAAAAATCGAGGCATATGCTTCCACTTTTGCTGGAAGACAAACTTTCT
This sequence comes from Xestia ashworthii, assembly GCA_950022955.1. Classification (NCBI taxonomy): domain Eukaryota; kingdom Metazoa; phylum Arthropoda; class Insecta; order Lepidoptera; family Noctuidae; genus Xestia; species Xestia ashworthii. The sequence goes on from OX465555.1 coordinate 20,330,907, forward strand.
TAAATCAAACTGATTTTAAAATAAGCCCAGGAATCAAACCTCTCTCTTTTACAGAACTCTTACTCCAATACCTTCAAAAAAATATTTTATTTTCATTAAAAAGCAGACAGTGGTTTTTCCACTACACAAAAATATTAATAGTAATAATAAGTAACGCCGAAATATTGTTGCAGTATTGGAATTGCGACTCTCGAGGCTGTTGACAAATCCAACCGTACCGTTTCACTTAGACAACCGTTTAGGTAGCGCTCAGCGTTGGTGAAAACTGGCATAGGCCACTCAAAATTCCAAAAATAAAGACAACGGAATACTTTCCCAAAAATAACGTTTTACACATGTTGCATGCGGCAAGGCCTATAAAAGGTTAGTGACGTCATCGCCAAACCGGTCCACAGAAGACGACCAATTTATCTTTAATCCTGGCCCAAATTAACTTGCCAAAATGATTGATCAGGAGAAAGAAACCTTTTTCGGTAAGGGTAAAATAGCTGAGCAGGCTATTTTTATTTCAGAAGCCAAACCTTTAGGTAAGCTTTTGAAATAAAGTAAACAGATTAAGGGATTCCGACATCTATTGGCTCGTATATTACGAGTATGTTGATAATCTTCGCTAGTTTGTTTTTGATTTTGAAACCATATCCTGAGGATGTCGTGAAGAAATCGTGATGATTTCGAAATTCGCGGACCATTTGCTGTATGTAAATGCAAATGACCCTCAGGCCCGCTAGGGTGAAGATCTGCTCAGGGTGGCTGGTAGCTACTGGATGACAGTTGCTGAAAATAGATTTGAGTGGCGTGCGATTGAGGTGGCCTATGTCCAGCAGTGGAGTGTTGTAAACTGATAAGGATGATAAAATGCAAATTGCTACCGATATTTGGAATACTGACATTCTTTGGGTTATCATAAACCTGCTTCAAGAAATTCCGGGCAGCTACTGTTATAAACCCTTATAGAAAAACGCAATAGCTGGAAAACGAACTCAATACTCTATGCTATGCAGTCGCATTTGAAACCACATGTCTACAGGTAGACAATCGTAGATTATAATATCGTATCGTCTCATAGTAACAGACAGATGGTCGGTCCATTCCACATTAACTATTACCATGGAATGTGTCCGTTCCTTTGACCAGTCCTCGTAACTACCACCGACAATTTAACATACAAATCGATAACCTGACGTGTTTTAGTGGACGATTTATACAATATCAAGTTTATGCTTTCATGAAATGGAATGATACAATAATAATAAGTAAAAGTGCCTCTTTGGTCCAGTGGTCGCAAGTGAAACTGCTGAGTAGGAGGTGCTGGGTTCCCGGGTCAGGCAACATGTTATCTCGTAATAAAATGGTGTTTTAATGGCATTGTCGTATTGCCATTATTATAAAACCCTTAGTACAAATGGTTTTCGAAATCTACTACTAAATGCCAACATTTATTCATGTCAGATTTCATGTACGAGATTACCATTCTATGACAGTTCTTTCAATGAACTGTCAGTGGTTGACCATTGCGAAGTCATAATGGCGGCATTATATTAGTAGATTAACAAACTTGTCAAAACTTAACAGAACTTGACCATTATGAAATCAATGATTGACTATTCTGAAACTATTGTAATAGCAGAATTGAGGCCCTGGATGTGTGCCCGGTTGATGGCAATTGGCGCGCCCCTTATTACATAGGACTTTAACATAGGTAACTGAAATGTGGGTGTACTATTAGGTACACTTCTGCCTTACTCTTTAGGGATAACAGGCGTGATGTTCTATTATGTAATGATACAATATTCTACAAGCTAGATGAAGAAGGAATTTCCTTTCTATCTGACCACTCTGAGAGGAAATACTAACACAAATTCAGATCACTGTCTCTTTTCAAGTATACCTAGACATTGTCCTGGTCAGATCATGAGGAGGTTCTCGTACTGACTAGTGACGTCAGTTTTTAACCATGTCTGGTATTTTTAACCAGCTATGTGTGATGCATTACTTATAGGAATCACTGCTGATACCTTTAAGTAAATCTAATTTATGCATTGCAATGTCACTGGTACGAAAATAGCACAATGGATCTGGATTTAAATACGCATAGCAATGGTTTTACGAGTAAATGCCTTTTTTGTGATTTTTTCGCGATGTGGGAAAATCCCCGTAAAGGATATTGTAAGGTTATGTCGGATTCTACAAACTAAACACCCAACGGTCTCTACTACTACCACAAGTCCGGAGGTCAGTGGAGGCTAAACACGCGTAGAAACGACAGTTTTGATTTTTCCCGTTGACCTGCTTGCAGTGTGACGAACCAGTGGGGTCAGCGGGAATACACCTGCATGAGTATCACCCGGGCCCAAAGGTATGAATGATCCTAAAGATAAGAATGATGTAGAGCCTAAAGCGATAGGGACACCGTTGTTTAGCTAGGTATATGTAATCCGAAGCCCTAGACAAATGACTGATCGCTTTCTGAGCATTTCGTATTTCTACAACGTAACGGTTTAACTTTCAACAGAATCAACATTTTTGGAAGGTTTATGATTGATAATACTCGTATATGACATTTTGACTTTTCCACTATCGTTATCATTGATAGAATGTTACTGACCCCTTGTTGTACACCCGTGAGCATTTTAATTTAGAAACTACTCACCGTACTTTTCTTCATATTCTCCATAATTCTTCAATTACGTTACGATTTAATTTTAAGTTCGCCCACGGTGTGACCTGCGACTTGTGACCTTAACAAACTCAATAAAGCTGGTAATAATACGAGTATAATGTAACAGATTACTTGAAGCTGAATCTGTTCTGTTCGTTACTGAGATTTTTTTGTTTTTGAATAAAAGTGAATCTATAAAATAATAGTAAAACATTTTTAATCGTAATTTTGAACCAGTTGCTTCCTAGCAACATTAAAGTAAAAGAAAAACCGGTAACGTAAGATAAAAGTAACAATCGTAGAAAAACGTGTTATTATTGCAAATAAACCAGGAGACAAAACTGACATAAAATATTTCATCTAACTATTAAATTAAATATGTATACAGTATAGGAAAAACTATGATTCAATTTGATTATATAATTACAAGGCGATTTTGGTTATTAAGGAAAACAGTAATGAGGAAAAGTCGTTTTCCCAAGATCGTGCGTAGTGGTAGTTTAACGAAGAAGGTTTATCCTTTAACCTCTAAAACACTACTGTTTAAAACAATTGGAATGTATAACACCAATAAAAAGCAAAATAAAAATACATAATACCTACACGACAAAATTGCACTCATGCTACTAATGCCGCATTCTTGTTAATGCTGACACAGCTATAAATAACGTAACTTTGCATCGTTCTAACTAATACAAAGCATGCAGTGTGCATGATAAATAAAATTAAAATAATGATGTTGGTACTTACTTTTCAGCGCCCATCTCTTGTTCATAATCAATCCGTCCAGGAACTTGTATCCATGCTCCCTGCATGCCGTCTCCTTCACGCTAGCTACAGCACTAGTAAGGGACAGCAGATCACTCGCCAGCACCACTGAAGACGCGTAATCAGGAGACTCTTCAACATGTCGGACAGACCCATCCCTATTGCCTATCTCATCCCCATAAGGATCGTAAGAAGACGTTTTTGCTTGTCTTTGATTTTTCGATTCAGCAGCTTTCTGAATTGTATTATTCTTAACAAAATCAGTCAACTTAGCCACTACCTCCTTGTCCACACCCAAATTATGAACAGTCCTGTTAAGAAGAGCTATTTCCCTCTCATTCAAAGTTCTATTAGCATTTAATATAGGTGATAATTTCTGTAGCACTTCCTTATTCAATGATGTAGTGTTAAAAGATTTCGTATCGATGGCGGCAGTTGCCGCGCACGCGATTAGGAAAATCGCCGCGGAAAACATGACGTGCGCGCGCGCTGGCTCTAGCAACACTGAGGGTCTGAGGCGTCGATCCTTCGATCATTGAAGTGAGTCCGCTTTGGGTTCTGTCGCCTTTTTAATATTGTAATAACTTCATTGTTTCTGATCGGTGGTTGATTATCTTTTGATTCTGGACGGTTCGATTTTACTTTTAGTTTAGGTCATGGGTTATTTTATTCAGGTTTTAATTTAGGGTTACATGACCAGTTTTTGGTTTCTTCATTAACATATGTCATTATATAAAGGGTGTAAAAACACCTCTTAACGAAGCCAAAAGTTGTTCTCCCCGTCATTGTGATCATTTTTTTTGTTCTACACTGTACACCTTCTAGTTACGGAGATATTGGGGGTCAAAGTTCCAACTTTAAAAAATATATATATACTAGTTTTTATTGTAAACACACTCACGACCCCCGTACTATTCAATCCATCCATCAGCACAATGTTTTGAGAGCGTTACATTGAGTTCTACAACAAAACATGATTTTTTCCCAAAAAAAAAATGGTTTCACAGCAATAATTACGTACTTAGTGATTAAGTTACTTAGTTTGATGTACAGAATGCTTGGTTGACGGCTTCGTGATGAGGTTATTTACACCCTGTATATTTTGCTTGTTTGCAATTAGATCGCTTCATAATAAAATTATAATCTGCTATCTGATATGTAATGTTATGTCTGTAGAGGCTATGCTATTGTAATTATTGATCAATAACACATGTTACCAGATTACGCAGCAAATCTGCTACTTATTATATAGCCAGATAATAAGAAGTCGTTTACAATACAGATGGGCAGCTAAGCTAAATAATCCAGACATGCTGAAAAGTTATTGAAACCATTAAGACAAAGTAAAATAAATAAGTAGTAAGTAAATTTTAAACAATAAGATTTGTAATTATTAGTACAACCAACCATATTTCTTTGCTGGCATTTTATTGTCTAAATATCGAGGGAAAAGGCGCTGAAAACCGAAATACAGGCATTGCCTAGTTCGGTTGCAGTGGCTACATCCACTTATTAGACATTAATATTGCCATACTATTTTCTGTAAATATTACTAAGTATTTTGAAAAATAAAAAAATATTATTATTATTAATTATTATAAAGTCGGCCATTTTTCACTAATTAGACGTTACGGATCTAGCCTTGAAATATTTTGTTAACCGGATCTTTGAATCATATTACAATGTTTTATACCTGTGTCGAAATTCTTCATACATTTAGGCAAATTATAATAAAACATATTTATAAGAGGCAATCAAGTTATAATCGGTGCAATGATCTCAAATAAAAAAAACTGGTAACTTAAACTTATAGCTTTCTGGACCCATTTTTATGTTTTGTATTGTGTTTACTTTATCCAAACTTCTTAATTTGTTTTAAAACCAAAAGTACTTCTCTTTTCCTTCTAATGTCTCTCTTAGAACTTTAACGCAGGGTACATAAAGGGCGAGGAAGGAACATGGATAGGTTTTAGTCAGTAAAAGTCTGACACTCCCTCTCACTCCACCCAGAGTTTATTTGATGATTTCCCATCCGAAAAAAAAGAAAAGGGTAAATTTGATGTTTTTTAATCATCCTTTTGAGTTCTTATTTCCTAGACACGATAACCTAGTAAGACCCCTTTCTTTGTTTGATACAGTCTAAGCTGGTAAACTTTTAATTTATTTTATTTAATTATTTAAAATTATGTAAATAACACCTTAACATGAAATAAAACAAGAAAAAAACTCAAAAAGATAATTTAATTTAACAGATAACAACGCTACCTTGAGTATCGAGAATATTGAGCTCCATTACGATTACCATTCGCAGTCCACTCCCATTCATCTAGATCGTGGTCATCATTCCGTGATTCTGATCTCCTTCGTACATAGTGTTCTCTTTCCAACCATGCTTCGTCTTCCTCGTCTTCTCCACCTTCTTCCTCGATAATTTCCAAGTCATCGTCATTGTTAACAGATTCTTCGCCAATTTCATCATCTTCTTCTTCTTCTAGAATTTCTTCAAGTCCTTCATTGTCTCTCTGTGCTTCGTACTCTACTTCTGCTTCAGGAATTTCTTCTAGTACTTCTCTGTGAGCTATCAAGTGTTGTCTGCTCCTAATTTGTGGTACTTCTTCTTCTTCCTCTGGTTTATCTTCCTTTCCTGGTTCAGCATCTTCTGATTCTTTAGCGTCGTCTGTACTAGTTGATCTCGATGGGAAAGTGAAAACTTTATGTAGATTTTGCATCGGCAAGACAAATGTTACTGTTAGAAGTATTGATGAAAGTAATATTGCGGATATTTCTTGGACGTCGATCTGTAATATAAAATACAAACAGAATAAAGCAGTAGCCATTTTAAATGTTTCCAATCTAACTATTCTATAGTCATAATATGATAAACACCCTTACCATGGATATCAAAGTGAATTCCCTAGAAGTCTTGACAGTGGCGACATTGGTGATAAACACGATGAACTGGGTGAGGTAGATGGCGTAAGAGAGGCGACTGATCATCACCAAGGGACCACAACACAAGAAACGTGCCAGGAAACCTGTAAAACGAGTAGCATTAAAGTTGATACAGAATTTTATTGAATCCCACAAAGTAAATATTGTCATTACGACGCAAATTCGCAACGCACAAAATACGGCAGCTATAACGAAAGTTGAAATTCTAAATGTAAAAATAAACTTTACCACATCCGCGATATTTTGCAACTATTAATATTACCCTTGTTGGGTAACAAATAACAAAAGAACGTATAACAAAAATATATAGGAAAGGCCTTTAAAGTTACAGAAAGGTTCTGTAAAAAATGTAAATACGATGTGAATGCACTATAACGCTAGTACTGTAATTTAAACTAAGTGCTTAAGTTACTTCAAAATCTTACCACTACTGCTATGCACAGCATAAATCACCCATGCAATAGCAAGGGCAGATGCAATGGGTGCAAGCGAAGCGTATTGAGCCGCGTATGAGGCGTTGTACCGGTACTGGAGATAGCCGGAGTCGATGCCGGCCCACCAGACGAGGCACCATAGAGCAGTGCTGGAAAGCCAACCGACGGTGAGGATGAACTGTGAAAAGAAAATACTTTTGAAATAACAACGAAACTGAACTCTTCTGATACAGAAACTAGTATAAAAAACATGCGAGCGCAGTCTTTGGGGACTGCGAATGAAGTGAAAACTAAATAATTTGTATCTGCTACGGGTTGTGCCCTGTTCACGCCCAAGTGGTGCTACGCCGTAGTGGATCGGCTATGAGTGCTACAAAGCGTTAGGTGACGGTCACGCGAGTTCCATGATTGTTGTTCTCTCAAAAAGTGCTCAACGCGCCTAAAGAAGTTTTCACTTCAAAGGTACTTTGTTGAAAAATATCGCAATAGATATGTAGTTACGGTGTGGTTGCTACACAGGCTAGGATGCAAAAACGATTGTATTTTTGCTGCCCGAATACACCGAATTTCGACGATTCAAAAAAGATGTAAATTATATCGCAGTCGCAGTTACCTATAGAAGCGCAGGTGAAAATACAAAAAATATCAACTATCAAAAGCTACCAAAATGATCAGGGCATACCATTGTGTTTAGAAAATTTAATTTTTTTAGTTCTTTAGGTGTATTTAATTTCGCAGGATTTACCACGTGTCACGTTTTAAATTAATTGTTGTTCATTATTTTCTGTAGTTATTGTTGCATTTAAAACTAAAATTGCTGAATTCTTAATGATACAGTGTTGACGTGCCACGAGTATATCATAGCTATCATCACCATCATCATCATCATCAAGTGTGCAATTAAAAGTTTTGTTTGTGCAATTTAGTTTACAACAATGACTGCAACAATGACTTTTTTAATAGTTGTGTATAATATCTAGGTAATCAGAAATGAAAAATATAGGTATTATGATACCCGCCCCTGTATTGCCATGTCAGTTTCCTTAGTACATTTTTAATTTATTATAGTTTGTTCTTATATCTTCATAGTTTATGATTCTTACTTTTACAATACTGGAGAGACTACGTTAAGATCAACTATCGTTGTACACCAGGTCACCAGACCTGGCTGGATTATTTGGCTATTTTTACTTCATCATCATCATTAGCCTATTCATGTGCCCACTGTTGGGACAAAGGCCTCCTCTCTATGAGAGGGAATGGGCTATAATCTACCACGCGGGCCCAGTATTGGTAGATGTCTCCGATTTTTTTGGTTCTAGGACATGCCGGTGTCCTCACGAAGGGGTTGACGATTATAACTGTCTAACGCCATATTTACGACCGTGAATCTTATTCTAATGAAAATACAACCCGCTAATCGCCAAAAAAAATAAGAAAAGAGCATTTGAATTTCGCAGGCTACCCCCTTTAGACCGTTTACTTAAGAAGCTACCAAAAGTAACCAGTTATAAAAACAAATCAGCAACAAGTAACCAAAATGTCACTGTACTAGCATTTCAATGGCTGTTCGTACACTTCGCAACTAACAAACGCGTAATTGACTAGTTTCTGATCGGTTGGTACCTACTAGTAGGTCAGAAAACACAACTTTCAGAAAGCATCCTGAAACCTTTCCCCGAGAGAAACTTCTCACAGCAACTCAAAGCAATTTCTCACTAAATTATCAATACATCTCACCTTGCCATGTTCCACAGGTTTCTTCAAAGCCAGGCCCAAACTTAGACCGACTAAATACGGCGTAGAACGATGAAGCACCGACGTATAGCTCAGACGAGCCGTCCTGTACAGCTGACTTACACTGAAATCATGTCAGAATTAAAATTCCAAACTGACAAGTTCCCAAGTTGCTATAACTTGTAAAGTGTTCATGTTAAAGTATCAGGGTTTGTAAACAACTTGGAGCAAGAGTTCAAAAGTTTAACAGGTTTCAGTTTTAACTACGGTATTATGTGGAGAAAATCTTGCGGCGTTTTGTTTAACCTACTTCATCGAAATTATAGGTGCATTTTGATAGTATACAGGGTGTAAACAACCTCATCACGAAGTCGTCAACCAAGCATTTTGTACATCAAACAAAGTAACATTACGTAAAAATTATTGCTGGAAAACGACTTTTTTTTGGGGTGAAAACACATGTTTTGTTGTATAACTCAATGTAACGCACTCAAAACATTGTGCTGATGGATGAATTTAATAGTACGGGGGTCGTGGCAGTGCTTAAAGTAAATATGTTACATTGAAAACTGGTATTTAAAAAAAAAAAAAAAGTGGTCAAGTAGCCAACTACTTGACCACTTTTTTTCAAACCAAACTTTTTTTCACTTTTTGTCAAAGTTCCAAAACTTTGACCTCCAATATCTCCGTAATTAGAAGGTTCCCAGGTATGGTGTAGAAGATTATATTTTGTTTAAAGATAACATAATGATCACCAAGTCTCATGCCCGCCTGGTGTATTCCACGAAGGCTTAGGCAGAAGGTGTACTAATTATGCTTTAAGTGCGACCACTTTAGTAAGTGCCAGTTAAGAACGCAAATATTTTTGGATTTCAACGTTAAGAACTTTAATAAAATGTAGGTGGGTCAACGACCGCTATTGCGATTAACTCGCACTTACTACAGCGCTAAAATTCATTTGGAAGTGCGTTAAAAAAAAATCATACAACTATTAGCCTTTGCCTCATATTCAGTAAAACTTGGTTAAGTGGGTTCTGGATAAATGAGAAACCTCCATAGCTGGAACTCATGCTGAGGTCCCGACATTTATGCGTGGATTTCTGAGACACTGGGTAAGTAGAATACCTCTTTAAGTGAAACCAATTTGCAGGTCCCCTGAATGTCCCAGTTATCCAGGTTTCACTGTAGTTAGGTTTTCACAAAGAAGCTTGTGAAGTCAAAATCAATTGAAATTGTCACCGTGGACCGACAACAGTTAAATGATTTTAGCATTCACGTTTCTATGTTCCATTAAATAAACATTTGTCAAAGGGATTAACGTGACATAATGGTAAATACAGTATGGATACTCATTTCAATGCAAAATGTACAAAACAAATATGAATTAAATGTAATATGTTGATGTTTAGTCGTCCAAATTAATGCAAATACGGATAATTAGTAAAATTACACATACAAATATTTTAATGAATAAAACTAAAATTGCCACAGTGATAAATATTTGGGCCCCTAGCTTTTTTTGCTTTTGTTTGGCTACCTGCAGCAGTCAGTGAAGTCGAGCCGTCGATGATGATGAATTAGGAGTTTAAGAGCCTCGGTGATCTAATAGTCAGAGAGCGCTTCAGCTTAGCATGAAGTCCTAGTTTCTCAGATTGGACGAAGTGAGTTTTTCTTTCAGGAATTTCCTAATAGCATCCCGGAACCTGAGAGCAGCGGTGGGTCCATTGGTGGCGGCACCGACTTATAAACAGTATGTCGTGGGTTCAAACCCAGACAGGCGTATTACTTTGTGTAAGTTATTTATTTCATCAAAACTGCTCTTAAAACGGTGAAGAAAACGTCGTGAAGAAACTGGCATGAAAAATTCGAAGATGTGGCATCTACCAACCCGCACTGGGCCCGCGTGGTGGATTATCGCCCATACGCAAAATACGTAGTTTGACGTGGAGTTGCGGACACCCGCCCGTTATACAATACAATAACTGTAGAAATATGGGTGTACAGTTAATCGATAAGCAACTGCCAATCCCTTCGAAGATTACAGTCATAATGTTAAGGTACTAGATATTTCTAGATAGATTCTTTATTGTAAATAGGACTTTATTAAATGGAGGCAAATTATTGCAGGAAAAATCACTGACGTCAAGAGTCAATCAATATAACACTCAGCTTAATGATTACTTGTGTAAAATACATAATGGCAGGTCGAGATGGTCAATAACGACAAGTTTATTATATTGTGTTACACCGTAAAACCATCATCATAAGAAGTTATATGTTATTATTATTTTTCATAACAGGGATCTAACTTAACAGCTCTCTATTTTGCTGTACCCCATTTGCCAGTTTTTGTTATAGGCATTAGACTGCCCATGTGGTCTTGCTGTCCCAAGCGCAACTACTGAGTATGAAGTCCTTTTTTTTCGGATGGAAAATCATCAAATGACTTCTCCCACTCTGGGCGGAGCGGGCGGGAGTGTCAGACTTTTACTGACTAAAACCCATCCATGTTTCTTCCTCGCCCTTTACGTTCCGGGGCCGCGGTAGAGTATGAAGTCCTGGGTTCAATTCCCGAGTCGATCAAAGTGTTTCTAGGTTTTTCTATAATTAATTTTTCAGCATGAATTTTTGTGCTCGGCTGATGGCCATAGTCTCTCCCCTGTTTACCCTTAACGCAGCCGAAAGGCACTTGTTCTCCCTATCATTGCGATCACATTTTTGTTCTAGACCTTAAAAAAACCCATCCATGTTCCTTCCTCGCCCTTTTTGTTCCGGGGCCACGGTATCTCTTTCGAACAGTCCCGCAGCCCTGACCTTCTAGTTACGGAGATATTGGGGGTAAAGTTAACTTTTTCACCAGGTTTTTTTAAATACATATTTTTGATATAATAACTTCACTTTACGACCTCCATACTATTGAATCCATCGATCAGCACAATGTTTTCAATGCGGTACATTCAGTTTTACCGTAAAATGTGATTTTGTACCCTAAAAACAGTAATAATTTTTGCGTAAAGGTACACAATGCTTGGTTAACGGCTTCTTAAAGAGTCTGTTTACACCCTCTATAACTGGCGAACTGTGGGTAAACTGTAACTCTGCCTTATCTTTCGGGGGTTGAAAGGAGTATTGATATGTTTTAGGTTTTCATTTAGGTGTCACTTATGTTAAAATGAAATGTATAAATACTCACCTGACACCATGATAAGCCAGCATGGTCAACCGATGGTCTCGAACGGTTGTGTACCTTGAGTACGCTGCGAAGACATGCAGTCCTGGTATAATGAGCTTGTTAAGTCCCGGCTTGGCTTGCATCAGCCATACTAGTATGCAGCCGAGGATCGTAAGCTGCATGTCTAGGGCTAGCTGATGAGTTTGAGGTGCACACTGGAATGGAGAAGTTTTTGTCAATTTAAAATCGTTTTGTCGGTAAAAAATGGTAGAGAAATGAAGATTGATTAGGCTATCTATAACAGCTCTTCGCCTTAGAGGTTTTTCTCACTGGAGATTATAAAAGATCGTGAGTTGATTAAATAACTAAGTTGGTAAAATCCTGTAGAAAAACCAGTGATAAACATGATTGAAAAGTCAAAGAAGGTATGTGACTGACATAAGCTACCAAAAAACTTAATTACAGTAAGTGTACCAAAAAAAAAAAAAAAAGATGTGGAGTTAATCAAGGTTGTTTGTCTAGAAAACAGCATCTAAATGTTAAACAAGGAACATTTAATTTAGATCGACATAGATTTCCCGCCTGCACAGAAAAGTTGGCTAAAGTGTATATCAATACTGTTGAACTACGTTGTAAACGCTTTTCTTTAGCCCTTTAAAATGGAAGAAGAAAAAAAAGGTTGATCTTCCGACAGTATTGTAATGTACTCGTATAACAGGCTGGTGTCCGCAACTCCACGTCAAAGCGCGTATTTTGCGTATGGGCTATTATAATCCACCACGCGGGCCCAGTGTGGGTCGGTAGATGTCACATGTCTTCGAATGTCTTCTAGGACATGTCGGTTTCCTCACGATGTTTTCCTTCACCGTTGTTGACAGCAGCGGTGATGAAATAAATTACACAAAGTAATGCGCCTGCCTGGGTATACAGTATTATACATATTTTATTCATGTTTCAAAGACTAAGTACAATACAAGAGTATACGCACCATATCTTCAAAACCGAAGTAGTTCTGCACATAAAGAAGATTCCACCACCAGCCTTCTTGGCAGACTTCTGCATTCTTGGTAATGAAGGTGCCCCACATGGGACCGCTGGAAATGTTGTCCCAGATGTATGCGTAGAACAGACACACAGCTAGCAAAGCTGGTGTTAACCTGGGAATGTAGAATAGAATAGAATAAAATATATTTATTGTAAAAACATGAGTATACATCAAATAATATGTGCAAGGTCTTAAATAACAGGTAGATATGCATGTTTTGCCATTAATGGCGTACAAAATAACTTTTTGGTTCAGAATAAACCATATTAAAACTTGAGTTTACATAACTAATGTAAAAAACGTAAATAAATAAATGTAACAAATGTAAAAAGAAAGTAACGATATGGTCGGAATTTTTGATTAATTCTTCAAAACATTTGTAAGCTCTAAAAAATATAGAAGCAAATAAAGTTTAGGGCCACGTTTTATTTTAAAAAAGGTCAGAATCAACATAGCCTAAATCAGGCAACTGTGTTTTCCCAACTATGTTGAGGTTGCTAATGTTTATAATTGGCATGAACATTGAACATTCTTATATCAGGTTATCTCTAAAAATATAAAAATAAATAAAGGGTAAGGGCACGTTTTTTTAAAAAAGCTTAGAATTTACATAGCCTAAAACAGGCAACTTAGATGTGTTTCCCCAACTATGTTGAGGTAACTATAATATTTATAATTGGCATGTTAAACATTCCTGCATCTGGTTATTTTATATAAAAGACAGGTTTTTAAGCTAGACCAAAAACTAGTATCAAATCAACTTTATCAATTTGGAATTGAAAGAATACATCGAATATCTAAAAATAATAAGCTTTTTATTTCGACATTTTTATTTTGTGTTGCATTCCAGAAAATTTTATTAGTTATTTTTATTATTTTATTTGTCTGACTGCTATTCTTATACTTATACTATGGGTTTGAGCAGCGGAGCAGCGGTGGCCCAGTGGTGGCGGCCCCGACATACGTTCAGTAAGTCGTGGGTTCGAACCCAGGCAGGCGCATTACTTTGTGTAATTTATTACATTACCGCTGCTCTCAAAACGGTGAAGGAAAACATCGTGAGGAAACCGGCATGTCCTAGAACCATAAGTTCGAAGACATGTGACATCTACCAATCCGCACTGGGCCCGCGTGGTGGATTATATAGCCCATTCCCTCTCATTGAGAGGAGGCCTGTCCCAGCAGTGGGAACATTATAGGCCGATGATGATGATGGGTCTGATGGTTTTTCAAATTTCATTATTATACAGGTATTAGTGAAATCTTATCCAACTAAAAAGTTCGAGATGATAAAAAATTACTAGGTAAGTATTTATTTCCACTTGCATTCATTAAATTATTCATTAAATATAATGCTCAATATTTTGATGGATGTATGGAAGTTCGTAACTCTTTCACGCAAAAACAACCGAGTCGATTCTGATGAAATTTGGCACACAGGTAGTTTATAACCTGGATTAACACATAGGATACATTTTGTTCAGTAGTACAATCCCGAACAAAACGTACTAACTTACTTGCTACTTACTTGGTCTTAAGATATTTAATATGTATGCTACTAACAAAGTATGGACATTACTTAGTCTGAAATAAACATTATTATTTTTATTAATAACTGAACTCGGGCGAAGCCGCGGGCTTAAGCTATTATACTATAGCCGAAAATAAAAATATGAGAATCGAATTTAAGCAAAGTCTGTGATTTATGCAAATGATTGTAGCTTATTACGAGGAGTCAGTGACCTCATGTACCCATGAGTATTATTATAGTGAATCGAAAGTTTCTGAGCTAAGAGAATATAACTGTGTTTTAATATTAATAGCGAGGTAGTTGAACTTCATAATTTGCTTACACTTAAAGGTAATTTTATTGCCTTAGGTGGTTTATTAGAAAGGTCAATGCGTAAATCGGCCTAGCATAACCCCAACCATATTGGAATACGATATTATCCTAAAAAAACTAATTAGACCGTCAGATACTCGTAGATTTCCAAAAATGTAAGACACGTGTTCTTTTTCTTTTTTCTACTAACAAAAAATGAAGACGATAAAGTGCGTCGAAATGTCCTCGTGTGACGTCACATGTAGGTACACTCTGTACTGGTTTTTACCCACAAGTGACGTCACAAGGCCCCACTTATAAACCCATTATAAAAATAACTAGCAGACGTCACGCGGTTTCACCCCCGTTGTTCCCGTTCCCATGCGAGTACGGGGATAAAATAGCCTATGTTACTTGCTGATAAAGTAGCTATCTATTGCTGAAAGATTTTTTTAAATCGGTCCAGAACTTTTAAAGTTTATTCGGTATATATACAAAAATACAAATCTTTCCTATTTGTAATATAAGTAGATATAAGTAGTCAGCGTCCCACTGTTAAAACCGTTCGATTGTAATATAACTAGCCAGATTGTAAACTCTCGAAAGATTGTCAAACTAACATACTGCTTACAATTTAACGCATTATTTTTTGGTAGATTACAACCTATCGTGAAGTGAAACCGTAATATTGTAAAATGAATGATTTAAGTGAAGAAAAAAATACATGCATATTCCCTATTAAACTGATTCAAGTGAAAATTTTAACATTTAATAGTTTAGTCTTAAAAACCCTACAAGGCTACATGAGGGTAGACATGACGTCAATTCGATAGCTGGTTTATTTACAAAGCCCTTGTTGTTTTCGTTCTTATGTTTTTTTGGGGTTTCCAACAAGATCTACCAAAAAATTCCGGTCTAATTTATGGCTTAAAAAAACCCAAAACAATACGATTTTTAAGCAGGTATTCGTTGCGATTTGCGGTTTTTTTTACCACAAATCTTACAAATATCAAACGATTAAAATATGGGTTGGGAAACTTCCATAATGTGTACGTTAACGGACTACAAATGTAACATTATGTTATAGAAGATTCCAAGTTAATATAAGATTACATACCTACATGCAAATACATAGGTTTCTTTGCCGTAAGTAAATACTCACAGTACGAAGTCTAGATGTCTAATGTTTACATATCAATAAAGACACAAAAACATTACCCTCATCATTATCATCATCATCATCAGCCTATAATGTTCCCACTGCTGGGACACGGCCTCCTCTCAATGAGAGGGACTGGGCTATAATCTACCACGCGGGCTCAGTGCGGATTGGTAGATGTCACATGTCTTCGAATTTTTGGTTCTAGGACATGCCGGTTTCCTCACGATGTTTTCCTTCACCGTTTTGAGAGCAGTGGTGATGAAATAAATTACACAAAGTAATGCGCTTGTCTGGGTTCGAACCCACGACTTACTGTTCGTAAGTCGGGGCCGCCACCACTGGGCCACCGCTGCTCTCAATACATCACCCTGAGATAAATAATATTATGTATGTTATTTTCAAAGATTTTCGTTTAATTTGTCCGAACCATTCCTAGGTTATGACCTAGGAAAGGTTCGTGCAAATTCGTAGAAGCGCTAAGTTTCGTTATTAGTTCGTTTAAAAATTTTTACTCAACATATTTTAATGTGGTCCTACAGTATTTGCGTGTCAAAAACCTCAAAGTCCTGTATGCAATTTTTGAGTGTCAAATACTAAATTGATTGGTATGCCTGTTCGGAGGTTCTTCTCTTTGCAATAGAGTATACTCCTTAATACATGGTTGTAAAGTTCCTTATTATATTACATTATAGCTAGCCTGTATTGTCCCACTGCTGGGCAAAGGCTCCATTCCTTCCAACGTTCACGATTCTGTGCTATTTCTTTCCAATTCTCAAGGAAGACATCCAGTTCGTCCCGAGATCTCCTTCGTGGTCTGCAGCGACCGCGATTGAAGTAGGTATACAGTACATCAAATTATGAAAACTTTGCTTTGAACGACGTAAACAATTTGTGTCTTTACCGCAAATAAAACAAATTGAATTAGTCAGTAATGAAATTCATTCATGCCTACATTTTTTTTTGCACTTTTTTCTA
This sequence comes from Xestia ashworthii, assembly GCA_950022955.1. NCBI lineage: Eukaryota > Metazoa > Arthropoda > Insecta > Lepidoptera > Noctuidae > Xestia > Xestia ashworthii. The sequence continues at coordinate 20,347,633 of OX465555.1, forward strand.
TACAAATTATAAAGTAAATATAAGACGATTGTGCATAATCGTTTTATTTACGCGATCTTGTCATTCACGTTATGTGGATGTTTATATCTATACCAATATTATAAAAACGAAAGATTTGATTTTTTGTTTGTTTGTTACGATTTAACTCAAGAACTACTCAACTGATTTTAAAAAAACTTTCACCATTCGAAAGCTATATCTACGACGAAGTCGCGGGCTAAATGATAGTTATGTATACTTTTGTTTGTATAGAAATAACCTACATACATATAAAGTTGTGTTATATTGGATAAGTAAGGTACAAGTGCAATTAAATTTTGAAAATAAAAATCCTTGTTCAAAGTTCCAAAGGATTTATGAAAAATTGCATGAATTATTGCTAGCATAGTATCTATCAGACAAAAAAATAGTTTCTGATTGATACCTACTTTAAATACTGATACAACATAATGCACCTGCATTATGAGAGCCTGACGTTTCGCAATAATATGCACAACAGCATTATTGTATAATATACTTTTTGGGTTCCGTAGCCAAATGGCAAAAACGGAACCCTTATAGATTCGTCATGTCTGTCTGTCTGTCTGTCCGTCCGTATGTCACAGCCACTTTATTCCGAAACCATAAGAACTATGAGGTTGAAACTTGGTAAGTAAATGTATTCTGCCGGGGCTGCGGGACTGTTCGAAAGAGATACCGCGGCCCCGGAACGTAAAGGGCGAGGAAGGAACATGGATGGTTTTTAGTCAGTAAAAATCTGACACTCCCTCCCGCTCCCCCCTGAGTGGGAGAAGTCATTTGATGATTTCCCATCCGAAAAAAAGGACCTCATGCTCAGCCGTCGCAATTGCAACCAGTAGATTACGTGGTTACACTAGGTCACTATTTTATGTAATAAAACATTGACATAAAATTAAACTAATTAAATACAGTTTTCTCTTCAGCTAACTGACTATAATAATATGCTTATATACTTAGACTGCATATCTGACCTCCTAACCCAGTTAATACTGGGTAATACAATACCCCTTTGTAAGACTAGCTGTCAGACTTTTCGGGCTACTGACTACCTGTAACGACTGTCAAAAATGGACTAATGACAGCCGGGACCAATAGCTTAACGTGGTTTCCAAGGCATAGAATAATTCGGTATGTAATGGGCGTCACCCATCCACAGACCAACCTAAGCAAGCAAAAGATCGACCCGAGCGGCTGTTATTAATTAGCCACGAGCTCCTCTTTATGTAATAAAATATTTACATAATGATTAACTAATTAAATACAGTTTTCGATGCCTAATCAGTGAGTTGATTGAATGTAGATCCAAACATGAAATATAATGTGCATCTTAACTTGATAAAGTATAAAAATATAATTAATCTAAGCATAAAATACTTGCGTGTTTTGTTGATTACGGAACCCTAAGTAAAAACTTTAAAATATTTTGTTGACTTGTTATTTATAGTTGAGTTCATACGGTTTATAGTTTTTTTTCCCAAGAAACAAGTTATTATTTACATTTGCTTTTTTTTGGGTTTTTCGTGCTTTAATTAAGGCTCGATTAGTTCTAAAAGGGATTTATAGTATTGTGAAGGTCAAGATTTTGTTATGTATGGTTTGACGTACTTACCATGTTTGTTTTTTTTCACTTATTGTGGGTAACGTGCAATACGAAGGAAAAATACTGAAATTATTGTTTGTTATGAATATAGATACAATGTTGAATTGGTTTTTTTTATTACATTTAACGGAAATTCCATTCACTAAGTTTTCAGAAAACCATCATCACCATCAGCTTATTAATGTTCCCACTGCTGGGACACAGGCCTCTTCTCTGTGAGAGAGAATGGGCTATAATGCACCTCGCGGGCCCAGTGCGGATTGGTGGATGTCACATGTCTTTGTTTTTTTTTCATAAAATAAAATTAATATTTACGGTATTCACTCTGAATTGTACCTTATCAATTTACTAACTAGTTGAATAATTATTTTCGTACTCCCTAAACTAAATTTCATAGAAATCTATAAAATTTTGTAAATGCGCGTGGTGTGTACGTGAAGTGAAGTGGTAATACGTGAAATTCTGTCAGTGTCAGGTTGCATGTTGATTAAAATATGATTCGCCGCCATAACTTGTCTATACTATATTACTATATCTATACTTATATAATATATACAAAGCAGAAGAGTTTGTTTGTTTGTTTGGTTGAACGCGCTAATCTCAGGAACTACCGGCTCGAATTGAAAAATTCTTTTTGCGTTGGATAGTCCATTTGTCGAGGAAGGCTATAGGTTATATTACATCACGCTATGACCAATAGGAGCGGAGCAGTAATAAGAAATGTTGCAAGGGGGAAAAAAGCTTCCGTTGAGCAGGCGATGCGTTACGATATCAAAACTTCACGTGAACGAAATCGCGGGCAGAAGCTAGTAATATTATAAAGCAGAAGAGTTTGTTTTTTTGTTTGGTTGGTTGAACGCGCTAATCTCAGGAACTACCGGCTCGAATTGAAAAAATCTTTTTGCGTTGGATAGTTCATTTATCGAGGAAGGCTATAGGCTATATAACATCACGCTACGACCATTAGGAGCGGAGCAAGAATGAAAAATGTAGCAAAAACGGGGTTTTTTTTCCTGTCGTTTTTCTCTAATATGTGACGCAGACGAAGTTGCGTGGGTCAGCTAGTAATATTATAAAGTTGAAGAGTTTGTTTTTTGAAACACGCTAATCTCAGGAGCTACTGATTGAAATTGAAAAAATCATTTTGTGTTGGATAGTCCATTTATCCAGGAAGGTTATAGGCTAGGTATATAAAATTACGCTACAACTAATAGGAGCGGAGCATAAATGAAAATGGTTGCAAAAACGGGGAATATTTATTCCTTTTGTAGGCTTTTTCTCTTTTATGTGACCCAGACGAAGTTGCGTGGGTCAGCTAGTTTAATTATAACCATTAAAGTCATCAATACAACCCAAAAAGTTAAACTAATCCCATTAAATGACTTTACCATAAAATAAATAGCGTATGAAATTCCGTTCCTATAGACAAAGAGGAAAAATTCCTGCCAGTTTATGATAGCAACCAATAGCGCATGCAGTACCTAATTATAATTTTCCTTGTAGGCGTTTATTTCGTCATGTCTTCTTTTTTCGTAGTTCATCTGTTATTACGTCATAATAAACATCACTTACATAACAAGTTCCATGTTACTCCAAATTTTAAGGCATGTTTACTTAAATAGGATACATTATTCGCAGTGCTATTCAGTCTTCTTTCAATAACACTTTAAATAATATACAACAAGCTGACCCGCGCAACTTCGTCTGCGTCACTTAAGAGAAAGAGAGTGTTACAGAGAGTGGGTCGTAAGCACCTATAATACAATTATTTTAAAAGAGCACATCACACACATCCTTCCGCATAATGAAAATGCGCGCCCGGTACATGATCATTATTTTGCTGCGGACTTATTTAAAACGGTGTATCTCCTAAGATATGCATTGAAATCAATTGACGTACCCAAGGGGATTTTTTTATGTGAGTTCAACCTTTTTGAAATAAAATCGGATTGAGTTTTGAAACATGTATCAAAATAACATGTAGTTTATATCAGAATCTCTAAGGAGTATTGATATGAAATTCGAAACAAACCACCGCCAAAATAACTTTCTACCCCTTTTTAACCCCGTTAGTGGATGAATTTCAATGCAATACGAAACGTGTCCATCAATTCTGTTAATACTGTTGATTGCAAAATTTTAAGTAGATTGGACCAAGGAATCACATTTTCCCATACAAACTTTGCCCCCCCTTTTCACCCCCATAGGGGTATCATTTCAGAAAATCCTTATTTTTTGTATGCCTACGTCATACAAAAAATACACCCTCCAAGTTTCAGGTTTCTACAATCTGTGGTTTAGGCTGTGCGTTGATCCATCAGACAGTCCTTTAGGTCAAAGCATTTTTTATTTATGGATAGTAGGATTTGTACTCGTTTGTTTGTAATATATTTGTAACTTTTCCGGCTTTATGTCTTATGTACATTCGTATAGTTTACATTTTCTTTGTAGTATTATTTTATTTGTTATACAGTATGTTAGTTTAAACGAGGGACTTATTCAAACCCACAATAGTCCATGCTTACATGATACTAATAAACATATGAACAAACAGAAAACACTAATACATAACAGATAGATCCATACCAAAAACTTCGCCTAAGTTTCGCAACGTGTGCGCCATGCGCTTATCGCAGAACATGTGTGCGGGTCAATGACCTTTCTAGGTATAATCCATTTTCCCTTCATACTTTAAATCTGGCTTTGGACAGGCAAATATCTAGGTAACTAGGTACTGACCGAATGTTCGCAGTCGTTGATTGACACCTTGCATAATAATTAACGGTTCCTCGCACAATATCACTAGACAACACTTAAGCACGAACTGGAATAATGATAAGACGTAATTTTTGGTTATTCGAGAACACGTTTACAGGACACTTAAATATCGCGGAGGAAGCGGGGTTGTTTGTTAAATGCGATACGTGGAAACGCAATATTAGACATGCGGAAGTAACGGCGCTCGCGCATACACTGAGGTCAGCGCGGGGTGGCGCGGGGATGTGCCCTGTCGGTGCATCGGGGACATTACAAAGGAAAGAGGCGGAGTTTGCGCACGGAGCTCAGGACCGGCACGTGTTTTGCCGCGTGACACCTACTTGCGCGCTCAGTGTCCATGAGTAATGTATTTAATTAGACAATTATGTCAAAAATTAAGGTTATAGGTTTTTTATATTTTTGGATTGAGAATCGAATACTGAATACCTTCCCTCAATATGTCCCTCGTTTAACCTAACAGGCTGTATATTATACAGGGTAGAAACGATTAACGGGGCAGTAAGGGGAGCTACTTGGCATCAAAAACCTGATTTGTGTAAAATAGTAATTTTCATGCTAACTGAACTTTATTTTTAATTAAATCTGTGAATGGGGATCAAAATTTCGCGAAAAATTACGGATTGTTTTCTAAGACCATTTTCGTGTGGCTGCAGCTCCCCCTTACTGCTCCGTTTACCGTGTCCAGTCTGTATTACCAACTTCTTATACCGAGGAAAGCCGATTTTCTTGAGTTCCGCTATTTTGGGCGTATTCACTTCAAAAATCAAAATTCAAGAAAATCGAGAAATTATATTTACCTGTATTAGATTTATGGTATATGTAGCAACTTTTAAAGGTTTATACTTCATTGGATTTTATTCTATAAGGTGTAGGTATGAAGTTAATCAATTTTAAACACAAAACCCTCTTTTATACATCCCTGGATGATTTAAAAAAATGCTGAAACAGATATTTCTTTATTTTTGATATTAAGTATTTCCTCTGAGTTTCATGATTGTAGAACAATCTAAAAAAAATTCATACAAACTTTACCCCCCCTTTTCACCCCTTTTTTCCAAAAGGTTCCATAATTTCTATAGCTTAAATGTTATTCTGAGTTTATTTAAATAGATTAATGAAGTTTTCATCAAAATTCTTCCAGCAGTTTTTACGTGATGCGCGGTCAAACAAACAAACAAACAAAAATTTTAAAAATGGTTTTATTATGTTCAGTTACTTATTTTAAGTCACCCTGGTCGGTTTTTTTTTTAAATATTCAAATGTACAGATTTTTTGGTCTCCACGATTTTATTATATGTATAGATACTAGCGGACGTCACGCGGTTGCGTAGATCCCGTACCTGCGGGAATACGGGGATAAAATGTAGCCAATTTTACTCAGGGTGAATGTAGTTTTCCAATGATGAAAGAATTTTTGAAATCGGCACAGCAGTTTTTGAGTTTATTCATTACAAACAAACTAAATGACACTAACCTAAATGTACACTTTTGTAATATCTACTTTTTAAATAAATTATTCTTATTCTTATTCTTTCTTACACACTCACACACAAATACAATTTTTTCCTCTTTATAATATTAGTGTAGATGGTGTAGATGTAAATTGAAGGTACTTTCTTTCCATGTGTGGTATAGCCATGAAATGCCCTGGATAGTTGGGAACAGCCAAGGCTGGTCATGTTAAAGATATAAAGGGTGTAAAACACCTCTTAACGAAGCTGTAAGGCACTTGGTCTCTCCGTCATTGCGATCATTTTTTTGTTCTACACCTTATCTAGGAACCTTCTAGTTACGGATATAATATGGGGTTCAAAGTTCCAACTTTTCGACAAGTTTTTTTTTTATTGTTTCCGAGTCATGAATGTTTATATGTATAACTAGCTTCTGCCAGCGGCTTCGCCCGCGTGAAGTTTGATTATTGTCCCATGGAATCTTACTGCCGGGATAAAAAGTATCCTATGTTTTAATCCAGGTTATAAACTATCTGTGTGCAAAATTTCATCCAAATCCGTTCAGTAGTTGTCGCGTGAAAGCGCAACAAACAAACTTACATTCACATTTATTCTCCGAACTGCTAAGCTATCGGGAGTTACACGTGTTATTGTGAGTCAACTATAAAAGATAGACATATGCTGTCGTGGGATATTTTTTATATAATTTTATGTGGAATATTTCCGTCATACATGATTTCTATGTAGCTTTAACCATTAAGGCTGCACACGCGACGGAAGCTAAAAAAACCAAGTAACTTCTCCCGTTTTCCCAACATTTCCTTTCACTGCTCTGCTCCTATTAATGGTAGCGTGATGAAAAGTATACTATTACCTGCTCAGGAGTATGTAGAATAATTGTACCAAGTTTCGTTAAAATCCGTCGAGTAGTTTTTTTTTCTATAAATAACATACAGACAGACAGACAGACAGACAGACAGACAAAAATTTTACTGATTGCATTTTTGGCATCAGTATCGATCACTAATCACCCCCCGATAGTTATTTTGTAAATATATTTCATGTACAGAATTGACCTCTCTACAGATTTATTATAAGTAGTATATAGATATATAGATATAGATATAGATAAGTATGTATTTACAAACAACAAAGTATATATTATGTAGTATATCAACTATCTGGTGTCCACGAGACAAGCCTTGCTTAGCGTGGCACTAGGTGGCGCTATGTGTAAATGTCCAGCCATAGATATATATAATATATTTCTGTGCGTCCAGCGATATTTATTTGTATATAAATACAAGTTTTCAGTGTAAGTGTAAAATGTTGGGGTCTTCAGGTCTTGGAAGTAAGGTATAATCGGAGATAATAAATTAATAAGCTCGAGAAATAGGGCGTTCATTTAATTACGTTGTAAAAAAAAATAGTCACCAGTCAGTTTTTTACTAGAACCGTGTAGTGTTGTTAACTAAAAATAAATGTTACTTTTTAAATATTAAAATAAGTGTTGCAAACTTTAAATTTGAGGCGGTTTCACAACAGTAAGATTTTTGCTTAAAACACCTGTTTGACCCCCGGGTACTATTAAGGGGCCAGCGGAGCATGCGTCTTTCATACAAACGTAATACCAAAATAATTTGTAAATCAAACATATTCATACGGTAGTGCGTATTTATTTCGATTGGATTACAGAATATCTAGGTTCTCAAACATATATTTTGAATGGAAACTGACTTAAACAAGAGTTATGAGAAAAATAAGTTTTCTATAGAAATTTTAAATTCGTCATAACTCTTGTTTAAATCAGTGTCCATTAAAAATGTTTATTTGGGAACCTAGATATTCTGTAATCCAATCGAAATAAATACACACTACTTTATGAATATGTTTAATTTACAAATTATTTTGGTATTACGTTTGTATGAAATACGCATGCTCCGCCGGCCCCTTAAATCCATCCACCAGCAAAATTTTTTCAGTGCGTAACATTGAGTTCTACCACAAAACATGATTTTTCACCCCAGCAAAAAAGTTCTCAGCATTTTGCAGCAGCAATTTTTGTGTAAAGTTACTTGGTTTGATGTACAGAATGCATGGTTACTACTGAGGAATGCTGTAGGTACTGGTGATGATGAATAAGGTACTTACCTTAAATATCTTGAGAACAGCCTCCTAGGAGCACCGGTGTCGTTCTCAGAGATCCTGTGAGCCGTCAACGCGCCGCTTAGCAGTAGGAAACAGTCGGTGAACATCCAGCCAGCACGGCACCACGACCAGAGAGGGGAACTGGCTAACTGGAAATGAGAAATCACCATCATGAGTCAAAGGTTTGGGCAGTAAATAATCGTAAGGAATGGCATTGTATCACTGTATTTCATAATCATTTAATAATGGAAGTGTAGTATGGTCTTTTCCTACTCCTCCGCTATACTTGCTGATTAAGTTCGTAGCGGGATCCAAGCCTGTTAAATTAATTCTCTAGGACTTCATTGTTTTGGCGCTTTTCTAGTGGTCGCCACTGTTGATTATGGCTTTCAGGAGTTACAGTGGTTTGATAATAATGTGACGGGCTTAACCCACTTAAAAAAAAATAAAAAATAAATGGAAGTATCTGTATTTTTAAGAGGCCTGCGTGGCATGCGAATTTCATACAAACGTAGTACCAAAATAATTTGTAAATCAAACATATTCTTAAGGTAGTGTGTATACAGGGTGTAAACCACCTCATCACAAAGCCGTTAACCAAGCATTCTGTACATCAAACTAAGTAACTTTACGCAAAAAATATTGCTGGGAAACAACTTTTTTTTTTGAGGTTATAAATCATGTTTTGTGGTAAAACTCAATGTAACGCACTTAAAACATTTTGCTGATGAATGGATTGAATAGTACGGGGGTCGTGAAGGTGTTAAAAACGCATGCTCCGCCGGCCCCTTAAGGTGCCTTACCCGAAGGGTAACTAACGGAACCCTATTACTAAACCTCCGCTGTCTGTCTGTCTGTCAGTGTGCTGTATCTCATGACCTGTAATAGGCAGACAGTTGAAATTTACACAGCATGTGTATTTCTATCGCCACTAAAACTACTAATTGTTTTTGAAGCAATTCAAGTTTACTTTGCATCTTGTGCATCATATTAAGCTTTTGGTTTACTGTCATGGGGACAGCATTAACGGAGCCTTCCTAGAAATGCTAGGATTACGTTTATCTTAATTTAACATTGATGTTAAGACTAAGTATTCAATAGAAAGAAAAAACATTTATAAAAAAAATATTCACAGGCCCGTAATAGCATTTTTATATACCCAAGTCTAATTGCAAAATCTCATTCAAAATCTGGTGTGTAGGATATTGAAAGACAGACAAGAGCTGGTTCTGTAGCGACGACTAGAACCACACGAAGTACCTACCACTACTTCCGTTTTAAATCTTTTAAATCTTGAAAATATTTTGACGACACAGTGGAACTATTTTTTATTCTACAATGATAACACCTGATCAATATTGACTCTAAACGAAACCAAAAGGCACTTATTTATTTATTTATTATCCCCGTTTTCGCTATCATTTTTTTTTTCGAGAATCTAGACCATTCCTTGGAACCTTCTAGTTACGGAGAAATTGGGGATCAAAGTTCCAACTTTCCACGTTTTTTTTTTAAATATATGTTTTCAATGTTTACTTTAGCCACCTCCACAACTCTCATACTATTCAATCCATCCGTCAGCACAATGTTTTAGATGCGGTACATTGAGTTTTACCGTAAATACAAAGTCGTTTCCTAGTAATAGTTTTTGCCTTAAGCTACTTAGTTTGATGTACAGAATGCTTGGTTCATGGCGTCGAGCCTGTATAGCTTCCACCCCTAAAACAACGGATAATGTCGAATGATCTGTCTCGACCCCGAATTTCCAATTTGTCTCATAATTTAGACACTCGTATATCTGCTAAGTACTTACATATTAATGTAAATGAGACGTTACACGCGACTTCTTAATCTTCCTAATCCATAATATCTTTGAATTACAGCTGTTATACCCAAGGTTATTACGTAAATTAGCCGAATTATGTTGAGCACGTTTCATAATAAATTAATCAGTACATACAGTAATGCTGAGTCATTTATTTATACGTTTAAAATGCGATCAAGGGTAAGGGATTGCTCAGCAGTAACTCTTCACATTTTCACTGAGAGGCTTGTTCCAACTGTGGGACTAATATGGGCTGATTATGTGTAAAGTGCCAGGTAGCTCAGTAAAAAGATACTTACCTGGAACCTTAAAGGGGAGATGTTTGCGCAACAGTGGGATAGTATCGGCTAAACAACAAAGCGAAACAATTAAATAGCTTGATCAGCCTAAAGTATTCCCACTGCTGGGACACAGGCCTCCTCTCTATGAGAGGGAATGGGTTATAATGCCTCCATGCAGGCCCAGTGCGGGTTGGTAGAAGTCACATATCTTCGAATATTTTTTTGGTTCTTGAACATGCCGGTTTCTTCTAGATGTTTTCCTTCACCGTTTTAAGAACAGTGGTGTTGAAATAAATGACACAAAGTAATACGCCTGTCTGGGTACGAAACCACGACTTACTGCTCGTAAGTCTGGGCCGCCACCACTGGGCCACCGTTGCTCATCTCCCCGCCACCGCTGATGAGCAGTACAATAAACAGCTGATGTTACGAGCATTGGACCACATTTATAACTAAACTACTGCGGGCAATTCTAGCGTAGTAAGTAAGCAGGTCGATAAGAGCTCCCCTAGGTTTTTGGTAATTCTGTGAACCAATCCCAGAATAAAGCAAGACGCTGTAGCTATTATGTCTAATACAGTAACTGAACAAACAATTGACTGAACGGTGTCTGTGGTCATCAGTCTGTATATCATAGTACATTTATCTAAGGACCTCAGAAACTGTACGTGTACACCAATCAATCAAATTCGCGTTGCACTCCACAATTTTACTAATGAGTAAATCGTTTAATTAGTACCTACGAGTACCACTGCCCATTTCGCAACCGGCTTGCCCGAAGTATTACCTCATGATTCAGATTCTACACCGGACGGACAAACTAGCAACGAAATATGGCAACCCGCCAACGATAACATGCTTCATACGGCTAGCTGTTACGCGAATATCACCCTTCTGCCTTACTAATAAGAATTACGAAAGAGGAATAGTGTTGGGAAAGTGTAAGTCGATTTGAAGATCGATTTGTTGATTTTGTACATTTGCTGATTGATTTAATAATAAACAATTTGATTTGTAAACGTCATGTTTAACTGTTTAGTGCTTTGTTTATTGGGATGGGGATTTTATAAATATACTTAGTTGTTGGTCATGAATCATTTTCTAGATCGTGCAGCATTTTGTTAAGTCATTGTTTTTAAATATACAACCTGTATTTTTAAACCATTTTTACGCCCAGACAGACGGAGACGTTGTTCTAAACTAGCAAGCGTCTGCGATCAGTGACTATTTTACTATCTACCTATGTCGGTACTGAATGAATAAAACGACGACAACTACGACGACGTTGTTTAAAAAACAAATACTGTCACTCATCTATTTAGATAGCCATCGATAAGTCGCGACACATATATCGACATTTCGACATGTCCCATCACTACGCCTATTTATTTTACAGCATGCTTTTCACGCAGATGCTCCGAATAAGATTCCACGGCTAAGGTTAAGCACCTTGGCGGCCGCATGACAATAACGTAATGTGAGGCAATATGTATGTGCCAATTGTTGGGTGTGCGATGTTTTACACGAATTTTAGGTGCGTGATCTTGGACACCGGTCCAATTGTTTTAATGTACGTTCAGAGAATTAGAAGTAGAACAGCATTTTCATTCGATGAAATTGTTAGATCGATTGCCAGACAGTTCCGACTGCTTCGTTGGTCTAGTGGTTGCAAGCATGACTGCTGATCAAGAGGTCCTTAGTTTGACTCTCGAATCTGACAAAATGTTATTGAGGTTTACCATCATGAATTTCTCAGTAGCTGCCACGGAGTTTGGATTTGTACCCAGTTTATGGCAATAGGCTCGCCCTCTGTTCATCATCACCATCATCAGCCTAATAATTTTCCCACTGCTGGGACACAGGCCTCCTTTTTATGAGAGGGAATGTGCTATAATGCATCACGCGGGTCCAGTGGTCACATGTCTTCGATTTTTTTTTTTGGTTCTAATACAGACTTTACCTACGTACGTACTAGAACGCACGTACTATAACCAAAATTTAATTTGTAAACTTCATTTTCTAATTTTTTCACAACAAAATTTTTTCATTAACATTATTTTCATCTAGTTCGATTTTTTCTGCATTCATCTTTTCTCTCTCAGTAATCTCAGCCCTCAGTATCCACAATGTTTTATAAGCTTTTATTTAACTTGCCTTGTTAGTTTTTAGTCTTCGCTCAGTCTTATGATTAGGTAAAAACTAATTTGATTTTTAACCAAATTTTTTGCCACTACTCTCTACTAAACGGCTGAAAAAAACTCAGACATCACACTCTTTTAAAGTCCAGGCATAATTTAGGTCAACTCCCATGAGTATGCAGATTCTTTTGAAGAAAGGAACACACAGATTTACGTGAAAGTGTCCGGTCAGTGCAAGCATTTGTCAGGTATCGTTTAGCTGAACTAATAACTTAAGGAGCTCAATGACACGACGAATAACACCAAAGAAATGTCAATCCCACCATATGTTCATCCATTCACACTACCAAAATTTTCCTCTAACCATTTTTCTCATTGCTCAGCATTACATTCTTACCACTTAATTGTGGCACTGTAATTCAACAGACTGTCTTCAAGAAATTAATATCACTTGGTAAACGCCCTTACCTCAGTAATCCTCAATCGATTAGTATACGGCATCACGGCGACGGGGAGGAACTTGTGGGCGATCAGCAGAGCGATGGTAGCGAGGCCTCTGACGCCGTGGATGCAGGAAATCTCTTCGTCTGTGCCCGGAGCTGTCAGTTTGCCGATTGTGTAGTAGAGAGAGAAGCAACTTAGGAATCCTGCTGTGGAGGAAAGTGAGAGGTATGATGTAGTGAAACGGTAGAATCATTTTTGATCAGTACATTTCGTGGGAACTGCTTTTTACAACGTTCGTGTGACAGTGACGAACAGGAGGATGATTTTTGAGACTCAATTTTTACATCATGTTATGGCTTAAAACAAGTCACAATCGCTTTCAAAGATGGGATTGTACCAGCTTTTCGGTACTTTATGTCAATCATTTCCACTTTTCTACCATCGTTGATGATCCTAAAGTGTATTATCAAGTTTTCGCTTTTCAATTTAATTAGGAGATCTTAATTACCCGTAGTATATTATATTTACATACATTATAACTCACCAACTGCTTAGACTTTGAATTGAAGTTGCTAATAGAGAAACTTCGAATTTACCAAAATAAATCAAAAACCCTTTTCTTTTGACTTAGTCAATAATATCTGGACTTAACCTTGATACATCACTGTCAGGAATATCACATAAAGATTTTATGACCTAAACAGATGTGCTGAATAAATCTTGCTTGAGACTTTTGTAAAAATAATCAGGTCATTTTATTTTTAACAGCACCTTTTAAACAGTGTGTTTGTGCTGATTTCGATACGCGTGGGCATTAATGAACGGTCAACGAAATCAGTTGTTTTTCAGATTGATATATGACAACTTTTTGACGTGTATACAGCAATGACAGTCTGAAGTGATTTGGTGTTTCTGGCAACTTAAGTTGATAGAGATAATTTCTTCCGTGACTTTACAATTTTCTTTTGCTCTCATTTCAGGGACCAATTGAACAGAGCCAATCCGGATGAAAAATATGAAATTTAGTTTTGCATTTCAGGAAAGACCCAACCAGTTCAGAACCATTTAGACCAAAAACAACGACAGTAAACTACGATGGCCTGAGTTGGAAACAATTAATCGTCATCAGCCAAGCATTTTCCCAACTATTTTGAGGTCGGCGTCCAGTCTGACCGGATGCAACAGATTACCAATATTTTGCATGGCGCGACTGCCTATTTGACCTCCACAACCCAGTTAGTGCTGGGTAATACGAAAACCTCTTGGTAAAACCGATTGGTAGACCTTCACTGGCCACTAACCTAACACACTGGACCTGTAGCGACTGTGAAAGATCTACAAAATGACAGCCGTGACCAACAGCTAAACGTGCTTTAAAATAAATGAATACTTCTGGATTAACCAACTATGTTACCTGATTTCTTGCCGCCTCCCGTTTTTTTTTCTTCTTCTTCATTGCTTTCCGCCTTTTCATCAGCGTCTTCGCCCTGATCTTCTGGTCTTCGAGCAAAAAAGTCTTGAAGCGTCGCCACAAGTACCAGCAAAAGGATGACACCATAGAACGATCTGGAAAATAAATAACAAGGCTTTTAAGTATCTGCGTAGTTACATTTTTTTTTTAAATCTGAAGTTCTTCGTAATCTTTTCTCTTTTTTTCATAATTATTAATATCAGAGTCATCTTTAATTAAAAATAAAGTAATTTTTAACTCATAACTAGTTTGTAGGAGGCTGCTCATTAAAAAAAATATTCTCCGTCGTTTTTATTATCAGCAGCTATATAATTCAAATTCAAAATCAAAATATTTTATTTCACACAAACCTAGATGGGCACTTATAAAACGTCGAAAAAGGTGCACGGTTCGCGTTGGTCGATTCCATGGAGAAGAACCGGCAAGAAACTCCATGGTTACTCTTTTCAAATCACTTGGTATGCAATATTATTATGTTACAGCATTAGTACTAAAGTATGGGAGACAGCGTAGGCCCGACAATAGGTCGTTGCTTGCTATACTAAAAATGTAAAACAAAAGGAATATTTAACAAAAGTTAAACAGCATCTGGGAATCTAAAAAGCCTACAATATTACTACATACTATTTAATTTGCCTAGATAAAATAGATTTAATTGAAACCAAGTCCCATGAAATTTCCGATCAACAAAAAGAATTACGTACCTACTTCAATGTCAAATCATCCTCAATTTTACCTCCTATTGAAATATTCTAGAGGCTCACTTTCCCTAGAAAAACATATTTAAAAAAAGTAAAGTTATTTTCCACATTTTAGTGATTTTTTCGGAAGCCGGTTATTTTTTTGCAAAAATTATGCTAGTGGTATAATACGGTAGACTCCCAGTACCCCAGTATCTACCTTGGGTTCGAACGTAGGTCCTTTCAAGGGGATACCCCACATCATGAAGCTGACTGTACATAACCTCCTTATAAGAAGTCGGTTCATAAAAGGAATTCGAGTGTGAAAATGCAAGCTACTAGACTGAGCGTTTTTAGCTTCGCCGTCACTGAGTGAATGCTCCCATCAATCATATGGTTCTGTACGATTGTCAACTAGTCATTGTTGAATGATCATGCTGTTATAATAAGACTAAACTCACAGTGTCAAGAGAGTTGGCACTTCAGTCCAATCTTCCCACCATTCCCCTTCCTCCACGTGACAGTCTTCCTCGTCCACCTTGACTCGTACCACCACACCACTGGTGTGCTGGTAATGCTTGACGGCATCCTTGATGACCACCTCCACATCCTCAGGGTTGCAGGCAGCTGGCACGCAGACTCCCCAACTCAACGTTGAAAATCGCGGCACAAAGTGACCTGGCTAAACAAAGCACGGGGACGCTTAGTGTTTATTGCTCTGCAGAGCCTTTTGGATTCTCCTATTCGATTTTTTACACAGATAAGTCGCGTTGTTGGGTTTTCAGCGCTCAGCTTAACAGCCAAACCCAATACCACGAAGAGACTAATCGAAGCTCCTAGGAGCTAGCCAGTTAAGAGGTAAAGTTTGTTTGTTTGTATGTAGGGGGTAATCTTCGGAACCAGTGATGTGATTTCCAAAATTCTTAACTAACGCTAAACTACATTATCTCCAAATGTCATAGACTACATTTAAAAAGTTACCGTTGGTTAATATTCATATATAACCGAAGTGAAGCTGCGAGCCAAAACTTTTTTTTTCTGATAAAACTACAGAAGATATTAATTTTAGGGGTAATAGAATTAATACGAAATATCATGTATCATGTCCTATTAATAAAGCTACAAAAATGAAAGAGTATAAAAAAGTATATTACATCTGTCATGTTCTGTAAATAGTAACTACAGTACCATTGTCAGAGGATTAAATAGACGTTTCCTCCCCTAGCTATTTATAAGGGAACGAGTAAATACAAGAAAATGTTATACTCATTTTTGAAGGCTTCTGGTTTCTGATTTCAACAATAAAATATAAGACAATTATGATATAAAGGGCCCGAATGAATGGAATAGAACATAATCATTCAATATTGTTATAATTGAAAGAACCATCACTCCTAATTTTGTTATTACACCAAATAATATCTCAAATAATCTAGGTATTAAAGTTTCAAAGTATCAGAGTTTTATCATGAGAATTTCAATAAAGACTTCAATTTATATCGGATTCATCAATCGACGGCGCTTATATACTTAGCTAAAACGAATCTCTAGACATATTTCAATCTTACAGTAACCATTGAACGTACATATAATCTTGTATATCTTGATGAAATCCGCAACGAATATAAAGACCTAAACTTGTTGCCACCAGAGGGCTTATACTCGTACATAGCAGTATTATATCAGCAAAAAAGGTGATAGAAAATTCATAAAGCTATTTGCATAAACAAAAGCCACCGAATAATCTCATCACGCTTGTAATCCCCGAGCGGGTTAGGCAGAGGCTTATCTAATAGTACACCCACATTTTTGTCTGTTATTTTTAAGTACCATGTGAAGTGGGCGAGCGTACAACCACCATCAACCGGGCTCAAATCTAGGCTACCACTGATAAATACCAGATGGAAAAACCCAATAATTCTTTGCCCGGCCCGGGAATTGAACCCAAGATCTCATGCTCGGCAGTCACGCTTGCGACCACTTGATAAATGAGACAGCACGAAAAGGATCACCATCATTAGCTAATTAACGTTCCCATTGCTTGGACATAGGCTTCCTCTCTATGAGAGGGAAAAAAGGATCAATGGTATTGAATTTCGGGCTGCAGCTCTTCATCAAAAAATGTCGTCAAGATTACTTTGGTCACATTTGATAAGCAGACATACAACGGTCACTCATCGTCTAGCTTGGTTGGCACGCGATGCATGTACGCTACGTGTACTTTGACAGACAATGATTTAAATGTCGCCAAACACATGGTCATGCGTACATCGCGTTTTGAAGGCTTATTGAAGTCTAGACAAGTGCAAGTGCACTTCGTATTCCTACAACGACTTTTAATAGAATCGACATAACCTATGATATGGCAATAGGCTCTCTCCCTATTTTGCAAGGTGATGAAACTTTCGTGTCAGGACAAAGCATGATGAACATCGGATTAAGATCTCTACGCAAAAATGTATTTTAATTACGAAGGCTTTGTTTTTTGGGGTGAAAACTCAAAAAAAATGCTGTTAGATGCATTGAACATTCAAGGACTTCATCATCAGCCTTTACTGTTTCCCACTGCTGGGACACGGCCTCCTCTCAAGGAGAGGAAATGGGCTATAGTCTACCACGCGGGCCCAGTTTGAATTTTTAGATGTCACAGTCAATGTCACAGTCATGTCTTCGAATTTTTGGTTCTGGGACATGCTGGTTTCCTCACGATGTTTTCCTTCACCGTTTTGAGAACAGTGGTGATGTGTGAATTACACACAGTAATGCACCTGTCTGGGTTCAAACCCACGACTTACTGTTCGTAAGTCGGGGCCGCCACCACTGTGCCACCGCTGCTCTCAAGGACTTATTGAAAGTATTTAAAAAATGTATTTAAAAATTTCAGAAAAAGTAGGTAACTACATAGTAGGCTGAAGATATGTATCGGAACGAAACATCATCGCAGTGACGGGAAGAACAAGTGCTTCATGGCTTCGTTAAGGGGCCGGCGGAGCGTGCGTCTTTCATCCAAACGTATAATACCAAAATAATTCGTAAACCAAACAAATTCTTAAGGAAGTGTGTATTTATTTCAAATATATATTATGAATTGTCATTGATTTATACAAGAGTAATGAGAAAAATGTCGTCCTCATTAAGAACAGCTCAGCACACTCACGCACGCTCAACAACTCAGGACGACATTAAGAAAATAGCCGGGCCGCAATGGATACAGATAGCCCAAGACCGTGAAATATGGAATACTTTGGAAGAGGCCTTCACCTGAGAGGGGTTCCTAGTTAAAATTTAGATTATAAGGTAATAATAATAAAGTTGCTAATTGAAAAAAAAAAAAAAAAAAAAAAACTACTATATTATAAACAAAAAAGCAACATTGTGCACAAGTTAGATTTTAATTAGTTTTTTAAAGTAATTTATTAGATTTAAACTGTAGCATGTTTTTAGGAAATAAAAGGCTTTTTTTTTTTTTTTTTTTTATTTATTATTTTATAATGAGAAAAATAAGTTTTGTATAGAAATTTTAAATTCCTCATATTATTATCTCGTCTAAATATCATTGTCCTTTCAAACTTTATATTTGAGAATCTAGATATTATGGAATCCAATCGAAATAAATACACACTTTCTTAAGAATATGTTTGGTTTATGAATTATTTTGGTATTACGTTTGTATGAACGACGCATTATACGACAGACATAACTGGTGCTATGTTGGTGTACTATTAGCTACACCTCTGCCTAACCCCTTAAGGGATTATAGGCGTGATGATATTATTATGTGTGCTCTGTAATCTTTGAATTTTCCATCTCCATTATCGCTGATCAAGACGTGTCATTTTATCTTAACTTTCCAACCTTATTGGCCCTAGACTGTCTTAGCATGTCTGGCTTTTAGGGGGTTGCCGACTTGGGTCAAAGTTGTCTCAAAGACACTTTGCAGCTGGTCATAGGAAAGCTATTACCGTCTAATCGCTTTCAGAAATGCAGCCTTCTAAAGCTAAATTGGTGTTTGATTTCTTCCACTGCAGTTATTTTACCACGTAGCTTAGTTTTGAAACGACGGAACATTTGAAGTGCTTTAGCGGTTACTAAAACTAGTACTGCAACTTTTGAACTAGTAAGCTATTATTGAATTCTTTGGCATACAAAAAAATATGACGTTTTTCTCAAATGAAAGTTGAAATAACGAAGTCAAAATACGCATGTTGCTCGTAAATATAAATAACATGAGTATTTACGAATATAAGTTTGGATTCGTACAAATAATGCAAACAATGAGCTCCCGCCGACTTCGTAGTTTAGGCGCACCATTTGTTTGTTATGAGATGTAATGTGGCGAGAATGTAAACCAATGATTTGTTTATAACTGAAACTCACATCATCGATCCGACTCCTGATCAAGTTCTTGGCTTGCGCCAAATGCACTGGGGCCTCCAGTTCTGGATGTTCCGCCTTCACGTCGAGTCGAGCCAAGCAGTACTTCCCCTGAACCTTGACCACGCTGCCACTCTCCAACTGCACCCGGGCACGACTCCCCACACACTGGTCGAAGTCACCAAGCTGGATGCCATTACCTTGCAAGATACCCGAGGGAATCTTCGCCGTAGCGTCGAGCACTGTAATGAAAAATTCCTGTTTCGTTCAACTATGCAAAGCCCTTGGGAGCACCTGAGGCTACGTAGACGTGTCAAGGCCACACCAATGTTTACAGCTCTTTATAATCCTTTTTGTATTATAAATTCTACGTCAAAACTATGAAACTACGCAGAATAAACACTTCTTTTTAATAGTGACAAAAAATGTCCTTCAATTAAAAACAGTAAAACCCTTGATTAATGAACTGCAATAAGTCGTTATTTATGTTTTTTTTTCGCGCAACATCTGTTGCGGAAATCTCTGAAACATTGCCAATATAAATAGTTGTAAGGTAAAGTAATTATTTCGGTTAACGGATATTAATCTCAAAATACGAGTATTGAATTTCTAAACTATGGTTGTCGGATTGTGCTGAGAATGGAATATTAGAAATGATAGAAACTTACTATTCAGTGCCCACAGTTTGGTTCCTCGTAATTGCCTCAACACAATCTGTCCGTGACGCCTGCATTCCGGGTTATGGATTCGAGAAAAATTTGGCGCAAAAGTAGGAAAGAATGCATAAAAGTCTTCAAATTCACTTTTGAGCAAATTCCGTCGGTGCAAAGCGTCCGTAACATGTTTCAAATGACTCTCAGTTGACGAAGACATTTCTGGGCCATCATCAAACTTCTCTTTTGACGATTTGTCAGATTTTTTTATAAATTCGGATTTAGTGTCTTTTTTAAAGTCGTGCATATTATAAGTATCTTTGATTGGATATTTTTTCTTATGTTCGGGAACAATTTTTTCAGTCATTTTATCTTCCTGACTGGAATCTTTGTCGTCCTTTTCTTGGCTAGATTTTAATTTGGCGGTTTCATGTTCTTTCTTCACCACTTCTTTCTTTGGTTTATCTTCTACGTGTCTTGGTTCTTTTTCTTTTTTGTCTTGTTCTTTTTTAGGAGCTGGTTTCTCAGTCGTATCTTTAGGTTTTTCTTTTGAGACTGGTTTATCAGTTTTGGGATCACCTTCCTTAGGTTTTTTTTTAGCTGGTTCTACCTTTAGTTCTTTTTGAACTGGTCCTACCTTTTTAACTTCAGGTTTGGGTTTTACTTCAGGTTTTTTTTCTTCAGATTTCTCTTTTAAGTCTTCTTTAAAAATTTTCTTCGACGGTTCTATTTTCACTATAACTTCTTTCTTGGGTTCAATACGTTTTTTATCTGGTTTATCCTTTTCTTTAACGCCTATTTTAGGTTTAGGTTTTTTTACATCACCATCGTCATCATCGTCATCATCATCGTCATCGTCATCATCATCATCATCATCATCATTATCTTCGTCATCATCATCATCATCAACTTCTTTTGATTTTGATGTCGAGTGTGTGCTTTCTGAGCTCTTAGTATCTGGCTTTACTTTGTGATCAGCTTTCTTCTCCAAAACTTTTGGCTTCGAAAAAGTACTTGGCTTATCATCGTCATTATCATCGATAACTAGTTTTGATTTTGGTGGTGTAAGTTTAAAATCGGGCCTTTTAGTCTCTTGTCTAGGGTGCAGATCAAGTTTTTTTACTTCAAATTTCTTTCGCTTTGTTTTTTCGTCGTCTTCGTCATCATCGTCATCATCTTCATCATCATCATCAGGCTCATCGTCATCGTCATCATCGTCATCATCATCATCGTCATGGCTACCAAATAATGATTTGAAAAAAGGTGTAACCGCTTCTTTCACTTTTTGAGTATCTGGTTTAACATCACTTTTAGTAGTCGATTTTGATGCGACCTTATGTTTTTGCTTTTCTTTGACATCGTGATCATCGTCATGTTTTTTTTCTTTAACTTTGTGTTCTGTTTGTTTAGTGTCGTGAACTTTGGGTGTAGGTTCGAGGCTTGGGTCAATTTTTAAGCCAAGCATACTAAATGTTTCCATGATGCTTGACAATGTATTGCTATAAAAATCATCATCATCGTCATCGTCGTCGTCGTCGTCGTCATCGTCATCATCATCGTCAACTTCTTTAGACTTTGAGGTTGAGTCTGCGACTTCTGAGCTCTTAGAATCTTGTTTTACTTTGTGATCAATTTTATTTTCTAAGTTCTTTGGTTTAAAGAAAGCACTTCGCTTATCATAATCATCAATATCGTCAACTGCTATTGGTTTTGGCGTGAGTTTGAACTCTGGCCTCTTATTTTCTTGTTTAGGGTTCAGATCAAGTTTCTTGACTCCACCTGGCTTTCGCTTGATTTTGTCGTCATCTTCATCATCATCGTCATCATCAACTTCTTTTGACTTTGATAGCGTTTTAAACTCTGACCGTTTAATGTCTTGTTTAGATTTCAGATCAGGTTTTTTTATTTCAAATGCCTTTTGTTTCGACAACCCACGTGCTTTATCCTCGTCCGTGTCATCGTGTTTTATCGTTTTTAAAGGAGATTCCTTGACTTTTGAGCTCTTAATGTCTTGTTTTGGTTTCTGATCACTTTTCTTAATGTCAACCACTTTAGGTTTTTTTAATATACTTGGTTTAATGTCGTCGTCATCGTCGTCGTCATCATCGTCGTCGTCATTATCTAAGTTTAAAGACTTTTTGCTACTTGCCTCTAATTTCACTTTACTAGCGGGAACTTCCTGTTTAAATCCTGTTTTAATGTTCAAAATATCCATTTCATCATCATCGTCGTCATCTTCGTCGCTTCTTATATCGAATTTATGAGCAGGTTTGGCTTCAGCCTTCTGATGTACTTGTTGCTTGTCTCGTCCCACCTTCTTCAAATCTTCAGACACATGTTTTTCACTTTCGATTTTAACACTAGGCAACTTATGACCGACCTTCACATCACAGTCTTCACACTTTTGCTTTTTTATATCGTGTTTCACACTTTCAGCTTTGGGTAAATCGCGTACACGGAATGCGGTTATCACTGTGGCAAGGATAGGCAGGCAGATTAAAATTAGAGCTAGCGTCCATCGTTGGCGCGCCATGGCCGACGCGTTGCGCGCTCACGTCGCCATACTCTCGAACTGAAACGATCACGAACCTTGGCGTGTATTTGTAACGCACAGATTAAAACGTATCTCATTGAAACGGGTGCTCATTGATGGTTCTTTGTCGAGGTTATGGGTTAGTAAGAGTATTTTAGAAATTTTGTGGGAGCGGGTACGTATATCTGTGGGGTTAGTACTAGTGAACTGGCATTAGCTCAGCTGATGGCTCTCGTCCAAGATCAGAGTAAAAATAGTGTTGCAAAGGCAATTGTCCGACGGTCGCGCGGCGCAGCCGATAAGATTGACTGTATTGTGATAGATCAGCATTATTGTTGCTAGGGATCGAGTTAAATGTTCAGTATTTCTTTTTAATGTTTAACAACCATTTAAAAAAATCGGCTTTACCACAGACATTATTAAGAAGGATAAAATGTTATTATGTTTATTAATTTTAGCCTACAGTTTTTAATTCATCTGTTGCAATAACTGCTGAAATAATTTGGTGAGGCGCTGCCAGTTTATCTGAAGAAATAATTCAAATTCAAATTCATTCATTTCAGGTTCATAACCCATATTATAAATAACATCACACACACAAATAAATACACCATCAACACACTAACAAATAAAAAAAAATTAAGAAAATCACTGATTTATCAGTATCACTATAATATTGTAGTGGTATTTAAGGATGCAAATGCGAGCATAATAAAATAAACCTGTAAAATAAAACGTGTTCGCTGATTCCAAGTTACATGGGACAACGGCAGCAGGATTAGAATGATCAATAAATGTAAAAGAGCACTGTATTAAAAAATACCAAAAATTATATTTCACTATCCTATTTACACCAAACCAAACATATTTCTATATTAAAAACCACATTCCTAGTTACAATCTGATAATTAATTATTTAATAACTACAGAGCCCTTAAGTTTCGCAAATGTTAAACTCAAACTCAAACTCAAACTCAAATCATTTATTTCAACTAGACCATTACGGCACTTTTGAATGTCGATAAAACGAAAAATAAAGCGAAGCTACAGTCACAGACACAAGGCATAATAACTTGAGAAAGTACTGTAGTTGCCCATTCCCTAACGTAGATCTCTATGGAGAAGAACGGGCAAGAAACTCCATGGACACTCTTTTCAATCAAAAATGTTGTTACAAAATCTTGGTTACATCTTTCATGTTGAGATTATACATATATGTGATCACATTTCTTATTTAATTTTAATGAAGACACGTCAATCCAACCATATAAAGTAATTCAGAATAATGTTGTTCTAACTGTGTCCATAAACTTACTTCGCAAATTAAATCTTCCTCGAAAATTAATTAGAAGACCTGTGTGAATTCATATATAGTAACAGGTAGTAGTGTCATTTTGAAGAACGTAATAATTAGTAATCTAAAATAATCTGTTATTTCGTTCTTCTTTAAAATTGTATAAACTTTCATATAAAATACATTTTGTTTAATAAGCGCCTACTTACTTTTTGTGGGGAGTTAGCATTCATGCCACAGTGCTATTCATTTTTTACTAGGCGTTGTTTGCTTAACTTTTGTTTGTTCTGTTTAACGTTATTTATTTTCTGAAAATTATAACATGCACATGACAGACAGTTTTTTGGTTAAGTAATTTGTAACAAAGAACTTTAATATTTAAACGGAATTCGGTTTATGAAACTCTCTGCTTCATGCTTGCACCTATTCCCCGATAGAATAAAAGGGTGGAATTTTTCAATGCCACCTGTTAGGTAAAGTACTCTTAATACTGGAAATAGCATACTCAAAGAAAACTTTCCTTTATTTTATTAAAGAAACAAACTTGCATTCACATATTTTCGCAAATTAGCTTGCCACACTCAGGAACCGAACCGACTTAAATTATAGTTGGCGAAACGGAGTTCAATATACGAAAATTAATATAGTTTCGAAAAGGCACTTTTTTCATTTGTTTTCACATCTTTTGTTTATTTGGCTATGTAGCCGCTGAGCCACAGTGCTTAAACGCCTATAAATTAAAGCCCGTCGCCTATAAATTAGTCACATTAATAGGTACACTCACATTGTGAGACATTTTAAAGTCAAAATATAAAGCCTCAAGGGTCAAACATTCACCACGAAGACAGCTTGATCTCTGCTGATCCCACAAGGGCAACACGGTACACAAACTACTTTTAACAAAATTCACTTTCGCTGTAATTTCCTGAAGGTTATGATTACCCAATAGGTAGCAAATTGGGGCAAAGTTGTAGTCAGAAAATAGGTATTGATAAAATTACGTTTTAATCAAAATACCGTTGTTATGTTATTTCTTTAAGTTTTCCTGGTAGGTAAATTCCAAAATAAAAACCGGGTCATGTCAGATTTGGGTTTGAACTCACTATTTCTTATTTGCCCATCCAATACCTAGACATTTCATTGGGCAAAAGCTGCTTCATCATCATCATCTTCCTAGCCTTTTCTTAACTATGTTGGGGTCGGCTTCCAGTCTAACCGGATGCAGCTGAATACCAGTATTTTACATTGAGCGACGCCTATCTGACCTCCACAACCCAGCTTAGTACTGCAATGGGTAAATTACTATACTCCTTGGTAAGGGTTCTCAGACCTTTTTGGGCTACTGACTACCTGTAACGACTGTCAAAGATGCAGCCGCGACCAGTGCTTAAGGTGCTCTCTGAGGCACGGAGGAAACTCGGTATGTAATGGGTGGTCACCCATCCACAAACCAACCTAGGCAAGCACGGTTTAACCTAAAAATCGAAACGAGCAGGTGTTATTATTTGGCCATAAGCTCCTCAAATGGGGCAAATGCTGCTTGTTGTTGTTATTAGATCTATTTTCTGCTACCCCACCTCTGGGCACAAAGGTCTTCATCAACTTCTTTCCAGTCCCTTCCAGTTTATACAAAACCCATCGACTTTATCTCCCTATCTTCATCTTGGCCTATACCTTCATGCTATTAGATGTTCAAAACTGTTTTTTTTTTTTAATAAACCGTAGTCACAAGGAGTGAGCCTTTGCCGGTACCCTGGTTGTACTGGGATAAGTTGTGTTACACCGTGTAATGTCGTGTGTGATTTTATACTGATTGGTCAGGTCCTTGGTTCGTTTCTCGGGTCGGGCTAATTGTTTTTGGGTCTTTCCTTCAGGAATTTTTCACCAGCAGCCACGTAATCTGGATTTATGCCCGGTTGGCAATAGGCTCGCCCCCATTACATGTACATTAAACATAACTGACGAAATGCGGGTGGACTGTTAGGTACCTACCTATACCTCTCCCTAGCCCGTCGAGAATTTCAGGCGTGATGACAGGTCCCTAGGTTACTCGAGATAAAAAATCTGTGAAAGTCGATCCAAAGTCAGTTAACTCACTTTCTTAACCTCCTGGATTCCAGAAAAAAAAATATTGGATATTATTTGAAACTTAGGTTTTATGGTATATCAGGGATCTGGTGAATGCCCACGGGTACCTCTAGTTCCCCCTCCTACGACCAGATGAGCGGGTGCGGTTTCGGCCTCGGCTCGTTCTTGTCTCTACTACAGAAGATTGCAGAGATACTTCAGATTGTGAATCTACTTCCTCATCTGAAGAACTGGAAGATGAAGTACTGGATTCTTCGTCTTCTTCAGGTCTTGGTGTAAAAGCTGTATCCTCATTTTCATCAGCATCAGAGAGATCTATGTCTGATCTTCGAGTCGTGATAAAATTTCGTCATCGCGTACGGCTGTAAAAAAACTCTTTGAGGACCATTATTATACCAGTATGACATTAAAAAGTTTCGAATCTCAATGCCCAGAATACTTGACCATTTCAAGAAATATTCTGTTTATTAGTTACGTGGGTATGTTATTAGTACAAAAAAACTTTTTTGCAAAAAATAAAACCGACTTCACACAAAAAAGTGAAAAATAACTTTAGCTTCTGAAGTCGGTGACCTTTGTTTGATTGATTTAATTTTTTTGTCACCGACTTCAGAAGCTAAAGTTATTTTTCACTTTTTTGTGTGAAGTCGGTTTTATTTTTTGCAAAAAAGTTTTTATTTTTCACTTTTTAGTGGTTCACAATATGTGCATACCCTTTCACAGCGTACCAGCGTGATTTTTTGTTATGAACTGGTGTAAACAATAGACAGACATGAGATTTCAGCAATCCCAGTAAGAGACACACATTTGCTACATTTAATGAGGAGTTCCGTTGCCTTTCTCCGAAGTTCTTCATCAGATCTTTACCAAATTTAAAAGGAAACTACTCACGAAACTCAACACTCCGAGAAACTACTCTTTCAAAAACTACCCAAATCGCTTCTGGTGTGCCTATAAAATTTGAAGAGTTCTCTCTATTTCTCCAGGATCCCATTATCAGGATCCTGACTTGATGATTATGGGACCTTCTGGGAAGTATACCCTTTCAAACAATTAAAAAACAAATTCGGTCCAGTCATCTTCGAGTAATCGGGGAACATTGAATTGAGAACCTCCTCCTTTTTGAAGTCGGTTAATAACGACGTTATGGTACGTGACTCAAATATCCGGATAGCCTTTAAAAGATTTGGCCGAGAATCGGTAATTTGCTTCTAAGAATTGAAGAGTTCCGTTCCTTTGTCATGGATCCCATAATCAGAACCTAACCAAATTCTCATCAAACTACCCTTGAAGTGCCCTTGCCAATAAAATAAAAAAAAAAACTTATCCCCAATAAATGGAACTTAATACACCTAACTGTCGAAATCTGGGAATATTGTACACATCTGCGTACCCCCTCAGAGCATACAGGCGTGATGTTACGTCATGATGTTGTATAAACAATAAACATTCAAGCGATTGCAGCAGTTACTGCAGATTTGCCGTGTATATTTGAAGAGTTCCATTGTATATCTCCGAAGATCCGGATCAGATCTTCAGCAAATTAAAATATAACCACACGGGAAGCACCAGCTTTCAAATTAAAAAAGAATCATCAAAATCGGTTCACCCAGTCGAAAGTACTGAGGTAACAAACACTGTCGAAATCTGGGTGTATTGTACACATCTGCTTACCCCCTCAGAGCATACAGGCGTGATATTACGTCATGATGTTGTATAAACAATAAACCTACAAGCGATAATAGCAATCACTGCAGATTTGCCGTACATTTTTGAAGAGTTCCATTGTATATCTCCGAAGACCAGCATCAGATCGTCAGCAAATTAAAATGGGACCACATGGGAAGCACCAGCTTTCAAATAAAAAAAGAATCATCAAAATCGGTTCACGCAGTCGAAAGTTATAAGGTAACAAACACAAAAAAAAAAAAAAAAAAAAAAAAACTTACAGACGAATTGATAACCTCCTCTTTTTGGAAGTCGGTTGACAAGCATAGTTTTTCTGACAAATAAAGTGATTCAACAATAATTTTCGGATAACTTACTGCGTGCATCTGAGCGACGCGACGTGCCGTCTTCCTCGCGCCGCCGCGCGCCGCCTCAAAGAGAGAGTTTTTTTGACGTGTCTGTCAAACTCAAAATGACGGTTGGTGCAGTGTTGCTAGTTTACTAAGGTTACCCAACTACCATAAAACGATTAGTTCCGAACACAATTCACAGATGACTTTAGAACGAATTTTTAATTCTATATGTAATATAGGTATGACGCTGGCATCCAGAGGGGCCGGCGGAGCATGCGTTTTTCATACAAACGTATGAAAAACGCAAAAAAATAATATGAAAATTAAACTTGTTCTTAAGGTAGTGTGTATTTATTTCGATTAGATTACATAATGGTGTCGATTCTGTTGTGCACAAACTAAACTTAATTTAGGCTATTGCTATCTTTTTCTGTCCAATAAAACGAGAAAGAGACGGACGTAATTTAGAGCTGTCAAATTTAATTGGAACAAATTTTTCCATACAAATGAAGTGTGCACGTAAAAACATGTCGCCTAAAAACACGGTGAAGCGCAAGGCTTATACTAGTTTGACATCTCTAACTTAGTTCGTAGCTATAGCCGTCCTTTTCTCGCACTGCCTTCTAGTAAAAGATAGCAATAGCCTAAATTAAGTTTAGTTTGTGCACAACA
The DNA here is from genome assembly GCA_950022955.1 of Xestia ashworthii. Taxonomy (NCBI): domain Eukaryota; kingdom Metazoa; phylum Arthropoda; class Insecta; order Lepidoptera; family Noctuidae; genus Xestia; species Xestia ashworthii. Next base: position 20,376,105 of record OX465555.1, read on the forward strand.
GAATCGACACCAATGTCTATGTTCCCAAATAAATATTTTGAAATGATAATGATATAAAGACGAGATATGAGGAATTTAAAATTTGTATAGAAAATTTATTTTTCTCATAACTCTTGTTTAAATCAGTGTACATTAAAAATATGTGTATGGGAACCTATACATTCTGTAATCCAATCAAAATAAATACACACTACCTTAAGAATATGTTTGACTTACAAATTATTTGACTTAATAAAAGCTAGTTAATACTCTACGATGCGATGTAATGACATCGTAGAGTAATTTAACTTTATTTTTTGTAAAACTCAAAACTAAAAAAAAAACTCGCAAATCTGTTAATTCGCCACAGTTTAATTTTATTAATTGAACAATAACAACAACTCCAGACCGACTTCGATTGATTTATGGCCGATACATGTCGCAAGCCAACCCTGACTGTAGGTAACGATAAGAATTAGCCAAAGACATGACTAATCATTGTATTATAATGAGGAGTGCTCACTGCATTGAATATCAAGTGCGTGTGCGTTGTGAACTAGACCTTATGATCCTATCGTAATTTATCCTTGTGCCTATTAGTCTGTTTGGGTCTAAAGTGACCCCTAGTTTTTAGTTTTGTTACATCATAGTTGGTGTGGTGGTGGACTTACCCAAATGTCCTTTCTGTTATATTGTTTGTTGTTTCGTTAAGCTCCTTGGGTTATGAGTCGAGCTACACGATCATCGACAAATCCTTACACTGACTGGACATGTCCACTCAAATCTGTATAGTCTTCAAAAGAAGACCTTTCTTAAACAACCAATCTGCAATGTCCTATATGACTTGACTAATGTCTGGACTTGAAAAGAGACCTCTGACTTGGTATCGCCTGCTTCTTCTCAGAGTGTCGAGTTTTAAAACAAAATATGATATGACCTGTAAAAGGTACGAGTAGTTTGTAAAACCAATTTGCAGAAAAAAAAATGATTTGGATGGTTTTCACGGATCAATAGACATTCTTGTACTAGCATTTCAAAAATAAAATTCATAGTGATCTGAATTCACTTCAATTAATACGTGGTGTGATGTGTGTGGGTGTCGGTGATGTGAGAAAAGAAGCTGCCAGGCTCAAACGGGACTAGCTGGTTGCCTGTCCACGTGTCAGTGACTGTAGATCAAGAGCCCACGACAAGCAATGTGTTCTTGATGGACGGTGACGTCGAGACCGGCTTCGACTAAAGTAGCGAGATGACATAGGTGCTTATCATGAAGGCTGGTTCAAGACGGCACGCATCAAGTTCCTGGAAGGTCTGTAGTGAGACATGAAACGACTAGTTAGAAAAAAATAGTGGTTCTGGGCATCCTCGGCCTAGCGTTTTCCCAACTATGTTGGGATCGGCTTCCAGCCTAACCGGGTGCAGCTGCATTTTACACGGAGTGACTGCCTATCTCTCCACAACCCAGTTAGTACTGGGTAATACGATACCCCTTGGTAAGACTGGTTGTCAGACTTCTTGGGCCACTAACTACCTGTAACGACTGTCAAAAATCTGCAAATGACAGCTGGGAGCGACGGCTTAACGTGCTTTCCAAGGCAGGGAGGAAACCCGACACGTGATGGGTGGTCACCTATCCACCGGCCAACCTAGGCAAGCGCGACTTTACCTTAAGATCGACTCGAGTGGCTGGTTACTTAGCCACGAGATCCTTGTTCTGGACAACATTACTAATAGGTACTGCAGACAACAAAGCGTTTTGTATGTTTATTAAGGCGATTACACGAGCTACACGCGAGTTTTATAATTACTAAAAGTATATGATTCACTGCTATAAACAAGACCAGAAAAATATATGATATTCTTCAGGATATATGCTAGCATGATACTGTTTAAAAAACATAATATAATTAATTTGACTCTATAAAAAGAAATCACGAACTTACCTCTAAAAATATCTTTCAAACAATGAAAAACATACTAATATGCATGCGATCATTCTGATTTTTTGGCAAATAATTCTACAAGTAATATATTAGCATGATACTGTTTTAGTTTTTTAATCCAATCAATAGTTTTTTTGTAAATCGATCGAAACCACTAATTTCGCGCTATTTGGCCCGCAGTGGCTGACGTAACAACCACTTTGTAGTGCAAGCTGATTAGAACTTTATTCTAACAGCATTTCAAACGAAGTTTGAACCACCACAAATAGAGTTGCTAATTTAGCTCGTCTAAGCGCCTTAAAGCATTGTTTTAACTGATTACGTTTTGCAGTGGATGCTCATACCTAGGCACATTTGTGTGGCTGAAGTAATTAACTAATTTAATTAATTAACTAGATGGTCTCTTATTCATGTTAAAAAACAAAGTAGCTATTCTTCTTTGCATGCCCATGCGGCAATAAATATTTTGGACAGAAAAATCCCGTGAGAAAATTCCTATGAAAATCACGCCTTGTTAAAAATAAATAAAGGGTGTAAAAATACCCTGAACGAAGTCAAACGCACTTTTTCTCTATCATTACGATCGTTTGTTTATTCTGAACCATACCTGGGAATTTTCTAGAAACAAGTTATTGGAGGTCAAAGTTCCAAAAATTTTTAATTATTATTAAAGAAAAAAAAATTAAAAAATTTTGAACTTTGACCTCCAATCACTTCGTGGTTAGAAGTATTGAAACTTTACTTTTAAAATTGTTCCGTTGACACCTATTAAAGAATGCACACTTATCACGTATGACTAAAATTGGACACTTATAACCCGAAAAGAAAATCTCAAGCCGAACATGGTCATGTCTTAGACTTCTATCTTCACCATGACCAAACAAAGCTAGCAGACGTGCTTACTGTCACCTGCTCGTCACTTAGCAACCTTGAAGATGTACCAAAGAACCGGGGAACATACTAATCAATCGTACTGTCGAAGCTGATTAGGACATTGAACCTTAGTTATGCACCTGATGTTTACATTGACGAATAAGCACAAGGTCTAACATTGAACTGGATAATTATATTGGTTGGATTATTTTGTAGACTGATTGTCTGTCAGCTGGGATTAAGAAACAAAAGCGCATTGTGTATGTTTTTTTCCTAATAAACTATAAGCTGTTGTTACTCATTGAACGGAGAGATAACTCACGCTAAGATGACATTAGTACCTACTAACCCGCTTGTTAAGGGGGTGGTATCTGCTAACGAGAGATTTTCTCCGTGTAACTCCTCTTTGATGAGTGAATATAAATGTGCAAAAGAAATATATATTATGTTGCTTAATAACCTCTAAACTTTAATTGGTACAATTGAAATAATTCTAACTTTATGAAAAAAAAGTTCAAAGTAAAGCATTTTTTCTTTGAAATTTTGTAATAAGTACTCATAAACGACATTAAGGTTTTGTTTTTTTTTTGTCACAAATATAAATTGTCGCTTTTTTCTTCACAAAGAGTACAATTGGAATTTTGATCGAATGATTTATTAGGCTACATTTCAATAAATAAAAAACACTCATTTCGCACTTGAATAGTGCGAAATGAGTGGTTTTTATTGATTTGTGGTGATGTGTATTGATTTGGACAAGTGCAAGCTGATTAGAACTTTATTCTAACAGTAGTCCAAACGAAGTTTGAACCACCACAAATAAAGTTGCTAATTTAGCAGATACCCCAGCCTTAAGGCACTCTTGAGGCTTCGAACTTATCTCTGACACCCGTTTGAGATATGTTCGAAGCCTCATGAGTGCCTTGATGGGGACTGGATATTATTCTCAATGCTGAAACTTCACACATGCTTCGTACCTGTAACAGTTCGTGAAAGCAGAGCAAAGAATACTGTTAATTTTGAACAAAAGAATGAGGTCGTCACAGAATATGTCAAGGTTATCACAGAATATGTCAGATTGTCAGATATTGTGTACCAAATATGGCATGTGCCAAATAAGATTTTTTTCTTTCTTCTAATTGCAGAACTAGACTATCAAATATATGCAATAAACCATAAATTACATGTTGTCTAACAGACAAATTAAAATTAATCCGTTAGACAATAAAAAAAAATATCCGTCAGTTAGATTTTCAACAAATATTTGACCAGTATTTTTTCTTTTGTTACACAAACCAAAATTGACGAAGATACTACGCTTTTAAATTCTCAATACCTACGTCTTTTTTTTTTTTTTTTTTTTTTTTTTTTTAGGTATGACCACTCGTAGTTGCAACACTCTAAGGTTGCTTGACTACTTAACCGAACGATCCTGTGGGTGGCCAAAAATTACTTTAAGGCCCCCAGCCAGGGCTTACAAACTAAAAATATTTACATTTAAATGACGATCACTAAGGGCACCCCCTGTGGGGTTCGGGCCTCGACTTAGTGCGTCATTGTCGGGAGGGCAGCAAGGGACAGGCTGGGTCGGAATATTATTTGGGGAATTTAACGTTACATGCTCAGCGTCGCGGGCTGGCTCGTCGAGCAAGGGTCGGGGAGTAATGATATTACTGGGAGGTCGCGGCGTGCCTCGGCGGCGAGACCGGATTCGCGGTTTGTATTTGTGTCGTCTTGTGTGCTTTCTAAGAGTGCTGGTTTCCCTACGGCTTTCCTGCAAGAGGGTGATGGGGTCATCGGGCTGGAGGAGGGTGGACCTTGGGCGACGAATCCTAGATATCGCGGAGGGAACATAACTAGCTGATGAAACGACTAACTGGTTAGGGTGTTTTTCGGCCCTATCGAAAAAACCCTTAGTGAGTCGCTTCATGCACTGCTGGATGGTGGGGATCCTGAGGTCAACATGTAGTTGCTCATTCCTAACGTACCATGGGGCTCCCGTGGCCTTACGTAAAAATCGGTTTTGGAGGGTCTGCATCCTATGAAGGAGATGGGGTTTGGCATGCGCGAACACGGGGCACGCGTATGTCATGATAGGCCGAATACACGCGATGTAAATACGCAATTTGCACTTGAGTGACAATTTGCTACGTGCATTCAGCAAGCAGTGGAGCCTACCTAGAGCGAAGGCGGCACGCGAACGTACCGTCTTGATGTGCTCACCGAATCTTAACCGCCTATCGAGAATGACTCCTAAGTATCTAGCTTGCTTCTCCCAGGGGATCGGCTTGCCGAACATGGTAATCGGACTGGGGGACGGGGGAAATCTTACGCGGGGGCTAGAGAAAAGTACTGCCTGACTCTTATCGGGGTTGACCTCGATTCTCCATTTCCGGAACCAATCGCCTAAGGCTCTTGCGGAGTTTTGGAGAATACGGCAAATGTTGGATATACTCTTACCAGAGTAGTAGATGGCCGTGTCGTCAGCGAACAAGGCTAACTGGGCTGCTCTACTCTTAGGTATATCGCTGGTGTAAAGCGTGAAGGCTAGAGGGGATAACACCGATCCCTGCGGGACGCCTGCACGTATCGGATGAGGGGATGAGAGCGCACCATCAATACGGTATTGGAATGTGCGGTTCGACAAGAAGTCTCGTAGTATCAGTACGAGTCGATCCGGCACACCGAGCTGGTATAGCTTGTATATCAGCCCGTTGTGCCAGACCTTGTCGAAAGCCTTCGCGATGTCGAAGAACAAGGCACCGGTCATCAGTCCCCGCTGGAAGCGGGCACTGATGTGCTCGACTATGCGGTGCACCTGTTGGACGCAGGAGTGTTGAGGTCTAAAACCAAACTGCTCTGTCGGAATTAAGCTCTTTGCTTCGGCGAAATCTTTGAGTCGCTTGTAAATAAGTCTCTCATAGATTTTACCAAACACATTGAGCAAACTAATGGGCCGGTAACTACTCGGCGAGGACTTGGGCTTACCCGGTTTGGGAATACCTATTACGGTGGCCTGTTTCCACGCTTGAGGGAACACGTTATTGGCCATGGCGCTATTGAAGATAGCGGTCATTAGCACTATAAGGGCTGGGGAGAAGAGTTTGAATACCCTATTGGTGATTCCGTCTGAGCCAGGGGCTTTCCTATGCTTAAGGCCCTTGATTATATCCTCCACCTCTTCAGGGGTGACTGAGGGTAGGGGATTATCAGGGTCTTCTACGGGGGGTAGTGAGGTCCTGCGTTCGACTTCAGCATCCACCTCAGCGAGGTGAGCTGGGTCTACTGGCTGGGTACTGGGGGAACATTGCGCTTCTAAACTAGCTGCCAGGCATTCGGCTTTGTCGTCGTCGTCGAAGGCGACGGTATTATCTGGGCGCGTGAGGGGAGGCATGGAGGCAACTTGAGAGGATTGTAGTTTCCTCTGAAGTTCCCAAAAGGCCTGGTGGGTCGGTTCGAGTTCGCTGAGCGTCTTGTCCCACTGCTCGTCACGAAGCTTTTTAACCGACTTCTAAAAAAGGAGGAGGTTCTCAATTCGGATGTTTCTATTTTTTTTTTTTTTTTTTTTTTTATGTTTGTTCGGGCATAACTCCGTCGCTTGCCAACCGATTTGGAAAATTATTTTTTTGTTGGAAAGGGTATTCTTTCCAAATGGTCCCATAGCCACCAAGTCGGGATCTGATGATGGAATCTTGGCGAAATCGAGGGAACTCTTCAAATTTTATATAAAAATGTGTTGCGATTTTGGTATTTTCTACAACAAGTGAAGCATCTGCGTTTGATAAGAACCATTCTACCATCAGATCTGATGATGAAGCCAAGAGTCACGGAACTCCATAATGAGACAATGTACCCTAGTCGTGTTTGGGCTTGATGTAATTGTAACGGTATGCACTTTCCATGTATATCAAGCACATGAGAACCACTAAAAAGTGAAAAATAAAAACTTTTTTGCAAAAAATAAAACCGACTTCAAAAAAAAAACAAAAAAGTGAAAAATAACTTTAGCTTCTGAAGTCGGTGACAAAAAAACTAAATCAATCAAACAAAGGTCACCGACTTCAGAAGCTAAAGTTATTTTTCACTTTTTTGTTTTTTTTTTGAAGTCGGTTTTTTGATGCATCTGCTTACTTTGCGTTGTAAACGGCGCATAAAAACTTTGTTACTCGCACAGGGAAAAGAAGTATAAGCACGGACGGCCGCGTTCTTCTCGGTCAACAGTTCACGTACATCGTCCGGGAGTTTCCAGCGGTGGTCATCCGCTGGAACTTCCCTTGAACAAACGTTCAGGACTGACTGTACGTGCTCTGTGAACGAGTCGATCGCGGCCTCCGTGTCAGCTACAGTCGCGATGTTGTCGGGGATTTTATCCAAGTGAGGGGATTCGGTGGATTTCAGCAATTCGCTTACTTTCTTCCAATCCGTGATCACTTTGGTGGGAGGGGGCTGAGAAGGGTCCGAATGACCGTTTCTCGGGGAAAACTCTATTATCACGGGTCTGTGGTCCGAATTAAGCTCGTCGATCGTCTCTATAGAATGTAATCGCAAGTTTACGTTCTTTAGAAGCGCGACATCTAGCACGTCGGGTCTGTGATCCGGGTTATTAGGGTAATGCGTGGGACTCATCGGAGCGATGACATCGAAGTTGAGAGAACAGCAGAGATTATATAGGGCATTACCCCTGCTGTTTGATAGATGGCTATTCCACGCGGGGTGTTTAGCATTAAGATCTCCCGCCAGAAGGACGGAGTCACTTAGATCGAAAAGAACTTTGAGGTCATCGCTCATCTCGTTATTCGCGACCGAGGAGCCGGCTCCTGAGGGCGGGATGTAGGCCGAGACGATCGTGAGGGGTTGGTGTCCCGTCATGCCCAGCCGACATACGGAGACTTCTATCTTGGAAAGAGCAGGGGGGTCTAAGGGGATGCAGTACAAACTAGATTTGTAATAAATCAGAGTACCTCCTCTGTGACAACGAGTCCTGTCATTACGAACTAACCGGTAGTTGGCAATTTTCGGGTCTCGGTTGTAGGGTTTCAAGAACGTCTCTTGAACTAAAAGGATATCTAGGCGATGGTCGCGGAGGAATGTGGCGATCTCATCACGTTGGCCATTTAGGCTCTCGGCGTTAAAGGTCCCTATCCTAAGGGAAGTCGGTTTGAACCTACTGTGGGGTGACCTATCCATTATAGATATTTCAAGTAGGGGAGGTTCTTAATGTCTTCCTGGATGTCGTGGTATTTGGCCCAGACTTGTTGAAGCTGTTGCCAGTTACCTCTACAGGCCATCGTTTCATCCCGCATTTGTAGAGCACGCGGGCTATAGAAAACGGCAAAGGTGCTACCTAACACAAATACGGGGTCGGTGGGGTCAAAGTTCAGGGGCAACGGGGGTCTTGCCACTGAAGGTGGAGGGGTTCAATACCTACGTCACGCCTTGGTACAATTTATTGCGAATTCTGCCGTCACGAGCCCCCACTCCCGAGTTTCGATGCGTTTTATCTTTGTCAATTTTCATTGATTTACAAAAACAAAAAATACGTGTCCATTATTTTCCAATACTCTAACAGACGGACTAAATAGATTAGCATTTTTGTCTGTCGTCATGCCCATTGCAATTAATAAATGAAATTCTATATTACAATTACAGCTTTTTTTTTAACCTACAGTCTAATTATTTTACAAATATATTTTTAAAAGTTTTTATAGATAAAACGAAAGATGAAGATGAAGTTAATAAATAAACGAATCGTCTATTCATTCTTAAGTGAGTAGTAGGTATACCAACAGCATAGAGTTTATCATTCTATATCCACACCAAAGTTTCTCATTAATATTTCTATTAAAAATATTAAGTAATATATAGACACAAAATCAAAATTCTAGTTTAACTAACTAGAAAAAGTAGTATACTAGCCGTTAAGACTAATAACATGCTTCTTTCACATAAATAAACTTGATGGTTCATCCAGTTCTGCTTATTTAGTTTTTAGATCCGATACAGGGTGTGCATTTAGATTTTTAATACCGAGAAAAGGCCAAGTCATACAATCTCCTTTTAGTAAGCAAGCCCACGCTGACAATTACAACGTCAGCACGCTTAGCATGACCACCGGAGAAACGAGAGAGACTCGACAAATCTTTTGTTCATCTGTCATTGAATCGACAAAATGACAGATTAACACAAGATTTGTCTACTCTCTGTCGTGTCTACGATGGTCATGCTACACGGGCAGGTCACCTCCCTTAAAGTAGGAGTTTTTGCCCGCTCTTCTCCATAGAGACCTACGTTGTGAAAGTGGCTCCAACTCCTTAAAAGAAATAGAGCTCTAAAAGTTCCGGTGGACGCCACATAATATCCACTAGCTTCCTAAAGAAATGTTATAAAGAGGGATTGTCAGACTTTTACTGACTAAAACCCATCTATGTTCCTTCTTCGCCATTTAGATTGAAATGCCAGTCCTACTTTCATTGAAGATTTCTGAATCGTGTGTGAACACTGAAACGATTTATCAACCAAACAATTGAGTTATATTCTATCTTCATTAACATTTCTATAAATAAAAACTAAACTTACGCACACCCCTGTATGTTGTAATACCTTAGAGGTATACTTTGCGTTCATCGACCTCCATCCCAGTCAGTACTCGTCTATTTATATTCCCTTCATCTATTACCAACAGGTTCCCAGGAGTCAGGGCTGGTCAAGATCATTACCACATACTAGCAAGTTTACTAACCTAAGAACAGGATAAAATACAGGTTTTTAGCTTACAACGTACTAAAGATACCAAGGTGTTTGCATAATAATAATATTATGGGATGTTATGGAGGACAAAATGATAAAACCTTTCTTTTATTTTTTTTTTATGAATATGAGGTAACTTTAAATAAATAAAAATAAGTTCGATAATGGACCTGTAGACGGAGCCTATGCCAGCTGTTTTGTTTGTATGAAAGATTAATGAAATTATCGATTTTAGCAGCACCGCGTAACAAGCGTGAAATTCATATTTTAGCTGTAAATAATTCAGGAAATATAGGTAGGTACTAAAGATGTAAAAACCTTAAATATTTTCTGTTCTTTAAATGACCATTTAAATACCAGAATAAGTCGCAATATTATTAAATAAAAAATAAATAAAATTGAACAAAACACCTAGCAAAATGTCAGTTGAGTTATCAATAATTTTTGGCCTTAAACTTTAAAGAATTTACGCTGACTGCAATAAACAAGAATTTCATAAAAAAACTATCTCCGGTAATCTTCACAAGATACAGCAATAAATTATCAAAATTATCGCTCTATTATTGTTTCCTCAAACTTCATAAATAATAATAAAAAAATGCTTTTTTAATTAAACGTCTAGACGTCCATTGTAGCTTGCCGGATGTTGATTCAGCAAACATTGTACTACGTTTTATGGCCGATGGACTTTTGGCCAAGAACTTTTATGCGCACTTGAAGAAGCCACAAGTTAAGTCTTGGCCTCGAGTTCGACGCCCAAGCAACATGCGTCTTGTTACAAAGAATGTGGAAAAAAACAAATGAAAATTGTTTTTCTGAACTAATGAGAAGAAAATTTGATTTTTTGTTTGTTACGATTTAACTCAAGAACTACTTAACCGATTTTAAAATATATTGATCACTAGCTGTACCCCGGCATGCGTTGCAAAGCATTTTTTCCTACCTGCTTATCGAGCAAGTGGTATTCGACCTCGCGTCATTCGATTTCTCATTTCAAGTAGGGAACGTCTACTACCTACCTACCACTACCTACCTACCACTACCTACATACCACTACATACTTACTACTACTTACCTACCACTACGTACCTACCACTACCTACCTACCTACCACTACCAACCTACCACTACCTACATACCACTACATACCTACTACTACCTACCTACCCCTACCTACCTATTTCTCACCTTTTAAACCTTCCCTGGACTTCCACAAATAATTCTATAAGCCAAATCGGTCCAGCCGTTCTCGAGTTTTAGCGAGACTAACGAACAACAATTGATTTATATATATAAGGTGTTAAAAAATTGACTGCAAGAAATTCGTATACGTGCTTGGTATCAAAAAACAAACATATTCCAAAAACTTTTTTCAAGCATTTTTAGTGTTTACATAAAAAAAAATTGCCAGTCCAAAGTCTGCAAAATGTGATGGGAAAAGAATAGCTGTCTACGTTTGCGCTGTCGCAGGGGTGAGCGACCACGCGCGCAGCGCCTGCACGGTGCAGTCACAGTACAGTCAAGTGCGCATATTCAATCATTTTGGTTTAGTCCCATCTCGGCACCTTCCCATCTCGGCACCCATGAATTAATTTATCATCTTTACGAAAAATTCCCATCTCGGCACTCCGTCATTAGTCGTTGCTAAGTACACAGTCATCAAAATGGATACACTGTATCAGTATAGTGAGTAAATCAAATTAACTAAAAAATGTAAAAAAAAGTACCTATAAAATAAGTTTAATTTTATTTTTTTTGTGTTTAGTGGACAAAGTAAAATGTATTTTCATGGGACTTAAAAAAAAAATACGCAAGTAATAAGTAAGCAAGTAAGTGTCATATTTTCTGGCTATCTCTTTCGCCTCGGTTAAGACAGTCAAACCAAAGTAAACCTAACGACTGCTCATTATGGTTCATTTTTGTGTAATACTAAATTAGAAGTGCTCAGTCCAGATAGTATAATAAGACAATAGCGCAAACTAACAAAAGAAAGAGCGAGATAGAGACAATTAGCAATTCAACGATTACATGGTTCAACAATGGCTGGAAAATGGACCTCCAAATGAAGCAAGAGAATGGATGGCTAAATGGTGTTGTTACGGCGAGAGACACCGTACCACCAATAGCGTAGAAGGTTGGAATGGGAGATTAAGTAGGCGTGTCGGCAAAAGACCTACTTTAATCAAATATTTAAGTGTCGTGAAACATGATACAAGGTGGTTTGCATTTAAAATGATCAAATTTTTCAAGTGAAGTAAAATAGTAAAGTAAAAACGTAAAGTCCCATGCCGAAATCAACCAAATTGTAGCAAATTATGAAAATGGTTCGATAAATTTAAAAAGCTGCATAGAACAACTGTCTGCAATAATTTCCATATTTGTTTCGTGGACGACGGCAAAGTAACTGTGATTTTATTTGTTTTTGATAAGTAATGTTTAAAATTATTGCTATTATTGTAAGAAAATTATGTACAATGTTGATTTCTCTGTGATATAGAAGATTGAAAAAATAGTCTATTTACAACTGTTGATTAGTGCAATATTTTTTTATTAGTTTGTTTTTTGTATGAAGAGTAACAACTTGCTGTGATTTTATTATTTCAGACATTTTTAAGACTAATATTTTTTTACATTTCGAATTTTTACCTATTATGTAGGTATGAAAATATACAATTCCGATTTATGTGATAATTAAGACTGAAAATGAATGTACAGCGAGTTATAGCAATTAGCTGACCCCCTTTGCAATTATTTTATATTTTATTTATTTGAGCGAAGTAAATAAAATATAAAAAGAATTGCAAAGGGGGATCAGTTAATTGCTATGACTGTACAGTGAACGCGTAATCAAGCCTACTCGTATCATTTAGTACTAGTATGAAAGTCCTCAAAGTATGGACGCCCTTTTGCCTACATCCCGGTTATACTGATTAAACGTTAATTGTACATAATAACTGTTGATTTTTGTAATATGTTTTTACATAATTGCTGGAAAGATTTTAAAACAATTATTCCTACGAACCGTGAATTTTTCATATATTTTAAAATTTGTTATGTTACTGCCAAGACAGAGATAATGGAGCCTCTAAAAAGTGATTCAAGGGCTTGTCTGTGAAAACGGTAATTTAAAAAGAAACAAAAATTATTTAATAAATAAAAAAGTTGATTTACTTACTATACTGATACTGTGTTTCCGTTTCTTTTTGTGTACCTTAAAATGATTTATGAGAGGGTGCCGAAATGGGAATTTTTCGTAGACAAGATAAATAAAAACATGGGTGCCGAGATGGGAAGGTGCCGAGATGGGAATAAACCCCAGGCAGTGAAAATATTGCATATCTTTGAAACGGATCGTTACTTTTATCATTTTTTTTCGTGATTATTTTTTATTTGTGATTCCAAACAACTCCTCAAATTTCTTGCAGTTCATTTTTTAACACCATAGATAGATTAGGCTATAAATTATATTGATATCATGTAAATTAGCCGAGCTACTCGTATAACAATATTCACGGACGAAGTCGCGGGCGAAGTTGTTAGTTATGGTCGGATAAAGTTACACAACAATTAGTGCTTAGGCGGTTAGCTCAATAATCGCCTCAACATCAGTCGCCATCATTCTTTCTTTCAAACACCGTGATCTTGATGTTTTGTTAAGTAAGCTAGCTGTTTGTGAATGCACCTTTTAATGTTTTATATTTTCGATGACATCTGTCTATGTCAATATATATGTTTGGAGCGAATTAAACAGAACTCAATTTGTGTAAAATATCTTTTATTTATCTAAATAACATGGTGTCTCGTGGGTAAAATGGCAGATGAAGATTACAAAGTGCTTCTGGAGCAGCAAACTAAGCTGTTAGCTGCCATGCAAACCCAAATGCAAGTCATGCAGCAACAAATGGGTAACCACTATAGACGCTGTGAAAAGTCATGTCAGCGTCCCATGGCCTCAACCATTGGATGTAGAATCGGGAGACCTATTCGAAAATTTAGAATTCTTCCGCAACGGCTGGGAAAATTACTACACGGCTACCGGAATGTCTAAATGGGGACCGGAGAAAAGTGAGGTTAAGTTAAGTTAAGGCCAGCATTCTTTTAAGTGCAGTGGGCACTGCAGCAGTAAAAAAATTCATGGAGTTCGGACTCACAGAGAAGGAAAAGAAATGTGAAAAAGAAATTCTGAGAAAAATGGAAAATACTATCATAAAAAAAAACAAATGTCATCTATTCCAGATATTTATTTAACTCCAGGAATCAGCTCAGCGAGAAAACTTTCGAAGACTATTTTGTTGCACTTAAGAAGCTTGTAAGAACCTGTGGTTATGGTTTAATGGCAGACGAATTGATGAGAGATCGCCTAGTGGTTGGAATAAAGGACGGTGAGGTTATTAAAGAGCTATTGCGAAAAGAAGACTTACCCCTAGATTCTGCCCTCAATATATGCCGAGCAGCTGAGAGAGCTACAACTCAGTTGGCAGATCTGAAAAGAGAAAATGTGGTGAATAAGATAAATACATATAATAAAAAGGATAACAGTAACAAAAAAAAGGAGGAAAAGAAAATGCCAAGAAGATGCAAGTTTTGTGGGGATAATCATGTTTTCGATAAAAATTAATGTCTTGCATTTGGTAAACGATGTGAAGAATGTGGTGGTCGCAATCATTTTCAGAGAGTATGTAAAAAGAAGAACACAAGAATTAATGAGATTTATGAGAATATGAGTGACAAAGTTAGAACAAATAAGAGTTCTGGCCATATCGAAGCACCATTGATGTTTAATATCAAAGCCAAATGGAACAATATTTATTGCACATTGGATACAAGTGCTCAAGTATGTGTGATGGGTGCCGATTATTATAAAAGATAACTGGGGATGAGGATTTCCGCAATTTAACACCTTCATCAAAGAAACTCAAATGTTTCAATGGTTCAGCTATTTCTCAATATGGCACGGTGATGTTTGAATGCAGGAATAAAGATATAATAAGATAAAAAATTTGAAATCAAATTTCACATAGTAGATGTTCAACAGGAGCCACTACTTTCAGAAAAAGCATGTGTAGCTTTTGGATTTATAAAATATTGTGAGGTGGTGAAATCTGACACATGGTCAGATAATGATAAAGAAAAATTGGACCGCACAAAAGCATTGGAGATTATTCAAAAATATGATGATATTTTTAATGGTTATGGAGAGCTACCAGGAGAAGTTAATTTAGAGGTGGACACATCAGTTATTCCTAAAATACAACCTGCTCGACGTGTTCCTGTGTGCATACGGAACAGACTGCAGAAAGAATTGGAACAGTTAGAAGAAGATGGCATTATTGTGAAAGAAACTCAACATACTGATTGGGTATATAACATTTTAATAGTTAGTAAAGACTCAAAGTTCAGATTATGTTTAGATCCTATCCCATTAAATATAGCACTGAAAAGACCCAATTTTCAATTCACTACATTGGATGAAATGCTGCCAGAATTGAGCAAGGCTAAGGTCTTTAGTACAGTTGATGCCAAGAAAGGCTTCTGGCAATGTCACTTAGCAGAAAGCAGTAGTAAATTAACTACATTTTGGACACCTTTTGGACGTTACAGATGGCTGAGACTGCCCTTCGGCCTGTGCTCTTCGCCAGAAATATTCCAGCAGCAACTTACCAGTTTGTTGAAGGATCTTAGAGGTATAGAAATTATAGCTGATGATATACTAATTTATGGAGTGGGTGATACTATTGAAGAGGCAACGATTGACCATAACATAAAACTAGAGAATTTGTTGAAAAGATTACAGGAGGTAAATTGTAAACTCAATAAAGAAAAAGTCAACTTGTTGCAAACCTCTGTAAAATTCTACGGTCACATCCTGTCAAAAGATGGTTTGAAAGTAGATGTGTCCAAAGTAGATGCTATTAAAAATATGCCTACACCAACTTCAAGTAAAGATGTGTTGCGTTTTTTGGGCATGGTTGGCTACCTCAGCAAATTTATAAATAACCTCAGTATGAAAGCAACTAATCTCAGAAAGCTTACCAGAAAAGATACAGAGTTTGTTTGGTCAGAAAAAGAGGAAACAGAATTTCAGAATTTAAAAAATGTTATTAGTAACTTACAGTCTTAAAATATTTTGACATTCAAGGAAGTGGTCATTGAATGTGATGCCAGTGAGTATGGTCTGGGTGCTGCTCTATACCAGAATAATCAGATTATATGTTTTGCATCTAGATGTCTAACTCCTACAGAAAAAAAATATGCACAGATAGAGAAGGAGATGTTGGCAGTGGTATTTGCCTGTAAGAGATTTAACCAATATGTTGCAGGTAATAGTAAGACAATTATAAAAACTGACCATAGACCCCTGATTAACATTACTAATAAGCCATTGATTGAAGCCCCAAAGAGATTACAAATGACGTTACTGACTTAGCAAAAATATAATGTACAGCTGGAATTTATACAAGGTAAAGATAATTTACTTGCGGACACTCTATCTAGAGCACCAGTCAGTGATGATATGGACATGTTTTATAACCTAGAAGAAAAAATAAAAGAAAGGAAAGTTTACAAATTAATAAGCAAAGTATCAAGCATTAAATATCTAAAGGTGTCTGATAAACTTCTATGTAAGATCAGAAAATATACAGAAAAAGACCAGAGTCTGCAACAGTTAATAGACTATATACAGAAAGGATTTCCAAAATATATCTCTGGCTTGCCAATAACACTAAGTGTTTATTTCAGTTTTAAACATGAATTGTCAACATCAGATGGATTAATATTTAGAAACAATCAGGTGCTGATTGTTTCTAAACATTAATCCAGAGCTTCTAAGAAAGGAAATGACTCAAAAAGTTCATGTAAGTCATAATGGTGTTGCTAGCACTCTCAGGTTGGCAAGAGAAAATATATTCTGGCCTGGTATGTCAAAGGACCTAAAACAATATATGGAAAAGTGCTCATTTTGTATTAAGCACTCTCCTTCACAACAGAATCAGCCCTTAATCTGCCATGATATTCCATTATATCCGTTTCAATACATATCTATGGATGTTTACACTGTCAATGAAAGTACCTGGTTACAGTGGATCACTATTCGGACTATTTTGAATTGGATAAACTTAATACACTTTCAGCAAATGAAATAGTTATTTTAGGTGAGAAAAATCTTGCTCGACATGGAGTGCCACAGAAAGTCTGTACTGATAATGCCACTAATTTTGTCAATGAGATTTTTAAAAGCTTTGCAGATCAATGGAACTTTGAGCATGTTACTTCCTCACCCCATCATCCAGAGTCTAATGGGAAGGCTGAATCAGCAGTAAAGATTGCCAAGAAATTAGTTGTTCAGAGTCAGGAATTAAAGCAGGACTTGTGGTACTGTCTGTTGCATCATCGTAATGTTCCTATACAAATGGATAATACTAGCCCTGTGCAAAAGTTGTTTTCTAGAAGAACGAGAACTGGACTACCTTGTTTATTGCAACATCTCAAACCTAGAGTGGTAACTGAAGTCCCTAAAAAGATAAAAGAAAAGAAGGAAACGATAAAGGAAGGTTTTGATAAGAGAAGTAGAACTTTACCGGATTTGTTTGTGGGACAAGAGGTGGTTACTCAGTAACATCCTGAAGTTAATAAGAAATGGAGTTTTGGCACTATTACTAAGAGACTAAATGAAAGATCCTACATTGTGGCAGTAGGTAATAAGGAATATAGAAGAAGCAGATGCCACATCAAGCCTTTCTCAGGAGAAGCGGGCTCTAAGTCAGTTGGCCGACCAACAGAACGCACTGCTGAGTACAAGCCTCATGATAATAATGTTACTTTTTCAGGTGTTGATACGTTTTATCAGTGGCATCCAAATACAGAGTCTCAACTTCAAGATGAGTCTCCAGTGCAGACGTCTACTTCAGATACATCAGTTGAGCGTCCAGAAAAGTCTTCGAGGTTAGAAGTTCGACGTAGTCACCGGTCCAGAAATGTACCTCGGCATCTTACAGACTACGTGGTTTATTTTATAAAGAAAAGGGGATGTTTGTGAATGCACCTTTTAATGTTTTATATTATCTATGACATCTGTCAATGTCTAATGGGAAGGCTGAATCAGCAGTAAAGATTGCCAAGAAATTAGTTGTTCAGAGTCAGGAATTAAAGCAGGACTTGTGGTACTGTCTGTTGCATCATCGTAATGTTCCTATACAAATGGACAATACTAGCCCTGTACAAAAGTTGTTTTCTAGAAGAACGAGAACTGGACTACCTTGTTTATTGCAACATCTCAAACCTAGAGTGGTAACTGAAGTCCCTAAAAAGATAAAAGAAAAGAAGGAAAGGTTAAAGGAAGGTTTTGATAAGAGAAGTGGAACTTATATATGTTTGGAGCGAATTAAACAGTAATTAATTTGTAGTAATTAATTTGTGTAAAATATCTTTTATTTATCTAAATAACACTAGCTAAGCTTGAGCATTTTGTTTCTCCATAAGATAAGGTCGAGGTTTTAATTGAATGAAGTCATCACATTTGTAGCCATTCAAATTTTGCTTCGTCATCATTATTTGAATAATTTATTAAGTACCTACATTCAAAACTGATAGTTTAGTGTCAAGCTAGAATAATAACAATCCTAAAAGGAAGATAACAAGCATTTCCTTAATTGCATAGATTTCTAGTCAGGGCCTGATTAACCCTTAGGCTAATTAAGCTGCAGCCTAGGGCGCGAGAATCAGGGGGGGCGCGCTGAAATCAAATCTTCGCATTTGAGCGGGAGGGAGTGTCAGACTTTTACTGACTAAATTCCATCCATGTTCCTTCCTCGCCCTTTATGTTCCGGGGCCACGGTATCTCTTTCGAACAGTCCCGCAACCCCGGCAGGCTTCGGCCCCTTCACTTTGCTGACATCTCTTCGAGGCGCGCGTGGAACACGAACGCGCCGTAGACACGGCCTGTCGTCATTAGACGGACGGACGGTTAGCTAGCCCATAGCTAACCGTCCACAGGCCCGCGTCTACGGTGGCCGGTAGCCACCACGTGGCCCCTGACGCCCGGTGCGTCTCCCGCGGCTGGGGCGAGAGGCTCTCTCCCTCTCGCGTTCCGCCACCTCCTTCGCTAGCATAACTGCTTCGCAGAAGGAGGTGACGGCTTCCCATTCCGTCTCGCTCCGGACCATGGATTGAACCAGGGCCGGACGCGAGAGGTCGCCGCCGCCGATCGCCACTACGAGGACACGGCGGTGCTCCGCCCACGCAGGGCAGACCTCCACCGTTTGCTCCACCATGTCCTCCGGTCGATCCTCGCAGTGGAAACACCCGGGCGTTTCCTCCCGCCCGATTCGATGCAGGAACCTCCCGAAACATCCGTGTCCGGTGAGGCGACCTACGTCAGGCGGAAGCAAGCCACTCCTCAAAGAGGGGTACCGCCACTATCGTGGCGTGCCCTAAAATCTTCGCATGCACTATTAATCTAGCATCATTGCATCTACCCTCAGGCCCGGGCTGGCCATACGGGCAAATACCCGCTGTTCCAGATGCCTGATGGGCCGGTGTGGCCGATTGGGGGTCAACTTTCTTTTGCTATTTAAAAAAACCTCGTAATACTTACTACTTAAAGTAACGTCCTCTACCGTCAGGCCGAGGACCCAATTCAATTTACTTTTGGACTCTATCTGTAGCAATGGTAACCCCGGCTCAGAATTTTTAAAAGTTTTTAGCAAACTAGTAGGTACGTAATAAATTGTAATGTAGAGTAGAATCACTCTCAAACTAAAGTATTTCAGGCTTCTTTGTTTTTTTCTCGTGTGGTTAGTGCGTAGTGCGTAGTGCGCAGCTAACGTGTTTAGAGTTTTTATGCCGCCCATGGGCCTTTGACTTGGCTTTAAATGCCGTCGAGAAATATCTCTCAGCCTAAAAATGATCGTACTACCACCAGAAACATACACATTCTCTTTAAACCGACGCGCGCGGTTTGTACTTTGAACACTGCGAATAACTTTTAACACAAAGATTATTTTATTCTGCCTCTGGATTGGTACTCCTATTGGATTTTAGAATGATCGACCGGTATAGATAGAGGCTGAAATAAATTAGGAGCCCCTTGCCCCAATGCCTTATAGGCAATTTTGGCATGCATACATAAGGTTGTACAAGATAGATCATGTGGAAATTTTGATCTCAAATGACATAATTATTATTATCATCTGAATTTAAACGAGGCAACATGTCAAAATTTTCGAGCTCGCTTTGCTCGCTCTTGGAACCTTCTCCATCTTGGATCTTTATATTGTTTATTATAAGCCGACCAAGTCACTCCAATAGGTCGAAACAATTCAAGCCTGTCCAAGGCAAGGTGTCAATTTTTTTCGAACCCACTTTGCTTTTCAGGCTACTTCGTATTGAATCTTAGCTTTATCTGCAAGTCGACTAAGTAACTCTTGTATAAAGGATCGAAACAATTCTAACCTGTCCAAGTAGGGTGTTAAAATTTTCGAACTCGCTTCGCTCGCTCTTGGAGCCTTGGTTGTTTTTGATTAAGTAACATACATTTCTGAATAAAGGGCTGACTTTTCTGGACAAGAGAGCTCAATTTTCGAAAACTTTTATAAGTAGTATGAACCACGTTAAAATTTTCACACTAGTGAACAAAGTCAAATCTAATATACTATTTTTTAGGCCAACCGTAAGGGCGCGTTCCCACCGTGTCATGACGACAGATAATCGTGTAGTTTTAAGTGTCGTGGCTTGTTTAAATGGAGGTGTTCACATTTAGAACGACACAATTTACTGTCGTCTACGACAGTTTTTGCAGTGACGACACTTTGTCGTGACAGTGGGAACGGCAAGCACGACAGACGTAAAACGATAAAAAATCGTGGACGGCAACTCTATGTAGACGAACACGTATTTTCCCTTCCCTCTCGCATAAAATGTCGTCGCGATCCAATGGGAACAGCTAGATACGACAGTCGCTAAACGATAAAAATTGTTGACGACAAACAATCGTTATAATGGGAACAGGTAGAGACGACAGTAGAGACGACAGTCGCACAAATTAAAAATTAAAGCTAAGTATGGAGCTATAGTCTCAAGTATGGAAGTACAAACTTTGATAGACATTCCCCATAGATCTTCGGTCAGTTTGATTTTTATTTGCCGGAAAGCTTTAATAACTGTCATCGGGTTTATGTGTTTAAATTTAAATTCAGCCTGGCATCCAGATACATTCGCTTTCAATAAACCGATTGAGACTTCAGAAGAGGAATTTAGAGCCTCCGTAGTTTTTAACGGTATATCGGTAAAGAAATTTACAAATTCCTGAGCTACTTCCTGATTAGAGCTTTTAGGACCAGATACTGTATCTAATGTATAGCTAGTATTACGTACTTTCTTCCTGTTAGTCTCGCTATTTATGACTTTCCAAACTGTCTTAATTTTATTTTCTGCTGTTTTAATCTTGTTGCTAATGTGCAGGGCTTTGGCAATCTTGCAAGAATTTCTAAAAATTTTTGAATACTTAGCAACATAGTTGTTAAAAGTTTCAGTGTTTACATAAGGCTTAAGGCCATAAAGCTCAAATAGTGTTTCCCTACTTTTTCTGATACCTCTAGTTGCCCAATCACTAAATATAAATTTAGGGCAAATGCTTTTGGTCTTCTTTTCAAAAGTTTTATTGAATTCAGTGTGAACAATTGAAAAGAAATGATCATAGAATTGATTTATATTAATATTGTCATGGCTCATAACACTTAACTTGTTCTGTAGGGAAATATTGTACCTATTTAATTTACTAGAAGTTATAGGTCTAAATTTAATATCAACTTTTTGCAATGGTGTATTACACCTGAAAGTTACAGTTTGTCCGCTATGGTCAGACGGCAGACTATTTACTACGGCTCTATCTAAGTATTCACAATCGCAGAAAACATTATCTATACAAGTAGCAGAAGAAGGCGTGACTCGAGTGGGTTCTATAAAAACGTTAGTCAAGTCAAATGACTTAAAAAGATTTAATAACCGACTGCTATTTGAATTATCTTCCAAAATATTGATATTGAAGTCACCACAAATAATAGTAGATTTATTACTGGCTGTAAGTTTTGCCAGAACATCTTCCATTATTGATTCAAATAAGGAAAAGTTTTGATAGTTTGGGGGTCTGTACACACACACAATTATATGCTTATCTAGCTCAACACAGGACAGTTCGACGCAATGTTCAACCGAAAGACCTACTATGTCAGCACGTTGCTTATATTTAACACAATTTTTCACTAATATTAGGGAACCTCCACGCAGCATAGATTTACGGTTAAAGCAGCTACCCACCATATAATTCTCATAATTAATAAGCATTTGGTAATCTTTTAACCAATGTTCAGTAAAGCAAACAATGTCAAACATACTTTTCTCTAAATACAAAGTGCCAGAAGATACTTTGCTGTTGGTAGGATTAACAATATTGTTAATGGTACCTTCTGTTGTCTCACTTCCTAGTTTAAATTAATATTAAGATCTGGAGAGAGCCCCGAGACTCGCGATCCATCGCCAGACAACATGATCCTATCATTCCTAAGAGCTAATTGAGAAGTTTCCACGGTGACATATGGTTCCTCCTCAGTACAAAGTTTGTAAACATCAATAGCACTAATGCTATATTTATTTAAGGTCACCACCTGTTCATTAGTATTAGTACTAATAGTCGCAGTATCAATAATAGAACTAAACTTAGACATACTACTTATGTCTGTGTGAATATTAAAAGCTAATAGCCGAGCTATTTTGTGTCTACAACTTATAGGTAGATACACTTTACCCCGCGTCGATCTAAGTTTATCAACAAAAGTGTTAATATCAAGAAATATAAGTTTGTCACTATAGTGACCTACTAAAAAATGTATGTGTTTGTTTAACATGTGAATATAATCGTTCTTCCTACTACTTACATTTTCAAAATATGGAAAAGCACACAAAATGACTTTTTTACAATTTAACTTTAACAACTCAGAAACATAGTCAGTGATGTCTTCCTTTTTAACCTTTGAACTATTCCCAACACATATAGTAATGGTGGTACTAGGATCACAAACACTTTTTGTTACAGATGCCATGACCTGTTTGTAGGTTGACCCTGGCATACAAGTTATTTGATGATTTCCCATACGAAAAAAAACCGGCCAAGAGCGTGTCGGGCCACGCTCACTGTAGGGTTCCGTAGCTTCCCAGACCATTAAAAATACCAACATTTTTCGTCAGCAAAAATAACTTTGTTTTTGATAGTATTTGTATGAAAAACAAAGTTATCATTTGCGTTTTTTTGAAAAAGTGCTATATAACTCAAAAACTATTCAACTCATCAAGTTGAAAATAATTTTCCTAGAAAGTTCATATAAAGGTCTACTTCTGTGATTTTTTTCATATTTTTTAAACTTATGGTTCAAAAGTTAGAGGGGGGGGGGACACATTGTTTTTGACTTTCGGAGCGATTATTTCCTAAAATATTAATATTATCAAAAAATGATTTTAGAAAACCCCTATTCATTTTTAAATACCTATCCAACAATATATCACACGTCAGGGTCAAAATTAAAAAAAAAATCGCTCCCCACTTTACGTCTGGGGGAGGTACCCTAATAAAAATGTTTTTTTAAATTTTTATTTTTGCACTTTGTCGGCATGATTGATATACATATTGGTACCAAATTTCAGCTTTCTGGTGCTAACGGTCACTGAGATTATCCGCGGACAGACAGACAGACAGACATGGCGAAACTATAAGGGTTCCGTTTTTTGCCATTTGGCTACGGAACCCTAAAAAGAAAGCAAGCTACTGGAAGTCACAGCTCCTGAGAGAGGCACCTCCTAACAATACCATCCGTATCCACTGTCCAGAAGTATAATGGACTCTTGGCTAAATAAACACAGCCGCTCGGGTCGATCTTTAGGTTAAGCTGTGCTTGCCTAGGTTGATCTGTGGATACCCATCCACAGATCAACCACCTTTACATACCGAGTTTCAAAGCACGTTAAGCTGATTTGTAGATCTTTGACAGTGGGTTTTAGTGGCCCAAGAAGTGTGATAACCAGTCTAATCAAGTGGTATCGTATAACCCAGTACTAACTGGGTTGTGGAGGTCAGATAGGCAGTCGCTTCATGTAATATAATACTGGTATTCAGCTGTATCCGGTTAGACTGGAAGCCGACCCCAACATAGTTAGAAAAAACCGGCCAAGAGCGTGTCGGGCCACGCTCACTGTAGGGTTCCGTAGCTTCCCAGACCATTAAAAATACCAACATTTTTCGTCAGCAAAAATAACTTTGTTTTTCATAGTATTTGTATGAAAAACAAAGTTATCATTTGCGTTTTTTTGAAAAAGTGCTATATAACTCAAAAACTATTCAACTCATCAAGTTGAAAATAATTTTCCTAGAAAGTTCATATAAAGGTCTACTTCTGTGATTTTTTTCATATTTTTTAAACTTATGGTTCAAAAGTTAGAGGGGGGGGGACACATTGTTTTTGACTTTCGGAGCGATTATTTCCTAAAATATTAATATTATCAAAAAATGATTTTAGAAAACCCCTATTCATTTTTAAATACCTATCCAACAATATATCACACGTCAGGGTCAAAATTAAAAAAAAAATCGCTCCCCACTTTACGTCTGGGGGAGGTACCCTAATAAAAATGTTTTTTTAAATTTTTATTTTTGCACTTTGTCGGCATGATTGATATACATATTGGTACCAAATTTCAGCTTTCTGGTGCTAACGGTCACTGAGATTATCCGCGGACAGACAGACAGACAGACATGGCGAAACTATAAGGGTTCCGTTTTTTGCCATTTGGCTACGGAACCCTAAAAAGGCTATAAGGCAGATGATGATCCACTGTCCAGAAGTGCCACTTTCTGAATCAAGCCCATTATCCAGCATCCAAGCTAGATGCCTAACGAAAGATTCGAGATATTTTCGACAAAAATACTCGTAATTATTATCTTTAAGTATTTAAATAGTATTTGCCAGATTGAATGACGCCGTGAAATCGAAATGCGTCGCAAAGATAAAATAACTGAGTCACCATAAGGAAGTCAAGTGAAAATGTCCTAAAAATGTTAATTTTGAACTGTAATAAAATCGTAATAATGAAAATTTATTACCTCGCAATACACATGTTTTAACCATGTCATAACAAAATTAGATATATCGATCTTTCCTTAAACATAAATCATGGTATTAGTATGTGGTTCTTTTGTGGCAATATTAGGATCTACCAACAAACCTATGGAATCAATTTGCCTAATCATTTAAATAATAATAGATGAGGTAGGTAGTACCTATTTAAATAATAAATGCCACTAGTTTGATGTGTGTTTCGTGTTTTGATACTTAATGTTTCTAACGAGATCTGGAATAAATTAAGTGATTTTATAGATTCCAAAACCAGTGGAGTTTTATCAAACAAAAAGACAACTTGTCAATATTTATGTGAAATACTGTCACAAAAAATCTGCCTCGTTGATCTAGTGGTCGCAAAAGCCTACTGAGCAAGCGGTCTCGGGTTCGAATACCATGTCGGACAAAGTAAAGTGTCGTTCTTAAGAGTATAGGGTCCTGGGTTCGAATCCCGGTAGGAGCAAATGTTTGTGTGATGGGCATGGACATTTTGACGACCCGAATGGCGCAGCGGTAGTGAGGCTGCCTTACGTTCTTAGGGTCCCGGGTTCGAATCCCGGTAGGAGCAAATGTTTGTGTGATGAGCGTGGACATTTGTTTCCGAGTCATGGATGTTTATATGTATAATAAGTATGTATTTACAAAACAAAAATTATATATGTAGTATATCAACTGTCTGGTGACCGCGACACAAGCCTTGCTTAGTGTGGCACTAGATGGCGCTGTGTGTAAAGTCCAGCGATATTTTACTTATTTGTTTCCGAGTCATGGATGTTTATATGTATAATAAGTATGTATTTACAAAACAAAAATTATATATGTAGTATATCAACTATCTAGTGTCCACGACACAAGCTTTGCTTAGTGTGGCACTAGGTGGCACTGTGTGTTAATGTCCAGCGATAAAAAGAAAAAATAAGTGTTATTAGGTTTTTCCACCAGGAACTTCTCAGTTTTAGTTTGTCCCCATTTGAATGCTATGAGCTCGTCACTTTATATGGAACTTAAACATAACTAACTAATATGGATGCACATGTTATAGATAAATATCTTTATAACCTTTATTTACACTCTTATGCCATTCCTCTGCCCTTCGAGATTTGGGAATTACAGTCTTCACACTAAATCATATTTATTACCTACATCAATTACCACTAATTACATGTCTATTCAAATTATCGTCAAACTCACGATACAAATCGATAATTGCTGTATCTACTTAAAAAATCCCTCCGGCAAGCCGCAGGAGGAGGTAGATTTCGAAGAAGGTGCTGGAGCGTCCGACTATTGAAAATTTGTACAAAGAGTTGTACTTATGTGTACAATCTACAAAAAAAAAATATGATTTCAAAATCGTTGTCCTGTAATGGAAAGTTTACCCTTTTTAAATTCTCTCATAAGAGTTTAGCATGGAAACGCCCTCAAATGTTTAGTTATAATTTTTTATTTCGAAAACTATAAGTTTTATCGCTAAACTTTGAATGTAACAATTGTAAAGTAAACAATTTGCTTTCAAAAAAAAATATTTACGACGTTCAAAATGTTTACTGTTTCGGAGATATGATTTTTTTTCGCAAAAAATTTGGAATTTTCAACCTCCTCCCCAATTTAGGGGTTGCATCAAAAAAGTTTTAATTTAACGATGTCCGTATTCGTACTCAGAATGATAAAAATGAGAAACGGTTCAAAAATTTTCCACAGGAAAAAAGTTATGGCCAAAAAACTGATTTTAGAAAAACCGCCCCCCCGCCGCCCCCCATGGACGAATTCCGCCCATTCACGAACTTAGCCTAAGTTTTGACCGTTTCGATTTTTTGGCCAAGTTTGAAAGCAATCGGTTCATAATTGCGACCTGTAGAGTGTGGCTAAATTTTGCTTGTCACCCATATACATACGTATTCATATAAATCCCCGTAGGTGAGAGACCAATAGGTAGATTTTTTTTTTTTCAAAAAAAGGAAATCTACCTAAAACGGTGTAACATAAAAACGCACAACCTTTGGAAAACCTGTTCAGGTGGAGATAGATGATTCTTCCCTTTTTTTTATAATGGTAAATCATCAAATAACTTCTCCCATTCTGGGCGGAGCGGGAGGGAGTGTCAGACTTTTACTGACTAAAACCCATCCATGTTCCTTCCTCGCCTTTTATGTTCCGGAGCCGCGGTATCTCTTTCGAACGGGCCCGCAACCCCGGCAGTAGATGATTCTTCCCTGAAGTGTAAAGTGGTGTTACCCCACAAACAATGGGACACTTGGTATCATGCCCTCCCTGTCCTGTTATTTGCACAGCACAGGAGCTAATGGACGCTACTGAAAGTGCCAAACTGGTCGAAAAAAAAATTTGGGCTGACTCATTTTGAATTGTCAAGAAGAAGCGTCCATTTCTAAAGAAGGAACATTTTTTTTGCAAATTTTGAGAAATTTCATAGTCCAAGACTGCACACGAGAGATCTTGCGAGAGATCTTGATTTCTCTTGGTCTTCTTTTTTATTTAACACCTTTTACTGTTAGTAAAATACAGGCTAGGCAGATAATGACTTTTTACTGTTAGTCTATGTCATCCCACTGCTGGGCAAAGGCCTCTCCCCATGACTTCCATATTCTTCGATCCAGGGCCAATGTGGACCTCTGTTCGTTGGTTTTGTCTAGCTCGTCCCGCCATCTCCTGCGAGGTCTACCGCGTCTACGTAACACCTTGTATAATAAAATTGCAACAGCATTGTCAAACTCATCGGATTCATATTCATTTATTTTGCATACCATAATGTAAAAAGATGTCACAGATGTACCATTGACATTCAAAGAGTCAAAGTCAGGGTCAAAACGAATTTAAATGCTTACCTAATATATTCTAATATTCTAGATTCTTACCTTCCTTTTAAAATTGTAAATGGTATTTTATTACTTTTATTTTAACCATTAATCGTATTAGATTTATATTGTGATAATATATTTGTCTGACTAAATACTCCCTATTTCTTTGTTGCAGCCTAAAGTCTGGACTTGTGATCAGTTGATGATAACAGGTTTGCTTTATTTGGCAAAACGTGGTGAAATATGAACCTACACTTCGGCCTACCCCTGATACGGTGCAATTCTTCGTAGTCTTGTAACAACATGGATTTTCTCAGACAGACTCAAAAAATTCCAAGTCTTAACAACATCATAACACGCATTGTAAGTAGTGCCAAGGAGTTAAGCAGAGGTCTACCTCATAGTACATCCACATTTCAAACAAATTCGGTAAGAAATCACTCGGGAACAAAACTATATCATATTCGAGTCAAAACTTAAACGAGAAACCCAAAGACGTCTGTAAGTCATTCAAGAGATTTATTTTGTTCAAACTGTGCACATTTAATATCTAGTTTGTGAACACTTGTTAATTTTAATGTTTATGTTATCATCGCAAATCTTAGAAGTAATAACAATTCTTAAAAGAGCTATTTATCTTTTGCTTAAACTGTCGTTGAAAGTTCATTGACCATTGCCTAAATACTGACTATGACTCAAAATCATAAGGAAATATTGGTTTGAAGGAAAGGCTTACAATTTTGCGAAAATGTGAGCTGCTAAATAGTGCATTTATTGAACTTCCGACTTCAATGTCTACCGAATCGGACATGCTTACGTGCACATTGTGCGCACGACGCATACGACACATACGAGTATGTTTTGCAATCGAAATAATTGAAAAACCGAAGAGTTATCATTATTCGTTGGTCGAGTTGTAGATTCCATTGTTGAGTATGATTCCCGGTTCAGGCAAACTGTTATTGGGTTTATCCATCAGTTTTCCAGTATGGCTACTGGCCACGGATTCTAAGGCACGGGTCAAACACAAGTGGCGTATGGCGTATGGCGGTGGCGCCACTTCCTCGCCCTCCGCGCACCCGCAGCCGCTCCGCGCCACCGCATACGCCACTTGTAGGTATATGACCCGCGCCTAAGTTAGTGGCTGGTTGATGGCAATAGGATCGCCCCCTATTAGGCGATCCGTGAGTGTACTCTTAGGTACCCTGCCTAACCCTTCGAAGATTACGAGCGTGATATTATAATATGAAAATCAGCTTCTAACGCAGTCCAATGCTAAACATAGCGTCTCTTAAACTGCGCCACAAAACCCTTGACCTCCGCCGACACAGCCACCTTTGAAGGTCGTGGACATATCTAACCTGGGGCGCTCGCCAGGGCCGTGTATCGATCGGCATTGGACGCTTCCAATGCCGATCGATACACGGCCTTCAATCCAGGACTCGCTCGCTCCATCGACCATTGACCAGTCCTTCGACAAACGTACGATCGATCAAGCTATTTGGTTCACATTTTACAATGTAATTTGTGAGTTAAAGTTTAAACCACCGTACCTGCCCACCAACAGCTTGCACCAACTTGTGGACTGACTACCAACCAGATAACTTACCAAGTCTGACGAAATAGCAGGATAATGTTTTGTAAGACATTTTGAGTTGAATGGATTTTATAAGATGTGTCACGAGACATTACTCATACAATTTTGAGTTGCCAGTCATGATGGCAAGTCCAGTCATCATTCATTCACTAATAGTTCGTTATCACGAACTACTTGGACCATTGATTTGACGATTTATTAATGACTTTAATCAAAATTTATTATTTTTGTACAGTCATCTCTATACAACAAAATTGAAGAGTACCTAAATGCATACTTAATATTCTTAAATGTGGATATATATTTTTATCGTGTGGTTAGTACTCGTACCTAACCTGTTGTCAGAGTTTTTATGCCGCCCATGGACCTAAGCTCTGACTTGGTTTTTCATGCCGTCGAGAAATATCGCTCACGATGTTTTCCTTCACTGAAAAAAGTGATAATTATACAATACGCACATGAATCCGAAAAATCAGAGTGAACTGGTAGATTATACAGGGTGTAAACAAGCTCATCACGAAGCCGTCAACCAAGCACTCAATACATAAAACTAAGTAACTTTATGCAATTTTTTTTGCTGAGAAACTTCTTTGAGATCTTATATCATATTAAATTGTGTTAAGTCAGCCAGTTAGATAGCAGTTAGAACAACGCCAAGGTAAATTAACACACCAGTAATTATACACTATAGGACATAGGACTCCCTACTCTCTTGACACTTACCTCAGCTTCATTACAACCAGTTCCTATGAGGAAGACCAGCTCATCACGGCCCCTCCGTCTCTGAGCCTGCCCAAGATACCGACTATTTCAATGAAATAAATTGCTTTTGCCAAAGCATGGTAAAAGATTACCATATGATAAAAAATAATAACCAGTCTTGCCAAGAGGTTTCGTATTACCCAGTACTAACTGGGTTGTGGAGGTCACTCCATGTAAACTACTGGTATTCAGCTGCAACCGATTAGATTAGAAGCCGACCTCAACATATGTAGTTGGGAAAAGGCTGAACAGATGATGATGGTTTTCAATAATAACAAATTAACCCTGGGTATTGGTTTAAAAATGCTTGCATTTCATATATTTTAGTGACTAAAATAATACAATATGGATTAATAAATACATATTATTACAACAATAAATTGACTCCCGTAATTAAGTCAGTTGTTATTACATTCTATTAAATGTGGCTTTCAGCGTATTGATACCGCAAAATATAATAATTTCATCAAATTATTGGGGGAATAATTCGGTTTTGACATTACGCCTGCAATTTACTGGAGATGAAAACTGAGAGACTAAAACTGAAATAATGGTACAAGTCCTTTTTAACCCTCAACGCAAAAACGACGGAGTGTTATAAGTTTGACGTGTCTGTATGTGTGTCTGTCTGTTTCATCATTGCTGCCGAACGGATGAACCGATTTTTTTTTGGTTTGTAAGGTGAATTAGTCGGGAGTGCCGCCGCCACAGAATGGCGGATTACATATTTATTCAACAACTCCCTCAATATAGGTATCAAATAAAAGGGCTTGACTAGTAGAATACTATGCGCTACAATAAATTTCAAATCCAAAATAGCCGCCACCCCAAAATAGTGAATTACCTACATTTTTTTTTACAACTTCCTCGATATGGGTATCAAATGACACCCGTAAGCCGCGTTAAGGAACTTCGTTCCAAAAAAATTGTCGTCGTTGTGTCGGGGGTTTTTTCAATTTTTAATTTGATGTTACTTGTTCATTATTTTGATTATAAGTTTAAAACATAAGTCCGTCACAAAAATGTAATTTTTTTTTTTTTTTTTTTGGGTAGGGCATCTCGCAGTTCAGTCTACGAAGACTGGCTACTGCTTAACCGGGCAAGTCCTGTGGATGCCTTGAATTTAAGGCCTCCAGCCAGGGCAAAAATGACTAAAAACTAAGCGACAGCGCTCTAAGGGCACCCCCTGTGGGGTACGGACCTCGGCTTAGGGCGTCGCTGGGGGCAGCAAAGGGACAGGCTGGATCTGATTGTCATTATTTAGACGGTTTTATTGCTAAAGGCTCAGCATCGCGGGCTGGCTCGGGCAAGGGTCGGGGAGGGATTGACTTGGGATTACGCGCCGGACCTCGGCGGCGAGGTCGGAATGTCTTCGGTTTGTATTTGTACATTCTACGAACTGTACTGGTATCTTTCCTACTCTCTTGCAAGATAGTGATCGGATCGTCGGGGGTGACTAAGGTGTGACGCGGACGTTGGACTGAGCTAATACGCGATGGGTCGTACCGGGCGGCCGATGCGATTAGGGGGTTCCTATGTTTGATGGCAGTGTCGAAGTAACGCTTGGAAAGGCGTTTCATGAACTGCTTAACGGTAGGGATTCTAAGGTCTACGTGTAGACTGTCATTACGGACGTACGGGGGGGCACCGGTGATTTTACGGAGGAATCGGTTCTGCAA
This sequence comes from Xestia ashworthii, assembly GCA_950022955.1. Taxonomy (NCBI): domain Eukaryota; kingdom Metazoa; phylum Arthropoda; class Insecta; order Lepidoptera; family Noctuidae; genus Xestia; species Xestia ashworthii. The sequence continues at coordinate 20,407,665 of OX465555.1, forward strand.
GGTCTGCATCGTGTGGATATGACGCGGGTGGGCATGAGCGAATACGATACAAGCGTATGTCATGATGGGACGGATGACTGCGGTGTAAAGACGCAACTTGCACTTGAGTGACAACTTGCTCTTCCTAGTGATCATGAAATGGAGTCGGCCCATAGCAAAGGCAGCTCGGTCACGAGCTGCTTTGATATGAGCCTTGAATGACAGATGGTCGTCAAGAATAACTCCAAGATATTTGGCTTGCTTCTCCCAAGGGATAGGCTTGCCAAACATAGTGACGGGGGACCTGGCGAACGCTTAAGGCGTGCCTTATAATACAGAACTGCCTGGCTCTTGTCAGGGTTAACCTCAATCCTCCACTTACGGAACCAAGCGCCGAGCGAGTCGACAGCTGTTTGGAGGATGCGACGGATGTTAGTCTGAGAACGGCCGGTGTAGTAAATTGCCGTGTCGTCGGCAAATAGGGCTAACTGAACCTTCTTGTTCTTGGGGATGTCACTAGTATACAACGTGAACGCGAGGGGAGAGATAACGGAGCCCTGAGGGACTCCGGCACGGATAGGATGGGGAGAGGATAACGTCTCACCCACACGGTAGCGGAAGGTACGGTTTGACAGAAAGTCTCGTAAGATGAGCACGGGACGGTCAGGCACACCGAGTTGGTATAGCTTATATAATAAGCCATTGTGCCAGACCTTGTCAAAGGCTTTCGCTATATCGAAATACATCACGCCCGTCATCGCTCCGCGCTGGAAACCAGCGCTAACGTGTTCAACGATGCGGTGGACTTGATGTATGCAAGAATGTTCGGTCCTGAAGCCGAACTGTTCTTTAGGGATGAGGCCCTTTGTCTCGGCATAATCTCTGAGACGCTTATAAATAAGCCTTTCATACATTTTGCCGAGAGCACTCAGGAGACTGATCGGCCTGTAGCTCGAAGGCTGGGCTTTCGGTTTCCCAGGTTTGGGAATACCTATAACAGTGGCCTCTTTCCACGCTTGGGGGAACATATTGTTGCTCAGGGCGCCATTGAAGATGGCAGCCAAAAGGACTATGAGCCGGGCGGGGAGGGCTTTAAAAACTCTATTAGTGAAGCCATCGGCGCCTGGGGCTTTCCGAGGCTGTAACTTATCTATGATATCTTTGACCTCTTCCGGGGTGATGACGGGGAGAGGGTCATCGGGGTCTTCTACAGGGGGAAGCGATGCTCTACGTTCGACTTCTGCATCCACCTCATCAAGGTGCTGCTTGTCTACTGGTAGAGTGCTCGGTGAACATTGGGATTCCAAACGGTCGGCCAGACATTCTGCTTTTTCAGAGTCGTCAAAAGCGACGCTCTTATCGGGACGGATGAGGGGTGGAGAAGAAACCTCTTCCGAGGTGCGCAACTTCCTCTGAAGCTGCCGAAAGCTAGGTGAGTGGGCTCAAGTTCGCTGAGCGTTTTGTCCCATTGATTCGAACGAAACTCACTGGTGCGTTTCTTTACAGCACGCTGTAAGGAACGCATGTGAATCTTGTTCGCTTCGCAGGGCCAAGAGCTGTAGGCACGTATGGCCGCATTTTTCTCGTTTATCAGTTCACGAATGTCGTCGGGAAGTATCCAGCGTTGATCGCTCATCGCTGGTACTTCTCGAGAACAATCCTTCAGTACGGATTGTACGTGTTCTGTAAACGAGTTGATTGCGGCCTCGGTGTCTGCGACGGAGACAATATGGTCGGGAATACCATCAAGAAGCGGTGACGTTTCGGATTTCAGCATATCGCTTACTTTCCTCCAGTCAGTGGTGAGAGTGGTGGGAGGGGGTTGGCTGGGGTCAATGATACCCGAGCGAGGAATTAAGTGCATGAGCACTGGACGATGGTCAGAATGGAGCTCGTGTAACGTCTCAATCAAATGTAACCGAAGGTTCACGTTCTTGAGCAGCGCTATATCGAGCACGTCAGGATGATAGCTGGGAGTGTCGGGATAATAGGTGTGCTCGATAGGAGCGATCGGGTCAAAGTTGAGAGACAGACCTAGATCGTAGAGGACTTTCCCTCTCGGGTTCGTCATTCTACTGTTCCAGGCTGGGTGTTTGGCATTAAGATCGCCCGCGATGATCACGGAGTCACTTAAGCCGAAAAGGAGGGTGAGATCATTAACCAGGAGGTTGTGATCTTCCGACGTGTTAGAAGGGGCCAAATAAGCAGACACTAAGTGGATCGGTTGATGACCGGTCATAGCTAGCCGACAGATTGAAACCTCAAGTAGGGACTTTAAAGGAGGGGGGTCGATAGGGATGCAGTGCAGTTCCTTGCGAAAGTAAATGAGAGTGCCACCCTTGTGGCAACGTAACCTATCATTGCGAACTAAACGGTAGTTTGCAATCTTGGGGTCGCGGTGGCTGGGTTTAAGGAAGGTCTCCTGGATGAGGAGTACATCAACGTTGTGGTCACGGAGGAAAGAGGCGATCTCGTCGCGTTGACCTCTCATGCCGTTGGCGTTAAAGTAACCTAATCTAAGGGACCGGGGTTGGGTGCAAGAGATTCCGGGTGTAATATCCATTACGGTGCGAAACTAAGGTTGCTTAAGGCTGACTTGATGACCGGATAGGCATCAATGATATCAACTACTTGCTGAAGGTCCGTTGCAGCCCTGAGTTCGGCCACCATGCGGTCGGCCTCAGGGGTGCAAAGGGGCTGATACTTCATCAAGTATTTGAGGTTAGATTCCTGTGAAGCAGGAGCGCGGGTTGGAGCGACGGGAGCGCGGGTTTGAGTGACGGGAGCGCGGGTTTGAGGAAGGACCTGAGGGGCGACCACGGGAGTGGGCGCTGGTACAGGGTTTTCCATTAGACCGGGCATGGGGGGGTTGGGTTGGGACTTCGCGAGGGCTGGGAACGCTTGCTGATGGTTCAGCATGTTCCATGGGGAGGGCCTCTGCGGGCTGAGACGCTCGGGGAGGACCTTGGAGGGGACTTGAAAAGAAGAGGGAGCTTCCCTCTGCTGGCGTTGGTTGGCGCGATTGGCCAACTTACCAGCGGACTGTTTGGGGGCTTTGGGACAGCCCCTGTAGTTAGCCGGGTGGCCAGACTGACCGCACAGGACGCAACTAGGCGGCTCTGTGCAGAGATTCCTGTCCTTAGGACGGGTGCAGTCTGCACACAAAAATGTAAATATCGAAATTATCATTTATATCTTCACTTTGTAGAACATAGTGATGATCACGTGGCTACGAAAAAAATACATCATCATCATTCTTTTGGCCTTAAAAAAATACATGAACCCAAAATACACTTGTATCGATATGTACTGATACAAGTGGAGAAACTTTGTTATTGTAGTTTGAGGCGGTACTAACACACGAGCCGTAGGCGAGGGTGTTTTTGAGCCAAGAACTGCAACAATTAAATATCCACGTGTATCAAACGACGTTATTCCAAACACTTATGAAGAAAAAAAATTAAAGAATGTAAAATATTTGTGTCATGAATTATTACGAGACTATGATTGAATTTTTTTTTTTTTTCCGCACTTTGCTATCGCCAGGTTGAAGGAGAAGCAAAAGTATGAAGCCGTTATACAGCCTAATATAAAAATTAGTTGTTTTTCATATATTTTTGAATTTAGAACACAAATAAATGTTAATTTGTTTATAAAAGTAAAAATTAGTTCTAAATAATCATATTATTGAATTTATAAACACAATTTTAATATTCAAAAAATGTTTACGCCGTAAAGACGTGGACTGCTTTGCCGAAATTAAAAAAAAACATTCACCTCTGACTATAGGCATTGAACCAATTTGGACTAAGTATACGTAGGTATAGTTATCATTGGCAATTTCACTTTTCGCACACGTGTGGAAAAAATATCAAAAACGCACGTGTGTGAAATACACAGCATTTTGAACCTAATCGTAGTGCGAAAAGAACCAGTTTTCGAGGTAGTGTATTGAAAAATACATTTTATCAGTTTAACATTAAAAAAAAACAGAAAATAACCATATTCATCAGGCAACTTAACCCATTTTAAATTCTATAAATTATTGAAATAACTAATCTTAACTGGTCTAGATTAGTTAATATTGACAAAACTAGTTTTGATAAACGCACGTGTTGTAATTAAACTTTTTTACGCACGTGTGTGTACAGGCGTCACAACCTGGCCATACTACTTGGTCCGGTTGCGGTGTTCCAATGAAGCAACTGTGGAGCCTGATCCCAAACCATGGCCTAACTCCTGACGTGCTCTATTTATTTCATAAATATTTTTTTTACATTGTTTTTGCAATTGTTACAATTTTTTACATACTTGAAACACTATTCAACCTATCCATTAGCACAATGTTTTAAGTGCGTTACATTGAGTTCTATCACAAAACATGATTTTTCACCCCAAAAAAAAAACCGATGGATCTTTTATTCAACTAACCAACGAACACAACCAGTTTCACAGCAATATTTTTTTGCGTTAAGTTACCTAGTTTGATGTACAGAATGCTTGGTTGAAGGCTTCGTGATGAGGTTGTTTACACTCTGTATAAGATTAATCATCAATGCTTGCTAGATGCGTGGCCTCGCAGATCAGACTCACATGTTTTATTTGATCGCAATTTTATCCAATACCCTAATCTAAATCAAGTGCCTTATCAAAGTAATTTTCAGATTAAGTAATTTTTATTGTTATTATTTTTCTGACAATGTTATGGAAATATTTGTACGCCGAAACTTACAGCTAAACATGTTTGGACTTAAACAAAATAATATCTTGCATGCTCTTGTATGTATACAATGTTTAGACAAATAAAGAATCTTATCTTATCTTAACAATTTATGGTCCACCTTGTCAAAAGCCTTTCGAAAATCCGTGTAGGTGTACACAGCATCCACTTGGATGTGATTGTCCATCTTCTCAAATAAATAATTTGATATCTACTCAATATACACTCTAATAATAAAATCTACAATAATACCGCTGCTGCGTGCAGCATCTTTAAAATGTGATTGACCTAAGTTAAAGGTTTATTACATTTAAATGCTATAATCAAACAAAAAAGACTTACCGTAAAATGGGGTGAATAGAAATGCAGGGGTGAATAGAAACAAAACTTTGGAATGGATTTTAAAGTTGAATTCACATGATACGGTACCAACAAGTACTCTATTGTGTTATCTAAATTATACTTAATTATAAAGGTACCTTTTTGGCAATTTACAATATAAGTTCAGCGATAAAATCGCTTTTAAAGTTTTGTTTCCATTCACCCCTGCATTTCTGTTCACCCCGTTTTACCCGGTACTTCCACTTCGAGTTGCGTTATATGCCTATTGCATTTTATATCAATGCATAATTCATAAGCTCCAATTTTTTAAGACACCATTTTTAGGATTCCGCAGTACTGACTATAGTTTCGTCTTGTCCGTCTATCCGTCCGTCAGTCCGAGGTTTTGCTCAGAGACTGTTAGTACTAGAAACTGTAATTTTGTAGAGGCGTGTATATCAATTACGCCGACGAAATGGTAAAATAATATTTTGGATAATATTTTTTTTTAGGGTAGCTATAGCTCCCCAACATAAGAAGTGTGTATGTTTTTTCGTTGTCTAACCTATCGTGAGGGGGTATCGTTGAATAGGTTTTTTAAAATGACTAAGGGGTTGCAAATCCAATTTTTCGATTTAATGCTCCATTTAGCAAATATTTGTTCCAGTAGGGCGTCCCCTACTGTAAAAGCTAAACTGCTGGCTTGAAAAATCTGGAAAAATTCATGATGATAGTACATTTCATGAAATTTAAAGGAAAATTATAGCGGCTAAGATAATTTTATTAGTTTAGCAGTAATAGTCGTTGAACTTAGGTGTTAGATAATATTGTACCAAATACAAAATCCTTAGAATAAATCCTCTAAAGTGACTAAGATGAATTGCTTGTTTATAACGGGTAAGTGCATTGAAAAACAAAACGAAAAATAAAAAAACATAATAAATTATCATGTGAAACGCGTAGTGTAAGGTTCCGTAGTACCCCGGTACTACGGAACCCTACACTACGCGTGGCCCGACACGCACTTGGCCGATTTTTTAAAACATCATTTTTACAAAATACATACAACTTATTGAGTTAAAAAAGAATATGCAAATAATCAAAATCGTCGTTCATTCAAATTAGGCTGTTATTCAAAATTTTTTACGGCAATGAATATATGAGGCAGGCCCCCAAAATGTTCAACACTTGTTTTTGTTTTTTCGACATTAACTTTTCAATACCATTTTGAAATCCTTCGGAAAAATTTTCAAACTAATTAAAATTTGCCCTATCCGGGAATCGAACCCAGGACTTCATGATCACCAGTCGCGATTGCAAACACTGGACCAACGAACCAGTCATTATTTATATCTCACTAAAGTCCATGTTCACCAAAAAGATGACAGTCTGATTATCTAAAACAGCTGTTTAAAACATATTTTTGATGCATTTTTGTATGGTAATATGTCACAGTGACAGCTGTTTTTAGATAATCAGACTGTTATCTTTTCGGTGAACATGGACCTCAAACACAATTTTCACAGATTAGTGTTACTAGACACCTCATACTTGCAGTACCTATTGGTATGTTAATTGATACAAGTATTTCTTTCGTAACACGCGTCAATGCCAAAGCAATTGTCATCAGGATCTTGAACTCCGACATTTTTGTATTGTAATCTAATTGTTTTCTTTACAATGAGACTGAAATCTAGCCTTCGTAGGTAGATATTCGTTGAGCTAAAAACATGTTACCCGGGCCGTACTTGCCATAGATATAATAAAGGAGATATGCCCGTTAGACGAAAATGTATCGGAACCCTGTGTCTCCGCTTTGCCCCTACCACACTTCAACTACTACACATGCAGTTCAGTAAACGCAATAGATACGCAGTCGCGCACACACTCGCATTTCTTAAAACAGAACGTCGTACATAATCAATTATCCCATCTAACACATTTTGTATCTACCATGCACCGTACAACTTACCCACACAAAAACATTGGTACACAAGCGCATCATTAAATCGTCGTAAGAAGCAGCGGCCACACTACGCAATGCATCCGCTTATTGAACTATCGTTTGATGATTTTTACATTGCTTATCCAGTCACATAGCGACAAACAAAGATGGTGCTTGAGGAGCAATGTATTTATTGCAAAATAGTATAGGCATTTGCTTATGACTGGGCCTCTTGTGCCACACCGACAAGCCCCCTTGCCACTTCTCCTGTTTTTTTTATATTTCTATGGTCCTTGCCTATTGGAGCATGTAACACGTATACCAGGGCCTGGCTTGGACCACTATCATCTGCCCATCCTTTTCCCAACTATGTTGGGGTCGGCTTCCAGGCTGACCGGATGCAACTGAATACCAGTATTTTATATGGAGCGACTGCCTATCCGACCTCCACAACCCAGCTTAGTACTAGGTAATATGCTACCCTTACGTAACCCCAATCTCTGCGTCTCCCCCCCCCCCCCTGGGCTGGCTTGGGCCATGGAAAAAAAAATCTTTTTAAAACGTAACACAATGCCCGTAATCGAACGAAAAGCAGCTGGATTATGGATGCTGGATAATGGGCTTGATTTAGAAAGTGGCACTTCTGGACAGTGGATCATCATCTGCCTAGCCTTTTTCTAACTATGTTGGGGTCGGCTTCCAGTCTAACCGGATGCAGCTGAATACCAGTATTTTACATGGAGCGACTGCCTATCTGACCTCCACAACCCAGTTAATACTAGGTAATACGATACCACTTGGTATGACTGGTTGTCAGACTTTTTGAGCCACTGTAACGACTGTCAAAGATGGACAAATGACAGCCGGGACCAACAGCTTAACGTGCTTTCCGAGGCACGGAGGAAACCCGGTATGTAAGGGTGGTCACCCATCCACAGACAAGGTCCATGTTCACCGAAAAGATAACAGCCTGATTAGCTAAAAACAGCTGTCACTGTGACATATTACCATACAAAAATGTGCTTTAAACAGCTGTTTTAGCTAATCAGGCTGTTATCTTTTCGGTGAACATGGACCTTAGGCAAGCACGGCTTAACCTAAAGATTGACCCCGAGTGGCTGTTACTATTTAGCCACGAGGTCCTCCATTGATCACCTCCAAACAGCTGAAAAGAACAACTGCGAGTATATTTTTAGCAAAACTTCGACAAAAAATATACTTGCGGGCAATCTTTGCGGAGTGCCGATAAAAGTAAAAACTAAGTCATCTATATCTGCTACGGGTTGTGCCCTGCGCACGCCTAAGTGGTGCTACACCGTAGTGGATCGGCTACGAGTGCTATGAAGCGTTAGGTGACGACAAAAAGTGCTCAACGCGCCTACAGAATTAACTATAATTAGTATGCAGCAAGTAAAATTAGAAATCCATTCAAAATAGGACGGACATATTCCATTAAAACATGTGAAAAAGCAAGGTCAAATCGATAATACATAAATATATCTAAGGAGATTAATTAGTAGCTATAGCCCATTACAGGACCTATAATAATATTGATAGGATATAAAAATATATTTTTATGTCACGATAATATCTGAGCCCTTGATATTTGTCCACACAATAGCTAAAAATATTAGGGTCGCCTATAGTAGTGTTGTGAATCAAATCGATTTCTGGTACAACGGTAAAGATCGATATTTAATAGGTAGAATTTCGAACATTTTTATTTAAAAATAAATTGCTTAATAAATAAATGCATCAACTAATTGAAGCTTCAGAAAAATTAAAACTAAATATTTGGATTAAATAAAAAAACAACAAGGCGTCTAAATATCCCTCCACAACCCTGTGCCCAAAACATTGGCAGCATTGGCACCTTGAATGACAATGCTAATTCTTTGGGCAAAAATGGCCCCAGTCAAAGAATTAATAATCAGCGGGGAATAAAAAAAACATAATTTATCGAATAACATATATACTTATGCAATTTTTCATGAAAAATCGATTAAATACAACAACAAGATGAATCGATTTGGAATAACTGTGTCCATCCCTAGCTCATAATAGCTAAGCTCTTCCCTACCGTAATCACCACTATATAGATTCCACTGTGGGCCTAAATGGCTATCTATAAAAGACACATTGGCCTTAAAGTGCCGATTCTCCTCTGCCCTCCGCCCAACAGCCCAATAGCCGGGATAATAAACCCCGAATTTTTGTTTAGGGAATGCTTTGTTTATTGAATAAGAATTGGTTGTAGTAGTCATAAAATGAGATTAATTTCCGAATAATGTTGACTTTGTTGCCCCGATTTTGGACCTTAAGCGAAGGGTTTGATGGACGTGTGACTTTGGGTTGTGGGTGTGCTATTCTGACGTTCGAAATCTTGTGATGAAAGAAGACGAAACGGAATTTTCCAGATATGAGACCTAGCTAGATATTACGCCACCTAAACCCCTGCAACTTTCATCACTCTGTATAATTATGACGACAAAACTGTTCTGATTCTCATTCTATTTTGAACGATTTTTGACGTGACGTCTAATAAATCGATGAACGCCGGCTGCACGCACGAAAAGGGTGTCTCGTTACGCTCTGTCCCGTTACGCTTATTGTAACGTTACGATCGGAGCGTATGTAATGTATGCAATCAATGTTTTGTTATGACGTTGTCACGTTAAACTATCGTCCGTAAACCGACTTTACAGACAACTAATTTTTGAAGTAAATACTTCTTTAGGCGCGTTGTGCACTTTTTGGGTGAACAAAAATCATGGAACTTGCGTCATTGTCATCATCATCGCTAGCCTACATATGGTCCCACTGCTGGGACCTCCCCTTACTCCTTTCATACCTCTCTGTCTTGTGCGATTATTTTGGATTATTTAGTTTTCACATCTATCGCCAGTCCCCAAAGACTTTCGCGCTTGCTTTTTTTTTGTGGTTTACCAAGAACTTAGGTCCATGTTCACCAAAAAGATGACGGTCTGATTATCTAAAACAGCTGTTTAAAACACATTTTTGTATGGGAACATGTCACAGTGACAGCTGTTTTTAGATAAACAGACCGTGGTGATCTTTTCGGAGAACATGGACCTTAGTCAGTCAACAAACAACAATTCAGTTTAGGATATTATTACAAAACCAACCAAGCTCATTATTAACTGAATATCTGGTAAATATCTATTTACACCGTAACGTAATAACGCGTTAACTAGGAGTAAATTAACCGTAACAGTACACAGGGTACGTGCTCTCAAACACGACGGCTCGATCAACAATCAACTGTGGAGTATTATAGCTGATTGTTATTAAATTGTCTTGTCATTAATTAACATAGTAGCGGAGGAAGATATAAAGGTTGTAAAACACCTCATCACAAAGCCGAATGGCACTTGTTCTCCTCGTCAATGCGATCATTTTTTTGTTCTTCACCATACCTGGGAACCTTATGGTTACGGAAATATTGGGGGGTCAAAATTCCAACTTTTGTACAAGTTTTTTTTTAATTCAAGTTTTTGTTGTAAGTGTTTTACTTTAAACACCTCTACGACCCCCGTACTATTCAATCCGTCCATCAGCACAATGTTTTAAGTGCGTTATACTGAGTTATACCACAAAATATGATTTTTCACCCCAAAAAAAGTAGTTGTTTCCCAGCAATAATTTTTGCGTAAAGTAACTTAGTTTGATGTACAGAATGCTTGGTTGACGGCTTCGTGATGAGGTTGTTTACACCCTGTATAAAATAGTAGAGAGGACTGCCTCTAGTGGTCACAATTGTGACTGCTGAACATGAGATCCTGGGTTCGATTCCCGGTTCAGGCAAATTGCTTTCCAACAGGAATTTCTCAGTAGCAAGCACGGGGACAGGATTTATAACTGGCGAAAGAGTGTACCATAAGGTACATCTTTGCCTTACCCTTCAGGTATTACAGGAGTGATGTATGTGAGAAGAAGATTAGGTTACTACTTAGGATGTATTTTTTTTTTGTGTAGGGCATCTCGCAGTTCAGTCTATGAAGACTGGCTTCTGCTTAACCGGGCAAGTCCTGTGGATGCCTTGAATTTAAGGCCTCCAACCAGGGCGAAAATGACTATAAACTAAGCGACAGCGCTCTAAGGGCACCCCCTGTGGGGTACGGACCTCGGCTTAGGGCGTCGCTGGGGGCAGCAAAGGGACAGGCTGGATCTGATTGTCTACTTAGGATGTAGATGAAATTAGTACATTCAATTCAACACCTTAAGAGGCCGGCGGAGCATGCGTATTTCATAGAAACGTAAGTAATACCAAAATAATTGGTAAATCATACATATTCTTAAGGTAGTGTGTATTTATTTTGATTGGATTACATAATATCTAGGTTTCTAAATGTATATTTTGAATAGACATTGATTTAAACAAGAGTTATGAGAAAAATTAGTTTTCTATAGAAATTTTAAATTCCTGATATCTCGTCTTTTATATCATTGTCCTTTAAAAAAGGATATTTGGGTACCTAGATATTATGTAATCCAATCGAAATAAATACATACTTTCTTATCAATATGTTTGATTTACAAATTATTTGGTATTACAATTCAAACTCAAACTCTTGTGGATCTTTAACAGTTGTTACAGGTGTAACAACTGTTAAAGATCCACAATAAAATTGGCAACCGGGACTGCCTTCCGAGATACAGGGGAAACTCAGAATGTAATTAGTGATGATCACCCATTATAAAGAGTTTCCTCTGTGCCTCGGAAAGCTTCTTTGCTAGCGAAATAAGCTACTCGATTAAATAAATTTTAACGCATAATAAAGACACTAATATACTAATGAAATGAAGTAGGTAATGGGACTGTCTTACGACTTCCGATTGGTGTCTTGTTGAAAGACAATCAGAATGCCTCTGTCTATTAGGTGAACTCGAGCATTTATTTGAACAGTAGGTATTTGTACAAGGTGGAAGGGTACGGACGCACAAACAAATCAGTACATCATTCTGAAGTTTTCAGCTGATGATACGGGTACAAAAGTGCTTAATTGCATTTGAGAGAGCTGGGGTTCCGCAGTTTTACAATTTTTATTCCTTGAGTATATACGTTACAATTTCTACGTGCGTTCGTGTTAGGTCCAGTTTTCCATAAGAATAATAAATTAATAAAATAAAAAAGCCTTTGTTTCACTACCTTATTTCTAACTTACACAATTTACATTAAATTAAAAAAATGAAAAACCCCCACACATTGGGTCATAATTTCAAGGTTTGTTTTTCATGTGAAACCCTTTAGTGAGAGAGTTGTGAAAAAATAAGTTATTCGCCATTTTGTGGTGGCAGCCATCTTGGATATGAAATTTATATTAAATGTATAGTGTTCTACTAGTCAAGCCCTTTCATTTGATACCCATATTGAGGGAGTTGTTGAATAAATAAGTTATCCGCCATTTTGTGGCGGCAGCCATCTTGGACCATTTTTTTATCAAACATAGCTGAGAACACTCTCGACTAATTCACCTTTCAAACAAAAAAAAACAAACGGGACACACACACACACATACACAGACACGTCAAACTTTAACACCCCATCGTTTTTGCGTCGGGGGTTAATAATAATATGAACAATATGAACTTTAAAGAACAAGTTTGAATTAACTATTTAAGTTAAACATTGATTTTTAAGTAGTAGTCGCCTCCTCAGCGTAGGTCTCCCCCATTATCCTCCACACATTTCTGTCCCGGGCTTGAGTTATCTAGTTTGGTCCAACTTTCTCTTTGAAAATATCTTCCCACCTTTTCTTTGGCCAACCTTTACTTCTGGTTTCGTCATCTGAATAAACGATATTTATATTCGTTCTTATTGTAAACAGAGCAGAGCAGCGGTGGCCCAGTGGTGGCGGCCCCGACTTACGTTCAGTAAGTCGTGGGATCGAACCCAGGCAGGCGCATTACTTTGTGTAATTTATTACATCACCGCTGCTCTCAAAACGGTGAAGGAAAACATCGTGAGGAAACCGGCATGTCCTAGAACTATAAATTCGAAGACATGTGACATCTACCAATCCGCACTGGGCCCGCGTGGTGGATTATATGTATAGCCCATTCCCTCTCATAGAGAGGAGGCCTGTCCCAGCAGTGGGAACATTAATAGGCCGATGATGATGATGATGATGATGATGATGATGAAACAGAGCATCCCGAAATCTATCCATTCAAAATAACCGATACATGTACTGATAAACTATCAAATAGTATCTTTTTCAGGTCACGGCCAAGCAAAGTAAATATTGACGTAAAAGTTGTCACCTACAACATTATTAAGACGATTGAAGGCATCTAAGATTTTGTGAAGCAAAAACCTGTATGAGATATTTTGACAAAAAGTTGATAAGAAAACTAAAGTCATCGAACTTATAATGATTTAGCTACATCATGGTGATTTAAATGAGTCATTATAGCTTTTCAGATGATTCATGAATTGTGCAATACATACGGGAACTCTAGACATAACATAACAACACGCTTATAATTCGGAACTAGGTAAATACAGTGCAGCTAGTACATACAAACCGACATTTCTTCAGTTCCGACAGGTCCAGTTGAAAAGCAGCGGCAGTTTGCTGAACTGGGCCTATTTTGGCGCAGCCGTGAGACACACGATTATCTCTTTTGTTTTCTGATCAGTTTTAAGTTTCTTTATTTACTTTTTGTGTTTAGTTTAAAGTTTTTTTTTTTTTAATTCCTATTTTTGTTCTGTTGCGTGCACTGCCGCAAGCCGCAAGTGCAAGAAAAAGAAAGAACATATTTTCTCTCTTTCTTTTTCTTTCAGTTAAGTTTTAAATCACATGTAATAGGGAACACAATCCAAACTCCATGGCTGCTACCACAGTATTCCTGATGTCACATTTTTCGTCTTTGATTTTTTTGGTTCCAGGACATGCTGAGTTCTTCACCTCATAAAATTGCGATAGTCTGGTAGTTAGAACAATTGGGAATGCTATGTTCTTTACGAAGATTTCCTCCATAAAATTGCTAAAAAACGTTGTGTACTTGTGAAGGTCTCGAAGTTTAACTTAAGTATAATAAACAGGTAAACTAAGGGTATGCCCCGAAGCTTGCAATGTTGACTTATCTTTAACGATCTACGATGAGCCTACTTCCAGTCTTGGACCATGAAATATAAAATAACTGATATATTTACAATAGCGTACTAAACTTAAGCAAACAAAATTGTGAGAAAGTCCTCGAACATCGTAACTCCATGCTAATCACTTGTTATTAACATCAATGTCAAATACTTCACTATACTTGTGTTAGTAAACATTATGTGATTTTGTCTCTGCATCACCCTAAGGTAGACTGGTAGAAAATGCCCAAGGCATTCATTCCACTTTTGTACGATTGTGTATGCAGTTTTATAAATAAATAAACTCTATTATTAATTCTTATTTATTTTAGAGTTATTTATATTGAATGTTACATTGTGCCATAGTCTGTGTCTGAATCACCTTAAGGTCGACTGGTAGAAAATGCCTCGGGCTTTGTACAGAATTATTTTTATTTGTGTGCTTCAACTTCAAGTTGTATTCAATAATTATAATAATAAACTCAAAAACATGTTTTTCGTCACTAATATTTTTTATCGCTGACGGTTCAGAAATCCCTTTAGTCAAAAACTCTTTTTAAATAGATCAAAATACATTTTTTTTGCTACTAAAGTACTTAATAAACATTATTATTATTTTCAAAAAGACGAGACCAAATGCAGGGAGGCAGCTGCCCTTGGATAACGTTACAATTTACCGTTAGCAAATTAATTTACTTAAAAAGTTATTAGGTAAGTAATTTATAAACACCATTTAAGTAATAATTATTATCTAATGATATCTAATGAGGCTTAAACAGAAAATGACCTCCAGAGTTTTCGAGGCGATCATTGTAAGTGCTACCATAAACAACAACAGGGCCTCGATTCTGCTATTACAATAGTGTCAGAGTATTCGATCATTGATTTCATAATGATCAAGTTATGTCAAATTTTGACAAGTTTGTTAATTCTACTATCATAATGGCGCCATTATGACTTCTCAATGAACAACCACTGACACTCCATTGAATGAAATGTCATAGAATATTAATCTTTTACATGAAATCTGGCATGAATAAATGTTCGCATTTAGTAGTACATTTCGAAAACCATTTGTACTAAAGGTTTTATTATAATGACAATACGAAAATGCCATTAAAACACAATTTTATTACGAGACTATTGACCGACCATTGTGAATTTAGCAGATTACGAACTGTAAGCAAAATGACAATGGGATGAGAATGGAATCGTGTTGGAGTGACGAATTTATTAAAATAGCAGAATTAGGCCCCTGCTTTTGTTTTGAAAATCATAACCACACCTTATGTAGGTAAGTAACAACATTTCAATGTCATATTCTTTATCATCATTACGTCACAAGTGCCGTAAACGGACTCACGAGCCGTCAAGTGACGACAACAAACTCTCCGACCCACCCACTACCAAAACACGTCATAAACAAAACAAATGACATCTCACATTATCAAGTTTAGGTCACAAAATGAACTCAGAAATTAATGAAATAACCAATCAAAAATCCCAAGTTAATTAGTAATACATATTTATAAAAAATTACTCAACGCTATTGTACGATCCACTGGGTTATAGTGACAAGTACGTTCGTCCAGATCGGTTCAGATATACCCGCGGTTTGAGCGCCGCCCGTCATACAGTGTAATAACATGGCGCCGCGCGCATGCGCTGTCTTGCTCCTCGCGATCGCAACCGTCACTGCGCGGGAGTGCATCGAATTGACACTTCCAGACAAAAGTTTACTCACAGATTCGATCCTAAATGGGACTATCCTAAAATTAGCCGCGAAAAATGAAAGTTACGATGAAAGTGGACGTTTTAATATTGTGGAATTGTGGGAGAGGTTCCCGAAAATTGTGGTGCCCAGCAATGGGACGAGCGATCAGTGCAGACGGGATAGCCAGCAGTATGTGGACAGTTTGGACCGGCTGGAGCTGTGGGCCCTGAAAAGTAAATATTTACTTATTTTTAATAACATTTTTTTGTAGGGTACATTTTAATTATTAAAGGTAATTCATTCATAAACAAAAAAAAATACGTAATGCAATTCTGTGATCATTATTGTGGGATTTTGCAATAGTATCTAATGGTAAGAAATAATCCACGTCCGAATATTGTATCCGCATGTGAAATATGTCGGCCGGTGCATCCGCTGGTTGATAGCGGTTCCATTTTTCTTTAACATTTTCTGATTATGTTTTAAATCTTTTGTGATTAGCTCCTCAATTTATTGAGGAATAAAAAAAGTTCGATTATTCGTGAATATTACAACTATTATGACAACTTTTATTTACAAATTCGATTGAGCGCAGTTCATCATTTAAAACGCGTCTTTATTCCGCAAAAATATAATTTAGACCAGAAACGGAATGTGAAATACATAAACTCTTAACTGTCCTGTTTATTGACGTCTCTTGTAATTTTAGAAAATTAAATATTTGGGCATTCTATTAAATTCACTTCTTCCTAACCTGTTTTAACTTTGTGTAATGTAATACTGAATAAAAAAACTACGAGTCACATTTCATATTTTTCCCAAAAACATACAAAATGATACAAACAGAAAAATCTGACTAAACTTTCGTTCTCAACAAAAAGGTCACCCGAATTTATTTAAGGACACTCGTTATGAATGAAAGTGGAATAGGTACTACACAAAAGAAATATCGTAATACTTCAGATAGCCAAATAAAACATGATTGACTGATGAATGAATGTCTAAGTCAAAGCTTTAGATATTTATTTGGAGAAAATACACATGTTTTCAATTTAGTTCCTTATTTAGCACTTAATGGGTCAGTGGGTCGTCTTAGGATGTGATATAGACATAATATGGACATGTAATGCGGAGGAATGAGGAAAATGTCATGAAGAATTTTTTAGGTATGAATGTGTTATGTTGATACTACAAGAGTAGAGGAAGACCAAAAAAACGATGGATGGACTGTGTGAAGTATGATTTGACTAGAAAGAAGTGACCGCTGAGATGACGAGTAATAGATTAGTATGAAAGAAAAAGATAATGCTGCGCCAAAATCAATTCTCACTAGATCCATCATGGATCTGGTCAATGGATCTTCTGAGAATGATCCAAGTAAATAAGGGCAAGAAAATGATGATACCTTATATATAGGGTGACTGGTACTTAATTAGTGTACGAAACACTAATTAAGTACCAGTTTACTATGGGACCAAAGCTGAAATCGCGAAAATAAAATCAGCTGTTCAGTACATTAGGCGAACATAAATGTACTGATCAGCTGATTTTTTTTCACGATTTCAGGGTTGGTCCCATAGTAAAAGTTGTTCGTTATCATGAGTATAATCACGTGTTTAAGTATCGTACACTAATTACCAGTCACCCTATATATGATGCCTTTAATAATTTAAATTTAGATTTATTTTTGCATTAAAGCAACATTCTTGGTCGCTTTCGTTCCTACTGTGAATTAGAATGTGGGGCTGCAAAAGGGTTCTGCCGGGGCTGCGGGACTGTTTGAAAGAGATAACGTGGCCCCGGAACACGTCAGTCAGTAAAAGTCTGACACTATTCCCGCTCCGCCCAGAGCGGGAGAAGTCATTTGATGATTACATATCCGAAAAAAAAGGGGCTGCAAAAGGGATGATTGAAATGTAATTGCATGCATCCAGAATTATACATGAACACTATATTTCCAGAATTAAACGTATGAATACGATTTTATACCACTGAAGACGGCAATGACCTAGTTAAGTGGCAGAACTTCGAAATAATCAAATGAGACACAATAAATGTCTATGAAAACTAGTATGCTGGATTCAGAATTGAATACATTCAGGTGCTGAAAATCAGTGGTTTTGCGACAAGACCAGATATATATATTAAATATGTACATACGTTCCTACTTATAATTCTTTATCCATTCATTAAAAATACGCGTGATTTAATTAAATCAGCAAAATTCAAGTTCCGCTGACCTACATTTGTTTTAAAACGATCACCTGCGGTCATATTTCATTGTTTTTTTACCTAGTAACAATTCTAATAGGCAACAAATGAATTACTTCTAGAAATATGCGCCAAGATCGCACTTTACTAAACGTTTGTCATTTGTTAATGTGAACGTCAGTCATTGTACGACAGAATTTCGATTCAGTCTTGTTTTTACCCGACTTCTATAAACGGGAGGAGGTTGTTGACCCAGCGTCATTTTTCCCACCGATTTCTCAGTGATTACTGGTCCAATGGTGTTTTTCATTTGATAAAGGAAGCTCGCGCAGGGGTCCCGTACATATAAATATCAACTTTGCCTCGTGCTCTAAGATTTATCACACTTATCACCATAACTACATATTATACAAACACAAAAAAAAAAAAAAAAAAAAATACAGACGAATTGAGAACCTCCTCTTTTTAGAAGTCGGTTGAAAATGAAGTCCTCCGCCGCGTATGTCTGTCTGTTCGCGATAAACTCGAAAACTGTTGCACCGATTCAAAAGATACCGTCTTCAGAAAGTTAAGTTATTTCCTACATTTGAGTATTTTTTTTCTGGAAGCCGATTATTTTTTTGCAAAAAAAAATTACATGAGAAGCCTTTAATCACTTTTTCATAATTCCCAAGACATGGAAATAATGTAAAAGTGCAATGAACTTTCATTCCCATCACATGTGAGCTGAGAACAGCACTACGTTTTATTTGCTTACTCCGGTATTATCGTGTTCATTACTGCAATTACTGTAATAATGCGTAATCAGCCTTAAAGGTGTGAATGACAAGTAAGTTCTTCTTGAAATGTGTAAGGAAAGGTGTTTGAATTTGTGATTTAAATTAAAGTAATTCTTCGTATCGATGGCAATAAGTTCAAATGTGTTTAGACCAAAAGCTAGCCACGCGAACCCCGCTCACTGATGTAGTACACAGATCATTAAGGCGATTACACGAGCTAAACGTGAGTTTTATAATTACTAAAAGTATATGATTCGCTGCTATAAACAAGACCAGAAAAATATATGATATTCTTCAGGATATATGCTAGCATGATACTGTTTTGAAAACATGATACAATTAATTTGGCTCGGTAAAAAGAAATCACGAACTTACCTCTAAAAATATCTTTCAAACAATAAAAAACATACTAATATGCATGCGATCATTCTGATTTTTTGGCAAATAATTCTACATTAAACCGTAAATAATTTTGACCAAAAAAAAACGATATTTTCAAGTCCTTCTTGGATATAGTGATAGAACTAAAAACGTAATTTAATAAACTATAATGCATCAAAAAATATTCAAACATACCTTAATTTTCTTAAAAGCAGTTTATCTCTTCATTTACAATGACAATTATAAATCAAATTATACCATAACTAGCTTCTGCCCGCGACTTCGTTCGCGTGAATTTCCCGCTTGCAACATTTCTTATTGCTGCTCCGCTTCTATTGGTCATAGCGTGATGTTATACAGCCTATAGCCTTCCTCAATAAATGGACTATCCAACGCAAAAATAATTTTTCAATTCGAGCCGGTAGTTCCTGAGATTAGCGCGTTCAACCAAACAAACAAACTCTTCTGCTTTATTATATTAGTATAGATTAGTACAGATAATTTCAAATGCTAAACTATATCCAGTGATGGATTATTTATTATTAAATAGTTAAGTTCTAGTTTTATACGATTTTATTTGTATTTTTGTAACGCCCTGCATTGGAGCAAGGTCAACAACGTAATACTGGGCCTTAAGTGCGGGTGATAGTACATGCAATGCAAGATGGAAGACGGGCATTATCTGTGGGGAGACGCCGCCGCTTAAGCCTTGAGGTCTGAGTCGTCCATGAACCCAATCTGCAAACTGTCTTTGTCAAATATAAATAAATTAAAGTAATTGCCGATGTACTGCTTGGAATTGACTGACATTAATTGCAATAATTGCAGTTTGTAAGGAAAAATGAGGTCCTATCTAATCAGACTGAATTTTTGCAAAATAGCTTATTATAATGGAAGGCGTAACATAGTAAACGCAATACCTAAACGAAACGAAAATGAAACTGATTATTTTTTTTGTTCTACAAGCTGATCAACGTGTTTGGTAGGTAAATCTAAAAAAAACATGAAATTTCAAAAGTCAAGAACAAAAGTTGTTCAGTGTCATGGTCTGAGTCACCACATTAGAGATCTTGCTGTAATAAGTTACACTACTTTACCTACTTGAATGTTTAATTTATAAAGCTCAAGAGTTTGCTTGATTGATTGGTTGAAGTACTGGTTTGAATTGAAAAAATCATATAGTGTTATCCAACACTAAATGGTTTTTTCCTATCCAGCCCATTTATCGAGAAAGACAACATTACACTACGATCAATCGAAACGGCAGTACAAGTACGTAGGAATCGATAGGACTCGATAAGATAAATTTGACAGTTATTCTCGATAAAATGAGTTTTAAATGAGTCCTATCGATTCCTACGTACTTGTACTGCGGAGTAGGTATCAAGGAATTTTTTTTACAAAAACAAGGAAAATAGATTCCTTTTTAGAACTTCCGTTGCGTGCGCTTTGTAACAGATTAAAATTACGCAACAATCGTGTATATCAGACATATTTCTTCTTAAAAACTCAAATAAAGTCCGCGATAGATAATTATCATGCCTATCTCTGAAGGTTGACTCAGTCTCTCTAACCTTCTCTCTCTCTCTTATGTGACGCAGACGTAGGTGGGGGGGAGGCAGCTAGTTTATTATGAAGTAGGTGAAAAACAGTTAGAAAGTGCTTTTGAAAAGGATGTGTGACACTTTTTTCCTATGGAAAATCCCCTTGGACAGACGGCTTGTATTTAAATAATGATCATGGCCGACTTCCCATATAATTATTGTTTTTAGGTAAAACAGTTAAATCCATCAAAAAAGAATAACCAGAAATCAAGAGAAAGTCATTTAATTAAAACAAACACATTATGACTAATTTCTAAACCTTTGTCACTTTAGAATAACAAGCACAAAACGTGAAGACATTTTGCTTGTCACTTGTGTGCAAGTTGCGTCTTTACACCGCAGTCATCCGTCCCATCATGACATACGCTTGTATCGTATTCGCTCATGCCCACCCGCGTCATATCCACACGATGCAGACCTTGCAGAACCGATTCCTCCGTAAAATCACCGGTGCCCCCCCCGTACGTCCGTAATGACAGTCTACACGTAGACCTTAGAATCCCTACCGTTAAGCAGTTCATGAAACGCCTTTCCAAGCGTTACTTCGACACTGCTATCAAGCATAGGAACCCCCTAATCGCATCGGCCGCCCGGTACGACCCATCGCGTATTAGCTCAGTCCAACGTCCGCGTCACACCTTAGTCACCCCCGACGATCCGATCACTATCTTGCAAGAGAGTAGGAAAGATACCAGTACAGTTCGTAGAATGTACAAATACAAACCGAAGACATTCCGACCTCGCCGCCGAGGTCCGGCGCGTAATCCCATGTCAATCCCTCCCCGACCCTTGCTCGAGCCAGCCCGCGATGCTGAGCCTTTAGTAATAAAACAGTCCCTAATTAATGACAACCAGATCCAGCCTATCCCTTTGCTGCCCCCAGCGACGCCCTAAGCCGAGGTCCGTACCCCACAGGGGGTGCCCTTAGAGCGCTGTCGCTTAGTTTTTAGTCATTTTTGCCCTGGCTGGAGGCCTTAAATTCAAGGTATCCACAGGACTTGCCCGGTTAAGCAGAAGCCAGTCTTCGTAGACTGAAATGCGAGATGCCCTATCCAAAAAAAAAAAAAAAAGACGTTTTGCAATAATATACAGGGGTAAACCACCTCATCACGAAGCCGTCAACAAGCATTCTGTACAATCACGTCTAATAATATGTATACACTTTCCTTAATATGATAGCTATTTTCGCGAGAAATAACGATTGTAACTAGGAAATTGGATCTTTTTCATAAAAATATGAGTTCCAGAATACTATGTACATAATAACATTAAATTTTAATCAGTACATTAGGAAAAACACAATTTAAAAAATTCTTAAGTGTTTTCATATTATTCGACGTGACTGTACATCAAACTAAGTAACTTTACACAAAAATTATTGTTAGGAACCAATTTTTTGTTTAGGGTCTAAAATTGACGAAGATACGACGCTTTTAAAATTCTCTATACGTCACGCTTTGGTACAACTTTCAACTTCAACTCCTGAGTTTTGATGCGTTTTATCTTTGTCAATATTCATTGATTTACAAAAGCAAAAAATACGTGTCCATTATTTTCCAATACTCTAACTGACGGACTAAATACCTACATTGGTATTTTTTTTTAAACTGTCGTGATACCTATTATTATAAATGCGAAAGTTTGTTATGATGGATGAATATATTATTATATATTATCTCTCCTTACACTTTCCCGCAAAACGTGAGACCATTTTTCGAAAATCACGCGGGCGAAGCCGTGGGCAGAAGTTAGCCATCTAAAAAAAAGAGAGAAAAAGTATATACTTACGTATCGGACAAGACAAAACAAACCGCCGTCTTGGAGTAATCGGGGAACATATACATAAATTAAAAAAAAATGTTCCGACGAATTGAGAACCTCCTCCTTTTTGAAGTCGGTTAAAAATGATTAAATTAAAAGTAGAATTGACACCGTCAAAATGTATCAAACAGCTGTTATGTTATTTGTTTGCATAGCCATTAATCATATTATTGGTAAAAGTCGGTCTTGAACTATACCGTATTTTATTGATAAATTAACCTAGCATAGTTTAGTTAAGTTTAGTAGTTCAACAGCGACGTCAGTATATCCTTAATCGAAAAATACCGGTATTTCATTCGAATCAAGATCAAAACATAATAAATTATGTTAATGCCTGTCTATACGCGTTTATTATGCTAATAAAGAAAAATCTATATTTGTTATGTCAACATTTATGATAAAAAACCATTGATTTTCCAATATTTTTTCCGGAAAATTTTAAATAAGAGAGAACCTGTTTACCAGTTTTCCCAGTTTTTTTTTTTCAAAACAAGTTGTTATTTTTTATATTTGGTACTGCATCACAATGTTGACTTATTTAACTCAAAATTTCACAGGAAGAGAATTGTGACATTAAGTCCGTCCATGTACCATACATGAAGTTTAAATAAATAAATAATAAGTACCTATATGATTTCAAAAGAGTAACGATGGAGTTTCTTGCCTGTACTTCTCCATGGAAACGACCCTTTTTGCCCCTTTGTGCATCTGTATGCACCTTTGTGCACCTGTTTCGACGTTTTATAAGTACCCAACGTGAAATAAAAAAAAAATGATTTTGATTGAGACCAGATTATTGTTTCTAAGTTTTATTATTTTACGTCACCAAAGAAAACCAGAATAATTATTTGAAAAATTAATTAACATCAATACAAACGAACACGCTGCCGCTGGCTCGAGAACCTCCTTTTTTCGCCAATTTAACAGTTGTTTAATATCTAAAGTACTAAACGCTTAATTAAAACTACACGTATAGAACATAAAGCAATGATTATCTGAATTGGAATTTCATAAACAAAAAACAGACAAAATAAAAAGATAATGGTCATAATTTTAATTTAAAGTTTTTCCACCGGTTCACCTTTTACGAAAAATCAAAGTTATTTTTTTTTTAAACCATAAGCACTAAAGGTATTGTCCAAATCAAATATGTGATGCTAATGATAGTAATAATTTTGAAAAACACAGTGTTCTTAGGCATAACTTTGGATGCAAAGCTTCAGTGGGGCCCGCACATAGACAAATTGTCGAAAAAACTTAGCTCTGCAGCATACGCCGTTAGAAAAATTCGTGAATTAACTGATTTAGAGACAGCCCGTTTAGTTTACTTTAGTTATTTCCATAGCGTGATGTCGTACGGTATTCTCTTGTGGGGCAATGCCGCCGATATTCAAACAATATTTGTTTTACAAAAAAGGGCAATTCGTTCAATTTATAAACTAAGTCCCAGATACTCCCTCAGAGAAAAATTTAAAGAGATTAATATTCTTACTGTGCCCTCTCAGTTTATTTATGAAAACCTTTTGTACGCACACAAAAATATTAATTTGTTTAAAAAATACAGTGATATCCACAACATAAATACGAGGAACAAACACAAATTTATTATTCCTGCAACGAGGCTCAAAAAAATAGGGGGTACGTTCAAATGCCAATGTATACGTTTTTACAATAAACTTCCGAGCCATATTCAAGCACTAAGCCTAAATAAATTCAAATCGTTTATAAAACGGAAGTTATGCCTGAAAGCCTTCTATCATGTTAATCACTATCTCGAAGATAAAAAGGCTTGGGATTAAGCTGCTCCAATTTGCTCTGTGAATGTTGAAATTTCGGGCTTCGCTTGTTTATTATTGATTCCTTTATTTTATACACTGTGACATTGAATGATTTGACATGAATACTCAGTTCAGTATTTTATTATTTTTTTTTACTTTACTTATTTTTATTTTTTATGTGTGTGTTTATTTGACATGAATATTTACTTGTGACTGTCATGACATTTAATGATTTGACATGAATACTTAGTTCAGTATTTTATTATTTTTTACTTTATTTTGTTTATTTTATGTGTGTGTTTGACATTTCGTATTTTTATTGACATTCGAATTTGAATTGTAATATTATTATTTATTTTATTTAATTATTGTGAATGTGAGGACCTTGTGGGTCACTTATTGTTGTTTTTTTTTTCCCACGACTGTCTGGCAGTTTGAGTACTATAAGCGACCTACCCAAATGTCCTTTCTTTGGTATTGTTCGTCGTTTCGTTGAGCTCCTTGAGTTAAAGGTCGAGCTACACGATAACTGACAAATGCTTGCACTGACTGGACAGGTCCACTCAAATCTGTATGGTTCTTTCTTCAAAAGACCATCTCAGACACTAATCTGCATAGTTCTCATGTGAGTTGAACAAGATTGTCTGGACTTTAAAAGAGACTATGACCTCTGAGTTTGTTTCGGCTGTTTCTTCTCAGAGTAGTCAGGTACGAAACACCGGCCCCATCTAGTTTAAAAACATGACGTGTAAAAGTGTTTGAGAAAACCTACTTACTGAATAAATATCATTTATCATTTATCAAAAAACAATTTTGTTAAAAGAAAAAGACTTGTTTATGTTTAGGTAAACTGTACTAGAAACATTATTAAACTGGACTGGGTAGGTTTTTTTTCTTTTAACATGTTTAAACACATCGTGAGGAAACCGGCATGACCTAGAACCTAAAAATTCGAAAACTGCTTCCTTATATCTATGGGTACATTTTAATAACCGAACCCTTCGAGAATTACAGGCGTTTTTATGTTATTTAACCGACTTCTAAAACGGAGGTTATGTATTTCACCAGCATATTTTTTCATGTGTGTTTACCGATTTCTCCGAGAATAGTGATCCGATTTCAGTGATTTCTTTATAAATGGTAGAAGGAGCTTGCGCGATGGTTCCATATACTTAGTTAAAAATAATCTTTGCTTGGATACTTTGACTACTTTGAGCTGTTATCCTCTATAATATGCATTTTTCCTTCTTCGTCTATTTGGATGATGTGCTAATATATTTTTCAAATAGCTGTTAAAGCCTTTTATCTAAACCGTAATATGTAATACTACAACAATTTCGTTTTAGGTAGATTTCCTTTTTTTGAAAAAAAAAAAATCTACCTATTGGTCTCTCACCTACGGGGATATATATGAATACGTATGTATATGGGTGACAAGCAAAATTTAGCCACACTCTACAGGTCGCAATTATGAACCGATTGCTTTCAAACTTGGCCAAAAAATCGAAACGGTCAAAACTTAGGCTAAGTTCGTTAATGGGCGGAATTCGTCCATGGGGGGCGGCGGGGGGGCGGTTTTTCTAAAATCAGTTTTTTGGCCATAACTTTTTTCCTATGGAAAATTTTTGAACCGTTTCTCATTTTTATCATTCTGAGTACGAATACGGACATCTTTAAATTAAAACTTTTTTGATGCAACCCCTAAATTGGGAAGGGGGTTGAAAATTCCAATTTTTTTGCGAAAAAAAATCATATCTCCGAAACAGTAAACATTTTGACCGTCGCAAATATTTTTTTTTGAAAGCAAATTGTTTACTTTACAATTGTTACCTTCAAAGTTTAGCGATAAAACTTATAGTTTTCGAAATAAAAAATTAAAACTAAACATTTGAGGGCGTTTCCATGGTAAACTCTTATGAGAGAATTTAAAAAGGGTAAACCTTCCATTACAGGACAACGATTTTGAAATCATATATTTTTTTTGTAGATTGTACACATAAGTACAACTCTTTATACAAATTTTCAATAGTCGGACGCTCCAGCACCTTCTTCGAAATCTACCTCCTCCTGCGGCTTGCCGGAGGGATTTTTTTTATTTATTTTTTTATTTTGCTTACATTAACTGAGGATTAGTCCGACAACGTACGACGACCCGAATGGCGTAGTGGTAGTGAGGCTGCCTTACGTTCTCAGGGTCCTGGGATCGAATCCCGGTAGGAGCAAATGTTTGTGTGATGAGCATGGAAATTTGTTTCCGAGTCATGGATGTTTATATGTATAATAAGTATGTATTTACAAACAAAAAAGGTATATATGCAGTATATTAACTATCTAGTATACACGACACAAGCTTTGCTCAGTGTGGCACTAGATGGCGCTGTGTGTTAATGTCCAGCGATATTTATTATTAAGTCCTCATTCATCATTAATTATAAGTGATAAATCAGTCATATTATATCACGGAACTGACATCATAAATAAATATAAACCTAGAAATGATTCAGAAATCATCAGTTAGGTAATCTGTATATTTTAATATACAGATTACCTAATGACTATGACCATTTATACTACCCACTTATAAACGGAACTGATTTAATTGCCATAGGTTTTTTTATACGCGTAATTATTGTAATAAATAATACATTAATGTTTAATTATTAACGTGGCTTCCAGTATGACCAAGTATCTAGTACCTTTATTTTTTTTTCGTATGCGAAATCATCAAATGACTTCTCCCTCCCACTCTGGGCGGAATGAGAGGGGGAGTGTCAGACTTTTACTGACTAAAACCCGTCCATGTTCCTTCCTCGCCCCTTATGTTCCGGGGACACGGTATCTGTTTCGAACAGTCCTGCAGCAAGTATCTAGTACCTAATGGACTTTTACAGTTGTTCATTGTAGGTGGCTTTATCATTATTAACTGCCATGTGCCTACGTACAATAATTTTTAACAATAAATAGACTTTTAATAGTAATTAAATTAAGTACCAGTATCAAAAGGGAAAATTATTACAGGGTTTCAAAAAATTGCTGGTGCCTGTGTAGAATATTTTTCTTCAATGTTAATGCTAAAAAAGAGTAAAGCAAAACACGTGATCAAACATAGGTAACAAAACTATGACGTATTTGACTTATTAGGCTTTTAGTTTACAATAATAAATATTAGACGATTATTAATTTTTATTTAAGTACACAATTATTTAAAAAAAAACAGTAATGTTTTTTTGTATTTAATTTGGAATTTTTAAATAAAGTCATGTAGAAAAAATTGCCGAGTTCGTTATGGAAAAACCAATAAGCCTCTATGGTACAGTACAAACAATGGTATGATCTCCTATCAGAAGAAAATCTCCCAAAAACTTACTCATAAGAAAAAATCTAACCAGCCAGCAACAGTCCCACTGTTAGGACATGTGCGTCCTCACTATAAGAGGATGGTCCATTATCCACCACGCGGGCCCAGTGTGGATAGATACATGATATTACTTATATCTTCGAGAATTCCAGAGCATTTCAGTTTGCTCACGATATTTTCCAACTCAATTCTGAGCTCAGCGGTGAAAAACTCACTCGTTTACCGTTTTTTTCTTAAAACCACAAACTTACCATTGAATAAGATTAGATCACATCATGTCATTGACACAAAGCCGCGGTCGATCAGTAGTCTAAACAGCGGCGCACGCGCAGACCGCGTACAAAACGGTTCATAAGGTAAATTCTATACAAAATCCGCCCAAAATCCCCCGTTTTGAACCAAACATCCGTTACCCAACACTAGTCATCTGAGATTTAGACGGTGATGTCTCAGAAACCTTGACTTTTACTTATAAAGATGCTAGATTACGTTGGCTGCATGGTAATTTGTATTCCTAGGAAAAAATATCCTAAGACCATCTTCATCATCACCATCATTTCAGCTAAAAGACGTCCACTGCTGGACTTAGGCCTCCCTCAAGTGTCGCCACATTGACCGGTCCCGTGCGACTCGCATCCAACGGTTTCCCGCAACCTTCACTAGGTCATCATAACGGCTAAACAATAAACGTGAAAGATCCCATGGGGCCTTTGTTTTACAAAAGCATCAATAATGTAAAAATCATGACATAACATCACGCCTGTAAACCCCAAAAAGGTTAAGCAGTAGTATACCTAATAGTGCACCCGTATTTCGCCAGTTATGTTTAAATCCCATGTAATAGGGGCGAGCCTTTTGCCATCAACTGGGCTCAAATCCAGACTCCGTGGTTGCTACTGACAAATTCCTGATGGAAAAACCCATACAAGCAAGACTTTGCCTAACCCGGTAATAGAAACTGGGACTTCTTGCTCACCACTCGTGTTTGCGACCACTAGACCAACGCGGCAGTCATTATTTAAATAGTATTCAATAAAACACCGTGTTCCCCAAAACCAATGTGCATAATTATAATAAAAACTACCTACCAAGTTATTTAATCGTTTAACAAGTTACATTAAATTTAAAAAAACCCCGACACATAGGGTCATAACATAACCCAATAGTGTACATTATTTTACTAGTCATGCCGCATTTGATACCCAATTACCCATATTAACGGAGTTGTGAAAAAAAATTACCATTTTGTGGTGGCGGCCATCTTGGACTGATTTCTATCAAAAATAGCTAAAAACACTCCCGACTAGTTTACCTTTCAAAAAAAAAAATTAAAATCGGTTCATCCGTTCAGGAGCTACGATGCCACAGAAAGACACACCACACACGTCAAACTTATAACCCCCGTCGAATTTGCGTCGGGGGTTAAAAATAAAGAAATAAACAGTTATTGTCTAGAATTACGCCATTTATTAAAACACGTGCCGTATAAGTAATTTTATTACTCACGAGACGATAGGACACGATTTTACATAATTATACGGTATTATTAATTAAATATTATTATTGCACATTATTTAGATAGCTGAGATCTACAACGGTGGAGCGCAATGTAAGGCCCCGTTCCGAATTTGTCGTGACGACATAATTATAATCGTGTAGTTTTAAGGCGACTACAGAAGCTAAACGCGAGTTTTATAATGCCTGAAAGTGTATGTATGATTCCCTGCAATAAAAAAAAAACACAGAGAAATATATTACATTCTTCAGGATACAATGCTAGTATGATAGTGTTTTGAAAACATCATACAATTTATTTTCCTCGATAGTAAAAAACTCGAACTTATCTCTAAAAATTTCTTTTAAAGAGTAAAAACCGTACTAAAATATATGCGATCATTCCGATGTTTTGGCAAATAATTCTACAAGCAACATATTAGCATCAAAGTGTTTTATTTTTTAGTCCAATCAATAGATTTTTTGTAAATCGATCGAAACCACTCATTTCGCACTATTTGGCAAGCAGTGACTGATATTATATAACAACCACTTTGTAATGGAAGCTGATTAGAACTTTATTCTACAGTAACCTATTTTAGACGAAGTTTGAATCACCACAAATAGAGTTGCTAATTTAGCTCATGTATTCGCCTTAAGTGTCGTGGCATATAGGACGACACGATAACTGTCGTCCATGGCTTTTGCCAACTAAAAGTCAACGATAAAAATATCGTCACGGCATAGTGAGAACGGGGCCTAAAACTCACAAAAAATTACGTTTAAAGATGCATGACACAGTGCAGTGGTCATGGGTGTCATTAATATTGAGTAATAATATTAAAATCTTATTCTTGCAAACAAAAATCGAAAAGAAGTTGAAACTTCTACTTTCAATATCTCCGTAACTAGAAGGTCCCCAGATATGGTACAATTTAAATAAATGACCGCAATGACTAAGTTTGTACATCATCAGCGTAATTTACGAGACACGATTACAAAAGCTCGGTATGTCACGGATGATGATCACCCATTCACAGGCCAGACCTTCACAAGTGCAGCTTAATCTTCAAAATCAAACCGTGCGTTTGTTATTATTTAGTCATTGTATAAGCTTATAATATGTAAGTGCACAGCAAAGATAAAAAAAAATAAAAAATAAAATCATTATACAAAATTAAATATGAATATAAATATTTAAAAAAATATATGTATATAAAATATAACATAATTTATTAAAAATAAGCACTAGGTAGTAATAACCAGTTTCATGCAGTAATCTCGTCTGCTACTCATCATTGCAAGATTTGCTTGATTAATGCTTTAATTGTGAAGTCACGAAGATCATCCTTAGACATTTCAATAAGGAACTAAACAATCTGAGCTGAATGTTGTATTTTGTTTTGTTCTATTTTAGTGGTGCCAGTCTCGTTGGTCTAGTATGCGCAAGCACGACTACTGAGTGTGAGGTCCTGGGTATGATTCCCGAATCAGGCAGTGTTATTAGGCTTTTACATGAGGAACTTGCCCGGTTGATGGCAATAGGTTCGTCCCTATTACATGGGATTTAGAAATAACTAGCGAAATAAGGGTATACTTTAAATTACATCTCTGCTTACCCTTCGAGGATTACAGGCATCATGTTCATTTAAGTTTATCGTGACACAACAACTTTACTTGCAACCGTTGCATATACTAAAAACTAGCAACACACCTACCAACAAAAACCAACTTTGCTTACAAACATCGCCATTCACAAAATCTGGCAACCCAATATTTACCCCGATACTCTTAAAAAAAAACATTCAAATTGGCCCACATCAATAGACGTCATACCTAACTTTCAAAAAAAGAATACATTTAAAAAAAACTAACCCTGCCCCTGCGGACTGTCAGTCTGGGATCTAACGTTTTTTACGCCGTTTCTGCACGTGCATGCGAGTCACGCCAATGGCATCCTTGAATCGTACGCTGCGACATTTCGTATTCACTACCCACAGTAATTTCACCAGTGACATTTGACATACAAGGTTCAACGAACGAGATTGGAGTGTGTAAGGCATTCGATTGAAAACCGTTCGGAACAAGCCCTTGTGCCGTTTGAGGGTTATGTGACGAGCAAATTGTGAGAAGTTTCGATAGCTGAAATTATCGTTTTTAATCCGTTAGACGAAAATGATTACTAGTAAGGGAAGCATTCATTTTTTTTTACTTTTTTCAGTGTCAGGTTCGACATTGATGAAAATATGATTTGCGCAAGTAAAACTTATGTAGTTACAGAATTATAATCATTAAAATCATCAATATAAAACCCTCAAAGTTAAGTTTCACTTTGAATGATTTTTTCACGTAATGAAGAATCAACTCACGTAAAAAAAACTACATATTTATTATGTGTAAAATAATGTCTCACAACTAAAGAAGAAAATTTTAAGCTGATTTTCAATTAATAGAACAATTGATGAAATTTGATACTCTGTTGTACTGGTTATGATAAAACGTAATACATTATTATTTGCTTAATTTGTAATTTTATAAATGATCACATGTTTTCAAAATACGCATTTGTCTTTACGCAATTACATACGTGTCCCTTTTTGGATATAATTGGACATAACAGGCGAAATCTAGGAAATTCACCAAACATATACTTCTACCCTTTGGTGGTTACAGGGGTGCTGTTATATGAATATACCTGAAAAACGCTGGGGATTACACAATTTTTCATGAGAAACGACCACCGAACGTTATTTACCTCACTACAAAGGATCAATTTTGTTTCAGTGTTCGATGCAACTGCAAAACCCCCCGCAGGCATCCTCAGTGGCAACGGTAACCAATATGGCGACTATGATGAATGCCTCAGCATCGACGGCGCGGTACGAGGGAAGTACTGCCTCGCCTCCCTGCAAATAAGCCTCAGTGGAGACAAAAATATGGACGAAATCGACACTTTAATACACAGTGGACATTACATACGGAGTAATATTACTGATGTAAGTGAAAATATTATTTACTAGCTTCTGCTCGCGGCTTCGACCGCGTGATGTTTAATAATTGTCCCGTAGGATCTTACTACCGGGATAAAAGTATCATATGTGTTAACCTAGGTTATAAACTATCAGTGTGCCAAATTTCACCCAAATCCGTTAAGTGGTTTTTGCGTGAACGAGTAACAAACATACACACAAATTCACACACATATCACAAAATATAAAATATTAATGTGATAATTTTTACAACTTTTCTTTATGGAGTGCACGTTACATACCGAGTTTACTACATGCCTCGGAAAGCACGTTAAATGCACGGCTGTCATTTGTAGATCTTTGACAGTTGTTACAAGTAGTCAGTGGTTCTAACTATTCCACACCTATTAGCACTGCACTGGGTTGGCGTCACATCAACTAATTTTAATTAGCAAACCGGTGATGATGGTAAAAAGAAAAATAAAACAATTTATTTGGCTAGTGAGAAAAACCCACGCAGTGTCAACCATTGGCATACTAATAAGTCTTCGGTCCCACTATTCGACGACATATAATCGTGTAGTTTTTATTTAAATGGAGGTGTTCACTATGGGATGACACGATTGTTGTCGTACACGACTTATGCCAACTAAAAAAAATCCCTCCGGCAAGCCGCAGGAGGAGGTAGATTTCGAAGAAGGTGCTGGAGCGTCCGACTATTGAAAATTTGTATAAAGAGTTGTACTAAAGTGTACAATCTACAAAAAAAAATATGATTTCAAAATCGTTGTCCTGTAATGGAAAGTTTACCCTTTTTAAATTCTCTCATAAGAGTTTAGCATGGAAACGCCCTCAAATATTTAGTTATAATTTTTTATTTCGAAAACTATAAGTTTTATCGCTAAACTTTGAAGGTAAAAATTGTAAAGTAAACAATTTGCTTTCAAAAAAAAATATTTGCGACGCTCAAAATGTTTACTGTTTCGGAGATATGATTTTTTTTCGCAAAAAATTTGGAATTTTCAACCCCCTCCCCAATTTAGGGGTTGCATCAAATAAGTTTTAATTTAACGATGTCCGTATTCGTACTCAGAATGATAAAAATGAGAAACGGTTCAAAAATTTTCCATAGGAAAAAAGTTATGGCCAAAAAACTGATTTTAGAAAAACCGCCCCCCCGCCGACCCCCATGGACGAATTCCGCCCATTCACGAACATAGCCTAAGTTTTGACCGTTTCGATTTTTTGGCCAAGTTTGAAAGCAATCGGTTCATAATTGCGACCTGTAGAGTGTGGCTAAATTTTGCTTGTCACCCATATACATACGTATTCATATATATCCCCGTAGGTGAGAGACCAATAGGTAGATTTTTTTTTTTTCAAAAAAAGGAAATCTACCTAACTGCCGGGGCAGCGGGACTGTTCGATAGAGATACCGTGGCCCCGGAACGTAAAGGGCGAGGAAGGAACATGGATGGATGGTTGTCAGTAAAATTGTGACATTCCCTCCGGCTCCGCCCAGAGCGAGAGGAGTCATTTGATGATTTCTCATCCGAAAAAAATGAAATAAAAAGGACGTAGTAGGAAGGGGGCAGCAAAAACATGATAACTTTGGAAGAAACTAAAATTTGCAATATTTAACACTGATGATCTCAAGCTATAATTACATAATTAAACGAACTTACCTGAAGTGAAGTTCTATTGTAATTATACGAAGGGCTTAGTCCGAGATATCTTCTATATTCACTATGTAGTTCCACAATCCTCGCATTGTGTGTACCGCGAATATTTAGAGGAAGCGAAAAGCTTCGTATCCAAAACGGAAATTAGGTTGTGTGCTGTCAACACTATATCTGTAAGTCATTCTTTTCAGAGCATTAGTATAATATATAGGATTATGATTTCCAACCTTACTCTAGGGATATTATAATCTATGATTATGAAAAGGGTGGGTGGGAGATTGATATCTCGGACTAAGCCCTTCGTATAATTACAATAGAACTTCACTTCAGGTAAGTTCGTTTAATTATGTAATTATACTCAAGCTTAGTCCGAGATATCTTCTATATTCACTATGTAGATGTTTAGAGCATTGTTGGAAATCATAAAATAATAATGGTATAGTATACAATCAAAAACAGAATTTAATAAGAATCAATTTAATGTGTTATCACATCAATGTCACAACAGGTACCTATCTAGGTAATTTTGAGATATAGGTACTTATGTACTAAATAAAAAATTAAACCTTAACATTACAAACAGCTTTTGCAAAAGTATAGCTAACATTTTCTGTACTTAAAGGTCTATTGTAGTGTTTGGCAAAAACACTAGATCCTGCTGACCAACCAGCAGATTTAAATATGGTATCTAATGTTATACCTTCTCTACACGCCAAGGACGTGGACGCATGGCGCGTAGAGTGAGGGGTGAACTTTTTAACATCAATACCACAGTCAGCCATAACTTGCCTTATCCAGCGACTAATTGTCTGGTTACTGGCACAGTTATATGGTTTTTTATAACATATAAGTAGCTTATCCGTGTTATTTGTGTCTACTTTTCTGAGTGCCCTGGTCTGGTCTATATAATGTCTAAGTACCGATACGGGGCATATTTCCAGATTCGTATCCAAGGAAGGAAGCTTTATTACGACTTGATCTTTACTTGGAGTCGTAGTTTTTAAAAGGTCTGTAATCGTTATTTTTACACCATTATCTGTAAACTCTATGTTACTCAATCGGATAACTGACAATGTTTGAATACGTTGAGCAGTTGTGAGAGCTAACAAAATAACCAATTTCTTGGTTAATTTTTCTAAGCTAAGGTTACTGTTTGGTGACCAACCTTGGATATGATTCAAGACAACAGATGGATCCCATGTGTCATTATACTTAGGCCTAGAGGGTTTTATTTTGAAAACTCCCTTAAAAAATCTCTTAATTTGTAAATCTGTACCTAAACTTGTATCTATGATAAGAGACAGTGCTGAACGGCATGTATTAAGAGTAGCGTACGAAGCGCCTTGTGATAATATTTCTGTGAGAAATTTTAAAACTTTAGGTATTGACAACTCATATATGTTTTCTCCATTGCAAAACGACCACCACTTCCTAAGTGCTGTTGTATATTGTTTAATAGTGTTTTGTGATAAAGAAGCTACCATGACTTCTATTGTTTCGTCAGGAGTTAGTTTTCTCCGGAACGCTTCCCTGATAAGATGCAGGCTCCCAGGGAAAGACTGTTGTACAGGGGATGTAGTGTTCTGAAAGGTGATGTTAACAAATCCTTTGATGGTTTGAACTGTAATACTTCTGAAGTTGCTAACTCAGCTATAAAGGGATACCAGGGTTGTGAGGTCCATAGAGGGAAAACTATTATACCTGTTGCCTTATCAGTAATAATTTTTTGTATACATTTTGGAATTAACGAAAAGGGTGGAAAAGCATAAAATAAGTTGAATGTTGACCAGTCTACAGTAAAAGCATCAATATTCTCTGCATATGGATCTCTATGCCAAGATATATATCTATGGCATTTTTTGTTTGCTCTGGTTGCAAACAAATCTATGTCCGGTTCTCCAAGTGTCCTAGTAATATTTAGAAAAGTGTTGTTAGCCAATTCCCATTCTGAGTCTATATTTTTTATTCTAGATTCTTGGTCAGCTTCTTTATTATCTTTTGACTTGATATAAGAGGCGAACAACCATATTCTACGGACCTCACACCACTGCCATATACTCCTAGCTAAACAATTAAGCTTTGGAAATTGTATACCCCCCATCCTATTTATGTATGCAATTGCGGTGGTATTATCTATTCTCAACAATATCTGACAAGAGTGTAAATCTTTGGCAAAACATTGTAAACCCAGAAAAGCAGCTAAAAGTTCAAGGAAGTTAATATGATTTTCCTTATCTTTTAAAGTCCAAAAACCATTTGCAACTTTACCATTACAGCATGCTCCCCAGCCTGTCCTTGATGCATCTGAATTTATTTCTAAAGAAAAGTTGTACTGTCTTATTGGATTTTTTGAAATTTTAATTTGATTTTTCCACCATTTCAAATCATTTTTACAATCATCACTGATGTTCATAATTGCATCAAAGTCATTGTTTGTTGCACACAAAACCTGATATTTTTGCTGTTCAAATATTTTAGTGTACAAAAAACCATAAGATACAGCTGGGCAACATGCTACAAGGGTGCCAATAAGTTTTGCAAACTCTCTTATTGGACAATTAACCATTTTTATATATTTATTAATCAATAAAGAAATTGCTTCCCTCTTTTTAGAAGGCACTGACAAAGTCATTTCTCTTGTGTTTACAATGAAACCCAAAAACTCTACAACCCTGGTTGGCACAGTGACACTCTTTTCCTTATTTATAATAAAGCCTAGGCATTCTAGTAAACTTATGGTCACCTGACAATTTTCCAGACATTCCTGATAAGAACTACCAATACATATAATGTCATCAAGATAAATAACAGACTTGTAACCTTTTCTTCTAAGAAAATTTATAACTGGCTTTAATAACTTAGTGAATGTGAATGGAGCAGTACTTAGACCAAATGGTAAGCAGGTAAACTCATACATGATATTTTGAAACCAGAACCTTAGATATTTTTTATCCTCACCCATTGGGACCAAAAAATAAGATTCTTTTAAGTCAATGGTACACAAAAAATTATTTTTTGAAATCAATTTGCAAAGTGTTCTCATGTCTTCAATTTTAAAATGATCTGTAGAAATAAATCTATTTAAACATTTTAGATTTAAAATAAATCTAACTTCCCCATTTGATTTGGGTACAGTAAAAATCCTGGACAAATATTGATCTCTTTCTGCTACACATTTTGTAAGTACTCCAAGTTGTAGAAGTCTATGTATTTCTTTCAATATTATAACGCTCTCAGTTGCAGAAAAATTTGAATTTTTTGGAATATAATCTTGCTGAGGAGCCTCCAAAAAAGGAATTTTAAAACCTTTGTTGAGCCATGTTAAGACTACTTTGTCTTGTGTTATTTTGAACCAGCAAGAATTAAAGTACTTAAGTCTACCAGCAAAAGTATTAAATACCTTTAGGATTGTCGGACAGGTGCTTTGGCTGGAGGGCGTTGTGGGAGTCTCGGCTTGTAGTGCTGTGTTTGTTGGTGATATCTGCCCCCCCCTCCCTGTTTGAACTGAGTCATTCTTGCATGAGGAGGGCCCCTGAAGTTTCCCTGTTTTTTAGGGTAACTTTGAGACTGGGTTGGTCGATAAGATGTATTTTTCCTATTAACACTGGTATTTTGTTTCAAAATGGTGCCAGCAGATTTTTTAATTGCTGTGGCGGATTTCACATTGTCATTAAATTTTTCTCCAAAGAGGAATTCATCACGGTCTTGATTCTCAACTATCTTTCCTACATTCTTATCAAGGTGTGGAATCACTAGCTTTTTTCGAGTAACCGTGTCTTGGTGATGGAGGTCTGTCAGTAGGCGAGTGACATCACTGATAGTTGCAATTATATTCATTTTATCAACATCACCTTTAATCAATTTGTCTGTAACAGAGAGCAAGGCCGCTGTTGCAACACCAATCTGCTGTTGGCGGTCTTGAACTCGCTTATCTCGGGCTTTCATAGATTCATTTAAAAGTCCCTCCAACTCCTTGTTGAGCCTTGGCGCATCCAACAACTTGATGTTATTAGGTATCAAGTATTTCTTTAAAAGATCATCCTTGAGCTCTAGTTGAAGGCCTTTGGTAATAATACCTTCTACTCTTTTTTTTAGTTCCATATGAATTTCTGGCCCGTATTCTTTTTCGGTGGAGAGAGTTTGGCCAAGGGCTCTTATAATGGAATCATCCAACACTTCTTCTATTAAAGGGTCCTCTGTGTTGTCTACACATTCAACACCTAGAAACAAAAACAAACCATGTTGGATTGTCACACAGCTGCCAGCTGTACCTTATTACATGTACCACAAGTATAATGCCAACAGCTACCAGCTATAGGTAAGTATTAGGTCTCCACAACTATTTAATGCCACCCCATGGCAATTTAGTAAAGAAAACTTTTCTTTACTGAAATTAATTTGAACACACAGCCAGCGGCAGTGAGTCATGCAAGAACAGCGTTCTTTCGTAACAACGATGTGTATGTCGGGGTATCCCCGTAGTGATCTCACTCCACCGGAGTGCCTGTATGACACGTACCACGTATCATAAAAAAGGAACGATCAATAGACAGGTTGAAAAAACTTGCCTGGAAGCTCTGTGACGGGTATTTCAATGTCACCGGCATCAATTTCTGCCTCGCACGACGATATTGGTGATGGCGACGAAAACTCTGGTGATGGTGAACGATTTTCACTCATTTTGCTCTTATTTTTCTTTAATTTCTTTTTCAACTTTTTAATCTTCCTTTGGTATCT
Organism: Xestia ashworthii; assembly: GCA_950022955.1. Classification (NCBI taxonomy): domain Eukaryota; kingdom Metazoa; phylum Arthropoda; class Insecta; order Lepidoptera; family Noctuidae; genus Xestia; species Xestia ashworthii. The sequence continues at coordinate 20,446,263 of OX465555.1, forward strand.
TTCTTCTTTACACTCACACTTCCTTTTAGGCATCTTTAACGTTAACAAACGATGCAAAAACAAAGAATTTACGATTTTTGTAAGGCACACACGGCGCGAAAATAATGAATGACTTACAGATATAGTGTTGACAGCACACAACCTAATTTCCGTTTTGGATACGAAGCTTTTCGCTTCCTCTAAATATTCGCGGTACACACAATGCGAGGATTGTGGAACTACATAGTGAATATAGAAGATATCTCGGACTAAGCTTGAGTATAATTTAGGTATTCATTGCCATAAATAACTTAAAAGTCAGAATAAATAATATAATTCTCTTGAATGAGTTTTATTTTTCTCTGACTTGTGAACTTTATCGATTTTGTATTGACTTCTACAAAGGTTAATGAAACAGCATTCGTTTGTACTATGAAAAATTTAAGGAAAGTTGTTTTGTTTACAAAAAAAAATTTGACTAAAGTGTATATGATGTGAATAATAAATATTATGATTTTTAACGTTTTACATGGGTTTCACTACAACTCAGAATTCCTTTTTTTTTGTAATGTAAATTTAAAACATCTGAGTACTTATATTTATTATATTAATGAAGTGTTTTGAAAAATATATTAAAAAAAGCCAAGAATCGGCATGACGACAGTTTCAAAAAATTGTAAATCCGTTTAGTCCGTCAGTTAGATTATTGAAAAGTAATGGGCACGTATTTTTTGTTTTTGTAAATCAATGAATATTGACAAAGATAAAACATCAAAACTCGGGAGTGGGGGCTCGTTACGTCATAACTCGCTAAAAATTATACCTAGGCGTGAGGTATTAAGAATTTTAAAAGCGTCGTATCTTCGTCAATTTAGGTTTATATAAACAAAAGAAAAAATACGGGTCAAATATTTGTTGATAATCTAACTGACGGACTATTTATTATTTTTTTGTCTTCTCCCCTATTTAATTAATGAATTTCATTATTCATGGAGATGACGATAACTCTTATTTAATAATAAAATTGAGACCAAGATTGCTAAGGAATTCGCGAAATTTAAGCTTAAAAAGCTGCTAAAGACTGGGTCAGGATTCAGACTAGACATTTTAAAATTAATTAAAATAAAATATGAAATGTGAATGAAATTACAATAACTCTCAGAAAAAAACCATATTCTTTAAACCCATTCTGTCACGGAAGTAATGTTATCAAAATATGCGAAATATAAGAAAACCGGTTTCAGTGACCTGCTAACCTTACCTTTTATAATCATAACACATAAAAATAACTTTAATAAACAACTTTGGGTTTTTAGGAAAACAATCTATGATGACGACAATTATTTTACAGTTTTATCATAAAAAAACAACAAACAATTTAATTTTACTTTGAGAATCAGTAAATGTGTGGGCGGAATATTCGTTATTCATTGTGATTGTTTACGTTGTTACGTCTAACACAGAACAGTCTAGCTCATTGCCTCTGTTTGCAATTCCTCTTCTAGTGGCCATATACTTGTGTTTTTCATTTCATTTCATTTTTAAGGTTCCGTACTGGAAGGAGGAGCTCGTGGCTCAATAATAACAGCCGTGCTTGCGTGGTCTGTGATGGTCCCTTACATACCGAGTTTCCTCCGTGCCTCGGAAAGCACGTTAATCTGTTGGTCCCGGCTGTCATTTGTCTATCATTGACAGTCGTTACAGGTAGTCAGTGGCCCAAAAAGTCCGACAACCTGTCTTACTAAGTAGTATCGTAATTCCCAGTATTAACTGGGTTGTGGAGGTCAGATAGGCAGTCGCTCCATGTAAAATACTGGTATTCAGCTGCATCCGGTTAGACTGGAAACCGACCCCAACATAGTTGGGATAAGGCTAGGCAGATAATGACTCGAGGGGTCATCAACGGAACCCTTTTACTAAGCCTCCGAGAGTCGGTTTGTCAGCGGGCTGTACCTCATGATTACGTAGCCAGTTGAAATAAAAATCAAAGGGGGCTCGCGCGTGGAGGATTCTTTACCATCATAGTACCCCAATACTCCGAGGTCCACGGGATTTTTTTAACTTGATTAAACATTATGCACGTATTGTAAAAAACAACACTATACAGGGCGTAAACCACCTCATCACGAAGCCGTCAACCAAGCATTCTGTAAGTACATCAAACTGAGTAACTGGGGTGAAAAATTATGTTTTGTGGTAAAACTCAATGTTACGCATTTAAAACATTGTGCTAATGGATGGATTGGATAGAACGGGGGCCGTAGAGGTGTTTGAAATAAAAATCTTACAGTAAAAACTTTTATTTAAAAAAACTTGACGAAAAGTTGGAACTTTGACCACCAATATCTTCGTAACTAGAAGGTTCCTAGGGATGGTGTAGAACAAGTGCCTCGCAATGACGGGGAGATCAAGTGCCTTTCAGGTTCGTTAAGAGGTGTTTTACACCATTTATAAAGGCGGATTTAGTGCCTACAAGTCTACCTTAGGGTGATGCATAGACAAAACATAGTGGGTGCAATGTTGCAATTTACGTCTACGAGTCTTCCCTCGGCTGGAACAGAACCAAAGGGTTAAACCCGGGGTCGGAAAAAGTTTCACTGTATTTTTCCACAAAAATAAGTAGTAACCGGGTAACCTCAATAGGCTCGTCTATGGGTCATCCCATAGTAGATGAGTGCACTATTTACTCTTTTCAAACTCTCCTACAAATTCTTACAAGCCCTTTTTTATTCTGTTTTTCTATTTCACGCACTACTTTCACATATTTTCAGTAAGACCTTGATGTCGTGCGTTAGGTCATGGGCAGATAAAATTCAGTGCTAATAGGTAACGCTAAGCAAATGGTCAATGGTGGCAAGTTTTGTAATCGATGTGAACTTAAATTTTATTTTATTAAGTATTATTATTTTAGCTTTTTATTAGACTTCTATAGCACCTTCTTTCACGTGTTTATTTTGAACATAAAACAAGATATAATAAAATAAATATTGGTTTAAAAAACCAAAAAGCACACTCTAATGACGTTATTTATTAATATCTGGTATTCTTTTCAGTAAACCCTTTGATTTGATACTCATATCATAGGAATGCATAAAAAATACTTTGTCCGTCATAATGGATTTAGAATGACGTCACGTATGCAAAATAACAGCTCAATCGGAAACCGGGAAGTGGGTCAAAAACTTCAAAGATTTCTTTACTTAGCTAATAAAAACGTGATAAAATACTTCTGAAAGTAGGTGGACGACTAAATTACAACCAAAACAAACTAAATTCATGACAATAAATAGCATGTTCCCAGAATTTTAAATTATGTCTTCTTCGTTTGATTTTCTGATTATCGTCTTTATTGTCATTACATCATCCTTAATATCATAGAAAACTGAAACATATCCAGCACAATTCCAAGGCCAAATTGCAACCACAGAAACTCTTCTGAAACAATTTCGTTTGTCTAACCTACCCAATTTAGCAAAATTTCAAAATCCTTATTAGCCAAAACGGATTGTCATATTTGGCTTAACCCATATTACTATTTTTGATCAAACTGTTACAAAAATCACTTAAAACAACTATACCAATATCAGCTTTTACCCCAAAAACTGCATTTCAGTAGGTGGGGTGATTTCGCAACTTTCTGTTGCAAGAATGCACTCAAGTTGGGCCCGGGCGTCATAACCATGACCTTGGATGAAAGCCTGCTTTTCGACGACAGCCTTGGCCGGTTGCAACATCGTACAGGTTTGGGGCTGATTCGTAGCCCAGCTGTTTTAATTGGAATTGTTTTTAAGCGGCTGTGTAGGTTAACTGTTTGCTTGTTTATCATGTGACTGTCATTAGCTGTGTATGTAATTGGCTTTTAGTGGGTCAAATTGCCTGAGAAAGGATCGTAATCGTTGAGGGTTTCCTTCTAATCTTATGGCTACGTGCTAGCAACATTTCGTGTGTGATGTAGAAATTTAGCTTTTCTCTCTTTCGTACTTAAGGTACAACTTATTTATTTACTAGCTGACCCACGCAACTTCATCTGCGTCACATGATAACAAGGAATAATTCCCCGTTTTTACATCATTTCTCATTTATGTTAATTAACCAATAACCTTCCTCAATAAATGGACGATCCACACGACGATCACACAAAAAAAATCAATTCCAACCAGTACTTCCTGAGATTAGCGCGTTCAACCAAACAAACAAACTCTTCAGCTTTATAATATAAGTACTTATAGTTTTACAAAAATGAGACACCTGTGGTGTTAAAAGAAGTTTATTTTATCAGATACGAGAATGACAAAATGATTTTCATTGACATAACCTACGACAGACTTCTGTAAATCTTGTTGAAAGTTACTGTAGTACTAGCCATTATCGAAAAACCGTAAAGTCGATATGTGTCATTTTCCGGAGCAGGTAAAAGATTCATTGACCTTTTATTTTATTACATTTTATCCTCATTATGTCACTGCTGATATATTTAACGAAGTGACAAATGGCACGTAGGCTTTTGGTAACAGGTGTAAGGCAAATTGATGAATGTCAAGATAAAAACTGGGGAAATTCCGAGTGAAAATTACTTAGATTTTGAAAGTTAATCATAAAAAGGATAAGAGGGATCAAATAATTTGATAGTTAAAGAATGAAATGAAGTTTGTGCATACTGAAATAAACACTGATAAAACACATTGATGAAGAAGACGTAACTACCACAAGGCTATACGTTAGTTATATCTAGTGCTTCGTGACTTTTAAAACTTACAAGTTACTAAGGTTTTAAAAGTCACGAAGCAAAGATAACATAACACCACGCCTGTAATCCCTGAAAGGTTTGGCAGATGTGTACCTAATAGTACCCCCATATTTGGCCAGTTATGTTTTAAACCCCATTTTGTAATAGGGCAAGACAAGCCAATGAGTGATTTTCTTTTTCGACTCTTCCCTAGTCGCTGGATAGATGGCGTTGGTCTGACTACGTTACTACAAGGAACAGAACATCACATAATTTCACTTGGACATAATGGTTGTATTTGGAAGCTTATGCAAACGAAGGTGTCAGTCAACGAGCGTATGTAACGTGTGTTTTTTCAAGCGTTTGGGCTTTGGCACCTAGTAACGTAGTCGGATCAACGCCATCTATCGAGTTCATGGAAACTATTTCTTTTTATTCTCAAAAAGAAAACCTTTCATTGCCATCAACCGGGCACAAATCCTGACTCTGTGGCTACTACTGAGAAATATCTGATGGAAAACTCAATAACACTACCCGACCTGGGAACAGAAATCAAATCCTCTTGCTCTACAGTCGTGTTTGCGACCAATTAGTCAGTAAGGCAGTCTACGACTACGACGAGTAGACTATTTAAGGATGACTCACGCTAGACCGTGCGGGTCCGAGTCGAGTGTCGACCGTGCAATTTTGTATGGACACACTCACGCTTCCGAGCAGCTACCGAGCAACGAACAATTCAACTAAACAAACAAACTCTTCAGCTTTATAATATGTGCCAGGGCCGGCAATTAAATTGCTAATTAGTAACGAATAAATTCGGTTGCAATAATGATGCTTGCGAATAATGAAAGTCTCTACATCCTAGACGCGTTTCTCGCAAGCATTAATACTGCACCCGAATTTATTCGATAGTAATCAGCGATCGAAAGTTAGCAATTTTGGCCGTCGCACAATCCATTGTCCGTTGCTCGGTAGCGGCTCGGAAGCGTGAGTGTCTCCATACAAAATTGCACGGTCGACACTCTACTCGGACCCGACACGGTCTAGCCGCTAGACCGTGTCGGGTACTCACGCTAGACTCTAGCGTGAGTCATCCTTAAGATAAATCTCTTGAAATAAAAAATCTCTTACAAATAAAATAACGAAAATATAGCTTCTTGATTACCAATTAGTTGTGAAATTTTATTAACTAACTAAACTAGTCGCGTCTAGGAAAAGTTATTTAAATATTAAATATACGAAGGCGAAAAATTATTTTGATTCAATTAAAACTAAATTGAGGGCCTGTTTATTAAAGTTTGAAGAGTGAAATAAATTCTAAAAAAAGTGAAAAGCTTAGTTATTTGGTTACGTCAATCAACTTGATTTTGGATTTTTCCGTCACGAATTTTGTATCAACCCAGAGGTTGGATGTGGACCCGGTTGATGGTAATAAGGTCGTCAGCTTTCACATGAGATTTAATTGTTAGTGGCAAAATGTTGATGTACAATAGCTACACCTCTCTGCCTGACCCTTTGGAGACAAATAGGCGTGATGAGATGTAAAGTTAAACATAGTGCATCGCCCGACAACAGCAGGAAAAAGAACTATCCTATCTGTACAAATACATAAAATTGAAGTGTCTGTTGATAATTTGAAACTAACAGCTTTCTACTGAATGCAAATAAATGTATAATACAGTCCTCAAAACAAAAACAAAAAACATTTCGCAACTATCTGTAATCTGTATAGGCTAATCTCCGAAACCGCTGGACGGTTTTTGACGGAACTTTTATGGCCTTACTTTTATTTTGGAAAAAGGATGAAGGGAAAGGGGTTCCGTGCAAAAAAATTAACCCTAGAAACTGTCAACAAAATCTGATTCAAATAAGGAACTAATATTTTTGTCATCATTTAAAGAGGACGAAAGTTAATTTTAATTGTAATTTAAGTTGTGATTTTAATTTAATATGATGTTGATTTTAATTTGATTTAATTTTGTTAATAATTTTAATAATGATTTTAATTGTGATGTTGATTTTAATACTATTGAACTTTTGATTTTGTATTTTTTTTAATTCTGTGTTTAATTTTGTAATACCCATGATCCAGTGTTGACTGAGATAAATAAAAAAATAATAATTAACTGCTATAGTCTATGGTCAGTTCCATGGTTCTATTACTCTGTGCCAAAAGGCCTTTGCCCTGCAATAATTATCATTATTACATAATTAATGACTCATTCATTCCTACATTTAAGGCGCGAAGACATTAAACCGACAATAAAAACGATAAACAATCACAAAAACAGTTTTAAATTAATTCAAACATTATAACTTCACGTCATAAATACATTTAAGAAACTGCTTATCTACCCGCACCATATCAGCCAATACTGTATACAGATCTATGACGTCATTACGGTGGTCATACAACTCATACACCATAATTGAGTAGACATACAGGGTGTAAACAACCTCATCACGAAGCCGTCAACCAAGCATTCTGTACATCAAACTAAGTCACTTTCCGCTAAAATGTTTGCTGGAAAACGACTTTTTTTGAGGTGTAAAATGATGTTTTGTGGTACTCAACATTGTGCTGGTCGATGAATTGAATAGTGATCGTGGACGTGAAAATCTTACACTAAAAACTTGCATTTATTTTGCAACTTTGACCCCCAATATCTCCGTAACTAGAAGATTCTCAGGTGTGGTCTAGAAAAAAAAATGATCAGGAGAACAAGTGCCTTTCGAGGTGTTTTTTTACATCCTTTAAAATATTTCAATTAACTACCTCGTTGGCAGGGGGGTGAAACTTCCATACATTGGCGTCAAACTAAATTTTCAAAGATAGTGCGGCCATCTGTGTGTTTAAGGACACAAGCTTATCAGCTATTTTAGACCAGTGAAGTAGATAGTCTAGCGGTGACAGCGGTTGCCTTGTGTATAATAGTTCCCAAGTTCGAATCCGTCGTCAAGAATTACTTTTTGTATTTATTTGATTGAACAGAAACTAACAGTGTCTTCTAACAGTTGAGGTACACAGTTTTAAAAACGAAAACCAGAGTTGCGCATCTATCTTGTATTATATAAAGGGTGTAAAACACCTCTTCACGAAGCCGAAAGGCACTTGTTCTCCCCATCATTGCGATCATTTTTTTGTTCTACACCATACCTAGGAGCCTTCTAGTTACGGAGATAGGGGGGGTCAAAGTTACAACTTTTTGACAAGTTTTTTTTTAATTACAAGTTTTTTTTGTAAGATTTTAACTTTTAACACCTCCACGATCCCCGTACTATTCAATCCATCCATCACCACAATGTTGTAAGTGCGCTACATTGAGTTCTACCACAAAACATGATTTAACCTCAAAAAAAAAAGTTGTTTCCCAGCAATAATTTTTGCGTAAAGTTACTTAGTTTGATGTGCAGAATGCTTGGTTAACGGCTTTGTGATGAGGTGGTTTACACCCTGTATAATATAGTGTATTAACTATGGTCGTTGGTCTAGTGATCGAAAAACGACTGCCGAGCATGAGGTCCTGGGTTATATTTCCTGGTCGGGGAAAGTGTTATTGGGTTTTTTTATCAAGAACTTTTCAGTACAAGCCACGAGTTCGTCTTCGTTATGGCAATAGGCTCGCTCCCAATTACATGGGACTTGACTTAATCATAACTGGCGAAATATGGGTGTACTATTTTAGGTACCTACATCTCTGCAATACCATTCGGGGATTACAGGTATAATGTTAAATTGTATTTCATGTCAGTTGCATGACCAAGATTAATATGTCCTTTGACCTCTGAGTTTGATTCGGCTGTTTTTATCCGAGTTTTCAGGAAGGAAACAAAAGCACCATCTAGAAAAAAATGCACGTGTTAAAGTTCATGTAAAACCCTTTTTCCAAAATCATCATCATTTCAACCGAAAGACGTCCACTGCTGGACATAGGCCTCCCCCAAGTGTCACCACATTGGCCGGTCCCGTGCGACTCCATCGGATTCCCGCAACCAGGTCATCGGTTCACCTAGTGGGAGTCTTCCAATGCAACGTCTTCCGGTTCGCAGTCGCCATTCCAGAACTTTTCAGTCCCATCGGCCATCCGTTCTACGAGCAATGTGCCCTGCCCACTGCCGCTTAAGTTTGGCAATTCTTCGGGCTACGTCGGTAACCTCGGTTTTTCCAAAATAAATATCATTTATCCGTGTAGGTCCGATGTCTGCACTAGTCTGCAGCCAGTCTTTATACAGTCGACTGAGTTTGACCGCACCTTTACTGGTTATCTCATAAACTGTGCCTTATTGTTACAATCAAATTCGCGAACGGAACTTAAAGATTCAAGGTCGAGTTAACCGTTTTATAGTCTGACCACGTAACGTCAACGTTACGAGACATCTTTTATTAACTAAATAAATTAAACATGCGTTGCATATAATGAATGGCTCATTTTTCGAGTTTTTGGAGTTCCGTCGCGAACGAACGTCTTGTTATCAAATCACTTCTAGAACAAGAAGAAATAAACCGGGATTTGTTTGACCATAGCTAGCTGAAGAGTTTGGTGGACATGTTTTAAACAATTTTAATCATTTATCTCTCATTTTGTTCTTCAGATTTTACTAATGGCAATCCAATTTTGCCCAAATCACTACACTCACTACACTCCTACGCCGCGTCTGTCTGTCTGTCTGTTCGCGATAAACAAGTTCTGCACCGATTTTTATGCTGTTTTTACCAATGGATAGAGTGATTCTCGAGGAAGGTTTTAGTAAATAATTTTTACATGGGCGAAGCAGCAGATCAGCAGTAATATAATATGAGGAATTTGAACACATCGCCTAGGTCAAAAATACATAAGCCTTTATTTCTTTTCTTTCGAACGAAGATGAATTCACAGACAGAACCCGGTCGTAATAGTAACCATTTGACCTTCTGTGACAAACTTGTTTCAGACAAACATGTAACAAAGTTAACTAAATATTTAACTTTAAAGTAAATACATATTGAGTGGGTCTAAAAACAGTAGTGATCTTGAAACTTAACCGTGTCTGGATTTTTTTTGTAACTAATCTAATTTTGACCCGCAGACATGGCTAAGGTTTTAAAGAACGTTCTAGGTTCATAAACAGATTGTACGTGTTATATTTAACATAATAAGCGTAACAGGACATCGCAAAATGAAGAATTAGGTATTAGGAGTGCTTTTGTAATACATAGTCGAAATAATTACAAACTACTTTACAGAGTAATTCATTAAAATAAAAACCCTAGATTATGTCTGAAATGGAAATCTTAGGCATTAGACGAATTTACTAAATAAAAAAGACGTGTGGCACTCGGGGACTGCCGCGGTAAAGCTATTGCATAGCATTTATAACAACTTATGAAATTATAATTATTTATTTATTTTATTTTTCCGCTTGTTGCCGGCTAAGTTTGACGTGTCTGTGTATGTGTGTGTGGAACATTCATTATAAAATTCATAATTTCATTGTGATGGGAAGCCGAGCCTGAACATTCAGTCTGCGTTTGGTCCTCGAGCCGGCAACAAGCGGAAAAATAAAATACATAAATAATTATAATTGCATAAGTTGGCAAAAAATGGTTACAAAGAAGGTCTAACATCAAATTTATACAACCTACAACTCCTAGTTACGGCAATATATTAAAAAGAAAACTAGCTTGTCATTGTCATTGTCTGGCATGGGGTGACATGGGGTGTTATAGGTTTACATACTCTTTGGTGTTAGGTTTTTTTCGTTAGGTTATTTTCGTTACAGAATTTCTGGATTCGGTCTCCACGCTCAAGGCCCGCGATAGAAGCTATGCAATAGCTTAAAAATAACATACATGAATTACATACATAAACTACAGCTTTTCCCCATTGGTTATGGTGGGCAGATACCACAAGAACGTCAACTGGTACTATGCTTACATACTCCATTTGCCTCGTCCACGTTCATATTATTATATCTAGTCACTAGCTGACCCACGCAACTTCATCTGCGTCACAGAAAGGAGAAAAAGCCCACAAAAGGAATAAATACTCCCCGTTTTTGTAACAATTTTCATTTATACTCCGCTCCTGTTGGTTGTAGCGTGATGTTATAGTAGCCTATACCTTCCTCGATAAATGGACTATTCAACACAAAAAGATTTTTTTTTAAATTTCAATCAGTAGTTCCTCACACTTCCTGAGATTAGCGCGTTCAAACAAACAAACTCTTCAGCTTTATAATACAGTATTAGTAAGTATAGATACACTCAAGCCAGTTGCGACTACTACGCATCTGATATTCCTGAAGAACCACACCAATAAGGTCAATTGAAAAAGAACAATTACTCTTAATTTCCACACTTTACATTGAACTCGAACTTTTTACAAACCTGAGGTGAATAACATTGATGTGTAAACAATAGAGAATTACCAACATTCGCAATAGCATTAGGATTAAGTAACTAAGATTAAGGCTCGCTACAAACCACAAATTAATATCGAAGAATTTTCTATAACCATTAGAAACTGACACACGATGAAGGACCAATAATCATCTAACTATATTGTATTATTTCGAGGAGTTTTTAGCCAAATAATAAATAACAAATAAACAGCTTTAAACTTTAAAAATAAACAGCTAGTTGGCTCGATCTTCAGGTTAAGTCACGTTTTTCTAGGTTAAATACATGAGTGACCACCCTTTACATACCGAGTTTCCCCGTGCCTTGGGAAGCACTTTAAGCCGTTGGTCCCGGCTGTCTTTTAAAGATCTTTGACTGTCATTACAGGTAGTCAGTGCCCCGAAAGTAAGACAACCCTAGTCTTACCAAAGGGTATCGTATATTACTAAATGGGTTGTGGAGGTCAGATGGGCAATCGCTCCATGTTAAATACTATTCAGCTGCATCATGTACCTAATGAACTTAAAGAAGTTTATTCATTTGTTTTATTTTTTACACCGGGCCTTTCAGACGGTTTTTTTTTTGTCTACGTTTGAACGGACCGCGGTCTATTAATTTTGGTCCGTTTAGACAAAACACCTGGTAGACTGGAGGCCGACCACGATATAGTTGGGAAACTGCTAATCCACATTCATACTCATATTATCATACTCAAAAGACTCATAATTTGTAAAAATTAATAATAAACAGCGAACTGCAGTGCCCCAGATACCAGCAAAATACGTCACTTCAGGTTATCACATACTCAAAAGTTCTCTTAACCAGTTTGTTCGCATGCAGCCCACATTAACGATACAATTATATATTTCGCAACGACAGGTCTCAAGTTCAAGGGCGACATCATTTCTTAATCCAGTTTGATTTATTGTCTCTTTGTGCACGTAAATATACATTAATTTACATTATATGATAATTGGTTTTTAGGTGACGTGACACTTGTCTGTCACTGGTGATATTAACGCTTGTGTTTTGTTTTGGGAATTTCAGATCTGTGGCATAAGTATAGGTCTCTTTATTACAGCAACCAGGTCATGGGTGGGTTTATAATTTTATCTGGGAAGGCCTACTGTCATTCTTCTAAATATACAGGGTGAAAGGAAATACGTAAACTAGCGAATTTTTCATTGATAATTAAAAAAAAACATGCGTTACAACTAAGGTATATCTATATCTGCTACGGTTTGTGCCGCGCACGCCGAAGTGGTGCTACACCGTAGCGGATCGGCTACGAGTGCTACGAAGCGTTAGGTGACGATCACGCGAGTTCCACGATTTTGTTCGCCCAAAAAATGCTCAACACGCCTAAAACAGTTTTCACTTCAAAAACAGCTGTTTCATAAATACCGTGTGAAACATTCGATTTTTTTTATTTACTGAATACGTGGCTTGTGTCTGCGACGATGTCCCCTCCTCCTTATGTACCTAAGTATTTGTTAAGTTAATCTAGAATTAGTTAATTACACCACAAAGTACTCTAATTGAGGAAGATATCGAGAAGAAAAAATAATACAAAACCTGTCAATCTTCTAAATCGTCAGACATGGTAACACTGGCTTACTCCTAACAATCGTGACTGTATAACAACATTGAATCCTATCAGACATTTTCTAAGGGCGGTCTTCAGACTCACCCAAAATCTTAACCTGTAGCGAATTCCTAATTCCTGTTCATAAAATTCAACCTCGTAAATAATCCCTGACAGGTACCTACTCGTTAAAACCTCATGACAATCAAGCGCCTACGGCCTTAAAAAGAAGTTTAATCAATAATCAACCTACGCTGAATAGACCCCGGAAATGATAACCAAACTATTTCTAAACTTCACGTCTAGCTGCTGGCATTTGATCAAGGACCTGACCCCGAACGCATTCTCCAAAATTCTACGACTTGTCTTGTTAACCTTGGGGATCAAAACAAGCCAGGATTCCATTGTAGCGGTTATCACTACACCGGCATAATATAATCTTTAAATCAAAATTGTAAATAAGTACGTTATTTTCACGTGCACTATTTTCCCGTAACAAATGTCAAATATAAACAACTGTCAAATCATAGACATCAATCGTGATCATTGTCTTTGGATAGAAACCAACAATTATTAACAAATATATCTACGCATTTATTTAATTACTATATTTATATTACACTTAATATCTACTTACAAAATTTAACTATACTTAACAATAAATATTTACATTGTACAAACATTATAGCATACATTGTGATGTACTGGGTGTACTGGTCACTACCTTTCCGAACGCAACTTCGGACACGTTCGGCTAAGCTCGGCTTTCCGCCACTTGCTAAAATAATAGAACATCTCGATTTTTAATTCAGTATTCGTTTGAGCCTCCTGACCAGTACACGATAGATAAATCTAGATTTTTCTCTTAGAACTAGATTCTGCTATTTGGCTGTCTATACTTCTTGTACTTAATAAGTAACTTTTCTACCGTCGTCTTATCTTCTTCATCATCTTCTGCCACTTGTTTGTGTCCATAGTAATATAAATTCTGGAAGTGTGAGATAAAATAATACATGAATATATCCAAAGCCGCAGTTTCATTCACCATTCACTCTTACGCTTCACCATCATCAGATCCTGACTTGATAAAGAAAGAAAGAAAGAAAACATATTTATGATGATGATTGATGATTATGGGACCACCTGGGAAGCACCCTTTCAAACAAAAAAATAATCAAATCGGTACAGCCATCTTCGAGTAATCGGGGAACATACTTAAAAAAAAGAAAAATGGTTTCGACGAATTGAGAACCTCCTCCTTTTTGAAGTCGGTTAAAAATAGAATGACGGAAGCAAGGCAGGCCAAAAATTCAAAATCCTTTTTTAAACTTTTAGAAGTTTTTTATATAGTTATATATAGTTCGTTATTGAAGCTAATAAAAGCGCTTTAGCTTTTTTCTCCAGCTGAAAATATCTCGTCATTCATATTCTCCGGATGGCTGACGGTCTATTAATCCTTCGCTTCACATCGGTCAGTGAGGTGACTTGAGGGGCCCAAAAAGGTTGATGTGCAACCTTTTTGGGCCCCTCAAGTCACCACACTGACCTCTTATCCACCATCATGCATATCCTAGATATAAGCACAATGGGCCAGTGTTTTTCAACATATACGCAGAAAAAAAAAACAAAGTCTATTTTTTTTTATTAAGTGCTGGTTGGTATTCGGTGCATTAATATGAAATTTTGTCTTGAACTGCTATATGAGTATTTACTGTAACTATCCAATTGGGAAAGCCCCTTCTCCACAATCAGTACCTAATTTCAATAACTAAATGAGCTTTTTCCAGTGCGTGATTAATACATTAAAAAAAAATCCCCGACACGTAGGGTCATAATTTCAAGGTATTCCAGGTTTTTGGTGTTGGCCCTTTTATTTGAGACCCACATTGAGGGAGTTGTTGAATAAATAAATGTAATCCATCAATTTATGGCGGCGGCCACGTTGGACTGATTTTTATCAAATATAGCTAAGAACACTCCCGACTCATTCACCTTTCAAACAAAAAAAAAAAAACAAAATCAAAATCGGTTCATCCGTTCGGGAGCTACGATGCCACAGACAGACACACACACACACAGACAGAAACGACAAACTTATAACACCCCGTCTTTTTTACGTCGGGGGTTAAAAAGTGACAAAGTAAACCTGTTAATGTTAATGATATTGAACAAATATGTACATTTACACATAACTTTACATTAACATGATAATTGGATTTTAGTTCATGTAAATTGCTTTTAGTATGATGACAAGAAAATTAAAACAATACAACTGTTAATCCAGATTCTAATGGGATTGAATTACATTATTTACCATATTATGATACGAAACGAACGTTTATTGTGGACGGTAAAAATTAAATTGCCTGAATCGATACTTGGTACGAGTACACGTATAGAACTCGTATGATTACGATTACCTACAGATTTCCTCTGCTTAGAATTTAGTTTGAAAAAGAACGATCTTCTGGTGATTTCTTCGTCTTCGTGTCTCTGGAAAATCATCTCTAATAACTGGAATTTTATCCACTTCCATGTCAATAGCGATTTCACATAGGATAGAGATAAATCCTTTTTTTCGGCACAAATGCGCATATACGTAAAAATCCAATTTTCTGTGGAACAAGTAAATGTTTGCAGAGAAGACGTTTTAAGTTATTATAAATTCATTTCACGAATCCAATATTTCATTCCTAGATCATCGTGATAACACAAAATATATTATTCTAACAAAAAACAAACAAAACAGTATAAAGTATGTAACAAAAAACTTGACGATGTATGTTTTCATGTCCCATAAATATAAATGGTAAGAGTTAACGTACCTATTAAATTTCCTAGTTTCAAATAACATAAGAAAATACCAAAGGTATAATGAATATAACGACATTTCTTGTGGGATTTTTTTTATATGGGATCCTTGCCGGTTATCGTCTAGCCTATTGGCAAATCATACTATACTTAGAAACTAACTTTCGCATTGGATTTACCGCTTATGTAAATCAAGTTCGCAAATAAATCTGTCACAATGAACATCAATTCTGAGCTTGAGGTTCCTGGGTTCAATTCCCGGGTCAGGTGAAGTGTTATTGGGTTTTTCATCAAGCACCTCTCAGTATAGCAGCCACGGTGTCTGGATTTGCGCCCAGTTGACGGCAATGGGCTCGCCCCGAAATGTTGGTATACTATTGGATACACCACTGCCACACCCTTCGAGGTTTACAGGCGTGATATTATGTTTTGTTTCAAAAACTGACTCTTTGGTTTAGGGACGTTTCCGCCTTTTATCCAATCCCAGATAGGGCCAAGTATTCTTTAGATTTTCCAACAGGTAGGGACTTCTCAGAAGCCACCTAGATGCATACCCGGTGGATCTGCAATGTTCTGGCATCCTATATTATACATGGCAAATTAATTAATTCGTACATCTCTGTCTAATCCTTCAAAGAAAAACAGGTGTGATGTTGTGTGTTACCAAATACAAAAGAAGAACAATATTATACACATCAAAAGAAAAACCACTCCACCAAGATATCAGAAAGCACAAATTCATAACAGCTCGCAACGCACTAGATCTCACGATAACTTGGAGCAGAACAATACCGAACCGAAATTGGATACCATTGTCTTCACAAAGGGTTGATATCAATACCACATTCTTTGTATATTTTCAGCAAAGTCTGTCTTGGTCAAGGGCTATTGTATTGCTCAACACAATTGAGATTCAAAATCAAGTGTGGGACCAAATAAGCGTACATTGTTGACGGGTGCTGCCCTCTCGGAATATTAACTAGTTGTAAACCTTGGATTGTTTCGCGTTCGTGATCTAGATGATTGTTATGTTATGTGTTAATAGTTTATTTATTAGCAGCACCCTCTTTGTTTTATTGTATTTTTTTAACCGGTTTTTTCCCACTGTTGGGCATAGATCACCCCATAACCTTCCACTCTTTCTTCTATGTGGTTTTCTCCGGCCAATCTTCTTTGTTTTTTTTTTTATTATTTTTATTTAATTTATTCGGAAAAATAATAATTAGAAAAAGATTAGATACAAAAATGATACACATGTAAAATCAACCACGTTCTCCACAGACACACAATGAGAAAATTTGGCAATTTTAATAGAAGCATTGAAAACATTAAAAAAAGATGAATATCAACAATACATAACATAAGGCTGCCAATAGTGCTGCAAAAGTGGAACAACAACAGTGTAATACTAATTTGTATACACAATTTTTTTTAAATGTTTCAATACCTACCATCTGGAACTTAAAATTTTGATGTTGCCGTAAGACATTGCGAAATTGCTGTGCTAAGTAATTTTTTGAGTAATGCACTTTCGGATGCAGAAATAATTGCATTATTTCATTTGATTGCAATATGAGTAACACGAATAATCTTGGTAAAATGTTGTATATACCTATTGGCACAGTTTTTATCGTACCATTTACATTCAATTCGTGTTTTGAACACAAACTGTGATACAATGAAATAAGGATAAAATTGCTTGTGCGTTCCTATTCACCCAGTAAATGATTCACCCAGAGATATCGTATACGTGTTCTTTACTAGTATAATCCGTATCATCCGTATATTGATGACTGTTTCATCTAATTTGTTTTGGTTGACTCTTATATCTGTGTAGATGAATAATAAGGGGTTTTCTTTCTATCTTAGGTACTGGATTCTATTCATAGTCAAGACCGAACAATCTAAACCGGGAAAAAGTCACGTCATTCCATAAATGCTCTCTACTAAACATGGAATCCCGCATGAACGGCCAAAATACAAATTAACATAATCACTCACTTAGTAGACGGATTCGTTATCACATTGTCTTGTTAGCAAGTATTAAAATGCTACTCACTGATGCTACTCCATTTTTGGTGTTATCGATATCATCTTTTACAACGCCTGAAGTGAATGTAGAAGTATTGGTGGTCGTGCAGCGCATGGACTGGCAACCGAGCTTAAAGAATGGCAAATAAGCAGAGAGTGGAGTGAAGTTGGACTGCGGTTGATGACGATGATGCTTTTTACCAAATAGCAGTCTACTGCTGGACCTAAGCCTGTGCAATTGCACGTCACTCCTTTCGATTCTCAGCAACTCTTATCCAGTTGCCACCAGTCACTCCACCGAGCCTGCGAGGACGTCCCTCCCACCTTATGCTCGCCGATAAGCCGTCTCCACTCACGAACACGTCCCACCCAACAACTGTAACTAATCTAGATATTTTTGTTCCAGATGGGTCACCGAGTCCCCAGATACTCAAGCCTGCTGTGGGGAGTCTGTATCCCCAGTTCTTGCAGCAGTTATGACTTGGAAGAGGAGCTGTCTCAGAGACTAGCAGGTCTCGGGATAGATGTCAAAGTGCACAACAATATGTGTTCTGTGAAGAGCTTTAAACGACCTTATTCTTTTGGGAAGACGCTTTCTACGTAAGTATAGTTGTCGGAGGGTAATTGAAATATCGTAAGAATTTTAAGAATAACCTTTTTTTTATCCATCCTGTTACGCTTAATGCTTGTTAATAGTTTTTCTTTCTACATTTTGTTGTTTGAGTCCTTTTTTTTTTTGTTTGTATTTCGTAAATTTCTAAGGATAATTTTGTAACAACAAAACATAACATCACTCAAAGTCAAACTCAAACGCATTGTAATCTCCGAAGGGTAAGGCAAGAAGTGCACTCACATTTTTTGCTATTGTCATCAACTGAGCACTCATCCAGACTCCGTGGCTGCAACTGAGAAGTTCCTGGTGGAAAACCCCAATAACACTTTGCCCGACTCGGGCAAACACGTCTTTTTCTTGATTATGACACGTGAGCTGCAATTATTTCTTCCAGAGCTTCTTCGTAATTTCCTAAATTAAACAAAGGAAAAGCATATTCGATAATAGTAAAGATAACAAGCCTATGTCATTCCTACGGCTGAGACAAAAGCCCCCTCCCTATAAGATCCCTAAGTAGAGAGTACACTAATTATTCAATTAAACCTCAGTAATTTGCCACACACCATAACTTAGAACTAATTACTGCTAACACTGAGCGTAATAAAGCGAAATGATTGAGCAGCTTAAGTTATTAATTAAGCTTGATTTACATATTATGTGCACATAACTGCACATAATGATCTAAAACCATGGTTTGATGATGTCATAAAAGATGACCGTATATTTAATGCACGGTATGACGACAGTATCAAAATATTGCAAATCTATTTAGTCCGTCAGTTAGAGTATTGAAAAATAATAGACACGTATTTTTGTTTTTTTGCAAATCAATGAATATTGACAAAGATAAAACGCATCAAAGGTCGGGAGTGGGGGGGCTCGTGACGTCATAACTCACTAAAAATATACCTAGGCGTGATGTATTAAGAATTTTATTTAAAAGCGTCGTATCTCCGTCAATTTTGGTTTACGTAACAAAAGAAAAAATACGGGTCAAATATTTTTTTTTAATCTAGTTGTCTCTGATTTTTTTGTCGTTTACCGTATAGTAATCTTTTGTCCCTTACGTGCTTCGGAAAGTTCGTTTGATCATCATCAATTGCCTAGCCATTTTTCACTATGTTGGGGTAGGCTTCCAGTCTAACCGAATGCAGCTGGAATACTAGTAGTCAGTGGCCCAAAAGTCTGACAACCAGTCTTACCAAGGGGTATCGTATTATGCATTACTAAATGGGTTGTTGACGTCAGATACCTAGTCGTTTAATGTAAAGTAGGTACTAATGTAAGCTGTATCCGGTTAGATTGGAAGCCGACCCATAGGTTGGGAAAAACTAGTCATGTGATGAGTCGCTATAGATGCGTTTGTGTGTGCTTTTGACGCGTGCGTGGAATCTTAAAATTGTGCTTCTTAAAAATTGTATGAGTTTTTTTAGGCTCTTAATGACCTTAAATCGTCGTCTGTAAAGCATCGGACGTTCTCAAGTTGCTTATAAAGTATAAATCTTTTTGACCGCCGCTTGTGATTCCTAAAAACCCATGTCCTTAAAATGTTATCGTGACCTTCTTGAGAAGCCTACTAAACATACCTGTTTTTTTTTTTTGTTTTTAAAATTACACATACTTATTTAAAAAAATACTTTTTGTTTGTTGATTTGAACGCAAATAAATAATCTCTGGAAATACCAGTAAAAGATTTAAGAAAATCCTTTTGAATTTTAAACTACAACTCTTGAGGAAGTTTGGATACTATTTAATACCACGCTATGACTTTTGTCAGTGGCCCAAAATGTCTGACGACCAGTCTTACCAAGGGGTATCGTATTACCACGGGACACAGCCAGTTTACTTTAAATAAAATAAAATAAATAAATAAATATCGCTGGACATTACACACAGCGCAATCTAGGGCCACACTAAGCAACGAGGCTTTTGTCGTGGTCACAAAATAGTTCATATACTACATAGATACTTTTTGTTTGTAAATACATACTTATAATACATATAAACCTGCATGACTCGGATTCAAATGTCAATGCTCATCACACAAACATTTTCTCCTATCGGGATTCGAACCCGGGACCCTAAGAACGTAAGGTAGCCTTACTACCGCTGCGCTATTCGGGTCGAAAGTCTATTTATAAGCTCTATGACGAACAAGAATAGGTTTTAAGGCGGCTGTCAGCCTGATAGTTTATTTATAATATTTACTAAAAGGCTGCCAGACATCTTGGCGTCTACTTGTTTTAAATACACTTAGCTTTTAATTACAACGCCCGCCAGCCATCAACATCTATTTTCTACGCCAAGGACTTAGTAACTCTTGTTATACAAAAAAGTTTGAGGAGGCTTATGTCAAAATAATAGCAGCCATACAATTTTTGATTTTTTAGACAGGACCAGGTGCTCAATTATTCGCCCTGTATAAAATTATTTAACGCAGTTTTATAAAATCTTTCATTGTTTGTTTCACTGACAGGCAACCACCCTAAACCGCTAAAGCAGGAGTATCTTGCATGATAAATGTGAGCTAAGGGAGGATTTCTGAAAATTATACCATCAAAGGGGTATAGGAATTTTTAATGAAAGTTAGAGACTTTTGTAGACGGAAGATTCCACCAGCACCTGCCTTGTAGAATATATAAATATACATTCAATATGTGATACATAAAGGGTGTAAAACACCTCTTAACGAAGCCGAAAGGCACTTGTTTTTCCCATCATTGCGATCATTTTTTTGTTCTACACCATACCTGGGAACCTTCTAGTTACGGAGATATAAAGATAAAGTTACAACTAAGGTCAAAGTTAAAACTTTTTGACAAGTTTTTTTTGTAAGATTTTGGCTTTTAACACCTCCACGACCCCCGTACTATTCAATCCATCCATCAGCACAATGTTTTAAGTGCGTTACATTGAGTTCTACCACAAAACATGATTTATAACCTCAAAAAAAAGTTGTTTCCCAGCAATAATTTTTGCGTAAAGTTACTTAGTTTGATGTACAGAATGCTTGGTTAACGGCTTTGTGATGAGGTGGTTTACACCCTGTATACAGACACAAGCCTCGTTGCTTAGTGTGGCACTAGACGGCGTTGTGTGTAATGTTCAGCGATATTTACATATAGATCACATCAACTATTAATATGACAGACCAGTATTAAGATGATTAATAGTTTTATGTCATACTTGATGCAATACAGATACGAGGGACGGCCTCACTCACTGTAGGTACCTGTACAGATGACATCTATAAACACTGTGTGAATTATAAGTAATGACCTAATAGGGAAAATTATGATTTCTCAGTCATGTTGTATCCCTTTTTTGTTACAACTCGCATCGCTGAGTAGTGGACTCTGCGATCCGCCGTTGGTAGCATCCACCAAGAAACAGTTTTTTCCAAAATAGGTGGATTTGTATTAAAAATAAATTAAAAGTCAAAGGGTTCTGTAAATCTGTACCATCGTTGTAGGGCAGTCCCTACAACGATGGTACAGATTTACAGAACCCTTCATGCGCGAGTCCGACTCACTACACTTGGCTGGTTTTTTGAAGTTTACGAGGTGACCCTTCCAAATTTGAAAATATATAAATATAATTCAGTACTGTGATTTTTAGGTGTAGTTTCCTTTAGACTGGACTAGCTTCTCTTCTGCCCGCAGCCTCACCTGCGTGAAGCGCTAATTGTCCCATGGGATCTCACTTTATATACTAAAACCTTCCTCGAGAATCACTATCCATTGGTGCAAACAGCATGAAAATCGGTGCAGTAGTTTTTTAGTTTATCAGGAACAGACAGACGCGGCGGAGGGAGGACTTTGTTTTTAATATGTAGTGATAGACACAAAAATATATATCATGATTCTTTATTCCTTGCTCCACACAGCTCTGCTCCAACGGGCAGTCAGTCTCAGTCCCAGTGCAGTTACAAATCGTATCCAGTCCCAATCTAACTATCTAATCGTTTCTAAGATATTCTGAGAAATTGAATAGACTTACATTTGCACTATCTAAGCGGGAAACAGTTTCAAACGCGATCCTATTTGTATTGGGTACGTCTCATTTCGGAAATTTCCCGGACGAATAGTTGCTGGTTTGGCATTCAAAGGTGATGGCCAAGCTTTATTATTATTGTCTACCATTAAATGTAAAGCCGTTGTACCCGGCAGGTCTTGCTAACTTAGGTTGAAAAAATTCAGCCTAAAAAAAATCAAATTATCTTTAAACTTGGAATTGAATATATTCAAACCAAAAATGCCGATACTGGGCTATTATCTACAGTTTATGAGCTAAACGAAGCACACTTTTGGTAGCCGAACATAATTGAGCATGAGGTACACGGTTCGATTCCAAGGTCATGTGAAGTCCGGAGCTGCGCGACGGTGCTGTGGCCCCGTAACATGAAGGGCGACGAAGGTACATGGATGGATTTAAAAACAAGTAAAATTAAAATTTAAAGTTTAATAAGAGCCGCACGTAGAGAGGAGTGGAAGACTATGGGGGAGGCCTTTGCCCAGCAGTGGGACAATACAGGCTAATAAAAAAAAAAAAAAAACCCCGACACAATGTACTAAAAGTTAATTAAAAATAATTCGTTAATTCCCCATTTTGTGATGGCAGCCATCTTGGATTTTTTATTTATCATAGTGTATAGTATTCTACTAGTCAAGCCCTTTCATTTGATACCCAAATTGAGGGAGTTACTGAATAAATATGTAATCCGCCATTTTGTGGTGGCGGCCATGTTGGACTGATTTTTATCAAACATAGCTAGGAACACTCCCCACGAATACACCTTTCAAACAAACAAAATCAAAATCGGTTCATCACAGACAGACACACACACACAGACACGTCAAACTTATAACACCCGTCGTTTTTGCGTCGGGGGTAAAAAAAGTTCATGTGTTATTGGGTTTTTCCATTAGGTATTTCTCAGAGTAGCAGCCACGGAGTCTATATTTGTGCCTGGTTGATGACAATTACTTGGGACTTAAGGGATGGGACATAGGTAACTGCCTAAATGTTGGACTTGGGAGTACTATTAGGTACACCTCTATTTAACACTTTGGGGATTACAGCCGAGATGTTTTATTGAATTCCTGTATAACCGCTTTAAAATTGTACCACACTATTATAGGGTAGAGGACAAAAAAAATAGTCCGTCAGTTAGATTTTCAACAAATATTTGACCAGTATTTTTCTTTCGTTACATAAACCAAAATTGACGAAGATACGGCGCTTTTAAAATTCTCAATACGTCACGCCTTGGTATATTTTTTAGCGAGTTCTGACGCTTTTAAATATTCATGGATTTACAAAAACAAAAACTACTTGTCCATTATTTTCCAATACTCTAACTGACGAACTAAATACATTTGCAATTTTTTGATATTGACGTCATGCCTATTATAACAATATTTTCTTTCCTTTCCAGCACATTCTTTCTAGCAGTAATCCTGCTTCTCAGTCTAGGCACAATCCTAGACGATGGGAAGGAAGGGGTCACAAACTTCGAGAAGCTTCTCAACGCTTTCTCCTTGAAGAGGAATCTGAGGAAAGTCTTCGATCTATCGGACTCTCCTACCAGAGTGAAAGGGGTGGATGCCTTTAGGGGTATGAACGCGTTCGCTCTGTTGATAGCGCACAAGTCTATGGCTATGGCGCACAACCCTTTTGTCAATAAAGTTAGCTTTTCTGCTGTAAGTATTGAAATTCTTTTAATAACTGTTATCATATGCTTTTATATACGCTACAGTCTAGTTGCAGGGTATAGTCTCATACTTTTCAATAAAGAAAATATAGGGTTTAAACGCGAATGATGACCGTTCTAACCGCGTTTGTTGACCGTTCTAACCGCGGTTGTTGACCGTTCTAAACCCATCATAACCACGTGTGATGACCGTTCTAAACTCGTTATGGGCAGACTTTTTTATACGCTCCAGCAACACGCGTCTTGCGACAGTGACAACAAATGAAAACAAATGCCGCGCATATTTCTTGACACAAACCGGGACTTCAGGAGTCGTGAACGGGGCCTTTCATTCTATTAAATACTTTAGACTTTATAAGACTTTGTCTAACTCTTTAAGTGCCGGTTGTATTGAGAGTAACATACTGAGTACTTGCAAGGATTTTGTTGACAATTTAAATAATGAGTTGACTTTGTAATTTGTTCGGTATTTACAAGTAATGAATTGAGTTAGTTAAGTGTTTCGATGTGTGAAGTAATTATAAGGCAATATTTTTGATTAGTCATGTTTATTGTTGTGATTTATACGATGTTGATTAGTCACTGTATTTTTTATGAATTATATTATTGACGGAGTCACTGCTAAATATCTATAGATTATGCCTTGGGTCAAAAGAAGGATATTTTAGGTATTGTGCCATGTAACGCAAAAGATCCCACAAAATATAATCGAGCGGGGAGAAAAAAATACCAGTTTTTTTGTCAAATGCCCTAAAAATATTTAGTATCTGCTCTATCTCTGCACATTATTTGTTAAGGGGCCGGCGGAGCATGCGTATTTCATACAAACGTAATACCAAAATAATTTGTAAATGAAACATATTCTTATAGTAGTGTGTATTTATTTCGATTGGATTACAGAATATCTAGGTTCCCAAATAAACATTTTTAATGGACACTGATTTAAACAAGAGTTATGACGAATTTAAAATTTGTATAGAAAACTTATTTTTCTCATAACTCTTGTTTAAGTCAGTTTCCATTCAAAATATATATTTGGGAACCTAGATATTCTGTAATCCAATCGAAATAAATACGCACTACCGTATGAATATGTTTGATTTACAAATTATTTTGGTATTACGTTTGTATGAAAGACGCATGCTCCGCCGGCCCCTTAATAATGTACGACCTTCAATTGAAAATCTAAAACCATTATTGATTTCCAACCTTCTTCCAGGTATTCGGCATGCCATGGGCCGTCGTAGGACGCTCCGCAATTCTGTACACCGACAGCTTCCTATATCTGAGCGGGTTCTTGAACGCCCACAATCTACTAACAGACCTCGAGAAGAAAGGCACCATCAACCTTAAGGATCGTCTTATCGCCAGATGGTTTAGGTAAGAGCTTCAACTTGAAATATTTATCGACGCTATCATCATTAACTAAGAGATTGATTACACTTTGAAGTGCAGAAAATATATATCCTTTGTTTCAAACGGGTCCATTCATTAAATCCCCCTTTTTGTCATTAATCTAGATTTGTAGCGGAATTGAAAAATATTCCGTCTTTCCTTTTGTTTTTAGTTTATTTAAGTTGTAAGTAGAGTTGTATAGTGATAGTGTTCCATTTATTCAACTGTATTGAAGAAATACGGCGAAGAAATACATTATGAAGAAACTGGCATGACCGAAACAAATATTCATAGGGAGGCTGGGGTCACGGGGACCCCGCAACCTCAGATATAGGGGAGTCCAGGCCATGGAAACAATACAAACTGAGTCGAAACAATGCAGTAAGAATCCATGTCATAAAATGAAACAGTTTTTTTTCGAATTAGATTATTTTCTGACACAGTGGCAGTGGCAGTATGGGGCAATGAATAAACGGATATTGGTGTTTTTTCCCCCTTTCCTCTATTATGGCCAAATCATGTTCTAGTTTTCTCATGGTTTTTGATTTCTATCTACGTGTCAAAGGCCACGTACCCTCCCGAATTACAACTAATAAAATTACTAATGAGCTCAACACTTAAAACATAATCAAGTAGCGCGTGGATTCGTATCTAGGACACCCACGTGTCATTTGTGTGCATTACGAGTTTACGAGGGAAGTCGTTATGAAGCGATTATCTTTGACAGATAGGCTAACCCCTCTTGTTTGTAGAGCCTACTATTAAATCGATGTTAAATGTTCCGGGAATTTAGTAGTCTGCAGTTCTATTAGGTTAGATTTTGAAAAACCCTTTTTGAAGTGGGTCTTAGAGGGTAGGCATTGTAGGCAAATGGAAAACCTTTTTTTCCGGATGGGAAATCATCAAATGACTCCTCCCGCTCTGGGCGCAGCGGGAGAGAGTGTCAGACTTTTACTGACTAAAACCCATCCATGTTCCTTCCTCGCCCTTTATGTTCCGGGGCCACGGTATCTCTTTCGAACAGTCCCGCAGCCCAACAGACCCGCAACCCAACAATCCCGCAGCCCAAATGGAAAGTCCTAAATTGTTGATCTCATAGAAGATTATTTAAAATGGGAAATGAATGAAATAAAATTAATGTCTCTCGACTAAGCACTGGTTTCTAACGCTTGTAGACATAAACACGATACGACGGCGCATCTTGCTTCGACGCGGTATCTTTTCACGACGTGACGTCGTATCGTGGGAATCTACGTTTGAAGTCAACCTACTGCTTATCTTTTACTGTGCTTTAGTACAGGGAAATACGACCCATTTTCTGCGAACACTGCAGATTTATTGCTACTTGTTTTGATATAGATTCCCACTACACGACGTCGCATCGTGTTTACGTGTACGAGCCGTACACATCTGTCCGTCAGTTGCTGTTTTATGATTGGCAGACAGTTTCCGTCAGCATGCAGTCAGTCATACAGGCAAAATAACGAATTGGCACAAAACTGTTTCAGATTGCTAACTTGGCTCTCTGACAATCTTGCTGCTACTTAATCGAGTACATAACCCCTAATATCCTTGAAAAAGTTTCTTCTATATTGAAATCTTTCTTCTTTTCCAGACTGTTCCCTCTGTTCGTGAGTCTGATGTTGTTCTGCACCTACATCCTGCCGGACCTGAACAACGGGCCCCAGTGGAACCTGGTCGTGGAGGAGCACAGCAGAGTCTGCGAAAAGAACATGTGGAAGAGCTTCCTGTTCATACACAACTACTTCGGCTTTGAAGATATGGTATGTGTTTTGATACTCTTGAAACGTTTATAAGGTATCGAGTTACGATTCATAAATCGTATCCTACTCGTATCAATGACTTATAAGGACGCCGCGAAGTTAGTTTCGGCAATGTTTTCTTTTAAAACGACTCAAAAACGAAAGAATTATTGCTTTTTATTAGCTATTTCGTTTCGCTCTTGGAGATTCTTGCAAAACATTTTCTGCGTACGCACGTTTATGAACATTCAACTAATAATGCAACGTAATTGTAAAAAAAAATCAAAGTTGACTCATTTTCTAGATACCTGCCCGCGTATCATGACCACCGTAGAAACGGATTTCTTTGAAGAAAGAATCGACAAATCGTTTATTCATCTGTCATTTTGTCGATTTAATCACAGTTCAACAATAGATTTGTCGATGAAAAATTGTAGTGTTGTAAGCTGTCGGTTCTGCTTCACGTAGATGAGGCTTGTAAATATCGTGAAATGTGGTGGAGTGTAGTAACCATACCGTATCAAAAAAAATAAAGAAAGAAACAAAAAAATAAGGATATGTGTGAAACTAGCCAATAGCAAAGCTTCTTTTTCACATTTTAAGCTAAGCTAGCTATATTATTACGCTGCACATGCTCGTGTAATGTGTGTATTATTTTATGGTTCACATATTTAAGCCTAGAAAACACCAATATTTGTACCAATTTTCCCAATATTTATTCAACATACTTTCAGCTTTTTATTGTAACACCGTTTTCAGATGACGTCTATGAAAACGCTTTTTTATTTCAACCATAAAATAGCTTGGTAAATTGAAAAGCCTCGCTGAATTCAGCTTTTAAACATTTTAGTATATTCAATTCAAAAACTAAAGTCAAAAGTATCGAATTCAATTTAGTTTTAGTGCATCTTCTTCGGGTATCTGTCGCTAAAGCTTTCTATTGCTAAAACGCTAACATCAACAGTTTCTTTGTGTAGACTAGAAGTTTTCTTCTTAAAATTACCTTTGTCTGTAAATTCTGTTTGTCCAACAAGAAGTTTATATCTTTTTTCTTAGAACTTACAAGTTCCAAAGTAAGAATCGTCAGGTTTGTACCTAATATTCCATGGATAGCTGTGAGCTGGGTTCGATTCCAATAAACCAGAGTTTTGGATGAAATGAAAACCAAACTAAGTTTTTATTGTCCTGTCAGTTTCGATCACGCTGAGGTCGAACACTATCCCACAGGAACTTAGGTCCCACCAGTATAAAGGTATCCTATTTCGTAACCTACATGCCTTGTTCAACCATTACGAAGTTAAAAGCTAATACAGGCAGATGGAGTTATCTTATTGGTATGGGAGTAACGTAAGTCGTTGGTCTTGTGGTCGCAATCGACTGTTGAGCATGGGGTCCCTGGCTCGATTCCCAGGTCGTGCAAATTGATATTAGGGTTTTCCATCAGTAATTTCTCAGAAGCAGCCACGGAGTCTGGATTTGTGTTCGGTTGATGGCATTAGGCTCGACCCCTATTAAATGGGACTTGAATGTAACTGGTGAAATGTGTGTGTACCATTAGATACACCTCTGCCTAACCCTTCAGGTATTACTGGCGTGATGTTATGTTATACTAAAGTAAGAACTAAAGCAAACATCTGCAAAAATGACACATAGCAACAACCTTTGGGAAATTCACATACTTTGATTTTGAGGAGCTCGTGGCAAATAATAACAGCCTCTCGGGCCGATCTTTAGGTTAAGCCGTGCTTGCCTAGGTTGGACTGTGGATGGGTGACGACCCTTACATACCGAGTTTCCTCCGTGCCTCGGAAAGCACGTTAAGCTGTTGGTCCCGGCTGTCATTTGTCCATCTTTGGCAGTCGTTACAAGTAGTCAGTGGCCCAAAAAGTCTGACAACCAGTCTTACCAAGGGGTATCGTATTTACCAGTATTAACTGGGTTGTGGAGTTCAGATAGGCAGTCGCTCCTTGTAAAAGACTGGTATTCAGTTGCATCTGGTTAGACTGGATGATGATGATGATGATGATTATACATTTATTGAGACATGATTCCACGTCATCGTTCATTTATTGACAGTAACTGTTTAACTACGAATAAATATAATTAATCTGTTTGATCGTTCATTTAATACTTGACACGCGGTAATCAACAGATGACGGTAAATATGTTGATTTTATAGGCGTATTTAATGGAGGTTATTACTTTATTAAGCCCATGGGAACTACGAATGAGTACTTTTAATACAAAAACTTATAGAATATGTGTCCTTTTTAGGGTTCCGTGGGTATCTCAAGACAAACCAACCATACCCTACTCCATCCGTCTGTCTATCAGCGGGCTGAATCTCATGGTCCTTCATCTCGCAGTTCAGTCTACGAAGACTGGCTTCTGCTTAACCGGGCAAGTCCTGTGGATGCCTTGAATTTAAGGCCTCCAGCCAGGGCAAAAATGACTAAAAACTAAGCGACAGCGCTCTAAGGGCACCCCCTGTGGGGTACGGACCTCGGCTTAGGGCGTCGCTGGGGGCAGCAAAGGGACAGGCTGGATCTGATTGTCTTTATTTAGATAATAGGTAACAGTTAAAATGTTTAACATAATGTGTATTTTTGCTGTCACTGTAATAACAAATAACAAAAGTAAATAAAAAACAACGGGTTGCACTTCGGGAGTGCCGGCCGAAGTGAAATTGTGCATTTTTGATATTTTGGAATGGTCACAGAGTAATTTCGCACGAATTGCCTTAATTATCAGTATAAAAGTACTATCATTTAAGTGGTAAAATACAATATTCATTTATTACGCTATCGTACTGTAAACATGACAATTTATGTTACATTAATTTAACACTTCAGAACTATTGCACTTATTTTACATTAAATAGTTTATCTCTCAGAAAAATCACTACTCTCCCTCCGTCTTACGCATTTTCGATCAGGTCACGTGAGTCTTGACCGGAGTTTAACATTTTTTCCCATCCCGATAAGTGCACCGCTAAAGAAGTTTTCACTTCAAAAATTAAAGCGAGCTCCGCTATAGCTACGATTGTACGGAACCCTTCATACGTGAGTCCGACTTGCACTTGGCCGGTTTACATAATCTTCATTAGTTGTTATAAAATGGGAAATATAGAATTTCATCAACAAAATTACTAATTCTTCTGGCCATTTACTTATTGTCCTGTGTGCTACTAAAAAACAAAGGACTTCATTATCATCTGCTTAGCCTTTTCCCAACTAAATCGGGGTCGACTTCCAATCTAACCAGATGCAGCTGAATAACAGTATTTTCACATATCTGACCTCTGAAACCCATTTAGTACTGGGTAATTAACTCCTGGTAAGACTGGTTATCAGACTTTCGGTCCAGTGACTACCTGTATCGACTGTTAAAGATCTACAAATGACAGATGGGATCAACGGTTTAATGTTCTTTCCGAGACACGGAGAAAAAACAAAGGGAAATCACCGGTGTGATGAATATGGCACACTCCCAGAGGTCATTGGAAGGGTAATGTTCAACCACTATCGCGTCATCGCGATCGTTGCAATGATAACGTTTTTGATATTAACTCCGCTATACCATCATCACGAGTGTAGGCAATCCCCAAAGATTTACGCAGAAGTAAACCAATAGTTAATAGTAATGTTGTAGTGGTGTAGTAGTTAATAGTAGGACTCTGTGATCATTTGTAAAGATGTCTATTAAAAAATCAATTTAAAAAAATTGGGCTGTCTTTGCCAATAGAAGTGAAAGTTCGTGCTACGAAGCGTGAGGTGACGGTCACTCGAGTTCAATGATTTTTGTTCTCTAAAATTTGCTCAACGCGCCTTAAGCAGTTTACACTAACTTCAATAATAAAGCTTGTTTTTATTTCCAAACCAGATACCATATTTTCGCCATCAAAATCGATGAACCCTGAAATCATAACACTCCTTTTTCTGGGCAGTCGTATAAATAGATTACAACCCATTAACTGAAAAACTGTTAAGTATCTCGTAAATCAGTACTAGGTACGTGCTTACTATGACTAGTATTATAATTATTACCTGAGCTATTGCTAACAATGAATGGATGCAATATACGAGGTGACACGGTAATCTAGTAAGTCAGTTTCCCATGATTCTTATAAAACTGTTACCTACATTACTATACGTGGATAATGAGGTTACATGGATCTGTATCGTTCGCTCTGTTGAAAACTAGAAGTGCCTTCAAATTTGTCTGGATGAATAAGTAGATTATTTTTCAAGTCATTATGATAACTGGAAACCTTCATAATGCTTCTTTTTCTCTTATGTTAATAAGTTCTCAGAAAATATTGTGAATTTTTAGAAACGTTTTGAAGGGTATAAAGATGACGCACGCTACACCGTGCCGGGTCCGAGCCGAGTGTCGGCCGTAGTACAATCCATTGTTCGTTGCTCGGTAGCGGCTTGGAAGCGTGAGTGTGTCTATACTTTGCACGGTCGACACTCGCACGGTCTAGCGTGAGTCAAGCTTTATACGGGTTTGATTTTTTCAGGACTTTTATAACGTTATTCTTTTTGAAAAGCCTTTGTTTACAGTTTTAATTAGAATACTATGCCTGTAATCCCCGAATGGAAGTAGAAGTGCATAAATAATACATCAAATATGTAGTATATCAAGTAACTGGTGTCCACGACACAAGCCTTGCTTAGTGTGGCAC
This sequence comes from Xestia ashworthii, assembly GCA_950022955.1. Lineage (NCBI taxonomy): Eukaryota > Metazoa > Arthropoda > Insecta > Lepidoptera > Noctuidae > Xestia > Xestia ashworthii. The sequence continues at coordinate 20,477,945 of OX465555.1, forward strand.
TAGGTGGCGCTGTGTGTCAATGTCCACCGATATATATATTATATATATATATACATATAAATAATAGATCCACATTGTCTGTTTTGTACGAGTCCCCATGAAATAATAATACTTTTAATACCTTTGACTGCCTTGTTAGTCTAGTGGTCAAAACCGCAACTGCTGAGCTTGAGGTCCTGGGTTCCGTTCCCAGGACGGGCAAAGTGTTATTGGGTTTTTCTATCAAGAATTTCTTAGTAACAACCATGGAGTTTGGAGTTGTACCCGGTTGATGGCAATAGGCTCGCCCCGTATTACATGGGACTTAAATATAAACTGGCAAAATGTGGGTGTACTACTCGTATTAGGGGCCCTCCCGATAATGACGCACTAAGTCGTGGCCCGAACCCCACAGGAGGTGCCCTTAGTGATCGTCATTTAAATGTAAATTTTAGTTTGTAAGTCCTGGCTGGGGGCCTTTTAGTAATTTTTGGCCACCACAGGATAGTCCGGTTAAGTAGTCAAGCAATAGAGCGTTGCAACTACGAGTGGTCAAATCTAATAAAAAAAAAATAAAGAAAAAGGTATACTATTAGGTACAACTCTACCTAACCCGCTAGGGCATTAAAGGCGTGATGATGATGATGTTATTTAATACCTTTACGTACTCTTAATTCCAATCCACTTTTTACGAAAATAACTCGAAATCCCTGAAACAACATTGTAATCTGAAATGAAGGATAATCACCAAATGATATTATTTTAACTTTCAAAGCAATTGAACATTTAATGTCAATCTAATTTAATTTTGAAGGATTTCTCATTTTGTGCGGTCTCGCAGCTAAGTTCTATTTAATTGGTTTTGAAGTAAATATTAGATTTAATAAATTGTGTTCAGTCATTTTTTAAATTTCTTATCTATATTTTTTATTAATTTGTCTCGATTTTGAATTACCAAGTTAAAATTAGATATACCACCTACTACTACTATTAAATTTGTAGGGCTACAATAAAGTCTATAGAAATCGTACCATACTCGTATACTTAATGGGGGTTGCCTTGCATATGTTTTTTGTATGTTGTATGTGATGAAGTAGTTAAGTATGGCAAATCCGATTTTTGGACCTCCGAAACCCTCCCGATACTATATTTTTTTTGAAAAACCATAAAAACATCAGTAAGTACCTACTGCCTTATTTGATGCAAGGCATAATGTACCAATTCCATGGAATAAACTGCTGACTGCAAGTTTAGTGATATTGTGGCCATGCCCCAGTTCTGAATGCAAATGAAATCGCGCTCTCATGAGTTTTTTCGAAACAGAATCAGTCATCCAATAGTATAAGAATGAAAGAGAGGTTTTTCTGATTGAAAGTGGTAATTAAGTGGTTGAGATCTATAAGTTTTTTTTCCTTGGATGGAGTTAAGGTATAAACACTAAAATAGATAATTATTTTAGGAGTTACTAGCTAAAATAGTTCAAGGAGCTCGTGGATAGAGAATACAGCCACTCGGATCGAATCTTCAGGTAAAGCTACGTGTGCCTAGGTTGGTCTGTAGATGGATGCCCACTCATAATTTAGAGGGCTATATCGATAGTCTACAGGTCAAGTTATTCATGTCATAGGTGTAGAGTTTTTATCCAATACACGCATACCTCTGATTTTTCGGATTTATGTGCGTATCGTAATATAATTATAACTTGCTTCATCATCATCATCATTTCAGCCGAAAGACGTACATTGCCGGACATAGGCCTCCCCCAAGTGTCGCCACATTGACCGGTCCCGTGCGATTCGCATCCAGCGAATTCCCGCAGCCCTCACCAGATCATCTGTCCACCTAGTGGCGGCTTTCCAACACAACGTCTTCCGCCACGCCAGAACTTTTCGGTCTCATCGACCATCCGTTCTGCAGGCTATGTGCCCTACCCATTGCCACTTAAGTTTGGCAATTCTTCGGGCTACGTCGGTAACCTATTAGTTCTCTTGCGGATGTCTTCATTTCTGATTCGATCACGCAAGGAAACTCCGAGCTTTCTGATGAGGCCCATTGTGAGCGACCACGTTTCGATTCCGTATGTAATCACAACAACTATCAATAACTTGCTTCGGTAAAGAAAAACATCGTGAGGAAACCAGCATGCCTGAGAGATATTTCTTGACAGCATGTAAATCCAAGTTAAAGGCCCCTAAGTGTAATAAAAACTGTGACACCGGAATAGGCTCTAACCACAAGAGATTTCTGATTGAACCTGTTCACCTACCCTAATAACTATAACGCCATTTTGTTCCAGTGCCTAACCCATACTCATCAAATCGGTATGGACATGCAGCTCTACGTGGCTACCCTACCGCTGATGCTGCTTATCTGGAAGTACAGGACCCTGGGATGGTCCCTCCTGGCTTTAATCGCAGTAGCCTCTACAGCTTTGAGATACCTAGCCATATACTGGTACGATATCAGCATGTTCGTGTATTACGGAATTTCGTAAGTATTTTTCATTTTATTTTTCTCTTTCTTTTATTTATTGTGCTGGCTGTTCATCTTCATTGCAATTTAGTAGAGAAATAATAGACAGAGAAGATAGCGGGACGCCTTGGATGGCTTTCTCGTTAATTGGCGAGATAAGGCACAACATCGACAAAAGTGGAACAAATGGGGGGAGGCCTTTGTTAAGGAGTGGGGCAGTTCAGGTTAACAAAAGAAGAGAAAAAATACCTTAAATACCCTTTTTTAATCTCGGCAAGAAATAAATTCATGGTTATTCCTAGTTGACTATTGACTAAAAGCAAATTGAAAAGCGGAACTCTAGAAATACTCGTACATAGTCCAAGTTTAGACCTTTATTACTTGCTTTTATTTATAACCTTAATCAAAGTTATATAACCTTACCCTACATGAAAGTTGATAATTACCGACATGTCGTTGAGCACAGCCAATTAGACACGTTAAACTAATCCTCTGATTGGAATCAAGGTGTTAATTAATCGTTTAGTGGTTTTGCTCAGCTAGGTAATCGTAAAGTTTCCTAAATTGCCTATAGGCCGTATAGGCGCGTCTGTGACTTACATAACATCATGCTTGTAATCACGGAAGGCTTAGGCAGAGGTGTACCCAATTTCGCCAGTTATGTTTAAGTACCATGTAATATGGACAAGCTTTGAGGAACTCGTGGCTATAAATTATAGCCGCTCGGACCGATCTTTAGGTTAAGCCGTGCTTGCCTAAGTTGGTCTGTGGATGGATGACCACCCTTACATACCGAGTTTCCTCCGTGCCTCGGAAAACACGTGAAGCTGTCCGGCCCGGCTGTTATTTGTAGATCTATGGAGTCGTTACAGTAGTCCAGTGGCCAACGAGGCAGTATGTTACTAAGGTCCATGTTCACCGAAAAGATAAAGGTCTGATTATCTAAAAACAGTTGTCACTGTGACATGTTCCCATACAAAAATGTGTTTTAATCACTGTTTTAGATAATCAGACCGTCATCTTTTTGGTGAACATGGACCTAACTTTTGTTTATTTACGACTAGGAAACGCACAGTTAAACACATTTTGGCCTTAAAAAACGTACACGTTTACTGAAATTAGACAGTTAAGGCGCATAATTATGTAGTTTTTAGACAACGTTTTATAATGTTCCAAAGTCCACTCAATGTCCAGACAATAGACTAATGAGATTGTTGGACCATGGCCTTTATCAAGCTGTGAACTTGAGTGATCTTTAATTTTTTTGTTATATATTTATTTATTTCCGGTGTTTGAACCTTCCTTTTACTTAAACGTTAGGAAGTTACGAAGGGCATTGTGAGTCATAATGAACCTTTTATGTACTTTTTACGTCGGTTTAAACTCTTAATTTATCTAATGAATAGTTTTAAACCGACGTTTTATCCAAACTTACCTTACCACGATTTACTATTTAGAACATCGTCAAATTTTTACCGTTATTTTTTCAATGATCGAAATAATGCATGATGTTAATGATAAAATTGGTAAATTAAACGATCAATGCGTGTCAATGTCAATGATTGTATCAGTAATTAAATAATCATGTGGTTCACGACATCCGGTCAAAAACCAGAGCACGTACAGTCAAAAACACGACTCATCACGAAGCAGTCAACCGAGCATTCTGTACAACATCTGTAACTCTACGCAATTTTTTTGGGATGAAAAATCATGTTTTGTTATAGAACTCAATGTAACCCACTCAAACAGTTGGAACTTTAACCTCCAATATCTCCGTAACTGGAAGGTTACAAAAAAAAAAAAAAGTTTCCCAGATATGGTCTAGAACAAAAAAATATATATATCGCAAATACAGGGAGAACAAGACGTGTCTTTCAGATTCGTTAAGAGGTTTTTTACACCCTTTATAAACATGGCTATGTGTTCATACATACGAGTATAAAAGGCATGACCACAGTATCAAAAAATTACAAATCCATTTAGTCCGTCAGTTAGAGTATTAGAAAATAATGGACATGTATTTTTTGTTTTTGTAAATCAATGAATATTGACAAAGATAAAACGCATCAAAACTCGGGAGTGGGGGCTCATGACGTCACTACGCTCTAAAAATTATACCTAGGCGTGACGGATTGAGAATTTTAAAAGCGTCGTATCTTCGTCAATTTTGATTTACGTAACAAAAGAAAAAATACGGTTTAAATATTTTTTGATAATCTAACTTACGGACTAATTGGAGTATTTCTGTCGTCTCCTCTATTATAACTGCCTCGTTAGTCGTGTGACTGTTTAGCATGAAGTCCTGGGTTAGATTCACGGGTCAGTCCTCCTATTATATGGCGATATGTTGGTGTCAATAACAATTTCAACTTTGAGATTAGACGTATTTCATATTAATTCGCGTTGAAAAAACGCTACAATATGAAGTAAATTGCTATCAATCCAGGGGTGTAAAGTGTAAACATCTTGGTGCTTGCGACTGTACTTACGTAGGTACTTACTACTGTTTACCATAAATATTATCACTCACCAAACATGGTTTACACCTACGTTTTTCTGTCGTTTACCGTTGTTTTTTTATGGCAACTAGTAACGCAATTTGAAGGTACTTACTCATTTTATCACCGTTCTTCCAATTATGAAATAGACTGAATATATTTGACAAAGTAAAGTTGACGTCAGTACCTAACACATGGCCTCTGGCTTGGCTTGCAAGTTGCGGTGAGGGTACATCTTACAATTTCAATCTTTGCTGACAATACAATACAACGGACACAAAGCACAGAATGTTAGAGCCTTTGCCCAATATTTGCAAATCCCGCCACACGAAGGAATGAGGAAACACAAAGTCCAAGAATATAATTTTCCAGAAGCAAATACTACATGCCCTTGACTCCTCGACCATGTCATAAACATTTACTTAGGTATGCTTAACATAATACTAGTAATATCCACGGTATCTGCGAGTAAAAGCACAAGCTAAGCACTATGTAGATAGGCACTTGACAATCCATTACTTAACACAACAAAATACCTACTTAAGTACTTAAAAGAACATGTATACCAACATTGTTTAAGTTTTTAAGTATTCACATTAGTAACTAATGAAGACACTTGAAAAGTAGGTACTTTAGGCACTTGTGTTAATGTCATCTTAGTCACTTGTTGAGATCTTGTAAACGTTTTGAAACTTGATATGTCATAAGTGTATTGTTTCTTTACGTAACAAGTAAACTTTTATGAGTTGTAGATCATAAGTTAAAACGCAAACTTGCACTGTACTGTTACTTTTAACCTGTATCATCTCACCACTATTGGGTAAAGACCTCGCCCTGTGACTTCCAAGTCTTTCGATTTAGAGCTTATTTGGGCCACTGGTCGTTGGCCCTGTCCAGTTTGTCCCGCCATCTCCTGCGAGGTCTACCGCTTCGACTTCTGACTACATCAGAGCTCCACAATGTGGTTATTTTGACCAACAGCGACTGGCACTTTATTTGGTGTAAATAATTTTGTCACAAGTGCTCTCAAAACCCTGAATGGAATCATCGTGAAGAAACTGGCATGTCTTAGAACTAACAATTAAGAGACATGTCTAATCCATCCCGCATTGGGCCCGCGTGGTGGCTTACGCCCCCCCCCCCCCCCCCAACCCCTTTCATAAAGGAAGCCTGTGACTCAGTTTTGACTATGTTACTACGTTTAAATACTAATCAACTAGCATATGCCCGCGGCTTCAACTGCGTGGAGTTCGGTAATGTCTATGTCCAATTGTCCATGTTAATTTAGGTTATAAACTACGCGTGTGCCGAATTTTATCCAAATCCAATAAAGAGTAACTAACATCCATCTGTCCATCTTCACAAACTTACGCATTTATAATATAAGTAGGAAGTAGAATATTACCAACTTTCAAGGGTTATTCTCATCTGATCAAACCTGACATCGTTACTCCAAGCTTTTGCTTTACATATTGGTGTTACGAGACACCATCCAATCGCCCAGAATTCCACCCAAGACACCGATGATTTATTAAGTGTTTAGATAGATGCTGCTGTCCACACAGCCGATATATTATAAGCTCCTGTTCGAAGCTAAGGCCACAACTCGTACATCAAAGATGACGGATTGCAACGGCAAACAATATTACTGTTGCTGCATTGCTTTAGCTATATTGTAGGCGTTATATAGCAAGCCATCTTACTAGGATTGAAATAGTTTTGTTCAGTGTCGTGTTAAACTTCTAGCTATATCATCATCTGCCTAGACTTTTCTCAACTATGTTGCAGTCGGCTTCCAATCTAGCCCTTAGTAAGACTGGTTGACAGACTTTCGCCCAAGTGACTACCTGTACTAACTGTCAAAGTTCTACAAATGCAATACAAATTAAACTTCTACCTACAGTAGGCCCAATTGAATAGATATATTTGACACTTCATCAAAATACAACAACATAACCTTGTAACGGTGCGGTGGGCAGAAAGTATTATTATTTTTTTCGAAGTTAGAACTGCACAATTGCTTAACTTTTTTCAATTACTATTACATATTTAAGGTAATAGTGGCAAAAAAGGTAACCTTTACTTTGAACTGACAGATATCAAATGTTATCTATTAAATTGGCCCTACTTTAAGTAAAATGAATAATAGGCTAGTTTCCACCATCAATAAATTGCAAATCTATTTAGTCCGACAGTTGGAGTATTGGAAAATAATGGACACGTATTTTTTGTTTTTGTAAATCAACGAATATTGACAAAGATAAAACGCATCAAAACTTGGGAGTGGGGGCTCGTGACGTCAGTACTCACTAAAAATGATACCAAACAGTGACGTATTGAGAATTATAAAGCGTCGTATCTTCGTCAATTTTGGTTTATGTAATAAAACAAAAAATACGGGTGAAATATTTTTTGATTATCTAAGTGACGAACTAATTAGTTTTTTTCAGTTAACAAGCCTATTTGTGAGATTGTTAACACCAAATTATGTATTTTTATTTACAGAGTACAAAAACTACTAGACGCGGCGCGTTACTCTTACATACTGCCAACACACAGAGCCACCATCTACCTAATAGGAGTCGTCATGGCGTATCTTATGAAAACCAAAAAATTAAACTTCACATTATCAACCGTAAGTATTTATATTCTCCTTTAGATCACGTCAAAATCAAAAATCAAAATCAAAGCATTTATTTCAAGTAGGCCAATAACAGGCACTTTTGAATTGTCGAAACAAAGATGAAAATTAAATGTAGCTACAGTCCCAGTCACAAGACATAAAAACTGTGAAAGTACTGTAGTTGCCCATTCCCTAGCGTAGATCTTTATGGAGAAGAACGGGCAAGAAACTCCATGGACACTCTTTTAAATCAAATTATTGTTACCTGGTCGTTATTTATACTATCGCTTGTCAAAAGAAGTCGATAACGTAATTGAGTATTAAGAATCTAGAGCATATTATTAATTTATTACTTCTCAATGTATTTATCTTTCTTTTTTCTTTCTTTTTGCTGCCTCATTGTTCTAGTGGTCGAAAGTGCGACTGCTGTGCATGTGGTCCTGCTGAGTTCAATTCCCGGGTCGGGCAGTCATCGGGTATTACCAAAAAAAAACTAATATCCAATGACACTTTTGCTAACGACACGAGATCCGGAGCAACAGCGGAGTGCCATAAATTAACAGAGAACTAAAACACTTTCTTCTTGATTCCAGGCTCAGACAAGACTTCTCTGGGCTTTCTGCCTGGCGCTGATGACGGCCACCATCGCGACCCCTTACAAGTGGGGTCTTGAGGGGTACAAGTATGAGAACTTCGGCGCGGCGATATTCTCAGCACTCACGCCTATACTGTGGGGGGTGTTCATGTGTGTCGCACATTGGGCGATTGCTAACGATTATGCTGGTAAGTGGTGTTTTATTAATCTAAGATTTTACTGATTTGCAGAGCATGTTTGATTAAAATTCTGGAGAAGAAACCTTTAAAACAAATAGGACTTTCTAAGTTTCTCTCTCCATTTTGGGAGACGTTTCTTCTTCTTAGCATGCAGTCGATGGTAAAAAGTTCAAATTTTTTCAGTCCAAAACTCAGCCACGAACCCCTCTCACTGATGTTAATAGTAAATAGATCATCAGCAGGTCCGCAGGTGATAAGTTGCAAGATGGAAAGCAGGCCATTGTCTCTGCCTAGACACTTGAGGTCTAAGCCGGGTGACGCTGTAGTTACGTATACATTTGTCTTTCCGTAAATTAGTGTCGTATCGTTTTGGCAGATGAGACTTCAAATAGCGTTGACGTTATAAAGGAACAATTAAACCTTAGATATTGGTCGACTTTCTGCTAAATGATGATCCTGATGAGTAACTAAAATTAAGACGAAAGGCAAGTCGTGCCAATTAAAGCAGAAAACTATCTAGATCACTTTTGGTTACCGACTTACACAGCACAGCAGTTTAAACCTACATTCAATAAACACCTTTATTTCTACAGGCATAGGCACCATGTTCATCGAGTCGCGAGTGTTCAAGTTCTTCAACAAGATCGCATACAGTGTGTACCTGACGCAATTCCCCATTTTCTTCTACAACGTCGGGGTGCAGAGAAATGCACAGTATTACTCGCCTTTACTTCTTGTAAGTATCCTTAACTAAATCTTATCCGGTCATCATCTGCCAGCCCTTGTCCCATTCTGTTTGGGATCTGTGGTACACTTTTTTTTTCATTCCTCTTGTCTTACTCCTTTCTCTTTCATTTCATTCCTCACACAAACCCTCCATCTTTTCTTCTGGCCTTTCCCTGGGATGTCTATCACTCTTTTAGTCACTTGCATTTCATTATAAAATAAAATATTATAAATTAGCTAGGTTTAAAAAAGACTTATATGTCATAGCACCCAAGTCGTAATATTTTGTTGTTCTTGTATGATTATTTTTAACATCTATTTTTTTGTTATTATTCACTTCCGTTGTTATCATCTGTTCATCTTTTGTGTAATTCGCCTTGTTTCTTTTGTATATCTTTGTGTAATGTATTTTGATTTGTTTAGATGGTTTACCTTATCAAATTTACTGTATGTACCTACCTAGATTATAAGTGAATGATGTGGTCTCCTATAATTGGAAGCGCACACCCCAATTTCCCCTGTTATCTGTATACTATAATGTAATTGTGTAGTTTCTGTTGGAGATCCAATAAATAAATAAATAAATAAATTAATTATTCCTCACAAAACTTTACTGTAAAATCTTAACTGCCATGCCAAATTTGGTCTGTAATCCTGAAGCACAAACTAAAGGAAATACGTCTATCATTTGACAAGAGTATCATAGTTTTAAGTAAATTCAATTGACCTCAAGTCTCAGCCATGTATCATAAAAATGTTAACTCATACCGTTGCGGTAACGAAGCGGTGCTTTTGTCGTCTTGCGTACGGACGTTATTTTGTTTTCACACAAAGCACACTGTCTGGCAAACGTACGCCGCCGGTACCGCAGCGCATATTGACGCCGCTCTGTTGCCGCACCGCGCGCTTTGTATGAAAAAAAACGACAGTCCGTACGCAAGACGACAAACGCACCGCTTCGGCACGGCACCGCAGCGGTGCACCACCAAACGTCTGAATTGAAAGCGCCCTTACAAGAGCGAGTACAACCCGATACGTCTTCATAATTTCCTAAGCCTGCCTGACAACTTATTGATGGTCCTCATCCGCACATAACATTGATTTTCTGATTTTTAAACCTGTGGTTTCCGGTTTTCCAGGTCCACCTCCCAGAACTGTTCGTAGTGATGGTGATATCAATACTGGCTACAGTCGCCATCGAGATGCCATTCAACCAAGTGTATAGGATATATTTCGGTAAGTTTCATGTAATCTGTGTAAAGTTAACTATCCATTGGAACAATTTGGTACCTCTATGAAAAGTACTACAGCACCATTGAACAAAATGAACTATAGCGCCATCTATGACATAGATGATGAACTAACCTGAAACCCCCAGCTAAAGTTAAAAGAACCCGACCACAACTGTCGGGCAGTAGCCACCAGAGTCCCTACTCCCTAACGCTTCGTCCGTATATTCGGATCTATCCGTCTCTTTCGCGCACGTCTGCAGATGAGTGCGAGTGAGAGAGGCTATACACGATATCCGTCTGCCGTCTGAAATTGTTGCTATATACCAGGCACGTAACCAAACCACAGATGCTACTAAAAAATCTAGTACCGCTCTATTGTACCTAGGAATCGAAGCCAGGACCCCATTTTCAGCAGTTGTGTTTTCCACACCAACCAATGAAACGAAGGAGGAGCTGATGAACATGTTATGTATAGTTGCAAAATAATATCACGGCGTAAATACCCGAAGAGTTAAGCAGAAGCGTGCCCAGAGTACGGGTCCCGCCTATTTTAAATTTTTGTTAATCGTTTTATTTTCTTTGTTCACAGGCCAATCACAGAAGAAATTAAAAGACAAATGATCCAAGACAAAGACTAGTGTTGTGCTATAGTTGTGTATAATTATTTAGTTTTAGACGGACATCACGCAATTAGATAGGAACTTTTGACTATTTTTGTACTGTTATTATAAATTAAATGTAAGGAAATGTAAACGATAAGTTATTAAAATAAAATCCAATGTGTATAAAATATATATATTTTTATTTATTTATTCATCCCTCCCTCGTATATAAATGTTTGTATTTTCTTTACGTTTTCATATTGTTTGCAAAAAGAAAAAGTAAAAAGAATGCCAGTTGTAAATGCATTAAAATATTTATTATTTACAAAAAAAGGTTGTAACTAAATTTAAAACCTCTTTAATTTTACGTACTAAAATATTCTTTCTTACATGGCTACTAGGTACTATTCATATAATTTATTTATTTAGATAACTAATATTATGTACAAATGAATAAATTTTCAAATCTCATCAGTCTTACCACTATACACGACTTTTATAAAATTATGTTAATAACAATTATTTCGTGACAACTAAACAACTGCAGCCATTCAGTCCAATCACATAAAGCAAGATAGCCGCATCGGCTTGACTCACGTCAGCCTACTAGAGTTATAAATACTAATGCATATTAGCATCTATAAATAGCCGCATCGGCTTGGCTTACGTCAGCCTACTTGAGTTATAGATACTAATGCATATTAGCATCTATAAATAACAGTAGTAACTTAACTTTTAGGACCGACTTCCGACCTTTGAACTGATCGCGATCCACACATCTAAACGACTTTCAAGAGCTGTCAGTTTCAATACGGCGTCAATTATGACGCCGCATCAATTATGACGCAGCTGTTAGTGTCATAATTATTAAATTATGACACTAACAGCTGTCACCGGTGAAATGCATAAAAATAATTTCATTCATATTCAGTTTCATTGTTCATCACTACCATTTCAATTGCTCTTCCTCGTACTAAATCCTTGGTTCCGATCTTGTTTCACTTATCAAGTCTTCACCTCCACTCTAACATCGTCTTCACAGTCTGACGGTATCCTTCCAGTTTGGCCACAGAGCATCTTTAAATACGAGTTTGGCACTTACACCTGATGTTGTTCATGAGCTAGCCAGAATTATTCGGTTCCCTACGTGTTCAGGGTGTGCCGATGTAAGGAGCTGTGCTAGAATCTCAAACGTTAGGCAGAACCACAGAAGTGTACCCGCAGTAGTTAGATGCACATTTGACCAGTTATGTTTAAGGAATACGAGTGTCTTAAGCAATCACAATGCTGGTCATCTTCTTAGCATGTCGATGGCAATCTAAGTGGTGACTGTTCAGAACTTAGCTACAATTGTGACTGCCCAGAACTTAGCTACAATTGTGACTGCCCAGAACTTAGCTACAATTGTGACTGCCTAGAACTTGGCAACAATTGTGACTTACCAGAACTTAGCTACAGTTGTGACTGCCCAGAACTTCGCTACAATTTTGGCGCTTTCAGTAGAACGCTGATGGTGTTACACTTTTGGGGCAGCCTCCATGAGCGAGAGAATTGCTGCGATATTATCGTCCTTGCCACGTTTTTCTATACACTTTCTTTTGGGTCGTCTCCACGAGCGAGAGAATCGCGGCGATATTATCGTCCTTGCCACGTTTTTCTATACACTTTCTTTTGGGACGTCTCCACGAGCGAGAGAATCGCGGCGATATTATCGTCCTTGCCACGTTTTTCTATACACTTTCTTTTGGGTCGTCTCCACGAGCGAGAGAATCGCGGCGATATTATCGTCCTTGCCACGTTTTTCTATACACTTTCTTTTGGGACGTCTCCACGAGCGAGAGAATCGCGGCGATATTATCGTATAGAAATACGCTGAATCGCCGCGATTCGCTTGCTCATGAAGGCGACGTCTTAAAATTATTCAACACTTATTGTCCATCAACCACCACATCAGTGCATCAACTCTTCACCTCCACACTAACATCTTCCTCACAGTCTGGCGGCGCCCGGCCAGGTCTACACTTGCACCGGATGTTGTTGGTGCTGTCTCTCATGAGCCAGGAGTGCTCGGCGCAGGGACCCTGAGTGTTCAGGATGTGACACGTGCCGTTGTATGGAGCTGTGCCCCGGCGAGTGGTGCAGGCTTCTACCTGGAATGGAGAAAAAAACAAACCATAACCATATAGAAGTAATTAGTTTAACTTGAGAACAGGTTTCAAGACATGTATGGGTATAAACTTATTTGTCACTTACATATTTTCCGTGATTATTTGTTACTTTGAGCTCCCGATAAATCGACGCTGTTGCAAACGCCATGATCGCGGGTTGACTGGGGAATGTGGGTGAATATCGGCAGCTCAAAATAACAAATAGGTAATCACGGAAGATATCCCGTAAGCGATAATATAAGTGCTTCAAAAGTTTGGCTATTGCCGTTAAAAGATATTTCAACTTATCGACCCAAAATTTTAAAATATAACCGAGATAACCACTGAGTATCGAAAATAAAAGCAAATATCGTCAATAGCATCAACACCCTTGTTTCGGTCAAGTTGGTTATCCTTTCGTCTCCATGTTACAGTTCTTTCTATGGTACGTGTATTCAGCAGTAAACTTCATTTGTTCTAATAAGCCAGTTCTGCTACTTGATTTAGTTTAGAAACAAAACCGCCAAGTATACCGTTACGCTGCACTGCCTACACAGCACCACTACCAACGCCTTACAAAAACTAATAGCAACATAGCTATTTCTGTCATCTCAATATCTTTCGGCGCTTTCGACAATAAAGTGCCGACAAGCATGGCTAATTTGGGGACAATTGAAATGATAGCTAGGTATTGGTCATCAGCTGCATATAAGCCTCTCATTGCTGGTGCCAATATTCATGTTCCTGTTCCATCCTCACCCAGATTTTCTCCCCATCTCACCACCGGACGACCCAAGACCTTACCGATACCGGTAATCCGGCATAGACCGTTACCGCTATAGTTAGTCGGGTCGTGGGGCTTTTGGGACCGAAACTGCGGTCCCGAATTCCACCTAATTACTTTTGATTGGTATTTTGAGACCACAAGAAAAAGGAGTTAAGACGCCTGCGGAGCATGCGTATTTCATACAAACGTAATACCAAAATAATTTGTAAATTAAACATATTCCTAAGGTAGTGTGTATTTATTTCGATTGAATTACAGAATATCTAGGTTCCCAAATATATATTTTGATTGGACACTGATTTTAACAAGAGTTATAAGAAAAATAAGTTTTCTATAGAAAATTTAAATTCCTCATATCTCGTCTTTGCATCACTATTCTCTCAAAAAACATATTTGGGAACATAGATATTCTGTAATTCAATCGAAATAAATGCACACTACCTTAAGAATATGTTTGATTTACAAATAATTTTGGTATTACGTTTGTATGAAATACGCATCCTCCGCCGGCCCCTTAAAGTACAATTAACAAAAAAGCTGACATAAATAAACAACAAGTTACATTAAATTGAAATTTAAAAAACCCCCAACACACAGGGTTATAATTTCAAGGTTTTCTCGGTTTTTGGTGTTGGCCCTTTCATTTGATACCCATGCTGAGGGAGTTGTGAAAAAAAAATGTAAGTCACCATTTTGTGGTGGCGGCCATCTCTGATTTGCAATTTTTTATAACGTATAGTATTCTACTATTCAAGCCCTTTCATTTGATACCCATATTGTGGTAGTTGTCGAATAAATATGAAATCCGCCAATTTGTGGCGGCGGCCATCTTGGACCGATTTTCTTCAAACATTAGTTATGTTAGTAGTAGTTTATGAACACTCCCGACTAATTCATCTTTCAAACAAAAAATACAAAATCAAAATCGGTTCATCCGTTCGGGAGCTACGATGCCACAGACAGACACACACACACAAATACACACACACCAGAGACACGTCAAACTTATAACACCCGTCGTTTTTGCGCCGGGAGTTAAAAAATAATATCATACGAACATACCTCTCGCCTACTACAAGCGCCGTTCCCACAGGCACAGACTCCGTTATGGCTGAGCCCATCGATGGCTGGTCGTGCTTCGAAGTCGAAGGACACCACCTCACCCACAGGACACGGCTCCGCGGTGCCGGGCCGGTAGCAACGACGGCGTTCCGGCACGTACAGGCGACCTCTCGCACATGGTACCTGGAACAGAGGTACAAAGGAAGTAGTAACTTTCTTCTTTTCTTCTTCTTTGTAAGAGGAAAGCTTTCTATTTTTGTAGGTTTGTAACGAATAAACTCAAAACTACTGGACCGATTTGAAAAATTCTTTCACCGTTGGGAAGCTACCCTATTCCCGGGTGACATGGGCTAATTTTTATCCCTGTATTCTAACGGGTACGGGAACTACGCGGGTGAAACCGCGTGACGTCCGCTAGTCGTTATATAATACATATAGAGGTGATCACGAGAAAGACAAGAGGAACGACTACTAACTGGAACCTCTTGTTTTTCTCACAATGCTTGACTAGGATGCAATGTAAAGCAGTACCTAGGTATATATAGGTAAAGAAAATTTTCTTTTGAGATCCAGTCAAATCGTCACACTTCACTTCAGTCCAACTATATGCATAATCCCGCATCTTGCTACTACTAGCGAGATGCGGGATTATGCATAGTGCGGCTACCTTGTACTACTACAAGGTAAAAACCGGCCAAGAGCGTGTCGGGCCACGCTCACTGTAGGGTTCCGTAGCTTCCCAGACCATTAAAAATACCAACATTTTTCGTCAGCAAAAATAACTTTGTTTTTCATAGTATTTGTATGAAAAACAAAGTTATCATTTGCGTTTTTTTGAAAAAGTGCTATATAACTCAAAAACTATTCAACTCATCAAGTTGAAAATAATTTTCCTAGAAAGTTCATATAAAGGTCTACTTCTGTGATTTTTTTCATATTTTTTAAACTTATGGTTCAAAAGTTAGAGGGGGGGGGGACACATTGTTTTTGACTTTCGGAGCGATTATTTCCTAAAATATTAATATTATCAAAAAATGATTTTAGAAAACCCCTATTCATTTTTAAATACCTATCCAACAATATATCACACGTCAGGGTCAAAATTAAAAAAAAAATCGCTCCCCACTTTACGTCTGGGGGAGGTACCCTAATAAAAATGTTTTTTTAAATTTTTATTTTTGCACTTTGTCGGCATGATTGATATACATATTGGTACCAAATTTCAGCTTTCTGGTGCTAACGGTCACTGAGATTATCCGCGGACAGACAGACAGACAGACAGACAGACAGACATGGCGAAACTATAAGGGTTCCGTTTTTTGCCATTTGGCTACGGAACCCTAAAAAAGCTGACACTGAAGCCTCGTTAGAATCTCATAGCTAATAGTTACAATTAACTACTGCTTTTTCAGTACCATTATTGGATGTGTTTGTCATAACAAACAAGATCAGTTCTGCAAGGATCTTTGTTAGGGAACAGAATTGGCAACTGTTTTGTGTGTTATTGAAATGTATTGAAAAAACAAGATTGCTGCTTCGGATTTAAAGATCAAAAGGTCCTTAGCTATAACATTGCGTTAGAAGATAAGACGTCATGTTTGTTTCAAATCTATCCAGCAATGTGCTGATTGTATAAAAATTTTAGCTCTATACGTCTACTTTTCATATCTTAACCTCACCTTAGTACATCTTCCACCTCTAGCGATCATCTCATCATGGGCACAGGGTCCTCTAGTATAAAGCCTGTAGCAGACCCCATCAGCAGCTCGAGCATGGAACGACTTGCATCTACACTCAAATCGGGAGCCGTATGGAGTCACCTCAGCGATGGTAAATATGTGGCCTTGAGGACATGGGCCCAGCGAATCTAGAAATAGAAAAGAACAAACTCTACAAACGTGCATTTTCGAAGTGAAAACTTATTTAGGCGCGTTGAGCACTTCTTGGGCGAACAAAAATTATGGAACTAGTGCTATCGTCACCAAACGCTTTTATAGAACGGTTACAACATCAACCTTATACGAAGTTTATTTTGGATTACTTAGTTTTTACTTCTGTCGGCAGTACCCAAAGACGGCCCCGCATGTTTTTTTTTTACAACCTCTAAAACAGGATTTTTATCATCCTGAAAAGATGAGTTCAGAGTACACAGCTTTTTAGGCATGATAATCCATATCGTTTCCTTCGTTTTGAAGTCAGAGGAACTTTGCAAGACAACAGTGTGACGAGATGTTGGCTACTACACCAAGAAACAAAATATTTAAGGATCGTATCAGGTTCGTTCTTTAGTTTCGGGTTACCCCTTTCAGAAGAAGGGCGTGAGTTTATGCCTGTGTGAATGTAGGCAACAGTACTAACTTTTCTTAGGAAACACTAGGGCCATGGGGTTCGAGTGCCCACCTAGTATTTCGGTAAATTGTCAAGCGGTTGGTGGACTCTTCACGTTACCAGAGGGCTGGACTATTTATTGGCAAAAGATTGCCATCCAACGTGGCAATGCTGCCAGCCTTCCGGGCACTTTTCCTGTTGACAGCGATGTGGACAAGTTTTTTGACGCCCTTTAACCGTTTTGATACTTGTACCTATTTCTGTAATTTTTTTAGAGATGTAGTTTGTATACAGGGTGTAAACAACCTCATCACGAAGCCGCCAACCAAGCATTCCGTACATCAAGCTAAGTAACTTTATGCAAAAATTATTGCTGGGAAACGAGTTTTTTTTGGGTTGAAAAATCGTATTATAAGGTAGAACTGAATCTACTATGTCCGGGGCTGCGGGCCTGTTCGAAAGAGATACCGCGGCCCCGGAACATAAAGGGCGAGGAGGGAACATGGATGGGTTTTAGTCAGTAAGAGTCTGACACTCCCTCCCGCTCCGCCCAGAGTGGGAGAAGTCATTTGATGATTTCCCATCCTCAAAAATATAATCCTCATCCATCCTCCATCACAAAAAAAAAAAAAAAAAAAGGTAGAACTGAATGTAACGCACTTAAAACATTGTGCTGATGGATGGTTTGAATAATACGGGGGTTGTAGAGGTATTCAAGGCAAAAATCTTACAATAAAAGGCCGACTTATTGACAAGTTTTTTTTTTTTAAACTTGTCAAAAAGTTGGAGTTAACCCCTAAAATCTCGGTAACTAGAACAAAAAAGGTATGATATAGAACAAAAAATGATTGCAATACCGGGGATTACAAGTGCCTTTCGGTTTCGTTAAGAGGTGTTTTACACCCTTTATAGTGTAAATATGGTAATTCATGCTACGATCTAAGGAAATATCAACAGATGTAGCACATTGAACAACCGGATTAGTAACGCCTTGGAGGGAGGAAGTAAGTACGCACTTTGCACTATGCGCTTTGCACTAAGCGCTTTGGCCACATCACAAACAGCATTTGGATCATGTTTCTTTATTTACATTGCAAAACTCTAGACGTGCGCCTAATCCTACCCAATTAGCATTAAGGCGCTTACACGAGCTGAACGCGAGTTTTATAATTACTAAAAGTATATGATTCACTGCTATAAACAAGACCAGAAAAATATATGATATTCTTCAGGATATATATGCTAGCATGATACTGTTTTGAAAACATAATACAATTAATTTGGCTCGATAAAAAGAAATCACGAACTTACCTCTAAAAATATCTTTCAAACAATAAAAAACATACTAATATGCATGCGATCATTCTGATTTTTTGGCAAATAATTCTACAAGCAGTATATTAGCATGATACTGTTTTAGTTTTTCAATCCAATCAATAGTTTTTTGGAAATCTATGGAAACCACTCATTTCGCGCTATTTGGCCCGCAGTGGCTGACGTAACAACCACTTTGTAGTGCAAGCTGATTAGAACTTTATTCTAACAGCATTTCAAACGAAGTTTGAACCACCACAAATAGAGTTGCTAATTTAGCTCGTCTAAGCGCCTTAAACGTTTATGTACAAATGCCGCCCAAGCTGCTATTTGGACCGTACAAAATATTGAATTTTCGGTGTAATTTCACCAATTTGTAGAATTACTAGTTTAGTTAGACTCATTTGCCAATCTACTACACCCAATTAAACAATGTTACGCAACGAAATAAACTGTTTGTGTAACACAAGATTGTTGAGAAGTTATTATTATGATCGGCCAAACAACCGACCGACCGATAAAAGACATTTGTCTCAACCATGTTGGAGTTGACAATCCTCCGTGCCATCAGAACTGATCTATAACCTCAGTTAGCGCGAACTAAGGCCCGGTTTCCACCAAAGTGGAGACAAGCGAAGCGGAGAGGAGAAGTGTGAAAACCGACCAATCACATTGGTTGAAATCTACATCGCGTTTCTCGTCCCTCCTGATTGGTCGAATCTTGCACATCTCTCCGCTCTGCTCATCTCACTTTTGGTGGAAAACGAGCCTTAGCTTTGTTTACTCCAGTATCCCACTATGGTATACAAGACAGCAGTGGCGAGGGGTTCATACAACTCGAAACCTACCGGTTTCTCTTCGGAACAACCACTGTACTGGAGTCTACCTAATGCCAAAAGTAAAAAAATGTAGGTAATTCAGTCGTGATTGCCCAAATATGACTAAAACTACAAATGGTTCGATTTATGGTTTTTTCAAACATTATTAAAAAACGCACCAGACCGGCTCACCTGTTACAAAAATGCCCTAAAACCCTTCGCTACTGCAAGACAGTGATGAGAACACATCTAAACAAAAGATCACGCCCAGAAACGTAAAATGACAGGTCCTTACCTAATTCATAGCAAGCTCTAGTCTCATTATGGTAATGAGGTAGATGGCTCTCGCAGCCACACTTGGGACCCGGCAGGAACAGCTGCCCTTTCTCACAGGGACCTCGTGTGTAGTGTGGGTAGCAGCTGCCGTCTGCAGACCAGTAGTTAGGACTGGAGATCACGCACTGGAAAGATAAAATACAATTTTAGAAGGTAGTCAAAGAAGAACAACCAGGTGCATTCAATTCGTATGATCGTGGATGAAGAAAATAGTATGTAGGAATCTTAACAGGTGACGTTATGTAATTTCTGCTTAACCCTTATTTAAAAAAGGCGTGCTGAGTATGGATATATGTAAGGTACGTGGAGATATTTGTGAGCTTAGTTTTCTCAGATCTCATCAATAGTGATCAAACTTCTACTTTGGTCAATTTATATTACAAACCAAATCAATGTTACAATTTCGCAAACAATTTAATTTAGCCGAGATTTTGGTTCAAGAACATACCAACAGGGGATCCTGTTGGTATGTTCTTGAACGAAGATCTAAAAATCTAAAGGACTTGTCCTTTAGATTTTTAGATTTTCGTTCAAGAACTTCACACTTCAAAACGCTTCAGAAGTCGGTGACCTTTGTTTGATTGATTTAGTTTTTTTGTCACCGACTTCTGAAGCGTTTTTTCTGAAGTTATTTTTCACTTTTTTGTTTTCTCTGAAGTCGGTTTTATTTTTTGTAAAAAAGTCTTTATTTTTCACTTTTGAGTGGTTCACATGTGCTTACCCCTTCACAGTGTACCGGCGTGATTTTAGATTATAAACTGGTGTAAACAATAGACAGATATGAGATGTCAGCAATCCCAGTATATTTGCTATCATTTATTGAGGAGTTCCGTTGCATAACTCCGAATTCTCATCAATGTACCCTTGAAGTACATCCTATCCAAAAAAAAAAAAAACAACACATGTCACGGTAATAGGGCTTATCCCCAATAAATGGAACTTAACACACGTAACTGTCGAAATCTGGGTGTATTATACGAGTACACTTCTGAGTACCCCCAAAGCATACAGGCGTGATGTTACGTCGTGATATTGTATAAACAATAAACAACCAACCGTTTGCAGCAATCACTGCAGCTTTGCCGTGTATTTTTTTTGAAGAGTTCCATTTATATCTCCGAAGATCAGCATCAGATCTTCAGCAAATTAAAATGGTACCACACGAGAAGTACCATCTTTCAAATAAATAAAGAACCATCAAAATCGGTTCACCCAGTCGAAAGTTCTGAGGTAACAAACATTATTGAAATTTGGGTGTATAGTACACATCTGCGTACCCCCTCAGAGCATACAGGCGTGATGTTACGTCATGATAATTATTGTATAAACGATGAACCTACAAGCGAATGCAGCAATCACTGCAGATTTGCTGTGTATGTTTGAAGAGTTCCGTTGTATATCTCCGAAGATCTGCATCAGGTCTTCAGCAAATTAAAATGGGACAACACGGAAAGCACCAGCTTTCAAACAAAAAAAGAACCATCAAAATCGGTTCACCCAGTCGAAAGTTCTGAGGTAACAAATCCAAAAAAAAAACAAATACAGACGAATTGAGAACCTCCTCTTTTTGAAAGTCGGTTGAAAAAGGGAAATTTATTGAATAAACAATATAGTGGCGTCAAAGTATTCATGTATCTTAACCTATTTCTAGAAAGATGTCCACTCAATTAAATGGTAAAACTCACCGAACAATTCGCGATCCCATCCTCTCCAGCACCCAACACAGATCCAGGATAGCAAGGTCCCTGAGTATTTCTGTAGTAGCACTTGCCATCAGGCGGCCAGTAGATCAAGGTCTCGTCGGCACATTGCTTAGGTCTCACGCACCTGCCTTTGCGTTCACTGGAATTAGTAATGGATTACTTAGTACGAGTAGCAGCTACGCTTGGGGTTTCTCGATTTTGTAACGTTCGTGTATCACGAAACATAGGAAATACTGGTGTTGAGATATAAATGGGCGTTTTTGAGAAGACGTTGCTAAATATGGTGCAATTCAGAAACGTTTTGCTTTGAAAGTAATGGCAATCTGAAATTAACATTTTTTTTATCATGTGGTTAGGTACCTAACCTGGTGTCAGAGTTTTTATACCGCCCTGCCTTTGACTTGGATTTACATGCCGTCGAGAATTATCTTTCAGGCAGTTTCCTCACGATGTTAGTTTTACGTGATTTTTAAAATAAGATCCAATTAATCATCGCAATCGACATTTTGACGACGCGAATGGCGTAGTGGTAGTGAGGCTGCCTTACTACCGAACCAGAACCCTAAGGGTCCTGGGTTCGAATCCCGGTAGGAGCAAATGTTTGTGTGATGAGCATGGACATTTGTTTCCGAGTCATGGATGTTTATATGTATAATAAGTATATATTTACCAACAAAAAAGGTATATATTATGTGGTATGTCAACTGTCTGGTGTCCACGAGACAAGCCTTGCTTAGTGTGGTACTAGATGGCGATTGGCGCCAGCGATATTTATTTATTTATATGAGTATGATTTTAATATTCTTCTCAGGTAAGTAAAACATACCAAGGTTATGTGAATGAATTAGAATTGACTCATTATTGCTCATCTACATCACAGAATTCTTAATTGAGTCTATTATCATCATCAGTTTCCTACCCTTATTTCAACTTATTTAGGATCGGGTGCAGCATGTCTTCTTCTTCCATATTTCTCTATTACATCTCGTTTTTTTTTTTTTGTTTATTGTGATGTTAGTTAGCTTTATTTGATGTTTATTATTATTTGGCTATGGGAGTTATTTACATGAGAATAAATGAATTTATTAATTTTATTTATCACTCGTCATTTCACCAGTCCAGTCTTTTGTAGCCATATCTTCATCTGCCTAGCCTTTTGCCCAACTAGATTGGGGTCAGCTTTCAGTCTAACCGGATGAATACCAGTATTTTACATGGAGGACTCCCTATCTGACCTCCACAACCCAGTTGGTACTGGGTAATACGCCACTTGGTGTGACTGGATGTCAGTCTTTTTGGGCCACTGACTACCTGTAACGATTGTCAACGATCTACAAATGACAGCCGGGACCAACGGCTTAACGTGCTTTTCGAGGCACGGAGGAAACCCGGTATGTATGGTCACCCATCCACAGACCGACATAGGCAAGCACGGCTTAACCTAAAGATCGACCCGAGCGGCTGTTATCATGCAGCCTCGAGCTCCTATATTTTTCTTCTATGTCTACCTATGTTTTATTGGAATTATGATTAGATCGATCGAAATCGATCAAACCTTTTTGTCATGCGTTCACTACACGATAATATGACTTCTAAAGATAAGTTACCTTCTAAGCCTAATGAACTACCTCTACTACCTTATGTCTCCGCGGGCAAAAATTAGTCTAATTTAATCCCAATTATAATCATTATTACTAATACCGAATTTCATGTATTATCGTTACATACATCTGAGATTCCAAGATGCTGCAATCTAGGTAACAGTTATTTCCTAGAATATTATAAACTTCATTTGAATAGGAATGTTCAACACTGGCCTGCTTGAATATTTTATATTATGACCACATCAACCTTTGTTCGTGGAACTATATGGACTTATATGGGATATATGTTAATGGTTTCCTAAAACCTAGAGAAATGCGGTGGTGTTTCGAAATTAGATATTTGTTAAGTAATGCAAGATTGTATTAGTATTAGTGGGATATAATATGTATATTTTATGTGTAGATATTGAGAAAAATAATACGTTTCAAATATGAATGGAGATGGCAGTAAGAGTAGAAGAAGATCAGAGAAACGATAGATGGACTGTGTGAAGAAATATGGCAAGATAAGAGCTGACTGCTGCGATGACGAGTAGTAGAGAAGAAGAAGCCATGCTGCGCAGACCCCAAATACATTGAGATAAGGAGGATGCATGAAGATGGCGATGATATTGACAAAAATAACTTAGAAATTTCAGAAATTATTTGAATTTCAATCAATCGAATAACACTAAATTAAATACACGCTTGGCTAGCGCACTTGGCAACAACGCGATATCGATTGACCATCATAACCTTAGATCGCTATTTCATATAGTGCATCAGTAGCAAGAAGTATCTCAACCCACCTACTAGTTAGTTAAGCTTGTAATCCATAAAAATGTACATACAAAAACATTGTACACGGTATGTGGGATTCTATGACTCCTTTTTTTTCAGATGGGAAATCATCAAATGACTGGGAGTGAGGCAGACTGGAGGGAGTGTCTGTCTTATACTGACTAAAACCCATCCATGTTCCTTCCTCGCCGTTTACGTTCCGGGGCCACGGTATCTATGTATCTATATCTATCGGTATGTTGACGACCCGAATGGCGTAGTGGTAGTGACGCTACCTTACGTTCTTAGGGTCCTGGGTTCGAATCCCGGTAGGAGCATATGTTTGTGTGATGAGCATGGACATTTGTTTCCGAGTCATGGATGTTTATATGTATAATAAGTATGTATTTACAAACAAAAAAGTATATATGTAGTATATCAACTATCTAGTGTCCACGACACAAGCTTTGCTTAGTGTGGCACTAGGTGGCGCTGTGTGTTAATGTCCAGCAATATTTATTTTATTTATTTATTTATCTCTTTCGAAAAGTCCCGCAGCCCCGGCAATTCTCTGACTCCTGCGATAGTTGAAACTGTGTTGCAGGAGCCAGTCATCTGCCTAGCCTTTTCCCAACCATGCTGTGGTCGGCTTCTAGTCTAACCGAATGCAGCTGAAAACCTGTATTTTACATGGAGCGAGCTATCTGACCTCCACAACCCAGGTAGTACTGGGTAACACGATACATCTTGGTAAAACTGGTTGTCAGACTTTTTGGGTCGCTGACTACCTGTAACGACTGTCAACGATCTACAAATGACAGCCGGGACTAACGGCATAACGTGCTTTCCGAGGCACGGAAGAAACCCGGTATGTAATGGGTGGTCAGTTGGTCACCCATCCACAGACCAACCCAGGCAAGCACGGCTTAACCTAAAGATCGACCTGATCGGCTGTTATTACTTAGCCACAGGCTCCTCTGTTGCAAGAGCTTGTGTCCGCCCCTAATTCAAGTTTTTCAGCTTAACTAATACTCTAGAACGATTTTCAACAGAATTGACCTAGGTTTTCGACTCTTCCATCACCGTTATCTCCTAAAGAACGTTACTTTGTCTGAGGCTTGTTTTGCAACTGTATAACTGAATACTCAGGGAACTAGGTCCTAAACCTCCGGGCTTTTACGACATTCCACGACAAGCCCGTGTTTAGGTAACCCTAAACTATCAAAGTTAAATTTATTTTAACTGTATTTTGTTAGTGAAAGTTGTACTTACAGTGTCCAGTTTGTTTTAACGACTTTAATGGCGTCCAGGTGTACTATTGTAGAGGAAGTTTAAATAATGGCCGAAAGCTCAAGGGTTAATAGGCCTAGATTGTGTCTGAAATCTGTCTATTTAATGGACTGCAATTTAAATTCAACTATCTACGTGAAAGATAAGCATTAAAATTCAACATCTCGGTAGATTACGGTTTTGGCGAAAAACTTTTTCTGTTAGGTTCATCAACTACACACAATTTTGTACTACTTAATATGTGTTGCCCCCTTACATTTGGTCACTAATCGCTAATTACATTACTTCAAGAAAGGTTAAATGATATTTCAAAAAAAATCATTAACTCATTTCATAGACGTCCAAACATACTGAAATGATCGTCTTCCATTCCAGGACAATCAGGTTCAGCGTCCAAGAGAACGTCGAATGCCAAGAACCATGCACACAAAAGTTCTTATGAATGAAGGTTTCCAAAGAATTAAATGTATGTTGGGTTATGCAATAGTCACCTGAACTACCCATGAACCGACACTAAATTAAAGACAATATCCAACTTTTCAGCTTAGAGATGAGCCGTCAAGATGCTTACCTACCCTTTCTTGTTGAAAGACTCGTCGATTGGCGCTAAGTATTCCCCTGGCCTGCAAGGTCCTCGCTCGAAGAGTTTGTAGCAGCTGTTGGTGTGGGGCCGGTGGGCGGTTCCAGGGGGGCACTTGCACTCCGCGATAGTACGGCCACCCCAGCGACCTGGACTTAGCTCTTGAGTTTCTGGACATGGATGACCTTTCTGGAAATGAAAAAACTTTGATGATAATTTGGTTGTGTCGTCTAGAAGGGAATAGGAGGAAATGGGCAAAAAAAAGTAAGTTTTGAATTTATTTACAGAGGCAAAGCATACATTCGAACAGTAGTAAAAGATGCAATTCCTTGTTACATTGTGCACAAGGGCCTGGTGCATAAGGGCTTACTTCAATCAAAGAGATCTTTTCCAAAACGACCATACAAGAAAGGGTAAAAAACAGTAAACATTACCAGTTGCAAAGATTATGTCAAACATTGTTCCCAAGCTCTTAAAACAGCCACCTCGGGGCAAATTAAGATTAGCATGAAAGGGGCAGCAGATAAAATAATGTGAAAACAATAAAGAGATTCAATCTCAGACAAAGATCCATGATTAAACCTACATTACAATGTTTAAAACCTTAGTTTTTTCACAAGCCCTTTGTTTTCAACACCTTCTAAGCAAGCTTATCCTAACAACATACAATGTGAAAACCTGTTATTTATCATCTTGCATCACGAAACCTATTCTTTACACTTTATTTGCATGTTCATAATTAGTCAAAAAACGTTAATAGTGTTTGACTGAAGCTAAACCCGTTAATTGCAAGGTTAAAGCAATTTTGTTTTAATACGAGTTTGTGATACATTCGGGAGCTAAAGTAAAAACACAGAAGATATCATTTTTTTTTGAAGTTGTATAAATGGTCTGAGCTGCCAACACGCAATGAAACTTCTGGTTTTCACATCTCAAGTTTAATTTAATTGAATATTGGCGCTTAGTACTTACTAAGTTAGCTTATCTCCCGAATTTATTGTATTGTACATGTGGGGTTTACCTATAAGTAATTGTTGCGCTGTTATTTAATTTTATGAATGAATTATGTCCCTGTATCCAGTGTAAACAATTGTTGGTAGACCTATAATAAATAAATAAAAAATAAATAAACTCGGCTCAATTATAGAATCTCAAATATTTCTTCGATAACACGACTAAAGGAGGACAACGTACCTAATATCATACACTATGGGCAATATGGAATAACTAAAATTTCAGTTCGCCACCTTATCACCTCGCGGCAAGGCTAAGGAACAAAAAGAAGATGAGGAGGTTATGCAAAATAGTATCAATACTCGTTGAAGAACCAGAAGCTTCCTCACTTCTAAGTTACATTCAGTCCACTGCCCCGTTGGTCTCGTGGTCGCAAACGAGATTACTGAGCGTGGGGTCCTGGGTTCGATTCCCGGGTCGGGCTAAAAGTGCTTATAGGTTTTTTCATTAGGAATTTCTCAGTGGTAGCCCGGAGTATGAAAGTAGGCGGTATGATAACCCTGTGCCTCCGGTCCTACGCCTGATCTCTCTCCAATCGTGTCGGATTGCCGTCCCACCATACTATGAGAGTAAAGGAACAGAGAGTGCATCTGTGCCTGCATACTGCACACTTGTGCACAAAAATATCTCCCACGCCGATGGCTAGTCTACGTTAAGATTTGCCGCCGTGATCGAAAACGATCAGGAGGACTGAGATTCTTCACAAACTATCTCACCCGGAGACTTGATGAGCTTAGCCACCGGAACATCACTCTCCTGCTCTTATGCCCAAATTCATTTAGGGTCGACACAGCATGTCTTATTCTTCCATACTCCTCTATTACTCGTCATCTCATCAGACAACTCCTTTCTTGCTATGTCATCCGTAACATGGTCCATCATCGTTTATTTAATCTTTATACTTAGTTCAGCCACCACAACTAACACTTAGCTTCTACTTTTTTACTAACAAGCCAACAATGCAAGTATCAATTATACAGTGACTATGATGACAGAAACCCCATTTTTACTTAACCGACTTATTATCATGATCTATGTGGGAAAATTAATCGGTAACCAGTTTTTGTCAGCAATTTGTACCAACATGACAGTTTGATGTATCTGTGTCAGCTTTTTGCAACTTGTGGAAGACTAGTTGCTTAGCAAAGGTGGTTGCAAGTTTTTGAGCGCTGACTTCTTTTAATTGTGATTGAAATTGAAATTGTTTATTGAAATAATTGAAATGCAATATAATTTCCATTTCTAGTTCTGCGATCAAAACCGGAAGTCATTGGCCTATATCCAGCAGTGGACATCTTTCGTCTGAAATGATCATGATGATGATCACTGGTATTCGTGATCGCCCCTGCTTCTCTTTGTGTCTCTTCAGTGAATAAAGGGGATAAACACCTCATTTTTTTTCTTTAATAATGATGGCGACTGACTGAAAAAAGTATGATTCTGTTTAGTCCGTCAGTAATCTATTATCGAGAAATCTTGGATACGTGTTTTTGGTTTTAGCTAATTAATAAAAAATGACGAAGATAAAACGCATCAAAGTGCGAGTGCGAGTTTTCGACGCACTGTATCGTCTACAATTATTTTTGTTAACGTGAAATAAGAACAAATAAGTGTCCAATATTTTTTGGAAATCTATCTGACGGACTTTTTCGTTTTTTTTGTCTTGTCGTCTACGCTTATGAATTTACTCGTCGTGAATTCATTGTGTCGTATCGTCAGTCGTGAGTGTCAACTGCAGCAACAACCATCTAGACCAGCGTAATGTCGGTCCACAGAAGTATCTTTATTTAGCACCCACAATAAATACCTACATTATACAATGTGATTTTTTGTCAAGTCAGAAACTATTTTGTGGTCCAAATTGTTTTATTTTACATGCTAATTAAATTAATGTAAAAAACAAAATATGTGAATTCATTACTGGTTTACGAGCGTCTGAAATAACTGACAGCAATTTAAAACGAATTTTACGACATAATTCAGCAATTATTTCATAACTTTGGGTCATAATTTGCGTCATCCGCATATTTGGTCAAAATAACCGACATTGCTTCTTTCAGTGAATATTGTAATTCATCAAAACACATGTTTGACAAGAAGGATCAATCATAATGTACAAATATCATCATCAGCACAATGACATCAGCATCGTTCCCCTTTATCCCAATCCATTTTGGGACGACACAGCATGCCTCTTTGTTTCATATTTTGCTTTAAGTCATCTCAATGCACCAAAAGCAATAAGCCAATGTCCTTCTTCAAATTAATAAAGAAAAAAATACTCTTGAAATCTCCAATAATTAATCAATTATAAAGAATACTAATACAGAAACCGTATTGCACAACCCAATACATTACATAAACATTTATGAAATACATAATATTACATCGTAAATCAATAATGTCAGCCGACTAGTTAATGTAACTTTATTTACGACAAATGTCAAGTAGTAAAACATTTAGGCAACTGAAAGGGAAAGATATTAAATGTGGGACATATAATTGACACGCATCTAAACTGAAGTCACAGTTACGGCCCGATCACGACCTCAGGGGACGCAACTTGCTTCAAGCGACACACACGCACGGCACTTGTTTCCATCATAGAAAGACAATAGACGAAGTTTTGCATGCGCAGTATTTTGCTTACTTGATAAACGGAGTAGTAACTCTCAGCAGGGCAGGAAGGACTACTTTAACCCTTGCAGTTTTACGAAAATGGTCAGCGACCATTGTAACTGCCCAATTTTTGTTCATGTTAAAAAACTTCTATTGGACCAACCATCGAAAAATTATAGTTTTTCCATTCTGTTCTTCTATACTTGCACAGGCATGAACGTGTGTAGGAGATTTTGTACAGTAATCCTTGAAATGAGCCTCGGTTTTGCATGATGCACATTTTAAACTGTCATGCATAACCTCCTGTGGCT
This sequence comes from Xestia ashworthii, assembly GCA_950022955.1. Lineage (NCBI taxonomy): Eukaryota > Metazoa > Arthropoda > Insecta > Lepidoptera > Noctuidae > Xestia > Xestia ashworthii. The sequence goes on from OX465555.1 coordinate 20,507,526, forward strand.
CCTAAGTTGCGCCGCAGTGACTAGTGGCATGGTTCTTTCATTTAGTACCTCCGCAGTCGCTGTTGTCCACACGTGTAGCTTGTGGCGAGTGTTTTGCGGTTAAGAACCAACTGCAGTAGCAGTGTAATGAGTGCTGGTGATTAAGGCGACTACAGGAGCTAAACGCGAGTTTTATAATGCCTAAAAGTATAACATTCACTGCAATAAACAAATCCAGAAACATATATATATGCTAGTATAAGTGTTTTGAAAACATAATAATTACAATAACTTACTCGAAAAAAAAAATCACGAACTTCTAACGAAAAATTCTTTTAACGAGTAAAAACCACACTAAACTAATTGCGATCATTCTGATTTTTTTGCAAATAATTTTACAAGCAACACATTAGCATCATAGTGTTTTATTTTATTGGTCTCATTTCGCACTATTCGGCCCGCAGTGACTGACTTAGGTAACAACCACTTTGTAGTGCAAGCTGATTAGAACTTTATTCTAACAGTATTTCAAACGAAGTTTGAACCACCACAAATAGAGTTGCTAATTTAGCTCCTGTAGTCCCATTAATAGATAAAGGAGTATTTGCTACCAGCCACACTCTATGATTTATTCCCATCAATATTATGTAAAATCGATATGGTGTTACTCCTAATGACTCGTGATCGTGAAGTTTCAATGTGTTCATTCTTCTGTATTAAACAGAGCTTAAACTTCCTCCGAGAGTCTAAATGTCTTCTACAAAGGTTAAAGCTAGATACTATTTCTTAACTGTTACCAAAATACTTAACAACTTAGTGTATCAGCCGTTATGCTATCATTTACTCCTCTTTCTTTCATATGTATTCTTTCACATTGATATTTCATTAGCATTATTCTTTTAGTGACACGCGACCAACTCCTTTTCATTTTTTCCATAACAATTGTCACTTTCATACTTCTTGTTATGTACTCTACGTGATGTCCTGCTTACTCGATAATGTTCTCTTCCACCAGAAGTCACGTTCGTGTCAAGTGTCGCTATTACCCATTACTGCTTCCACACCATTACATTTACTAACGGCAGAAGTAGCGTGAAGAACTGACGGTTACGTACATTAAACTTGATTACCGTAAAAGAGATATTATCTACGTGTAATAATATAAGACGTGTCTTGACTTATGAGCCTTTAGCCTTATCACCAGAACATGGCTTTAATTTGAATATTCTCTGTTTGGGCAACCAATTTCCCATTTGGGACAAACATTAACACACGTAAAGAGCGAACGTCCCATCTCGTAACCTTCTTAATTCGACAACTAAACAAATGACTTGCAAAACAAGTGAAAAAGTGTCCCAGATCTTAAGCATTTTAATCTTCATACATCCGCACGACCCATTGAATCCCATTTCAACTGTTTTTTGCACAATACAGTCAGCTTCCCAAGTTTCACGGAAACCTCTTGTTGAAGTTTCCTGTTTTATCTTTCTCTGGCACTAAGGTACTTACTACTTACGAGAGAACTCGATTTTGGAATTTGAGCAGAAAATTTTAGGAAAACAGATTATAGATAGATGTCGGTGGCGCGGAAATCGTCTTTTATTGAATACCCAACAATAAATACTAGGAGAACTGAATCACAAAGAAGATGTTAGTCCCGCCGTATAATTACGTGTTTGTTTTGTGTTATTGTAGAGAATGTCTTGTGGCATTAGTCCCGCCTATGTAACACTACTGTACATGAAGTTGTAATAGACTCTTGTAAATAAGTTACCCCAATCAACTTCACCGTTAAGACAGGCTCTCCCAGCTTATGTTTATCACTTGCCATTGTAGAATATTTGACGTAAACAGCAATACATCAAGTGTGTTTATGTGTTCTTCCGCAAACACATAGCAAACCTCCTTTTTTGTAAACTCTGAACGCATCCAAAGCGTTGGATAACTTGCCTTATGACCCTTGAACTAGCTAGGGAAACACGTAACCTAGACCAACCATCAAGCATTTCAAACCTTAAACTTCAAAAGTCAAGGTATACATTTGTAAAGCATGAAGGCTTTCGTGGCCAAAGTTTGATGTCATTTAAATAAACTGAATTACAAATTCCGTATTATCAATTTTATACGTGTTAAATTATGCTTTCGACTTCGAGAAGCGGTATGAGTGTCACGTGACGTCATCACCTAAATATTCTCTGGCGCTTTCCCCGACCTGATATAAAGGAGGTTGTGTCTTTGTGAGTCAGTTGCATTGCTAACTTATTAATCTCTGCCTTAGAGGATATGGTCTACTTTTGAATGACAATGCCAGTTAGCACGTAGGCCTAAAATGGCAGCACGTAGATTTTTTATTCTTTTTGCTTTTGACCCTTGCATAAAATGGGCTTAGGTAGTGGTTTCCCCATTTCCGTAACTAATCCATATAAAGTAAAATATTTTAAACATTTAAGTCAACCTTTTCTGTTTGCTAAAATCGCATAAGGATGGTTAATATAATTGGCTACAAATAATAGGCACAGATTAATATCAAAAAATCTTTTATACATATAAATCACAAAATTGGTCAACGGGTCCAGTTGGCCAATTGAAATATATAGTCCCGCCTGTGTGGTATCAGTTGAATAAGAGCCGAGTTAGGAGTGAGGATGGAAGGTCGGGTGCATTGAGAAAGGGTGCAAATGCCGAATTTGTTCAACTATCTTTTTTACTAATCGACCTTCATGAGCTGATCACGATGCAAAGTCGCGGATAAGTTGAATAATTATCACAAAACAAAAAAACAATAATAATGACATTGAATCTAAATTCATCCCAAAATACTGATCAGCTTAGTAATTGATGCATTATATAACAAGAAATAGAGGTCACTAAAGTCAAACCAAACCATCTTGGAACTCCCAATAATTACAGTTGTCTAACTTTTACGAAACAGATCGAGTGTAATTGGATAAGTGGTGCTTAGACAAGGCGCCACGCGCCATCGTTAAATTCGGTTTAAAGAATACAGATTAAATGGTTAGTTCTTTCGGACGTTTTGATTTAGTGCGAGCTTTACGTTTTTTTTTTGTCAGACGAAACGGTTTCGTAATTATAGAAAAATAGGCCAGAATAACAAAATGGTACAAATCTTGATCTTGGTTATCAAGGAAAGGAAACAAGCACAATGGCTTTGTAAAAAAAAGCGTCTTTTTTACTCGAAGATATCAAGGAATCGTAATATGTAGTAATCGTAGGAGTAGTGGGAGGGCTTTGGCCAGGAGTGACTAACAGATTTGGCTAGTAAAAAGGCTAAAAGCTAGGCTATTTGGATAATTACTACTAATACGATAAAAGATAAATTATATTCCCATAAAATTTCTGTTTATCTTAAAGATGGTATGGCAGAGATTTTCAAAAAGACCGCCTATTATACTTTTTAATCACTTATCCTATACCGTGTATCCTAAAATTTACAAAGAGTTATCTTTCCATCCATCTAAAAGGACAACATCCACTCTAAAAACACTTTTCTCTCATTTTCGTCACATTATCTAATATCATAACACCACAAATTACTGTCAAACCCGTCATCTCACGTCTCACATAGCACAAGTAGTAATTATGATATCATGAGAAACTGTTACTGTGACCCACTAACAGATTATATAACGTACATTATGGATAATTAAATGTTATTATTCAAATTACTGACATAAGTTTAGTACATAATGATGAGAAAGATTGTAAGTTTCTTTTTAAACGGGTCAGGGTCGGACAAGCTACTGTTAATGGTCATTTCTATGTCAGTCATGTAAGCTTTGTTGCTAATATTTAACTAGTCTGATATTTGTACCTAAAGAGCCTGGTCATAGTGCGGTTTACCGAGGTTTTAATCGGTGGACAATGGTGTGGGTTACATGTTTACCTATTTATTTAAGTTCTCATAATTTTAAACCTGAACATGTAACTGTTTTTTTGTCCCTAATAAATAAAATAAAATTAAAGCTAAGAGGATGACTGAACAAGAATTTATGTGGTACTACAACTAAAAAACCCGGCTACTGAAAAATAAAGCTGTCATTAAATTCGTGGTTCACAAGGTAAAGTCGACTTCTCCTTTATAAAGTCGGTTAAAATATAGCCTATGTTACTAGGGTCATAATAAAGAATCGATTGACACCTTAATCATAAAAATCGGATGAATTGTTTAGGCTCTACGGCAGAACATAGGTACGTAATTACAAACAAACATACAAATACCACTAAAATCATAACCCTTGATTTTGGCTACGGGTAAAATTATAAAATGGAGAGACGGTTCTCGATCAGCTCTCCTTATTATGGACTAATGACCACACGAAAAGCAATAGTCCTTATTTTACAAAGTTATAAAAAGAGATGGACTGTAAGAGACAAATGTTAAAAACAGGTACATGATGATCATGTAGCTAGAAAATCACGATTTTGAAGAGTCGTGACCGATACTGCATAACGTATATTATTTGCAAAATATACGCATGTGAATAATTGCAAGTTTCTCAATCATTTACATGGCCTTGAGCAAGTCGTGATAGAAAACACAACTTTTTGAAATGCAGAAGCATTTAGCACGGCTTACCTAAGTTTTTGGAATGACTTTCATTCGTCATACTTCGAGGAATACTGTGATTTGGCTAGCATTTCGACTACCTATTAGCTCAGCACATACTCATCAAAGTTCAATGTCATTGCATTAGATCCCCTTAAAAAAGAATTTGAAAGAGGTTGTCAAACACATCCTCTGCAAGGACCTGTACTAGGACCTATTCTTCTTATCTAGAGAAGAAGTATAATATAACCGAGTTATGATATTCCCAATGCTGGGACACAGGCCTCCTCACTATGAGAGAGAGTGGGGTGTTCATGCTGTTATCCACTACACAGGCCTAGTGCGGGTTGGAGGATGTCATGTCTTCGAAATTTGGTTTTAGAATATACCGGATTTCTCACGATGGAAAAACGTGTTACGCTGACTCCAATTAACATTGACAAGAGCAGGAAGATGATAATTTTCCTTTACCAAACGTGGATGAAGCACTAAAGTTCAATTTTACCACAAAACAAATGACAGTGTGGTACTATTAATAGCTAAACAAACATTGCATCGGTCAATGTTCACCAAATCATTACATTTTCACGCCGATCAGTTTCGTTTGACATTCGGTTCCAAATGTTATATGAATCCGATTGCCGTTACGTGATTATTGATTATTCTAGCGTTTTAGATATATTGGACAGTGGCGAAGTTAACTGATTTATTCATTTGGGCATTGCGTTTCATTTTGAATCGATTTTATCAATGTTAGTTTCAAAGTTGACTATCGCCAATTTTCCATCAACTCTTTTGTCAAAACCGTGGTCAACCAGAATGGTATCTACAAGTTAGAGAGACAACTCCCAGCTTCGATTATTGTATTCACCTTCATTTCAGTGTTAAGTGTGCCAAGGTACTGAAACGATGGATAGTGATGAAGAACCACTCATTACATCATCCTTATTACGAAAATAGCTTCTGTTTCGAGTAACATCATCAACATTTTCCTGCCCCTGGTCGGCGAAGCATGTCTTGTTCTTCCGTGCTTCTCCATTACTTATCATCTCAGCAGTTACGTCCTTTCTAGCCGGATCATCCTTCACACAGTCCATCCATCGTTTAATTTGTATTTAACAGTAACATTTCAACAGGAAAGCAATTGCAACTGCTCCCGAACAACCTCTAACAAATCTCAGAATGTATTCACTCTCGTACATCCAAGCACACAAATCCCAAACGAAAACTCTCTTAAAAACTCCACAAGATCTTTAAACGTCTCCAAATCTTTAATTTACGACTTCAGCTTAACAGCAATCAGTGTTAAACGTTGTGTATTCCGGTTCGACGACTGGTTTCGACTGTATTGGAGAAAGACCGTGACCGATCGATCTTGTTATGCCACACACTGACCCACTGGCGTTATATTCGTACATTTCGCCATTTCACAATGATTCGTCACTATTTATTGATTAATTGATTCTGAATGGCCTTGAGTTTTTAACGCAATAAAAACTTTGTGTTGGCGCCAGTAGTTACGTACGAGTGAATTTGCATCTTTGTGCGAGTTTCGTTTTTGATTGGTAATTTATCAATGTAACACTGTACATTTCGCCAAATGTATCAAACTGACAGTCTTAATTCAAATTATCATCATAATTATATTCATATCCATCTATTAAGTCCGTCATTTTCTTTCAAACATCCATAGTAGCTGCCATTGCAGCATTCACTTTCATCGCAATTCCAAAGTATGACTGGACATGTTTTGATCGATAGTTTGACCCAAAGCAAAGTTTTTAAACGTAGGAATACTATGTACGTCTTAGGAATACTATTGTATGCCTAGCTTCATAGTTGGTCCAACATAGATGAATATCGTTTTAGAATTGAAGAGACTTAGTTGGAAAGAAGTAGGAACATTCCTTCGTAAAAAATCAACATCCGTTCTTACCAAAGGAAGTCAATGTGGTTGCTAGACATAACATGATTAGGCATACCCCAAGTGTCGCCTTTGCAACCAACTCTGTACTTCTTGCATACAGCACATTTCCGCGACCTTCACCAGATCATCGTCATAATAGAGAGACGATAATTCTACAATTAAGTGTTACAATCTCCGATACTACGACAAGACCACAATTTTTAAACTTCACAGGAAATTATTCAATCCAGTCCACATATTCCAACAAAATGTGTGCCACGTCCTGCCAGTCACATAGCCCATTAATCAGCGCGCTACGCAATACGGACATGTCGAACATCAAGCATTTAAACGATTTTATCTCGAACGATTAAATGTGTCTAGACTGTGTAATTAGATAGCTTCTTAAAGTGCTTACAGTGTCGTGGTTAGTGTCACTGAAGTGTAGTTGGGCTTTACTTGGTTATGACACGTTGTAATGATAATCAGCCTTCAACGTTCCTAGTGCAGTTAAGTCAGGCGTCGTTGCAGTAAGTGAGAGGAAGCCATATTCGAACGCAGGATCGGTGCGGGTTGAGGGACGTAATTTGTCTTAAAATATTTGGTACTAGGATACATATGGTTCCTCACAACGTTTTCCTTTAACGTCTTTAAAGCTGTGTTCATGAAAATGCCTGGTTGAATTTGACATGCAAATACTATTTGACATGATGACTGGAAGTCAGTACTATAAATTAGTGCAGTATTATAGGCTGTACTGTTACTAATCCAACTGTAAGAATTAATTACTTGACGGAAGATCTATCCAGCCCACCGCAGAAGGCAGTTACGATTACTTCCCTCATTATATTACACGGCAATATCAGATATTTCAAGTTCAATATCAATATTCATTCTCCGCATCATTTAATCTTCTCCAGGCTATGCGCCAAGTTTACATAACGGGACTGTTCTATGGGAACATGTCGACAGAGCTTAATTGTTAATTCAACATGAGCACTAAAAGCTTCTCGAATTACGTAACTATGAAGTTTTTTCAAAACTAAGTCGCTATATGCCTCGTTCATGACCTCATGCAATGCGGATTGTTACGCGGCTTACGTCAAGTCACACGCGCGTTGCAACACGCGTGTCGGTATCTCGCGCACACTGATTTAAACAAGAATTATGTGAAGAATAAGTTTTCTATAGAAATTTTTTATTCCTTATATATCGTTATCGTTCCTCATAAATGTGGTTGACTGGTAGAGAATGCCTATGGCATTAAGTCTGCCTCTGTACTATGTGCTTGAAGTGTTAAATAAATAAATATCATATTATATCATTGTCCTTTCAAAATATATTTGGGAACATAATTATTCTGTAATCCAATCGAAATAAATACACACTACCTTCATATTATGTTTGATTTAAAAATTATTTTGGCACTACGTTTGTATGAACGACGCATGCTCCGCGCCGCCGCCGGCCCCTTAACTTACTTAACTTACACGTGTCGCTGTATCGAGTAGGTCGTGGCCAAGCGGTTGACATGAGCGAGATGTCTTGGGGTCATAGCACTGGCGCATGGCGGTGAGGTTGCGCAATGACAGAGTACCCGGAATAGATGGGATCAGAAGTCCCATAGCGTCGCATCAAGATAACGTCATACGGCCCATTTGTCTATGTAGGTTTTTGCGTCCTAGTCACGTCTTCTTTCGAGTTAGAAATGTGTAACTTGGAAATTTTAAAAGTAAAACAGAACCTTCTCACGATTATCTTGTTGATCGTCTGTCACAGAGGTTTTCAACAAGTGCGTATCGAAGAAGGGTTCTGTCAAAGTTGTGTTTTTCGAAGGTGTGTGTTGTCGAAGTATGTTCTGTAGAAGCAATGAGTTATCGAAGTATTGTTATTCGAAATTGAGACTGTATCGAAATAATTAACCATCGAAATTCAGGATGACACCCTTATCGGAGTTAGGTCTCGAAAGACGAACTTTTTTTTGGGTTTCCTTTACTTTTCAAGCATTTTCAAGTGCTAATTTATTTTGGTCTGTCTTGAAACAACACATACCTACAATCCCAAAACTAGCAACTAATTTGCATACCATTTACCTTCTGTTACTACTTCGTTATTCCGTGTCAAAAACTAGCATTTCGAACGGTACTCTATGGTTTCAAATTCTTACACATTTTGGTAAATTATCGGTCATTACAGTCGTTCTTGGACGCGTAGTTAAAAAACTATTAAGGTTTGAATACCGTTTTTATTTCGGCATCTTTTGGTGCGCATTCTTAGCATTTTTTTCAAATGACAATGTATACTACTGACCCGTGGAGCAAGTATGTCGAAACCGTTAAATGTTAAGTCGTGTCATCTCTAATTCTTTTTGTGAGTACCAATGTTAGATTTCAGTCACACTCCAACTTTCGGTAGAGGCCTTACTGAGGATTGCAGATTCCCAAAATTGATAAAGGTGTCTGTGTCTAAGTTCATTGCCCTTAAAACTCTTGAACTAAACTTTGATGATCCATTGGAAAAACGAAGCATAATTAACTAACTAGGTACATTATACTTGTATAATTATTCAAAAAATGGAGTCGTAGAAAAAAGTAACCGTTGTCGTTCAGCTAGAAGACATAACATAAAACATACACGCAGTGAAAACACGTTTCTTAAACATTTACTAACCTTATAAATGGTATAACATTTTCCATCCTCAGGCCAGTACAGCATGAGCCATCCCCTGGGCAATGCTGCGCAAGGATTCCTCTTCACATCAGCCCATGGTGGTGGTAGCACTGCAGCCTGAGAGCCACAAAGCAATGCTGCCAACCACACCCACGCCGCCATTTTAGAACACTCCAAATTCAATTTGAACACTTTTTAAATCTTTTCATTTTTTATTCACTGGCAGCTACAGTTCTTTTCTGCATTCAACCTAGTTTTCATTGTACACTTTTTACGAAGTAATGTTGTTCCATTATTTAAACTAAACTGTATTTAGTCTGTCTTAGTCCAGTAAGACAAAAACTCGGTTATTTTTATTAACCACTGAAGCTTTTAACTAACAAAAACATGAAGTCACTTAATTAATGAACATCGTGATGAAACATTTTAACGAACACATTTTTTTGTTTGGCGGCAAGAAATAAGTCTGTTACACACACTATTGTGTTTTTTTCACATCGTTAATCGTTTAAGACGATGGCTTTAAGAACGGATATTTATTCGATTAGATACACACATAAGCATTCAATCTGTCACTTCGTTGTACCGCATATTCACTCATTCGCGTGTATTTATCAATCTTTCTTCCCGCTTACTCAGCTTCCAGTATTGCCACTGCTAGTCTACTGACGTTTTTTCATATTCATTGATGACAAAGTAATGTATAAGTAAATTACATTTAATTCGAGGTGAGAGCCTGGGGATCCGTCACACAGGGTATCCTAGTATGGACGCCAGTCTCTCACAAAGGAACATAATATTATGCATTTTGTTAAGAAAACATTGTTACAACTTATTTAAGAAAACTATGTGAACCTTTGTGAAGAGAAAAAATAAAGACATTGTATTGTATTGTAAAGTACTCGTAAGTTGCAATATTGAAAGACATTACTAAATTGGTTGGTAAGTACTTGGTATATTAGTATTACATAAACACACAATATTGATAGTGTGTTTTATCTTTTTCAGCATCGTCAGTCGATTATTCGATCAACAATTATTACGATTTTCTCGCAGTTTAAGAAACAGAACAGGAAACCTATTTTAGTTTTTGTGTATTATAGTGCGGAAGTGCCATATTCTGTGTATTTCGTATCGTGTCGTTTTCCACTTATTTATGTAATGTAACTTTTCCCGTGAAAATGTTACTTTTTGAGTTGTCTCATGTTATATTTGACTATCTTGCACTGGCAACACTGCTTGTGCTTAACCGGACTATCCCGTGTGTGCCTTGAATGTAAGGCCCAAATACTTATCAACTAAGCTCGAAACTGTAGCACCGGTTACTACAGTTTTATATCAAAACCGTGATTTAAAAATTACATAATTGTCTCATAACTTTCAGTGTGACACAGTTTTTTTGTTTCAATGTAACTGTACGAGATTTTCTGTTACGATAAATTATACTTTTTCGTGCTTAGTCGGTTAGACTCCGGAGTATAATGTGCAGTCGTGCGTTCGAATCTGAAGATGTTACGTTATTTTGTGATAACTAGTTGTTGTTTGCTGTTGTGTCTGTTATTAGCTGTGTTTTACGCTGGTTTTTATTGACCTATGATAGATGGAATGTTTTATAGGAACTTCTGTAATGGGATAGGTTTCCGAGGAAAAACTGTTATGGTCTTCGTTGCAGTTATTGAATTATACTGTGCAAATAAATGTTTCCATTGTCGACCATAACTGAACTTTTATACATGTTTTTCTTAGGACTCCTTTAGATTTTTCGAGCTTTCCCTATTTCCCGTCTGTTCGTAAATTTCTCCATTATCTCGCTACCATTTTCCCAGCTCTAACTTGATTGTGATGAAAGTTCTTCCTCTAGGATAAAATGTGGTACACTCCAGACAACGTACCTAATAGCTAAATTAATGTCAACATAACATAACATAACATCATGCCTGTGATCCCAGAAAGATCAAGCAAAGGTGTACCCACATTTAGTACACCCACATTTCAACCATTTAATTAGGGTCGAGCCTATACTGCCATCAACCGAGCCCAAGTCCACCTAATAACACAACCACATTTCGCCAGTTATGTTTGAGTCCCATGTAATAGGGGCGCGCCTATTGCCATCAACCGCGTCCAAATTCAGAACCCGTGCCTGCTAAACAGAAATTTTTGGAAAAAAATATATCACTTTGCCCAACCTGGAAATTGAACCCAGGACCACATGCTTAGCAGTCACGCTTACAACAACTAGACCAGTCAACTGTATTTTTTTTTGTTTTTTTTTTAAACTGTTTTTTCTGTTTTTTTTTTGTTTTTTTAATATGTTTGACCTTTGAACTGATCAAATTTAGATACTAGAGCTTGTATAATAGAGTTAGGAGTTAGGACATTTTGACTCAGTCACTGGGACACAGTCGCTATAGGTCAAGTCTTATACTTCCTTATTTTACAATCCTCGGAAGAGTCATCAATACGGTTACGAATCGATTATGTTAACCTATTATAAATTGTTGTGTTGTAATAAATCACAATGATATTGTATCATTATCACTGGCATCGACATTACATTTTTATTAAATGATTTTTTGTTATGTGTGTTCATTTTTAAGGAGTCTTACAAGACAATATCATTTCCTATGTGCATGTAGATGCATTTTTAGCAAGAGAAGTCTGCACCCGCTACTCACCTTTGAGCTTTGTAAATTCCAATATTAAAAACATTTTGTTTTTAACAGATTATCGTTTGCAGTTTAATTGTAACAATCAATCAAAGTCGAAAAAAATAAACAAAAATACCTACGCGCCAGAATTAAATGTTTATGTACTTATGATTAATCTACATCTACACTAATATTATATATTATATATATATAATATATTATAGAGGAAAACTTTGTTTGTTTGGTTGTAATGAATAGGCTTAAAAACTACTAGACCGTTTTTTTAAATTCTTTCACCATTCGAAAGCTACATTATCCACCAGTAACATAGGCTACATTTCATCCCCGTACTCCCACGGGAACGAGAACTACGCGGGTGAAACCACGTGACGTCCGCTAGTAAGTAATAAACTAATACATCAATGATTTTGAGCTAAAGTAAAGACAAATTAGTTAACGGTAAATATTAGATGTAAAAATCATAATTAAATGGATTATAATCAGTTTAATGATGTCCTATGATAAATATGATAATGAAATGCGAAGGAAACTAGATCTGAACCGTAAAAGACATTAGAATTGTAAACTCGTGAATATTATTAACACAAGGAATTTAGAGTAGACCATATTTGTTTTTGAAGCATAATTTTATTAGTTTAGGCTTATATGGTATGGAATTTGTTGTATAACGCGAAAATTTAGAGGCTGTTAGTATTTATACAAAGTATAACAATAACAAGCACAAGGTGATATGCAGCGCCATCCGGCTCGAAGGACCAAAAGATGTTGGGATACTCTCGTCGTTGACTGATACCCCGGTGGTTGGGTAGAAAGGTAGTTAATTCACACCAAACCACTGTTGGGTTCAATAGTTTAATTACGTGTCTTCGACACGAAAGAAAAAGAACGGTACGGTTCAGGCTAACCATCCCATCAACGCAAATTTTATTTTACCCAAGACAACAAGAAACAATTTCATATTTACAGAGCAATAAAACGATCTAAATCTAAAAATCATCACAATTTGTTCAGAATTCTATAAATCAGTTATTTCCATTACACGATAACGGGCAGCCATTACATCGTAATCTCACCACAACTGGGATCGAAGTAACGGTCTTTGTTACCGTTCGATGTGTCTGCGCCCGCGCCGAAATGTCGAAACAACTACCTACGTACTATAATTTTTAACCCACTTACTGCCTGGGATTACGTCTTGTAATGTAGAGTGCAAGTGAGAAGCGGAAGCGAGAAATGATTGAATGGAAGACGTTATGGAAACGTTTGTACCGTATCCATAACCTCATCTTCCGTTTGACCTGTTCAGTCCTTACTCTTTGGGCAGTCGCTTTACCTGGCAGTCGCTTTGGGTAAAATAATATTCAGCTGCATCTGGTTTGACTGGATGCGCACCTCAGTGGCCTAAATCCGATGTTGATTATAGTATACCGTTTACATTGTAAATTATCAGAGAAAATAAGGAGCACACGCTATTCTAGATACAAGGAAACAATAATTCATAACTTTATAGAAAGACTTTTAGACTTAGTAAAAACCAGTAGTCGTAGTCGTAGTCTTAGTTTTAAGACTTTTTACTTTGACTTTGACATTTTCTTAAGCTAACCTGCAAGCAGGTTTGCTGAGCAACCTGAGAGAACGTTTTGGTAACTCAAAACAATGCACCTTTGTAAGTAACATGGCTATCATCGCTAAGCTTACGATTTCAGTTAAGAGTTGTCCGCTTACGCTTATCTAATGAACCCAATGATATCGTGGTGTAGATTTAAATTATTAAGTATCACAAAAAGTCATTGTCTTTTGAAAAAAATACTCATACCTTTGCTGATATAATCAAAGTCTCAAATAAAAAACGCGGAATATTTTGATTACAACTATTTAATTACTAAAACAACTAGGTCCGCGCCTGATTGGTTGATTACCGTTACAGTAATTAAAAATCTTTAACATAGGTACATAATAATTGGTTTCACATAACCCGCCCATGTAAATTATAGTTTGATCCTAATACACGAAATAAAAATAACGGTCCTTCGGTACCTACCTATATGAACCTACTAAATTCTGAAACAAGCTGATTCGCAATGAACGGTACCTACCTACTCGTACATAAGGAATGCGTTACGCATATAAAAACTTTTTTGCAAAAAATAAAACCGACTTCACACAAAAAAGTGAAAAATAACTTTAGCTTCAGAAGTCGGTGACCTTTATTTGATTGATTTAGTTTTTTTGTCACCGACTTCTGAAGCTAAAGTTATTTTTCACTTTTTTGTGTGAAGTCGGTTTTATTTTTTGCAAAAAAGTTTTTATTTTTCACTTTTTAGTGGTTCACATGTGTATAGGGTTTTCACAGCATACCAGCGTGATTTTTTGTTGTGAACTGGTGTAAACAATAGACAGACATGAAATTTCAGCAATCCCAGTAAGAGACACAAATTTGCTACATTTAATGAGGAGTTCCGTTGCCTTTCTCCGAAGTTCTTCATCTAATCTTTACCAAATTTAAATGGGATCACTCCGAGAAAGTACTGTTTCTAAAACTACCCAAATCGCTTCTGGTGTGCCTATAAAATTTGAAGAGTTCCCTCTATTTCTCCAGGATCCCACTATCAGGATCCTGACTTGATGATTATGGGACCTTCTGGGAAGTATACCCTTTCAAACAATTAAAAAACAAATTCGGTCCAGTCATCTTCGAGTAATCGGGGAACATTGAATTGAGAACCTCCTCCTTTTTGAAGTCGGTTAATAACGACGTTATGGTACGTGACTCAAATATCCGGATAGCCTTTAAAAGATTTGGCCGAGTATCGTTAATTTGCTTCTAAGAATTGAAGAGTTCCGTTCCTTTGTCATGGATCCCATAACCAGAACCTAACCAAATTCTCATCAAACTACCCTTGAAGTAGGTACCCTTGCCAATAAAATAACAATACATGTCAAGGTAATAGGCTTATCCCCAATAAATGAAACTTAATACACCTAACTGTCGAAATCTGGGAATATTGTACACTTCTGCGTACCCCCTCAGAGCATACAGGCGTGATGTTACGTCATGATTTCGTATAAACAATAAACATTCAAGCGATTGCAGCAGTTACTGCAGATTTGCCGTGTATTTTTGAAGAGTTCCATTGTATATCTCCGAAGATCCGGATCAGATCTTCAGCAAATTAAAATATAACCACACGGGAAGCACCAGCTTTCAAATTAAAAAAGAATCATCAAAATCCGTTCACCCAGTCGAAAGTACTGTGGTAACAACCACTGTCGAAATCTGGGTGTATTGTACACATCTGCGTACCCCCTCAGAGCATACAGGCGTGATATTACGTCATGATGTTGTATAAACAATAAACCTACAAGCGTTAACAGCAAGCACTGCAGATTTGCCGTACATTTTTGAAGAGTTCCATTGTATATCTCCGAAGACCAGCATCAGATCTTCAGCAAAATAAAATGGGACCACATGGGAAGCACCAGCTTTCAAATAAAAAAAGAATCATCAAAATCGGTTCACTCAGTCGAAAGTTATGAGGTAACAAACACAAAAAAAAAAAAAAAAAAAAAAAAAAAAAAAACATACAGACGAATTGATAACCTCCTCTTTTTAGAAGTCGGTTAAAAATACCTGACAGTAAGTAAAATTTATTGTAAAAAAAACATATAAATGTTCATCCGGCAATGTAACTACTCGTATCTGATTACTTCATTCAATGTTTGTAAGCTATATTTGTCTTGGGTATGTAGGTACAAGCCTTTTTAAGCAATTTATTGTTTAAAAAGGCTTGTACAGCGTCAGATAAGTAAAATTGTGTAATTTTTTGACAATAAAAGCTTTCTGGATAGGTTTATTTAATTCGATACATATTAGCTAATAGCATCATTATTTTTGTTACAAAGGAACCTATACTGCTTTGCAGCGAGGTAACTACAAAAGTCGGGAGTTTTGGGAGACTATCTTATGAAATGCTATTGCTGATTTTCAAGTTATCATCTCAGCCGAAAGACGCCCACTGCTGGATATAGGCCTCCCCCAAGTGTCGCCACATTGATCGGTCCCTTGCGACTCGCATCCACCGGATTCCCGCAACCTTCACCAGGTCATCGGTCCACCTAGTTCATTTTCAAGTTAATTTGAACAAATTACTTTTGACTATCATTTTCATATTCTTTACATTTTGTTGTCTTCTTTATTTATCTCTTCTAGCAATATCCTCATACACATAAACCATGTTTACATGTTTTGATTCTGATCTTCCTATCTATGCCCTTAATACAAAACTTTCATCGCAAACTTTTCTAAACGGCGCTATTATATAGTGTCCTATTGCAAGATACCTAACAACAAAGTATCCTAATTCAAGTCACAGCCCTAATTTGATCATTTGAAGTCGAGTACAACGCTATCGGGCAAAGGAATTGATACAAAATGGTGTTACGTCAACCGTTAGTCGTGAGACTGATAGCAAAAACTAACAAGCATGGCTATGAGAATAAAAAACCACGAGCAAAGGTAACTTGCTATAAAGCTTGCGAGTTCCGTCGAACATTATTGTTTTAGAAGTAAAAACATGCTCTGTCTTCGTTATACTTTGTAAACGGATCCCTAACCTGATACGATTCCCATAATGTTCTGAATCACTAATTAGATTAATATTAAGCGAATGCTAATCTACTTCTTGCTTAACATGAAAAGCAATGATGTGTAATTTAACTGTAATATTCCTGATGTAAGCTAAGAAGTCGACAAACATTAAAGTTAAGACTAGACTAGGTTGAATAAGACCTAGAAACATCGGAGGCTGTCTTTTAGATATTAAATTTCATATTTACGAATATTTTCGATACGTAAGACGTAGCAACACGGAAGACAAACTCGAAAGATTAAAATAAAGATGATTTAGAAATGCCATGATGAAACCTATTGGTTCACGTGCCAGAAAACAAGATAAAAGAGAAGCGATGCACTTACCCTAAAAATAATTATGGATGGAATATTATAATGCAAAGTATGTGCTGAGTAATAGAAATACATCTCATAGAAGTAAACAAGAAGATGAAATCCAAAATAACGGTTAATAAATTGTACCTTTCTTCTAGTTAATTCATTTCGAAACTTACAACCATATCTGCATGAGCAATTGCATCCGTAATCTTTCGACAGCTTAACAATAGTAAAGATTTAAGTTAAGCTGTTATCTCATGAAGCAGACATAACTTGCTATATTGCAGATTACTATTGGGTAACTATTCAAGTTAATAAAGGAATAACCTATTGTCTAGCCATATAAGCTTAAGATAAAGATCTCGGGCTATGCAAATATTGCACACTACAAAAAAAATGGCAAGACTTATCGTAACAACGCAGTCTTGTTCTTTTCGATCTCATTAGGTTAAATCCCCGTGCGAATATAAGAAAACTTATTTTAATTCTCATCAAAAACTTGTATTTCATGCTTTTCTTTTAATTCTTATGCCCAATGTACTTGGGGTCGGCGCAGCAAGTCCTTTTCATCCATACTTTTCTATCATCAACTCAGTTTTCATCCCCTTTCTAGCCATATCATCTTTTAAATAGTCCATCCATCGATTCATTAGTATTTCTTTATCTTCCTCTCTTATTATTTTGGATCAATACTATGAACACGATATTTGTTTCATTTTTCTAGACTTCTTGCATAAAAGAATCAATAAAGTGTTTTTGTTGTGTTACAAATCTACAATGACTAGACTAACATGTAACACTAAAGCTAGATTCAATTTCTGCATTTGACTAATTGATATAACGACCATCAATCTCATCAACTGTAAACCACCAAAAAGTGATTTGAGGAAGTGTATTGACATGAATTGAAACTGTTGTGAAGCACCAAGTCAAGGATTGAATGTAACATCTTTGATAGACATCTTACATAAGGAGCAACGGAGATTGACGAAGCATTTAACAACTACAAAAGCTCTGAAGAAAGCCCTGCTAAAGATTCCTGCACACAACACAATAGAAGCTGTGTGCAAGAATCTTTAGCACTCGAAAATAAAACTGGTCCTCTGAGCTTAAGACCTCAAATAGAATTAAGTGTTGCAACTATAAAAAATTAGGTAATTGCTGTTAGAGAATGACAAAAGAAGAATGTTGTGCAAAGCCATTAAAAAAAAAAAAAGAAGAATGTTTCAGTTGTTTATTTTCTTGCGTCAGGTATCAGCCGACATAGGAAACCGGGTCGATGTGTTGCTTGCAAAATGTCAGACTGATTTATCATATATTACTATTACAATGCCTAATTGATCATATCACTTCATAATTCAATCTACCTAGCAGAGTGCCAAGGGCTAAATGGGGCCAGCCAGCACCTAGCTTTATAAGTGACTGAGTCCGCATCATAAATTAAAAAGAATGAGAAAAAAAAAAGAAGCAGAAAATTAAGTAACATACTGACACATCAAATAAAATCTTATTATATACATAACATCTTTCTCAGTTTTTCCCAGTTACGTAAGATAATAACGTCATTGTTTTGAAAATTCCAATGAAGAAGTAAGACCATAAGATTTCTGGTCCTTACATGCAAAGACAAAAAATCCTAGCAAATGTGGCTTTATGTACATTGTACATGAAGCTAACAGTAGGTACCCTAATAACAACTTGGTCCTTAGGATCAGAATACAAAGGACCAATAATACTCGCAAATAGCTTGACCTACTTTATACGTGCAGTTAACAAATGTCAACACTAACAACATTCTCAGCTGAACATAAATATCCACTTAAGCTATCTCCAAAACTAGAACCGTTTAAGGTTATTTCCACAAACTATTTAAACGAAAAGGTCATTAGTGTTGCCAGTTCTCATTCAACGTAACAAAGCGTCCTCAGAAAAAAAGGCTTTTTAAAACTTTTGTAAGCGAGCTTTATCTTCTAATTAGACCTTTTTGTGTGGCAGATTTGATAATGGCCGCATAGTTGGACAGTTGCTAAACAAATGTTGGATAATCTCCTTTGTTCTGCACTTTTGCACTAGTGGGTTTTAAATTGAGGTCTCAAAAATAGCAGTGTTATTGAAAACAATGATGGTTTAAAGAAATATTCGTTTCGATAAGAATTGTCATGTTTTGGGTAAAATAAGCCAGTAAGTATGATAATGTATAATTTGAAATTTTGAATCTAAATAAGACTATCGTATCGCTTACGGTTTTTAAAAGTCGCGGAAACATTGGCAATCTTGTGATTATTCCGAGGTTGTTCTGTTCTTGGGCTAATTTAGAGTAACCTTCTGACAATGTCCTTATAGACGTAACAGATCTTTTGGGGTCATTTCCAACGACACAGTATACTCAATTCTTAGTTATTCGCAAGTTTCAAAACCCTAAAGCTAGTTTCATTTGCAAATTCTATTATGCAAAGAGCGCGAGATATTCAAAACAATGTAAGTATTATGTAAGGTTTAAGATTTGGCGAAATGTGGGTAAATAGATTATCCTACCGTAGAACTTGCTCTACTTTTTAAGATTAGAATAGAATATAAAGAATAAATATATCCTATTCTATTCTAAAATAGATCTATTCTATTCTTTTCTCTACTTTTTAAACATGTAAACTTTTATGTGAACTCTCTTAGGGTCCGATGTTAATAATATTTGAAATGTGAACCATTTTAATGAAATATAATGTTAATATTTAGAATCAATTATGTAACTTAACAATTTCTTATAAAATAATTGCAGTGCCCTTACAGGGTGCATGTCATAATACTGTGTCATGAAATTTTAATGCATGCCTAATATACAGTGTTTTACATGTAAGCAAATAAATAAAAATAAATAAATAAATAATTTTTATAGTTAGCAGCATCAGCCTATTAAGTTCCCACACGCTGGACACTGGCTTCTTCTCTGTGAGATGGTGTGACCGTATACCACTACCACGCGTGGCCATTGCGTGAAGGTTCCATGTCTTCGAACTTATGGTTCGTGTACTAAGCATTTTAATCTATTTGTTTCGAAATAGTAAATTGGGTTCCTCTATAAATATGTATTCGAAGGTTTATTTCTACTGTAGCTCTGTCCACAAAACAGAAATGTACTGTCCAACGCACTCTAATATCTAGACAATCAGTTCCACTAACAATTTAGCTACAACTAGCTTATCTTCTAGCACGACATGAGCTATTGTCGAGACACGAGATAACCAAAGGTGTGCCAAAGGCATTCAACTTCAAAGACTTGTAGAACATAGTTACTGCACATTTGACATTCAGGGGCATCTTGTTGCATAATACTCATGCAATATTGAATATCAGTGCCGATCTTCAATACTCTTCTTCCCGTTCTCATATTCTGTTACATAATTGTGAACTCAAGGTCAATTATTGAGGAAAAAATATCATCAAGAAAAATGTTATCTTTAACTTTTGCGGTTTTTTGAAAGATTGACCTTTATTGGGTGACTGGTTACCTAAACCTCCGATTGAAGTAATTATTATCGACAACTTTTATTGAGGGAACGACTCTGAAATCTCCCCACAGGTTATTATTCTCCTGCTTTTGTCCAAATTTATTTTGGAGTGTCTACAGCATGTTGTCTTCTTCCATACTTCTATAAAATTTTTGCTTTCTCGACCAAAAATATGCTTGTTATTTTGTTCAACCCTAGGATAACTGAAGATGGATGCCGGTAGAGATTTATCTAGGAAGACGGAAGTGCATTACAGCATGATTTAGGAAAAGCCTACTTCTAAGACGACAGACAAATTGCTTTTGAAATTATTTGTTGTGTAACACCGTGGCGCCTTGATGCACCAGATTTTAACGAAATGTGTGCAGTTGGAGATTGAAATGAGTTTGTGGTTTTGAAATCATTGATATAGGATTGTTTGAGTTTATGAATCCCACAAACGTGTGGTTTATAACTATCACTACATATTATAAAACAAAGTCTCCCACCGCGTCTGTCTGTCCCTATGTATGCTTAGATCTTTAAAATTACGCAACGGATTTTGATGCGGGTGTTTTTAATAGATAGAGTGATTGAAAAGGAAGGTTTTAGTATATGATTTTACGCGGGCGAAGCCGCGGCATCGGCTAGTAACATATAAATAAGGAAACTGAGAACCTTATAGTATTTAGGTACCTGAAACTCCTGTGCTAAATTGTATGGTTCTAAAATCAGATTTAGAGCACAGATTTGAATAAAAAAAAATTGCACAAGAGGTACATTTAAAAATCCTCCCCTAAAGGAGTTCACATATACGTTATGTCCTTTGGTAACACATAAGAGGTTTATTTGTTGATAACATTAGTGTTAACTAGTCTTTAGAAACTTCAATAAATCACTGTCATTGACTTCGTTAATTACTCAAGTAAAGCACTAGAGAGAATCGTTTAAATCTGTTTCCCGTTCAGCCGGTGAAAATATTTAAATGAGACTTGGTGTACAGATAGAGCTTAAATAATATGCCAATCTAATGTCTTGAGAAGATTTAAATGTTAGCATGCTGTTTATAATAGGAGAAGTGCGATATTAGAGACTGCAAAAGTGCATATTTCACAATTTTATGAAGTTGTAAGTAAATATTTGCAATTACAATTAAAAACTGTAAGAAGTAGAATTAGTTTTGTAAAAATAGTTAAACATCGTATCCTAACATTTATATCTCCAAAGTTTCTGTTTCCTGATATTTTGAACTGACTGACTGAAATCTTAACTAGTAGATACAATTAATAAGAAATTAGGCATATTCTCGGAAGGGTTTGACAAATAAGCAGATTTATCTAAATTAATTCTTTATCTTTATCTAAACTATTGTACAATACGACGAAGGACTGCTGAAAATTTACGTGTGTATCTAATTGATTTTATAAATGACTTTAAATTCCCTGAAACATAACAAAACAGCTGAAAGAATACCTAGTCTCTTATCTAAAGATAATATAAAAACGCAAACCACAATGTTTAAGTTACAAATCCTAAGAAAACACTGAACATTCGTGAGTTAGACCGCGAACGCGAACTCGCGCGTTAACGTTACGGCAGCTGTCCGCGCGCTATCCCGGCTCGATAACAACTGAAAGGCTTGAGTTTGAGTTGAGAGCTTTCTGACTCGATACAGCCTTGGCGCCACTACGCATGCTGATAGCAAATTGCTATGCTATTACTATTTTCTTGAGCCCTTATTTATTGACATTAGTTCTGTCTCGCTTTAGTGTAAAATGACGTGGTTTGCCGTTGGTAATAATGTGGTGTTTTGTAAATAAATAAAATAATAATTATGTATTAACACCATGCCTGTATTCCTGTAAGAACCGAAAGTTTAGGTAAGGGTATACCCAAAGTACACCCACATTTCACAAGTTGTGTTTGTTTCATATAGGTAATAGGTGGCAAGCCTCTATGTATTCAATAGTAAATTCAATAAATTATTATGTCTTCCTTATTAGGCACCTAGAGGTAATAATTATATTAAGTTTCAAAAACGACCCACATGATAAATTAATCACAGAACTGTCAAAAAAAACATTAATTTGATAAATTGACGCATCATAGCAATTTATTCGATTCTAACAGTGATTCACGAATACGTAATATGTGAGTTGAGCCGTTTTTAAACAAACGATGATATCTTATGGTTTCGAATATTGTTAGTTTTGGCTCCATAATATTTTTTTGGATTTAAGTACACGCCTTAATTAAATAAATGTTTAACTTTTTCAAAACTCTCCTTGATATCTTCGTTTGTGAGACAAGGGAGATATTAAAAAAAAAAACTATGTAAAATTAAAACCAACCAATTACCAATTTACTTAAAATCTAATTAGTGTTTTCAGAAATTCACTAATTTGATTTTGACCAAATGTGCAGATTTTCCTAAAAAAATATCTACTACCAATTAAAAAAAGAACCTTTTTTTGCACTATTATTTTTATCAGTTTTAAGTAAATGCGTTTTTTTTTTACTTCTAATCAGTTACAGAAAAATGCCTGTAAAACTAAGTAAGTACTAACACAAAATCTAGACAACGCACAGATCATTACACTCAAGAAAAACTATCAAAAATATTTCCCTATGGAGATACTAACTAGAGCAGAAATAATACCTATCAAGAAAAAACCGTAACTACAAAAAACCTTTAGCTGTATCAATTTCCGGTTATCAAGAATCATGTAAGCCAGTTTGTAGTGCATGGTGCCCATGACTTGGTTTACCGTTAAACTAAGTTGATCGACCGCTATCATATAAAAACTACTACTACCATGCTTCGTTACTATGGTACGAGTAACTCGATTTAGAATCGATGTGAACTGGGAGATGTTTCGACTCGGAGAAGTCGGAGTTTCGATACGAGTGACGACTATGTCCGATTTTAACCATAATGCAAAGTGATATCTGTTTTTTTTTAAAGGTTATTCACAACATGTTTTGGAGAAAAGGACCAGAAAAATCGAAACAAAGTGATACTCAAAGGACCAGTTTTTTTCTCAAGGAAATTTATATTTTATTTGGTGAGATTTTACTGCCAACGTCTTCTTCGTCCTGTCGATGACTCCCATATTTAAGTTAAGAGTGTTAACACATCGGCAATGTTAGCAGTGGCTGCAAAGGTGCACAAAGACTCCTATCCTATTTATTTAAAAAAAATACGGTTAAGTAAACCCTTTCTCCGTCACCCGATTAAATAACAAAACTTCCCATTCAAATTTCAAACATCCCCGTTTATCGCCTACGTTCAAATTGCGGAGAGAATACTTAAAACTAAAAGTTAACACAAACTCAGTCACACACTTTGTTTAAAATGCGATTAGTATATGTTACCTCCGTTTCCGTAACGCGTTTCTACCTGCGCTTGCGTTCCTAGAGACATGATGACATAGATAATGTCAAAGATGCTCATAAACTTTGTGGTGTTGAGATAGAAATCATTTAACAGTCGTGAGGGCCTGGTTTATGTCACCACTTCTAAGGTTGCGGTGTGTTAACCTGGGGCACATGAGGTTTCAGATATCTTTTAAATTAATCTTAGGTAGGTACTGATGATAGGTGGAGTAAAACTGTGATCGAGTGGCGTCCAAAGACCAGAAAGAGTAGTGTTGGTCGTCGCGAGATGGGCTGACGATTCTGGCTATCGTGGGAATATCCTGGATAAGGCTTGCAGAACATGGAACTTGGCACTAGCAAAGAGAGGCCTATACGCAGCAGTGCGTGATGTCGTGCTGTGGATGATGAATAATGAGGTACCGACACAGAGCAGAAGAAAAACATCGTTAATGAAATTGGCAAAATTAATTGGGAATGAATTCTTCGTGATACTGATTAGCACTCGTTATACAACAATTTTATAGGGCACCCCAAAGAATCGGTTAACTATTAATTTGAGCATGTCCAGGTTTTCAGATTAGTTATGTTACTTAGGTTTAGCGCAAACCGTGCTTTTCTCCCTTGGCCGCATTCTTCACACAAACGAATCAGCAAAACAAACTTGCTTCTTTCTGCAAATGAATCAGCTGTCTGTTAATGATGAGTTTTCAAATTCATAATATTAGGCGCATCTTACAGGGCACGATATACTTTCGAGTTTAAATAGTAAGCAAACAATTATGCATTCATAAGCTAGAACAGATTTTACAGTCCCATACGACGAGACCACTGTTTTTATTTACCTGTATTAGTGTTATGTTATTACGAGTACTTTGTAGTAAAATATGCATTTTGTAGTAAAGTTATATAAAAACCAGTGAATTAGGGCCCATATTTGAATTTTAAATTAAATTACGGTAGAAATTACATGATTGGAAAGAGATGAGATGTTTGGTACAGCCGCCAGCACATCAAGCTACTACAATCTGCCAAATTTATTTAATAGATTTTCAACATTATCGCTGAAGGATTAGGTTCAAGATTGATTGGTAAAAATAGTCAGTTTCGGGTAGCATATGTACATAATGTATGTAACGTTTGCTCAACATAGATAGGTGCTCCAAAGTTAAGACATGTCACAAACCTTACTTTTGAATATAAGACTACATTCCAGGTTAATCACATAAATTATCTTTTTGGTCCCAACGTCACTATGTAAAAATTACCACTTTTAGTGACGTTAGGACCGAAAAGAATTGCTTGAAGTAGGTAGAGGTCTTCTATCGATATTTTCTCAGCTGTGAAACTATAAAGAATACAATTTAAATTTTAAGGAAGCATTTATTTAAGTAAGCAGGTAGGTAATAATAATACTAAACTTACCCTTATTATAATAATAAACTATTATAAAGCCATGTCTCCCTAAACACAGCAGATCTTCAAATACCTCGTTCCTAAATTATGTAAACACAACACGTCAAATCTGATCCTACGAGCTACGTGTTTTTATTTTAAACATAATTTGAATCCTCTTCCTTCTCACATCGGCCAGTAATTTATACAATTTACAAGCACGATTTACATTTAAAACTAAGATTTATGCATGAGAGGCAGTTAACTAGATCTTCACAAAAACAGGTCTGCATCAGTCATGCCTCACATAGTCCAGGTGTAATGGCTAGAATTGCTATTGAGGAAGCCATTATAAGAATCATCATCGTAAACATCTTTACTTGCTATTGGCATCTTGTGAGTAGTTCTAAACGCTTAGTAACTAATGTAAGAAACTTGCCGACTTGTATGAAAGCCGTAAATGTGCACTGCAATGCAGAATGGTGGTCGCGCAGTTATAGTTTTATCGGTGTCCTTACCGATTTTAACGGAAACTTATCGACCTGTTATAGTCTTTTTAGACGTTTAATTTAATTTTACATGGCATGGAGCTTACTAATCTAGTCGATCATCACACACAAGGGATGCCGCCAATTTTCTTATAAGAGTCTTCAATCAATTTTCAAGTAACCAAAGTTTGTAATTATATAACCTATACATTTGTAGATGCATTAGCGACACCCATGATTAAACTTTACATGTAGGAAAATGACGATTTCCAACTCGAATAACAAATCAAAATCGCACAAAAATGTGTCCTAGCTTATCCTGTCCCATCTCTCTCCTCTGGTCCTTTGGAACTACAAAATAATTCACCCTTGAGCCATTGCCATTACTCTTTAAATGATTTGCAAACTTTTCACTTTCCACTTTCCCACCTAAAATTGATGGCGCATCTTCTTAATCGGAAAATGCCGATACGGCTTCCTAACTAAACGTTTGTAACCTCAATGTAGCAGACCAATCACAAAATTTTGTCACACAAATCGTTGGCACCTCTTTAAGCGTTATCTTCGGAATTATAATAGTGTGCCTATACCCTTATGTAAGGCTATGACAACTTGCTCAACGCTAACCGCCGTGAATTTGATATGCGACCGATTTGGCAATAATGATCCGAGATATTGCTCAGTGAAAATTGGTCTTTCTGTGCTAAGCTTAAGGCTTATTGTGTTGAACTTGGTGTTGGTGGTCTTTCTGAACGTGTAGGTACCGTTTTGTTTATTAAACAGTAGCTGTATGCTTAGGTCTATTGATGTGAGCAGCGGTGTCTTTCATTGTATTGCAAGATATAAACCACTGACCAGCGAATTTAAACGAAAAAAATTGTTTCAAGGCAGCTCATAATCTATCCTAAAAAAATCAAAATATTTTATTTCACATTATAGGCCTAGATGGGCACTTATAAAACGTCGAAAAAGGTGCACGGTTCGCGTTGCATATAGAAAGTTCCCTAGAAATCACAGATTCAAAGACTATCTCAAGAGTTCCAATGAACATCAATAACAACCGCTCATGGATGCATGGATTCGGTCTCCTGTACAAAGGAATCTTTGATTCTGAGCTCAGCGTCCATCACATAATATTATATTTCATTGTAAACACTTGGTAAGTAAATTCTTACTGAGGCTAGTAACCTTTCATCAGATACGAATAATAAACATGTGGTCCTTTCAACAGACACATTATTGGTCCTGCGGGCTTCAGACCAGTACCGATCGAGGTTTTAACACAGTCAACTCTTGCTTGAAGTAAATAAATAATAAATAAATATAAACATTGCTGGACATTAACACACAGCGCCACCTAGTGTCACACTAAGCAAAGCTTGTATCGTGGACACTAGATAGTTGATATACTACAAATATACTTATTATATAATTATATAAACATCCATGACTCGGAAACAAATGTCCATGCTCATCACACAAACATTTGCTCTTACCGGGATTCGAACCCAGGACCCTAAGAACGTAAGGCAGCGTCACTACCACTACGCCATTCAGGTCGTAAGTAATCAACTATTTTGTATAGATTTGTACGACATTCAGGTCGTAAGTAATCAACTATTTTGTATAGATGACCGAGTTGTGCCAAAATGTTCCAACCCACATATTAATCGAAATTGAGTTATCTATACTAACCAATCTGAAATGAGCCTTATTTTCATGTGGCAAGGACTCATTTTATTATCTGCTCCCTAGGAAAAGATATACTGAAAGTATCCCACTCCACATCTATGGGATTTTTGAAAAATAAATTGCGGAAATGATTCATGTCTTTTGGAACAAAATTTTTCTGGTAAATACAAATCGGTTTTGCCGACAATGATTCAGGTGCACTTGAACCCTTGATTTCGACATTGAAGAGGATTAGTTCTGTTAAGACAGTTAAAGTTTCGATTTCGTTTTTTTTCTCCACAAATTTATTATGTACCTCAATAAATTAATTAAGTTTTATTATTCATCGTCACTGTTTATATGAAAAACTTGCGTAGATATTAAACTGTTCATAGAAGTGATTTGGATCATTATTCCAAAATTAATTTTGACACATTGTCATACAAAATTATTTTTTGCTGAAATGATCCAGACGATATTCCTCTCAATATCTTAAAAAGTAGCAGCGGCTGTATATTGTAAAACATACTATTAGAAACCATATTCATAATTTCAAATATTGATACTTTCATATGTAACAAAATCGGCATGATTAAATGGAAAAACATCGTCTGAATTTTAAACTGAAATAACTCAAAATGTGTTCATTGTGGGGTGGAACATTTTGGCACAACTCGGTCCATTTGTACTGCATAGAGCAAAAGTTCTGACAAATAGCCATCATAAAAAATTTAGAATTCAGCTGCATCCGGTTTTACTGGAACCCGACCACAACATGGTTGGGAAAACACTTGGCAGATGAAGTACGGTACTTAGGGAAGGTTGCCCAATAGTGGACGCAGCTTTTTGAAATCTTGATGATACTGATGCAAAAGTGTCTTCACAAAGGAATTAATATAAGGACAGATTTTATAAAACAAGTGCGATCTTATTACACATTCTTCGCAATTTTAAAACAACGCAAAAATGTAACAATTTAAATTACTTTCAATAGGTATGTAACGTGCCGTAATAAAAAAACAACTGTATGCATTAATTATATCACCTCTAAATATGTACAATTAGGTGTATAACTGTAAATTATAGACGGACAACTTAATTAGGGGTAGCTATAAGTTAATTTTAATCAAAACTGAAGTATTATTACATCATGGTTTCAATTGTATTATTATTCGGTACTTCTCAAAGAGCATTTCGCCAAGAACATAGTCCATATTTAGTTAGTTCCAAATTCTGTCATAGCGCTTCGTTCTAATTAAATCACATGAAAATCTGGTACAAACTACAGGTACAAGTCCAAAAGCGCCTTTACAAACTCTGAGGGCAATAGTTACTAACGAACGTAACGGTTATTGACATCGCAACACCATCGGAAGATAGACATCTGAGCAATAGCGGTCTCGCCTCTTCAGACACATTAGCATACAATGAAATCGTTAACCAACAATAATAGTTTATTCTAGGACTAGGTGACGGATCGGAATGTCCCATATTTAAAAGTTCAATGCACGTTTTGATTATTTTTAAATCACTTCCCATTTCCGCAGTTTTATGTTTTGAGGAATCAATTTTGTGTTGATATTTTTTCTATTGGCATTTTGAAAAGTAGCTTGAACCTCAATGGCGCCAACACACAAACGAGGTGCACCCTGGGCCATGGGGGCCTGTACCGGCGACGTGTAGGTCATGGAAATCGCTGATTCATGCAAAATGCGCAGGACTCCTTGTTGACGGGATGTTTATACCTACAGGAGTTATTTTGCGCCATCGCTACTTGCCTACATGCGTGGCCATTCCTATAATACATTCGAAGTTTTCGGAATGCTTACAACCGAGGAGAAAAGCTCCTTGCTAGAATCTGTAAATGTAGGTAGGCATGGTTAGGTTTCCGTAGTCCTGACAAGGAACCCTTATAATTTCGTCAAGTCCGTCTGTCCGTCCGTCCGTCCGTCCGAGGTTATGCTCAGAGACTGTTAGTACTAGAAAGCTGTAATTTTGTGGAGGTATGTATATCAATTACGCCGACAAAATAGTAAAATAAAATTTTGAAATAGTATATTTTATAACGAGGGACTAAACGAAGCCATAACGTACCCGAGGCGGTTTGACTCCCGAGCTTGCGAGGGATATTAAATCAGGGGGTGAAACTTCCATACATTGGCGTCAAACAAAATTTTCATATATAGTGCTGCCATCTGTGTGTTTGAGGACACAAACTTTTCAACTGTTTGACTGTTTTACAACTGTCATAAAGAGAACAGCTATTTTTATAACTTATCAGTGAAGTAGATAGCCTAGCGGTGGCAGTGGCTTACAATTACTATTATTCCTTGTGAATAATAGTTCCCAAGTTCGAATCCGTAGTCAAAAATTACTTTTTGTATTTATTTGGTTGAACAGAAACTAACAGTGCCATCTAACAGTTGAGGTACACAGTTTTAAAAAAGAAAACCGGAGTTCTCGCATCTATCTTGTATTATATAATATATTATCTAATTCTATGTAATAAATTGGCGTTTAGTCTCGAGGTGCAAACTGTAGGTACCTACTTTTCACTTCGAGTGCGAGAAAAATAGTCATTTAAAACCGAACTTTACACTCGACAAAAATTCTGATCTGAGCGGTCAGTTTTTTCTTCAATCAGGTCAGCCACAGATTAACAATTTAAAACACAACACAAACTCTCAACATTTTCGCAATGAAGATGATCCACACTCGACAGATAATTATTACCTACATTACTGCAGCGGCTAGCAACAGAGGCATAGCACAATCACATACCTACTTTTCAAAATCAACGATGCACGCAAACAACAATAATTTTACTGGCGTTGAAGAGTTCATTTGTTTTTTTTTCAATAAACCGCTTTCTATTTGCAAGCCAATTCGAAATTTAAATAAAACTTGGTTACTCTTTTGTTACCATATTTCAAAGTAAAAGATCGTTCCATTTTAGGTAGATTTCCTTTTTTTGAAAAAAAAAAAAATCTACCTATTGGTCTCTCACCTACGGGGATATATATGAATACGTATGTATATGGGTGACAAGCAAAATTTAGCCACACTCTACAGGTCGCAATTATGAACCGATTGCTTTCAAACTTGGCCAAAAAATCGAAACGGTCAAAACTTAGGCTAAGTTCGTGAATGGGCGGAATTCGTCCATGGGGGGCGGCGGGGGGGCGGTTTTTCTAAAATCAGTTTTTTGGCCATAACTTTTTTCCTATGGAAAATTTTTGAACCGTTTCTCATTTTTATCATTCTGAGTACGAATACGGACATCTTTAAATTAAAACTTTTTTGATGCGACCCCTAAATTGGGGAGGGGGTTGAAAATTCCAAATTTTTTGAGAAAAGAAGACATATCTCCGAAACAGTAAACATTTTGACCGTCGCAAATATTTTTTTTTGAAAGCAAATTGTTTACTTTACAATTGTTACCTTCAAAGTTTAGCGATAAAACTTATAGTTTTCGAAATAAAAAATTATAACTAAACATTTGAGGGCGTTTCCATGCTAAACTCTTATGAGAGAATTTAAAAAGGGTAAACTTTCCATTACAGGACAACGATTTTGAAATCATATTTTTTTTGTAGATTGTACACATAAGTACAACTCTTTATACAAATTTTCAATAGTCGGACGCTCCAGCACCTTCTTCGAAATCTACCTCCTCCTGCGGCTTGCCGGAGGGATTTTTTTAATTACTTTTTACTCCTTAGGGAATATTGGCATCTTGTGGAGAACCAGTATGGTTTCCGCAAGGGGCGCTCTACGGTGGACGCCATCATGCGCGTGAGAGCCCTCACGACGGGGGATGCGATATCCCGGTGCGGAGTCGTCTTGGCTGTGTCTCTCGACATCGCCAACGCCTTCAACTCCATGCCCTGGAGCTGCATCAGGGTGGCACCCGATGATACCGGAGTGCTACCCTGATGCAGCTACTATACTTTACGCTGACGATGTGTGCCTCATGTTCGACAGCATGGCGAAACTCTAAAGCTATATTGACGCACTACACCAATCTTGTCAACGATTCGGCCTATAAAGCGCTTCCATGACGATAGTCCTCAAACAACCATCACGAGGCTGCCAAACTGATGATGCCACTCTGAATTTAGATAGGAAACCACTAGAGGAGGTCATGCAGTTTAATATCTTGGCGTGGAAAACCCGTTAAAACATTGGAAAATATTTCTTTCTTTTTCCTTGTAGTGATTTATTTTCAAAATGTCATTGTAATTATTTATTCATTTACACCAAACATACAAATATCATTACAGGCTTGACCCAATGCGATATTGTAGTACACTTAATTTAAACAGTTCATCCGTGATCCGCGTATAAATTTAAGTATAGCAAATTCTAAAGGTAGCTATTCTTGTAAATTCACCCAAAGCACAACAGAATATATCTAAGTCCTCAGCAATGAGGTTGAGAGTGCGGAGCGCACTCGTGAGCGGCGCCTCACGCAGCAAGTTTGTTCGCGCGCGCGGTTCCACCAACAACCGCGGCTGCCGACGACGACCTACATACCCGTCTGGCACGGCTAGCTCCACCCTTCGCAATATATCCGCATTGTGTATCTTCCCTCTAATGACCTTAAAGATATAAGTCACTAGTGTGAGTTGCCTCCTGACCCTTAGTTCATTATATCCGACCATTCCCAAGACAAATAGAGTTGGATACATCAATGGATAAAATGGATATACCCCGTATTCCCTCATATATTTGTATCTAATAAATTTATTTTGTACTCGCTCCAACATGAGACTATAATTAGTTTCATGTGGAGCCCAGATAACTGCATTACATTCTAGTTGGCTTCTTACTAAAGCATTATATAAAGATGTTATAGCTTTAATATTTGCCTTTAACCATTATAAGCACAAATCCTAGGTTTCTATATGCTTTTTTGCATACCTTAACTATATGATCACGAAATGTTAGTCCAGTGGTGAAACAAACTCCCAAGTCCCTCACTTCAGTGGTCCTATCCATCGGCACCCCGTCCACCGTATAAGCAAATGTGATGGGTGAGTGAGCACGCGAGAAACTTATGGTCACACACTTAGATGTGTTAAATTGCAGGAGATTACTCTTGCTCCAAGCTACTACTCTGTCTATATTTCTCTGCAGTCTTTCACAATCATTCTCGTTTGTGATGGGGAGATAAAGCTTGAGGTCGTCGGCAAACAGTAAACACTTAGCATCTTGCACAACGTTTGGTAGGTCATTAATCATTAAAAGAAATTCCAGAGGCCCCAGATTCGTTCCCTGGCTCACCCCAGATCTAGTATAATATGTGTTCGACTGATATCCTGCTTAGTCAACATACTGTTGCCTGTTACTCATATAGCTAGCAAAAAACGTAAGTAAATGCGGGGTGAAACCGACACCTGCTAACTTTTTCAGTAAAACATCATTATCGACTAAATCGAACGCTTTTTTAAAGTCGAAATATGCAGCATGCATGTACGTTTCGTTCCGTATAAATAGATGCTCTGTGGTTTCGTTTTAAGATCTCCAAATTACATCCAAGTGAAACAATAAAAAAATTATGTGACGTTCTGTTCCTTGCAGCAAGTTCAGCGCCATCTATCTAGCGACTAGGGAAGAGTTTAAAAAAAATCCCTCATAATGACTAGTGAAAGTGCTTTTCCAATTTTCCTTTTTTTTGGTTTGGCAATAAATTTTTTTCATCGGTTAACAAAGTGCTGTCAAAACGTAATGTGTCATCCACCAGTGTCATGTGTCATGCTTATGTCATTTATATATTTGCATTTTGTTTTGGCAGATGAGCACTTGGTCCTGTTGGAAGTGATTTTTTAAACAAACGTTATTAAAAAGTTTAAATGTGACAATGGATCGCGACAGGAGTAAAGATGCTTCTGAAGGAATTGCAGTAAGTACAACATATATGTAGAATCCTGTAATTTAACTTTGCAAAGACTACTGAAACTTTTTCATGGTCAGCAATTTGTTATTGAGGTTTTTTTATAGGATTAAGGTCAAGTTTAAACCGTTCAATCCATTAACAATTTGAATTTTGGTTTTTGGATGTGTCGATTACAAGATCCGTATTATATGTTTAAATACGTGTACGAGACATAATGTATTCATTAATCAACAAATTTCTATGGGAATTTAATTAGGATATTATGTCAAGTACATTCCATGTTTGACAACAACATATTTAATTCAATATATTTTTTTCCTTATAACAGCCAATGGGCATACAAGCATTGAACGAGACAGTCCTCAGTAATCAGCCAGAGTCACGCTATGAGTGTCCAGTGTGTCTGAACTGGTTACGTGACCCTGTCATCACTACCTGTGGTCATAAGTTCTGCAAAGGCTGTATAACTTCATGGTTGCAGTAAGTATTTGGTCAAATGTATGAGATGTGGCACACCTGGGCTGTTCATTCACAACATGTTATAATATAAAGGAAGCAAAACATTAATGTTATTTAATCAATTTAACAATGAAAGGTGGTGTAAGCCGATACACTTAGGTACATTGTATAACTGAGTTGTGTATTTGTCATCAATATTATGTACTTGTCAAGTCACTGTAGCCACTGTAGGAGCTGGCTGTTTGCCAAAATGTTACCTATGTTGTGAAGGAATGTGCAGAACCAAGTATTGAACAGGTCTTCGTGATTAAAGGCTTTTTATTAAAAAAAGAACTGCGTTGAGCAACAACATCAGATAAATGAAGGCCCATCTACTGTACAAAGCTAAGAACATAGGGCCAGGAATGTCAATGTGTAGCCAGGTTTGGCCTAGTGATCCTAAAAACACTCTAAATTGTTTATTTATTTATTTATTTTTCTCCACCTTACGACTATCTTTACAGGGTTACTTACTGCGATAGTGTAAACAATAACAATATTAATTTCTATAACTAATCACAAACAAAGCATTTTTTGTGAACTCACTCAGAGAACAATTAAATAAATCAACATCAATGAGGTTGAGAGTGCAGAGCGCACGTGTCAACAAATAGTTCCAAGCAAATGATACCTAAGTACCTAATTGTTTCAAGAAATCCAATATACTACAGCTTAAAACATATTTTATTTTTGGAAAAGTTGCTCTAATAGTTCTCAGTCATTAATTGGCTCTTTATTATATTTCAGGAACAGTGGCCACTGCCCCATAGACAATATAAACCTGAGCATGAAGGTGGACATATTCCCTGATAACTACACCAAACGGGAGATACAGGAACAGAGGATGAACTGCCCATTCTCTACCAAAGGTCAGTTTATACTAAAGTCTGGTCGCGGAGCAGGAAGAATTTTGTACAATGACCTCTTTATCTACTGACAGGTCACAAACATTTATCTATTAAGTGTGGTTTACATATGAAATATTTGAAGGAGAAAGAAAGTTTACCAACTTATTAAATAAATTATTGTTATTAAGTATGTAAATTATTTATTTAGATGTTAAACTAAGCATACGTTATAAAAATCGAGTTACAATTACTAATTTGGCAGAAACAAAAATTACTTATGTCTGGATTTTTTGTCGTGACTTAAGGCCAACCCCAAAAACCACATGCAAACAAGATCCACATCCAGTCACCGTTTATCTGTGTTTCACAGATACTTGTTTACATGACATGTATCGAACGAACATTTTGCCCGCAATGATTTGTAATCTACCTTAAAAATATTTATAAAACCCCAACTTTTTGTTCTTTTTAAGTGTCTAGTATTAATATTCTCATGTAAGTGAATAGTGTAATTCTTATGAGAAAAAAAAACCAAAAAAGTGAAAAATAACTTTAGCTTCTGAAGTCGGTGACGTTTGTATGATTGATTTAATTTTTTTGTCACCGACTTCAGAAGCTAAAGTTATTTTTCACTTTTTTGGTTTTTTTTTTGAAGTCGGTTTTATTTTTTGCAAAAAAGTTTTTATTTTTCACTTTTCAGTGGTTCACATGTGCTTGGTACACATGGAAAGTGCATACCGTTACAATTACAACAAGCCCAAACACGACTAGGATACATTGTCTCATTACGGAGTTCCGTGACTCTTGGCTTCATCATCAGATCTGATGTTAGAATGGTTCTTATCAAACGCAAATGCTTCACTTGTTGTAGAAAATACCAAAATTGCTGTACGTTATCCTATAAAATTTGAAGAGTTCCCTCGATTTCGCCAAGATTCCATCATCTGATCCCGACTTGGCGACTATGGGACCAACTTGGAAGTATACCCTTTCAAACAAAAAAAGAATTTTTCAAATCGGTTCAGGCGTCTTCGAGTAATCGGTGAACATACATAAAAAAAAAAAAAATACATACAGTCGAATAGAGAACCTCCTCCTTTTTGGAAGTCGGTTAATAAATGATCTTAAACCTCAAAAGGTTTACAATCCCTGAGGACGGCGCGGCCATTGCAACTGTGCTAGCGATACACATTATATTTACGCGGGAGTGACAGAGACAGGTAATAACGTCATTGTTCGAAATTCTTCGTGCTCCGCGACCGGACTTTACGCAAATATTTTTAATTAAAACTGTTGCCAAAACATTACAATCTAGATCTCTTCGAAATTCGAGTGAATTGAGTTCTTCTAGGGATGTGCGCTCCACCCTCTCGGCGTCGTCGGTTCACATCAGACGAGTGGGGGCCAAACTCAAGCCTATTTAACATTAAAAAAAACTGTTATGATATTTTCAAGGGTTCGAGTCAATTTATAGGAGCACCTACAAGTTAACAAAAGTTTAATCTCAAACACTTGATCCAAATATTTAAACTTAAAACCAACTCTAAAATCATTTTTTTTTTCACAAAATGCCAGTTTGAAAAATGTATCTCATTTAATAGTGAAACACATTTCCAGGTTGCACAGTGAAAGTAACACCATTAGATCTGGACGCACACATAGCATCCTGCCAGTTCAACCAGCCAGAGACGTCCTCGCAGCCAGAGATCAAAGTGCCATGTTCTTTCCAAGCTGTTGGCTGTAAGGAAACCTTTGACAGCCAGGAGGAGATGAACCAACATGCACAGACTGATGTGCAGAAACATATGAGTGTGAGTTAGTTTTAGTAGTAGTTAACTCACGTTAGTTTACTTGATGAGGAGATGAACCAACATGCACAGACTGATGTGCAGAAACATATGAGTGTGAGTTAGTTTTAGTAGTAGTTAACTCACGTTAGTTTACTTGATTTGCTCCGAATTGTCATTTTTCCCCAAGTATAAAACATACTTTTGTAATGCTTGTTCGTTGGCCTTGCGTGTCACAAACAGGGCCACAGTTATATTATGTGGAATTAATTAATGACTACAATGAATGAAAGCAAATTTTTAATAGTTCCAGTCGCTTAACTGGTATCTGTGCTAACAGAAAAAAAATATATAACTTGTTTAATTTACATTAACTCACCACTTAGTTACCTTGATTTAATGTAAGTTGATTATGGGTGACTGTAATAAAAAGATCTTTAATAAAAATCTATAAAAATATAAACAATTTTCGGTGGTAATGGAATTTGGACTTTGTTCAGTATAACATTAAGTATCATGAAAAAGATCAAGGGGAGCAGGGAAGTATATGCCTCGCCTGCTGGCTCCATTGTTAGGTATAGGCGTTCCTCCTTCTTCTGACGAACTTCTCGAATCCGTGCATCCCTCATCTGACTATTTCCCTGAATTCAAACATACAAAAATATTTCCAGCTCTTAATGAACGCATACTCCGAGATGAAGATCAACAACGACATGTCAAACGCGAGCATCGACGCCAAGGAACAAGAAGCGATGACATTGTGGGAGGCGCCTGATAAAGACGGCAACCAGGCTGCGTCTGCGCCACTTAACAATACTAGTGCTCTTATAAGGTAGTTATTAACTTTTGGTATGGAACGTGGATCTGCGCAATTCTGTTATACTGCCAGAACGCAGATCGACGACAATACGACATCACGCGATTTTTTTTAGGTTCGCAATTCCACATTCCAAAGGTTGATGTACTAGTTTTAGAAATTAGGTCTATTGCAAAGAATATCTGTTCCGCTTACTATAGGCGATTAGGCGCATTAAAGAGCAGCCTATAACATTCCAACTGCAGGAACACAGGAAAGACAGTCCACTGTCGGTGATTTTTCGGTTCTAGTTACCTCATCACATTTCCTCACGATGCTTTCAGTCAACGTTTTGATAAATGAGAGGGGTAAAATAAATTATACCAAATAGAGTGCTTGTCTGGGCAATTTCTATAGTTGCTACCAGTTGAGATCGCAAAAGCGGCCATTGCCCTTTCCCTAATATCTCTTCGTACGAACCAAAAGAAATGAACCACGTAACGCTTTTCATTTAAAAAAATATAGACTATCACGATAGATGACGATTCAAGACTTGAACTTCTCTTCTCCGTCTTATTACTACTTCCGTCATATTTTTGGATTTCAAAGTTAAGAACTTTAATAAATGTAGGTGGGTCAATGACCGCTATTGTGATCTTAACTAGCAGCAACTATAGCTTGAAACCCAAAAAAGGTAAAGAATAATCAACCTTATAGACAAAGCTAAATAACTTCATCGATCTTTTCCAGAGCTCTATACGAGCGAGTAGTAGTCCTAGAACAAAGGAACCGCGAACAAGATATAGTAATAGCGAACATGTCCAAACAACTGTCAGCCTTCGCCGTAGCCAAGATGAAGCAGAACAACGACATGCTGCTCCGGTACTGTATGGGCAACTACGTGTGGAAGATTGATAATTTTAAAACTAGGCTGGATGCGATGCTGAGAGATCACTATAAGATGCTGTATAGTCCTGGGTTTTATACGTCGCCTAATGGATACAGGTGAGATTCGATACTTTAGGTATGTTGAATACGCTGTTACTGTTCCAATACATGAAGTAGGTAACTAGATTTTCAGGGAAATGTCAAGATATGTTGACCTTTTGGAGACGCGCACTTATCTATAAAATTGGGCTCGTGGCTGAACTAGCTGCACATGCTGAATTCAAGGTTTGACGACCCGAATGGCGCAGCGGTAGTGTGGCTGCCTTACGTTCTTAGGGTCCCGGGTTCGAATCCCGGTAGGAGCAAATGTTTGTGTGATGAGCATGGACATTTGTTTCCAAGTCATGGATGTTTATATGTATAATAAGTATGTATTTACAAACAAAAAGTATATAATATGTAGTATATCAACTGTCTGGTGACCAAGACACAAGCCCTTGCTTAGTGTGGCACTAGACGGCTCTGTGTGTAATGTCCAGCGATATTTATTTATTTATTTAAGGTTAAGCGGCGTTTGTTACCGAGATGCCTCCGTACCTTGCAAATCACGTTAAGCATTCTTTTGTTTGTAGACTATTGACAAGCCAAAAGTCTGTCAGTACTGGGATTTAAGTCAGATAGGCAGTCGCTCCGTGTAAAATACTGGTTGCTGCATTCAGTTAGACTGGAAGTCTGACACCACTTAGATGGGAAAGAGGGCAGGAAGATGATAATGGTAGAGAATTATATAAAAACATCACTCGTTCCACAGATTCTGCGTCCGCCTCAACATATCCCCACAGAACCCTCACTGCTTCGCCCTCCACGTGCATCTCATGAAGACAGAAAACGATGACTGCCTCGACTGGCCGTTCAACGGTCGCATTTCTTTCTCCATGATCAACCAGTACAACCCAGAGTTAACCCAGAAGGACACAATGATGTCCAACTCCTCGCTAATAGCCTTTAGGAAGCCATCAGCAGAGATATGTGTGCGAGGGTTTGGGTATACGGAGTATGCGGTGGTCAGTGAGGTGATCAGGAATGGGTTTGTTAAAGATGATGTGCTTATTGTGAGGGTTTGTATCCGGTGTGTATGACAGGAGGAGTAGGTTTTTCGTTTCATGTATTACTTCTGTGCAAAATGTCCGGATCAATGTTGTGTTTTTTGATTCTACGGGACGGTAAATTGCTATACTTTGGTCACGTGGTTCAGGTACGTTAGTCAGTTTTCTATGGGCCGGCGCACATACGGCGGAGCATGAAATGAATTCATTATCGTGTTAATAAATTTTAGATATAACTAGCTGACCCACGCAACTTCGTCTGCGTCACATAAAAGAGAAAAAGCCCACAAAAAGAATAAATATTCCCCGTTTTTGCAACAATTTTCATTTATGCTCCGCTCCTGTTGGTTGTAGCGTGATGTTATAGTAGCCTATACCTTCCTCGATAAATGGACTATTCAATACAAAGAATTTTTCAATTTCAATCAGTAGTTCCTGAGATTAGTGCGTTCAAACAAACTCTTCAGCTTTTTAAAATTAGTATAATTTCAATGAGGACAATGTCGATAATAGTTTGACAGTGAAAAATCTCTGCGCTGCGCTGCGCCATAATTATGTGCGTGTCCTATGAGTATCTGTGTCGATTCTCACCGGTCTAAGGGTGCCATAACATTGGGCATTTTGCACAGATCAAAAATGTTTGCTCGATCATTATGTACAGTTTATGTACCCCACTTCGGCGAAGCCCAAAAGGAGGGTTATTTTTATTAAAAGTGCTTTCAACAAGTATTATTACTTATGAATCTGTGGCAGCTCAAAAAAATATAAAAGTAGTTTTTTTTAGTTTTTAATTTATTTGTAAATCTTTTTATTTTTACATTCCGTCCATAAATAACCCTTTCCTGTAATATAAAATTCGATTCAGTATTTAATGGAAATCAATATTTTAACATTATTATGAATCTTAGAAAGAATCTCTATGGTGAATGCAATTTTAAAGAAAAGTACTAATAGTGTTTAGTGTTACAGTATTTTTAACCGACTTCCAAAAAGGAGGAGGTTCTCTATTCGACTGTATGTATTTTTTTTTTTTTTTTTTTTTTATTTTTTTTTTTATGTATGTTACCCGATTACTCGAAGACGCCTAAACCGATTTGAAAAATTCTTTTTTTGTTTGAAAGGGTATACTTCCAAGTTGGTCCCATAGTCGCCAAGTCGGGATCTGATGATGGAATCTTGGCGAAATCGAGGGAACTCTTCAAATTTTATAGGATAACGTACAGCAATTTTTATATTTTCTACAACAAGTGAAGCATTTGCGTTTGATAAGAACCATTCTACCATCAGATCTGATGATGAAGCCAAGAGTCACGGAACTCCATAATGAGACAATGTATCCTAGTCGTGTTTGGGCTTGTTGTAATTGTAACGGTATGCACTTTCCATGTGAACCACTAAAAAGTGAAAAATAAAAACTTTTTTGCAAAAAATAAAACCGACTTCAAAAAGAAAAAGTGAAAAATAACTTTAGCTTCTGAAGTCGGTGACAAAAAAATTAAATCAATCATACAAACGTCACCGACTTCAGAAGCTAAAGTTATTTTTCACTTTTTCTTTTTGAAGTCGGTTTTATTTTTTGCAAAAAAGTTTTTTAAGATGTACTTAAGTATTAGAAAGAAACTTGTTTATACAGAATTGTATTTAGTAGTAAGAACAAATGGATTAATTCCGTCCAAGCCCCAGATTATATTTAAGTGTAGTATTTTAAATATAGATACTATCGATGTTTTCACTCAATATTAATATTTATGTTTTACTTAAAAATCATTCTTAAAAGAATTAAAGCATATCAATCAGTTCGAATAATAATCAGTATTTTTACATATTTACATTCCGATAATTGTAACAAAATGAGCAACTTGAAAAATATTAATAAGTATTGTATACAATTTTATTTTATATTCATTTTGAGACTGGTGCCTTAAATGTACTTATTGTATTACGTTCTGTTTGTTATTAAATTCATTATACAGTTACATAATCTTTTAATTACATTTCTATCGTATGCACGACGCCCAATCAAGCTATACAAAACCAGTGTATGTTAAGTTTATTATCTCTCGTTGTACAGGAAACCTATAATAAATATCGCTGGAAATTACACACACCGCCATCTAGTGCCACACTAACCAACGAGG
Organism: Xestia ashworthii; assembly: GCA_950022955.1. Classification (NCBI taxonomy): domain Eukaryota; kingdom Metazoa; phylum Arthropoda; class Insecta; order Lepidoptera; family Noctuidae; genus Xestia; species Xestia ashworthii. Next base: position 20,548,642 of record OX465555.1, read on the forward strand.
CTTGTGTCGTGGAACTCGTGGACACCAGATGGTTGATTTAATGCATTTTTTTTACTTATTATAAGAAGGGTACAGGGGCAAAACAAGAAATGTCACCAAAACAAAAATCAAATCAAATCATAATTTATTTGTTAACATAGGTAAATAAAGTACAGATCTTATGTTGATGAAAAGAGCGCCATGTTATGCCAGGAGGCGTACAAATATGTTAAAAGTTGTTTATTTAAACATTTTTTTAGAGACATTAAATAATTTTATGAAAATAAAAAGAATGAAAAAAATTAAAGTAGTTCAATTTTAGAACATACAAAACCTGGAAATGTCCAGTGTGCCCATACAAAAATGAATAAACCTTATACCAAGTAGTTCTACACCTGCTGAATCACAAAATATTTTTAAATGCTTTACACGACTATCCAGGTGGTTTGTTAAATATATTGAAACAGAAATGAAATACTGAAAAAAAGTTGACTGAAATATTTTGAACGTAAGATGGGACATTCCTTCTTAGGTTCAGTTACAACATGGACCTTACCTGTTTTGTTTCTGCACACAATTTTGAAATTCTGGTATTACATCTGACTATGCTTGTTTTAACGCTTTTTGTATAATGCTAATAAAAATACGCGGGAAAATGAGAATGTTGCCATCATATGTTAAGTTTTGGTTTTTTTTGTGGCATTTCTTGTTTTGCCCCTGTACCCTTTAAACATCCATGACTCGGAAACATATTTCCATGCTCATCACACAAACATTTGCCTCTCCCGGAAATGATGTGTCACCGTATGTATAAAAGGTGTAAAACACATCTTAACGAAGCCGAAAGGCACTTATTCTCCCCGTCATTGCTATAATTTTTTTGTTCTACAGCATATCTGGGAACCTTCCATTTACGGAGATATTGGGGGTCAAAGATCCAACTTTTTGACAAGTTTTTTTTTTTAATAATTACTAGTTTTTATTGTAAGATTTTTACTTTAAATACCTCCACAAACCCCGTACTGTCCAATCCATCCACCAGCACAATTTTTTGAGTGCGTAACATTGCGTTATACCACAAAACATGATTTTTCACCCCAAAAAAAAAAGTAGTTTCCCAGCAAAAATTTTGCGTAAAGTTACTTAGTTTGATGTGTACACAATGCTTGGTTGACGGCTTCGTGATGAGGTGGTTCACATCCTGAAGAGCGAATTACACTTCCGAAGAAAGCATTTCGACTCAAACAAAAAGTTTCGCGCAACATTACAAGATGCTTTATCACTACATTCCTCTCACGTTTCAGTTAATTTACCGTAATAGTATCACTCCTACAGCAACCTTGTTACACTTTTGAAAGCCATTGTACCATGTACATTGTACATTGCGCTTGTTTGACAAGTATATGTGATACTTGACAAACAAGCGCGGGCGCTGTAGGTACGCCAAACGTCACAAATATGTGACAAAAAGGTAGGTGAAATTGTGGCTTGGCATGGACAGCACACGCATTCGTTTTCGCTCTGGCGTTCAAAAGGACCACTAAACACAATAAAGACCTCTAATTTTCAAACTCGTCAGTGCGAGCCTAAAATCATCCTTATTGTAACGAGAATAAAGGTCACTGTCATTTGATGGACTTTCCAGTGGTCCCAACAGCGACCTTATTGTAAGTGTAGTAAAGATCAATATAGAAAACCGGGAAAATTGACGGGTTCGTTCATTCGTTGGTTCTTATAGATAAAGAAATAAAAGCCGTGCCATTATTTGAGAATCGATTTATTGGTATTCATGTCTTACAAACGTAAACTTTTACATGCTAATTGTCTTAATAAAATATAGGAATTTAGCTTACATTTGTAAATATGTCTACGGCTAGCTAACAGAGGCTTATCACATCCAACCATCACAATAATTCTCTCCCAAAAACATTAATTTGTCACTTTAGTGAATTCACACGATTTTTTTTTTATAATTTTGGCAATTTCCGCTCTGATTTTAGGCTAGTTACCGACAGGAATAAAATTAATTCTTGCTAAACATAGCATTTTTTTTCACCCAGATTTTTTTTTAGAGTCGTCGAAGTAATTGAAACTAAAAAAAAGTCAAAATTTACGCCAGGTTTCTAGAATGAAAACCAACAAAAAAATTGCTTGTGAGTGCCTAAACTGCTGTGATTGGATCAATTAATTTGATATTCAGTCACCAATCGAATCACTTGACTTGTGTATAATTTTGACGCGTCGTCGATGATTTTCGTTCCTAAAGCCGGATGTCAGTAAATTATTACAAAATTCCTGTCAGTAACTTGTATTTTTATTACACTTGGCCGGATCGCTTTGAATCATCGTCATCATATTGATGACAAAGGGTGTCAACATTTTTTTTTTTTCAATTTGTTATATTGTATACCAAATACCTACAATAATTTTACAGTACTGACTAACATGTTATGGCCTGAACACAAGACTACCCTCAATTGAAAAGAAAACAATTTCAACTAACATTTATAAAAAGAACTAAGTAAAGTAGTTTACAAGGTAGGAGACCTACAGTTAGATACAAAAGTGATTTTAGATTTGCAAGTATAAAATGATAAAGACAAAAATATAGAATAAAATTAAATAACAACTTAGTTCAATCTAAAAATGCAGTTTAAGTAGTTTGGTTTTTTTAGTTTTATAAAGCACTCTCGTTGTATTGTATCGAACTGTACCTTTTACAAATCAATTTATAAAAATAATCGTTAAAGACGCACTTGTTGTGCGTAAGAATTATATGTTCGTTTTTTTGCCCCGCAGTGTATTTTGGTAATCATAAGAACTTAAGAGGCCGGCGGAGCATGCGTTTTTCATACAAACGTAATACCAAAATAATATGAAAATCAAACATATTCTTAGGGTAGTGTGTTTTCAGTTGTATTATAGAATATCTATGTTCCCAAGTAAATATTTTGAAAGGACAATGATAAAAAGACGAGATATGAGGAATTTAAAATTTCTATAGAAAAAATATTTTTCTCATAACTTTTGTTTAAATCGGTGTACATTCAAAATATGTGTTTGGGAACCTATATAGTATGTAATCCAATCAAAATAAATACACACTACCTTAATTAAGAATGTGTTTGATTTACAAATTATTTTGGTATTACGTTTGTATGAAATTCGCATGCTCCGCAGGCCTCTTAAGTTCTTATGATTACCAAAATACACTGCGGTGCAAAAAAACGAACATATATTTCTTTTTTATTCTTTCTTAAAAAAACCAGGATATTTTGAAAACAATCGTAGAAAAAGTCGTACGTAAGAAGCAGCTGTTCTTACTGTTTCTGACAAACGAATTAGTATGTCGTTTACAATGAAAGATTCGGACCTACAACCTCTAGCGCGTTCTAAATCGATTACACTGTATGGTTACTTGAGCTAATCTTCAAGTATTTTTTATTTAACAAATTAATTAACATCAAACATTATGTATACAATATTCGCTATTCATCATTTCATCGAAGTCATTTTTTATCATTTAAATGTGCTTCCAATCTTCTGTATAAAAAGTTCCTATATTAATATGCGTGGTAAGCATTATGTATGCAAGTTTCTAGAAAACTACAAAAAACTATCTTTATAAACCTTATTTTATAATTATGATAAACAAGATATTAAGTGTTTACTGTATCAAAAGTATTATTAAGTAAAACGCAATTCGAAGTGTAATTAAGTGATTATTTATGTAAGAAATAATTTATTAACGTTTAATAACGACATTATTTCAATCAAAAATCCATTTGAAAACCAAACTATTGTTTTCATCAAAGTATGAACAAATGTAATTCAAAACTTTTAATGTCAGTCAAATTTTTGGGAGTTTCATAACCGCACACGCATTCGCTAATTTTAGATAATTCATTTCATATAAAAATCTTTTTATTTCGACCTACCCATTAATCTACCCTACCAAAATAATTGTAACACAGCTAAACAATCTATGGACCAACAACCTTCCACCATATTTCGCCCCTTTTCACACACTGCGAGGGTTGGGGTAACCGATAACCCGATTAACTCTGTTACATGCTGACCTGATTAACTCTGTTTTACGCGAAGCTCATACAATAAAAAAAAAACTTTTTAGTATTTCAGATTTTGGTCCATATTATGTGTCGTTTTACTAACAACATATTAAAAATCGAAAGACTACTTTAATTTGTTTTTTAAAGCGTGGTCAGGTTATCATCATCATCATCATCGGCCCATTAATGTTCCCACTGCTGGGACAGGCCTCCTCTCTATGAGAGTGAATGGGCTATAATATAGAGAATATAATATAATATAGGTAGATGTTGGTTGGTCAGGTTATACTGGATATGTATTGTATAGCTTGATGTGTCGCCGTTTGTACCGCCCCTCCCTAAGGCTAGGTGGAGTTAGACAGGATGTCTAGCTTCATCACTTTCCATACTAAAACAGTTCGCCGAATGCGGCCCTAGCATTAGGGAGTGACGCAGCTTAACTCCCAGGCTACTCGACACCGCGTCAAAATTCTCTGAATCACAGCGTTATTATTCAGCTAAGTCTTAAAGCGATTAAATGAGCTAAATTAGCAACTCCATTTGTGGTGGTACAAACTTCGCCTGAAATGCTGTTAGAATAGATTTCTAATCACCTTGCACTACAAAGTAGTTGTTACGTCAGTCACTGCGGGCCGAATAGTGCGAAATGAGTGGTTTCGATCGATTTACAAAAAAATAAAACACTATCATACTATCTACTATCCTGAAGAATGTCATATATTTTTCTGTTTTGTTTATTGCAGTGAATCACATACTTTCAGGCATTATAAAACTCGCATTTTGTACCAATCGAAACCTGCCGTGCCTTGTTCCCAAAGGGAAGCCGGCAGGAATCGGCTTCGTAGGTACCTTCGAGCCTGATAGACATAAGGCTCTTTTAGGCCCGGTTACGCCGATTCCACATCAATAAATGCTCCCTTATGCGCGCACTAACGTCATCGGGTACCCAGCATTGGGTACTATTTCGGGTAATCGCAGCACGTGAAAATGGACTACTGGGACAGGTCTTCTAATAATTTTGATTGGCCATATGCCTCCTTTGTTGATTATTTATCTGATTCTCCAAAAGGTCCATAGAAATATCAGCTGTATTAAATAACCCCACTGACTACATAACTAGATAAAACAGCAATATAAATAGATAAGTACTAAGATGTTAAACGTTATCCAATTACAATTTTGAAGTTATAATAATTATAATTAACAATAAATAATACACTCGCGCATGGTTCTGAAAATTAGGGGCCTACCACCTCTTCAAGCAGTATTATATTTATCTTCAGTGTGGGACAGAGAGAGTTATACGACCTGCATAGCTCCAAATCTTACGGCTCCGTCGGGAGCATTTGCCTGTAATGTAACATAATATTCACTTGTTTCTGTACAAACTCGCATCTTGGGATTGTTATTACATTACCGAAGGCGAATACTCCCGGTGAATGAGTGCCTTTGCCTTTACTCAGATGATGGTAGGCCCCTAGAATGATAGACAAAAAAAAGTTTACTTGTATAGCATTTTTATGCTATTCTGTTTTTTTTCTCTTTAGGTATCAGAACCTGTATTAAATTAAATCAACAACATCATACAAAAACCGTTTTTCTGCTATACTCGTTAAAATACATAGAGGAAGGGACACCGACGCTAAATTTTGTCACATTTAAATATTCGGTTTATAAAATCTTATTACTAATATTTAGTCACTTAATTAGCAAAAGTACTAAAATGTTCTCATCCAAAACTTTAGTACTGGCCCAGACGACCAGGTGTCTGTTATACCAATTTCAACTTTAAAGTATTAAAATAAAGTTAATTTTTAACTGTTCCTTTCGATGGTGGGCACTGAAGTTAATTTCACAAAATTAAATGTTTCGAATACAGCATGAAAACGGCATAAATTAAATAAATACATTTATACATCCATTAAGCCGAATGGAAAGTTTTCGTTACCAAGGAATCAATAAATAAGGAAGACGTTTGACGGAAGCGATTCGATCCTACTCTAATCCGATACTTAGGTTTTGTGATGATGAGCTTCTTTGGGAGGTTACTTCTTTGACGTCATGCTTTACAAATAGAGACAGACAAATCTAGACCTTAGAATTAATAACGTAAGAAATAGAATCAGATTTAATGACGCCTAAAGTACTAAAATGGGTTCTGTTTAAAAGATGAATAAAACTCGACTCGAGGTTACTCTCTGGGAGAAAATGATGACTAAATTACTCTAAACAAACGGATGTTTTTTTTAGAAGCGGAGAACAAGTAATTGAATTAAAACACAGTACATAGAGGTTTTTAATTTCCATAAAATTGGCTTAATTTGAACAATAATTTTATGCCAATTATTTATGTTGAATATGATTTCGGGCATATGGCCACCAAGGTACTTGGGGTAACCTGAAGGTCCATTTTGCACACATTATATTACAACCATTATTCTGTGTTTTATTTCAATTTAAAGTTCTCCGTCTCTAAAAAACACTTATTCGATGTCTGGCGTCAAAGAATTAGCTTTCGACCAGTTTTACAATATCAAACTATTTCATGAATTTGAGGTCTGAAAATGAGCTCTCATTTTCAATCATTAGTAGCCACAAGCATTATTTTTGCTGTGTAACAGCTTAAGTCTTACCAAGGATTATCATATTACCCAGTAACTTTGTTTTAGAGGGCAGATAGGTAGACACTCCATGCTCCAGTATTGTACTGTACATATAGTGTACAAATTGTAAACTATAGTGTACAATTTGTACACTATAGTCTGAGGATAGGAGCCAACCCCAACATACAGGGTGTAAACCACCTCATCACAAAGCCGTTAACCAAGCATTCTGTACATCAAACTAAGTAACTTTAAGCAAAAATTATTGCTGGGAAACAACTTTTTTTTTGAGGTTATAAATCATGTTTTGTGGTAGAACTCAATGTAACGCACTTAAAACATTGTGCTGATGAATGTATTGAATAGTACGGAGGTCGTGGAGTTGTTAAAAGTCAAAATCTTCCAAAAAAAACTTGTATTTAAAAAAAAACTTGTCTAAAAGTTGTAACTTTGACCCCCCATATCTCCGTAACTAGAAGGTTCCCAGGTATGGTGTAGAACAAAAAAATGATCGCAATGATGGGGAGAACAAGTGCCTTTCGGCTTCGTGAAGAGGTGTTTTACACCCTTTAGTTGGAAAAAGGCTAGACAGATGATAAAAAAGCTTAGGCCCAACAACTGGTTGGCAATTGAAGCTCATTTTAAGACACCATGGAATGTATAAATAACAGAATAAGTAAATAACACAATGTGCGAGTGCGAGCGTAAGGAGTCTTCAGACTCGTAACCAGATACCAGAATAGGTAGACTTTATTTGCCTTGGTCGAGCAGTTTTCACTCTTATGCCCTGAGCGATAAGATTGAAAAGTGGATCGAGTGCGGTAGTACTTAGTTCCTTGAATTAAAGGCGTAGGTACCTATTCCGATATCTGCTCATAACAGAATATGTTTGAAACGGTTACTCTAAGCAAGCTCTATAATTTCTACTTATCACAGTCACGGTAAACAAATGCAAGAATGTTGAATCAGACGATCCCCAATATTGAAGTTAAATGAATGGTTTTATTCTAGTATGCAGTTGAAGAATGAAAAGTTTTTTATTAGTTGTTGAAATAACAGGTACAGTGCGATCAGGATCTTTTGGGAGGCGTTAGTGTCAATTTTGCCCACGCGCCTAAGGCGCGGGACGAATACAAGAAGCGTCGGGCGGTGGTGTGGCGCGGACGCAGCGCGGTCGCGGGGCCAATTCTTTGATATTTCATACAAAATGTATAGAAGATGTGTGGCGTGAGACATACTGAACCTGCGTGGCGAGAGCGCCGCTTTTAGCAGTGGGATGCACAGTACGGGAACAAGACGGCGAAAATGCGGGACAATATAGACTTTAAAGACTAGAATGCGCCCACGCCTCGCCTTTCCGACACCGTCATCGCGCCCGTTCTGCGCTACGGCTGCGCCACGCCATCACCTCGCACGCCCTGCGACTGTGCGTCGCCTCCGCCCGACGCCTCTTGTATTTGTCCCGCGCCTTAAGATCTTTGTACAGACAGCTGTATTGATAACTAATTTTAACTCTTCAAAAAATGAATGCTTAAAATATTTTTACTGGTTATGGGGAAATGGTTCAGCGAACTACAATTTAATACAATCTTCAACTGCATTGGTTTAAGAATTTAAAAGAAATTCAGTTCATTGTGAATGACATGTGAATGTTATAGTTCCATGAACAGACGATTTAGATATCTCAATATTTCTGAATCATTTAATTCATACAACAAGAAGCATATAAAAAGATTTTATGATTCACTCAATACTTTAAAAACTGATACATTTAGACAACTACACTTAAAACTAACATTAAGAGTGAAAAGTTGAAAACTTAACTCTAAATTACATCAAACATTAATAATTATAAATAACATATTGATTTAAGTATGAAGATCATTATAAAATTGCTAAATAATTCTAACTTTGTGGTTATTTAAATTATACTCTTTCTTTTCAAAGCCAATTTCTAGCACGCGTACCTAAGCCAAATCTAAATACTTCTCTATTCGATCCTATTCATAATTTCGCAAACAAATCAATATATTGTCAACAACTTACCCCTCTAAACTTGTCTACGAATATCAACCTTTTCGCAAAGGTATAAAGTTGATAATAGCATACACAGTTAGTCCCCACATTTAAAAAAATAATCGATCTCTCGATATAGTCACGTCATAATTATATAATTTTCATTCGAATATAAGATTTCTGAGCCGTTAGCATTATGTCCGAAATATAAAAAATCCGTAGTTACACACCCTACCTTATTTCACAATGTAACCTTTATCACTGTGACGTAAAGTTCAAATTGCAATGTCACGTGACACGTCCTCTTGAAATGCGACGGCTATACTCATCACAACAAGTTTCCGTATCGTATGGAGAGGTTGAAGATCAAGCTTAAAGTGCTGCTACTAATTCAGTTCTTCCCTGTGCGGTCCACATATAACTCACCTTAAGGGGAAGATTATTTAGTGATGGAAACGGCCTAATTACCAGCGGCTTCTTACCATGGGCTCTCTTCTTCAAATGGAAAATCGGGGGACCTGACTAATTATAGCTTTGGTTTACATACATAATATCATGCAAGGTCGAATAACTCACAAGTTAGTTCCGCGTAGACGGCGCTGGTCACGTAAATTAAGTTGCTATGGTGAAAACTTTGCCACGAGATGGCGCTAAGGACTTTTTCAAGTCGCTGATTGGTCGCTTTTCATTCAAATCGCTTTTAGAAGCAACAATAAGCCAGTGCTCTCTTGCGGCAAAGCTTTTAACCAACCCCACTGGAAAATTACCTCTTTCGGATTTTCATCGTTCAATTAGATCTTGTATGATCTTGAATGATCTATAAGGTCGTTTTTTGCTTTGCCATCACTAAACAATTTTCCCACATGCTCAGTCCTTCTATACAGAGCTACTCGAGTCCCCCGGGAAATGAAGCTGGTTGTCGCCACCACAGCTAGGCGTTGGCGACGAGGGCGGGTCGAGCGAAGCTCGCGAAGCTGAGCTGAAACTGCTCGAGCTAAGCTCTTCCTGCTCCGCTTCGTAACGGCTGGTTGTTGTGACAACTGGAATTTAAGGATAAAGAAAACTGAAACATGTATATACTTTAAAGTTACTTAGGTTTCGTTGCACGTTCGGGTCGGCCACACTAGGCAAGACTGGTGGGAAAATACGGATAAGATTTAGCCGTCCGAACTGTCCCAAATCAAACTGAAACAAGCGGACTCAGTCTCATTCTGAACCTCCCCGCATAGAATTTTTTATAAGTATGAGTACAAAATTAAAAAAAACAACTGCTGTTACCTATAGTCCCCGCCACGAAAAGCTACAAATTTTGTAAACATACATTCGGTTTCGCAACCTTTGGTTCAAATAATAAAAAAATGATAGCGTCAGCGTGAACTTAATTCAAAATGGCGGCCCAAATGTTTACATTCCATGTCAGATGCGTTTCAGTACCACAAAACATTAGACGACAGCGCTTTATGTCGCCAAAATATAACCCGACCAGCTAGTTACTTTCGTATTACGCGTACCTATTATAATTTGGGATCATTTGGTGTTGATTGAATTTTCGCTAAGTAACTTGGTAGAAATTCTTTGTTTACAAAAAATATAGCTTCTCATGGCACGGACTATACAAAACCAGTCAAAATGTATGGAAAAGCACTTCTTTTTAATTACCGATGCAAAATGTATAAGATGTACTGAATACTTGGTAACTGTTTGTGCGTTGCTGTCCTTCGCACGCTGTATTTGGAAATATTGTTTTTTCTTTTTTTTAATACTTATTTTACTCAAAGCAACAACGTGTAAAACAACAAATTCGGACACGAAAGCGCAGGACGGTTGGCCCATATAACGCCCCGTTGTACGCATCTCCGAATTTGCAGCCTAGTTTGGCCAATAGAAAAATCGGTTACGAGTATACACTTGACAAAATAATGGTTAAAGAAAACTTCATAAATGCTGTTTTTGAATTCTCATCTTTATTATGTATGATACTATTCTGTTTTTTAATACACTCCATAACATTATCAACAAAACCATACAGCCAAAGTAAAGGTACATTACACGCGCGAACATTTAAGCCGAAGACATATTTAGCATACGTTATAGTCATTTTGACCCGCCGAGGCTGGGTCATTTTGACCCGCCTCGTACATCCCAAGGTTATTTAAAAAGACGATCACATTTTAAGCGTGACTCAAGGTACTTTTTTATTTTTACATTTAATTTGTCATAATTATAATGTGTAAAAAAATATTTTGTTCTATTTATAAATAGAACAAAATAATAATAATTAAAGAAATTTAAAAAATAAAACCGTGTTCATTCAAGTAAAAATCGAATTACCTTATGCTAGGTATGGATACAGTCACGCTGGTAAGCAGTAATTCGTATTGGACACTTTGGACTACGCGTGCAGTCTATAATTTTGCGAAAGTTTTATCTCTGAGCCAAGCAAATCTCCGCATGGGATAATTTCATTACCAAGGACTGCCTTTACGACCGCGACTGTACTTTAAGTATTATGCTTTACAATGACAATATTCTTTGCTTTTAACATCAATAGCTTCCATACAATCTTTCCTCCACGTTATACGAATATTTATTATTAAAAGTAGTTATTATTCTCTGAATTACAATATTTCAACTGCTTCTAATTATTACTGAAGAAAAAAGTTGACAATGCAAATCTTTACGAAATACAAGTCTATAGAATTATTAGATTGAACTATTTATTTACATTGATTTATCGTTTAAAGTTTTAGTACATACATGAATTGGTCAATATTATCAGAAATAAACTTTCAAAATATATTAAAAAGTAGGAAGAAAATATCAATTCCGCGTGTAAATAAAAAGGCAAGCTGAAGACGATGAGAACATAATTTTGACTACGAAGCTTAAAATCCCGCAATAAAAAATGTAATAACCGAAAATAAGGAAATATTTTTTCTTCTCAAACTGATACAGGTTTTAATCGACAATATTATTTGATTTGCAGCGATCTAAAGTTCATAAGCTGCCGTTAGTAATTATCTAAAATAAAAAAGAATATTAATGATACAGTGGTACATTACAATTTTGTATCCAAATATAAGTAAAGATTACCAAAAATAAGTACTACCTAATAGAAAAGAGATTTACCTATTTTTATTCGCACCCTGTTTATGGTCAGATTTGAATCAAACCAATTAAACATAATAATATGCTCTACTTACTCAGATGTTTCCGATGTAGAGCATTTTACTTTATCAGAAAATAAATAGTCTTACAACTTGAACAAGTTTCTAATTTAGATCTTTTCTGAAAACACCTACATTATAATTTTAGAGATCGCAATAACCAATTCATTCACAACAATAATTTCATAATTTAATTTCATTCATTTGCTAAAATGAATTAGTCCTTCTGATAGAGGGCAAATACGACCACAAAACTTATTTATATTTCCATGGAAACTAAGAGTTACCCTTAAAAACTAAAATTCATCGTCAAATAATTTACAGTATTATGCACCAACTACGTATGGTATGTCACTTAAAACTAAGCGAAATAATTTCACCAAAATAAAAAAAAAATGATCACGCGTAAATTATATAAAAATAAATATTTGTCATGATTCAACATATTAAAGCTAAATAAAAATTAAAATAAAACATTGGTTAATAAATAATACTTGTCGATAGTTACGATATATTTGTACATGAAGACAGCCGTACAAGTGAGAAGGTATCATATACCGGGGTGACTAAGTCATAAGCGTTGAGCTGATTCTGAATTTAACCGCACAGGGTTGCTTATCACAGCTAACATCAACCAAGAACATTATTTATCGCACTGTAATAGATAAGAATCTAATTTTTAGCACGACAAATCCAACCTTAAAGAGGTTTTTTGGAAAATGTCCTTGATTAAAATGGCTAGACAAATCGAAAATATGCATCGAATGAATTTTTAATGTTAAGAATTTATACATGCAGCCAAAACATCATAATAATTATTAATTTTGGTAACTTACACATTTATTGTTTCTTTGGTGTTCAAATCGAATCGAAATACCGTTTTGTCGAATTCAGAAACAGCTGTTTGAGGCAAAGCAACACAATAAATTAATACTGAGGTACGATCGCAATATAATTACATTTTAATAATTAAAATGAGCCTCAACTATATCAAGGTCAATATTAACGCCTCTATGTTACGCAAAAGCATTGACCTCTAATGTAACTGATTGCACAAAATGTTATAATAAACTGTGTCCATATTATGGTCAAGCTTTAATTATAATAATTATGACAGATAAGCAATAGTCTATGTATACTGGCCTTTTAAAAGATCTTGCATGGCGCGTAAACAAAGTAGTAAGTTTTTTTTTATAAGCTTTTTTTTTGTTTCAATAATGTATGCAATTGTATTCATCTACACCTAATAACTAAATAAACAAGAGATAAGTACTAAAAGGAGTACCGTTTTACAAAAAAATATATGGGGTTTATTATGAAAACCGCTGCACCGAGTCAGGATTCGATAATATCAAAATTTTGCCGAAAAACTAACACTAAGAGTATATTATATTAATAACGAATAATTTTCGAGTAGTAATTTTAGATCTTCATAAAAAATCCCATATGGAATATTTTTGTGTATTTCGCTAGGTTTTTACATTTTTATGTTTATTTTTTTGATATGACATAAATACCGCTACTGAACGATAAAAGGTCATTGCCTAAATAATATTGTTAGGCTTTAGTAGCAAATATTTTAAAATCACTTTTTTTTTTACAAACATTTTAAGTTTTTTTTGTCTTTTACCTGTGCTTAATCACATGAATTGCATTACTTAACTAAAATTACTACAACAGCAGCAAATGTTTGATTCTATTCGCGTAAACTAGACACATTCAGCTTTCGTTAGATAAAACGATATTATTTTCTACCAACGACCATACAGCCTATAGACGCCTAATACACGATCTAACGCACGAAAACTATTCTGTCAACTCGCTGAGGTACGAGGTACGCGAGGGGGACGGGGTACTGCTTTCTGATTGGCCAATTCAAGGTCATTGCATTTCACTAGGGATGGGACAGTTTTAAATCAAACAAGAAAGTATCGATATTTTTTAACTATAGGCATAATAAAATATGTTTTACATAATTTACTTGCATTAAATTACCTCCTTTATTCTAATTACGATTGAATCATGTAGGTAAAATATCTGAACTTATATGAACTTAGTAGGCGGCGACGGTTTTTCATAGGGATAAAACAATCTTCGGTAAAATGACGTGAACATATTAATAAATAAGTAAATGTTTTAATTATTAAAAATATATTTTTTGCATAAATAAATAGTTATAGGTTTTATTTTTTGCTTTATCGATAACAGAGGTGGTCGTACGATTTGGAACATCACTAATTATGTTAACGTAACATCGAGGAAAAGAGATAGAGAAAAAAGTACTTTCAAAAGAAAGGGACGCAATCATAAAAGACATCAAGTATGACCAGTATAAGATGAACTCCGATAAATATTGTCAGAATTTAATTTAGATTATGGAACTTTTAAATTACCGATGAAATGTCTTGCCGTCTTTCAGGAAACTTGAAGTCCGGCTTTCTTTATCACACCAACGTATTATACACGGGGCCATATTAGGTATGTCTATTTTCTCGATTTTTTAAAGGAGTAATGCGGAAGTGTTTGCGGCTCACAGGAGTGGTCGAAACTAATTTGAACTCGGTGAGTGACGACGGCTATAAGATTTATACCCCTTATGTGTTGACAGACATCGGTCGCCTGTTATTAGGAGTCTAGAGGCTGTATGGTCGTTGTTTTCTACAGAGCTACCTCAGAACATAGTTTTAGGTTATATTAAACTATTTGCTTCGTTACAGGTAATCATAATCGATTATTTCATTAAAACTTAAATGTTAGTATACTACACACATAATATTATAGAAACCACTCAAATATAATTAGAACTATAGTAGTTATAACATAAAAATTTTCAGTAAGTAGTCTGCACAAACCTGTACTTAGTAATCGATAACCTATAATGTTAAGTTGTTTACTATTTTAAATTATAGTATGCCAAAGACTAATCTGATAAAGATTGCTTTGAAATGGCGTAACGTGAGCTGAATATGTCCGTAATTTAAACTACGATAAATATTGCAAAAATCGAAACATTGAACATTAATATCACTGAACACATTTTATTACTTTTTCTTCTTACGCGACTTTTTAGATTTAGACGATTGCTTTGTCAAAGGCATGGATACATTAGAAGCACCAGTTGATTTTTTGTCCTCTTTGTCGCTATCCGTGGACACTATCGGTGACGTATTGTCATCATCCGAAGACTTTTCCATCACCTCTATTTCCTTATCCTCAGACTTATCTTCCTCAATCTTTACTTCTTGAGTCGTTATTTTATCATTCTCTACTACGCTAAATCCTTTCTCTCTCTTTGATGGAACTTTTTCTAAATCGATCAGGTTGAACGCGCTTGATTCTATTGCTTTATTTGTGGTTTCTTTAATGGTCGACAGTATATTGTCTATGTTTATCTTACATATAGGACTTGTGATGCCTCCATCGTTCATTTCTAGAAGGCTGTCTCGCATCACTTCGAGTTTGAAATCGTCCAAACCGAAGTCCAAAGGTTCTAGTGGCGGAAAATCAAGAACGGAATGATGTTCTTCAACGAAGTTTAATTCTGTAGGCGCATCGCATTCAGCTACCATTATATCAGTTCTCTTGCAGAGTTCGATCAGTTTCTCTTGCAACGACACCTGCGTGGAAGACCCTGGTTCTTCATCTAAATCTCTACTTTCAGTCACCTTCTCTATTTTTTCTTTCTCTTCTATTTTTACCTTTACTTCAACAACCTTTTCCTCCTTTTTAATATTTTTAGAAGCAGCAATAGAACTCCAAGATTTAATAGGTTTTTCAATTACTTCTACATCTTCAATCTTCTTTTCAGGTTGAGGTGACTTCTTACGTATTTTAGTGCCTTTAGTAGTTATTTGAATTTCGGGGAAATCATCTTTCAACGTTTCTATCACATAGACATCTGTTACTTCTGTTTCATAACGTTTTTCTGTAGACTTGCGTTCGGCATAAGGCGATAAAGATTTAGTTTTCTTTGTTCTCGGCGATTCTTTCAATGGCGATGTACTTTCGCCGGTTCCTTCAAAGACTTTAAGAGTATCCACTTTAGGTACTTCTGCTACCGATTCTTTAGGCTTGAATTTTGGAATAGGTTCAGGTATAAACTCATTTTTTACAACATCATCGTCAATCTTTATAGCTTTAGGTACGGGAGTAATTTCTGGTTCATCAAAAGGCCAATTATCTCTGGGATCAAAGAGATTTCTTTCTGGGGTAGCACTTTTAGAAGACCTCGACTTTTTGGCTTTAGCCACGTATGACATAGGTTCAATATTTTCGTAAGGTGTTGAGATTGAAACTAAGTCGCCACTGGAAGGCTGGGGTTTATCCTCGATCGCGTGTATTTCGACAAAAGTATCCTCATCCTTCATCTGAGCTTCTTCTTGAGACTTTTTTCCTCTACGATTTTTCTTAGACTTCGGTTTGTGTTCTTCAACAGTTTTTTCTTCAACTGGTGGTATATTGTACAATACAGGTTTCTCTGGCTCATTCAGAAGCATATCCCAAGCTTGTTCTTCAGTTTTAGCTTGTTCCACAACTTTTTCTTTAATAGGCTTTGACTCTGATGATTTTTTCTTGGATGATAATTTTAAAGTTACGGCCACCGACGGCACTTCGTCTTGAGTATCCACGGTAGCGAGCGGCACTTTCAGAATTAGATCCTTTGGAGCAGGTTCTATCATTATTGGCTCTTTTGTAATTAGTTCTGGAACAACGGGCTCTTTTGGAACGGGCTCTTGTGGATCGGGCTCTTTTGGAACAGGTTTCTTTGGAACAGGTTCTTTTGGAACAGGTTCCTTTGGAACAGGTTCCTTTGGAACAGATTCTTTTGGAACAGGTTCCTTTAGAACAGATTCCCTAGAAGCCGATTTCTTTGAAACAGGTTCTTTTTTCGTAACATCTTTAGGGACAGAATCTTTTGAAACTGTCTTCTTTGGAACAGGTTCTTTAAGAACTGACTCTTTTGGTGTGGATTCCTTCGAACGGATCACTTTGGGAACAGGCTCTATTGGAACATGCTCCCTGGGAACAAATTCTCTCTGAACAGGCTCCGCCTTAATAACTGTTTCTACTTTAGGAGTAGACTCCCTACGCTCTCGTACCTGGTTTGACTTGGAAGCCCTCGCGTCCTTGTCGCGGCGCTGAGGGCTCTCTCTAATCCTACTAGATTTTCTTTCCCTAGAACTATCGTCGCTAGCGAATCGTTCGCTATCCGACTTGGGGGTGGGAGATCGCCTAACTCTATGTCGGGCGGCCGGCTGAATATCACCCGACTGCCTTCGTTTTGGCAGTGAGTCGGGAGGCGCCTCGCAGGCTCGCTCGGGGGCCGAGCTTCTCTCATTCGGTCTCGCATCCGTCGTCTCTCGCGTCGCCTCCTCTACGCTATACTTATCTAAGTTAAAACTAGTCTGGTGTTGGGACAGCGCGGCCGGGATGACGACGGCCGTGGAGAGCGCGTGCAGGCGCGGCGCGGGCTCGTCCTGCGTGCTGCGCAGACTCTGCACGGGGATGGTGGTGGTGCGCGGGAGTGGCCTGGCCGCGTCCTCGGGTCGCGCCTCGGCCGGCGCCGGCGCGCGCACCACGGGCCGGAACGTGGCCTCGTCGCAGTTGGAGGCCGCGTAGGGCTCGGGCCAGGCCGCGGGCGGGGACGCGGGCGGCGGCTGCACCACGGTGCCCAGCGGGTCCACCGCGCGGGCCACGCCGGCGCGTCGCGGGGAGTGCGGGGAGCGCGGGGAGCGACGACTGCTGCTGTCGCGCGCCGCCCCTATACGAAACCGAAGGCAACCGTTACTACATGTGCGGAGGAGGTCGGAGCACCAGATATATAAGCACAGAGGGTCGACTTCATACGTTGAGCGAACGCACACATAGACGCGCATTTGCGTACAACGCGACAGGCATTTGAGGTAGTTTGAGATATCGTACATATGTGTGCGTACGCGTGTTTTGGCAGTTCGTATGGAGCCGGCCGTCTGTAAGTACGTATCGAGTGGTCGGAGGCTGCGCGTCAGAGGAGATGGCCGGCGAGGCCGTAGAGGATGTTATCTCGGAATGCCTTTGGCTTCGGTATAGGGCCGGCGCCGGTGGCGTCTGACGCGGCGTCCGTCCGGCGGCTCCTCCGCTTGTTAGCTTCGCTCTTGGATATTCACTCGATGGTAAACGAATTCCAAAAACGTTACACTCGCGAGACAAAATTTTAATGTGCATTATCGCGTAAATACTTTTTCAATATTATGAAGTGAGTATGTAAGCTTATACTTATTCCCTACACCATATTATATAAATTATTACGTTCGAGTTAAAAAATAATACGGTCGCGTCCCTCGAAATCGTAAGAACCAAAAATAGTTAAAAATTGACATGAAGCTAAGTTAACTTGCGCGAACCACAGTTGTGATGGGTATCATCAATATCCAAATGGCCAAACCAACATAAATGTTCAATTTTCTAAATATTTTAAAATCATTAGTTTACACCCATAAATGCGTCATTTCCATGGAGGTTATTTGGTGCTAAATAAAAAACTTGAAGCCGAAAATAAAACAAAATGGGATATAATATGGTCTCTGTTTTGATTCATGAAACTAAATTAAAACCTTTGATTTAAGTAACGTGCAGATTTAAATTATTTTCCTCGTATAATCTGATTGACTATAGACGGAAAAATAGAAAAGAGGAAATATTAAATATGATTGATTTATACAAGATCAAACTTAATTAAATAGCTGAACTCCGCAGAAGCGATTATGTTAACTCGTTATCACATACAATTAAAAGTCTTGATAAATACACGGTGATTTTTTCAAGTGGTCGTGGTTGACCCAATCCTAAACTACGAGAAATAGCAAAAAATACTTAACGTAGTCTCGGGATTTTCATGAAAACTCTTCATTAATGGATTTTTGTAAAAATCTTATTCATAACCAGGAATAGCACCACTGGATTTAGGAAAAAAAATAACAAACACGGAATTATAACACCATTCGATAGTGGATAAATTCAGTTGATAAAGATAAAATTCTGGGCAGTAATGACATTTATGGCAAAATTAAACTTTTTCTCAAATTTTCATCAAGATCAGCTCCGAAACTCCCGCTATTTTTTATAGTTTCGGATTTGGCCATCCACGCCTACTTGAAAAATTCACTCCGTCTTTTACAATGTTGGTGTAGCTACTGTTTACAAATCAATGGAGTTTTGCTAGCTAATAAAATTTGACCCTGCCTGATAATATATTATGCAATAACTTTACAACTCGGGTGTACCGTCTAGAGTCTAGAACAAGAATCAACACAAAACATACCGTGATCTTCCTTCATAGCTTCGGCGAGGTCCTCTCTAAGTTGTACGTCACACACAGAGGCCGCGCGCCCGCTCTCAGCCAGTAACGACTTGCGACGGAAACTGTCTGACGGAGAATGTTCTAGAGAACCTGCGGACAAAATTATTCTAGTAGTTGCGAGTTTCGACTTTATACTTGTGCGATTTAAGGCACATAACGTATCAAAGATGTGCACATTTTGTTTCAGAAAGTGTGATCGTCACAAGATATGGTATATCTTTATGTCATGAGGGGGAAAATATTGAAAGCGTTAAAAAATCATAATGTGTTGGTAAGATATATTTTCGGGAAGGGTTTGCAAGTGGAGGGGATATTTCTTATAAAACCATCCGTTTCTCGACTACATGGGGTTCGGCTTCCAGTCTAAATGGACGCAGTTGAATATTAGTTCCAATACATGGAGCGACTGCCTAAGACTATGATGCTTATATTTCAAAATGGTTTAAATGGTGTAATATTTTTTTTTTATTTATTTATTTATTACAGGTCTACCAACAATTGTTTACACTGGATACAGGGACATAATTCATTCATAAAATTAAATAACAGCGCAACAATTATAGGTAAACACCACATGTACAATACTATAAATTCGGGAGATAAGCTAACTTAGTAAGTACTAAGCGCCAATATTCAATTAAATTAAACTTGAGATGTGAAAACCAGAATTTGACAAAATCGTTTGTAAAAATAAATGAAATTAAATTATTTATGAAAATGACAATATTATTAAATGGCTAAAATAAAAAAAATATTACATTGGTGAGTTGGAATTGATAAATTATAAATAAAGATCGACATAAAATAATAATTAATTGATTAATAATAACATAACTGATCGCGATCAGCTGATCAACAGTCATAATATCCAAAAGTCATAGAACAAAAGTAGTTCAGTTTCACGGTCTGAGTCAGAACGTGAAACTGAACTACTTTCGTACGTCTCATACACACTTTACACCACCCGAGAGGTCTTGCGTTATTATGCTAGACCCTGTATATATCTAGACTCGGATGAGCCTCTGTCAGTATTAAAATAAGCTGTGTACTGCAAAGCTACTTACTGGCAGACCCAGAATCGATGAGTACCGGTACAACGGGCCTCACTCCCGGCATGTTGACCGGGTTGGAGCGAGCCACGCCGCGTGCCGCGCTTGTGTCTACCTCCACCGTCTCCGCTTCTGATAGGGACGAGTTTGAGCTGTGGGGAACATAATAATCATGATGAATATTTCAGGGCTCGTTATAATAAATGCGACCGCACTTAGGTGCCGTTCGGGTCGGCCTGGATGTGCTGAATGAGACCGAGCATCAGTGTAACACGTATTATACGCTTGCGATCGCGCGTTGCTTAAGGTCGACAGTCGGCATTTTTTCCAAAGAAATTTCGGGAGGGAATTAATCCACTATTTGACACTAACATCCAAAATTAAACATGATAGCGTTTTATCTCAGTATTATCTGTGCGGAAACAGAAAAAGCTACATAAAAGTTACGAGCTACTAATGTTTCGTACCATGCGTGTTTCCGAACGCACTTCTTGTCGTCCGAGCATCTGACATGTTAATTGGGCAAAACGCCCCCATTTGTACCAGAAAACGGGTTTATTTGTTCATTGTAAAATCGCTGGTTTTGAGGTTATGCTTAGACCCGCGTGCGAGGTGAAAATTGAAGGGACCATTTTGTAATTGTGAAAGTGGACATTGTGCAGTTTGAACTATTATTGTGCTGCATTCCGACCTGTTACGCGCTACTAAGACAGCGCCTGTTGAAACATAGTCGGATTTGCCAAACCTGCTATCACCCGACCACATACATAGCACTATACACACACACACACAGACATACATCAGACCCGGCGTGATCAAGGACTGGTCAACCTCTTCAGCCCACCGGCACCAGGTAAGTCACTTTTCGTAAGGGCAACTTTAATTTGATTGTCTCCGCGAATCGCGGACAGTTCGGTCACCTCAATTTGCCCTGGTTTTAGACCGAACAACTAAAGATTCGGATTTATTGCCAATTTGAACGCAACTTTGGGCGTAAATTAGTAATAATAAATATTAATATAACAAAGAGGAAAAAGGAGATCACCCATATTGGGCTATTTTCAACCAAAATGAACTTATTATTTGGATAGAGCATAAAATAATGAACATTTTTTATTATTACACCTAAGGGCCTATGCACACCACGTTTTTAGGGTTCCGTAGCCAAATGGCAAAAAACGGAACCCTTATAGTTTCGCCATGTCTGTCTGTCTGTCTGTCTGTCTGTCTGTCTGTCTGTCTGTCCGCGGATAATCTCAGTGACCGTTAGCACCAGAAAGCTGAAATTTGGTACCAATATGTATATCAATCATGCCGACAAAGTGCAAAAATAAAAATTTAAAAAAACATTTTTATTAGGGTACCTCCCCCAGACGTAAAGTGGGGAGCGATTTTTTTTTTAATTTTGACCCTGACGTGTGATATATTGTTGGATAGGTATTTAAAAATGAATAGGGGTTTTCTAAAATCATTTTTTGATAATATTAATATTTTAGGAAATAATCGCTCCGAAAGTCAAAAACAATGTGTCCCCCCCCCCCTCTAACTTTTGAACCATAAGTTTAAAAAATATGAAAAAAATCACAGAAGTAGACCTTTATATGAACTTTCTAGGAAAATTATTTTCAACTTGATGAGTTGAATAGTTTTTGAGTTATATAGCACTTTTTCAAAAAAACGCAAATGATAACTTTGTTTTTCATACAAATACTATGAAAAACAAAGTTATTTTTGCTGACGAAAAATGTTGGTATTTTTAATGGTCTGGGAAGCTACGGAACCCTACAGTGAGCGTGGCCGACACGCTCTTGGCCGGTTTTTAAACGCGCCGTCGACGCGCGTTTTGGGAACGCGCGTCGCCGGCGCGTTTTTATCCTAAAGAGCAGTTTGTTGTCGTTTGTATCGATACAAACGCGCGGCACCGGCACGTGTGTATCGATGCAAACGCGCGGCACCGGCGCGTCAGTATCGATACAAACGCGCGGCACCGGCGCGTCAGTATCGATACAAACGCGCGGCACCGGCGCGTCTGTATCGATTCAAACGCGCGACACCGATACGAGCGCTAGCGCGCGCGCCTGCCCTAAGGACGGGGTTGATTGAATGCCGTCTCGACCGACGCCATCTTGCTACTGTTGACGAGGTTCCGCTTAAAAACGCAAAATGCCAGCGCGTTTGTATCGATACACACGCGCGTTTGCATCGCGTCTGCATCGCTACACACGCGCGTTTGCATCTCGTCTGTATCGCTACACACGCGCGTCTGTATCGCTACACACGCGCGTCTGTATCGCTACACACGCGCGTTTGCTTCGCGTCTGTATTGCTACACACACGCGTCTTTATTTATACAGGTGTGCAAAGGTCTACAGGCTGCGTCTGACTTGCGTGCGTATCGCGTCTGTATCGCTACAAACGCGCGTCGACGGCGCGTTTAAAAAACGTGGTGTGCATAGGCCCTAAGTCAATTTAGCGAGAAAATAATTATTATTTATTTAAAAAATGTGTCATATCCATAAACTCTAGTTAATTATTGCGTTTATTTTAGTTGACCGGCAAAAAAAATATTTTACTTTTGAAAATAGCCCAAAAATGTATGGAGACTGGGTGATCTCCTTTGTATTTTTGTGTGTATGTTTGTAATAAATAAACTCAAAAACTACTGTGTCGATTTCAAAAATTCTTTCACCAATGGAAAGTTACATTCACCCTGAGTAACATAGGCTATATTTTATCCCCGTACTCCCACAGGAACGGGAACGGGAACTATGCGGGTGAACTGCAAACCGCGTGACGTCCGCTAGTTAGTAATAATAAAAGAAGTGTCAAACCAAAGTCGGTATCGACAAAGGACAATGTTTTCATAAAACTCGATTTTCCATAGGTTTTTTCGTTATTTTTTGGCACGATAATTCATAGTTAAAGCTATGAATTATCGTGCATCTCACTGAACTCACTCTGTCGGGCACGATGCTAGGTGAGACAGAGTGCTTTTTGGCCACGCCCACCGGTGAGTTCGAGCCCGCGACTAATGCAACCTTAAGTCAAGCACTTATCCGGGAATAAAAAGAACAAATCACTACATATTATAAAACAAAGTCTCCCGCCGCGTCTGTCTGTCCCTATGTATGCTTAGATCTTTAAAACGGATTTTGATGCGGGTTTTTTTAATAGATAAGAGTGATTCAAGAGGAAGGTTTTAGTATATAATTTTACGCGGGCAAAGCCGCGGGCATCGGCTAGTTATAACTAAATCACTACTGAAAGAGAGATGGGCAGACGACAATATTGCCTTCGTGGTATCCTGGATGAGACTGGCGCGAGGATGTGGAGCTTGGCACAAACAAAGACAGGCCTATAACCAGCAGTAGGTGAAGTCGGGCTGTGAGTGATGATGATGGTGATGAAACCACTATTGGCAACAACTGATGCTGCATAGTGTGACGTTTAATAAATGAGTTATGCGTGCTGTGGTGGGGGATGCGCGTTGGAGGGAGCGCGCCGTGCTCAGTCTAATACGAGCAGCCCTAGTGACAACACACCTAACCGAGTAATATTGGAAACTGTGTTTTATTGTACAACCCGAACAAAGACACCACCCTACGGTGGCTTTACTCCATACCCTAACTAGCGTCGGAGTGAACATTACACATAGGTTCCAGTAAAGGTGCAATTTGACTTCGGAAAGCAATGGCTCGAATGATCAAAGCCGTCAATCAGTTTTGACGTTCAAAATGTCTGATTCACTGTTTCATTTTTTAATGGACAATGGAGTGCATTTCTTTGTGAACCTCAAACTCACCCCGTGCTGTTATAAGTCTTGAAGACGAACTGCGGCCCCATCCACAGTCGTCGATGTGGGCCCGCGTGCGTCACGATCTCCACTTGAGACAGCCAGCGCTCTTCTTCGCTCATACACATGTCTGCGCATCTCTGAAACAAACGTTTTTGTTTCAAATACTTGATTTTCGCGCTTAGGCCAGTAGATCATCGTTGATATTACGGCATAGATAAAGACTGAAAGATTTCTTAGTATTACCTACTATTATTAATTTAAAAAAAAAAAAAAAAACAAAGTCTTTGGGGACTGCCAATAGAAGGGAAAACAAGTAGCCGATCTGCTACGGGCAAGCCGTAGGGGATCGGCTACGAGTGCTACGAAGTGTTAGGTGACGGTCACGCGAGTTCCATAATTTTAGTTAACTCGAAAAGTGCTCAACGCGCCTAAATAAATTTTCACTTCAAAAATGTAGTTACCCTGCAGGTCTGGGGCTGCAACAGAGGGTTGGAAGGCGGCAGTGGCGCCAGCAGGTCGGCGGCCGCGGCAGGACGCTGTAGAGGCCACTGAGACACCGGCTCCACTTCTAACTCGATGGCTGAGTCGTCGCAGATCTTCTCCTTTGATAGACCTTGAGGAATAACACAATGTATTTAATTACGATAGCTAAGTAGTACCAGACTGTTAAGTACCAAGGTCTGAAGGTAAATCGATCCATCGATCGATCGTATGCGCATTCGCAACTACTGTCACTGGGGTACGTTTTGCTTCCATTTAAGGGCCTCATGACGGGCTAGTATTGTAGCGGCGGTATACACCCAAAAGCTTGACTTCTTTTTACAACCGATTAATCTATAACTAAAGATTTTGTCGATTCTGGCTTTTCGGAATTCCACATTTTCCACTGTTAGTGTGTGGCAAAACAATAGGCTTGTTAACTGAAAAAATCTAATTAGTCCGTCACTTAGATTATCAAAAAATATTTCACCCGTATTTTTTCTTTTGTTACATAAACCAAAATTGACGGAGATACGACGCTTTTTAAAATCTCAATGCGTCACTGTTTGGTATCAGTTTTAGTGAGTACTGACGTCACGAGCCCCCACTCCCGAGTTTTGATGCGTTTTATCTTTGTCAATATTCGTTGATTTACAAAAACAAAAAATACGTGTCGACTATTTTCCAATACTCTAACGGACGGACTAAATAGATTTGCAATTTATTGATGGTGGAAACTAGCCTATTGAATGTGAACTTACAAAAGTTTTTTGATTATAGTGAGCTGCTACAGCGCGGCCACCGGCGCAGGCGCACGGCCTCCTATAGCGGGACCGAAGCGGGCGCGAGCTAGCAGGGGAGCTGCGTTATTGTATACAACTATAATAGTATTACTTACTAGACAGTGGTCTCGGATGTAGCAGCAGATGTAAGAGCGACCCGTTGGCCGCCATGAGGTACAGCGCGGCCACCGGCGCAGGCGCACGGCCTCCTATAGCGGGACCGAAGCGGGCGCGAGCTAGCAGGGGAGCTGCGTTATTGTATACAACTATAATAGTATTACTTACTAGACAGTGGTCTCGGATGTAGCAGCAGATGTAAGAGCGACCCGTTGGCCGCCATGAGGTACAGCGCGGCCACCGGCGCAGGCGCACGGCCTCCTATAGCGGGACCGAAGCGGGCGCGAGCTAGCAGGGGAGCTGCGTTATTGTATACAACTATAATAGTATTACTTACTAGACAGTGGTCTCGGATGTAGCAGCAGATGTAAGAGCGACCCGTTGGCCGCCATGAGGTACAGCGCGGCCACCGGCGCAGGCGCACGGCCTCCTATAGCGGGACCGAAGCGGGCGCGAGCTAGCAGGGGAGCTGCGTTATTGTATACAACTATAATAGTATTACTTACTAGACAGTGGTCTCGGATGTAGCAGCAGATGTAAGAGCGACCCGTTGGCCGCCATGAGGTACAGCGCGGCCACCGGCGCAGGCGCACGGCCTCCTATAGCGGGACCGAAGCGGGCGCGAGCTAGCAGGGGAGCTGCGTTATTGTATACAACTATAATAGTATTACTTACTAGACAGTGGTCTCGGATGTAGCAGCAGATGTAAGAGCGACCCGTTGGCCGCCATGAGGTACAGCGCGGCCACCGGCGCAGGCGCACGGCCTCCTATAGCGGGACCGAAGCGGGCGCGAGCTAGCAGGGGAGCTGCGTTATTGTATACAACTATAATAGTATTACTTACTAGACAGTGGTCTCGGATGTAGCAGCAGATGTAAGAGCGACCCGTTGGCCGCCATGAGGTACAGCGCGGCCACCGGCGCAGGCGCACGGCCTCCTATAGCGGGACCGAAGCGGGCGCGAGCTAGCAGGGGAGCTGCGTTATTGTCTTCTGATAGAGATGATAAACGTTGACGACCTGTCGATGAAGATTGCTAATTGAATATTTGCCGAATTGTCGAGTTTTTGCAAAAAATTTGTTGGCACATAAAGTTGAATTTGCAATGTTTTCAATGGTATTAGTCATTCTAAAATAAACTTTAACTACACTCCTATGAGTTGATTATTGTTTAAATGAGAATACGACACATGGAAACCGGACTGCTGTGCATGAGGATGTGGATTCTCAGGTCAACAGGGTTATTGAGTTTTTCCATCAAGAATTTCTTAATAGCAGCCACGGATTTGAATTCGGATTTCTGGATTTGTGCCCGGTTGATGGCACTAGGCTGGCTTGCTAGCCATACCCACTGAGCCAGTTTAGGCTCCGTGTCGAACGTTTCAGTTTACTTATTACTGTTAGCCTGCGTCGTCAACTGTTGGGCGAAGTCCCTCCCCTCCGCAAGATTCCACCACGGCTAATGTGGTCGACGAAGTTTTAATTTCAGTCGATTTTTTTAAACTGAAATCTTCTATAGGCGTGTTGAGCACTTTTTAGATGAATGATAATCATGGAACTCGCGTGACCGTCACCTAACGCTTCGTAGCACTCGTAGCCGATCCGCTACGGTGTAGCACCACTAGGTGTTTGCGGGGCACAACCCGTAGCAGATATAGATTACTTAATTTTCACTTCTATCGGCAGCTCCCAAAAGACTGCCCCGCGCTTTTTTTGGACTAACCTGAACTGTTCCTGGTGATGGTATGAGTGGGTATGTTGGCAGTGGGTCGCAGCTGCGCGAGCGGCGACAGCGTGGTCGGCAGCGGGTAGGGCGGCAGTCGCGGGTTGGGGAACCACGCGCCTTGAGACATGCTGTCACTCACCTGGGGGGAAACGTATTAGAATGTTCCTGTTTAAACAAGTTTTTTTCTTAGTGTGTTGCCGGGCTATTTAAATGAGCTCGAATGTACGTCAGTAATTATAATAAACGTTAATTCACAGTGCATAGCACACGAACAAATTAAAGAGTAAAACAATGGTGTAGAATAGTACATTTTAATATGAGTAGCGAAACTTTGTTATTGCAGTCGAGGCGGATACCATACCCGAGCCGCACCCGAGGTTGTTATGAAGCTGAGAACTGCAGTAACAAATACCCACGTGTATCAAACAACGTTTTTTAACAAACTTTCAAATAAATAAAATAATAAAATGAAAAGTATTAGGAAACTAGACTACGATCTACGACGACTTACTTAGAGTATGAGTTTAGGTAATCAGGTTTTATTTTTTGTTTTTAATGATCAGATATAATATTCGTATTAGTATTATTATTCGTTATAGTATTGCTACAAAATTTGACCTTGTTGTTAGTATACTACACTTACAGCAGTAGCAGAAGCTCGTTTTTGGGCCGCAGTGTGTATGGGCAGGCCGGCGGAGCGGTGGAAGCGCGACAGGCGGTTGACGACGCGCGGCTGTGTGTGCGTGCGGACACCGATGGCGCCTCCGTACGGACTGATCGCGAACACGTGGGTCGTGCCGCGCAGTGTGGACACGGCAGCCCAACGGGAGTCACAGGATATTGCTATGTCCTGGGAATAAAGAAAAAAATAATCAGAATTATTTTTAGAAAAACATATTCATCACGTTAACACCCTGTATACCCAAAGGGCAATGGAGAGGGCTATGCTCGGAGTTTCCTTGCGTGATCGAATCGGAAATGAAGACATCCGCACGGGAACCAAGGTTACCGACGCCGTAGCCCGAAGAATTGCCAAACATAAGTGGCATTAGACCGATGACCTGGTGAAGGTTGCAGGAATCCGCTTGATGCCAGTCGCACGGGACTGGTCATTGTGCGACACTTGTGGGAGGCCTGTGGACGTCTTTCAGCCGAATTGATGATGATGACCCTGTATACGGACCGGACTCATCACGACTGTGAAGTTTCGCAACTTCATTTCAAAATCACCTTGTTTGCATGATCGCTTCGAATCAGACAATGAAGTGAGCCACGATCAACCACATAACTTGAGACGCGGTGGCATTTGATTTTTCACGTTTAAATATAATGATAGATGACGTTCTTCTAAACAAGTAGCGCCACCCTGATGTGTCAAGTTATATTGGTCAAGTAATAGCTAAAACAACCAACCTGCACTTTAGCCGTAGTATCTCCCCTATGCAGTATATACAGATGATGCACGGACGCTAAGCTCGCCCCACACGGATGCGGGTTGATCCTGAACACATGGAAGTCGTGTCCTCGCCTGTCAGCTGTCATCAGTAGCATGCCGCTTGCGTCGAACTTCAGGGCAATGATCGCTTCGGAGTGGGCTATGAAGTGAGCCACGATTGGGTCGCAAGGCTCTTCGCTGTCTTGACCGTCTTCTTCCTCGTTACCCTGGGTATAAGACTAAATTGTATGTGATATCATTGGATACTTAACTTTTAGCAGATATTTTCACAAGTAATTTACTCGACAAAACTCTCAAGATGAAAATGCCGACATCAATTTTGTTTCAAGAAATGTTGTATTTTGCCAAAACGGGCTACGGTGGGCTCTCAAGGATCTCAAGAAGGTAAAGATCGGCGGATAAAATAAATTACTAAGAGACTCATTAATTAGCGCTATGTCGTCATTATGCTGACCAATGGGCGCTTTGCGTGGATGTGACTCATATTTTGCCCTTACCTTGGTCTGTTGTGGTTTACTTTTAAATGCGTCACATTTAGTGCAACAACTCAAACATAATTTTAATGTAGTCTGCATACGGTTGAAATTGCTATATCAGCATCGAGGAACTGTGTCCTATTAAGATTGTCGTTTCCTTTGAAAATACCTCAATATCCAATATGGTAACGACTCCTGGCTGCTGTATATCGGCGTTAGGCGGTGATGGAGACTGCGAGGTGCTTCGCCCCCCAGCCAGACTGTGTGCCACGCTCTCTCCGAGACCTCGTAGGCCTTTGCTAAGGGACTTAGCAGCGTGGAGCACTGTTGCCGTGTAGCTGGTTACACCTTCACCTGAAAATAAGTAGATTACATTGGTCAATGGACTTGTGTTTGTTTTTTCTGTGTACTAGCAAGGTCTATATTTCACTATTCCTAATGCTAATGTTGCCTGATTGATTTTTCTTGCTTTTTCTTGCTTGGTATGTAATAGCAAGTCAGAGGCCCGTGGGCAACATAAATCTCTGACACCAGGTTAAGTACTAAAGAAAAAAGTCCTAATGTTTGGTAAAGCGTGTTCTGACAAGTCTTCTTATCTATGGGTTTGGCTTCCAGTCTAACCGGGTGCAGTATTTTACATGGAGCGACAGCCTAGCTGACTTAATACGATACTTTTCTTTATGATGAAACCAGTATATTTTTTATAACATTCCTTTATGAACGGGTTAATTTGTTGAAATCAATATTTTTGTCTACACTTAGAAACATTCTACATTTCATAAAGAAAACACGTACTAGCCTCCTTTGTGTGTTTATACTTTTTCTTTCTATATAAAATACAAATAAAACCGCTACACACAATCAACATAAAGGACTGCACTCACACATACGCTAACGATTAGTCACGCACGAGCTTATAACACAATGATATACAGTAGCTAAGGTCAACAAAATTAATACACACATAATGTATATTACAAATAAGTCAACAGTCATTCGGTATAAACAAAAGAGTTTAATTAATATTTGTTCAAGAGTAAGTTTATTAATATTTTTGCTTGTAGTATTTGTGTATCGAAATAGTTATTATTTTAAGAATACTGATAATTATCCGCATTCATTCTTTTTGGGGTAATGGTACACTGGTCCACGTTAGAAAGTAAACATGATAACAGTATCAAACAAAAAATAAAACCGACTTCAAAAAGAAAAAGTGAAAAATAACTTTAGCTTCTGAAGTCGGTGACGTTTGTATGATTGATTTAATTTTTTTGTCACCGACTTCAGAAGCTAAAGTTATTTTTCACTTTTTCTTTTTGAAGTCGGTTTTATTTTTTGCAAAAAAAGTTTTTATTTTTCACTTTTTAGTGGTTCACATGTGCTTGGTACACATGGAAAGTGCATACCGTTACAATTACAACAAGCCCAAACACGACTAGGATACATTGTCTCATTATGGAGTTCCGTGACTCTTGGCTTCATCATCAGATCTGATGGTAGAATGGTTCTTATCAAACGCAAATGCTTCACTTGTTGTAGAAAATACCAAAATTGCTGTACGTTATCCTATAAAATTTGAAGAGTTCCCTCGATTTCGCCAAGATTCCATCATCAGATCCCGACTTGGCGACTATGGGACCAACTTGGGAGTATACCCTTTCAAACAAAAAAAGAATTTTTCAAATCGGTTTAGGCGTCTTCGAGTAATCGGTGAACATACATAAAAAAAAAAAATACATACAGTCGAATAGAGAACCTCCTCCTTTTTGGAAGTCGGTTAAAAATTCAAGATCTATTTAGTCCGTCAGTTAGAGTATTGGAAAATAATGGATACATATTTTTTGTTTTTGTAAATCAATGAATATTGACAAACAAAACGCATCAAAATTCGAGAAGCAAGGCGTGTCGTATTGAGATTTTTAAAAGCGTCGTATAAATTTTGGTTTACGTAACAAAAGAAAAAATACGGGTCAATTACTACTAAGGACTAATCAGATTCTTTTTTTCGTCTACCCTATTAATAGAGCACAATATCACTCTTTTATTCTTAAGCCTGAAGAATTTCACTAGAGGGCCAACAATACAACAAGCCCATAAGCCAAGCAGACTTTTCAAAAACCTAGCATTGCTAACTAGCATTATGAAGAGTAGTAGGTTTTAAGGGCAAGTCAAGTTCATAATGCTAGCTAGCTTGTATGAAAGTACCACTTCAGATAATAAATATCGCTGGACATTAACACACAGCGCCACCTAGCGCCACACTAAGCAAAGCTTGTGTCGTGGACACTAGATAGTTGATATACTACATACATACTTTTTTGTTTGTAAATACATACTTATTATACATATAAACATCCATGACTCGGAAACAAATGTCCATGCTCATCACACAAACATTGCTCCTACCGGGATTCGAACCCAGGACCCTAAGAACGTAAGGCAGCGTCACTACCACTACGCCATTCGGGTCGTCATATAGATTATTAATAAACTCACATTTCACGATATTTTTTTTTCAATGCCAATACTGTTCCACGGCTGGGCAATATAGATCCCCCAAGTCTATCCAAGAGCTCTTGTCTGGTCTAAATTACAATTTAAAAACCAGCCAAGAGCGTGTCGGGCCACGCTCAGTGTAGGGTTCCGTAGTTTCCCGTCCGTCACAATAAGTGTTCAATCCAATCCGATTTTAATAATTATTTTTTTGTTTGAAAAAAGATACGTTCAGGATAATAAAATATGTAAACGAAGTTAAAAAAATGCTTGCATATACGATTATACAGTGTCTGGCGGCAGATTTATGTTTTTAAATACGATTATTCCAAAAAGTAATAAACGATGCGGGGGGTGGGTGGCGTTATTAGAATCACAGACACTGCGGATTTCTCAGTCACGATGCCGCAGTGGTCGGGTGAGCATCGCGCATTCGCCATCGAGGCATTTTTCAAGAGTAACGATTCTTACGTGATTGCACGTCGACAATTTTGCTCACGCTTCGGTATTCGGCGGATAAGTGACGGACCGAGTGTGAATTTAATTCGTTCCTGGGTGCAGAGGTTCCGCGCAAGTGCTTCGGCTTTAACCACCCCACGGCCAGGGCCTACCCGATCTTCAAGGACCCCCGATAACATTGAACTGGTGGAACGGAGTTTACATGAAAATCCACGACTTTCAATACGGAAAAGGGCGGCCTCATTGGGACTTCCAAGAGCCATCATTCACGAAATTTTGAAAAAGGATCTGAAGCTCCATCCTTTTAAAATTCAAATTGTTCAAGAACTGAAAGAAAGTGACTTTCTTAGTCGCAAAATCTTTTGTGAAACGATGTTGGAGCATTTTCGCACGGTGAACTCCATTTTTTGGAGCGACGAGGCTCATTTCCATTTAAACGGGCACGTTAACAAGCAAAATTGCCGTTACTGGTCTCCAAGAACCCGTAACCCTCGACTGAAACACCAAAGACCATTGCACTGCCCCAAGGTAACTGTTTGGTGTGCTTTATCCACGAATGGGATAATTGGACCTTTTTTTTTTGAAAATGCCCGGGGCCAGGCGATAAATGTCAATAGTGAGAATTATGGTTGCATGATTACGGATTTCTTTTTGCCGAACCTGCGAACTCATCCATCGTTTTCATCACACACGTGGTTCCAACAGGATGGTGCGACCGCACACACGGCCAGAGCTTCAATGAATTTGCTTCGAGAAGTTTTCCCTCACAAACTGATTAGTCGCTTTGGAGACATAGATCGCCCGATTTGACCCCAATGGATTTCTTTTTGTGGGGATACCTCAAAGAGAGAGTATACACTAACAATCCGCAAAATATTGCGGATTTAAAAGAAAACATTCGTCGAGAAATCGGCGCAATTGAACCGAGCTTATTGCAGCGTGTGGCGCGGAACACGAAGCTCCGTTTTGAACAATGCGTGCAACTCGATGGAAGACATCTGGATGATGTAATCTTTAAAAAATAAAATCCGCACTTTTACACTATCTACTTTAACTTTTAAATAAACGATATTTCAAATAGTTTTTTTTTATTAATTTTTGAAAATATAAATCTGCCACCAGACACCCTGTACTACAAACTTAGTCCAGAGATTATTTTGTACAACTTCATGTCTTTTTTGTACAAAAACTTGTTTCCATCCAAGTTCAAAATAATTTTCCTAGAAAGTCCTTATAAAGTTCTACTTTTCAGATTTTTTTCATATTTTCTAAACTTATGGTTCAAAAGTTAGAGGGGGGGGACACATTGTTTTTTACTTTTGGAGCGATTATTTCCGAAATTATTGACAATATCAAAAACTGATTTTAGTAAACCCCTATTCATTTTTAAATACCTTTCCAACAATGATCACACGTTAGGGTTTAAATTAAAAAAAAATCACTTCCCACTTTACATATAGGGGGGCTACCCTAATAAAACATTTTTTTCCAATTTTTATTTTACCACTTTGTCGGCGTGATTGATACACATATTGGTACCAAATTTCAGCTTTCTGGCTGGCTGACATGGCGAAACTATAAGGGTTCCTAGTTGACTACGGAACCCTAAAAACATGATCGAATTCAATTCTTGTCTTTGTTAAAAGCTTCGCAATGTTCCATCCATCCATTCATACTAATATTGTAAATGTGATACTAACGCAGTCATTCGATCTGTCTGTCTGTTACCTTTTCACGATTTGGATAAACTAATAATGTATGGACTATGACATGTATAAGACATAGGACACATTTTATCGCAATAGGCCGACCCCGCAGGATAATTCTCGGAGCACACCGGGGCGAAAATATATCATGTACGTATTTACATGATATTTATGTTTCTATTAAAATTAAAACACGGAAGTACTACGATGACTTTGTGCTAGGTCAGTTCTGCATAAATAAAGCCTAGTCACGCTATACATCGCGTGTACGAGTTAATAACTACTTATAATAGAGGTAAACTGAGCCTTGTTTGTTTATATTTGTAAAAGATAATCTAACTTTATAGTGTGCTAATTAGTAATTAATCTTTTGACACTAAACTATTTAGTTTTATCTGTTCTATATGCTCGTGTTTGCTTGGAAAGATTTGATTCGGCAGATGTATGTTAATTAATCATTTCTGCACGCATACGCGTTAGTCAACTCTAAGCTTTTGTTTCCAGTAAGCTGCAATATGATATGATTAGAAAAGTTTTTTTTTTACATTTTTATTTGTAGACTCTAAAAAAAAAAAAGCCAGAAGAGATTTTTATTCTCATATGAAACACAATGTGAGTTGACATTTTTCTAGCCTGCTGTACCAAAATTCCAAAACATGTAAATGCAACTGGCATTACTCAAAAAGTTAAGGACAGACTTCTTAGAACATTTTTAGGTGTAATTGTTAAGACCCTGCCCCATCTCAGCAATACAGCCTGTATACATAATAATATGTCACTAATTGTGACACCTAAAATATCTATTTTATGAATTTTACAGGTTTCTTTTATTCTAGAAAAGTCTATCATACAGAGCACAGTGCAGTTGGCAACACGACCGCAGCGCATAAATGTGAACGTGCTAATAAATTATGTACCCCTCTATCGGTGACATTGAGTTGATTGATACAAGTAACTAGGCGGATTGGATTGGCTGCAATACGATCTATATTCATATTACTTCGAACGAAATACTGGTACTTCAATATTGGTAAGTAGTACAGTCATGCAGCATTAGATACCTACTTAGCTTCGAATACCGGACAATGTCATTAGGTTTTTCTTTCAGGATTTTTTCAGCGGGAGATTCCAATAGGCTAACTCACTATTAGACGGGACTAAAACATAACTAGCAATATGTGGGTGTGCTACCGATCGCGATAGAGATACACCTCTACCTCCCTTCGGGGAAAAATAGACGTTTTATTACACACAAAGCGACACATCCTGCTATTTCCAACATGTCATGGCCTCGCTTTGTATAGATTTGTCGTACAATGAGAGATCCATATAAACTGGTGTTGTCAGCTTGATTGGTCGTTGATCGACGGTCCCCAAAAATTTTATAAATATAAAAGAGATAAATATACAAGGTGTTAACTACTATTTGTTTTTTAACCCATTTTTAATCTTAATAGTCAAGCCTTCTTCTATATCGCTTGAAATTACTACCTGCATACCTCTTTTGCAGTATAAATAAAATAAAAGAAGAAAAAAACCAGATAAGAGCAAGAATTGCAGGTTGAATTCGTTGCGAAACTCAGTTGCGAAAATAACTCAATAATTATGCAATTTGCTGTTCCAAGAATAGGAGGTAGTAAAAAATATTGAACGAAAAAGTCAGTCTACAAAATCGTTTCTTTGTAATTATTTTAATGACAATCCAAAGGTATTTTTAATTTAATTACGTTTTCTGCTATCTAAATGCAGAATTGGCAAACCCATGGCACGCCATAGAATAGAATTCTGTCGGCATGGGATCAATGGAGATATAAAATGTAATTGTTTATCGTTGCCAATAATATTTGTCAATAAGTTGTTGTCAAGTCAAAGTCATAATAAAATTAAATCACATTCGGCACGTGTAGAAAAGTTTTGCAATAATCCACATCACGCGATATTTTATTACCTATTATAATATGTAAGTATAGGTTCTTTATACATAAGACTAATGTATGTACATATATCTATTATGTGCCAATCGTTCGACGTTATCTCCTAACAATAATAGGTGTGTGTCACTGAACTTAATGATATCGTACGATTTTGTTGATGTTTAATTAATTTGTCAAATAATTATTGTTTTCAGAAAATATCAGTCACTTGCTCATACTCATTACGTGAATGGAATTAGTTTACATGGTATAGAATACAGGTTTAGGGTTGCGCCACATCAATCGGCACGGAGTCGCTTTTTTGCATGCTCCATCCTTTTCTGACGCATAGAACCTTCAATTGCTAGCAAGTAACAGCATTCTGCTACGTGCGATATCACTAAGCCACCTTTAGCATTATATACTAGTCTGTCAATTAAAAAGTTGGGCTTTGCAATCTACTATTTGAACAACTATTTGTGTCTGATAGCTGTCATTTTCACGACCTGGTTGGAGCAAACTAAAGTTGGATACGGATGACCCAAAACCGAGTAAAGCTTGACTCACGCTAGAATTCGGCGGTCAATTTTCTAAAAAGAAGACAAAGAGAGACTTCACCCCCAGTCTATCAATTTCTTCTTTCACAAAATTGAATAACGTTTGCTAAATAAATCTCAGATCTCACCTTCACATCCTCCACTGCTCCTCTTCGACTGATTAAGTTTCTTATCAGCGTAAGACAGCCAGCGATCACCCAGAGCCAACGGGTTGATAGGCAGACTGCCCCCTAAAGGACACGGGCAGGGGTAGCAAGTAGTGACGGCCATTCGGTCTTCTAAGGTCGCGGCGTCGAAGACTGCGAAGCGTTCGGAGAAGGATACCACCACGGATCGCTTGTTCGCCAACACATCGAGAATGGGGTTCTTGAATTTTATGCTTTTTACCTATTGACAGAAAAGTTTCAGTCAAAATTTGTGAATCGAAAAGGGATGAGGAAAATCAATAACACATTTGGAACTGGCAAAATTTGAGTGGTGACAGAAAACACGACTTTTGTGAATTGTAAGGTCAACTTATCGTCTGTTAATAACCTGAATGGATGGCAACTGGCAACATTATTATTAATACTTAAACAATGATGGCTCTAAAAAGCCATAGAACGACCCTAGAAGATGTAATAACAGAAGACAGTTTGACTCCTTCCGAGTTCTTCGGTATTTGAAAGGACCAAAAACATGAAGTCCATCTCTTAGGCCTCGTTTCCACGATGCGACGTCAGATAATCGTGTTATTTTATGTATTTAAATGTGTAAAAATTTAAGTGTCGTTCACAACATACTTAGAAGACGACGCGATTACTGTCGTCCATGACTTTAGCCAGCTAAAAACCAACGATAACATTAATCGTCACGACGACGTAGTGGGAACGGGGCCTTAGAACACAATTTATTTTAGACACGCCTCCATAATGACATGAGTATATTTACGTGTTTGTCTCCGGTTTGAGATAAAAACGTATCACATTCAGTTTATTGCCCGAATGAAACTGTAGTAGCAACGATAATGTTTTGTTTCCCGTAGTATTCAGTAAATCAGCACTATTATGACTACCTACTTCGATATCGAAACCCTGCACGTGTAAGTCTAGGTCAAAGCAACTCCTTTTATCTTACTATTTACTTATTCAGACTGAATATTAAATCGATTTAATGTGCATAGAATTTATTTTAGTTTAGTTCTAAGTTACTTAAAATAGTATAGTATCATGTGGTATCATGATACTTGCTACTAATTTTATAAATGCGTAAGTTTGCAAAGATGTATGGACGTCTGCTACTTTTACGCTAAAACTGACCGGATTTTGATGAAATTTGGCAAACAGATAGTTTTTATTTTTAACCAGGATCACAATACATAGGATACTTTTCATCCCGATAGTACGATCTTCGCGTGCGAAGCCACAGGCATAAGCTAGTACCTACTAGAATAAAAATAAACATATTTTTTTAACATAAAGATAGATAGAAATAACTTGCTCTGAAGACTATATTATAAATACGCTGAAATATCGAGTCCTTTACGTTTATCAATATTCGATTTTCGTGCTTATTTCGATACCTTCAAGAAAAAACAAAATTATGTATCTGTCTATGTATTAGTTGCTGCCAGTTAGGATTGCAATAGCGGTCATTGACACACCTTCATTTATTAAAGTTTTTAACTTTTAAATCCAAAAATAAGCCTGTTCAAGTCTTGAATTTTAATCTATCGTAATCATTAACATTGTTTCGTATGAAAAACGATACATAGTTCACTTATAGTACTTACAGGATTATATCCGTGATTTTCCTTTGTTTCTATGAGCTCCCGATATTTCAACGCTGTTGCAAGCATCATGATCGCGGGAATACTGAAGAGATATGCGGGTGGGACGAAAATTATTAATTACTAGCGGACGTCCCGCGGTTTCACCCGCATAGTTCCCGTTCCCGTGGGAGTACGGGGATAAAATATATCCTATGTTACTCGTGGATAATGTAGCTTTCGAATGGTGAAAGAATTTTTAAAAACGGTCCAGTAGTTTTTAAGCCTATTCATTACAACCAAACAAACAAACAAAGTTTTCCTCTTTATAATATTAGTGTAGATGAGCAGACAAATCTGTCTGCACATATTTGTCTTTTTTTCGTCAAAAACAAAGGAAAAATCACGGATATAATCCCGTAAGTACTTTAAGTGTAGTGAAAAACCGTGAAAGTCTAAAACGATACATAGTTCATTTGATTTGGTTCGTACGAAGAGATATTAGGGAAGGGGCAATGACCGCTATTGCGACCTTAACTGGCAGCAAATATAGCAATGCCCTTGTTTTTTTTCATCTTCAATATTTAAAATAAAGCTCACCTGTTCACCTCCTCTGATAGAAATAAAGCTGAGCGAGCAGAACGACGGGCCTGGGCTGGCAGAGTCACACAAGGCGATAAGGGGCCTCTTCGATGCGAAGCAGTCGCCGTGCTGCGGAGTAGGCAGTATACGGAGCACCCTCACTGTGCCTTGTCGCCATGACAACACCTCCTGGGCCTCCCCGGTAGGAGGGATCAACCATACTTGGACCCCAGACCCATAGCCCAGAATTAGGAGTAAAGGAGACACGTCATTGTCGCTGTCTCCTTCTGGTGTTGGCTCGTTTATGTCCGCTGTTTCGAACCTGTTTGAATAAAGTTTTAAAGTCTGGATTTTTATCTTTTTATGTAGGTAGGTACCTATAATAAATGTACATTACTCAGAGCGACCCCAAAGGTTTGGATTGCTTTGTAAACCGCGGGTTTTTTATTTAGTGCGCATTTCGGAAACATATAGGTAATATAAAAATGTCTTTGTATGGCGAAACTTTGAAAATGGGGTCAATGTAGAATAAATATATTCTGACTCATGAAACAGTAATAAGGTTTACCACAGACACTATGGTTCTTTTGTTATTCATTACAAAATGTTCACCTACCCTACCTACACTAATAAAAAATGCAAAGGATTGATGTTGGTAGTATCCACCTGCATGCATTCACAAGCAATTACACACAATCAATAACCTACATCGGCTTCACCCAAGGATGGCACTCATGGCAATTGACTCTTGATTCTTTACAATGAAAATACATATGTAAGCAATTCATCATCTTTTCAGCCAAAAGACGTCCACAGATGGACATAGGCCTCCCCCGAGTGTCGCCACATTGACCGGTCCTGTGCGACTCACATCCAACGGATTCCCGCAACCTTCACCAGGTCATCGGTCCACCTAGTGGGTTGTCCAACGCATCGGCTTCTGGTTCGCGGTCGCCACTCCAGAACTTTGCGGCTCCATCGGCCATCCGTTCTGCGAGCAATGTGCCCTGCCCACTGCCACTTAAGTTTGGCAATTCTCGGGCTACGTTGGTGACCTTGGTTCTCTTGCGGATGTCTTGTAAGCAATTTACTAAACTTAAAAACTAGTTCTTGAATGATATTGTACAGTACAGTGCCTAGTTTGAATCTAGGTTTATGTAGGGATTAGTTTTAAATCTACAAGTAATGGAGATCCATGCCTGACTTAATTACGAGGATTTTCCTTATCCAATGGTTTGCGGATCACTGGGTTGAATTTTAGAGTAAGAGTACTTTAATGAAACTCATTTTACCTCGCCCACTGTATAACATCCTTGGGGTCAACGGTCGACGAGGAGGAGAGCGTGACGTCGTTAATGAACCCCGAGACCGCGTCGATGATGCTGCGGTCGCTCGGTGGCTGGGACGGCACGGTGAGCGGTCCCCCAGACCGCACGTGCCGCGGCGACTCCGCTGACATGCTGTGTGAGCGTCGCCTGCAAATAAGTCAATGTTACACAATATCAAAGGCCCCTATATTAGAGAGGAGGCCTGTGTCCCAGCAGCGGGAACATTAATAGGCTGATGATGATGATGGTGATGACACAATATTAATATTCATAGATATTTTCTCCACAATACCAAGTCCATCAAAATTAACCACCATATTGACTTTTTTCTCTTGTCATCTTAGTATTTAGGTACTGTGTTTTTAAAACTACCCACTGTTGTGTTATTTCTGCACTATTGTATATTGTAATTTTATTATCATTTTGTTTTTTTTGCATGCTGTGTCTATCGCATTATATTGTATAGTAGCTATGTTTGAACCAAATTAATATTGTTGTATTTAGCCAAAAGGTTAACTGGTAGATGGCAGACTGCCCTGTGGCATTAAGTCGGCCAGTAATTTTCAATAAATAATCAGGGTTTAATGTTCCCCCTGCTGGCACGCAGACTTACTCTCTGTGTGAGTATTCCAGCACCTGGACTCAGTGCAGGTTGTCTGATACGGTAGCCAAGTGATATTTGCCAGGTATAGTTGCGATTGAAGTTGGTGTAATTGATGGTTTGGAGACCAGAAACGACCCTAAGTTTACACAAGATAATACTTTAAGTCACCTGTTGAAAAGTAGGGTATCAGAATAATTTTGTACCAATTTTTAAGGTGATAGTATGTAAAATTAACAGTAGGTATTATTTGACTGTGAAAACAAATAATAATATAATAAGGTCAAAGAAGTGTTAAAGATTCTAACTGACTCATGAAACTGGCAAGCACCATTATAGACATAACATTGAATATTTCAAATATTCATGATAAGAAAACTGTCTGATAATGTAACTGATAAATGATCAGATCACAAACAAACAGTTGTGTGAAAGAAAACAATAATATTATCATAGAAAATCTCTAAATAAATCATTCTTGCAAAAGAATGTGCAACATTGAAAAATCTTCAAATTATTGCAATGTCCAGTTGCAATACAAAAGGAGTTGATGCAATAGTTAAGGAAAACTTTATATTTAAATACAAACTTACCTTAACAGACTGAATGTAAAGTAGCCTTGACCATTTTTATACTAAAAACATGTTTTGTTTATGTAGGCACTTTGAATGTAATGACTAGGTTTTATGATATTTTTAACACTTGAATGGTTTGAAGACCCTCAGTAAATAAATTGAAACTTCAGACAAAAAATAATATTTAGTAAATTAATAAGTGGGTACACGAAAGAAAAAGAGACAAAACAGATCTTCTGAAGATACGCGCGATTAGTTCGAAAAAAAATATTGAGATTATGTAAGATAAAACAAAACACTATCACAACACCTTATGATTATTCAGTCATCAAAATAATAACACTAAAATGTTTATGTTGTTTTGAAACAGCTGGTAGCACTACTATGTACACACTAGCTATGTACTTCAAACTTAAAAGGGGACCGAGGACAAAGGAAATCGATGAAGTCTAAACACCCTACGTTCTGGCCAAATCTAACTTTATTAATGCGTATTCTGAACATAATATGCGTCTTACATAATACACTCACCTCGTTTACGAAAACAATTCTCATTTTAAATCCATTTTCGAGTAAAATGCTATTGCGTCGTACTGGCAGTCGAAAACAATGACGTCACACGAATAAAAACAAAAACTCTAAACAAACATCACTCACTCGCGCACTCAAGCAATTATTTCATTAATACAACTCTCATTTAATAAATTAATCAAAAATAAATTAGATTTTATGTACAAAATATACAACAATTTACGGAACAGATGATTTGAATGACAATACCCTAACGCCCACTTGTTCGTTTGTAGATGTGTGTGTGCATCATACGACAAAGCATTCGTTCCATCTGTATACAAAATACACACATTGACATATTGTCATTGTGTGGAAAAACACCGCGGCAAACACGATGTTACTTCACAGATACGACAAAAATTGCGATACTGGGAAACCATCACTTTTTCAATGAATGAAACTAAATAAAGCAATACAAAACACAACACTATTAATCAGTATTTAACAAAGGTTGCATTTTACATTACAACTATTTTTTTAGCTCATGCAGAGACAAAGAATAAAATATTGGAATAATCTTAACATTGATCTGTTGAACTGGAATTTTGCCTTCTGGAATAAATACATACTCTTTGATCATTTACTGGAAAGAAATGTTCCGTTTCTTGCAGAATATTACTAATTTTGAGTTTAAAATTTGTCATTAATTGACCTTTTTGTTTAAAAGTTTCATTTATATCTTAGTTATAATTTTGATGAAACTATTAAAAATTAGATATTTATCCTGTAAGTCACATGTTCGCTACTTTCACGCTCCGTTCTACGTGCAACGTTTATTAACATAACACACTGCTAAAGTGAGATTTGTAAAAGAATATGACTATCATGTCATTTTCACGGTTTCCTATAATTATTTCTCTTTTAATTTTACTGTCAAGTTCTCAGTCATACTCAAGTTCAACAAAGAAAAACATACTAATTATTTTTGTGGATGACTTGCGCCATCTTACGGACGAAACGATCAACTTACCGAATATCAAAACACTGGCGGACAAAGGAGTTAATTTCAAAAACGCCTTTGCGCAGGTAACACTTATCTTTTAATGATTATAAACCTAGGAATTTGAGTAATTTGCTTTTTTGCATATTTTGTGGATTGATGAATGAGTTACAATTTGAAAGATGGGCCTACCCCGTCTGCGCAGGCTCTATCAGTTAGTCGTAAACAACTGTTTTAATATTTTACCCGCTTGACTTGTTTCAGCAAGCTCTATGCGCCCCGAGCAGAAACTCCATGCTGACTGGTCGTCGCCCCGATACACTCCGCCTATACGATTTTTACAATTACTGGCGGGAGACAATAGGCAATTTCACTACCCTCCCGCAATTCTTTAAAGAAAACGGCTATGAAACGTATTCTGTCGGAAAAGTCTTCCATCCTGGAATAAGTTCTAACTTTACAGATGATTACCCATATAGCTGGTCTGAGTACCCTTTTCATCCTCCAACTGAGAAATTCAAAGATGCTGCTGTCTGCAAAGATAAAGAAACCAAGAAGCTTCACAAAAACCTTGTATGTCCAGTAAATATTAAGGATCAACCAGGCAGAACATTGCCAGATTTGGAGTCCTTGGAACATGCTGCGAGTTTTCTTTCAAATAGGAACAACAGTAAACCATTCCTGCTTGCTGTAGGGTTTTATAAACCACATATTCCGATTAAGTTTCCTGAACAGTATCTTGGTAAGTCTTGAAATTATTCCAACTCAGATTTATACGGATTATTTTACGAGTAGCATGAAATTTTGCCAAAAATATTTTTGACCTAATTAAAAAGTTGCAGTTTTTTGA
Organism: Xestia ashworthii; assembly: GCA_950022955.1. Lineage (NCBI taxonomy): Eukaryota > Metazoa > Arthropoda > Insecta > Lepidoptera > Noctuidae > Xestia > Xestia ashworthii. The sequence goes on from OX465555.1 coordinate 20,592,020, forward strand.
TAAGCCAGCGTTATTTTCCTGGTTTCATTCTTGATAAGCAGTTGCTAAGAGTACTTTTTACCAAACTGTATAATTTGAATAAAATACAAATCAAACGTATTTTTTTTTACATAAAAACTAACAACGCCTCCCGCTTAGTAGCAGTTGTTACATACCTACCTACTCAATTTGCTTCGTACACATAATGATAATGTTCTATCATCATACACCCACGCCTGTAACCCGATTTTTCTTTATTTTTCAGAAAGGATACCAATAAACAAAGTGAGGCCCCAAAAGCATCCCTACATGTCAGCTGACATACCGCTTGTGTCCTGGCATCCTTGGACAGATGTCCGGCGTAGAGACGATATTGCCAGACTCAATATATCCTTTCCACTAGGCATTATGCCTTGTGATTGGTCAATTAAGATAAGACAAAGTTACTATGCAGCTGCGTTGTATGTGGATGATTTGGTCGGAGAGTTATTGAGCTACGTTGATAGAAAGAAAACTATTGTGGTTCTGACGAGCGATCATGGTAAGTATTTCTATCAAGTATTAGTCCTTGCAATTTTTTTTAATGACAGCTGCAACTAGGGAATGCAATCCGGACTATCCGTGATCCGAAAAATCCGGATTTCGCCACATTTTTACTCAACTTTCAAATCCGGATTTGAAAACCGAATCCGGATTTTCTGAACAATAAGAAATTGTTATTCGTGGGCTACCTTTTCGCGCGAATATTCGAAAATTTGCTCATCAGCCGAAAGCCTAACAAGCATATTCAGTGCATTCAATGTCGATTCAGAGCGAGTTTTTTCCGCAGTAGGTATTGAGTGTACCAAATTCGTAGCAGGTTAAACGATAGCACTTTAGATGCCTCATTGGATTTTTCACCAGCAACTTGCTTTGAAATATAAACATGTGGAATCTGAGGTACCGTACTACAAGTATGCACCCGACCCAGTTCTCGATAAAAATCATATCACGTTGTACTAAGATCACCTATTATTTAATTATTGACAGGACTATTGTCGCCAATAAGCCTGACATAGCGGATAGACAGATCAGCATGGCTTAGTAAAATAATAAATAATATTTCCACGCCACACAATTCCCAAACCACTGTAACTCCTGAAAGCTAGAATCAACAGTGGCGACCACCAGAAAAGCGCCGAGACAATGAAGCTCGACGAAGACCCAGAGAATGAATTTAACTGTCTTGGATCCTGCAACGAAATTAATCAGCAAGTATAGCGAAGGAGTAGGAAAAACCCGTAATTTCCACTTCCCTCCATATCATCAGAAGACAGAACGAAACAAGGCCAATAGGCACAATGGGACCTTTAGAACTGGGATAGGCCCAGACGACGAATATCTGTCGAGGCTTTCTTTAGGCGGTTGGATCAAGGGCCTTTTTCGGGAGGCAGTACTCCTCGATATGGCCCGTATGGTGCGGAGGTTTCTGTCTCTGGATCCCCGGTAACCACTGGTAGCTTGAACCCTGCTCCCGACACTGGCGGACCACAATTTTGTTTTTTAAGAAATATAAAAAAAAATGTAAAATATATATATTTATAATGGCTATAAATCGAAACCAACCAAGGTATTGCATTTGAACCCATTCACACAAAAATAAGAAACATCGTATTAATTAACGAATATGGGCTTTGTTAGGGAGATTTGTTTATTTTCATGAAAAATCCGTAAAATCCGGATAATCCGGATTAGACCAAAAATCCGTTACTTAAAATCCGGATTTTGAAACTGAACGGATTTGCATTCCCTAGCTGCAACCCAACAGCAGCCTTATTCTCACGAGCATAAAGATCAGTTTTTTTTTTTAATATTTAAGGACTAAGTACTTACCCATTCATATTGGTAGACTTAAAATTTTTAGCCTAATTTTCTGTCCATAAGATCGAATATCCTTTGTGATTCCAGGATGGTCTTTAGGTGAAAATGGATTGTGGGCGAAATACAGCAACTTCGATGTAGCTTTAAAAGTTCCGCTTATTTTCTCAGCGCCAGGAATCTCTTCAAAGAATATACATACTCCTGTTGAGTTAGTAGATTTATTCCCGACTCTGGTAGAGCTTAGTGGCTTGTCACACGATATACCTAAATGCCAGATCAAAGATAGATCTGTTCTATGTTTTGAAGGTAAAAGCTTAAAACCACTAATGACAGACGATTCTAAATCATTTGGCAAGTATTTTGCCATAAGCCAATATCCAAGACCAAGTGTTTACCCTAAAAAGAACTCTGATAAACCTCGTTTAAAAGAAATCAAAATAATGGGCTACAGTATAAGAACAAAAAGATACAGATACACAGAATGGATCTCATTTAATAACACATTATTTACAATTGATTGGAACAAACTATATGGCTTAGAACTATATGATCACTTTATAGATCCTGACGAATCAAACAATCTATATTTGGTACATAAATATACATTTATTAAACAATATCTGTCTAGATTGTTAAGATCACACGTTAATAAAAACTATACGAACTAACTTAACACATTAAATTAATCACTACCTTACGTTTAACTAAAATTAATAATTGCACAAATAGGTAGAGGTACCATAAAGGTGAACACACAGCAACGCCCGGTTTTCTAAAAGTGTTACCAACACAAAATTTTGATATCCAACTGTCAAACTAATGTAAATTGCTGTGATTGGCTGATTGAACTATCAACAGCCAATGAAATCACTTGTCATAAATTAAATTTGGAATGTAGATTAGATTGGCCTTTTAGAAATCATGTAAGATGCACTTTAGCGCTAATTGCTTTTAGTCTCACTATCATTACTATTAGTAATAGCACTCTTGGAATTCATGTATCATAGATTAAATCATTAGATAAGTCTAGATTTCAAATGCTTTTCTGTTGCATATGAAAGGACTCGTAGGACGGTAGGACCAACAACATTTAAAAATAAAATGAACTAGATATGTGTTAAATAATTTACTTATTATATTTAATTTTCGTCGGGTTTCATTTGCCATGTATGTATATGTTCTGGATTGAATCTAGTCCCTGAGACCCCTTTGTATCCAGCGGACCTTGCAGCTCGTCTGCGTTCACCTTAAATAATAATATATACTTTGTTTAAATAAATAACTCGTATAATAACATTAATCTACGATCGACGCGTACGCAGGAGCCGTACGCGCCACAGACACCGCACTTTCGGATGGTCCCGCGCACCTATCCGGATCGTAGGTACGCGCCGCGCCGAATCGCATCCATCATTTTCACAAATGCAAAAAAAACACAATGAATTGAATTTCTGTTCGGCACTCGCCGCACGCGCTGAATTTGAAGACGTCATCCGCCTGCGCTGGTGGAATCCGTATAAGTACCCCAGCATCTTACTGAAATGCGGGTTGTTCGGCGCTAATCATGCTATTTCACAAGATTTATAAAATGCGATGACTGCAGCGTGCATGGCTGTCCTGTGACGCGTACACCTTAGGGTAAAAGACTCCAGGGTAGCGCGGGAAATAAACATTTTCTTACGTTTTTGTGATCTTTGAACAAAATATGATTCGCGGACGCATGCCACATGCGGCCGTTTTAAAGAATTGAAAATTCGAATTTCGCGGGCTATCCTAGCCCCTTTTGGAATGAAAACTAAATATTTGTGCATGATATTAAATGACAAGAGTTCGAATTGGCTGTTTTAATTAATAATAACCAGTACCAATAAGCATTCTGACCCGATTATTCTGATTGTTTATTTCTTAGTAGCATGTACTCTGTCACACCTTTTAATTGGACCTGAGGCAGTCAAATTAATAATGGAATGTTAGTTAGATATTCTTACTGTTATCGTATAAGTCGTACTAAGTTAAGTAGGAAGACATATTTGAACATTTAACATCAGGTCTGTAATCCCTGGAGGTCTAGGCAGAGGTGTATCTGTCACAGTAAAATTGTAAAACACGTTAGATTGTAAAATAACAAGAGAGATTGTAAACTCTCGAAATATTGTCCAAACGAACATACTGCTTACAATAAAACACATTTTTTTTCGGTAGATTGTAATCTATCGAAATGAAACCGTAATATTGGGAAATGCATGCGATGGAAGTCAACTCGCGCGGTGTGGAGAAGAGGGAGGGAAGGAAGGGTACCCCTTGTCAAATGGTGGTACCATTCCCTCATGAAAAGATAATGTACCATTCCTGAGAAATACCGAATAATATAACCTAACCTCAAAACACTTTATATTCCCCTAAAAAGCGTAGTCACTTTGCCCGGCCCGGGAATCAAACCAAGGACCTCGACTAGACCAACGAGGCAGTCACACTGGAAGTAATAGCTTAAATCGTTAAATATATAAATCATGATAAGTCAATACTTCATGGATAACTTTTAACTTACAAGTAAAAGTCACTTATGTGCGTGTTCACCGAAAAGATAACAGTCTGATTATCTAAAAACTGCTGTCACTGTGACATTTTCCCATACAAAAATGTGTTTTAAACAGCTGTTTAAGGTCCGTGTTCACCGAGAAGATAACAGCCTGATTATCGAAAAACAGCTGTCAATGTGACATGTTCCCATACAAAAATGTGTTTTAAACAGCTGTTTTAGATAATCAGACTGTTATCTTCTCGGTGAACATGGACCTTAAACACACTAGATAATCAGACTGTTAATTTTTCGGTGAACACGGACCTTAGTAAAAGATAAAATATAATCAATAGATCGTAATGTTAAACTAATTGGCCGGGCCCTTGAAATAATCAGTATCGTTATCCATATCAGATCCTTAACAAAACACTTAAGTTTTACTACGTACTGTCCTACTATACTATAGGTACATAATCTCTAACAATATACAACACACAAAGGAATTGGATTATTTCCTGTCTATGTTCCGCCATTTTATTTTATTTTCAAAATAGCAGCCATGTATAAAGCCTGTATGTATAAATCAATAGCTGGTATCAAAACGAACAAGTTTTATATGAGACCGTCTTCTAAAGCAGGAATTTTCAAAGTGGTCGACATAAACAAAAATTGATTTTCAGGGTTGAGGAGGTCTAAAAATAGACCCCTATTACTTAACACAAGTTCTTTTTCGAAACTTTCAAGATACCAACTTGTTTAGAATAACTATATTTTTTGTTAATAGGAAAAAAACAGCATTTGTAAGTAATTTAGCTATGGGGATCTGAGGTATCACTTCAGTTTGGGAATCCCTGTTCTTAATCGTCACGTTTCCGTGAATAAATAAAACAAAATGGCGGAAGCTAGACATGATAAAAAAATTCAAACCCTGTTCTAAAAAGCATCAACTATAGTTGCTGCCAGTTAAAATGACAATACCGGTCATTATGTTAGTTAAGAACTTGAATAAATCTAGGTGGGTCCACCTACTTTTATTGAAGTTCTTAACTTTGAAAACCAAAAATAAGCCTGTTCAAGTCTTGAACCATCATCTATTGTGACCTTTAACATTTTTTCGAATGAAAATCTACATAAATGTACATGGTTCATTTAAAAAAATAAAATAAATAAAAAAACTTGAGAGGTGTCAAGGGACACCCGGATGGAACGAAGTTCTGGCTTGCTTTCTATAAGAGAGAGAGAGAGACAGACAAAAAACATGCGACGCTACACAGCTTACAATAGCTTACTATAGCACAACATTATTTCCCCGTTTTGGTTTTTTAAAACAACTTTCAGCGTTGCGAATGGCAAAAATTACGAAAACGGCCGGAGGGTGTTACTCAGTGCATTCCCAACTACTAGCGACATCTAGTAACACAACGGAGTAGTACTTACATATTTTAACAATAGATGTCGCAGTTGCCAATATTATTAGTACCACTCATACACATTGGATGGCGCTGTTCTAAAAAATATAAAGTGTCGTGACAACTTTTCGTAAGATTTTTTTCCGTCTAGCCCCTTTTCACAACGCGCGATAAGGAACTTCGTTCCAATATCGCTGGACATTAACACACAGCGCCATCTAGTGCCACACTAAGCAAGGCTTGTGTCGTGGACACCAGATAGTTGATATACTACATATATACTTTTTTGTTTGTAAATACATACTTATTATACATATTTAAACTAGGGATCCATCCGATATCGATACCGATAGCGATATATCGGCGATACTTCGGGTTTGCCGATATATCGGTATCGGCGATATTTTTATGGCAGATTCAACGATACCAGACCCAAACTTGAAAAAAATGGCGCAGAAGTACTTACTTTAGTTTCCAAATGAGTTCTGTCGCATCTGAGAGACTATTTTCCACCGCAGGTCTTATTCAAACAGACTTGCGAAATCGCCTTTGCCCGCAAAGCTTAAGAATACTTTGTTTTTTAAATAAAAATCTTATTAATGTTAATTTTGATTACTAAAACTATTAATTAATTGTGTTTTATTTATTCTACCTTCCTTTTTGAATTCAATAAGCGTACCGGTATCAGTAGGTATCGCCGATATTTTTATAACAGTATCGGTATCGGTATCGTATCGGCAAAAAGGCGTATCGAGGCATCCCTAATTTAAACATGGATGTTTAACTTAGGGATGACTCGGAAACAAATGTCCATGCTCAGTCATCAGTCATCACACAAACATTTGCTCCTACCAGGATTCGATTTCGAACCCAGGACCCTCAGAACGTAAGGCAGCCCTCACTACCACTACGCCATTCAGTCGTCGAAATTTGTTTTGGTTCGTACGAAGAGTAGGGAAAGACCGATATTGTCATCTTAACTGGCACCAACTATATAGCTCTATACATATAGATACAGTCTTTGGTATAACTTGAGAAAACATCATACTAAGCTCTGCTTCTCTTCATGCACTGGTTTCCGAGAGTTCTCCTCCATTTCTTGTTGTTTGAACCGAGCGTAGAGGCAACTACTCGATAGTACGATGATATTGGATGTCCACCAGAGCATATTCTTGGTTTCGTTGTACCATTGAGTTGCTATGACGGTTTGGGCGCAGGCTTTCGCTGTGCCTGAGATGTTGTGGGTCAGTGGAGAGGTGACCTGAAATTGATACCATTTGCTGTTTTAGAATCGGTAATTATAGAAGGTGTAAACAGACTTTAACGGACCTTTCATGAAGCCGTCAACCCATCAATTCTGTACGCAACATTATTGCTGAGAAACGATTGGGATGAAAACTCACGTTTTACGGTAGGGCTCAACTCACTCATAACACTATGCGGATGCTTTGAATGGTACGGGGGTCATGGAAATACCTCCATATCCTCAAAACATATCATATCACATCCTCCAAAGTAAATATAAAAAAAAAAAACTTATGACCCCCAATATTTCCGAAGACTAAAGGGTTCTCAGAAATGGTCCAAAACACAAGAAAAAACTCAAGACGGGGAGAACACTTGCTTTGTGGCAAACGGCACACATTCAGTCGATGGTAGTACTTTGACCTTGAGTTGGCCTAGGATTAGTATGCAATTACAATTGAAGAAGTCAACTTGTACTGGTTTTATAGCCATTGTTATGCGACCTTCAGCACGATAGCCTTTGTTAAATTAAATGACCTAATTCGAGATGGATGCTGTGTTATATAAGATGATTATTATGGCTAGAAAGGCATTGAATTGTGTGATTGTGGCTAACACAGAAGAATCGAAAAAGAAGACATAACATAACATCACGGCTGTAATCCCCAAAGTGTTAGGCAGAGGTGTACTTAATAGTACACCCACATTTAGCCAGCCATGTTTAAGTCCCATGTAATAGGGGCGAGCCTATTACCATCAAAAGAGCACAAATCCAGACTCTGTGGTTGCTACTGAGAAATTCCTGATGGAAAAACCCAAAAACACTTTGCACGACCCGGGAATCGAACCCAGGACAGAACCTCATGCTCGGCAGTTGCGTTTCTGAGACCAACGACACAGTCGAGGAATAAGAAGACATCATCACCATCATCATTTCAGCTGAAAGACGTCCACTGCTGGACATAGGCCTCCAAGAATAAGAAGACATTCTGCGCATAAATGATGATGATGCAACTACAGCGTTATATTCAGTTTCATTATGTATTGGATTCAATAAGAATAAACTCTAGAAATAAACTAGTTACGTTACAACTTTGCATATAAATGAGAAGATAAGAAATATAAACACATTAAGTAGAGCTCACCTTTATCTGCAATGAAGTGAAGTATCCAATAGCGAATCCACACACACCTCCAATTAACATTTGGAACCAGAAATATGAACTAACAAAATTGGTATAATTCCACAATACAGACAGTTCCCCATTCAGTATAATTAAAGGCAAGAATAATATTATAGAATAGGCATTATTATAATAAGATAACAACCAAACTTCTTGGTTTACGCTAGGCAAAACCTTTTTTGTGTAGATGGAGTATAAAGATAGCATTAGAGATCCGATTACTCCATATACTGTGCCTATTAGAGAAAATGAACCTGAAACAAATAAAAAATAGGTGAATGTCTTTATTTTCAAAGTTATAAAATATCGCTAGACATTACACACAGCGCCATCTAGTACCACACTAAGCAAGGCCTAAAGTTAAACCAGATAGTTAAGATATACTACATATATTATTATAATACTTTTTATTTGTTAATACATACATATAAACATTCATGACTCGGAAACAAATGTCCACGCTCATCACACAAACATTTACCCCTACCGGGATTCGAATCCAGGACCCTAAGAACGTAAGACAACCTCACTACTGCTACGCCATTCGGGTCTCAGGGGCGTCATAAACGGGTTCAACATAAATAAGGTAGCGAAACTCCGTAGCTGTGATGGAAGAACTTAACTATTGTAATCATTCATGATGATGTAGTTATCACTATCAGCCTTCTGCAGTCCACTGCTGGACATAGGCTTTCTTAATCGCACGCCACTTAACTCGATTCTCAGTAACTCTCATCCAGTTGCTACCAGCCTCCCTGCGAAGATCGACACTCCACCGAGCCTGAGGGCGACCCACCGCTACGTTTACCGATTCGTGGTCTCCAATCAAGAACACGTCTAGGTCAACGGTCATCGGTTCTACGGCTAATATGACCGACGTTGCCAAGTCAGTTTACTTATTCTGTGAGCTATGTTGACTACATAAAAATCATTTCTTTTTTTTCATCTTGTTTTGATATACTCTACTTACCAGGCCTGCGGAATTTAGAACCCTTATGTTTGATGTTTATATAAAACATCGACTACCGTTTGTTTTACATAGCGACATTCACCCACATAGCGCGCACGTGCTGGTAATTTGGTAGATTATTTTTCAAAGGATGCGAAAAGAAGTTATTTTTTATCACCGGATATAGGTACATAAATTGTATCTATCTATGCTTCCTGTCGCGAAGCCGGTAAATGCGAGCAGTACAGGATACGTGGGGCCAACTTAGGAGAGAGTTAGTGCCTCACAATTTCAACATTCTATCACTCACTCCGAGTCTGTAAGAGACAGATAAGAAAGTAAGAGTAAATCACTACATATTATAAAACAGTCTCCCGGCACGTCTGTCTGTCCCTATGTACCTATGCTTAGATCTTTAAAACTACGCTACGGATTTTGATGCGGGTTTTTATAATAGACTGATTCAAGAGGAAGGTTTTAGTATCTAATTTTACGCGGGCGAAGCCGCGGGCATCGGCTAGTGTGTTATATAGGTTTCGTTTTTCCTTTAATTAAATTTGGAATCAACATAACATCACGCCAGTAATCTGTGAAGGGTTAGACAGACGTGTAACCATGTAGGTACTGGTACACCCATATTTCGCGAGTTTTGTTTGAATCCTATGTAAGCGAGCCTATTGCCACCAAAGGGATACAAATCCAAACTTCGCGGCTGCTACCTGCTATGAGAAATTTCTACAGGTATAACACTGCCCAACCTGGGAACCCAACCCGGACCTTGTGCTCAACAGTCAGACGCGCTTGCAACAACTAGACCAACGAGGCAGTCATAATAACTCAAATAATGATCTTGACTTGATTCTTGTGGTATAATAACTGACCCACGCAACTTCGTCTGCGTCATATAAAAGAGAAAAAGCCCAAAAAAGGAATAAATATTCTCCGTTTTTGCAACATTTTTCATTTGTGCTCCGCTCCTATTGGTATTTATTTATATTATCGTGTGGTTAGTTGCCTAACCTGGTGTCAGAGTTTTTATGCCGCCCAAGGGCCTCTGTCTTGGCTTTACATACCGTCGATAAATATCTCTCAGGCATGTTGATTTCCTCACTAGGTTTTCCTTCACCGAAGCAAGTGATAATGATTGGTTATAGCGTGATGTTATACATATAGCCTATAACTTTCCTAGATAAATGGACTATCCAACGCAAAAAGATTTTTTCAATTTCAATCAGTAGTTCCTGAGATTAGCGCGTTCAAACAAACAAACACACCTCTTCAGCTATATATATAATATTAGTATAGATTTGTTTATGTAAGAAGATTGATAAAATATAAGTACATTCGGAATTTCGGACCCTACCTAAAGTTGCATCCACAACGAAATCACTTTTTGCTGAGCGACAATTGGCAACTGTAATTTATCATTCTATAGAACTACCTCTTAAAATATTTAGATTAAAGTAATTGGTATTGACTTGGCTAGGTTGTTCTAACATCTTTTTTAATCATTTATCTCATTTCTTCTTGCTGTTGTCATTGCAGCATATTTTTCTATTACTTTTGTGGCATTTGTTATAACATTTTGTTATCCGTCCTACCTATCAACACCTCTTGTAAACATTGCTTCTTAAACAGGAGTTTTATTTACCGGAAAATGCTTTTTATTTGCTACTCTGAATTTATGACGAACGTAAAAGTAAAGTAATATAAAACGCCGACAACTGAAAAACCATCGCGCGTTAACAGACCATCTTTACAAGAACGCGGAATAATTGTTTTTTATCGTCTAACATGACGGAAGTGTCATCATCAATTTCCGCTAGATCTCACGATTTGACCCTCCAAAGTTTTTATATGGATTTTTTTAATAGTCTCTATGAGAAAAAGCTACTGACCTCGGTAGTTCTAAAAGAAAACAGGGGGAAATAAAGTTGATGGATGAGATCTACGGGCCAATCCAATAGGCTTGTGTCCTAAAAAAATCTAATTAGTCCGTCAGTTAGATTATAAAAAAATATTTGACCTGTATTTTTTCTTTTGTTACATAAACCAAAATTGACGAAGATACGACGCTTTTAAAATTCGCAATACGTCACGCCGTGCTATAGTTTTTAGTGCGTTGTGACGTCACGAGCCCCCACTCCCGAGTTTTGATGCGTTTTATCTTTGTCAGTACTCAGTGATTTACAAAAACAAAAAATACGTGTCCATTATTTTCCAATAAGTACTCTAACTGACGGACTAATCAGTTTTGCAATTTATTGATGGTGGAAACTAGCCTATTGAGTTTAAATCACATCACATTGAGCCTTGATCTCTGCGAGTTTAAAATAAAATAAATAAAACATAAAGTATAAAATATTTACCTAACAAGCTCTCCTGATCTACCCCAAGGTAGAATCCAAATATGATGAACCCGCAACACAAAATGCATCTGGAAGAGGTCTTTTGACCCAGTAGCACCCAACTGAATACCACATTAAATACTGTTGTTAGAGACCTTCCTACATAGTAGAATGGTACTCCTACATACTTCAAACATAGATTATTTGTTGCTATCATTAAAGTGAACATTATTGATAGTGGGATCACCTGAAAAATAAAAATTCTATTGTTAAATATTGTATTTATAATTATTGTACTCGTATACTATATTGTTCAGTTACATTTCCAACATCGGTTCTGTGGTTAAGATAATAAGTGGTAGAGGTCGAAAGAGGTAGTGAGTATGATTAAGTTGTAGGTACATTAGATAGGTAAGAAGCCTGTGTCTTAGAAGCCATTTGTTCCCAAACTGAAGTGATAGACATCCATGTATTAATCATGCAAGTACTATTAAGTATCGATAGGGATATTCTGGCAAGGAAGTCCTTACTGAAAAATTCTTGAAATCTGATTGATTAACATGACCCCTACTCTTCAGCATCATTAATTGATTACTAATAAAGTATGTTTCAGCTGTTGTTAGATTTTGTTTAACATTATGGAATGCAAATAAAATTATGTGTAAGCATGAGTACCCAGTAAACTAATCTGATCAGAGAAAAAACATACTTACTGCTGAAAATGTAACTGTAACTGATGTTAACTGATTATTCAGTTACAACAGGAAAAATCACAGTTAAAAAATGAGTTTTTACCATGGTTTTTCCTGTTCTGGCAGTGAATAAATTTATATAGACTTTTTAAAATTGATAAAAAAAATTGCATGATTATGAATTTAGTATTTGATAAAACCATTATATCGATAAGAGAACTGTTAATTAACCAACTGTACAAACCAAATGTGTTTATACGGTGACCTTGGTAGTTTGAATTCAAAGTTGAGTGTTAATATTGTAAAACGAAAACAGCGCTTGCATGCACTATTGAAGTGGTGTACAGTCTGTATCAATAGTCAATAATGGGGTTAGTATGAGGTGTTACTCATACCCTTGAAAGATCCTTGGCCCAGACAGTTATTTTATCTGATAGCCTACTACATAAGGGTTATCGTCAGTGTGTTGAAACTACTAATAATTGACTGGTGAAAACTAGTCAAAAGTAGATAATAACTAACTTAGAAACTTATTGGGTTGACAGGTTTTTTTTTGTGACACTTTGAAAAACATCATGTAATAGGTACTAAGGCTAGGTACAACTGAGGCGTTAAAAAACAACATGTTTTTAATGCAGAAAATGCATTTTAACTTCTTAAGGATTTTGACTGAGGCCCGTCAAAAGTGGTTTTGATTGATTAACAGTTTTGACTGTAACATTATCTTAATCTCACGGATAATTCAATCAGTATGATACGTAGTTCATATGTGGTATTGAAGATGCAGCTAAAAGATTTTCTCTTTCGAGTCAATTATGTTATTAATTTTAAAGAGAATTGGAATTTGTTTTACTTTTTTATTTGAATTATACAATACTTTATACTTAAGTATGTGTGTGAGTTGTCAATTATATATTATGTGTGTATCCATTAATTATCAGAAAGATATCTAAAAATATATGTTTTACTAATTAATATTAGAGCATCAGTACAAATTGATGATATCAAACAATTTCAATCAGTTACATTAGTTTTATGTAATGATAAAATACAATTGTTAAATGTAAAGATAGTAATCTTGATTTTATCTAAGAAAAGTACATAATTGTTAAATTAACTACAATCTGATAAGATTGTAACTCAGTTATTTGAGATGTTTACAACCCTCATCAACCTCAAAATGAGACATTAACAAAGACTGTGTTATATCAATAGAGAATTATTGATTTATCACAGTCTTTGTTTTTATTAGTGAAGTGCATTATAGCTATCATGATTTAACAATTTTTTTTCAAGACTAGCCATGGTAAAAGAAATTTGCTTCAGATAGGCTTTAAGCTAGCTAAGCTGTTGGTCCTGGCTGTCATTTGTAGATCTTTGACAGTTGTTACAGAAAGTGGCCCAAAAAGTCTGACAACCAGTCTTACCAAGGGGCATCAATGGTATCATATTACCAACTGTGTTGTGAAGGTCAGATAGGCAGGCAGCTCCATGTAAAATACTGGTATTCAGCTGCATCCGGTTAGACTAGAAGCCGACTCCAACGTAGTTGGGCAAAGGCTAGGCAGATGATGAAGAGGCTATAAGTCAGTTTTAAACCGATTAAAAGATCACATGCAATACAAAGTATAAAATTTTATATTTACCCTTCTCATAACATCCAGATTCCATGGTGAACCCTTCGGGAATGAAAATAGACGTGGTATTCCACCGAAAGAACTCAATGTGTAGCATATACTGAAGGACACAATACATTGGAACCAAGTTATAAACAATGGTGCTTCTAACGCAACCTCCTGGCTGCTAAGTAAGGATTTATTGACGAATACTGTTGCTATTGATACAACCCTGAAAAAAAATTGTGTCTTTACCTATAGGCTGAACAGAGGAAAAGAAACCTTTTACTGAATATTTCTTTGTAAGAAATTAAAGACCATTCATATTTTAGTTTTTATTATTTGTTGTGGTTGTGGCAAATCGGTTTATGGGCAAGAGAATAATGATTGTGACAAGAAAACACAGTGTTAATAATATTTTACGACCGGCAAATAGTTTTGAGGTAGGTAGATCTAAGAAAAAATACATCGCCTTCTGCAAGTTCAACCGGCAACCACATTGAATTAGTTTACAAATAATAAAATTTCAAACACAATTTAAATTAACAGTGTAAAAGTAGCTGAGAATGAAAATAATAATTTTGAATACAAACCAGTAACAAGAAACCACAGTAAAAATCGTAATGTATCTCGAACATAAATCCGAACGTTGTTCCTTCATTTTAACAGCAGTATTTGAGACTAATTATTGTAAATGTTATTTTATTACCCTAAACACCATGTTACAAATTGAGAAAGTATCGAAAAATACTAAAGAAGCAGGCGAAGCAGCCCACTTACGAACGCGAATTTTATTTACGAATAGTTTGCCGTGAACAACACTGAACAGTTAAGTTGGGCACGTCACGTCAAACTGGTGTCAAACTGTCAATGTCAAATTGGCATTGGCAACAGTGTTGCCAGATGGAATCTGAACAAATCAGTAGAAAAATCAAAATTTTAGCAGTAGATCGGAGGAAAAATCAGTAGATTTAAAAAAGTCATACGCACATGACGAGGTCAAATGGATTTGAGCTTGAAATATAAGTACGATATAATATACTATAAACTTATGTAAATATTTACCCTCTGTGCTTCCCAAACTTAATTTGAGTCTGTGAGTCAATGCTTCTCTCATTTTTAGGGTTCCGTAGCCAAATGGCAAAAAACGGAACCCTTATAGTTTCGCCATGTCTGTCTGTCTGTCTGTCTGTCTGTCTGTCTGTCTGTCTGTCCGCGGATAATCTCAGTGACCGTTAGCACCAGAAAGCTGAAATTTGGTACCAATATGTATATCAATCATGCCGACAAAGTGCAAAAATAAAAATTTAAAAAAACATTTTTATTAGGGTACCTCCCCCAGACGTAAAGTGGGGAGCGATTTTTTTTTTAATTTTGACCCTGACGTGTGATATATTGTTGGATAGGTATTTAAAAATGAATAGGGGTTTTCTAAAATCATTTTTTGATAATATTAATATTTTAGGAAATAATCGCTCCGAAAGTCAAAAACAATGTGTCCCCCCCCCCTCTAACTTTTGAACCATAAGTTTAAAAAATATGAAAAAAATCACAGAAGTAGACCTTTATATGAACTTTCTAGGAAAATTATTTTCAACTTGATGAGTTGAATAGTTTTTGAGTTATATAGCACTTTTTCAAAAAAAACGCAAATGATAACTTTGTTTTTCATACAAATACTATGAAAAACAAAGTTATTTTTGCTGACGAAAAATGTTGGTATTTTTAATGGTCTGGGAAGCTACGGAACCCTACAGTGAGCGTGGCCCGACACGCTCTTGGCCGGTTTTTAATTTTAATTTTTGTTTTTACTATGGACAATTTTAACATGCAAATCTTGCTACATCATTCTCACATTATGTTCCACGAAAACGTAAATGATGTAAATAAGGTTTTGTAAAAATATTTTGATTTTAAAGTGTCCATGGAGTTTCTTACACGTTCTTCTCCATACAGATCTAAGCTATGGAATGGGCAACTACAGTACTTTCACAGTTTTAAGCCTAGTGACTGGGACTGTCAGTGATTGGTCGGCATTGCACGCACTACAGTAAGAAATACCGCGAATTCAGAAAACTTGTTGAACAAATGTCATGTTATTTATGCCTTAATGCCAGATGATACGACACAACGACAGTAACTAGATGATGCAATCTGATTTGGAAAAAAGCAGGTAGATTTCTTAAATAATGTCAATCAAGGCAGTAGATCAGTAGATTTTTTTTAAATCAGGTAGATCTACTGCTAAATCAATAGATCTGGCATCACTGATTGGCAATCAAACTTTTTTTCTGTGGTTTGTTGTAGTTCCACATCGCACTAACGTTCGATAAAGTCATTTAAGCACATTTTCCGAGTGGCTTAAATATCATGCTTCTCTGTTTATAAAAGTGTACAAGATGAAAGAGTCGATTTATGCTCAAATATCAAAGAAACAAGAAATGAGAAACCTGGTACGCAATTTCAAATGTCAAACAAGTCAGGTGTTAAGAAATTTTAAGCCCTAACTCAACCGAATAAAGTATTTTGTGATTAGGTGGAAGAACATTGTTATTTTTTCAGTTTGACATTTGTCGTGCTGGGTTAACAGCAAAGAATATTTCTCTGCTGATTTAAACATTAATTTATTCTTGAGATTTATGTTTTGGCTAAACGAAAGGGTATTGTAAGTTAATTTGTTACCATACCTTGTTTTTTTTTATGTCAATAAGATTTCGACATGCTATTTAGATAGTCAAAAATAATAAAATTATTTATTTATGTCGAATCAAATTCTATACTTTTTGTATGCGACAACACTCAAGTTGTCGCCTCGCCGTTGCCGGAACGCTGACGTCAGTGATTTTAGTATTTTACATTATTGCGAATGGAAATAGTTTTCTAAAATTTATACAAGTAACCCCTATCTTTGAGTCACCGCGTTAATTTTGTGTGTAATCGAAAATGGCATCAGCGCCGGAGACAAAATTGCCGGAAACCGACAGCCCAGAGGCGGGTTCTAGTTTCTTAGAAGAGTTTTACAGTCCCGTAAATTTGATTATAATTGCGATTATCTTTGTGTTGATGTACAAAATATACGCAAAGTTTACAAGGGTTCCTGCAGAAACACCGGCGGTGGAGTTGCCAAAAATTCGTAAGGATATGACAGTTGCAGAGTTGCGTCAATATGATGGAAACCAGGCAGACGGCAGAGTGCTGGTGGCGGTGAACGGGTGGATATTCGACGTGACGCGAGGGCGGCGCTTCTACGGGCCCGGTGAGTGCAGGCGCACCGCTGTTTATAAATAGAGTTGACATTACCATGACTCATTAATTATCCATTCAAAATGCAGACTATGCACCTTGAGTAACCTTTTGCATTATAAAAACATTAAGACCTGTGTTGCTTGCGTATTTTTTTGTAATGTTTATTTTTTTAAATACTAGAACAACCTATCAGAAATTCGTTTTGCATGTATAAATAAAATAAAATGTAACAAACTCAGTAATAGCCTAGAACTAAATTAATAATAAAAATAAAATAAATTACTACACTTTTATTCCATAAAACCCTTAACGAAAACATAATTTTTCCATAGGTGGACCGTATGCTGCATTCGGAGGAAAAGATGCATCAAGAGGCCTTGCCACATTCTCAGTGACTTCATCAGACAAAGAATATGATGACCTCAGTGACCTGAACTCGATGGAGATGGAATCCGTGAAGGAGTGGGAAGCTCAGTTCAGAGGTATGTGTAGCTAGATACTAAATAATTTAAAAATTAATGAATGGTCCAATCACAGGAACTTATTCATACAACCATTGATAAATTGCATCATTGCCATAAATTCCACTAAGATTGATGCTCCATTGTAGCCATAAGTACTACTATTTCATGAAAAAGTCATTCAGTCAAATTTTATGAACTTGGAGGGTTGTATTGATGATTTTGATGATTATAATTCTGTAACTACATGTGTCCTACAGCCACAAATCTTATTTAAACAACCTAGCACTGGCCTACAAATTGCAAAAAACTTTGCGGGCTACCCTGGATCATCCACCTTAAGCATATGTCTAATTTGCAGCTATAATACTATTAAATCAAAGCAGTGTGGCAATTGTGTATACCACCCACAATACCCATGCTATTCATTATGACAATTCAACAATATTTGTGAGAAAAAATGTTATAATTTGCGCGGAAGAATTTCAAACGAATGAATGAATATTCCCTTGAGTCTTTGGTTGTGATACAAAAAGGCAGGTTCTTCATAGTTATTAGTATTAACAAAAAAAAATAAAAACAGTTTTTTTAATGGAAATAAACATCAGTAAAATAAAGAATCCATAGGGATAAATCACTCATTTTTATTAGTATGGTCAGTTTTAATAATAATCCGTAAAACTACAAAGAAACATGCATGCGGTTGGATTTTCCATTTTCAGCACTGAACCAAAAGTTCTATATCCAACAGCACAGACAATGTTCCTTATGACATTTTAAATAAATTGTGTTAATATTTTGGTAACAGAAGGGGACAAGCTGTGTTAATTAACAAATTGCTTGTAGGTACTCTTCCTTTTACCGTTTTTGTATGTAGATTGTAGTTCCAATTAAATTCTGGAACTTAACAGTTAAAATTTTAATCACAAATGAGTGTAAATTCTGTACATAAACCAGTTTGTAATTAAAAATGTTGCTATTCCAATTTCACTTTTAGTTTTTTCTGCGTAAGGTTTAACTTTCATAGTTAGTAATTTAATTTCAGAAGCAATATTAAAATTTACTCTTTAGGGCTTCAAATTTCTTTTTTATTTTAAATTAACACTAAACAATAATGTCTTCACACAAAGGTTCTTCAGATAAAATATCAATGTAGCAGTAAAAAAAGTATATAACTGCCCCTTCATAAGCTTCATATGCAAAAAATAATTTTATTACAAATTGCCACATTGTGATTACATTATATCCCATTGCTCCTTTTAATGATAAGAAAGTCCCGCAACTATTTGAGTTAATTAAAGTACAATCCCTGCAAGTTAGTTTATACAATCTACATGGGCATTCTCCGGGATGCGCTTGAGTTTGGTGATTTGGTCAGAGCTTTATTTCACTAATAGCCAGTTTTCATAGTAAAACAATACAATACTTTTCCTGCAAGGAAAAGCAAACAGATATAATTTACAGTGGTGTTAAATAAACCCATAGAAGTGCAATATGTTGTATGCAACATAAACATATTCCCATACACACTATACACCACTACTATACTATTGGATCTTTTCTTGCAATTCAAGTGTAACTATTCAAACAACTAAGGGTTAAGTTTATAGGAACATTAAAACTCAGGGTCATGAATGACCTTCACATCAGGGTTCTGCAGAAACTTAGCTCACAGTTTATCCACATTCTCTTCCCACTAAGTAAACTAAAACCCATCTGGGCCCTTATGTTTAGTCAAGAGCTAAGCTAGTAAGCTCTAGCAACACACGTCTTGCGACAAGTCGCGTCGCGAGTCGCATCGCGTGTCGCATCGCTCTAGGACCGCAACCTAAACAGAGCGTAGCTCAAGCTTAGCTTAGTGGCGGTTCATCCGAAAATAAACCTAATTAGTATAAAGGCACTGTGCATATTCCCACAAGCGACTGTGACCGTGCCGTATCATACGAATAAGAACATTAACGTAATGTAAATAAGGTTCGTTTCAAGTCTATGTTCGCTCTATAGATCTGGGCGCCAGTGTTCTGGGGCCTGCTCTGACGTGACGTAAGCAAACACTGAGCCCGCAAGACCCTGACCTGAAACTGTGTATATTCACCCACCTCACGGAAAAACAAAGCTAATGTAGCACGAATAACTCGCACGAGTAAACTGAATTTGTTTACAGCGCCAACTAAGGATGAATACTTACCAATTACCATCCATTTGTATTTTCGCTATCCCGCAAGACCTGAATTAACTTTACCTTGAGGTGCGTCCACAATACGAATATTCGCTCGAAATGAATTAAACATACTGTTACAAATATGAGTGTTGTGTGGTTGTATCGAACATTCCAATGCTGAAAAGTGAATGCTCGGGCATACTGGGCGTTCGCAAACATTCGCATAACGACGACGTCATTCGAATGCCCCTCGTTAAGAAGCTATACATTTTAATCTATTTATCGCCCCCTTAAACACTTTTCTTGTTAACACTACACAAAATGATATGAGTGTTCGCTAACTTCGTGTCTTAAGTAAATATTTATTCCGATTCTGCCACTAAGGGAGTGAACACACATATGGGCGCGGAATCGGCTTGAGCCGTTCAGAGTTTTTGCAAGCTAAAAAGACGTAATTCGCCTCCTGTAGGGTCGGGAGTAAGCGATAGTAAAAAGAAAGTGGAAGTGGGCAGGCCATTATATGCCGTAGACTGAATGGAAGTAGGGGGAACAAAGTGTTGGAGTGGAAATTACGGACGGGACGGAGGAATGTGGGAAGACAACCGCCTAGGTGGACAGACGATTTGATTAAAGTGGCCGGAAGAAACTAGATAGCCTTGATACAAATCCGTCAAAAGTGGAAAGACTTTGAAGAGACCTACACTCAGCATAGGGTGACCAAAAGTTTAAGAAGAAGGGTTAGGCGAGGTGACCCGACACTGCGCCGAACTGCATGTGACAAAAGGGCAATACGTGATCGGCTCAAGCCAATCCCGCGCTGATCATTGCTGTCACTCACTCCTTGCCCGATGTTCATGCCGTGTAAGTCCTTCGATAAAATAAAATAATGAATCGAAGATTTATTCCCGCCTAGGGTAGTCAGTTTTGTTACCAAAACGATCCGACAGATCAAACGGTAATCTTCACACCCATTAGAAACCAGGTTATCGAAGTATTTATGTTATCACTTTATCACTCGGTGTATAAATCGATCGGTTAACCCCTGGCTAGTATCTTATCCAACCATATGCATAGAAACAGACAAAATGTCAGTCTAGAAAGAAGAAAACTTTTGTTTTAAATCGCATTATTTTTCCGTGTGTTGGGCACCAATCGAGTTGAACACCAAAAATAGTAAACAAAATAATTTGATATCATTCTCGACCTTCTCAAGAATGAATAGACAATAAATTAAAAGTAATTTTCGTGCATTTGAAGTTCTCATTCACATTTTGCAGCTCTTGGTGGAATATTCCATCTGTTTTTGTTGATAAATGCGAAAGTTTGTGATTATGGATGTTTGTTACTCTTTCACGCAAAAACTGCTGAATGGATTTGGATCAAATTTAGCACACAGATAGTTTATAACCTGGATGAACACATAGGATACTTTTTATCCCGGTAATAAGATCCCATGTGACAATTTCAAACTTCACGCGGGCGAAGCCGCTGGCAGAAGCTAGTATTTCCATAATTTTCTTGTAGAAGACTTATAAAAAAACCGGTTTTGTTCAGGTGGTGACCAGCCCGATCTGGGCCAGTAGCGTGTTCAGCTGCACTAAAATACTCAGAAGTAATCAGATAAAGGAACATAAAATAACAAATAATTCACAATCGATAGGTCTGTTGAAGGTCAGAGCTTGGTAGGTCGAAATAGACTAGTCAGTTCGCTTCTAATTAAGAATTCTGATTGAAAAGGTGTAACGGATTATTTATTTAAAACGAGACTTTAGTTGAAGGTTTGATGCATGAAGGGAGCATGAAGGAACTCGTGGCTAAATAATAACAGCCGCTCGGGCCGATCTTTAGGTTAAGCCGTGCTTGCTTAGGTTGGTCTGTGGATGGGTAACCACCCTTACATACCGAGTTTCCTCCGTGCCTCGTGTACATCTTTGGCAGTCGTTACAGGTAGTCAGTGGCCCAAATAGTCTGACAACCAGTCTTACTAAGGGGTCTCGTATTACCCAGTACCTATTAACTGGGTTGTGGAGGTCAGATAGGTAGTTGCTCCATGTAAAATACTGGTATTCAGCTGCATCCGGTTAGACTGGAAGCTGACCCCAACGTAGTTGGAAAAAGGCTAGGCAGATGATGTTTGATGCATGAAGGGAACCAGTCAAATCTCTCATGAGTGACAAAAGACAAGGTGAATTAAAGAAGCCTTAATTTAGGTGTGTCGGTACTAAAAGTTTGGCCGGGCGCTCCCTAAACATTAAGTCACGCTATCAACTTGACTGCCTCATATACCATGACATGTCACAAACACGCAAAAAAGGCCGTTAGCACTTGGCCATGAACTGCAACGGCTGCGGAGTAAACAAATGATAGGATTTGCCTAGGGCTTACCACGAGTCACAATGACGCGAGACAGGCCATACTCCCGGGCCTTACGGCCACACGCGAGTTCCATCGCATCACCCAAGGCCGTAAATTGGACATAAGTTCGTCCCTTGAAAGACTTCATAACTTCCTCTTAAGTGACCATCAGTATCTGCTCACTCTAGCCTTACCTTTGAAAGATAGCTGTTTCAATGAAGCTTCATCCCAGGATTATCAAGACGAGCGGCACATTGCCAACGGCAGATAAACTGCAGCCGACGAAGCGTCGTCGACTGCCGTCCCGGGTGGCAACGCTCGCAGTTTTAGCATGCCGCGTAAATATGTGTCGACGACTGCAGTCGACGCCACAACTGCAAGCGTCGACGCGTCGGCGACTGCCGCCACGCGCCGACGCGTCTTCGTCTGCAGTTTATCTGCCGTTGGCAACGTGCCGCTCGTCTGTAAGAACCCTTAACCATGCGCCATTGAAAATGACGCGTAGCAACATGTGGAGATCAGAGATCAATGTTACGTATAGGTATTTGACGTGCTTATAATGATACTAAGCGCTTCTCGCTAGTGCCTAGATCATGGCGTCCTGCCCTCCCGTTACGATTACTCATTCATCAAGTGATATTGAATTCTCATGCACTTTGTTCTTGTTATTGTATTCTAAGAAAATCGAATCGTATGTTTTCTGATGGGTTGATATTAGCCTTTGCTCGTTCCCTGGTGCACAATTAATTTCTTCTGTCTGAGTGAGTACTGTAGTGGCAGATACTGTCTATAGTTTTTTTTGATGGCTTTATGAGGCTTCTAGAGCCCACAACTGCAGCAATTGTATTTTCTCGTAAAAGTTGGTTATGTCATCGCTACCCTTGCAGGAGTATTACTGTTTCTTATTACACTTTCTGTACCGTCCATCAGCTCCTGTGATGTAAACCAGGGGACCGTTATCAAGTGTCCCGTCGTTTGTGGAACACACCAAGTCTACACTTCAGGGTAGAGTCATCTTTGAATCTCCAGCTGAACAGGTTTTCAGTAGACCATACTGACTACAGTAAAAGCATCTGAACACCATGCAATATTTTACGCTGAAAGATTGGCTGCCAACTGTCGTGCATTTTCAAACCGCTCAAAGTCAAATACCACTCAATCAGTCACGGGGTTTGGCTCTATATGTATTGTCCCACTGCGGGGGACAAACGTCTCCTTAGTAGCAGCCACTTTCCTAAATGCGGTTTTCCGGCCCTCCCAGAAACGTTTGTAAGTCGACACGCCAGCGTTTTTTGGGCTTGTATGCCTCGGGGACGCTCGATACTTGTCCTCTTGCATCCACTACGTGATAACTCTAGCCCATCGGTTTTGCTACGGTCTACAGATTTCCAAGTTACAGTCAAAACCCTACACTTTCAATGTGATACTTTATCACAAAATATCCAATATAGCAGTCGTTATCTGCATATTGGATAGGTGCAGTGCGTTATCAGCTGACAAGCGACCCCTCTAAATATAGAACGGGCAGATTTCATCGCGAGTGTGGCGGGATCATCAGGTTTAGCTCAGTTTTATAGCGACGAACATGTGGCATATACCCGGTAGTTAATTATTTTTCTGTATACTTGTCAGTTTATAGATTTTAGTCTAGACTAGAGGAGTTACTATTATATCGTCGCTTAATTTATCGGTTTTAGCCACTTTTGGGCAATTAAATGCTTGCGTTCCTTTATTTATTTCACCACCAGCTACTTTGCTTCCTGTTTTGAAAAACCAGCAAGACGCTTCCAGTAGCTTTTTGGTTATTCTTCTTCTTCATGTCCCCGGCGACAGTACCTACCAATTTTAAATTTTGTATGATATAGTAGCCCGGTAGGATCGGATTCTTGAACTGAAGAATCATAGACCTAATCAGAAAAAAAATGTGAATCATTTAATAATTCAGCAATAGGTATCAGGGTGAATCAGGTCCAGGTGTTTATTTACAAGCCTATTAAGATGATAATGAATATTTCGATTGCGATACTAGCAAAATATATCATACAAAGCAGAACGCGTCTCGAACACACACTCATTTGTCAAACTTTGTCAGATAATGATAAATTATGAAGTACACGTGCCTCGTGAAGGCTTCGCACAATAATATTTGAGATAAAAATAGTCAACAAAAAGTTATTTATGTTTTGTATGAGTAATGTGTTGTCGACCATAATGCAAAAGAGTATTGAACTGCTTGAACTCGATTTCGGTCAGTAGTACAATGTTAATGAGTTTTCTACACCTTTGCCAGACATAAGGGCTATACCTATTATGTGATGTTGATTACGTGGTATGTACATTCTTGAAATTTTTCCACGTATTTGCGTATTGTTATGCGCGTGCTATCAGGTTGGTCTTGAACGATAAGTTTTTGAACAATACAAAATATTTAGGTAGGTATATTTTGATGCTATCTTTAAATTATATAATGGGGAAATTTTATCTTTATTTATCAAAACGAATGGGCAGCACCTTTCACCTCAATACCTTTTTCAAGATTGTTTGTGTACAACTGATTTGTTGACCAGACGTAGCCTTAAACAAAACTGGCCATACCTAATATTATTTTCGTGATTTCAGAAGCAAATGAAGCTTTTACAAATGAACCTCCTTTGTTTTGTACTGCAATGCAGCCGAATACAATATTGAATCTGATTTAGGTCGATCGCGAGTCTGTAGCAATATTACTAGTCTCTGTTGAGATTTACAACCGGAACAGTTATTTGATCTGGAGGTTATTGTAGGTACGTCTGCTTGTGTTATCTAAAGCAAGGCAAAAGCATGTTTTCAAACAGGGAAGACACAATAAAGAAAGAAAGAAAAAGTATTTATTTGACCCACAGGACAAATGCTAAGCTTGCGTTATTTCTCTCTGGAGAAAGTTCTCATGGGTGGTCGGAGAATTACGGATTCTGGGAAGTACGGAGGGTCATTTTTAAACATGCCCAACTAGCACACAAGCTGCTTCAATGACTTCTTTACAACCTAAATGTTCTACAATAGCTGTTCAAGGGGTTTACTATAATACTTAAGTGGTACAGTAGCGTATTTAATCGTTCTTTAACAGGCATGTGGTACAATAGCCGTACAACAGTTAATACAATCCCAATGGAGATACAAAGGCGTGTTAAAGAGTTACTGTACGAGCATTTAATGTAAAGCAGAGTTATAAATACCAAACACCGCTAGGTCTTGTAGAGGGCTTTAATAGTTAAAAGTGTTTAAATGGAGTTATAAGCTTCCTTTAAAGCGTTTTAGGTTGTATATTGCATATTTGTAACTCTATATCTACAGCAGAGAAACAGGTTGTACAACGGACTATCAACAGTCCGTACACCTAAAAAGTACAATAGAGCGTCAATTAAATACCACCATCAAACAACTGAAAGGTGGTCGATACTACCACGATTGCCCGCGAGGCGGCGAGCCTGCTTGCTGGATTGCCGCCATGGGATCTGGAGGCGATAGTCCTCGCGCGCCTGCATGAATGGCGCGCGGAGGCACTACGCCGGGGGGAAACTCCGCTGCCGACAGACCTCCGGCGCGATCTCATGGCGACATGGAGAGAGCGACTGTCGCAACCCCGTGCAGGGCACGCCACGATAGTGGCGGTAAGTCCCCTCTTTGAGGAGTGGCTGGAGAGGCGCCACGGCGCCCTCACCTTCCGCCTGACGCAGGTCCTCATCGGACACGGATGTTTCGGGAGGTACCTGCACCGAATCGGGCGGGTGGAAACGCCCGGGTGTCTCCACTGCGAGGATCGACCGGAGGACACGGTGGAGCACACGGTGGACGTCTGCCCTGCGTAGGCGGAGCACCGGCGTGTCCTCGTAGCGGCGATCGGCGGCGGCGACCTCTCGCGTCCGGCCCTGGTTCAATCCATGGTCCGGAGCGAGACGGAATGGGAAGCCGTCACCTTCTTCTGCGAAGCAGTCATGCTAGCGAAGAAGGTGGCAGAACGAGAGAGGGAGAGAGCCTCTCTTCCCAGCCGCCGCGGGAGACGCACCGGGCGTCGGGGGCCACGTGGTGGCTACTGGCCACCGTAGATGCGGGCCTGTGGACGGTTAGCTATGGGCTAGCTAGCCGTCCGTCCGTCTAATGACGACAGGCCGTGTCGACGGCGCGTTCGTGTTACACGCGCGCCTCAAAGAGATGTCAGCATAAGGGGAGGGGCCCGCAAGGGCCGAAGCCTGCCGGGGTTGCGGGCCTGTTCGAAAGAGATACTGCGGCCCCGGAGCATATAGGGCGAGGAAGGAACATGGATGGGTTTTATTCAGTCAAGATCTGACACTCCCTCCCGCTCCGACCAGAGTGGGAGAAGTCATTTGATGATTTCCCATCCTAAAAACAAAAAAAAAGGCCGTATAGACCGGGGCCTCTTTCAGGGGTACAGCGGCGCTATAACCGCTTGTACATCTACTGTAGAACTCATTTATGGAGGCTATGCCGTTACTAAAAACCTCTAACCGGCGCGGCCGGTGTACGGCTTGTTTTGTGTGCTAGTTGGGTGGCCCTTCGAGACCGAATTGCGGGAATATTCGTAAGATTTCAGTTACCTCTTATTGATCAAATTCACGCTTTTCCTCCTTCTATCATGATTCTTTCGAAAAGAAGACTAGATATTGCCCCACACATCCATCCGTTGCTTTGTAAGTTAAATTCTTTGCTAACATTATTCAGCGGGGAAGGCCTTCAATCACTAAGTTCTTAATCGCAGTGCGGTGTAGCATATTGCGTAAAACTTGCTGACGCATCGGCCCGCGGTATAGGCCCGGTTATAGTCCGTCCCATATACTTCTAATGACGTACATTCATTCGGCCTGAACAATAAGATTTACTCTAGAACCATCGCTTTGTTTAATGATTGCGAACTTGCTCAAGCACCGTGTGTTTACTTTGTTGAGTAATTGCTCATCGTTTGAGATATCTTGGTAAATGAAGATGCAAATGAGTCCGTTCAAGCGGTTTTCAGTGTAACATTGTAACGTTAAGACGAGATTACGGTACTGTGCTGTTTTAATTGTTTTTCGCAACGTCTAATGATGCCTGAGATAAATATTTATAATGAATCCTCCTTTTTTCTTCATCTAAATCGATTGAGTTTGGCTAAAAATATGACTGAAATGGTTGTCTAATTCATTGACAGACAACCCAACACAAGACTCAAACAGCTTGGTCTACAACCATGAAACTTAGCACAAGAGTTCATGTTTAAAACGGAGTTCATGTTTAAAACGAAAGTGAGCTGAAAGGATTAAATAATGTTCGAAACTGTATAGATACGCTTCTATGCAAATTATAGAACGGAAATCTAGCACTGTATTCCACAATGTTCAGTTTTACTAAAAACACGAGTGCAGCTATATTATATTTAAAAGTCAAAGCCTATGGGAAGCGGGCTTCAGTAGGTCATGTTCTGTCCACTGCAGTGTAACGGTAACGGTGCCACAATACACTGGTGTTCTACTTTCAAAAGTGAAGCCTCTCTATGGTTTTGAGCGAAAGGTTTTAATGTAAGCCCATTTAAGTTAGCTATGGTTCTTGTAAAAACTGTTTTTTGCATTGTTATGGGAAGTTACAAATTAATATTTTAATTAATTATTAATGCAGGTGCTTATCTGTTTATTATTATTACTCAAAAAATCATTCCTTTATAATATTTATACGACGTCACAAAAAAAGGAAAACGGTGATAAAATTAAAATAGTAGTAGTTTTACTTAAAAAGTGTGGTGGATGTTTGATCCTAAACATCCTAACAATAAGTATACGAAAACAGCAAAATTCACAAACGTATTGTTTAAATAGTTAATCGATTAGTCGTATCTGAAAATAGAACGAAAGCCATGTGGGTGTGTTTAATGCATAACAATGGAATAGCTTATCAACGCTTATATTCCCCCCACATTTCGCCAGTAATGTTTAAGAAGTTTATAATTCCGTAAGTCTGACACCCAGTCTTACCATGTTACCGAGGAACTGGGTTATGAAGGTCTGATTCCTAGGCACTCGCTCAGTCGCTCCATCCGGGACGTGACGACGCCGCATTACATAACGGCGACGTTTTACAATCCGGCGAGCCATTATGTAATACGGCGTGTTCTACGATTTGGCTGCGACACATACATAAAGTCCGCATTCTCCCCACGAAGCTAAGCAGAAAGCACAGAACACCATGTGCTACGTTGCTTACATAAAGAAATTGGGATATTTTTAAATGCACATCTGTATATTTTTTCAGCACACTAGGTAACTCCACTAATTAACTGAATGCATACCAGAAAAATGAATGCTGTGCAAAAAAACCAATTGATTAACTAAACAAGTACTGCAAAAAAAACTAAAAAATAACACAAAACGAGATGACCTTTTTTATCGAATTCACACCAAAAATGTGGTTCGTACATCGGATATATGATATAAAAAACAAAAATACGAATTGCTTATCAAAAATACTAACTTGCACTCTAAATTGTACTTGTCAAACACGTTATATTACAATATAACGTGTGTCTCTCTAGCGATATTGTAATATCTCGAATTATTGTCAACTGAACATACGGAAGTATCTCTGCCCCCATAATCGGGACTTGGGGCACCCCCCCGTTAGGTTAGTTAGGTTCCCTTTAAACCCTGCACTCGGAAATAGGGGCCCCGCGAAGCGGGGCTCCGTCGACTACTCTTTTTAGGGGAATATAAAGTGTGGTAAGCAGTATGTTCATTTGACAATATTTCGAGATTTTACAATATCGCTAGAGATATTACAATATAACGAATTTGACAATTTTACGGTGACATATAGATGTTCCTAAAAGTAAATTAGGTGATGGTTTTCCTTAAAAAAGGTTTAATATGTTTGTTGAATTATAGAATTGTTAGATATACTATTTTGATAATAGTTATTCGTTCAGTAAAACAGTTCTGCAAATACCATTAAACAGTATATCGAATTTGATTTATTTAGTGTGCATAATTTGAGTGCAAGTCAGTATTTTTGGTTTAACTTTGAAATATTTTGATCGAAAAAAGAGAATATACAGATATCGATTTAAATACATGCCAAAGAAATTTAGTTAGTTCTTGCCGAGCTTGAAGTTCCCCGACCAAATGCAAGCAATAGGCTTGTGTCCTGAAAAAATCTAATGAGTCCGTCAGTTACATTTAAAAAAAATATTGTCAATTTTTTTTTCTTTTGTTACGTAGACCAAAATTGACAAAGCGAATACCCTTTGGTAAGACTAGTTGTAAGACTTTCGGGCCTCTAACTACTTGTCAAAGATCTACAAATGACAGCCGGGACCAATGGCTTAGCGTGCTTTCCGAACCACAGAGTTAGCTCGGTATGTAATGGGTCCCATCCACAGGCCAACCTAGGCAAGCGCGGCTTAACCTAAAGATCCATCCGAGCGGCTGTTAATATTTAGCCGCGAATTCCTACAAATACGTAGAACCTATATCTATTTTTTGGAAGAAAAGCCTACAATCACAAGCTACATCTCACGCATAGACTTCCTAGTTTCAAACATTTGTACATTTGTACTTAGATAGTTCTACTACATTCTGAAATCAACTTTATTGGCACTGTTCTAAAGTTGATATTTCTCTAAAGTTGAAATAACATAAATTAGAAACCGATTTGAAAATAGCATTATTTTTTATTAACTGTTTCCCAATCGGCAGTTTGGGACAGGCTTATAAAAGTTAAGAAATCAATGTTAAACTAGATTATTTCTATTTTCCAGAGAAATACGACCTCGTGGGACGGTTATTGAAGCCAGGTGAAGAGCCTATAAACTACTCAGACGAAGAACAAGAAGATACCGATACCTCGACACCCTCCCCTACAGAAAATAAGAAGGAACAATAGAATTACTGATTAATTTGATCCACTTACTAGCAATCGAACCGTTTGTACAGCAATCAAATGTTGAAATTAGATATTTGAAGTTTCTGCGCTTGGACAAAAGATTTAATTGAAATAACAAACCTAGCATATTTTTTCCACCGAAAGAAAACGCAAGAATATCTCTAAAACCTCTATTTAGTCCGAGTCGCAATCATCATCATTTTCTGCCTAGCCTTTTCCTAACTATGTTCGGGTCGGCTTCCAGTCTAACCGGGTGCAGCTGAATAGCAGTATTTTACATGGAGCGACTGCCTATCTGTCCTCCAGAACCCAGTTAGTACTGGGTAATACGATCCGTGTCGCAATAGTAAAGTAAAATGTTCTGGACACGTTCCGGACATTTTTTTTTCTTTGGGTCATAATTTAACAGTGTCGATTTTTTAGAAACAAATGGGCTAGTTACACGCCTACTGTTTATACAATTTTACGCACTCGAAACATTGTGCTGATTTGTGCATTGACTAGTAAGTACAGGGATCTTGAGGTATTTAAAGTTAAAGTTACAATATTTAAAACACGTATTAAAAAAAAGGTTGAAACTTTGACCTCCAATATATCCTTAACTAGAAGGTTCCCATATCTTCCCTGGTATGGGAACCTTGCTGATACACATAATATTCGAGATTAAGAAAGAAAATACTCCAGATCAACTAATGGTCTACTTAGAAAAAAACGCGTAGTGATAGCCCTAAGGCCCAGATTCACAGTCCTGACTTTACTTTACAGCAAAGGAGTCTTCACAAAGTAAGCTTTGTATTACCGAAGTATACTTTCTATTTATTCAATTTCAGAGACAGTTGCTTGACTTTCCTTAGAAAAGTACGGCTCCAAAGTAAAGTATAGGGAAAGACGTGTGGCTGTTACGTTTCACATACAAATGTTTTGGAGAACATATTTTTAAATCAAGTTTTATTTCCTTAAAAAAATAGTTATTAACATATTATTCAAGACGAGTGTTTATATCGTGCTCTTACTTAGATTTATAATATTAATGTTATCATTTTACATGAAAAGTAAAGATTTTTGGAAAAAAAATATGTACTAAGTACGTGGAACGAAACGAAACATCGTTGACGTGTGGTTGACGTTCTGTTTGCTACTTGTACGTAAAAAATGTTTTTCATCTATATTATTTATTAACTTGATTCTATCTATGCATTACACGTTGACGTGCCAACTTTCGTGGCGAAGGAGCTACATAAGCAGCTGAAAGGGGGAAAGCAGAACCGTCGTCGTTGTGAAACCCTTCCGAGGAATCCGGTACAGTGCTGTCCAGCAAAGCAGGAGTGTGATGAGGACGGCTTCACCTTACTTCAGAAGAAGAAGAAGAAGCCTACTTGTCGCAATCAATGCGGTACTGGACTGTCAGGACCAAATATGCTGCTGCGTGCAGCGACACCAACGACGTTGCTGTATGTGTCTCGACTGCATCACTCCACGAAGGTTGAGGAGATCGTTGAGTACATGAAGGTCAAGACCAGCTGGACCTTGAGGGTCGAGAGGTTGGAGCCGCGTCACAACACCAACTTCAAATCGTTTGTGGTGCGAGTTCCGACACAATATCTCGACATGTTTCTCAAGGAAGTTTTTGGCCGAAGGGTGTAATCTACCGTCGTTTTCGCGGCAGGCTACGTGACACCGCACAGCGTATCACGACGCCGCCACTTCGTGTGT
Source organism: Xestia ashworthii (assembly GCA_950022955.1). Lineage (NCBI taxonomy): Eukaryota > Metazoa > Arthropoda > Insecta > Lepidoptera > Noctuidae > Xestia > Xestia ashworthii. The sequence continues at coordinate 20,623,664 of OX465555.1, forward strand.
GATGATAGTTCATAGCTTATAAGTTAGATTTTTTATGCGTTAGTATATTTTTATGTTGTTATTTTGTGTATTTTATCTATGGGCCTAAAAATGCCTGATAATAAAATTATTGATTGATTGATTACTTTTGGACTCCCGATACTGCCTCACCAGTTAACTTGTAGTTTTTGACCTGCTGCTCGATATGGATAACGTCGGTAAAATTTACCAACTTTTAAATTAAATTGAAAATATCAGAAACAGCAAAATTGAAAGAAAACGAACGACGCGACGCAACCACCAACAATTGTGTTGGTGGTTGCGTCGCGTCGTTCGCAAACAATAAAAAATCACTTCGACATGATTTTTCGAATTATAACCCAACCAAAATTAAATGTGTTTCTTTTCTAGGAAACTAGTTTGACATGAAGGACTACATTATTTAAACGCATAGTAATGCAAAGTTTACTTTGAGGCCAAAGTCATGATTATCGACTACTTAGCCTTTACTAAGCAAAGTATAATTTTTGGAAAGTAAAGTAGAGCTTGACAGGACTAAGGCCCAGATTCACAGTCCTGACTTTACTTTACAGCAAAGGAGTCTTCACAAAGTAAGCTTTGTATTACCGAAGTATACTTTCTATTTATTCAATTTCAGAGACAGTTGCTTGACTTTCCTTAGAAAAGTACGGCTCCAAAGTAAAGTATAGGGAAAGACGTGTGGCTGTTACGTTTCACATACAAATGTTTTGGAGAACATATTTTTAAATCAAGTTTTATTTCCTTAAAAAAATAGTTATTAACATATTATTCAAGACGAGTGTTTATATCGTGCTCTTACTTAGATTTATAATATTAATGTTATCATTTTACATGAAAAGTAAAGATTTTTGGAAAAAAAATATGTACTAAGTACGTGGAACGAAACGAAACATCGTTGACGTGTGGTTGACGTTCTGTTTGCTACTTGTACGTAAAAAATGTTTTTCATCTATATTATTTATTAACTTGATTCTATCTATGCATTACACGTTGACGTGCCAACTTTCGTGGCGAAGGAGCTACATAAGCAGCTGAAAGGGGGAAAGCAGAACCGTCGTCGTTGTGAAACCCTTCCGAGGAATCCGGTACAGTGCTGTCCAGCAAAGCAGGAGTGTGATGAGGACGGCTTCACCTTACTTCAGAAGAAGAAGAAGAAGCCTACTTGTCGCAATCAATGCGGTACTGGACTGTCAGGACCAAATATGCTGCTGCGTGCAGCGACACCAACGACGTTGCTGTATGTGTCTCGACTGCATCACTCCACGAAGGTTGAGGAGATCGTTGAGTACATGAAGGTCAAGACCAGCTGGACCTTGAGGGTCGAGAGGTTGGAGCCGCGTCACAACACCAACTTCAAATCGTTTGTGGTGCGAGTTCCGACACAATATCTCGACATGTTTCTCAAGGAAGTTTTTGGCCGAAGGGTGTAATCTACCGTCGTTTTCGCGGCAGGCTACGTGACACCGCACAGCGTATCACGACGCCGCCACTTCGTGTGTGATGATAGTTCATAGCTTATAAGTTAGATTTTTTATGCGTTAGTATATTTTTATGTTGTTATTTTGTGTATTTTATCTATGGGCCTAAAAATGCCTGATAATAAAATTATTGATTGATTGATTACTTTTGGACTCCCGATACTGCCTCACCAGTTAACTTGTAGTTTTTGACCTGCTGCTCGATATGGATAACGTCGGTAAAATTTACCAACTTTTAAATTAAATTGAAAATATCAGAAACAGCAAAATTGAAAGAAAACGAACGACGCGACGCAACCACCAACAATTGTGTTGGTGGTTGCGTCGCGTCGATCGCAAACAATAAAAAATCACTTCGACATGATTTTTCGAATTATAACCCAACCAAAATTAAATGTGTTTCTTTTCTAGGAAACTAGTTTGACATGAAGGACTACATTATTTAAACGCATAGTAATGCAAAGTTTACTTTGAGGCCAAAGTCATGATTATCGACTACTTAGCCTTTACTAAGCAAAGTATAATTTTTGGAAAGTAAAGTAGAGCTTGACAGGACTTAGAAATATTTTTTTGGGTGAAAGTACACTTTTCCATCAAAGTAAAGTCAAAGTGCGGTCTGTGAATCTCAGCCTTAGAAATATTTTTTTGGGTGAAAGTAGACTTTTCCATCAAAGTAAAGTCAAAGTGCGGTCTGTGAATCTCAGCCTAAGTTTACTTCATATTCCACTATTGGGTAATTTGGTTAATATCCATAGCTAATGTATACAGTCAAGTCAATAATAATATACTCATAGTGCATAGTGTTGCATCATATTGATGCCTCGTCCAAAAGATATACTATAATCCCTTGTCCAAAAACCCACCATTCTTCAATAATCTAGTCTAAAATTATCAGCATGTGCACTAATTTTGATTCACCTCATACATTTGATTGCTGCCAAACAAATTTGAACCTTACAGATTAAGTCGATGGAGCTATGCATTTTAATTATTTCAAACAAATTAATATGACGGCACGTAATACTTATTTATACTTAGCAACATATGGTAAATGAATGTGATCGTATTGGGTCTGTTGAGAAATTAACTAACTAAATTATATCCTGTTCAAATATAATAAACTTTTTCTACCTTTAGACTTAAATGTAAAAAGCCAGATATAAAGTCCTAAAGAATTAAAATTCATAGCTTCAATGACTAAACAAATAAACCTTAGAGAACGATAAAAGTGATTTTACTGTATATATGAAATCTATTGTATCATTTTCACATTATAACTGTTGCTTATTGCAGATTTTTGAATATATTATTATATATTTACAGTTTCACGAATTGAAAGACTGAGTGATGGCATATTAATTTAAATGGATGATGTAAAGGAAATCTGATCGTTTAGCACATTCCCAACATTATTTGGACAGCAAATTGTTTTATTTTGTGCCAACCGATGTTGAAGCTGCGTGCGCGCAGTTATGCCATTATTATATAAATTAATATTATAGTCGGGTACGTTATATGCGGCCATGACGAGTTTGCTTTATGAGTTGATAAAATTGTTTTTAGTACTTGTCAATTTTACATTTATAAGTTTTACAGCAAAAAGGTGCCTATAAATATGTTCGATCGTCAATTATGTTGCTCGACCTCTCGACGGTGGAAATACTTTTAATGGTCAAATACGCGCTTTGACGTGGAGTTGCGGATACCAGCCCGTTGTATAATACAATTATACTTTCAATGGTCAATCTAAGAACAAGTCAGTTTGTAGGCACCTTACATTTTAGCACTTCGACATGCTGTCCTTCATCGGTTTTTTTTGTAAACCAACTGAAATAATTATCGTGGAAATCTTTCCAGCTTAATTGGTAATTCAATCAATCAAGCTCGATAATATTCTAAATTTTAAAGATTTATTTCGTCCTAATTTATTCTCTTATGATTTGTATTGATTGTGCATTTATGTTTTGTAGTGAATAATTATGCGTGTAGTGGACTGTCCAACGACTCTGACGCCAATCGGGATTTTGTCTAATATTTTATTCACCAAGACTTTATTTATAACTTAGGGCTGAACTTAATTTATTTGTCTACACAGAAAGACTTGCCTTGACTGGCGTTGAGTGGTCATTGGATCTTCACGTGAAGCATTGGCTACAGCGACAACTGCGATCCTTACTGGACCCCACCTGATATTCGGTACTTATTAGTGACACGGTATAAATTATGTGTTGCAAGCGAAGAAAAAAACATACAAAAAATAAACAAGGAAATGTGCATAATATGTGTAATTAAGGATCTATAACTGAAATACTAATTTGTGGTAGAATGACTTGTGTGTGTGATTATTAGTTCGTTCCTTTAGTTTCGAGAGCGATGGGATATTTTAGGCAACATCGTTTTATTTTTCTGCCGCATTATTTACGTTGGCATTACACATACGATCGTTACGTTACGGTCTATTTACTAAAGTACAGAATAATATGGCTTGCCTCAAATATCGTTTTCGCTTTTAAATTATTTTGTTGTAATCATATTTGTTCATTGTTTTTTATTAGTTTGTTTTAGTATTTTAAGATCATCTGGTGTATGAATTATATTGGAATGGGATTATGGTATTTTTTGTTAAAACTATGTGCTTTGGAAAACTGGTGTTAAAAATTAATTAGTAAAGATAAAAAGTGCGGCTTATTTTGCTTTGCCAAAGATATGTTATTAACAAGCTTCCATCATTAACACCAATCGTATTTGTCTATTGTCATTACGTGCGTAATGCATCGTCAATTGAAACTTATTTAGAATTATCAAAAAGCACGCGTTAGTGTCGCTTAGAGCAGTGTAAATTAATCGGCAAATAACAAGAATAACAGCATCAGTTTCCCAGAGCATTTAAAAATAACGTTCATTTTAAAATATTTAGTAGTATAATGAACTTTTTGCTACTTAAACCGAACAAGCTTTATGTATGTTTTGTTAAGCATTCATTTGTAATTGGAAGCTGTATGTGCTGAGAATGGATTAGAGATTGCATTTAAGGAGTTATTACTTTAAATGGAGAAATATATTTGTACAGGAGACTGTCTATAAACCTTGGAATAGAGGTATATTTTTGTAAAATCATGCAAATGACAGTTTTGATTATAAATTACTAGGATATAACAATATTCTGTCCAAATATGCAACAAGATATTAGTAAAACACTCAGGCAAGTGTTTATGCCATCATCAGTGGTGCCATCTATACTTATTTTCATACATTTTTTTATCATGGGATTTAAAAATAATATTACTTGGTTTATGAACAGTCTCGTAAGATTAGCATCTAAATTACGAACTGCCTTCAGGCCTAACGAGATGACATGGCATGTTGCTACCAACATTTACAAGTCATTGCAAATGATCTCGCTGAAAGACTGTCCATTCAATTGCTAAGCCGTGAAGGATGATAGCAACACGCTCAAAATTACCGCATCTTTGGGCCTTATTTTAAGAATGAATGTGAACATAAGAATTTGGGAAATCCGTCGTGTTGAAATTGGTCCCAAATCTTGTAAGATAATAGAGTATATAGACGTCAGAGTATATAGCGATGAGCGATAGTGAAAAGAACCGTTTTGCGGCTAGTTTAAAATCTTTGTGTCGGTGGAAGTTATTCCTGTATCGTTTTAGAGTAAAATGTGGAGTTTTATGATGTTCAGCACTGCAAGATGTTACTAATAACTAAAAATATCTAAAATGTTTATTTTAACATTGTCACATGAATTTAATTAAAGCGTTTTACATAATTCTTTTGTTTTATTAAATAAACTTTTTATTTTTGTTATCCTTGAAAGTATAATCTATGAATATCAACTTTATAGATATGAAAACTGTGCAGTACGAGAAAAAGTCTAGTCATCATCATCTGCCTAGCCTTTTCCTAAGTATGTTGAGGTCGGCTTCCAGTCTAACCTGCAGCTGAATACCAGTATTTTAGCGGCTGAAAAAGCGGGAAAAATTCGAAGTGTATCATTTTATATCCATTATCATTAACGTTAGGTACCGACCTATAGAAGAGGAGCCAGAGCGGTGCACGTAAACTTGATAGCTGAATGGGAGAGAAGCAGATTATGTTATTAGTATTAGCACTCCGCTCTATTTCTCGCTATTGCAAATGACGGTTCTGAACGACAAGAAGGATAGGAGCATGAAAAATGCGATTTCGTGCTGATGGTTGAGGTTCAATTAAGTCAATAAAAATTAACAAATCAGTTTAAACTGAAATTAATGACTGCTTACTGATTTAGAATAAAAACCATAGAATTTAAGATAACTGCTTGCTAAACATTTGTAGAGAGCAGAAGGAAACTTGTTTTTCCTGGAATAAAAAGCATTGTAAGTTGGAGTTCGATTAGATGGTAGCACTCTTATTAGCATGTGTGAGATAAGAGTAGGATTATAATTTTTACAGCACGTTTTCATCACAGCCCGAACTCACCCACTTCTGGGCCTCTCTTTTCTTGTGCCAATCTTCACGGTCCTTTTTAGGGTTCCGTAGTCAACTAGGAACCCTTATAGTTCGCTATGTCTGTCTATCCGTCCTCGCTTAATCTCTGTGACCGTTAGCACTAGAAAGCTGAAATTTGGTACCAATATGTGTACGAGTACCTATCAATCACGCCGACAAAGTGGTAAAATAAAAATTGGAAAAAAATGTTTTATTAGGGTAGCCCCCCTATACCTATGTAAAGTGGGAAGTGATTTTTTTTTTAATTTCAACCCTAACGTGTGATATAATCATTTCCGAAATTATTGACATTATCATTATTTCCGAAATTATTGACATTATCATGTCAATAATTTCGGAAAAATAAAATAAATAATAATCGCTCCAAAAGTAAAAAACAATTTGTAACTCTAACTTTTGAACTATAAGTTTAGAAAATATGAAAAAAAATCTGAAAAGTAGAACTTTAGGACTTTGGAAAATCATTTTGAACTTGGATGGAAACAACAGTTTTTGTACAAAAAAGACAAAAAGTTGTACAAAATAATTTCTGGAGTAAGTTTGTAGTTTATTCGTATAAGTATGCAAGCATTTTTTTTAACTTCGTTTACATATTTTACTATCCTGAACGTAGTTATCTTTTTTCAAACAAAAAAAGAATTATTCAAATCGGATTGGATTGAACACTTATTGTGACGGACGGGAAACTACGGAACCCTACACTGAGCGTGGCCCGACACGCTCTTGGCCGGGTTTTTTGATCTCCACGGTCCTGTGCCAGTCTCATCCAGGTTTTTGTCCCGACGGCAACTATGTCCTCTGCCCATCTCGCCGTCGGACGACCCACGTTCCTTTTGCCAGTTCATGGACGCCATTCGGTGACAGCCTCGGACCAATCTTTTAAAGGACGCGTGCACTCCGCACCCTCAACCTCTTAGCGAGTGAGACAGACTTATTCTGTTGTTCTCTAGGTGAATTCACAAGGAATGCTTTGTTTGTGATTAGTTAATTAAGGCGCATTTACTGCTTTGGTAAGCTGTCATGGTAGATGTATGTTGATAAATAAATAAATATTAACAGATATTTGTAGCTGACTTAACTGCCTCATTTACCTAGGAAGAGCTGCTACTGCTTGAGTACTGGGTTCGATTCCCAGGCCGGGCAACGTTATTGGGTTTTTTCAACAGGATTTTATTCAGTAGCAAGCACCCACGTATGAATTTGTGCCCGGCTTATGGTAAGGCTCAATCCAATTTCATGGGAATTTATCATGACTAGCGAAATATATGGTACTATTACGTTATAGCTCTGCCTAACCTTTCGGGGATTAAAAGCTTAATGTTATATATGTTTATAGCTATTTAACTCATTCGCCCTAGTTGATGCCGAAACATGCAGTTTTGAACCTTACACAGTGAGACAGTAATGATAAAGCTGTCTAGCTTGTTTTGGCTACAGTTTTATTACACTAGTGATCATTTTACTCCTTGTACATAATTGTAAAAAAAAATCTTGCTTGCTGCATCAGACTCCTTGCCTGTTGAAAACAATCTTTGTTGGCACTTCTGTGAGGCTGAGCTCAAATCTCAAATCCTTCAAATACAACAACCATGACAGATAAACGTAGTGATTATAATATACTCTGTGATGACAGACGCCACAGGGAGGCTTCGATCATGCACGCTTCTTTATTTGTGATTTGGATAATATCGAATCATTAAAAAATTTGTTCGAGTCTAAAGCAAATTTTTGCGCTGACATCCGTACCGACTAGTAGTGCGTAACAAAGGATTTTTTGATGAAATCCAATACTTATGGCAAGCGAGATAATATGACTAGACCCCATATTCACAACGCTTCGATTCGGGAACTCGTATCTCGCTCGTTTTCGTTACTCGTATGTAAAAAAAGGACAGACATACGACTTGTCGAATCGAAATTCATTTCGAGCGTTTGTGAATACGGGGTCAGTATTGTCTATCGACGCAGACATACTCGTATCAAAGAACACTTCGAGAAAGATTTTTGGCACTGTTATTAATTACGGTCTATAATGCCATGCATAAAGCCGGAAACACTTACGTGGCGTGGCGCGCCAGAAGCATAAATCGGTTTCATCCATTTAGTATGGTTAGAGATATATTTGTAGGTCGTGTCGTGTCGTGGCGCTGACTGCTCACCACCGATTGCGCCAGAGCGGTGATGAAGGTTATGGCGCGACACGACACAAGAGGCAAATGTGTTTCTACACCACGTGGCTCGTGGCGCGAGCTTGCCGAAGAAAACATTATGCACGTTTGAACGCTGCAAAGGTTCAATATGTTCTGTTCAGAAATAACGCCAGAGCGCGCCACGACGACATAATAGTGTGCACGTCACGACAAGCGCCACGCCACGTGTGTTTCCGGCTTAAAGATCCTCTGGCTCTGCTTACGTCTTTGATGTGTAGGTCTTCATCGTAGGTTTTGTGGCATTATTTCCTTCAGTTTTTGAAAGCGGTATTATTATTCAGCTGAATCCCATTACAATTGAAACAAGGATTGAGGAGGCCTAAAATGGCCGCTATAACAGAATCGTAATTTGAATCACGTTAACATTTTTAATTTTTAAAATGGACTTTATTGTCATTACCATAAAGTCCATTTTAAGAATTACGGCGTGTTCAACTAAAGCGGAGATGAGCGGAGCGGAGAGCGAGAATCAACCAATCACAACATGCCGCGTCTCCGCATGAATAATGCTGATATGGCATTTCGTTCACTTTTTTTAGGATTGGTGTTTATTGCCAGAAGAACGTATCTTTTTTTCAGATTGGAAATAAAAGGAGAGGATCCATAGTATTCTGGTAAATAGAAACAACAGTTTATAATGATCACATAATTATATTATAAAATGATTTAATTACAATAAACAGAATAAGTATCATAATGTACCTACACTACAAACAACTTACATTACGCAGAAGCGGACAGGACATACTCCTTTCATATTTACATTTTGTACATTGAGCGCTCGTTTCGGTCATCGTAATACTTAATTTACGTCCCTCGCGTCGCTAACGACAACTCGATCAATAAATAGGGCGGGGAGGCACTCGCGAGGGAGAGTGAGAGACGTCGCGCCGGTCACTACGCTATATGTACAGGGACCGCGCGCACTGGCCTCGTGCACTACAACTGCTCCACGAACTTCGTGAGCTGGTCCTGCGGCGTCATGGGCGGCAGCTGGTCCTCCGGCGGCGCTAGCGGCGCGGCCGGCGCGGGCGACTGCCGCAGTAGCAGCAGCTCCGACGGCGTGGGCGGCCGCGGCGACGGCGTGGCCGGCGGCGACCGCGACACCACGCCCACGCCGCCGCCGCCGAACGCGTACCGCGCGCCCACCGCGCCCAGCCTCGCGCCCACGCCGCCCACGCCGCCCACACCACCCACACCACCCGCGCCGCCGTACGCGCCGCGCATGCCCATCATGTTCCCGCCGACGCCGCCCACGCCGCCCTTGAACCAGCCCGCGCCGGCGTGAGCCATGCCACCCGCCACGCCCACGCCGGCGCCGCCGGACCCTACGCCGCCGAGCCCTACTCCCGGTACGCCGCCGACACCAGACACGCCCTGCCAAACAATTTACTTTTGTTACAACTCATTCACACACACAGAAAACCGACAAACCCAGAAGTATTGTCTTTCATTTCAGCAAGAGTATCAATTGGTCCATATAAGATTGCTCTAACGGCCGGTTCTTTTTCAAGACCAAGTGAAATAAAATGTTGTCCTGTACTAAATTAATTCGAGAAACTAGTCTTGCTGCTCACGTAACAGGCTGAAATGATAATTGTCAAATGAGTAATGTAGGACTTACTTGTGTCTGCTGCGGCAGCATCTGGTGCATCTGCTGCAACCTCTGCTGCTGCTGCGGCTGCATCATATGCTGTAGCTGCGTCTGCTGCTGCGGCAGACCCACGCCACCCACGCCACAGACGCCACCCACGCCACTCACGCTACCCACGCCGCCAACAGGTCCAACACCGCCCACACCGCCTGCCGCTTGTTGCTGGTTTTGGGCGTTCTGGAATAGACATGAACAATATGTTACAAAGTTCTGCTGGACCGCAACAACGCATTCAGAAGTCACCAGCATTTCTACTGGGTTTGTAACGTATCATTTTGGAAGATGACATGAACACTTTTGCGAACATTAGTGACATGGGTAACAAAGTACATTTTACTACTACAAATTAATTTTAAACCATCTTAGGCGTGTTGTTCAGTTCATCTTCCATACTGACGTTCTCATTACATCTCACGTTTGAAGTCATTTATTACGCACGTTTTCATAATTAATTTTGCTATAACAAGGACTGGTGTGGAGGTCCATGTTCAACAGTGGACATCTTCAAGCGCTACTCTGCGGAAGTCCACGACAGTTACATGTGGGTGCTGCATTCTGCATCCAATCATGGATTTAGTTTAAATTAAATTAGAACTTTCTTTGCATAACATTTAACGAAAGATGACTTAAGCTTAATTATAAAGATGCAAGACAAAGTTAATTTCTTGCCTGTTTCTTTATCTGTTTTGTCGGATGCCACAAAAAATAGTTGATGAGCAACTACGAGTATAAACCGCATAAGATTTGCTTTACCGAATGTTAAAAGTAGTGATTGTGAGATAATATTGAATAAAGAGAAACTCGAATTCGTAGATAAAACGGTTTTCCTGGGGCTTACGCTTGATTCAAGGCTACAATGGGGTTCTCATTTAACATCTCTTGCGGGGCGCTTAAGTTCAGCAGCATATGCCATTAGAAAAATCCGTCAATTCACTGATGTGGATACCGCTAGACTAGTCTGTTTTAGTTACTTCCATAGGATAATGTCTTACGGTATTTTGCTATGGGGGCGGGCTGCTGATATTGAGTCTATATTTATTCTGCAGAAAAGAGTCATCAGAGCCATATATAATCTTCGTAGGCGCGATTCTCTAAGGGAACTATTTAAGGATATTGGCATCATGACGGTTCATTGCCAATACATCTACGAAAACATAATGTACGTCAGAAAAAATCTGCATCTTTTTGGTAAAAGAGGTGACAGACACAATTACAGTACTAGAAATAGGGACCAACTAGTTCAGCCAGGCTTTAGACTCGCTAAAGTAGACTCATCTTTCATGGGGTACTGTTTGAGATGCTATAATAAAATTCCGCAAAGTATTCTTGAACTGAATGAGACGAAATTTAAAACATGCATTAAACGCACACTATGTAAGCAAGCATATTACAAGTTGAGCGATTATATCGCTACTAGAAAGCTATCATTCACTGGAAACCTACGTCTTTTCTTGACTTGAATGTGCCCTGGCGGTTGAGAGTATGTCATGCTCACTCAAATGTCTCGCTGATGGTGGCGCGTGTGTCGGACCATTTAGTTCCCTTCAAAATGGTTGAGCTGAATGGTGCTGATCCATGCGTCATGTTCGTGAACGGGCGCTGTCAGTTGTGACTGGTCATCTCTTGGTTGCCATGGCTTATTTGAATGAATTATTTTGTTTTTACTATGGACACTTTTAACGTGCACATCTTGCTACATTGTTCTCACATAATATACCATCTCAACATGAATGATGTAACCAAGATTTTGTAACAATAATTTGATTTAAGTGTCCATCACGGGCAAGATACTCCTTGCCCGTTCTTCTCCATAGAGATCTACGCTAGGGAATGGGCAACTACAGTACTTTCACAGTTTTTATGTCTTGTGACTGGGACTGTAGCTACATTAAATTTTCATCTTTGTTTCGACAATTCAAAAGAGCCTGTAATTGGCCTACTTAAAATAAATGCTTTGATTTTAACCAGATAAAGTCAACAATCAGTGGCCGGCTGGCCCTGGATCGAAAGAACTGGAAGTCATGTCGAGAGGCCTTTACCCAGCAGTGGGATAACGCAGGTTAACAGTAATCGGTAAGTAGTTAATCAGTAGCAATAACTCACTTGTCTCTGTTTGATGAAGGCGGCCATGAGCGGTGGATTGGACTTGAGTATCTGTAGGATCTCTTGCTGCTGGTTGTGACTGGTGGGCGAGCGTAACGTCGCCATGAGCTGCTGTAACGCTTTTTGATGGACTTGAGGTTGCGTTTGTTGCGGCTGCGGCGCGGGTGCTCTTTGCTGTTAGGGGAAAATGTTCATTAAGTACAAATCCTTAAGGTACATGGGAAACGCAAGTTACACAGCAGTGTCAGCATCCAATGATGTTATATAAAATACTGAGATGCCTGCTGGGTACCCATTTTTCCCCAGCTCACTGTTATCTAACTGCGAGCCAATGCGACGTCATAGGCTGACATTGGCCGTCACCCAGTAAGTGTGAATAATATGCATATCTCTTTCTGACAACGGGGTCCTATATATCTCTGTTATCTTCTAACCTACTCACAGTGATAGAAAGAAAATTGCTTATGTTCTATGTTGGTACCTATAGTAAAATATCGCCATGTTTTTATTTCTTTATAATGAGTATGACGTCTCTATTGGTAAAATCTTATTGTCTCCATCATGTTTTTGCAACATGTACATAAACTAATGCAGTTTTGCAATGCCCCATGGGTTTAGGCAGACTACAGAACGCTGCTACAATCCTTACGAACTAGTTTTGCTTCGTCCACATTTATAAAGGTTGTAAAAAGCCTCTTAATGAAGCAGAAAGGCACTACTTGTTCTCCCCGTCATTGCGATCATTTTTTTGTTCTAGCTTGACCATACCTTCTAGATACGGAGATATTGGGGGCCAGACAACTTTTAGACATGTTTTTTTTTGCATACAATATTTTAATGTAAGAGTTTTAATTTAAACACCTGCACGACCCCGTACCATTTATTCAATTCATCACAAGCACAATGTTTTGAGTGCGATACATTGAGTTCTACCATAAAACATGATTTTTCACCCCCAAAAAAAGTCGTATGCCAGCAATAAATTTCCGTTCATGTAGGACCAGATAAACAGGTATCTGGTCCTACATGCACGCCGGCTGCGTGAACTAAGCATCTAATCTAACCTTAGTTTTAGTGTAGCGGTTGATTGACTAGGTACATTGCATATAGTTTTTGACACAATAACATAGCCGGTTGCACAACTGGTTTGATATGAAATGAGGGGTTTAATAAATTCCTAATTACAAGTGATTTTGAAACCAATTTCGAAGAACATGATGCCGAAAATTAGATCAAAATCGAAATGTCAATATTGCAAATATTCCTCGTGTTTTTGGTGGTATTTAGGACTGCTGTCCGTGACTATGAGATTAAACTGTGACAATAAAAAAAATATACCAATACATTGATTTCGTTCGTAGTAATTCTGAATTTTAGCGTCACCCTCTCTTTGACTGCTCGAATTAGTATAGCAGTGTATTTCCAAACTGCAAAGTAGTGTTAAATATTTGTTTTGGGTATGTTGCCCTTCTAATACCCAAACACTTACAAAATCTCGGTTTGGATATTATTCAACTTTTATAAAAATGTCGCATATTTTTTTGTTCCTTTTTTATTAAAAAAAAAAACTATGGGTTTTTTCTGATTATAGGCTATTTAGCCAAAATGACAATGGATACTATAATTATGGGGAACACCCAAATACTCCGAAATATTTTATTCCGATTTTCGATGTTCCGATTTTCAAAAGTCCGAATTTCTTTTTTTTTATTTTTTTTATTTAGCCTGTACTGTCCCACTGCTGGGCAAAGGCCTCCCCCAATTCTTTCCATGTGCTCTTTTCCTTTTCCCAATTTCTTAATACCTAAGAATTTTATTATAATGTATATTATTAAAAATCGCGAAATTTATTTAACCGAAAGTCATAAATGCGATTTTTTAGTTTTCCGATTTTCACACGTTCGAAGAATCAAATGCTCGAAGGGTTCTCGGTCCGCAAAACGACATTCCAATTTTCAATACTTCGAATAAAGTAAAAAACATGTTGTGCTTCAAAATTTAGTGACAGAAACGAATCGCTGCAAAACCGACTTCACGCAGTCTTGTCTGCCCTACCCAAGCATGCCTGCTTGCATGTTGCATGCCTGCTTTCATGTTGCATGTCCGCTTGCATGTTGCATGCTTGCTTGCATGCTGCATGACTGCTTGCACGCTGCATGTCCGCTTGCATGCTGCAAATCCCCTGTATTATTGATGAATCACTTCGGTTAGGTTAGAACTGCGACTATTAAAGAGCGAAGGCGAGTAAGCTAAGCGAGCGTGCCGCGGCAGCGGCCGCCGAGTGCCAGATCCCCTCTATTGTTGGTGAATCATTTGGGTTAAGTTAGGTTAAAATTGTGACCAGGGAAACAAAATATTTTTTAAAACAAGCAGTATGATACCTAATTAATTACTAATCTTAATATATATAAATTACGTGTCACGTTGTTTGTCCGCGATGGACTCCTATACTACTTAACCGATTATAATCAAATTTGTACACCGTGTGCAGTTTGATCCAACTTGAAAGATAGGATAGCTTACATCTCAATTTATGAGACGCAGACGAAGTTGCGGCGGTCAGCTAGTTAGGATATATACACAAGGATAATAACTGTAAACAATCTATGCAATTATGAGTAGGAAAACGCATCTGTCCTTAGTTTTTTTAATTCTACCTCCTCATACTAAGCATAATTATTATCTTCTCTCTGACGAGTAATTATGTGTTTATTTGTCTTAATATTCAGTTTTACAAGGCGTTTTTATTTCGGAATTGTATTAATCGGTATTTTAATAATCGGTATTGGTATTTTTGATGTTTCGAATTTTCATTAAGTTGGACTTTTTGGTATTCGATGTATTGAAACTCGGTATTTTGAGAATAGTAATTATAAACGTTAGGACTATTGAAATTTAGGAAGTATAAAAATAGGATTAATGATAAATCGGAGTTGATACATCATTTGACTTGACTAACGTTTTTATTGAACCCACTAGAATCACAACTTCTTCTGCTACTTGTATAGATAATGTTTTCTGCGATTGTGATTACTTAGATAAAGCCATAATAAATTGTTTGCCGTCTGACCATAGCGGACAAACTGTAACTTTTAGTTGTAAAACTCCAATACAAAAAGTTCAGATTAAATTTAGACCTATAACTTCTTGCAAATTAAATAGGTATAATATTTCCCTACAGAACAAGTTAAGTGTAATGAGCCAAGAGGATATTAATATAAATCAATTGTATGATCGTTTCTTTTCATTAGTTCACACGGAATTCAACAAAACTTTTGAAAAGAAGACAAAGAGTATTTGCCCTAAATTTATATTTAGTGATTGGGCAACTAAAGGTATCAGAAAAAGTAGGGAAAGGCTATTTGAGCTTTATAGCCTCAAGCCTTTTATAAACACTGAAACTTTTAGCAAGTATGTTGCTACGTATTCAAAGATTTTTAGAAGTACTTGCAAGGTTGCTAAAGCCCTGCACATAAGCAACAAGATCAAAACAGCAGAAAATAAAATAAAGACCGTTTGGAAAGTCATAAATAACGAGACTAACAGAAAGAAAATACGTAAGAATAGCTTTACATTAGATACAGCATGTGGTCCTAAAAGCTCTGATCAGGAAGTAGCTCAAGAATTTGTTAATTTTTTTACCGAAATACCAATAAAAACTACGGAGGCTCTTAATTCCTCACCTGAAGCCTCAATTGGCTTATTAAAGGCGAATGTGTCTGGCTGCCTGGCTGAATTTAAATTTAAACACATTAACCCTATGACAGTTATTAAAGCTTTCCGGCAAATTAAAATCAAACTGACCGAAGATTTATGGGGAATGTCTATCAAAGTTTGTACATCTATACTTGAGACCATAGCCCCGTACTTAGCTTTAATTTTTAATTTATGTGTAGACCAAGGAGTTTTCCCGGATTTAATGAAATACAGTAAAGTCATACCTCTTTTCAAATCCGGGGACAGTAAAGATTCCAATAATTATAGACCTGTATCCGTGTTACCAGTTTTTAGCAAGGTTTTTGAAAAAGTAATGCTTAATCAAATGCTCTGTCATTTTAACACCAACAGAATCTTACATGATCAACAGTATGGTTTCACCAAGGGACGTTGTACAACTGACGCCGGTGTAACCCTATTAAAGCACATATTTGCTGCGTGGGAAGAGTCCCAAGACGCAATAGGAATTTTCTGTGATCTCTCCAAAGCTTTTGATTGCGTAAATCACGACACATTACTTTTGAAACTGGAGCATTACGGACTGGGTAAACTTGCACTTAGCCTGCTAAAATCTTATTTGAGCGATAGAAAACAACATGTTCAAATAAATGGTGTTAATTCACAGGGTTTGAATGTAAAAATGGGGGTTCCGCAAGGCTCAATATTGGGTCCTTTCCTTTTTTTAGTATATATAAATGATCTACCCAATTTGTTGAAACACCAACCTCAAAATATGGTGTTGTTTGCTGATGACACTTCTCTAATTTTTAAGATAAATAGACGGGCCCAAAATCTAGATGACGTGAATGATGCCCTACTTCAGGTCCAAAATTGGTTCACAGCAAACAATTTGGTATTAAATGAAAAAAAAACTAAATGCATAAGATTTTCATTACCGAATGTTAAAAGTAGTGATTGTGAGATAATATTGAATAAAGAGAAACTCGAATTCGTAGATAAAACGGTTTTCCTGGGGCTTACGCTTGATTCAAGGCTACAATGGGGGTTCTCATTTAACATCTCTTGCGGGGCGCTTAAGTTCAGCAGCATATGCCATTAGAAAAATCCGTCAATTCACTGATGTAGATACCGCTAGACTGGTCTATTTTAGTTACTTCCATAGTATAATGTCTTACGGTATTTTGCTATGGGGACGGGCTGCTGATATTGAGTCTATATTTATTCTGCAGAAAAGAGCCATCAGAGCCATATACAATCTTCGTAGGCGCGATTCTCTAAGGGAACTTTTTAAGGATATTGGCATCATGACGGTTCATTGCCAATACATCTACGAAAACATAATGTACGTTAGAAAAAATCTGCATCTTTTCGGTAAAAGAGGCGACAGACACAATTACAGTACTAGAAATAGGGACCAACTAGTTCAGCCAGGCTTTAGACTCGCTAAAGTAGACTCATCTTTCATGGGGTACTGTTTGAGATGCTATAATAAAATTCCACAAAGTATTCTTGAACTGAATGAGACTAAATTTAAAACATGCATTAAACGCACACTATCTAAGCAAGCATATTACAAGTTGAGCGATTATATCGCTGATAAAAATGCTTGGCTCAATGCTGGTCCTGCTCCACAAGGACAGGGGCTCAAAAATTGATAGCATTAAATGGTATTGTTGGAGCTGCTGAAGATTGTACTACTATCTTTGCATTGTATAGATTCAATCTATTTAGTATTATATAAACGCATAGCCCATATTGTGTGAGTACTATGTACTAGAAAGCTATCATTCACTGGAAACCTACTTTAGTTTTTGACTTGAATGTGCCCTGGCGGTTGAGAGTATGTCATGCTCACTCAAATGTCTCGCTGATCATGGCGCGTGTGTCGGACCATTTAGTTCCCTTCAAAATGGTTGAGCTGAATGGTGCTGATCCATGCGTCATGTGCGTGAACGGGCGCTGTCAGTTGTGACTGGTCATCTCTTAGTCGCCATGGTTTATTTGAATTAATTATTTTGTTTTTGAGTTGTATTTTGTTTTGTTTTGCTATGGACACTTTTAACGTGCACATCTTGCTACATTGTTCTCACATAATATAACATCTCAACATGAGTGATGTAACCAAGATTTTGTAACAATTTTTTGATTTAAAAGAGTGTCCATGGAGTTTCTTGCCCGTTCTTCTCCATAGAGATCTACGCTAGGGAATGGGCAACTACAGTACTTTCACAGTTTTTATGTCTTGTGACTGGGACTGTAGCTACATTTGATTTTCATCTTTGTTTCGACAATTCAAAAGTGCCTGTTATTGGCCTACTTGAAATAAATGCTTTGATTTTGATTTTGATACATTCGAAATTTTGAACCATTCGGAATTATGAAAATCAGTATTTTGAAAGTTTTTCGTATTTATGCAGTGTACCCATAATTATGTTGTATTTAAGTATGTTCTTTCTTTCTCGAGTATAGTAGGACCAATTTAGGTCCATGTTCACCAAAGATTGACGGTTTGATTATCTAAAAAATAGCTGTTTAATAGTTATTTGTTATACAAGAGTGCAAAGTTGTTTTTTAACCGCGTGCTCAATTTTGATGACCGAGCAAGCGAAAGATTCTAAAATTGAGTCACGAGCGAAGCGAGTGATTCAAAACTTAGAATCTTGAGCGTTAGCGATGAGTGGTCATTTTAGGTATTTCACTTGTTTTCAAGTTGGATTCCGCTTGTTTTTAACCTAAGGTGTTAACAATATGGCCGATGCACGATGACGTGAAAAGAAAATGGCGCGCGCAAAACATTCAAAAAAAGTACACCAGGAAGGTTCTGAGTCTGAGTTCATAACAAATTAAAAAAAAAAAAATGATAAATTCGGCACCATAGAGGTAGAAGTAAATAGGTTTAATGATGTTTTGAATGCACATGCTTAGTGCACACGATGTTCTAAATTCAAATTTACTTCACCCTCATGACGATAAAAACGGCTTTTGCACTCAGATATCGAAGAGCAAAAATACTCTTTCCGAGAAGGGGGGATGAAATAGTTATTTGTTATACAAGAGTGCAAAGTTGTTTTTTAACCGCGTGCTCAATTTTGATGACCGAGCAAGCGAAAGATTCTAAAATTGAGTCAAGAGCGAAGCGGGTGATTCAAAACTTAGAATCTTGAGCGTTAGCGAGGGAATCAAAAGAGCACGAGGTGAAAAATCTTTGCACTCGAGTGCAACACGTAACTTTTCATCCCACCTCAGCGAGGAAAAAAATAAAAGCAAAAAAAAATTGCGCATTATTAACAAATTCAGTTAATTCTGTTGGCGTCAAATAAACTTCCTCGTCGCTAGATAATGAGTGGTCATTTTAGGTTTTTTTACTTGTTTTCAAGTTGGATTCCTTGTTTTTAACCTCAGGTGTACACCAAGAAGGTAAGGGTAAAAGTACACCAAGAAGGTTCCGAGTCTGAGTTCTTAACAAATTAATAAAAATTGTATGATAAATTCGGCACCATAGAGGTAGAAGTAAATAGGTTTAATGATGTTTTGAATTCACATGCTTAGTGCACACGATGTTCTAAATTCAAATTTACTTTACCCTCAAGACGATAAAAACGGCTTTTGCACTCAGATATCGAAGAGTAAAAATACTCTTTCCGAGATGGGGGGATGAAAAACAAATTTTTGTATGGGAACATGTCACAGTGACAGCTGTTTTAGATAATCAACCCTTTATCTTTTCGGTGAACATGGACCGTAATAGATCACATTTGACAACCGATTAAACAACACAATAACTTTATTAATCACAAAACAATTTTAACTCAATCACAAATACACTACAGTTCACTATTCGCTTAGATATCGCACTTCTAGTTCACTTCGATTCGCTTCGTTGTGTAGCCAAAACAAGACTGCACGTCGCGGGCCTGAGCGGTGTATTTATACTCGCCAACAGACACACAAAGAATAACCACGATTATTCTTGAGCAGCGGTTCGCAATCCGGACATTACTTGCGGCCCGTGAATGTTTTGTAAAAAGTTATAAATATCAAAATAAATCCATGAACGAACTACAATCGACCGTATAGAGTGTAGATCCAGCCTTAAGGTGACAACTACTCGACATTTTTTAGAAATTTCAGGAGGGAATAACTCCACTGTTTGAAACTGTACTGTATCCAAAGTGAAATATGATATCGTTTTTTCGTATTATTAATTTTGTCTGTGCGGAAACAGAATAGTAAAATAAATATCCATCAAAAACTTAGGAGCTACCAAAGATTCTTTTTTATTGCCAATTAATAAAAGAAGTGTCAAAATTCCAAAACATAGTCGGTACCGACAAAGCACAATTATCAAAGATTTCAATAAATTTTATTTGTAGGTAATTGATTTATGCAGTGGTTTTTTTCCATAAAACTAGATTTTCCAAAGGCTTTTTCGTATTTTTTTTCGCTTTTCATTTTTTTATGGGATATGACCAAATATACCTAGGTACATTGAGCTTCTAGGGTTTAATATCACAAGTGCGCCTTTAGTTGTTTTTGTCACCTTGTGACCCTTGGCTGCCAAAAGGTTGCCGACCGCTGTTCTAGAGGGTTATAGAACTGCTTCATAAAAAACACTAACAAAAGAATACAGTAGGTAATAATAAGCTACTTGTACAAAACAAACAAATATGAACCGCATGCCCTAGGCGTACGGTCGACTTAATAATGTCTTTTTATAAATAGGTCGCGAATTTGTACCTACCTAACTTTTAAACTAATAATAATGGAAAGCACTCGAAATTCCAACGTACACATACTGTAATCACGTGCTTTCTCGAATGTTCTAGTAGGTCCGGTGTAACAATATATAAGGTGTTAAAAATCAACTGCAAGAAACTTGAGGAGTTGTTTGGAATCACAAATAAAAAATAATAAAGAAAAAAATTTATCTAAGTAACGATCCGTTTCAAAGATATGCAATATTTTCACTGCGCTCAAAATTATTGAACATGCGCACTTGACTGTACACCGTGCTGGTCATTCACCCCGTGCGACAGGGGTGAACGACAGGACAGCTGATTCTAACTTTCCCATCACATTTTGCAGACTTTGGACTGGCAATTCATAGAATTACTTACAAATAACTTATTTTATTGACCATATTAATGAATTAAGTACTGTTTTTAAATTAAGTAAGTTCGATAAGCTGTTTTGTTTAAAAAAAAAATGAATCAACCTATTTACAATCATTAAAAAGCTATTAAATGAAGTGTTAATTTTTACCTTATTTACAAAAGGTGCTGAAAATGTCCACCACTTTGTCCAATGCACAAGTGAGCACGACGTTTTTGTTACATTCGATTGCACTGCGATTAATGTGTCTGTCACTTTTAACTATGTCGAATGCGCTAATTATGATCATGATATATCACACTACCATATATAAATACTCCCGATTAGAATACGTAAACGGCATTGTTTACACGAGGCTGCGCGGGCGCGCGTAAGTAGCGCGATGACGCAGGGCAGCACACCCTTCCCGCGCGACAGATATCGGACGACTGAAGTGGGTGGGGTAGCGGGTAGCGGGTAGCGGGTAGCGGGTAGCGGGTAGCGGGTAGCGGGTAGGTTTGCGGGAGTTGAGGGAACGGATAGCGAGCCGCGTTGCTGGCGACGAGGCGCCGGCGCAGCCCTGCCTACAGTGCACATCAAACAGTTGTACTAAATTGATTTTTTTAAGTAAAAACTAAAAATGCTTGAAAAATTTTTTTTTTAAATATATTTCTTTTTTGATACCGAGTACGTACACGAAATTCTTGCAGTTAATTTTTTAACACCTTATATAAAGGGTGTAAAACACCTCTTAACAAAGCCGAAAGGCACTTATTCTCCCCGTCATTGCGATCGTTTTTTTGTTCGACACCATACCTGGGAATCTTCTAGTTATGGAGATATTGGGGGTCAAAGTTACAACTTTTCGACAAGTTTTTTTTTAAATACAATTCTTAATGGTATTTTTTTACTTTAAAGACCTTTACGACCCCCGTACTACTCAATTCATCCATCAGCACAATGTTTTAAGTCCGTTACATTGAGTTCTACCACAAAACATGATTTTTCACCCCAAAAATAAGTCGTTTCCCAGCAATAACTTTTGCGCAAAGTTACTTAGTTTGATATCCAGAATGCTTGGTTGACGGCTTCGTGATGAGGTGGTTTACACCCTGTATAAAAATCAATTGCTGTTCGTTAGTCTCGCTAAAACTCGAGAATGGCTGGACCGATTTGGCTCATTTTGGTTTAGAATTATTTGTGGAAGTCCAGGGAAGGTTTAAACGGTGAGAAGTAGGTAGGTAGTATCTATGAAAACATCATGTACGTTAGAAAAAATGTGCATTTATTCAGTAAAAGAGGTGACAGACACCACTATAATACTAGAAATAGGGACCAACTCGTTCAGCCAGGTTTCAGGCTTGCTAAAGTGGATTCATCTTTCATGGGGTACTGTTTAAAATGTTATAATAAAATACCTCCTCACATTCTACAACTGAATGAGACGAAATTTAAATCTTGTATAAAACGCACACTATGTAGGCAAGCATATTATAATTTGGGGGATTACATTAATGATAAAAATGCTTGGCTCAATGCTGGTCCTGCTCCACAACCATAGGCAAACTAATTGATTCCCAGGTTACGTTATTGTGGAAGCTGCAGAAGATTGTAAAATATCCTTGCATTGTATAGATTCCATCTCGTAATATTATATAATTGCATAGCACATTTGTGTGAGTTCTATGTACTGTAAAGCCACCATTTACATTTAGTTATCTTTTTTTTTTTTGACTTGAATATGCCTTGGCGGCTGAGAGAATGTCATGCTCACTCAAATGTCTCGCTGATGGTGGCGTGTGTGTCGGGTCATTTAGCTCCCTTCAATATGGTCGAGTTGAATGGCGCCGATACATGCGTCATGTTCGTGAACGGGCGCTATCAGTTGGGATCATCATCATGGGTCATCTCTTAGCTGCCACGGTTAATTTGAATTTCTTTTTTTTTTATATTGTTGATTTAATCTTTTCTCTGGACGCTCTTAATGTGCACGTCTTACTACATCGTTCTCACATATATGTTTAACCCTTGAAATGTCCAGCGGGCCGCTTTTTTTTGCACCGCATGTGTCGAAAAAAATGCGCTTGCGCATAAGCTAACGACGCGTCTGATTAAAACAATGATATCTGCGAAACTACGTTAGTTAGCTCGCTTCCAGTACTACCACTGGAATCGTTATTAAATTACCTAACAGACTATGTATGGTTTAGTGTAGTTTTGCCTTGTTATGTATTAGTAATTGTAAAGTTTGTTGAGTGTGAGGCCGTTTTACCAGTTTCTTGTGTAAATATCATTGTAATTTAAACAATAAGCCATTATATCCAAAAGTTATAGTTTTATTTCAACAAAAACACATTGTCCCACATATTTCAAACAAAAGAACAGCACTCGCCATACATTTTTTTCATCTCCCAAGCTTTACAAAATCATGACGTCATTTACGAGTGCCGTGTTCTAAAAAAATATGGGTTTGTTTACGGTTCTATTCTAAGAACGCTAAGTGCCTAGTAGCTTTGTTTACCTTTTAATATGAATGGTTGGTTCACATACTTGACACCGGCTGAGTATCAGCTATCTAAAGTGTTTAGTTAATTAGTATAAAATTATCAAAACAAACACTTAAAAACTGGCGTAAAAAACACCCACTCAAACTTTGGATCACTGTTCAAATTCTGTTACCTAAATTTGAAATCTAATTATACATTCTTCATGTTGAAGATATTTACAAAACAATAGGCACATAAAAGAGGTATGTTGCCTAACAAAATATTAATTAAAATCAACAATCAAAATAAACTATTTCACTAACCAAAACAAGGCAGTCACCGGCTCTGATTGGCCAACGTTTCGCGGGCAAAAAAATACGGCTCTTTGATTGCGCCGACGCATCAATCGCGGCACTGTCATTGGCTGCAGCTCACGATAATTTTACGTAATACAATTTTTGAATTGATCACAACAAAAATACGATTATATTGAAATTAAACGCCTAATACCTATTATGCGATACATAAAAACATACGTAATAGACATAGTTTCCATTTCTATTAATGTTTACTGCCAAAATAAGGCAAATTAATATGAAAATAGTTCGTCGATGACGCTTGAACCGTTTACCGTTATGCAATGTGGTTGAAATGACAATTTCTGCCCGAAATCTTTGGAAACTATACAGTTTAATCATTAAAATATGTTTATTACTTACCCAGGCATGATGTTAACACAAAATATCACCACACTTCACCTCACAGACCACTAATTCACACACAGAACTAACTTTGTTTAACTGGGGGGCGACTAGTCGGCGCGTGAGCGATTTATGTACTGGGGACCCTGTAAAAGCATCGTTCATTGTTGAACTAAGGCAAAATGTCTGTCTTGTTCATTCTAGTACACTTTGGGACAGCGTGAGCGAGGTAGGAACAACTTTTAACGTCAAATTTATGTCAAAACTAACGGATGGAACACTTAGCCCGCCGGGCCCATTGACACATATGATCAGTGAGCCTGCCGGGCCAATTGACAGATCAAGGGTTAATCACACATGAATGATGTAACCAAGATTTTGTAAAAATATATTGATTTAAAAGAGTGTCCATGGAGTTTCTTGCCCGTTCTTCTCCATAGAGATCTACGCTAGGGAATGGGCAACTACAGTACTTTCTCAAGTTATTATGCCTTGTGACTGTGACTGTAGCTTTGATTTTATTTGTATTTTGACATTCAAAAGTGCCGTAATGGTCTAGTTGAAATAAATGCTTTGAGTTTGAGTTTGAGTTTGAGTAGGTAGGTAGGTGGGTGGGTAGGTAGGTAGGTAGGTGGGTAGGTAGGTGGGTAGGTAGGTAGGTAGGTAGTAGTAGGTGGGTAGTGGTAGGTAGTAGTAGGTAAGTAGTAGTAGGTAGGTAGTAGATATGCAGGTAGGAAAAAATGCATTGCAACGCATGCCGGGTACAGCAAGTAAAAAATATTTTATTCCAGTTGTTACAAGGTTACGTTGTTGTATTTTGATAAAGTGTCAAATGTGATCTATTTATCTTGGCCCTACAGTAGTTAGTACCTAACCTGATGTCGAGAGTTTTTATGCCGCCCAAGGGCCTGGGCTTGGCTTTACATGCCTTCGAAGTTTATATTTTTGTATGTGAAACAATAGTATCATTATTTTGATACATATATCATAATATTGAACCACATAGGATAGGGATGGAACCACATTGGATTTATTAGTGACTAGGTGTGAAACACACTGCAGTCTGAACGTAACAGAGGAAGAATTGGGGAAAGTCAGTAACCTGTAACTGCTGCGGCGCGTGCGGATGCGGGTGGTGCTGCTGCGGTTGCGGGTGGTGCTGCAGGCGCGGGTGGTGCTGCGCCAGCGGCGGGTGGTGCAGCGGCGGCGGGGCCCGGTAGCGTGCGGCCCAGTCGGCGCGCACGGCGCCGGCCGCGGGCCCCACGCTGCCGCCGGGCGGGCCCATGGCGGCCTGCTTGCCGTACGACGGCGCCTGCTGCCGCGCCGCCTCCTCCTGTACCTGCCAACACCCACCAACCTGTTACCCGTCGTATGCGACAAAAACAAACACTACTTTACACCCTACCTAACTAATTGGTCGGATTCTTAGCTCAGCAAATAACATCAGTGTCGTAATCGCAAACACAGGTATTTCTGTTAGGAATTTCTTAGAAAAAGCACTAGAGGCCTCGAGTTTGGAGAGGGTGTTAAGCTGTTGATCTATGACCTGCTCTCTCTCTCTGGTCGCCGAATTTGCAATTTGAGGAAAGTGTTTTTATCACCTGTATGATTATGAGCACACACCTATGTACTTTAGTTTATATTTTATTAGTCTCCACTAAGATTAGCTGCGACGACTATTATTTCTTTTCTGTATTTTATTTTTGTATGCAA
Source organism: Xestia ashworthii (assembly GCA_950022955.1). Taxonomy (NCBI): domain Eukaryota; kingdom Metazoa; phylum Arthropoda; class Insecta; order Lepidoptera; family Noctuidae; genus Xestia; species Xestia ashworthii. The sequence goes on from OX465555.1 coordinate 20,649,302, forward strand.
TTTCATGTACAGTTTCGTATTGGCATGAAAGTAAAGACCCGAATTTTGAATTGTTCTCTCTATTGCTTCTTATTGACAAAAACATGAGTTCTTATTCTTTTACAGAGTAATTAGGACACAATGTGAGTAAGAGTATAGTAATTCAAGTGTGTAAATACATACCTGTTGCAACGCTTTCTGCACATTGTGCGGTAACGCGTGCGTGGCAGGCTTGGAGGGCGGAGGGGAGGCCAGCGAGGCCGCGGGCGGCGGAGAGGGCGGCGCCGCCCCTCGTGTGTTCATGGCTGCCATACGTCTGCGCAGCAGCTTGGCTTGCTGCACTCGCTGCTGCACCTGCTGCTGCTTCAGCTTCTGCTTGATGCTGCTGCAGAAAGGCACGGAACACTTGGTCTCCTGGCAGTGCTTTGCATGGTAGCAACACAACGCGATGAGCTGCTTGCAGATAGGACAGTCGCCCTTGGTCTTGCGCCGGCAGATCTTGGTGTGCGTGACGACGCGCTTCATCTTCTGGCAGGACGGTAGGCGGCAGTTGGCGTCGCGGCACTGGCACGCGTGCACCAGGGACTGGATGCAGCGCTGGATGGACAGTTTGCGCGCCTCCTGAGGGTTGGCTTGCTTCATGTCGCCCGGAGAAGAGCCCACGTCGATGTCGAGGCCGAGTTTCTCCATCTTGTGTGGGTGACCTTCCTTCTCGTGGCAAGGCACGCACAGGTCGAAGTCGTCGCACACGGTGCAGTGGTAGCGCGTCTCGACGTGCGACTTGCAGCTGTTGCAGGTGTAGACGAACTTGTCGGTGCCCTGGTTGTGCAGCTCGTACAGCATGCATAGCGTGGAGAAGCGCGCGCGCCTCGTGGATGAGAACTCGTAGTGTCGGTCGCGCGCCATGGTCAGGAAGGCGTCGCGACCGTCCATTAAGTCGCAGTTGATCAGCGGGTCCGGGTCTCCGATCGGCTAAACAAACAATACACACGTAAAATACTTATTTTATTGACGTTAACGTCAAGAAAATAAGTATTTTGTTTTACAGACGGAGATCGAATTAGTCGCGTTTACATAGCATGAAATTATGGCATCTTTATTAGTAATTCAAGATGCGCTTTTTATTTTCGTCATGCCAGCGCGGGCGTAGGAAAAAAATCGCTTAGAAATTCTAAAATAGTGGATATTTAAAATAATTTTAGTACTTTATAGTAATTAGTATAAGATGGTTAGAATTGTGGAATTGACTGAACAATTTAATATTTTCAGATATTTTTTTCTAAAAATTTACTGAAGTAGTCATGAATGAAACTCACCGCTAAGCTGGCAGCAGATTGTGCGGAATGTAGCCTGATAACGAAAAACACCTCCTTGTGCTTCTCCATGGTGGCAAATATCTTTGCACTGAGATCACTGCCTTGCTGCTGGTCACTCTGCTTCTTACTATTCTTACGCTGCGCAGCCTTCGACTTGTTGGACTTCTTCGCCTTTTTCTGCCCCTTCTTCTTGCCATCAGGACCTTGCTCATTCTCCTCAGAGGACTGGAATATCTAAAAAACATGTTAGAAAATATTGTCTCATGCCAAACCCAAGCAATTATATAACAGCGTAGATGCCAAAACCAGTGCAAGTTAAATTGATTTTTTCGTGCGAAAACTCTTCCGTGATTGTTAGAAAATTGTGCCTGTTTATCACTGGTTTTTAACCATTTGGTGAATTTTAGTAACTTACGCCCGAAATTAATTATGTATTCAATCCCAATCACTATCTCATTTTTTGTCTGAGACCAATTAAGGGCCGAGTTTGCCAATTTTTGCGAGGGCGAAACGCGTCAAAGCTCGCAGATCAAAATTATTGTTATGAAATACATTGTTAATGTCAGACGAAAGTATAAACACACAAATTGCGACGTGACTATTAGTAACAAAACTTTGCCTACAGGGCCTGGTATCACAACATGCAAAAACCATAACAGTTTTTCATATACTTGATACTGACCACTGCCTCGGCGGCTTCGGCTTGCTTTCTCTTCTCTTCTTCCTCCTGATCCAACTCCTTGATGGACTCCTCAAGGACGTTGGGCCAGAAGTCGCCCTCGAAGTAAGGCAGCTCCGCCGCTGACGAGATATTGTCCTCCATAGCTTGCTTGAGTATGTCTTTATAATCTAGTATTATTCTCTCTATGATTCCCTTATCTAACATTTTCTTATACCACTCTTGTAGCCTTTTAGGCTTAGGAATTTTTTGTTCGGGTGGATGGCAGTGGAAAATATAGTCGTCTCCTTCTGAGGGTGGACACGCCCAGATATGGGCCATCGTGTAGCCCAGTTGCTTGGCGTAGTCTAAGTATCCTAATAAAATCTCGTGGTAGACGGCAGTTCTGTACTGCCGCGGTTGGAAGAAATGTACAGAATCTAGATATGCTATGTATACACGCCTCGTGTTAGGCGACGGACTCTCACTGCCGTATTCCTGGAAGAGAAATGTTTATGATAAAATCTGGATAGCAAAACCAAATGGTACAGTTTTTATTGACTATGAGCAGTTGTTTTTCAGATACTTAAAAATCTTTATAGTTTTAGAAATTTAAAAAGAGTATTGTCAAAATCTAGGGAACTAATTTTGATCAGACAAATATTTGAAAAAAATGCGAAAATCAAATACTAGAGTAAAACGGAACCCACAATTATTTTAGTAACCATACATTTAAAAAAAACCAAAGAGAAAAACAAATAGAATCAACCAATAATAGGCGTAATTTTTGTGCAATTATCTAACATTGATGGCGTGGATGACTCACCTGCACGTGCATGCCAAAGAAACAAATGTCGGTTCCATCAATCTCTTCAAATGCAAACAACGCTTTAGCCCGATACGGGAACTCGGAGCACAGTTCACCAGAATCTACGAATCTTGATCTCATTCCGGGTTTTACTTCCACCATCTGAAAAGTTTTAGTTTTAGTCACTGTTCAATAGAGATGAGTTGTGATTTGTGTAAATACTACAACTTAACAAAAAATATTAGCTACATTTTTTTGGGAAGAAACAACATAATGGAATCCACAGGAAAAGCCTTATTGTGATTTATGATATATGATATGAACAAAGTATTTTAGGTAACAAACAGCGAAAGATTAAGCCAGACTCATCACAATAGTGGAATGGAGGATATGTGAAAAAGCTTCATAACAAAGATGCAAAGGTCAGAGAGGTGTTGAAAGGTTCAGGAATATGTAAGAGTAATTAAACGTTTCGGATATCCCTTACCTTATCAGACGATGCAACCACCCTGATATGCACTTCGCCAGCGCCAGCCTCTTTTTTCTTAAGGAAATTATTTACTCTTGTTTCAATATAAATGCCAAGTTTGGAAGGAGGAAGTTTCTTAGCCGAGAATTTATTCTCTTTCCGTTTAGCCGCTTTCTTTTTCAGACAATTATCACAGCAGAAGCCCTGAGGCCATATCGAGTCGTGGTGCAATACACATATCTGGTGTTGCTTTCTACCACAGTCCATGCAAACAACAAATGGTTCTTGTTCTAGGTGATCATTCTTCATTTCTTTGAATTGATCCTTCTTGATTGCACTGAAATATTCACCGCACATCATTCTTCGCGTGAAAGTTCTTTAATCAAAGGTGTTTTTCAGTTATTAGATTATTTGTCATACAAAATTGATATTTCATTGAAACACAGATAGATAGAGATACTCACGTTTGTGGCTGTAATGGATCATCTCCAAGCGTAACAGTGTCTCCTTGGATGTCATTGAAGCATTTCTGGCAGAAGGTGTATCTATCGGACACAACCCCATACGCTTTTAGACTGTATTTCATAACGTCCATGTAGCAGTAGTGATGTGAAGCGAGCGTGTACAGGAACATTGTGTGCAGGCAAGGACGTGCGTGGACAGGGCGAAAAAAATTTAGTAAGCAATGAGAACATAATAAGGGTTAATAGTTAAGACAGTGGGCGGAGCGCACATGGTGGGTTCTCGAAAGCCCATGACATGAGACAGCGGCCCTTTACATAGACATATCAACCGATAGTTCTCTTTACACTTGGTTGTTTCCACTTTGTATTTTAATTGGGAGCTTTATTGATTGCTTACTTTCAAAATTAAATCTGTCCACAAATATCCAAGAGTTTGTTCCAAAGTTAGCTTATAATATCACTTTCCTGTAAATGCACGCACTTACTTGCGCCCACTCGTGTGCGCGAGTAAACGCGCAGTATAGAATGCACGTAGATTTCTTCATTCTTAATATTTAAAACCTACCGTTCGTTGAGATGTCTATGAGCAAAATTTAGATGCGAAACAACTATATCTTTTTGTTTTAAAATTCGGAATACATATTTCATAGAAAAGAAATAATTGTTTCGGACACATGATACAATCCAATCGTTTAAGCAGCGGTAAATTGACATTTAAAGACAATAGGAAGAGAGCACAGAATGAGTGTAATACATGTAATTGAGAGCAATTAGTACTACAAGTATCCCATCTAGTAAGTAAACATGGTTACAAAGTAGATACAATGAATGGCGATAAATAGGTAATTGACTGGTCTCTTTAATAAATGGAATAATAATAAATATCGGACCAAGCGGTTATTTTATTGTTTTGAGTTCGTTTAGTAGATAGGACACTTATTGCATGACAGTGTGTAGCAGACATTGCTTTATCTAATTTTTGTGGTGTCTTTCTTTTTTGTATTATTTATAATTATATCATCGCAGTTTTTACGTAAATCTTGAATTTTATTATTTTTCTAAAGCATACACAGTGTTATGGATTTATCAAGTGTGTTGTACAATTACAGAGAAAGGTTCGAAGTAAAATAATAAAGCAGCACTGAAAAGGTACTTATTTATATGAAGCTTTTAGTTTAATGGCCAAACACCTACCTACCATATGCCTACGATTCTTGCGAGGTCGCTATTTCTATTTATTTTTAACGCAAAGTGAATTTTAAAACAACGAGTTATCCGTATTAGCGTAGTTATCAACGTTTCTTTACAAGCCCATAATAATATTTCAATGATTTAATTTATGTCTGAGTTTTAAAAAGATGAAACTTCAGCCACGCCAAAAACGGATCAACCAAAATGTGATTTTCAGTTCATTTTTGACGGGATGGGTTTACAGCGCTAAAAGAGAACTTCTTTCGTTAAACATTTTTTGTATCATCAGGATTTAAACGATACAAAATTGAGACTAACGGGCAGTTTAAACCAAAACAAATAATTACTGAGACACAGAACATTGAAGAGGTAATTAGTTGCGCGACATTTGAATACTTATTTTTGTACACGACGTTTTAGTTTTAAGCAGTCACTAGTGAAATTAGTTTCAATTTGTTATTTAACTAGCAACCCGACCAGGCTTCGCACGGCGCCATTATAGGGTCCAAAACTATTCTATCTTTCAAGCTGGAAGATTGGTATTTTAAAGATTAACGTATACGAACAATCTAACATAGTGACAGGTGATTTTTATTCATTATTAAGATTACGTTCTAAGAAGGAAAGAAATCACTTCTATCAAAAGATTAGATGGGTATTATTATAGGCTGGTGAACTTACTGAAGCCAGTATCAAATGTTTCAATGATCCTACCTACAAAAGATAGGTAATAGTTTTTGGGCTTTACAAAAAGCCGTAATGATGCGAAGGAAAACATAGATGCTTCATAAATATAGAAACAAATGCATCATCAATCGATTTTGTCACGGTACCACTATGTTAATAGGGTGTGCCCTTTAAAGCCAACATTAATCTTTCAAAGAAATGCCCATTTTTATCTGAAAAACGATGGTGACCGCGTTATGGTGACACCACGTCAGTTTGATCGTCAAGGACATTACAAAGCTATGCATGTAGTGTGTATTAAAAATATTAAACAATGTCAAATGAATCTGTAGCCGTTTATATGTTAATAGTTGATTTTTATGAGGTCAATGCAGACCAATAAGCCGACTAGTGTTAATGATACAATATTTCAGGCAGTTGTTGCAGTATTTTCTTGGCGTGCTTATGATTATATCATTAATTGGTTTACAATTTTATTTCGATTATGATTTGGTTTTCCTTCTTTCAGGTTTCATGGGCATGTTTTACTTTCAATTAAGTGTATTTTTTTTAAAGTGTAAGCGTCAGTTCACACCAAGACGCGACGCGGCGCGACGGTACTGGAAGAAGCCAGTGATTACGCGCTGCGCCGCGCGGCATCTCGAGGCGCAGCGCTGCAAGGTCCAACGTAATCTGAATTCTCACAATGAAACGTGTATCTTTTCGTGTAGTAAATAAAGTTATATTTTGAGTAGCTCTCGTCGCGTCGCGTCTCGGTGTGAACTGACCCTAAGTAATTCAAATTTTTATAATATTGCTTGACGATGCGGCGGGATATGTATAAAAAATTATACTATCAGTTATTCTTTGTAATTTTAACTTCATAAGTAAAAGTTAAGTAAGCACCTACATGGGTGTTCATTTACCGATGAATACCGATCTCATATTCCTTTGTTCCACGACGGATAGCAAGCAACGCTCAAGTTACAAAATCAACTAGATACAATCATTTTATGAAGTATGCCACGACGGCTGCACCGAGTTGAAACTTCTGGCTTACTTATTGATAGCAATTCATTTTATTGCAGTTATTGAAAATTAGTTCGGCGTCAATGTTAAGTCGTATTTTATTTGAATAAAATAATTATGTTAACTATTTTTTATTGTTTAATTTAATTTCATACATTTTTGAATTTCTTCTGGCTGAGATAAACTGATGAGGGCCAATTTAGGTTATTATTTAGAGTTATATGAATAGCAGTTATTATAACATTAACATAGCAGAGTATTTTGATTTGATATTGTATTGAAAATGTTCTTGTAGCAGGTAGGTTAAATATACACCACAAGCTGCAGTGGTTAGGACTTTTTGTAGCAATTATGTGATTCATCCAAGTTTTTGTAGCCACATTAAGCTGTACCGTGTTATTCATATGAAGTGAAGATTTTTTTTGAGATGAGCTACAATTTCATGTAAAAGTCTATATTTACTTTTTGAACTTGCAATATTGACCAATGATCTAAGGTTCTCAACACAACCCATCTCTTGTACTAGTGTGAATAAGTTGTTTATCGTAAGGAAAATAGTACTTTCTGGAGAAAGTTATTTACTTCTTTAGATTACAAAAAGTCCACCCACACATTAGTAACTTTTAGCACACACATACACAAGAGGGTAGTTTTGTGGACATGTTCCGTGATTGTGTGGGTTCCCTAAGTAAGAACATAAAGCTTGCGAAAGCGTTAGTCAGGGTATGGATAAAGCTGGACTGACATGTATTATGTATGTGTATCATGTATCAGAGACTTCGAAAATTCAAAACAAAATTATAGTCATCAACTTAAAATTTGGGGGAAGATATGTCAATATATTAAGATTCCATTTAATTTTGCTGCATAACACAGAGTACTAAAAAAATGGAGTACTAAAAAGGTACTAAATGGAATACAATTTCTTTTATCTTTAGTATAGAAGACAAATATTTGTTTGAAGTTTTAATTCGATTCTGCAAGATGGGCAGCAATAATTGCAACAAAAAACTATCAGTCTCTTTTACACCCTCAATAAGACTCGCATTTGTTTTATTACTCTGTGTTTCACTAGAATCTTGATAAAATATCCAATTTTAAATATCAATATTTCTTTATCGTCCATTCAAGGAAGGATAGTTTGCATGACACACAAAAAAATTAATTTACAATTTTGTCACATGGCATAAATCGAAATCTGGTTATTCTATAATCGATTTTTAATTACAATTCATGAAAGTGTAAGACTAATATATTATGTGTCATACAAAGTATCCGAAAATGAATAGAGTATAAAAGAAATTAAATTACACAGCTTCTAAATAAATTTGAACTATAATCAGTGTGTAATTGGAATCATTTCTCATTAAAACATATTGTGGAAGTTATGCTTACCTATTCTGGTAACTGAAGTACTTGGCGTCCCGGGGTATTGTACACAATTGTTTGCCATAGCAGCACAGCACTTGAGGATTGAATGTGTACTTTCTACCACAGCAATAGCCTAAGCTTTGCATTACAGGGTCTATCTCTAGCTCGAACACTTCCGATAGCTAAAACAATATAAGTTTCTGGTTAAAAAAAGTAATACTTATAGCTTTATTGAAGTCATAGATTTTTTTTTTGTATTTCCAGCACTTTTAATGACATTTATATGATAATAAACATACTAAAGAGCAGATTTTTTTTATTGCACTACAATTTAAAAAATATCCACCAAGCAAATTCACGGACAAGATTGACGTCATAACTGCAATATCTTACCATTGCAATGTAATAATCACATTAAAGGAGCGTCATTCATAATGAGTATCGTATGATTTAACGCGGAAATGCAAATCAACTGACTTTCTAAAACAAACTGAATTTTATTGCAATGTTGCACTACACCATGCTTTAATAATCCAATAGATGGCGTTATAAAATTGCTCCGTTTCAAACATAAGACAAAGCGACTCCAGTAGTAAAAAGGTGAAACTAACCTTAGTACAGTATCTGTAAACCCTTGAGTTCTTTCTATTGTAAAGCCATGCGTTTTCAAACATGAGCCAGACGTCGTCAACATATTCCCAAGGGTCTCTATATTCCCCGCGATCTAGTTTCAGTTTGATGGTTCCTAAGTCAATAGGTTTGGTCACAATGTCGAAATAGTCAGGTATGCCGAGCGCTTGCGCGTCGACTGGCTGTCTGAAAGGTAGGGACTCGGGGTCTTGTCGGAACAATTTTTCTAATGTAGGCATGAGTGCGACTCGGAGCTCTTCGGGTTTAAATACGAAAGTTCTTCGTGCTCCTTTTTCTCCGCCTGCTGATTCTCCTACACTCCCGACACTTGTCTCCCCTGGTTCTTCTTTCGTTTCATGTTTGATCTCAGATTTGACTTCAGTTTTAACGTTGAAGTCTGGTCTTTCTGCGTCGGCGTCAGGTGTTTCGTCGCGCATGCCCTTGCCTCCGCAATCCTCGTCCTGTTCATCCTTGATGCGAACGTCATCAGAATCTGGTTTGACGTCTGGCGGCGGACTGTGTGGAAAATAAAATTTTGGCTTTAAAAGACTACAGCAATGGTTCCACAAAATGGTAAAGTTATTTTTTTTTTTGCTTAGTACCTATTCATGTTAGGTAAATATAGCATAAAAGGATTTCTGTTATAAAAAAATGTAGTGTAACTCACCTGTCATCGGCAGAGGAGCAGGCAGTGATGGCGGCGAGGTGCGAGGACATGGGGGCCACTCTCGCCGGCGCAGGCGAGGGGTGCGCCAGCGGCGTGGCGGGAGTACCCGGAGCGCCCGCGCCGCCCGGCACGGAGGGCGGAGCGCCGGCCAGGGGCGACGCCGCCGCTGCGTCCGCGCGTCCGAACGCCGCGTGGTTCACGAACGGACTTTGCACCGCGCTGCCCATTAAACGAACTTTCGTTGCATCCGGATGGCCGGGCGAAGCGAGCGGTGCCGGCCCGTTCGATTGCATAGAAGGGTAATTCGGTGCCGGTGATGTCATCGGCTGGCCGAAGGGTGACATTCCCGGGGCACCGACGCTGCCGACACCGACGCTGCCACCGTTCGGCGTGTGCGGCATTTGGTTTGGACTCGGACCCGGCGGACCCACAAGGTTGGTCTGGAAGGTCATGCGATTGGCGGGCATGGATAGTGCTATCCCGGGCGACGGGATGCGCATGGCAGGTAAGGCGGGCTGCGCACCCATGGCGGGCAGAGTGGGCCGCGCTAGGGGCCCGCCCACGCCGGGCCTGGGGCCTCCCACCCCACCCAGCACTCCGCCCCCGGACATGACGCTAACAGGTTGTTGTTGTTGTTGTTGCTGCTGTTGTTGTTGTTGCTGCTGCTGTTGTTGTTGTTGTTGTTGCTGTTGCAGCTGTGCCACTTGTTGCTGCTGTTGTTGTTGCTGTTGCGCCGCCTGTTGCTGTTGCAACTGCTGCTGCTCCTTTCGCTTTTGTCTCTTTTCTTCAAGTTCTTTCTGTATTTTGTATATCTTTTCGGCGAGCAGGTGATAGTACTCGGATCGCGTGCTCGCCATTTCGTACATATCGCCTTCGACTTTCCTCGCGTATGCGACTAGATTATGCATTCGCTTATCTAACATTGCAGTGGGATCCGGTGTGGGAAATATCGCTTGCACCCTGTGAAAATATAGAATGTCAAGAAATCGCCCTAATCACAAGAACGGCGTCATTATTTATTAAAGTAATTTTAACTTACAGTTTGTGAACGAGGTGGTTTCTGAGATCAGCCGTAATAGAATGATGCCACTCTTTGGTGCCGGATACTGGGTTGGCGGTTACGGCTCCGCCCGGTAGTTGTAGTGCGCCACCGAGCTGGTGGGGGGGTTTACAGTATGAGAAAAATAAAATTCAAGCCAAGTTATGTTTAAATGTTGGGTCGACATTCGTGATAGACACCGTGACTCACCAACTGCTGTTGTTGTTGCTGTTGCATGTCGCCGGGCTGCTGCGCGAACAGCGCTTGCATGCCCTGCGGCTGCCCCACGTCGGCCATGCCCGGGCGCGGCACAGGCAGGCGTGTCGGCGCGCGCGGGAAGGCGCCGCCCACCATGTTGGACACGGACGTGGGGCATGCAATGCCCAGCGCCTCGTAGGCCCGCTTCATGTCGGCGCCCTGCGTGCTGGGCGCGGGCGCGGGCGCCGGGGCGGCGGGCGGCGCCGCGCCGGGCCCCGGCCCGCCCAGCTGGCTCACGCCGCCCATGGGCACGCCCGCGGGGCCTACCCCGCTCACGCCGCCGACGTTACCGACGCCGGGCACGGGGCCCACGCCGCCGATGTTTCCGACGTTACCGGTACTCACTCCCGCTGTTGTATGTGTCACTGCCGCTGCTAAGATAATAAAAATCACGTCAGTATGTACTTTAGGAGGATAAATAAAATAAAAATGTTGATAAAAAAGGGGTTTCTTACATAACATACCGTTCATGTTTCTAGTCCTATCGGCTTGTTTTAGCGGCAAACAAACTGGACAGTCATTCTTATTACAGTGTTTCCAATGGTTAATTATTTGTCTTGATGACGAGCAGTGTGGTACCGCACAATTCTTGCCGGCCTGCAAATGGTACACATTTAGATACATTCTTACAGAAACGATATTTCACTCTGCATTTGTTATGAATAAAATACAATACCTGGCACGACATCATATGGTTGAGAACACCTTTCATAGTCTTGCAGTGCGGTAGCGTGCACTGCCACGTCTCGCCGTTAGATTGGGACTCTCGTCTCTGGCACTTGTGTGCGTGTAATAGTAGCACGAGCTGCTGTTGTATAAGTTTCCGTTTCTCCGGGTCGGCGATGGAGCCGGAGGTGGGCGGCTGCGAGGCGGCTGGCGGCTGCGAGGAGGGCGCCTGCGTGGCGGCCTGCGGCTGCGACTGCCCGCCCGCCGGTGCGCCCGGCGTCTGCGGCGACGGTGCAGGGGGCACGGCCTGCGCCGCGCCGCCGCCCGCGTCTGCCGGGGGCCCGAAGCGCACGCCAACGGCCTGCGCCGCGGCACGCTGCATTTGCGGCCCGGGCCCTTGCGCCGACTGCGCGTAGGGCGGCTGGTAGGGCGCCAGCGGATGGCCCCCGCCGCCCGGTGCCGGCATGCGCGGATGATGCTGCAGCGCGGTGCGCATGTTGGGCGTGCCCATACCGACACCGACACGACCGCTAAGCGGACCGTTTTGCATTGCCTACAACATGCCATCATGTTACTTTTGTCCTGTGTCTTAGGAAAACTATTTCTTTGGGGCTAATATAATATTATTGTGGCAGAGTACTCACCTGGGCATGCGGATGGTGAGGCGGCGTCCCGTGATGGTTGGCGCCCAGCATCGTGGGCAATTGCTTGTTTACGCTGTTGATGATTCCGCTCCCGAGCATGCCAGCGCCCGTCATATTGCTATTCGTCACTATCATGTTCCCGCCGACGTTAGCCACCATTCCTCCTTGGATCGAACTCATCGGCATTGTGGAGTGCAGCTGATTTGGATGACTCGTATTTGGCATTAGTTGGGGGTGCATGCCACCCATGAGGTCCTTTGATACAGACACATTTGGAGGTGACTGTAAGTTTGGACTCTTACTACCTAAATTACTCAACCCTAATGGATTGTTGTGGCCTACTAAGCCTTTGTTGCCCTGTGAAAAGACCAATACACGACAAACACTATTAATATGACCTTTTAATAAAATTGATGGTAATTTTACATATTATCCTGATGCATGCAAAATGATATTCCATTTTGCATGCATCAGGATAATATGTTAACGTTTTTAAATCAAGCAAAACATAATATTATGATGCTATCAAATAGTGATGCTATGATAATAGTGAGCATATGCATTTCATTTTATAAACCACAAATTAGGTTTTATTTGATACTAGCTATTTAAATCGGATTTTGTTAAAAATTTCAAGGGTTTTTTTTAAGTTACCTACTCCTTATAGCCTCAACTATCTACCAGTTCCCATCAAAATAGGTTCGTTTCAAATAGACAGGCAAAAATTCAAAATATAGACACTACGATAAAACTCTGTGGATAGTATTTTATTTCTGGCAGCAGTCAAAAAGTTTGATTAAGGAAAAAATCATGTTTAACTATCTGTTCTAACACCATGTTTTATATTTTTAACCATTCTAAGTTTAATCATTTAAAACTAGATTTTACTTGTCAGCTTTGATTGAATTATCATTACAAATTTCGATACTAGAGCATCAGTAATTTCAATTTCATCAGTCCCAGGTACTCACTTGTTGTATAAGGTGATTGTTGATTTGCCTGTGCATAGCAGCTGTTGGGTCATCCCCGTTAAGCTGTTGCTGTTGAGACATTTGTCCCCCAGGACCTGGCCCCTGGGCAGGGGGCTTGGGGCCCGTGACCCCTGGCTGTTCACCCCAAGCACCTCCCATCAACTCATCAGGGAGGTCCTTTTCAAGGTCGAACATGTCAAGGTTAGAAAACCCATCTGCTGAAACAAAAAAAGTGGGCCAAAATTCAGGTCAAGTTTACCACTAAGTACATGAAGTAAATTCTACAGTATTAGAGTTTTGATTTTAAGTCGTAATATTTAATTTCAAACAGGTTTAAAAATGAAGAGAACAAATCTGTTTGGAAATGTGATTTTTAAACCTGTTTACACTTTTTAATCTTTTTTTTTTCTCAAATGTTCCTAGAGTGATTATCCCTTGATCTGTCAAGCTTGACCATAGCGTTCAGACACCAATGTTTAACTATTGTGTCTACATCACTGACAATTAATGAATTATTAGCCTTATTTTTATTTAAATTAGAAACAAGTGAATTAGTGATTGATGTAATTATATGTGTTTTTTTTTTTTGTTAATTTTAATTCATTTTTTTTTTTTCCATTAAATCTGCAATCAGCCCCAGAGCTGTAATCAGATCTTTTGAAGTACTTGAACTATTGAGATTACACATCTATCGATATTTAATCTCTTAGTTTTAAACTCATCTTTGTGTTTAGATTGACGCCAGTCGCATTCTTTTCAGCCGAAATATGCTGTCATTGGTATTTACTAGTTTTGCAGCTAGATGATTTCTATGTACTGTGAGTCTTTGTTTATAGGTCGAAGAAGAACTTTCTATTTCTTCCTTAACTGTCGGGATTTCTAGGTACTCATGGACTTCAGTGTTTCGTGTGAACCATGGTGCGTTGCAGAGAATTTTCAGAACTTTATTCTGGAAGCGCTGGAGGATTTCTGTGTTTGAGTGGCTCGCTGATCCCCACAGTTGTATACCATATGTCCAGACCGGTTTAATGATACATTTATATATCAGGAGTTTGTTTTCCAGACATAGTGTCGAGTGTCTACCCAGTAGCCAGTACATGTCTGCAAACTTTTTATTTGCCTGTTCTTTCTTTGCCTTTATGTGATCTCGCCATGTGAGTCGTCTATCAAGGTGCACGCCCAAATATTTAACGGTCGTTTGGTGTGGTAGGATAGTTCCGTCAAGAGTGAGAGGTGAGCAGTCGCCTCTTTTTAGTGCGAAAGTAATGTGTACTGATTTTGCTGGGCTTGCTTGGACTCACCACTTCTTGAGCCATAGTCCAATTTTATCCAGGCATTCTTGCAGTTTTGTAGAAGCTGTGTGTGGATCTTTGTTACAGGAGAGAACTGCGGTGTCATCTGCGTAGGTTGCAGTAACTATTTCTTCTGAGATAGGTAGGTCAGCAGTGTAGATTGTATATAAAATTGGACCCAGTACGGAGCCCTGCGGTACACCAGCTTCTATTTGATTGATCGATGATAGACAATCTTCTGATCTTGCAGGTAGGACTTCAATAGCATAAACGCTGTATTTGGGAGGTGTAGCTTTAGCTTATACAAGAGACCCTTGTGCCATACTCGGTCAAAGGCCTGTTTTATGTCGAGAAAAACAGCTGAGCAGTATTCTTTCCTCTCCAGTGCTTGCCGTATTGTATGAGCCACCCTATGTATTTGCTCTGTAGTTCCATGGTGTGCACGAAAACCGAACTGGTGGTCTGGTATTAATTTTTGTTCTTTGAGTATTGGGAGTAAGCGTCTCAGAAGTAGCTTCTCGAAGAGCTTTGATGGTAAGGGGAGAAGACTTATGGGCCTGTATGATGTTACTTCTGTGGCGGGCTTTCCTGGTTTAGCTACCATGCTTATAATTGACACTTTCCACAACTTTGGAAAATATTGTATTCTCAACATTGCATTGAAGAGGACTGTGAGCAGAACAATGCCTTTTTTTGGAAATTGTTTTAGAACTTCTGCCGTTATTAAATCAAACCCTTTTTTTTTTTGCTTTAGACTTCTTATTGTTTTTTTACTTCTGCCGGTGAAACTGATTTCAGTGGTAAAGACATCTGTTGGTCACTGTTGAGGAATTCATCAATTTCTTCTTCGGTCTGGGCGATGTTGGGTTCGTTAGGTTTAAAAACGTCTTTTAGATAGTTAGCAAATAGCTCAGTTTTATCTTGAATCTTGAGGTTTTCGTGACCAGTTACCAACAGCTTGTCTTAGTGGAGGTATGTGTTGTTTTGATCTTTTTAATGAATTAGTCATTTTCCAGAGTGAATAGATATATTGTGGTGTTTTTTGAACATAATGCATATTTTAGCTATAATCGGGATATTTTGCATATTTGGGCATGTTTCCTTTAATTTTATGTGCTGCTAATTGGAAAAATGCAAAAGAAGACCCTATATTCAAATAATGCCCATCCATAGAAGTAGATTGATACCAATCAATCAAATTAAAATATTTTATAACTTGACTGGTGTCAAGGAAGGCCCAATCATGCTACAAATAATTAGGAATTCCATTTTCATTTAAAAAAATCTAGTCAAAAATGCAGTAAGAGTAAAATAAATTTATAAAATAAAAATTGTAGCTGTTACTGTAGGTAATTATTTCAATTCTATGATGCAGATTTTTGCATATTTTGATAATTTATGGTGCATATTTCAACGATTGTATGTTGCATATAATCTGGTGTGATAATTAATTATTATGCAAGTCCAAACTTAAATGTATACATGCAACATTTTCACTACATAGTTACTTTAATTTTGAATGTTTTTAATCCACAACAGGTTTTTACAGGTTAAATGGGTGTTCAAAAGTTTTCATGTTTTTATTAATTTTAGCTGCTTTGATACTTTCAATTGTATTATTTTTACTTAGTAGTTGTGTAGAAAACTGGGGAAAATTGTATCATTCAAACACTGTATTAAGTTACTGAAATAAAATAGCAATTTATTTAATCTATAATTTAACAGTATGTATAATTTGATTTACAGTTAAATGGGTGTTCAAAAGTTTTCATGTTTTTATTAATTTTAGCTGCTTTGATACTTTCAATTGTATTATTTTTACTTAGTAGTTGTGTAGAAAACTGGGGAAAATTGTATCATTCAAACACTGTATTAAGTTACTGAAATAAAATAGTAATTTATTTAATCTAATCAAGGGAGTTGGTTTCAGATATTTATGACAGCAATCCTATACTAAATAAACAATAACTTATAAATAAAATAATAAATAAACAGAACGAAATATCTTGTACTACTACATAAATGTATGTGGTAAAACTAAGACAGAACATGATAGAAATAATGTCTACATGATTTTTCAGATACTTAAGTAGTGTTTACTCTTCATCCACATTGAAATTTTATAAGTTTATGAGAACTACTTTTAAAAGTAATGTATCTAAATCTTTCATCACAACAAAATACCTACAAGACATACAATTTTATTACAGAACTAGGTATATCATTGAAAATTCAAGGTAATTTTGTGTGCATATGATTTGCTATGAAATTTGGCTACTGGTACATAAAATTAATTTTTAAATTGTTGAATGAGTTTTGTTTTTACATTATGGCCTTGCACTTTATTTTGTCAGCATGCAAAAAAGAGGTTATGTTCTTATCAATTTATTTACACAACACACAATAAAATATTACATGTGGATATACAATCAAATGTGGCATACTGTCTACATTTTTCAGTTTGGATGAAAGAACTGTTATATTACTAAAACTTAATGTGGGTCACCAATAGTAATTGTATGTCAGGCAATGTTTTGAATTAATAACCAACATTTCTTATAATTTAAAAATTTTGCGAACGTATTGCTGCTTTTTCACAAATATTTTGCAATATTTTATTCCCATATTCCAATAAACATAGTTTTACTTGACTTGCCTGTCAAATCAAACCAATGATAAAAACGAGAACTTAATTTTAACAACAATAAAATAATATAAATTTAGTAAAAATATGTACTGATAAATAAAATCTAATAAATAATTACTCTACATTACAAAATTTACACCTTAGAACAATATCGTAAAGTTGCATTTTGTTCATTTTATTAAATGAAATAACAGAAACACATCAGAATTTAATAAAATAATATCACAAAATATCGATAAAAACTCATATTTTCTCATTTCATGAGCTAATACACAATAATACGACGCAAAACTTGCGAGGCGCTAACAAGAACGAAGGCAAAATGTCAAAAATCAAAAAAGATAATATGACAGAACACTGTTCCGACACTTAGCAAACTCCGTGTAAAACAATAAAATACTCACCCGCGGAGTCCGAGGGACCCTGAAAAGGGTCCCGGATCATCTTAGGCCGCTTGTTAGGCGGCTCATCGGCCATGGCTCTGTTTACTAAACGTAAGCCGTCGTGAATATTTCGGCCCGCCGATTTAAAAAACACTTTTATGTCTTATATCTTCAAGAAATAACATTTTAGAGCGATTTGTCATTCATCATAATGTAATTCACCCACATCGCGATCGTTCGATGTCCTTCGCACCATTGAAGGCACATATTATAATTTCTCACTCAAGTATTCGCCATTACAAAGCTCCGAATCGAAGAGCTACACAGACCCTCTCACCATCTTCCGTCGGAACTAGCACAATAAATGAAAACAATATCACCAGATTTTAGCTACTTTATGGAACTTATTTACGCTATCGAATAACACGATTTCACTTAACACTTTAAAATACACGGAATGGTAAAGTTTATGATAAAATGATGTAAGAAAAAACAGAAAATTTACACGACAAATTCCGAAATTCTTCTCAGTCTCTCCAGCGCAAAATGGCGGCTGTTGATGAAAACTTTTTCTACGCTTGTCAGAAAATGTCGGCCTATATAGAGTATAGGGAAGCGTTCTGATTGGTCCGTGCGTACCACGTGACTGCCGGAAACACCGATTTGACGCAGGATCGGTCCGATTATTCTGACGTCAAGGCGTACGAAGCCGAACATGGCCGAAGACAGCCGAAGATGTTTTTTCCATGTAAACGCATTTTTTCCATAAAAACTATGAAAGAGAGTAAGTTTGAGAATACACCTAGCTAAAATAAGATATGAACTAACTATTCTACGAAATAAATAACAAAATCTTGGTGTGTACACGATAAAAAAAATGATTTAAATGATTTGTTTTTGAATATTCCCTCCAAATCGGGAGTGGCCATGTTCAATACGACGTGTCTCTAGACTGTCTATGATATAGAGACGACCATAAAGTATTTTCTTTTACTTTTAAGTTTTAAATCAAGAATTACTACACACACTTTTTAGCCGAAAACTCAACACCAAGTTCTATGTTTATTTCCTTATAAATGTTTATATTAGTAAAATGGATAAAAAAAAACCCTACTACCATACTTACCATTACTTACAGTCAATATCAACCGTTTTTAACATTACACTTGAGTGACCTAAACGTTTACAAGTAAAATAGAAAACTTGCCCGTGAGACAGTGGACCTGCAAGAAAGAAAACACGATATGATTAGACATATTTTGAATAGCAATAAGTTTTGTAGTTTTATTTTGACTGACAAGACTTTCAACAACAACAATTCATAACATTTTTAATTCCAGTTAATCAGTCTTTTCACTTGTCTGTTTGGTTTGCTCAACAATTTCCAGATTTACAAAAAAAGCAAAAAAGACATTTTAGTAATTCTCGAGTGTTATAATGTCTGACGTTGTTTTCTTTAGTCGAAACAAGTAATTTTTGCAACAAAGTACAGGTAGGGTCGAAATATAGATTTTAAATATGGACTTGTAAATAACTTTTTATTATCTGTGATTTAAAATAGGATACGGATCTTCTCCGATGCGGATACACCATTTTTGCCAATCGATAAAATATTGGAGGGAAATAGCTTGTTTCATTGATCGATTTAAATCCTATTCGAATTACTCCAAAGCACAAGGTAGATTTACTTTGGGTAGAGCAGTGGTGGCGGCCCCGAGCCCCGACTTACAAACAGTAAGTCGTGGGTATGGCCGTGGGTTCGAACCTAGACAGGCGCATAATTACTTTGTGTAATTTTATTTATTTTATCACCACTGCTCTCAAAACGGTGAAGGAAAACATCGTAAAGAAACTGGCATGTCCTAGAACCAAAAAATCGAAGACATGTGACATCTACCAGACCGCATTGGGCCCGCGTGGTGGAATAAAGCCCATACGCAAACTACGCGCTTTGACGTGGAGTTGCGGACACCAGCCCGTTGTACAATACAATACTTTAAAGGTAGAATAAAAAATTGCGCATTGAAAATGAATCACAATACTTATTAATTCACTGTTATCAATGGGGGAATGATGCATATTTCCACCTACTTCTTTTTGTATTTTTATTATATTTTCTTTCCTTGAAACAAAAAAATCGTGCAATATAATTATAAGTATGTAAAATACATACAAGTTATATTGCACAATTTTTTTTTGTTATTGACCATTCCTATCCATACTTTGAAATCATTGTTATATACACATCCAAATGCTATACAGAAATAAAACAGTTATCAACCAATTTCATCTACTTTATTCAAAATTATTTCAATATGGCTATTTACATTTCTTTCAGAGGTCTTATGCCCAATATCTCTAATCCAGTTTTTACAACTGTCCTAGCACAATGGAAAACAAATAATCTTTGTGCTGCTAGATCCGGACTAACATCTTTAACTCTTACTTCATTGAACATTCTGTTGACATGTCTTGCTAAGCGGAATAGATAACTAACAAGAATACAGGCTTCATATTCTTCTAATGACTTTTGTAGTGTGTTTTCAAATCTGGCTAATTCTGCAATAACCTCACCTATTACTTCTTCATTCAAGTGAGTAGGGTCACAGGTGTTGGGTACAGAGACATGGCAATTCTGTTCTAAGCTCCAAAGGCGGCAATGAAGATACTGTAGTTTAATGGCACTGTCTCCTTCAGTTTGAAGCACCCTGTCCCAGTTAAATGAGTAGTCCTTTTGCCTTCTCTGCTTCAAATCGTTGATTAAGACTGCTGAAATTCCCAATATGTCACATGTTTCTTCGTTCATCGCTCCGGTTCTGGTATCTGTAAAGGGAGAAGTTTATTAACTTATTGTTGTGTAAAATTATGCCTACCATTACACGGTAGATATCAAATGGAGCATCAGCCTTAAATTTATAACTTGTGCCAACCAGATCACTATCAGTAATCCCCTTGTAAGACATTAGTCAGAGTAACCTGGACAGAATGGAATGATGAATGAAATAGCCTAAGAACTTTGTTATACCATAATTATGTGAACTTACTCTTTGATAGAATTTGCTTATCATGCATTTTCCTCTTAGCTTCATCTAAGATATCATTCAAGAAAACTACATTTCCAGTTCTGGTACTCATGCCTTTTAGCCTTCCAAACTTGATGTGTTCACAACCATCGGTACATTTCTGATTAATTTGTTTAACAACTTCAAATACAGCTGCAAAATGATCTGTCTGAGCATTATCTACAACATACAGCATTTTATCAAATTCGTATTTCTTGTATCTGTCCAACAGGGCAGCTATGTCTCTAGATAGATATAAAGTTGTATTGTCGCTTTTCAATACAGTCACAACTTTATTATTTATCTTTGTAACTTTCTTTCCCAATTCATCAGTTTGAATGATATTCTGTTTTTCTAATAAATCCATTACGGGTCTAATGGCATCACCATTGTAATCAGATTCCCAGTGATATGCATCAAAATGTATTCCTAGCCTCTGATATACTTTTTCCAATTCCTGTACAGTTACTTCACGGATACGTTTCCAGTTTTCTAAACTCATTCTGCCTTGCTCTATATCCGAAAAGTACTTTCTGGCTTCTTCTTGTACACCGTCATCTTTTGAGGCTAATTTGTTAGTATACACATAAACATCATACAAAGTTTTTATTGGATCATTTAGCAAATCGTTTACATCAATATTCTTTGATTTTAGCCCATAATGCAGCAAACCGAACTGTGTTCCCCAGTCTCCCAAGTAATTTAGTCTAGTAACATTGTTGCCAAAGTATTTATTTATATTTCCAATAAAGTTTCCTATAATTGTGGATCTTAAATGACCAGCATGGAAGGGTTTAGCAATATTTGGTGAACTGTAATCAATTACTATTCTCTTTGATTTAACTTGCTGCCTCGGTTCTGGTGACCTAAAACTTTCTAGTATATTTTGTATGAATGTATTTCTTTCTACTTGAAAAGATTGTTCATCCGTTTTCATAGGACATTGTCCAGTATCCTCGTATCTTGAGCCAGTTTTATTTAGGATACTAACAGTGTATTGACTTTCATTGTGCTTATAAAAAATGTTTACATTTTTCAGGTTTCTTAATACATTGCTTTTATCGACATTATGTGGTAGTATCTGGAACAAATAAGTAAATTATGAAATGTTGCTATTTTTTTACTGAGAGATGGATTACTATCAGTAAAGATTTTTAATTTTAGTTGCAAAATGTTGTTATGACAAACCGACAAACCTTGTCAAGTAACATTATTTTTGGTTTCATTCCGCTTAGAACCTTAATGATATTAAGGTTAGTAATTACAGTGCGCTACAATAGAAAGTTGTAGTTTCAATTCATTTTATTTTAGAAAGTCGAATTTGATGAATGAACAACCTGCTCACACCTCACAGATTAGATATTAAGTAGAACCTGCTGTTGAGCTGAGAGTGACGTTTAGTTTGACATTTCAAGTGATGTTGCCATCGTACCATTGCCCATGCTATGCCGTTTGCCGTAAATAAAAATATTATAAACTGTTTATATAACATCAATTTTATTTAATTATTGTTATATTTTGAGTGGAATAACTATTAGGATTAAAGCATAATTTATAAATGAGTAAGAGTTTTACCAATAAGACCCAAATAGCCACTGGCAGAAAACAATGGAAAGAGGGCAAGGAGGCCTTGGCCTTGCCGTGTTGTGGGATACATCAGACAATAATATAAAGAATGATACCTAATCACCAGGATACGGCACTCACAAGGTGTCTGCGGATACTCACATATGTCCATGTTCACGGAAAAGATAACGGTCTGATTATAAAAACAGCTGTCACTGTGACATGTTCCTATACAAAACAGCTGTTTTTAGATAATCAGATCGTCATCTTTTTGGTGTACATGGACACTAGACAAATAACCAAAATAATAAATTGCAAATGTTTGCTTGTCTAATTATATGGGAAAAAATACTGAACGCAAGAACGAGTTGGACTCGCGCACCCAGGGTTCCGTACAAACTTTTTAAGGGACAAACTCAACTTTGCTGTTCGATCCCATGAAACAGCTAGATATTGCACCAAACGCAAATCATATGTCTCTAATAGTAAAATCGTTTTTTTTTTTTTTTTTATTAAACTACATAGTTGCGGGTTTCAGATTTTTCCTTTTACATGTGCTGTAAGACATTGCTTCTCATCAAATTTCGTGGTTCTAGGTCAACCGGAACTACAATTTAGGTTTTCGACTCAATACCTATAGGGTGCTTCCGGTTGACCAAGAATTGACAATTTTTGTTAAAAGCAAGGACTAAGGTTACAATTAAGGCAAATTTTGGTACTTACAAGTTTTCGCGAAAATCTAAATTTGCTTAAATCTTTTTATCGTGTTGTTTTGTGACCTTGATTGCTATGCACCTAAGGACTATTGGATCTTAGAATTTGGTATAAATTTCAACTTGCTAGGTCCACCCGTTCCTGAGAAAATCGTGACAGACGGAAAAGAAAATGATGATAAAAGGCTTACTTTTTTAACTTTTGAGGTATGGACATTTAAAACATGCATTAAACGCACACTATGTAAGCAAGCATATTACAAGTTGAGCGATTATATCGCTGATAAAAATGCTTGGCTCAATGCTGGTCCTGCTCCACAAGGACAGGGGCTCAAAAATTGATAGCATTAAATGGTATTGTTGGAGCTGCTGAAGATTGTACAACTATCTTTGCATTGTATAGATTCAATCTATTTAGTATTATATAAACGCATAGCCCATATTGTGTGAGTACTATGTACTAGAAAGCTATCATTCACTGGAAACCTACTTTAGTTTTTGACTTGAATGTGCCCTGGCGGTTGAGAGTATGTCATGCTCACTCAAATGTCTCGCTGATCATGGCGCGTGTGTCGGACCATTTAGTTCCCTTCAAAATGGTTGAGCTGAATGGTGCTGATCCATGCGTCATGTGCGTGAACGGGCGCTGTCAGTTGTGACTGGTCATCTCTTAGTCGCCATGGTTTATTTGAATTCATTATTTTGTTTTTGTTTGGCTATGGACACTTTTAACGTGCACATCTTGCTACATTGTTCTCACATAATATAACATCTCAACATGAATGATGTAACCAAGATTTTGTAACAATATTTTGATTTAAAAGAGTGTCCATGGAGTTTCTTGCCCGTTCTTCTCCATAGAGATCTACGCTAGGGAATGGGCAACTACAGTACTTTCACAGTTTTTATGTCTTGTGACTGGGACTGTAGCTACATTTAATTTTCATCTTTGTTTCGACAATTCAAAAGTGCCTGTTATTGGCCTACTTGAAATAAATGCTTTGATTTTGATTTTGATTTTTGGAACCCTAAATACAGTGTTTGGTTCATATAATGTTGGATTATACGGAACATATAATAATATATGCATAGTGGACAACAGTTAATCGTGTCGTCCTCGTTCCTAAATGTGAACACCTCCACTAAAATACCTACACAAGCCACGACGCTTCCTCTCGCACGACAAGATAATTTGTCGTCAACAATATAGTGGGAACGCGCCTTGACAGTGTAATTTATTTATCTTACGAAATCTTCTCAAAGCCTTTGCAGCTTGTTCACTTCACAGCATAGTCTCAATCGATACAGCGAAACCGGTACTATGCTTTGGGAAATTTGGGATCGCTGGTTATTCTCAACAATAGTAATGGCAACCCAAAAGGTCATGGTCATATGGGACTTTTTGGCGGGAAGTCAAACGAGGCGGTAATTTTGATTTGCACAAATTTTCAAACATTAAAATTTTGCTTTCAAAAGTGCGGAATTCCTGAATTTTTTTACTGAGCGAACCCAGTTTAAACGATGAGTCCTCATAATCAGGGTGAGGACCCGGGGGGAACGAAAAAAAGAAGATACCAAGATGCCAATATAGACGAGGTTGCAGATCCAGATAAGTACAAAATATTCACAAAAACCAATTACAAGAGACTATTTTTTGAAAACGGGAATTCAGAATTTACTGTCTATGTAGAATCTACAGAACAGGAGAAGCTAGGAAATAAGAACCCTGTAACCCTTACAAACTTGATAGCAGATAATGTAAGGGGAGTTTTAGGTGTGCACAGAATAAATGCATACAAAATGGGCGTTACATTTAGAAAAGCAGCCAATGCCAACAATTTTATTAAAATGGAAGACTTTCTATGGAAAAATAAGATGAAAGCTTTTATCCCAGCATACTTAACTGAAAAAATCGGAGTCCTGAGATTTGTACCGAAAGACCTATCGAATGAAGAGATATATAAAAATATAGTTTGCGATGCCGAAGTAATATCAATTACAAGATTCATGAGAAAAGTTGAAGGAAAATTAGTTCCTCTCAACACTGTTGCTGTAACATTTGCATCTACATCTCTCCCACAATATGCCTACATCAGACTATTCCGATATGAAGTCAAACCTTATATACCTCCACTGTTGCAATGTTATAAATGCCTGAAATTTAATCATTCTGCCAAGGTTTGTAGAGGGGAACAAAACTGCTCTTCTTGTGCTGGACGACACTCGTATAAGGAATGTGATGTTGAAGAGATTGTGTGCATCAACTGCTCAGGTAACCACCTTGCCATTTCAAGAGATTGTCCTATCAAAAAACAAAAACTGGAAGAAAAGA
Source organism: Xestia ashworthii (assembly GCA_950022955.1). NCBI lineage: Eukaryota > Metazoa > Arthropoda > Insecta > Lepidoptera > Noctuidae > Xestia > Xestia ashworthii. The sequence continues at coordinate 20,674,123 of OX465555.1, forward strand.
AGGCCAAATTTCGTCAACTATCTTATGCCACTGCTGTGAGTTTACCCCCTTCCTTTACACATAAATCTTTTCCTTCTCTACCTATACCTAAACATTCAGAAAAAGTCAAAAGCAATGATACTTTTGACATTAAACAGATAGCTAATAATGACATAATCATTAATGCAATTGTAAAGTCTCTTATCTCATTAGGCAATAAGACTGATGATGATGGTCCAATAACAAATAAGAAAATAAAAGAAATATTTTTATCAAATTTAATTTAATGGATAATTACTTAAATATTTTACAGTTTAACATACAAAGTTTACTGAGTAAAAAGAGCCTTTTACAGAATTTGTTAATTGCAAAAAATATTGATATTTGTTTACTCAATGAAACATGGTTAAAAGCTAGTTCCACTATTCCACACTTTCCTTCATACAATTTCATTTACAAAAATTCCTGCAATACTCATAATGGAGTTGCTATTTTGGTGAACCAGCATTTAAAATACAAATTAATTAATACAAATTTCTCTGATTCAATACAAAACATATGTATCAGTATAGAAACACAATTTGGTAGAATAGCTATACCTACTTTGTGTATACAGTCCACCCAGTACTAGATTTGACTCAACCATGTTGAAAGCTTTAATCAATAGCATACCCAAACCATGTATAATCATGGGCGATTTTAATGCTCATAACATAGCCTTTGGCTGCCATAGTGATAACACTAGAGGGAGAAGTTTGTATAATATAATTGATGAATTTGATTTGTGCATTTTGAATGATGGATCACCAACAACGGTTCCTTATCCTAATAGACAAGCTTCAGCTATAGATCTAGCCCTTGTTAGCCCTTCAATTGCTCATTTGTGTAACTGGTATGTTCATGATGATCCCATGGGTAGCTATCATCTTCCAACTTTACTTGAAATAAATATTCAACCATCTATTTATGACACATCACCTCCTGTGGATCAAAATAAATATATTTATAGAAAAGCAGATTGGCAAAAGTATTACAACCTATCAGAAACTAGCTTTTCCTACATAGATTTAATTAATGATACTCCTATCAATTCATATAATAATTTTGTTGACACATTAAACGATTTAAGGAATAAAACAATTCCAAAGCGTAAATTAATTTCAAATACAGTTATAAGAAAGCCAGTACCATGGTGGAACCAAAAATGTAGTGAAGCTGTTATAAAATCGAAAGATTCACTAAAACACTATTTTTCTGAACCCACAATAGAAAATTGGATTAAGTACAAAAAGTTAGATGCAAAAAAGAAAATAATCTTAAAAGAAGAAAGCACTACTTCTTGGCAAAACTTATGTAGTAGTTTTAATCGGTTAACACCTGTTTCACGGATATGGGGATATATCAAAAAATTTAAAAAAATTGGCACAAATCGAAATAAAAATTTTAATGATGAATGGGTTCCCAGTTTTTTACAAAAATTAGCAGATTCTACCCAGATAGATGAGACTAAATTAAATTATTTATTCGAAAATGCTACAGAAAACAGAATGAATATATTTCTCAAGAACAATTTCACTTTAGAAGAGTTGAATACTTCTTTAATGAGTAGGAAAGATACTACACCGGGATTGGATGACATACCTTACATGTTAATCAAAAAGTTACATTTAAATGCCAAAATCATTTTACTTAATATTTATAATAAACTATGGGATGAATTACTTATTATACCTGAATCTTGGAAAACCCAATGTGTGATTCCAATATTAAAACCAAATAAACCTGTCAATAATGCATCTTCATATAGACCTGTCTCTTTATCATCTTGTTTGGGTAAACTTTTTGAAAATATGTTAAAGTTAAGATTAGATCATTTTGTTGAATCACATAGTTTAATTCCTTCTATACAGTTTGGCTTCAGAAAAGGCACAAGTTGTTCTGAAAGCTTTGTATCTCTATTGTCAGATTTAAAACAGGTTAAATTAAGTCACTCTAATGCAGTATGTGTCTTTTTAGATGTAAAAGGTGCTTTTGACAATGTAAATATAGAGGAACTTATTCAAGTGTCCCATGACATTGGTATACCTAGTCACATTTTAAAATGGCTTTATCACTTTTTGAGCAATAGAACAGTTTTTGTTAAATATAATAATAAGCTACATGGACCTAAGTCTGTCAACAAAGGCACAATGCAAGGGGCAACTTCATCTCCTTTACTTTATAACATTTATACTTCTGAAATTTTAAAATATGTAGACACATCAGATGTAAATATCTTGCAATTTGCAGATGACTTGCTTTTGTATAGCATAAATCAGAATATAGAGATAGCTATGGCTAATATCAATAAGGCTTTAAATCAATTGTACATCTATTATCACAATAAACTTAAATTAGAAATTAATCCAGACAAGAGTTCAGTTTTAATTGTGACTAAAAATTGGAATGCTCTTAAAATGTTAAAATTTTATATAACAATGTTGAAATTCCAATAGTCAAACAACATAAATTCCTAGGAGTTATTATTGATGACAAGTTGAAATTCGATGAACATATCAAGCACATAGCAAAGAAAGCCTTAAATGGCATCAATATATTAAGACATTTAGCTGGAACCTTTTGGGGATCTGACCCCAAAATTATGAGTATGCTATACAAAAGTATAGTGAGAAGCCATTTTGATTATAGCAGTTTAGCTTATATGAATGCCAGTGACACCTTACTTAGGAAATTGGATGTCATCCAAAATATGGGAATGGGATTGACGTTTGAGGTGCCGTGTGGGTTTGTTCGTTTTTAGGTTATTTTCCTTTGAATCCAGTTATTCCCTTATATTTCTGTGTGGTGGTGGTTATTTTTAACTTTGAACAGGTGAGTGAACCTTGGTTTATTGTTGGTCGGTGCGGCCATGGATGGGGATGAGCGCTTGAAGCCCCCTGATAAGGGGGGTGGTTTGTACGAATGTGTGATGGAGACTGAAGGTTGTCAGGCTTCTGCAGTTACACAACCATCTTCCCGCAAAAGGACGGCTGACAATTTGACCACTGAACCATTGTCCAAACGTACCATTACTGATCCAGATAGTGGTCTTGGATCAGAATCGCATATTTATAAACACCCATCTCTCGGGATCAGTAGTCGTAAATATGGCGTCGAAGACTTTGGTCCATTTATCGTGCACGTGTCCCGCAGTATTGACTCCCCGAATTCCGGTGTGAGCCTAAAACCTATAAGATTGGGGTCGTTCCTGTTTGAAGGCGGTGTCCAACATGTCAAAAAAGATGGCATCAAACAAATTGGTCGTAATAGATTGTCGGTAGAGTTTGACTCTGCTAAGGCAGCTAACGAGTTTCTGGACCACGGACTTCTGAACAAACACAAACTAAAGGCTGAAATTCCATCTTACAATGTTTCCCGTTTAGGTTTAATTCGTGGTGTCCCAACAGACTGGACGATGGAGAACCTTGTAAATGCCACTGAATACAAAGAAGGGTATGGGAAGATCGTGAAAGCTCGCCGACTAAATCGTAAGATCAAAAAAGAGGATGGTTCCCCCGCTTGGTTACCTACACAGTCCGTCGTGCTGACATTTGAGGGTCAATCCCTCCCAAAAAAGATTTTCGCTTTTTACACTTCTTTGGTAGTTGAGGTTTACCAGCTTCCTACCATTCAGTGTAGGAAGTGCCTTAGATTTGGCCATGTACAAAATGCTTGTCGATCAAACGTTCGCTGTTACAAATGTGGACAGCCACACCCGGGAGATAGCTGTAACATTCCCTCTGACCGTGTCAGGTGTCTTTTGTGTACAGGGAGACACTTTGCTACTGACCCGACATGCCCCGAATTTGACAGACAAAAACGGATTAAAAAAATCATGTCTGAGCACAGTATTTCGTACATGGAGGCTTCCGCGCAGGAACCTTCAGTAAGACGGGCTTACTCTGACATCGCAAAAACCATGTTTGCGCAAACTCCGCCTCAACCAGTACAGAACTCACCATCTTCTGTTTATTCAATTTCTGGATCTACTCCTCAAAGGACATCTTATCGCAAAACGGTTCAAACTCCTACCCGTGCGAGGACTCCCCTTCCGGAGGGTTATGATCGTTATGCTCATGATGAAATAGTTAGAGAACCATCATCATCTCTCCCCAATGGATGTGGATTGAATAGACCTCATATTTTACCCAATGAAAATTTGCCAGAACTGCTGGTTATGCTGATCACAAATATCTTCGCTAAATTTAGCGATGTGTTACCGTACGACGTTGCCCCTTTACTTGTCAGACTCGCTGAAATTGTAGCTAATGGCCCCCTCAGGTCTAACCCGAATTCTTCAGTGGAACAGTAGAAGTATTGTCCCTAAAAAACCTGATTTATTTAATTTGATTAATGCTCATTCTGTATCTGTTGCGGCCATCTCTGAGACATGGTTGAGGCCTGGGTCTCACTTTAGAGTCCCGGGGTTTGCCTGTCTACGGGATGATCGTGATGATGGCAGGGCAGGGTGTGCTTTGTTAATTAAAAGATCTTTTCCGTTTTCTGTCATCCCTCTCCCTCCTCATTCCCAAGAAATCAACGCTGTTGCGGCTTGCATAGCCAATATTAATTTCATCTCAATTTATATTCCTGATCCTAAACTCTCTCTGATCCCTGACCTTTCTACAATTTTGTTTTCAGTCCCTCCCCCACTTATTATTTTAGGAGACTTCAATTCGCACCATAGTTCCTGGGGTTCATATTATACAGATTCTTTTTCCCCTTGGTTGGTGGACCTCTTTAATGATATTAATGTTTGTGTCATAAATGATGGCTCTCCTACTCGTCGTGTATATCCGGGTCAAAATCCTAAATCTGCAGTTGATATTTCTGCCTGCTCACCGGAACTTTCATGTTTACTAAATTGGAACACGTTACCCCATTCTTTTGGCAGCGATCATTTCCCTATTATAATATCAAAACCTTCTTCAGTAGTCCCAATCCCTGCCCCTGAACCTCTTCTGAAACATAAATTACAAGAGGCTGATTGGAAAAAATTTTCTTCACATGTTGAATGTAATTTAAACCATTCTAACCAAAATCCTTCTTCTCAAAACTACTTACATTTTCGTAATACATTAATTGAAGCTGCCAACTTATTCATCCCCAGGAAAAAGCCTTATTCTTCTAAAATTTCCTCACCTCCTTGGTGGGATTCTGAATGTACTTCTTCTATAAAGGAAAGAGATAGCGCTGAGGACAAATTTAATGAATCTTTAAGCCTTGATGATTTTCAAATCTTACAAAGAGTCACTGCTCGTACCAAAAGGCTACTTTCCAAAAAGAAGAAGAGAGGATGGAGGGGGTTTTGTGAGAATTTATCCCCCAGAACTCCCCCATCACTTGTATGGAGAAATTTGAAACGGTTTAGAGGTTCATTGAAGCCTGACTCTCTTCACTCTTATGATTCTTCGGTTTGGCTGGAGGACTTCGCGGATAGCCTAGCCCCTCCTTCTGTTCCTTGTGATTTCCCTTTTTCTGTACCCTCTTCTAATTTAACTTCCTTTGATGAAAAGTTTACTTTAGACGAATTAAATACAGCACTTTCAGGATTGAGAGATACCTCTCCAGGTGAAGATGGTATCCCATACAGTTTTATTACCAAATTAAGCACTTCTAGTCATCAATATCTTTTGGACATCCTGAACGACATTTTTATTAAGGGAGAAATACCTGATGACTGGAAATGCCAAATCATTATCCCTATTTTAAAGCCAAATAAAGATCCAGAGAAGGCTAGCTCATATAGACCAATTGCTCTTTCATCAACCTTAGGTAAAATCCTTGAACATCTAGTTAAAAATCGCCTAGATTGGTATTTGGAAAATAATGAGTCTCTAGCAAAGAGTCAATTTGGTTTTCGTAAAGGCAAAAGCACTATGGATAGTTTGAATATACTAACAACTGATATCCGTCTTTCCTTTTCTAAAAAAGAACACCTTGTGGGATGCTTTTTAGATGTTTCGGCTGCGTATGACAGTGTCAATATTCCGGTGCTCAGAGCAAAAATGCTAGAGCTGAGTGTTCCAGTGAGAATCGTACACTATATTTGTAAACTTTTTATGGGCAGAACTATTAAAATACGAAACGGTGGCTTCCTCCTTCCGCCTAGAACTCTATGGCAAGGCATTCCGCAAGGGTCAGTATTGAGCCCCTTACTGTACAGCATTTATACTTATGATCTTGAGCAATCGGTACTTCCTTTTTGTAATATTCTCCAATATGCAGATGATATCGCCTTATATTCATCTTCTGATTGTATCGATACAGCAACATCTCGTATAAATGAAGCTTTAAGTTACCTAAATATTTGGTTAGATGAGCATGGCCTTTCACTATCCCCATCTAAAAGTACAGTTGTTGTTTTCTCCCGTTCAAGATTCACTCCATTTGCAAACGTCACATATGAAGGACACGCCATCTCTAACGAACCCTTTACAAAGTTTCTTGGAGTTTTGCTGGACTCCAAAATGACTGGTGTCCCTCACCTAAATTATGTAGCTGATAAATGTGAAAAAGGCATTAACGTCCTTCGTGCTCTTTCAGGAGTTTGGTGGGGTTCCCATCCATATAACCAAAAACTTATTTATAATGCTCTTATTCGCAGTCGTATTGATTATGGATCGTTCATTTTGGAACCCTGTAATAAAACAGCCCTAAAGAAATTAGACAACGTACAGACTAAATGCTTACGTATTATTCTTGGAGCAATGAAATCTTCACCAAAAAATGCTCTTCAAGTGGAATGCCTAGACCCCCCTCTATTTCTTCGCAGACAATATTTGTCTGATAGATTCATCTTTAGGGTTATGTCATGTTCATCTCATCCACTTATCCCTCGTCTGGAGAGTCTTTCTGAAGAGATATCAAAAAATCGATATTGGAATCGTAAGGAAACCCCCAAAATCATAAAGAGCTATTTAAAGATTAAAAATCTTTCTGCGCCTGTTTATAGTAGTAATATCAACCCTTTATACAAAACTGATTATTCTTCGCTAATGTTTACTCCTAGAATCATTTTGAATTTTGGAGTTGAAAAAGATGATCCTGCAGCTAACCAAAATTTTATCAGACTTCTGTCTGATTGGCAAGACTGGATAACAGTGTTCACTGATGCCTCCAAATTATCCCCCGACGGTAAAGTTGGTGCTGCGGTTTGGATTCTAAAATTCAACGTGACTTTATCCTTTAAATGTCCTTCTCAGACATCTGTGTTCACAGGTGAAGCTATTGCCTTATATGAAGCGCTTCTATTTGCTGATTCTCATAACTTCTCGAAAACAATTATTTTTACAGACTGCAGAAGTTGTTTGCAAAAAATTTGTAGTAATCAGTTCAAAATGAAAATCAAGCTCCCTCTTATCTTCAAGATTAAAGAGTTACTTTTTAATTGTAGACAAAAAGGTCTAGATATAGTCCTTGCTTGGATTCCTGGGCACTCTGGTATTGCAGGTAATGAGATGGTGGATTCTTGGGCTAAAGATTCTACAATAAGTGGATCTGAAAATCACACTGAAATATACCATACCGATTTGTTACCTCTAGCGAACTCGCATGTAAGAAATGATTGGCAAGATTTATGGGATTCCTCAAGACTTATTAAAGGACGTTACTATGGGGATATACAACCTCTTATACCACAGAAACCCTGGTTCTTCCGATTTCGAAAAGGTGGCAAACAAACCACATCTACCATATGTCGCCTTCGTTTGGGTCATGCATGCACGCCGGTCTTCCTTGCCAAAATCAGAGTACGCGATAGCTCTCTTTGTGAATGTGGTTTGGACGATGGGACGGTAGATCATATTTTTTTCAATTGTCCTAAATTGTCATTTTCTTTATACGACGCTCTCCCTCCAGATATACCCCGACCTATCAACTTTCAGTCTCTTCTCACTTATTCACATTCTTCCTTTATAGTTTATTTAATGAAATATATATCTTTTCATAATTTAAAATTTTAAAGTCTGAAGGATTTTTTATTATTATTATTACTATTATTTATTTTTTTATAGACATATAGCTAGATTATTTTCTCTTTTCCTACTAATATTTTCTATTTCCTACTAATATTCCTTTTGTCTGAGGCTATTGTGTAATATGTTATTGTCTTGTGATGTTTGTGTCTTCATTTAATGTTATTGGTTTTAGGTGCCCTGGACCAAATTCCTGTCATCTATCAAAATCTAAAAACACCGAACATTTTCCCTGCGTGTTACTCTCTTATAACGTCGTAATTGGCCAAATACATCTCACACACAAGAGATGTGAATGCCACGATAGGAAAAAAAAAAAAAAAAAAAAAAAATATGGGAATGAGACTTATTTGTGGGGCTATGCGCTCTACACCTATTAATTCATTAGAAATTGAGACATGCATACCTCCCTTGATGTTACGCAGGTTGATGTTGGCTGAGAGATTTTTCTTAAAAATCCTATCATTGAATAATAATCCTTTAGTTAAGAAAATTATAATACATCCTGAAATCTTCCAGTCATTATCATCCAATACTATCTTTGCTTCTTCTTTCGTTGGTAGAACTTTGCCTGAAATTCCAACATTATTTAAATATGTACAAAATAATTCAAAAGGAGTTATTAAATATGATATTTGGCCTGTATATAAAAATACCTATATTGGTCTTGTTAATAGTACTTCAATCATACATTTAGACATTGTGCATAATAAATTTGAATATCTACAATTTAAAGATAATAAACCAGATCATTACATCATATACACAGATGGGTCTAAAACAAATCATTGTGTCAAAGCGGCTTTACAATTAGATTTGACTAAATGCATTAAGTTAAATGTAGCATGTAGCATTTTTACTGCAGAAAGCTATGCAATTTATTGTGCACTTCAGCATGTAAATAGTTTTGTAAATAATGGTAAATAACATACTGATAGTGACTGATTCCAAGAGTGTTTTATCTGCATTAAAAAATGTAAATTTATCTTATAAATTAAATTATATTGTTTATAATATTAGAAATAAGATTAGAGAATTAAATGATAAGTTTATTAATGTAGAATTTGTATGGGTACCTTCACACAGTGGCATTTCTGGAAATGAAGTAGCTGACATTGCAACTCGTTTAGACTACGATGAAGACCATTCGGAGTTGCTAAAGGTTCCATTTACTGATTACTACAGCCTTTTTAACGAGTCGAACAGACAGTTGTGGAAGGATTACTGGAATATAACCCTGGAAACGAAAGGCAAGTGGTATGCTGATATACAGAAAGAATTACCAATAAAACCTTGGCACCATAACCTCAAAAACATCACTAGAAGATTTATCACTACCATAACACGTATGCGACTGGGCCATTGTTTGACACCAGCCCACCTGAACAGAATCCATATATATGACAATAGCCGATGCCATCATTGCGGATTTGAAGATGCTGACCTGAACCATATTATTATACAATGCACAAGTTTTAATATTCAACGGTTGGTTTTAGTGAGTGAAATTTTTGACAGTAACAGTCGATGCAGTGACAGTGAACGTCAACAAAGTCCTCCCCGCCACGTTCAGGACCTATTAGTAAATAGGAGTTATTATAATGCTTTGTATAAATATATTTGTAACACTGTAGAAAAAATTTAAAATATGTTAAACATAATAGTTTTATAGTTTTAGATTTTATGTTGTGTCTAGTTATCTATTTATGTATTCGACTGAAAGACTTGTATCTATGGTCATGAATAAAGATTATTAAAAAAAAAAAATGGTCATATGGTCAATCATTAAAATAAATTATTTTCCATTATTTCAAACAATTTATTATTGAGCCATAGCATATTAACGAACGCTAAATTTGGCTGGAACTATACATAAAGGAACAACATAAAACATGAAAACGCATGTAAACAGCATCAGAAATTCTGAAACATTCGTCACGAATACTGAATACCTAGTTGCCAAGCAACGAAATAATAACAACAACAAAAATGGATTAAAATTTACTTTATTTATTAACAATATAAATAATTGAGCAAGTGGATTGAAATTCCATTAAGATTGGAGGATATAGAAATGACTTCCCCTAAAGTAAGTATTCAGCAGTTTCAATTAGGTACCTATTAAAATTCCTAAGATATTTTAGAAAGTGAAAACAAAAATAGTTATTGAAAACAAAAACTTTGCGAATTACTGTATAAAATTACATATCCGTAAACCCATCACGGCCTGGTGACAGAGGCCCTTAAAGTTTGTTGCCTTCTTGTACTCCCAAAAACACATTGTTTATAAACATTTTCCAGTTGCTTTACACCATAGAACAGCCCCATGGGATGGGTGAGCTGTACTTCCAGTGGCAGAAAGGTGAGTCACACTCATTGCTTGCCACAACTGGGACAGATGCTACAGTGGCCATACATGACAGAACTGGCCAGCTTTTGGAAAGAATGAAGCTGCAAGGGTGAGATTAAAATTCTAAAATCAAACTTGTCTGTGTTTTGTTAATTCTTGATAATAAGATGATTTTTGAAGAATTTTGTAGATATAAATCAAAATTAATAGCCATACAATATTTTTCCCAAAGTGGTCCCACTAATTTTGACAAGTTCTTGAATATTTGGATACAGCACACCAAATAAAGTCCTTCTCATACTGTTTCTCAGTGTTTTGGCTTGGAAAGAATATCAAGCATGCCAAGAAAAAAAAAGGTTTAAGTCAACATCATCTTCCTGCCCTGGCTGCTCTCATTTTACTTAAGATTGGTGCCTTTTGTTTTGACTGTAAAGTATCACCTGACAAACATACTATAACTGGTTTCAGTCTCTGTGGGGGCATGGAATGGGACCAGGATGGTGACTACCTAGCAATCATTACACCAAACAGTAACACCGTTTTGTTATGGGAGTGCCACGCTAATAAGCGCATTAACATTGAGACTGGGCTCCGTGAACCACCATCAAGCATTGCATGGGCTTACGGAGAGCCTCTGTTAGCTGTTGGAACTCAGAAAGGAAATCTGGCACTGTATAACCATCATACAACTAAGTTTGTGTTTGTTTATTATGATTATGTTATTCATATTTAATTTTAATCTTCTGACTGCCTTGTTAGTCTAATAAGTTGCAATTCAACTGCCGAGCATGAGGTCCTGGGTTTGTTTCCCGGGTCAGGCACATATGAAAGGGAGATACCTGCTGCTTCTACAATTTTCTCTTGTATGGTACTACTGCGATTCTAGTACTATTACTGTGAAATTTCTGATTGAAAAATCATGCTCAGCAGTTGCAACCATTAGACCATTCATTTAAAAGTTCACATATTTTCTATAAGACTTATTTAAAAGTTTCTAATTTCAGGAGAATACCAATAATCGGTAAACACACCAAAAAGATCACATGTGCAGAATGGAACAAGGACAGTATTCTAGTGTTAGCTTCAGAAGACAAGAGTTTGTCTATCAACAATGCAGAGGGTGACACTTTGAGGATGATATCTTTGAGAGATGCACCCAATGATCTGCAGTTCTCTGAGATGAAGACTGATCAGAGAGTGGCTGGGGAAAATACAGTAAGCTTCTTAACTTTTTTTTTCTTCTCTATTTCATCTGCAATCAGTGCATTCACTTTTAGCAGATATGTTGCATGCTTCTTTCATTCAAAGTGTGTCCTCCAGCGAGAACATCTACCCGTATGTCGATGTCTTTTCTTTTAAGGCGTTCAGCATAGCTGAGAATTGTGAGCTGTCGTGGGGGTATTGGGGTGGGCTTCTAGCCGTTCCCTGTATCTAGTCTTGACGTTGGTAATTTCTTCTCTCACTGTGAGCATTTCCAGGTGTTTGTGTATCTCAGCATTAGTCACATACTAGGGGACATTACTGATTGTTCGGAGGATTATGTTCTGCATTCTTTCAAAATCAAAATCAAAGCATTTATTTCGAGTAGGCCAATTACAGGCACAAACACATTGTCGAAAACAAAGATGAAAATTAAATGTAGCTACAGTCCCAGTCAAAAGACATAAAAACTGAAAGTACTGTAGTAGCCCATTCCCTAGAGTAGATCTCTATGGAGAAGAACGGGCAAGAAACTCCATGGACACTCTTTTAAATCAAATTATTGTTACAAAATCTTGGTTACATCATTCATGTTGAGATGGTATATTATGTGAGAACAATGTAGCAAGATGTGCACGTTAAGTGTCCATAGTAAAAACAAAATAATTCATTCAAATAAGCCATGGCAACTAAGAGATGACCAGTCACAACTGACAGCGCCCGGGCGCCCGTTCACGAACATGACGCATGGATCAGCACCATTCGGCTCAACCATTTAGAAGGGAACTAAATGGTCCGACACACGCGCCACCAATTTTTTTTTTTTTTTTTAGGATGGGAAATCATCAAATAACTGCTCCCACTCTGGGCGGAGCGGGAGGGAGTGTCAGACTTTTACTGACTAAAACCCATCCATGTTCCATCCTCGCCCTTTATGTTCCGGGGCCGCGGTATCTCTTTAGAATAGGCCCGCAACCCCGGACGCGCCACCATCAGCGAGACATTTGAGTGAGCATGACATACTCTCAACCGCCAGGGCACATTCAAGTAAAAAACTAAAGTAGGTTTCTAGTGAATGATAGCTTTCTATTCCATATATATTATTATACTTTTTGGCTTTCTAGTACATAGTACTCACACAATATGGGCTATGCGTTTATATAATACTAAAGATATTGAATCTATACAATGCAAAGATAGTTGTACAATCTTCAGCAGCTCCAACAATACCATTTAATGCTATCAATTTTTCCGCGCCTGTCCTTGTGGAGCAGGACCAGCATTGAGCCAAGCATTTTTATCAGCGATATAATCGCTCAACTTGTAATATGCTTGCTTACATAGTGTGCGTTTAATACATGTTTTAAATTTAGTCTCATTCAGTTCAAGAATACTTAGTGGAATTTTATTATAGCATCTCAAACAGTACCCCATGAAAGATGAGTCTACTTTAGCGAGTCTTAAGCCTGGCTGAACTAGTTGGTCTTTGGATTCGTATGATGGAGGAGTTACAAGCAGTGCCGGTTTTAGCTCTACCAGCCCTGGGCCTGGGCCCTGGGCAAGATTTCTACGACGCTCCCTAACTGCAATTCAAACCCGTACGAAAATACAGGCAATGGTTAAAATAATGGCTTGTATATGAATGGTTATTTCTATGTGGGGGGGGGGGGGGGGGCTCAGAATGATTAACCGTTTTTGCGTCGGTGTCCCATTTCACTCCGTTGTCTGCCAGTCTGTGTGTCTGTTTGTTCCGCCTAATCTCCGGCTGGATCGATTTTGACAAGCCTTTTACTGCAGGCCCGGATATAGGATGCAATTTTTGCGAATTTTACTGGATAAAATTATTTCAAACCAATAAAATGCAATGCAAACACGGTCAAAATGTATGGAATAGCTGACTTGTAGCGCAATCTTCTATGTCCCCACGTGTTCAGAGTGAAAACGGTAAATGGTATTGGAGCATCGGAGGTCAGCTGCGAAAATAGTATACAGGGTGTAAACCACCTCATACAAAGCCGTTAACCAAGCATTCTGTACATCAAACTAAGTAACTTTACGCAAAAAAATATTGCTGGGAAATAGCTTTTTTTTTGAGGTTATAAATCATGTTTTGTGGTAGAACTCAATGTTACGCACTTAAAACATTGTGCTGATGGATGGATTGAATAATAGGGGGGTTGTGGATGTGTTAAAAGTTAAAATTTTACTAAAAAAACCTTGTCAAAAAGTTGTAAGTTTGACCCCCCATATCTCCGTAACTAGAAGGTTCCCAGGCATGGTGTAGAACAAAAAAATGATCGCAATGATGGGGAGAACAAGTGCCTGTCGGCTTCGGGAAGAGGTGTTTTACACCCTTTAAGGTGGATCCACACATTGCGAGGCATGCGCTCCGCACGGCGCACAACGCATGCCTCGCCAAGTGTGGACCTGTATATTCGTGGCGAGGCATGCGCTCCGCACGCGCGAGGGCGAGCCAACGTATGTAAAAAAAAAATATGATGTGGTTTCACCTTCTTTGACCTGGAACAGTCTTCCTGAGGTACGAACTAAATATCAAAAAGTAGCTGTGTGGAAGACCACTTTTAATTTTACATAGCAGGCCCTTGTGCCAGACTATCAAAAGCCGGTTGAATATCCAAGAAAACTGCAGAGCAGTATTCTTTTTCCTCCAGTGCCTTCCTTATCTTGTCGCAGACTCTATGCACCTGTTCCACAGTTAACACCCCAGTGTTGCTGTCCAAAGCCAAATTAATTGCTTGGTATGGCCCCATTTTCAGTTAGGGAAGGAAGGATTCGCTGAAGGAAAAGTTTTTGGATAATATCGGGAGCAAACTTATAGGTCTATAGGATGTGACGTCACTTGGTGATTTTCCGTTTTTGCAGACCATAATAATCTGGGATACTTTCCATATTACAGGGAAATTTTGGACTGTTAGTAATATAATGTTCTGATGTAGGTTACAGCTTTTCGGGGCAGTTGCCTAATAATTTCTTTGGTTATAAGGTCAAAACCCGGCGCTATTTTGATCCTTTAACTCCTTTATTACTCTTCACACTTCCCGTACTGACACAGGTTTTGGCGGTAGGTGCATCTGAAAGTCTTGGTTTAGAGTTGTATAACTGTATTTATTTGGTCATCAAACTCTTCATCCACAGAGTCATTTGGGTGGAATACTTTTGCAAGATGTTCAGCAAATAGGTCTGCTTTTTGCTGTGATTTTCTCACCCATCCTTTGTCGCACTTCAAGGGTGGTTTAGCGGCTTGTCAAAATCCTTTGTTATTTTCCAGAGCTAATAGTTTGTAGACCCTGTAGCGGTTAGGTTTTCTAGCTTTTCTTGGAATGAGTTATCATGCCAGTTTTGAAACAAAAAAAGTTTTAATTTAGTAAAACTATTTTTAATTAATCATGTTTGAGTTGATTTTTGAAAATGCACCATGCAAGGGGATTTAAAAGGTTAATCCCATCAGGCGCACAGTTAGTATTAGTATAAGAATCTCCTAGCTACTACCTAGAAATCTTAATGTGCAAAAGAATGTGTTTTAAATTGTATGTGTATCACATTATTTAGATCAGGGTTCATTAGATAATGTTGTGATCCCTCAGGGATCGAAAAGCACTTAAATAAGTGTGGCATGGAAGAACTCTGCCAATCGCCTCCACCAAATGAAATCTTTTTATGCCATTGTGTAAAAATGTGACTTAGATCATTCTGGTCCAACATCAATCTCACTTTAAATCTTCCTTCCAGATAAGCCTGGTAGTTGGCAAACGAACACTATACCTGTACAACCTCCTAAACCCTGAAAACCCAATAGAGCTAGCTTTTCAACAGCGCTACGGCTCAATAGTTTCATATAAATGGTATGGGGATGGCTATATCCTCATAGGATTCAGTGCTGGGTTCATCATCGCCATATCTACACATATCAAAGAGGTTGGTGATGAGCTGTTCCAGGTGAAGAATCATAAGGAAAGTCTGACTGATGTGGCAGTTTGTAATGGACTGGCGGCTTCGTGTGGGGATGGACAGTGAGTTCTTAAGAATTGTTTGTTTCTTCTTTATTGGAGCAGGATTATGTTGTCTCAATACATAGTTATCTAAAGGGTGTAAGATCCTTAACGTAGGCGAAAGGAGCATGTTCTCCCTGTCATTTTGATCATTTTTTTGTTCTAGACCTTCTAGTTATGGAGATATAGGGGGTCAAAGTTCCAACTTTTTCATTTTTTTTTTAAATACACTTTTATTAATGTAAGATTTTTACTTTAAACATCTCCACGACCCCCGTACTATTCAATCCATCCACCAGCACAATGTTTTGAGTGCGTTACATGGAGTTCTACTGTAAAACGTGATATTTCGACCCAAAAAAAAAGTCGTGTCCCAGCTATAATTTTTGCGTAAAGTTACTTAGTTTGATGTACTTAGTGCTTTCTTAATTGACGGCTTCGTGAAGATTCTATTTACACCCTGTATAGCTGGGTTATCCTTCAAATAACTTTTTTCTCGTGGGCCAAGAGCGAGTTGCTGGGCCTTTTACCAAAGTAAAACCTATATTTATTATTTCTCTCTTCGACATTCTTTATCAGAAACAAACCA
The DNA here is from genome assembly GCA_950022955.1 of Xestia ashworthii. Taxonomy (NCBI): domain Eukaryota; kingdom Metazoa; phylum Arthropoda; class Insecta; order Lepidoptera; family Noctuidae; genus Xestia; species Xestia ashworthii. The sequence goes on from OX465555.1 coordinate 20,690,266, forward strand.
TCTCCAAATTCCAGACTAAAACTAATCGCAATATGGAACAACGGGGAGGTATCCGGCTCAGTGATGCCCGTGGGTGGCGCCGAGCGTTGTTCATGGAGCTCAGACGGGCGTCTGCTCGCGACGGCCGGCCGCGCCTATCTGAACGTGTACGTGACTGCCTTGCCGCCTCTTCACGCGGCGTACGGCACCAGGGTCATCACGCTGACAAGTCTCACTGAGGCCACTGTGTATCAGTGTATACCTGTGGGTGATGAACCGGAGCCTGTTAATAAATGTAAGTTTTACTGATGTTTGCTGTATCTTGGACAGGATAAAGTTCTGCCACTATCGAATTTAGCTCTAGAAAATAGACCTTTGGTAGCCACGAGAAGTGGAAAGAAGGGTAGGAGGCCTTTGCCGAGAGAGCAGCGGCACGTAGCCTTTCCCTACTATGTCGGGGTCGGCTTCCAGTCCAACCGGATGCAGCTGAATACCAGTATTTTACATGGAGCGACTCGACTGCCTACCTGACCTCCACAACCCAGTTAGTACTGGGTAATACGATACCCATGGGTAAGGAAGGTTGGTTGTCAGATTTTCGACTTCTTTCGGCAACTGACTACCTGTAGAAATGACAGCCGGGACCAACCGCTGATCGTGATTTCCTAAGCACGGAGGAGACTCGGTATGTAATGGGTGGTCACCCATCCGCGGACCAACCGATCGATTGATCCAAGGCTGGTATTCTTCAGCCCCGAAGTCCTCCGCTGCGTCACATAGTAGGCTGAACTAATATTAAAAAAATTGGATCGAAACTGTGCGTAGGTATGATACGCCCAAATGATGAAGGGTTCAATCTTCAATAAACAAGAGCATTCTTAGGCAAATATATTAAATCACAATGGTGTCTCAAACTTATTCGCGTCAGGATTTCTCATGTGTAATTAATAGTTTTGCAGTTTTTTACCACTAAAACTCAAACAAACTTTTCCTAATTCTCAGCGGAACCAACAGCCCTAGCCACCTACACGCTCCCCACAGAACCAAGCGTGATAGCTTTAGGCGGTTCCCACGTGTGCTGTTCCAGTGGCACTATAGCCTGGTTCTACCCGCTGGCGGGCGGCGCCGCGGCTCGGAGACAGTACCCCGCGCCTATTGACGTCATCTCGCTGGCCGGGGATTATGCTGCAGCGCTGTTTCAGGGGCGGGCTATGTTGCATGCGGTGAGTAGAGACAGGATCTCAAGTATTTTTGTTTTAGTTAACAGCCCATCTGACCTAGGCTGTCGAAGTCTACTGTAGACTTCGTACGTGCTTTGACTTACGGCCATTTTCAATAACTTACTAACAGGTAACGGTCAGTTGCTATCTCTGTCTGTTTGACATTTAGCTTACGGACCGTTAGAAACAAAACTTCACAGAAAAACTTTCTTTGATTTTCCTATGACTCACAGTCCTCTGAATGAGGTGGGTGACGCGTATAGGATATTCCAAGCTGACTTTGTTTATAGAAACACAGCTAGATTCGAGATGTAGGCATATTAACTAACAGTTATACGTAATTTGGTGTCTATGCAAGTACTCTCCGTTATCTAGACGAGAACACCCGGAGATAATGTGACGGATTATTATTTTATTATTATTATTTACGATTTATGACGTATTAAAAAAAAAACTACTTACTTGATCTCGTTCAAACCAATTTTCGGTGGAAGTTTACATAGTAATGTACATCATATATTTTTTTTAGTTTTCTTATTCTCTTATTTTAGAGGTTACAGGACACACACACACACACATACACATTTTACCACTTTGGAAGTGTCTCTCGCGCAAACTGTTCAGTTTAGAAAAAAAATGATAAGTAAGTATATGAAACCTCAATATCATTTTTGAAGCCCTATCCATAGATACCCCACACGTATGGGTTTGATGAAAATAAAATGAGTTTCAGTTCATAGTATGGGGACCCCAACAATTTATTGTTTTTTTTTTTCTATTTTTGTGAAAATCTTAATGCGGTTCACAGAATACATCTACTTACCAAGTTTCAACATCATAGTTGTTATAGTTTCGGAAATAAGTGGCTGTGACATACGGACGGATAGACAGACAAACAGATAAACAGGCAGACAGACAGACATGACGAATCGATAAGGGTTCCCTTTTTTGCCATTTGGCTACGGAACCCTAAAAAAGTCAGAAATTTTCCAACGACAATTTCTAATAGATCACCAAAATATTATAATATTCTTTACCTATTTACACACAGATCGATCAAGTAGAGCCGACTCAACCGGAGAGAGAGGCCATTTTGTTTCCGGAACCCCACATGCAGGGAGCTAAGATCGTCGACATACACCTCACGAGCGATTTCTTTATTTTCGTCACTGATGTAAGTAGCAATAAAGGATGACGCACGCTAGACCGTGCCGGGTCCGAACCGAGTCCATTAAGGATTTCGTCCTTTCGGGCATTTGAACATCGGTATTTTGTGTTTCGATATATCGACTATCAGCACTTAGAACTTTCGGTATTTTGAATTTCGATGTTTTGGACGTCGGTATTTCAATCATAGGTATTATGAACTTTCGGGATTTTGAACTACTTACGGGATTTTAAACCTCGGGTTTTTAAATTTTGGGTTTTAAACTTCGGGATTTTAAACTTTCGGGCAGAGGTACTTTCGGGATTTTAAACTTACGATCAAACAACCTTTCGGCGTTTCAATTTTCGGGATTTCGTCCATCGGTTTTTTGAAATTCGGTCTTTTAAAATTCGCGATTATGATACGTACCCGTTGACATGCTTCCGAGCCGCTACCGAGCAACGGAAAATGGATTGTGCTACGGCCGACACTCGGTCTAGCGTGAGTCAAGCTTAAGTTTGCTAGATGATAGTGGTCTTGATTTTAGTCAAATAGGTAACTCGGATTAAATTATTTGTACATATCATAGTGTGGGTGGTATTTTGGTAAATGGGATTATACAGCAGGTATCCAATTTGACAAATAGAGCAAAGTTATAAGGATACAATTCCACAACCGGTAACTGCAGCGGCAAAGCTGCACAATCGTCATGACAGACTGCTTGAACCGACTGCATGGTTTCTATGTAACCTTATGAAAATCACTAAGGGTTTTGCAGTATGCATTAAGGCCCAGTGGCGTGGAGCAACAATAGCGCAAGCCCATAAGGGACTGTTCTGAAACCCTTATGAACAAAGGAGGTCACCCAGATTGGTCTATTTTCAAAAGTGCCGGTCAACCAAAATAAAATTATCATTTGGATGGAGCATAACATAATAAACATTTTTTATTATTACACCAAAGTCGTGAGTCAATTCAACGAGATTTCTTCAACCACAAAATATCTGAGATCACCCAGTTTTGGGGTATTTTTTTTTTGCTGGTCAATTAAAATAAACGCAATAATTAAACAGAGCTGGAAATAAATATTTGTCATTATAAGGCCTAAGTCGTAACTCAATTCACCGAGATGTTATTCAACCACAAAATATCTGAGGTCGAGGGAAGACCGGGAAGACCAGGAAGAACACCGGGAAGAAGACCGGTAAGACTGGGAAGACAGGGAAGACCGGGAATACGGGGAAGAACGGGAATAAAAAAATAGTGCGTGGAGTCCCTCCGCGCGGAAGAAGTGAAACTTCGTAATGAGGAAATGAAAATAGGAAGGGGTAGGGGGGTGTATGGGGGGGGCCTCCATGGTTGCGTTTAACGTTTAACGCAACCTTGTTGGAAATCGCATTTGAAGTATCACTTCAAATACGTTTATAACCATAAGCGTACGTGTAATACTAATAGGGTTGCCCCAAAAAAAATGTTCATGGCTATGATAAATTAAAATTATAAAAAATATTTTTTTCTTTAAAGTTCACCGACTTGGTAGCCAAACGACTCATAATTAAAATGTAGGTAATTTTATTGCGAGTAGAGTAGTATAGGGTTGCTCATGAAAATCTGTTCATAGATAACGGTTGCCAGGCTTTGAAGTTAATATGTTAATTGCATTTAATCACCTTTTGTTGTATTGTATTGGTTGTGTTATAAGATAACGAAGCCGAAAGGCACTTGTTCTCCCCGTCATTGCGATCTTTGTTTTGTTCTTCACTTTACCTTCTAGTTACGCAGATATTGGGCTCAAAGTTTCAACTTATTGACAAGTTTCTTTTTGAATACAAGTTTTCAATGTAAGATTTTTACTTTTGCAATAAGTAAAGTGACAAGGTCCGAGCACCGTAAGTTAGGACGGGCAGGATAAACACATCGATGAGTTGGGCTTCAAGATGATCGGTATAACTCCCTTGACCAGTAGCATTTATATTTTAGTAATCATTATTATTTATGGGTTAGTTGGCATAAAATCAGAATCAAAATATTTTATTTCACATAGGCCTAGATGGGCACATAAAACGTCGAAAAGGTGCACGGTTCGCGTTGGTCGATTCCATGGAGAAGAACCGGTAAGAAACTTCATGGTTACTGTTTTCAAATCATTTGTTGTTACAATAATATTATTACAGCATTAGTAAGTATGGGAGGACAGCGTAGGCCCGACAATAGGTCGTTGCTTACTATACAAAAAATAAAAATGTAAACAAGATAAATATTTAACTACAGTTAAGCAGCATCTGGGAATCTACAAAGCCTACAATGTTCACTCATTCACAAATAATAGTTAAAAAAAAGCATCTATACAAAGGTAAGTAAAAAAAAAAAGAAAATTTAATAAAAAACTAAGTAAGTTAAACAAGTGACACAAATATTGTCATCAGTGCTGTAACTATTCTGAGCAAAAGATGAGAAAAATTGATTTGAAAACTATTGTAAAAATCTGAATCAAAAGAAAAAGAATAAAGGGATTGAGAAAAGTTAGAGACATCTACAAATCTGTGCCGTTTATGAGCTACCAGGGAAGCCGCATGCGCAGAAGGAACTATAGCCAAACTTCTTTGTCTTCAACGTAGTCCTTGATTTTGTAATATGCTTTTTTCATAAGGACACGTTTAGTATAGTTTTTGAACTTTCCATCGGTCAGTTCTATAACTGACTTTGGCAACTTGTTATAAAAGCGTATACTGTTTATAATAAAAGACTTGCTAGCTTTTGTTAATCTGGATTTATTTAGGTATTACAATTCCATATTTACTGCGTGTATTTTTATTATGGAAGTCGCTTCTAATTTGTGCTGTGCGCCTTTGGAATTCACTTCCACACTCCTTGCGGGATAGCCCTTCGTTAGAGGTGTTCAAGAAGGGAATAAAAGACCATTTCCTGTCAACATGATCAATATGTATGTATGTAAATAAATATCGGAATATATAGGTATGTATAATATATATCTAAGCTGTATGTATTACGTATATTGTATTGTATGAATGTAGTTTTTTTTTTTTTTAAATTTAATTTAGAATGTAATGTAAATGCACATACGTAAGTATATCCTCTTTTGCAAATCTCGCTTTCAAAATTAGGTTTGCTGTAAGAAAACCCAACTCTGGGTTAAGCTCGCCTTTTTACATAAGCTATATTATTGCAAGTAATATGTATATTTGTTGTTATTTTTGTGTGCAATAAAGAATAAGAATAATTTTGAAAAGCCCTCGATTTTTGCGGACGTATAAACTATATTCAAAGATATAAAGTGAAGGCAGAGTCAGTATATCGATCTCTTTGTTTTTTTCTCTGAGGGACTCGCGATGACCCATTTTATAGATCGCGCGGACTGCCCTCTTTTGTAGTATAAAAATTGAGTCAACGTCTGCTGCTGATCGCCACAGCAGGATGCCGTAAGACATAATACTGTGGAAATAAGCATAGTATACTAACCTAGCTGTGGCTACATCCGTTAACTGCCTTATTTTCCTTACTGCATATGCAGCTGAGCTTAACCTACCCGAAAGAGTTCTAATGTGCGCGCCCCACTGCAATTTTGAATCTATAGTAATCACTAAGAATACAGTTTCCGCTATAAAATCAAGTTTATTGCCGTCAATATTTAAATTTAGATCACGTTGTGGTACATTGGGTAAGAAAAGCTTTAAACATTTAGTTTTGCTTGCATTCAGTAAAAGATTATTAGCTGCGAACCATTTCGAGAGAACAGTTAGACTTTCGTTGACATGTAGGACATTCGTATCCTTTCTATTTATTTAAAAAATTTGCGAGGTGTCATCAGCAAATAAAATTATAAGTATCTGATAATTTGGCCATAATATAAGGGCGATCATTAATGTGAACAAGAAATAGGAAAGTACCGAGAATTGAACCTCGGGGCACGCCTATCTTGACTAGAGACCCGGAGGACGTCGTCCCATTTACATTTACTTTTTGCTGCCTGTTTGATAAGTAGGAAAGAACCAGATCAGCAGCTTGACCACGAATTTCGTAGTGGTGTAATTTATACATCAGTGTGTTGTGGTCGACGCAGTCGAACGCTTTAGAGAGATCACAGAAAATGCCAATGGCATCCTGGGACTTTTCCCAGGATTCCAAAATGTGAGTGATGAGTTTTACTCCCGCGTCCGTTGTCGACCTGCCCTTCGTGAATCCAAACTGCTGACTATGCAGAATCCCATTTGAGTTAAAGTGAAATAACATCTGGTCCAGCATGATTTTTTCATAGATTTTACTCAATGCTGGAAGCACAGATATAGGTCTATAATTAGAGGGGTCACTCTTACAACCCGATTAGAAAATTGGTACTACTTTACTGTGTTTCATTAGATCAGGAAACTTGCCGCTATCCAAACATTGATTGAATATGCCTGATTTTATTATTGCGTGTATTTTAGTTGACCGGCAAAAAAAACACCCTAATCTGGGTGAGCTCATATTTTGTGGTTGAATAACTTCTCGGTGAATTGACTTACGAGTTAGGTGTTTTATTAAAAAATGTTGATAATTTTATGCTTGGAGTTATAGAAAAACTAGCCGTATTACTGTGGTTTATGGTTGCAGTCACATTGGTACTCTTTTACTCACATGCTTGATCCCCACCACCAGCAAGGTCACATCGAATACTTCGGCGTGGAGGAGTGGCGCACGTGTGCGCGGTACCGGCACGTGTGCGGCGTGCGCGGCGTGTACTGCGACATCGGCGGCGCGCGCACGTGCGTGGCGGACGAGCGGCGCCGCGTGCACGTGTACTGTCCCGCCGCCGACGACGTGTGTGCGCTTACTAGGACTGCTACTGCTGACGTCAGGTTATAGATACTCTTGCCATAACTATAAGGTCTGATTTAATTAGCTAGGAATACTCCACAGACGACGTGATGGGTATTACGAAATTAAAAAAAAAAAGAAAGATTCCGACGAATTGAGAACCTCCTCCTTTTTGAAGTCGGTTAACAAGATAAAACAAGAAGACAGGTCAGGTTTCGCTGGATAAAATTTAATTACACCCTGTAACAGTCTTCAACGTACCTACTGCTGGGCCACAGGCCTTTTTATGGGCCAAAATCCACCACTTGCGTGCACAATTATGAATCTCACACGTCTTCGGTACTAAGACGTCGTCTTCCTCATGCTTCCGTTCACAGTTTTGAATTAGGCGATAAATAAAATAACACAAAGTAATAAGCCTGTAATCAATAACGCCCCAGGATACACTAGGGGACATTTTTCCCTCAAGATGACGCAGAACACTTAACGTTACGCTGCAAAGTTGCACAGTTGACCCCCAAAATTTTACATGACGCGGCTTTTTGGTTTGCTATTGCTCCGAAAACGACGTCATGTGACCCACGTCAGTGCCGCGTCATCTGTTACCGGGTGTAGTCGTGTGCGCAACGTGTCTTGTAACATGTCAGTGGTATGGGGAAACGAAACCTTCTCACATTTCCACTAGTGTGGCCTACAAAATGTTCCACGACATACGTCTCAGGACATTCCACGTTGTTGTTGTGAGACATGTTCTACAACATGTTGCTCTATTTACCCCTTAGTGCATTTGAGGTAAGTTGATTGCTTTTGATGCAAGTCTGCCAAATCTACTTGATAACTCGTAATTTATGGTAGGTGGCAGAAAATCTTAAGTCTTTAAGAGCAAAACTAAACTTTAATGATAACACTTGCCAAATCCCCTTTTAAATCTCATCTTCCAGGGGCATAATCTGGGACATCTGTCTCTCAGACCGCAACGTGTTCATAATATACACGGACGAGGCGATCGAGACGTACTACTACTCGGCCAACTCCATCAATGGATCCCATATAGATCTAGTGCGCACCACGCCGCTCATGGCCTCGCAGATCCCACTCATATTGTTCTCTGGAGACGTGTACTGCTACGCTACTGGAGGATCGTGAGTGAATTTGTAATATTTTTAGAAGTTCATTATTTGTGGAGTCGCTTTGAAGGATGGAATCCGGGATTAGGTAATCTGAGAGAAAACTAAACCTTCACAAATTATTTATTTAATTTGGTTTTAAAAAACACTTTTACACGTCACAAAGTTGACATAGCCCTCAGAATGAAGCTGAAGTAGCAAAAACCCATAGAATTAAACATTTTATTTATTTACTAGCGGACGTCCCGCGGTTTCACCCGCATAGTTCCCGTTCCCGTGGGAGTACGGGGATAAAATATATCCTATGTTACTCGTGGATAATGTAGCTTTCGAATGGTGAAAGAATTTTTAAAAACGGTCCAGTAGTTTTTAAGCCTATTCATTACAACCAAACAAACAAAGTTTTCCTCTTTATAATATTAGTGTAGATATTTATTTATGTATGAATATATTAACATAGAAGAGCACAAAGGTACTGCTTATCTATACATATAATAAAATCGTTGAGACCAAAAAATCTGTACATTGAAGATTTAAAAAAAAAAACCGACCAGGGTGACTTAAAATAAGTAACTGAACATATTAAAACCATTTTAAAAAATTTTGTTTGTTTGTTTGTTTGTTTGTTTGTTTGAACGCGCATCATGTAAAAACTGCTGGAAGGATTTTGATGAAAACTTCACTAATCTATTTAAATAAACTCAGAATAACATTTAGGCTATAGAAATTATGGAAAATTTTGGAAAAAGGGGGTGAAAAGGGGGAGTAAAGTTTGTATGAAAAAAATTTTTTAGATTGTTCTAGAATCATGAAACTCAGAGTAAATACTTATTATTAAAAATAAAGAAATACCTGTTTTAGCATTTTTTTTAAAAAATCATCCAGAGACGTAAAAAAGAGGGTTTTGTGTTTAAAATTAATAAACTTCATACACCTATAGAACAAAATCCAATGAAGTATAAACCTTTAAAAGTTGCTGTAAATACTTCAAATCTAATACAGGTAAATATAATTTCTCAATTTTCTTGAAATTTGATTTTTGAAGTGAATACGCTCAAAATAGCGGAACTCAAGAAAATCGGCTTTCCTCGGTATAAGTAGTTGGTAATACAGGGTGGAAACGGTAAACGGGGCAGTAAGGGGAACTGCAGCTACACGAAAAAGGTCTTAGAAACAATACCTACATAATTTTTTCGCTAAATGTTGATCCCCATTCACAGATTTAATTAAAAAATAAAGTGCAGTTAGCAAGAAAATTGCCATTTTACATAAAACAATTTTTTTGATGCCAATAATGATAAACCTTAACCGTTGCAGCTACATGAAAATGGTCTTAGGAAACCATCCGTAATTTTTCGTGAAATTTTGATCCCCATTCACAGATTCAAAAAAAGTAAGTACAGTTAGCAAGAAAATTGCTATTTTACACAAAACATTTTTTGATGCCAATCGATCCTGTTTCTAATACTCAACGGTTAAGGAAGCTCCCCTTTCTGCCCGGTTAATCGTTTCCACCCTGTATTTACAAATAAAATAATCCTACGAAGAAAATGTAGACTATACGAATGTACATCAGACATAAAGCCCGAAAAGTTACAAATACAAACGAGTTCAAATCCTACTATCTACAAATAATAAAAATGCTTTGTCCTGAAGGACTGTGATGGATCAACGCACAGCCTTTACCGCAGATTGTAGAAACCTGAAGCTTGGAGTGTGTATTTTTTGTATAATAATTTCAGAAAATCATTTCTTATCGAATGCCTATAATACGATAAGAAAGGATTTTCTGAAATTATACCCCTAAGGGGGTGAAAAGGTGGGGGGCAAAGTTTGTATGAGAAAATGTGATTCCTTGGTCCAATCTACTTCAAATTTTGCTATCAACAATATTAACAGAATTGGTGGACGCGTTTCGTATTGCACGTAAATTGATTTCAATGCATATCTTAGGAGATACACCGTTTTAAATAACACCGCAGCAAAATAATGATCATGTACCGGACGCGCATTTTCATTATGCGGAATTATGTGTATGATGTGCTCTTTGAAAATTGTATTATAGGTTCTTACGACCCACTCTCTGTAACCCTTTCTTTCTCTTATGTGACGCAGACGAAGTTGCGCGGGTCAGCTAGTTTCAAAATAACTGCTTATTTTATCTCTCATCATCATCTGCCTAGCCTTTTCCCAACTATGTTGGTGTCGGCTTGTTTTATCTCTATTTAGCAAAAAGTATTTGCTACCGCATAGATTTGTTCTCCGCCGAGTACTTGGCGTGTGACATTTTTGTAAAATGAAAATGAACGAATTTGAAGGTCCAATATCCCCTGCAAAATAGCACAACTGGCTTTAACCCAAGCAGGCTCCCTCAAGAGGTCTAGCGAACCAACGCAGTCATATTGAAAAGCTATTGACTTAGAGTCGTTTCGGTAAACATCCTGTACATACTTGTTATTCAATAATCCACTTTATTCTCAAGATATAAGTTCTAATAGCCCATGCCGCGGCTTCGCCCGCATAAAATTTTATACTAAAACCTTCCTCTTGAATTACTCTATCTATTAAAAAAACCCGCATCAAAATTCGTTGCGTAGTTTTAAAGATCTAAGCATACATAGGGACAGACAGACGCGGCGGGAGACTTTGTTTTATAATATGTAGTGATGATAGTGATAGTGATATGTAGTGATATTCTCCACCAAGTATTAGACACCAAGTACTAGAATACTGAGACGGTGTATATTACATGCTCAGAAAATTGATAATACTCGTTATATTCTTCAATCAAAAATAAATGCAAAGCGGCCTGGGACATTATTAAAAAGAATAGTGCAGATATCGATAATAACTCTGAAATTAACTCTATCATAGATGATCAGTGCACATATACTAATGCCGATTTAATTGCCAATAAATTTAATGACTTTTTTATAAATATGACAAACAAATCTAATTCTGAAACACACACTGACTACAAACATACCATCACTGACATACCGGAAACCATTTTCTTGACTCCAACTAATGAAGATACTGTATATAAAATTATTAATTCTTTAAACTCAACTAACTCAACCGGGTATGACGATATCAATACAAAAATTCTGAAGCGTTGCTCTAAATACATATCTCATGCACTCGCCCACATTATTAATCTATCATTATTTCAAGGTATATTCCCCGCCAGACTAAAATTTTCAATAGTCAAACCCTTATATAAAAAAGGAGATAAAAATGACATGAATAACTATAGACCGCTTACTCTGATACCCGTAATTTCTAAGATTTTTGAAAGAATCATGTACGATAAACTGCACTCCTTTATAGTAAAACACTCAATTCTAAAAGAGGAACAGTTCGGTTTTAGAAAAAATAAATCAACAACTCTGGCATGTTTCTTTCTTGTGAAAATGATTACCTCTAGTCTGAATGAGAAAAAGCCAATAGCATCGGTGTTCCTCGATATGTCAAAAGCATTTGACTTCGTGGATCACAAACTGCTTCTCTACAAACTGAATCGTTATGGTATTAGGGGAAACGCATTACAATGGATAGAATCTTACCTAAATAATCGCCAACAATGCGTAGAGATATCCAGGAATACTTCATCGGAAAATAAAAAGCATAGATCTGCCTATCGTCGGAACTCATGTGGTGTCCCCCAGGGCAGTATATTAGGACCCTTACTTTTCTTATTATATATCAATGATTTGCCCAACGTAACCCCATATTCTTGCATTCTGTACGCCGACGATACAACCCTTAGTATTGAACTCACCGATAAAAATATCGCCAAGTACGAAAACGAGATTAATGACACGTTAAACAAAATAATAGAATGGCTAAAAGACAACAATCTACATGTAAATATTAGTAAAACCAAACTTATACAGTTCCAAACTTACAATAGCAAACGTCAAAAATTAGAAATTAAATATGCAAACAATGCTGTAGATGAGGTTGAAAGTGCTACTTTTTTGGGTATAACAGTAGATAAATATTGTAACTGGAAAGACCACATTGACAAACTATGCACTAAGCTGCAAAGATTTGTATTTGTTTTAAACCGCATAACTCGCGTAGCTGGTATCAATGCAGCACTTTATGCTTACCATGGTTACGTAGCGTCAATTCTCCGCTACGGCATCATTATATGGGGAAATTCAGTTGATAATATAAAAGCATTCCGAGCACAAAAGAAATGTATTCGATCAGTGACTAAAGCCCAACCACTACAAAGCTGTGTCCCAATCTTTAAAAAAATAAAAATATTACCACTCCCATCTTTATATATATTCGAACTCTGTATCTTTGTACGTAAAAACTTGGCTTTATTTCAAGTACACAATGATATTGTTATAAGAAAAAGTCGAAATATCTACAAATTATGTGCACCCCAACAAAGAATTAAACTATTTTCGAATAATGTTTATTGTATGGCAATTCAAATTTATAATAAATTACCTAATGTTTTTAAAAGTCTTAACCTCATGGCATTTAAAAATAAACTGTTTAACTTTTTATTGCAAAAGTGTTACTACTCAACAAATGAATTTTTAAATGAAAAATTTGATTCAAAATTTAAATTAGATGACGACTTACCTCCTAATAATTGAATGAAAATGTATTCTATGACACGACACTGTATTGTTTTTTTCTCTTCGTTATACTTAATGGTTCTTGGCATCGTAATTAATAACCCCTGACATTGTATTTTATAATTCTATAGTTTGTATTTTATGGTTTCGTTTTTTATATTTTATATTTTATAATTCTTAACATTGTCATATTGTCAACCCCTACATTTTATTAGATATTACTTAACGTTCTCCTTATTTTCGACATTGTTTATTATTAATTTCAATTCTACGAAATATTTGTACGCTGGAAACAGCAGAATATTATGGACATCATATTATGTGTAACACCTATGTAACAACAATATTCTAACAAATAAATTATTATTATTATTATTATTATTTATACTATAGACATGTGACATATTTGCTAAATAATAAACTTAACCTCATGAGAATAAGGTCCAATATCTTCCATAGGGTAATAAAAGTAGCGTTAGACTCTCACAACACGAGCGGCCTTGCCGACGCTGATACAGAGAAGCGTCTAGCGAACCAACGCCGCCATATTGAAAAGCTGTTGGCTCTGAGACGGTTCAGTGAAGCTTGGCTGTTCTGTGACGCTGTGGATGAAGCGGATCTGTGGAGGAAGATGGGAGAAGCCGCTATTGCAGAGCTGAATGTGGAATTTGGTAAGTTGTATTCTGTCTGAAACTTATTTGAAGATTTTTTTTATCTTATTTAAGAGCAACATGATAACATTGATTAATATTCTATGACTTGCGGCTTTTGTTATAACTTTTTATATAAAACCTGTTACACAATGACTAATATGTGTGAATGCATAATAAGGGTCCGAATAAACAAGCCGTCGCCGCTTAGTGAGTCTCCTAAATAATATTTCAGGACTTGACCAATTTCAACTCTATTTTTTTCTTATTTGATGTGTTGTACAGCGATTCGTGTCTACACAAGACTGAGTGACGTCGCGATGGTCTGGGCGCTGGAAGACGCTTCACATATTGAAGATTTGTCCATATTATGGTGAGATTTTCGCCATATCCTTTTAAAATGTTGTTTGATGTTTAGCATTTCGGTGCTTACTAAATACGCGCGCTTACCACGCGTCGTCAGCGCGGTGTAAGCACGCGGGCCTCGCGCCGTCCACGAGGCGCAAGCTCGCAGTCCGCACGCTCGCCGTAATAGTCCGGGAGGTACTCGTAGCATTGCATTTTAGGTATTATCTCTAGTAATTATATTTTGCTAACGTGGATTTGTGGTTTAATTCTCCTACCCCGCGAACATCCTTTCCGTTACAATTCTGTCGATTTTTTTTAGTTCAGTATACTTAATGTAATTTTTTTATGAAAAAAAGTTTCAGCCGGTGTATTTGTACTGAATTTTACATCACTTTGTAGTCTTATCATACTAGTAATGGTTTTTTTGAACAGTGCTGCCAGGTTTTATGCATTTCAGCATCGTGACCAATTATATAATTATGTATATGTCACCGTAAAATTGTCAAAAACGTTATATTGTAATATCTCTAGCGATATTGTAAAGTCTCGAATTATTGTCAAATGAACATACTGCTTACAATAAAACCCATTATTTTTCGTGAAATGCATGCGATGGTAGTCAACTCACGCGGTGTGGAGTGAAGGAGGGGTCCCCCTTGCCCAGTGGTACCACTCTCATGAAAAGATACTGTACCATTCCTGAGAAATATCGATTAATATAACCTAACCTTAAAACACTTCATATTCCCCTAAAAAGCGTAGTCGACGGAGCCCCGCTTCGCGGTGCCCCTATTTCCGAGTGCAGGGTTTAAAGGAACCTAACTAACCTAACGGGGGGGTGCCCCAAGTCCCGTTTATGGGAGCAAGAGATACTTCCGTATGTTCAGTTGACAATAATTCGAGACTTTACAATATCGCTAGAGAGATACACGTTATATTGTAATATAACGTATTTGACAATTTTACGGTGACATATATACAGGGTGATTGTGTCTGGCCATAGAAAATTCGCATATAGAGGGGGTCATTTACTAATTATTGAACCTTTCTTTCCTTAACTTAAGTTTTATAGTTTAGGAGATCATGTTAATTTTTATACTCTATTTTTTCAAAATTTGACCTTCAAGCATTCATAACTTTTATAATACCTACAGGGTGTCTCATTCAAATCGGTCAGTATGGGAAAGTCTGAAACTATAAGACATACGAAGATCTGTTCTGAGGAACCATGTCATCGATTTTAATAACAAGAAAAACTGCATTCATACATTTTAAAAAACATCTGTACTCCGTTCGGGAATCGAACCCGGTTATTTTGAAAAAAAAAACCTACACTATTTCTATTTAGATATCGATTGTGTAGGTCTTAAGCAGTATATGTCTGTATGAAACATGATGTCTGAAATGAATAAAATGCATTGTTTCCACATACTTTAATTTATTTTAGTAGGTGCTCGAAGTGACCACCGCCTTTCTCAATACAATATTCAACACGTTTAGGTAGCGATCTTACAATTGCATTTTGTATCTTCATGTGGTGAATGTGCGTTAAAATAGGTAAAGCGGTGTATGTATCAAGTTGCAACATCAGCAAAGAGGTACAAACAACCATAGAGACAATTTTAAATACCTGAACTTGTTTAATATTGTAAACGTGGTCAGTTCAAGCACCTACTAAAATAAATTAAAGTATGTGGAAACAATGCATTTTATTCATTTCAGACATAATGTTTCATACAGACATTTACTGCTTAAGACCTACACAATCGATATCTAAATAGAAATTGTGTAGCTTTTTTTTTTTTTTCAAAATAACCGGCTTCGATTCCCGAACGAAGTACAGATGTTTTTTAAAATGTATGAATGCAGTTTTTCTTGTTATTAAAATCGATGACATGGTTCCTCAGAACAGATCTTCGTATGTCTTATGGTTTCAGACTTTCCCATACTGACCGATTTGAATGAGACACCCTGTATAATATGTCATGTTTGCGGTCTATTCTCGCGTTGAAGAGCAAATATTAGGACATTTGGTCTTCAACGCGATCTGCACTGTTTTCGTTAGCGGTATGCTGTGCGCGTGCCTGTGTAAGGGCGACGCGGCGGCGCGCTGGCTGGAGAGCTCGGGGGCGGGGGCGCTGCACGCGCTGGAGCTGCACGCGGCGCGCGGGGAGTGGGCGCGCGCGCAGGAGATAGCGGCGGTGAGCTGTCCCGCCAAGGCGCCTGCCATCACGCTGCATAGAGCGCAGCACTTGGAGCTCACGTATGTACTTGTTACACGATACTTACTACTCCTTATTTACACTGGTCTATCGCTTTTAGTGCGGAATTTAATGCTTCTAATCACTCAGTCGTCACTATCAGTCGTTATACAGTTATACCGGATTTCAGAAGTTGCCAGATAAATTGAACCTAGTGGTAGTAGGTACAATAATTTAGGATGGGTGTCCTCAATTTATTCTCGACTGTATGAAGTTGAAAGTAGCTGGACTCTTAATTACTTTGTTTAACATACCGGTTTCTTTAAAAAAACAGGCCAGGTATTGTTTTAGTGGTCACTTGATCATCGAATAACCAATAGACTTCTCACTGACTCTTGAATATTTCTCAAAACCAGCTCTTCTTTAGTTTACTATGCACAAGTAAAAACTGCACAAAGGTGAACTGAATAACCTTGGGCTTTAGGTACAATACTGAATAACCTTTAATTTCCCAACAGAGCCGACTACCATGAAGCCCTAACAAACTACGAAAACAGTCTCATATCAGAAAATCCAGACGACATTAAAGTAAAAGAACACAACGACAAATGCGAAGCTGGGATCGCACGAATGTCGATACGATGCGGGGACGTCATGAGAGGCTTGACAACTGCCATGAAACATTCCCACGACATTATGTTAGTTAAAGAATGTGCTCAACTACTTGAAGAAGAGAAACAGTACAGCCATGCAGCAGCATTATACGATCAAGCAGGGAATACTGAAAAAGCCGCGTCCCTGTATATCAAACTCAAATCCTGGCTTAAAGTTGAGGCCTTACTCCCAAAAATCAACTCTCCAAGCATACACATACAGTACGCGAAAGCTAAAGAAGCTGAAGGAAGATATCATGACGCTTTAAAGTCCTACCTAAAAGCACAAGATTTCGAAGCAGCGATACGTCTCAATCTAGACAAATTAGATGATATCGATGAAGCTGTCAACTTAGTTCAAGAGACGAAATCTATACAAGGAGCGAAAATGGTCGCCAACTACTTCCAGAACAGTGACGATCCTACATCTGCTATCAAATTCTTAGTAATGTCTCTATGTTATGACGAAGCTTTCCAATTAGCAAGGAAGAATGGGAAACTGCACTTATATGGAGAAATATTGATACAGACTTCCCAAGCAAGACCGGAGGATTTCAAAAGTTTAGCGCTGCACTTTGAAGGGGAGAAGAATCATTTGCTTGCGGGAAAGTTTTATTTTCATGCCGGGGAGCATAGTAAGGCGATGTCGCATTTGTTGAGGAGTGGAGGGTCGGAGGAGGAGGAGAATGAGGCGATTAGTATCGCTATTGATGCTGCTGCTGCTAGTGATGATGAGAGGTTGACTAGGAGGTGAGTTGGGTTCTCTGTTCTTTCAATCAGATCTATAAATATGGTATCAGTAGGCTCATAAAAATGTCGATGATGCTGATAACTGTAAAAATCATCATTCCCCTGCCTTATCCCAGTTTATTTACATCACCGCCTTACTAGCCATTTCGTTTTCATTGAGATATTTTTTTGTTGTAGACCATACCTGGGAACTTTCTAGTTACGGAAATATTGGGGGTTAAAGTTACCACATTATCACAAGTAGTTTTTGTAATACCTGTTTTACGGTTGTAAGTTTACTTTAAATACCTCCACGACCACCTTACTATTTAATCCATCAACCAGCACAATGTTTTGAGTACGTTACATTGAGTCCTACCGTAAAACGTGGTTTTCACCCCAAACATTTTTTTGCATAGAGTTAGTTGACGGCTTCGTGAAGTTCCGTTAGCACCTGTATACTTATTTCTTATTCTATCCATTCGAGTTATACCTTAGCATTCTCATTACGGCCCGTCATTCATACATATTGCTATAATCATAATCAACAGTTACGAGACATCCCCTGTTCCCTTTGCTCAACCGTTTCCACTAAAGTTAAGCAGACACGAGAAGTTTAAATAACGAAATTCTCTTGGTGATTTTCACCACATCTCTTGTCTTGTCTTGTCTCGTCTCAGCTTCGGTGGAGTCCGGCCCTTACTATTGTTTTATAAATAAGAAATGTGTTAAATAAGGGCCCTAATATTCATTTTACAGACTAATCGAATTCCTTCTGGGTGAGACCGATGGTACCCCGAGGGAACCTCGACATCTGTTCCGACTGTATATGGCCAAGAGACAGTTTTCTGAAGCTGCTAAAACTGCGGTGAGTACAATTTAGATACATAGTTAGGCACTGATATTACTTCAATTAATATCATTTAGTTTGACAGCAATATAGGGGAAGTAGGATAATGTGGTAATAAAATTCAAATATAACAGGAAAAAACGTTAATACTGGGGTTTTTATACTAACTTTTTCTACAGGAAAATCATCATACTACGGTTATTGTATTGAAATTGCTGATTGTACGAAATCAGCCTATATGTTGCCTGGTGCCCACTGTAGGAACACAGGCCTCTTCTTTGACTTTGTGGGAGGGTGAGGGCCATATCCCACGACGCAGGCTCAGTGCACGTTGATGGATTTCACATGTCGTCGAATTTTTTACCCTAAGACATCATGGTGCCGTTGTTTTCGAACAATGTTTTCCATCACTGTGTTGAGAGCAAGAGATTCGAAACTACATTACTAATCTATTCGATTATCATAGTATGAGCATGCGATGCCGAGGAATGAGGAAAACGTCGTAAGAAATGTTTTGAGTATGACTGTAGTTTAAGAGCAGAAGAAGGTCAAAGCAACGATAGATGGACTGTGAGAAGTATGATATAGCTAGAAAACAGGTGACTGCTGATATGACGAGTATAAATAGAGAAGTATGGAGAAGTATGCTGCGCCGAGTTCAATTAAATTGAGATAAGGGTAGGAGAATGGTGATTTAACGATTTGAAGGACTGCATCCCAACTGTGGGATAGGCTAATTTCCACCATCAATAAATTGCTAATCTATTTAGTCTATCAGTTAGAGTATTGGAAAATAACAGACACGTATTTTTTGTTTTTGTAAATCGATGAATACTGACAAAGATAAACCGCGTCAAATTCGGGAGTAGAGGCTTATGACGTCAAAACGCACTAAAAATTTTACCACGGCGTGACGTATTGAAAATTTGAAAAGCGTCGTATCTTCGTCAATTTTGGTTTATGTAACAAAAGAAAAAATACCGTGGGTCAAATATTTTTTGATAATCTAACTGACGGAATAATTAGATTTTTTTAGTACACTATCCTATTATGATTTATTTCCAGGTAATAATAGCGGGCGCGGAGTGTCGCGCGGGCAAGTACCGCGAGGCTCGCGACGTAGTGCGCGCCATGTGCGTGTCACTGCGCGCCTCGCGCATGCCCGTGCCGAGGGATATGCGACACGCCATTGCGTTACTGCACAGCTATATACTGGTCAGTTCTCTACTTATTTCTTCTTCTTCTTTATGTTTCCACCACTTAGATTTCTTGACCCAAAACTTCTCCACTTCAATGGCGACTTTGACTACATATTTTAGGGCATACAGAAATCTACAATAGAAGGGTCCAAAATATCCAGCGATCAACAGACATGTTATTTATGTGACACTTTAATATGTGCACTAGATTGATAACTATAGTTATTGTTTCTCGCTGTATCGTTAAACAAAACATAGATTTAAGTTCAGTGAAACTAAACTAACAATGTTCCTTTGTATATTTGGTAGGTACGCACACATGTGAAACGCGGTCGTCATGACTTGGCTGCTCGACTTCTGTTACGCACTGCCGCTGACGTCACATTCTTTCCGACACCACAACGTTAGTATATTACTTCTATATGAACTGGAATCGTTTTTGTATTACGGAATTGATTGCAGCCAACTTGGAAATGTTTGTTTCACTGTATTTCCATGTGCGAGTCATCATCATCTGCCTAGCCTTCTTCCAGTCTGACCGGATGCAGCTGAATACCAGTATTTTACATGGAGCGTCTGCTTATCTGACCTCCACCACCCAGTTTGTACTGGGTAATACGAAACCCCTTGGTAAAACTGGTTGTCAGACTTTTTGGGCCACTGACTACCTGTAATGACTGTCAAAGATCTACAAATGAAAGCCGGGTCTTTTATGGGTGTTACGGGTGTTTTATGTATATTAGTTGCAGCGACTTGGGAATTTTCATTTCACTGTGTTTCCATGCAAATATAAGATTCCATGATTTCAGATCAAGTGTCAATACTGACATCGACGGTCATTGAATGCAGTCGCGCTGGTTTGAAGCATCAAGCTTATCACTGGGCCAGAGTGTTGATGCAGCCAGAATATCGATCGCAGGTATGTCATTTTTTAAGTTAAAACTTGAGAAATTATTTACGTTTGTGCGGAATAATTCTGGTGTTCTCGTTTTGATTTAGATTTATTTCTGTTTTGGACACTTTTAAGTGATTCTTAGCACAAACAATGATGATTGTAACAGTTTTATGCATGTTGATCTTTCGGCGTTTTGTATTATTTGCGAAAACGTATTAAATTCTATTCTAATTGATATCTCTTGTAAAATCTACTACGGTAACGTCTATATTGGGTAGGAATTAGCCGCAAAGTCGCAGGGCTAAACTCCTGACGACCTTTTGTGAATGGTCTAGGTCTAATGGTCCAGTCAGGTCAATCTAGGCAGTTGCTGTCTACATAATTGGACCGTTCATAAAAAAAAAAAAACGTTTGGCCGGCCGTGTTTTTTACAGGGTGTAAATAACCTCATCACAAAACCGTCAACCAAGCATTCAGTACATCAAACTAAGTAACTTTACGCAAAAATTATTGCTGGGAAACAACTTCATTTTTTTGGGGTGAAAAATCATGTTTTATGGTAAAACTTAATGTAACGCACTTAAAACATTGTGCTGATGGGTGGATTGAATAGAACGGGGATCTTAGAGGTGTTAAACGTAAAAATCTCACAATAAAACTTGTATTTTAAATAAAACTAGTCAAAAAGTTGTAACTTTGACCCCCAATATCTCCGTAACTAGAAGGTTCCCAGGTACGGTGTAGAACAAAAAAAATATTGCAATGATGGGGAGAACAAGTGCCTTTCGGCTTCGTTAAGAGGTGTTGTACACCCTTTATTTTCACACCAAAACTACCTTTTTACCCACCAGATCGACCCTAAATACGTGAAGAAGATAGAGAGCGTGGTACGTCACGGCGCGCGCGAGGCCCCGCCCCCCCCTCCCGCCGCGCCCTGTCCGCACTGCGCGCGCGACCTGCCTATAGCCGACCTCACCTGCACGCACTGCGAAGCTGAACTGCCTTTCTGCTTAGCTACCGTGAGTTAACTAAACTATCAACTAAATAGGGGGTACAATGTTGTCAGGATATATTTCGTTAGGCTCGAGCATTGTGTGGCCAGAAGACGGGTTTCGTGCTATGAAAACTCCCTGGATGCGATACACCGTTTATAATCGTCAGGTGCACGGTTCGAGTTGGTCGTTTCTATGGAGAAGAACCGGCAAGAAACTACATGGTTACTCTTTTCAAACAGATACCTACACTGAGTAAACTAACTTTCACACAATAACACTGGACACAATGAATCGGATACAGTTTCAAGACGTCTCAACTCGGCTGCGATCAAACCTAGTCTGTCGTCCTCGCTGCTAAAGTCCGGTCGCGGAGCACGAAAAATTTCTATTATTTCTGCCGAATTAGTAATTGTAACTCGATTTTTATAACTTATACTTAATATAACATCTAAATAAATAATTTACATCATCATCATCATCATCATCATCGGCCTATTAATGTTCCCACTGCTGGGACAGGCCCCCTCTCTATGAGAGGGAATGGGCTATATAATCCACCACGCGGGCCCAGTGCGGATTGGTAGATGTCACATGTCTTCGAATTTATGGTTCTAGGACATGCCGGTTTCCTCACGATGTTTTCCTTCACCGTTTTGAGAGCAGCGGTAATGTAATAAATTACACAAAGTAATGCGCCTGCCTGGGTTCGAACCCACGACTTACTGAACGTAAGTCGGGGCCGCCACCACTGGGCCACCGCTGCATAATTTAATAATAACAATAATTTATTTAATAAGTTGGTAAATATTCTTTCTCCTTCAAATATTTCATATGTAAACCACACTTAATAGAAAAATGTTTGTGACCACTGTCAGTAGGCAAAGAGGTCATTGTACGAAATGCTTCGTGCTCCGCGACCGGACTTTAGCTGTTAACATGAGGACTCTGTAGAAGCACACCATGGCGGGGGTAGTCTGGTATGTAGGTCGCGTGACGTCACCACTGGCGCGCTTTCGATTCATCGCCTGTCCGTACCAATAACCGGATCCGACACATCTTTCGAACATAGACACCAGCTAGACTTAAGAAATCCTCATTCTTCTTCTTCTTCAACATTTGGGTACCCAATGCTGCGTCTAGGCCTCTTCTTAATCTCTCCATTTTAGGCGGTTTTGTGTCATGGCTAATCCAGTTTCTTCCGGAAACTGTTATGAGATCCTCTGTCTACCTAGTCGCTTGTCTTCCCACATTGTTCCGTCTCGTCTGTGGTCTCCACTCCATCATTTTCTTCCCCCACCTTTCATCCAGTATGCGGTTTACACTTCCGCTTTCTTTTTCCTATCACTTGTATTGTATTGTATAACGGGCTGGTGTCCGCAACTCCACGTCAAAGAGCGTATTTTGCGTATGGGCGATAATCCACCATGCCGGCCCAGTGCAGATTGGTAAATGTCACATGTCTTCGAACCCACGACTTACAGTTCGTAAGTCGGGGCCACCACCACTGAGCCACCGCTGCTTTCTTTCCTATCACTTAAGAGTATATCACAAATCTCATCTGCTGAATATAACTACTGAGAAGTTTGAGAGTAAGAATTCACTTGACACAAAACTACACTAATTGAGTATAAAAAGTTATAAATTATAAAAAGTATAATGAGTATAAAATGCAAACAATAAAAAGCGGTAACAACCTGAACATAATAGCATATTTTCAAAATGAAATAAAACCATGTATATTTTATCTTACAGGGACTCCACATTGTAAAAGATGATCTGACTGCGTGCCCAGAATGCGACTTTCCAGCGATTCTTTCCGAATTCGTGGAGTGAGTACTCTTAATACCGTTTTGAGACAAATGTTGCTTATGATTAATTAACCAACAAGGTCTTGAGAATTCAATATTTTGAGATTGCCCACTCCTTGGCGCAGAAACCCCTCTGTGTGCTCCAACAGTGGGCACCTTATAGGCTAACTGCCAATGTGTAAAATGCAGCGTAACTGCAGCAAATGGCATAATATCCACATCTCCAGAAGTAACAAACTACATATATTGCTTACAGGATTCTACAAGAAGAAGGAAAGTGTCCAATGTGTGGTGAGAACGTCGATTATCGCCGACTCGTCAAGATCGATGATGTTGCTGCCTACATGGACCTTAACACTGCAGAATAGAGTTTAAATTAGCCTGACGTCAAGTTTGTGCACATATTCATTATTTCACTGTCAAACCATTTTATGCTTTATCTCTATTAGGAAATGCATACAATCGTTTGAAAGACTCGGTGTTAGACGTCACGCAGCCCTCAAGGCGGCGCAATAGGAATGAGGATTGACTAAAAAAAATAATTCTGTTTAGTCCGTCAGTTGGATTATCGAAAAATATTGGATACGTGTTTTTTGTTTTTATCAAATTAATAAAAATATACGAAGCTAAAACACATCAAAGATAAAGATTAAACTCATCATGAGTGGGGGCTGGTGACATCACTTTCCGGTAAAAATGTACCGAAAAGTGACGTCACGCGTTTTCGAAGCGCTGTATCTTCTTCAATTTCGTTTTACGCGAAAAAAGATAAACACATGTGTTCAATGTTTTTTTGGAAATCTTTCTGACAGATTAATTAGATGTTTTTTGTTGTCTACGCTATACAGCTAAGTGCTGGACGCTGTTGGCTGCTGCCACTTGTGTGCTTGGTGCAAAATGAACCTTAGGCCAAAGGGCCTAAGGTTATGGCCTTATGGTTTTTAGTTTTAGTTATAGGCCTTATGGTTTTTAGTTGGCATAAAAACTTTTTTGCAAAAAATGAAACCGACTTCACACAAAAAAGTTAAAAATAACTTTAGCTTCTGAAGTCGGTGACCTTTGTTTGATTGATTTATTTTTTTTGTCACCGACTTCAGAAGCTAAAGTTATTTTTCACTTTTTTGTGTGAAGTCGGTTTCATTTTTTGCAAAAAAGTTTTTATTTTTCACTTTTTAGTGGTTCACAATATGTGCATACCCTTTCACAGCGTACCAGCGTGATTTTTTGTTATGAACTGGTGTAAACAATAGACAGACATGAGATTTCAGCAATCCCAGTAAGAGACACACATTTGCTACATTTAATGAGGAGTTCCGTTGCCTTTCTCCGAAGTTCTTCATCAGATCTTTACCAAATTTAAATGGGATCACTCCGAGAAACTACTCTTTCAAAAACTACCCAAATCGCTTCTGGTGTGCCTATAAAATTTGAAGAGTTCTCTCTATTTCTCCAGGATCCCATTATCAGGATCCTGACTTGATGATTATGGGACCTTCTGGGAAGTACCCTTTCAAACAATTAAAAAACAAATTCGGTCCAGTCATCTTCGAGTAATCGGGGAACATTGCATTGAGAACCTCCTCCTTTTTGAAGTCGGTTAATAACGACGTTATGGTACGTGACTCAAATATCCGGATAGCCTTTAAAAGATTTGGCCGAGAATCGGTAATTTGCTTCTAAGAATTGAAGAGTTCCGTTCCTTTGACATGGATCCCATAATCAGAACCTAACCAAATTCTCATCAAACTACCCTTGAAGTGCCCTTGCCAATAAAATAAAAAAAAAACTTATCCCCAATAAATGGAACTTAATACACCTAACTGTCGAAATCTGGGAATATTGTACACATCTGCGTACCCCCTCAGAGCATACAGGCGTGATGTTACGTCATGATGTTGTATAAACAATAAACATTCAAGCGATTGCAGCAGTTACTGCAGATTTGCCGTGTATATTTGAAGAGTTCCATTGTATATCTCCGAAGATCCGGATCAGATCTTCAGCAAATTAAAATATAACCACACGGGAAGCACCAGCTTTCAAATTAAAAAAGAATCATCAAAATCGGTTCACCCAGTCGAAAGTACTGAGGTAACAAACACTGTCGAAATCTGGGTGTATTGTACACATCTGCGTACCCCCTCAGAGCATACAGGCGTGATATTACGTCATGATGTTGTATAAACAATAAACCTACAAGCGATAATAGCAATCACTGCAGATTTGCCGTACATTTTTGAAGAGTTCCATTGTATATCTCCGAAGACCAGCATCAGATCTTCAGCAAATTAAAATGGGACCACATGGGAAGCACCAGCTTTCAAATAAAAAAAGAATCATCAAAATCGGTTCACGCAGTCGAAAGTTATGAGGTAACAAACACAAAAAAAAAAAAAAAACATACAGACGAATTGATAACCTCCTCTTTTTGGAAGTCGGTTGAAAAGTAGTGGACGACAGTAATCGCGTCGTCCTATACAGAGTGTAAACTACCTCATCACGAAGCCGCTAACCAAGCATTCTGTACATCAAAATAAGTAACTTTACTCGAAAATTATTGGTGGGAAACAACTTTTTTTTTGGGTGAAACATTAACCGAAATTAAAAAAAAGCATTCACCTCGGACTCTATAGTCAAAGGTGAATGTTTTTTTTTAAATTATGCATTGAACCAATTTGGACTAAGTATAGGTATAGTTATCTGTGGCAATTTTGCTTTCTGCACATGTGTGGAAAAAACATGAAAAACGCACGTCTGTGAAATACACGCGTGCGCATGCGTTCTGAACCTAATGGTACTGCGAAAAGAACCAGTTTTCGAGGAAGTGTATTGAAAAAAACCTTGTCAAAAAGTTGTAACTTTGACCCCCCCCAAATCTCCGTAACTAGAAGGTTCCCAGGTATGGTGTAGAACAAAAAAATGTCAATCACGGGGAGAACAAGTGCCTTTCGGCTTCGTGAAGAGGTGTTTTACATACTTTATGTGAACACCTCCATTCAAATACACAAGCCACGACACTTAACACTACACGATTATCTGTCGTCACGGCATAATGGAAACAGTCACAGAACACGTCGTGGGCGGTCGCGTACTGCCGAGATTCCTATATCACTCCCTAGATATGAAAAGTTTCTTGTCTATGTCTAGCAGAGACAAAAGAGATTTAAATGTAAATTGGTGTTGTGATTTGATTAGAATGTATGAACAATGCCATCAACACGTGTTCGACACACGAGGTCGAATTAAACAATCGAATCCTCAATACAACACGTCAAACTGAACCTTAGAAATAGGCTCATAAAGTACAAATTCATTCGCTTTGTGTATTAAAACAAGTTATACTAAACTAGGTCTTACTTTAAATTAAGTAAAGTTCAAAGTAGTTCGCTCCGTCCATTACCGATAAGTCTTACGAAATCCCGCCGCTATCTTCAAGGTTAGTTAATTTGATTAAACGCCTTGAGATAACACTTTGAGGAGTGGTTTATTATTGTTGTATGTGATAATATTGTGATTAAGTAATCGTCCGTCCAGTTTACATTTATTATTGTTAGTTTTTATATGAGAACTTGGCCTAACTTTGACTTTGCATGTTCCCGTCTCTACTTTGCAATTGGAGTTTAGCAGTCATTTTAGGGATTACCTAATAAAAAAAAAATGGAAACTGATCATGGTGTACAAAGACAAGAAATAAAGTAAAATATTTGCAGCAACATATACCGTGATCAGTGGCTAAAACGATAACGGGGGAAACAGATCACGGTGTCAGTGTATACAATTCGCCGTGATCCGTTTGTAATTAAATCTGATAACGTGATCGTGTGTGTTCCCAACAAGTCACACACAAACGTATCACAGTGTCGACGGGAATAATAATGCCAACGAATTACACTGTGATTGGCTGTTGGTGTGACTTGGTTGCTTTTGGCAAAATAATTGATCGGAATAATGCCAAGTCAAAGTACACCATGTTCACTGACGGTCGATAATTTTTTATCCTTATTACTAATTTCAAAAGTGTCAGTCCGTCATTGAACTCGGTAGTATGGTCGAACAAGCTATTTGGTTTACAGTTTAACCCAAACATTACAGACAATATGCATGACGACTTTGTCAAAAAAATGCAAATCTATTTAGTCCGTCAGTTAAGAGTATTGGAGAATAATGGACACATGTTTTGTTTTTGTAAATCATTGAATATCGACAATAACAAAACGCATCAAAACTCGGGAGTGGGGGCTCGTGACGTCAGAACTCGCAAAAAAATATACATATCAAAGCGTGACGTATTGAGAATTTTAAAAGCGTCGTATCTTCGTCAATTTTGGTTTATGTAACGAAAGAAAAAGAAACGGGTCAAATATTTGTTGATCATCTAACTGACAGACTAATTAGATTTTTTGTGTCGTCTGCCCTACTAAATGTATATCACATAGCTTGTTCGACCGTACGTGCTAAGTTTTATCTAGGTATTATAGTAGAATAGGGATAGAAAAGGTTTTTTTTCTTCTAATAATGTTAAAAATCCGCGACTGCTATTGAAAAATTTTTGAAGCAAAAAACCCAATAACACTTGGACCTCTTCTTGGATGCTTAGCAGTCGACCAACAAGGCAGGTCCGGAATTTTTCAGTAGTAGCCACGGAGCCTGGATCTGTGCCCTCTTGATGGCAATAGGCTCGCTCCCTAATGCATGGGACTTAAAACGTAACTGGCAAATTGTAGGTGTACTATTAGGCACACCGCTGCCTATCCCTTCGTGTATTACAGGCGTGATGTTATGTTATGGTGTTATTATTAAAAAATAAATGAATTTAAAAATATGTGTATTTTGGTTTGAGAACAATTTTGTCTTGCTACAGAGCAATAATTATATTTTTTAAACGAAAATGGAGTCTCGTTCAGTAAAAGTCTATGTGATCTGTATTATGTAGCCTTATGTATGTAATGTGTAAGTAAATAAAACTTCATAAAATAAGTGATGAAACATTTATTTTTTCATTTGAAAGTATACCAAGTTGTAGTTACACGTCCGATACTGAGATTCAAATGAAACGCGAAACACAATTGTATTATACAAAACCACAGCACGTTGGGTTCTGTCGCTCATTTAACTAACCCTAAAATTTTCATCAAGAAGAACAATCAAGACGGCTTTAAGAAACAATGAATCAAGCGACAAAACCTACAAAATGAGTTTTGAATTCTAGTCGCTAAACTTTAAAGCTCATTATCCATTTTGCATAACACTGCTGCTTTATTCGTTATTTCTTCGCTGTTCAATTACATACTGGAATGAAATTTGGAAAGTTTTTTAAGGTGGGTTAAAATTTTTCGGATTTTACCTATATAATGATAATATTGAAATAGATTGAGCATTTAAATGTATGTACAAAGTATTTTCAGGTGGGTAGTTAACAAATGCATTTGAAAATTGACCTATGAGACTTATATTACAAAAGTATATGGTATGTAGCAGAAATATCAAGATATTTAAAATTTTCTATTTTTCAAGAGCAGCAAAGTTTATATTTCTCAAGAGCAGTTAAATGAGCGCAAGCTCCATCGAGCCGCCCCCTCTTACCGACCGATACTCTACAATCAAGTATTGCCCTAATAATTACCACTACCTATCTACGCCTTAAGTAGACAATACATTTATACAACTTAAAATAATGACAAGACGATTATAACGAAATAATACAAACGTTAATAAACAAATTAATTGATTGTGCTAATAATACATGTGGAGGCTAAAGTCGACTATATGCGACTTACTATTTTAAAATTCTGCTAAAATTCAGCTAATTTTAACATTGAACGCCTCCTGTTTCCTTACCCCATTAAAGATAAAATCTAACAATTTTATTTTATCTGGTAAATAGTTTCTAGTTTTCTGGGTGTCGCGAAACAGGGGACTTAACTTTCGGTAAAAATTCTATTGCTACTAACAAACAATATAAAACTTAACGTCAATGAACATAAGATCCAAAATGGCTTCTCGTATTAGGCTGATCGTTATTTAGGTAGTGTTTGCAACTCGTGTTAATCAGTAATTAACACGAGACCATGACAAAATGGAATGTAATTCCTCAGTTCACTCTGTCGTACATTGGCAGGTTTTATAAATATATCAGGTAAGATTTCGATACACCTCTTATTGGGGCTCTAATATTATAAATCCTTCTTCCCTTTTCATAAAAGCAAAAGGGTAAGTGATTTTAAACATAAGTGAGAGTTTATTATTTCAGTTATTCAGTTTTTTTAAGATAATTTCGAAGAGTCACAATTACATTTTCGCAAAAATGATATCTAAAGTACAGTAGAATAAGATACAAAATCGATTAATGAAATATAAAATTGGTGTTACACTCTTTTTGAGATATAAACTATATCTAAATGACGCACGGATGTATTTCGATTAGTATAAAATCTTTACAATATCATGGAACGGATGAAACGCTAGTGAGTTTGGTTCAAGCGCTAGTCTTCTATGAGAACACATTCAATTCAAATAATCGCCTTCGCGGCCATTGTAAACATAGTAGTTCAATAATATGTCGTCAAAAGAGTGGACCATGCCGACGTACTCATGGACGAATGAAAACAATAAAATGATAACTATCGATAGTAACACAGCACAATATGTTCCATATAAATATGTATATCAACGTTCATAAATACCAGTGTTTAATAAACAATCTGCTTTTTTAATATATAATATGTTGGCCGGATGCTTTTGTATTTACGCGTCTGGTCCACTCTTTTAACTCGAAAATAGCTCTCGTAAAATATTTACAGATATATACTATAAAAATATATTAAAATCATAGATACGATGGCACTTGGTTGCGTTGTAAAAGGGTTGAAATTATAACATAGGAATTAGAATTAAATAAATTTGCTACAACGAACAGAATAAAACCGCTACGTCGGGATATAACAGTAAAGTAATACCAATAATAGAACAATTTTACCTAAAAATAAAATTGATATTAAGCATACTTACCTTTCTCTAAGCCATAAATTGAGATAGACGTATCCGGTTCCGGTACGGTGCAGCGCGGTAAGCCCCGCAGCGTCATTTCCGCCCCACCCAATCCGGCAGGTAGTGGGGATACCTTTGCGCAGCGCATGATGATATCCCTGAACCTCATTGCGGCTCAATTTACAGTGATTGATAAGGATGTCAATCACATAGGTACATTTATAATTATGAATCAGCAGACAGAAGTATAAATTGGCTTAGAGAAAGGTAAGTATGCTTAATATCAATTTTATTTTTAGGTAAAATTGTTCTATTAAGCTATGACTGTACCTTTCTCTAAGCCATAAATTGAGAAGTGTTTGTTATCGACTGCTGGATTGGGACTAAATTAGAACGCCAATGTGATCAACAAGGTTATTTAAACGTTTAATTATTACATTACATCAACAGAATTAGTTTCTATGTCTATAATAATTATAACAATACATTGATAATAATAATAAGGAAATCATCTTATCGTTTGAAATAGATTACTGATCTGATTTGAATGACTTGATTCGTTTGTAGACCTGTAATCCTTGATTTCTTTTTTATAATATTTGTGAAATGTCAAGGCAGAACGCCAATTTCCTCTCTCCAAAATGTGATCAATGGGAATATTATCCGACCAACTAGCCGAAGCTACTGCCGATCGCACACTACCTGGACTAGTGTTTATTCCAGCTTGTTTTAACAACGACTTAATCCAGCCTCCTATGATAGTGCGGGTAGCTGGTTTGGGTTTACCACGTGTGCTAATAAATAAGCTCTCAATATTACCTCTTCGACCATTAGAGTACTCAAGCAATTTGTCAATCCAATAAATTGGGTCAATATTTGAGTTTGACTCGCATTTTAGTAAACACCAACCAGATTGCTTATAAGTTATATTATCAGTTTTTGAACCAAAAATCGGCCAAAACACAATAGAATCATCACTCCTTACAAAGTTTTCTTTATTTATATTCAATAATGTAAGGTCATGGACTCTGCGCCCGGAGCACAGTAAAAGAAGAATCGCAGTTCTTTTAGAAATTTCGAACAATGACATTTTGGAGGGACTTTTGTCAACCAAGAATCTAATTAAAACATTAATGTCCCAAATCGGACTTTTAGCTTTGGGTGGCTGTTTTAATGCTATACCTTTTAATACCTGCTTTATAATAATATGAGAACCTAATGAGAAGCCACTAGATGGACGACAAAAGGTACATACCACAGACTTATGTACTGCAATTGTACTATAGGAAAATTTAAATTTAAGATGTAAATCAGTTAGAAATCGAGCCACATCTTCAGGGGATGGATCTATAGCGCTCACATGATTGTCACGTGACCATCTACACCATCGTAACCATGCCGGCTTGTAAGTATTTAAGGTTGATTTCCTCCAGCTATTTTCTAAAATATCTATCTGATCTTTCTGCCAAGAATCTAACAGTGACGACCACCCTGTATTAACCACACCTTTAAATTCAATTGATGAACTTGTGGAGGAGGTCGATTGGTTGTTGTGTCTATCAAGACTTGGTCCAGATATCTCACCTGGTAGGGAGGGCGCATGGAGCGAGACACCAGATCTGCTCTCCAAAAGACCTTCTCCCAATCTGGTGTTATCACCAGGTACATGCCGGTTGCCTGGTTCAAGTACGCTAATACTCTGGGTATTAGACAAGGTGGTGGGAACACCCATGCTAACTGGTAGTGCCAAGGGCGACCGAAGGCATTGTGGAAAACAGCCGCCTGATCTAAATCCAGACTCACATACCTGGGTACCACGTGAGCAGTTCGTGACGCAAACAGATCTATTTCGGGAACTCCGAAATGTTGAAAAATTTTCCCGGTTGCACAGGGAAGCAAATGCCATTCTGTCGGAGCAGATTTCCTTGAAAGCCGATCTGCTACGTAGTTGTATCGACCGGGGAGGTGATATACCGACATATGTATTCGATAATGATCTATTTCGTCTAAGACTTCGTATGTTAGGTTTAAGAGAGGCTGTGACTGTGTGCCGCCTTCGTTGCGCAAGTAAGAGACTACAGTTCGGTTGTCGCTCTGAATTAATAAGCTTGAATCGGTCATCAGGTGACCTTTTACCTGAATAACTCGCAGAATTGCCATCATCTCCAAGATATTGCTGTGAGCGTCTCTTTCCTGTACTGACCAACTGCCACATAAGGTTTCGTTGTTGAGCTGCGCACCCCAACCTGTCTTGGCAGAGTCCGTCGTGAGGAAAAAAGTTGGAGGTGCGTCGTGCAGTTGAGACGCCATGTCGTGATTCTGTGTCCACCACTGCAGGTTCGGAATTACCTGGACAGGCATCCGTGTCCGACCTTTCACATTCTTTCGCAATAGGGAATTGCCGAAGGTCAGCATTGCACGAGAATTCAAGCGCCCTCGCGGGACAACGAAGCTGGCAAAATTCCAAAGTCCCAGTATACTCTGGACTTCTTTCAAACTTACCTTTGTGGCTTTTGCCATTTTCGATGTTCTCGATTGCAGTGAGCGAACCTTTGCCGGGGGGAGTAATTTGACATTTTGCCAAGGGTCCCATACTATCCCCAGATATTCGATTGATTGCTGAGGAGTCAGTATAGATTTTCGAAAGTTTATTACAAAGCCAAGGGATTGCAGTAGTCTTACCGTTAAGTTCGCCTGACTTTGCAGAGTTTCTCGATTCTGATTCGCCAGGAGAAAATCGTCCAGATACACCAGCAATCGGACTCCTTGGTCTCTTAGGATCTGCGCGATCCAATTCGTCAGGCTGGCAAAAACCTTCGGAGCTGTTGCCAAACCGAAGGGGAGGCAGGTCATTTGCCATATTTGGTTCGATACTATTAATCTGAGGAAACGTCTGTGTCCTGGCGCAATTGGCAAGTGAAAATATGCATTTTCCAGGTCTATTTTCACCAACCAATCCTGTGGTTGGAGGAAGTCGGGGACTTTGTACATGTTCACCAATCGAAATTTGTCTATTTTGACATAGTTGTTTAGTAATTTTAAATTGAATACCGGGCGAAACGAAGACGTCCCTTCCTTTTTTGGTACAAGAAAAACTGTCGAGACAAAGCTCGGAGTCAATGAAGCTTTTTCTAAAACATTTTGATCTATTAACTTCTTTAATTGAAATAAGATTTCTTTTGAATTTGCTGTGTGAAATCTTCTCGGAATTCTCGAGGGATGAATAAGCGGTGGTTTGCTTAAGAAGGGGATCCGATAGCCTGATATGATCTTTAGTATATAACACGGTGCCCCCAACTTCCTCCAGACACTTACCTGATGTTTGATTCCCCCGGCTTGAAAACGCTGATGATAGTCAATCGACTCGTTTATCACGCCGTCCCAGGGTACTACGTTTCTTACCGTATCGTGTATCTTCGGTTTGACGAAAAAACTCGTCTGCCCTTCTCTTTCGTCCTTGCGCAGGATTAGAGCCACTATTAGTGGAGGGGCGATAGTTTGCACTGTTGCGCACAGGCACTATATATTTCCTACCTCCTTGTGTGTCCTTTCTTTGGCCAGACGGTTTATATGACCTATACTGCGAGGATAATTTAGTAGGAGCAGCTTGAAAAATCTTCAAGACGCCCCCTTGTTTTCCTACAAAATCTGAAAACCTTGCATCGTCAAATAAATGATGCGCGGACGGGGGTATTTTCCTTAACGATTCCTTAAAACAACTTTCTTTTACTGAATTTAGAATACCGTCACGACGTTGTTGCACTATGTCAGCCCGTTTGCCACATATCATTTGTAACAAATCCGATTGTATTTTTTTGTATTCCCCGTCGGCAAAAATTTCATTGATTTTTGAAGTAATCTCTTCAGTGGTCGTTGGGTTTTTTAATTCGGATACCCATGAAATGAATTGGCCTAAGCCTTTTTGAAATGCTTCATTTTGCAAAATAACAGCATGTGACATTGCAGCTAAAGAATTTTCAACAACCGCTAACGAACGATTACGTTCAAAATTTTTCAAAACATCGTTACTTTCGAGCTCTACAAAACCTGGGGTAGAATTATACAGTTTTTGTACTTCAGAATAACGTACTTGAGCCCAGTCAGGCGAGTTAAAATGTTGCAATTTGTTAAGCAATTCAAGATGCATATTATTTGTCTGTAATGTTTGAGACTTGAGGGTAGTTTGAATTTTAAAATCAATCCCCTTTTCTTCATTTAATTCGTGTTCCAGTTCAGTAGGGCTCGGAATATATAGAATAGACTCACTGTCAGACATGCACGAATGAGTATTATTTTTAACAATAAGATCTTGCAAAGAGGATACTTTCTTAGTTAGTTTTTCGAAAGCGTCCTCTAATCTACTTAGCTTCGTACGGCGGCGCCGCTCCTTTCGCCTACGATGTCTCCTTTTTCGCACCGTGGAAGAATCGCTGCTACTGCTCGAACCACTAGATTGCGACCGAGCACGTGGGGCATTGTCCATACTAACATTATTAAAATTTTCGTCCAAAGAATTCATTTTTAACACCAACTTATTTTAATACTAATAGTTACAAAATAGTAGGACACCCTTTTTAAAAGTAACGAGTTACTTTTAAACGCGACTACACCGTTCGGAAATCCGAACGCCAATGAGGTTCAGGGATATCATCATGCGCTGCGCAAAGGTATCCCCACTACCTGCCGGATTGGGTGGGGCGGAAATGACGCTGCGGGGCTTACCGCGCTGCACCGTACCGGAACCGGATACGTCTATCTCAATTTATGGCTTAGAGAAAGGTACAGTCATAGCTTAATAATGATTCTCGAAACGCATGTTAATACTAGCTTAATAAGGGAATGTATAAAAATTAGTTTCAACTATATCAATGTTAACTCCTCAACAATAAATACTATAAATCTTTGGTTTCATTTAGTCGCTCGATTACAAAACGTTTCTCGCGCGTCGCCGACGAGGCGCCGGCGACGACGTTACGGGTTAAGCCTACGACGAGGGTACGAAAAGTGAAGATTTATTATCTAGGGTTCATAAGACCGGCCCCGGCGAGCGAGACGCGCAGACCTCCGACATACTCTACTGCAGGTGCGCCAGTCGCTTCGGCAGCGCCGCCACCACACGCACGCGGTCGCTGAACTGTGGGGGCGGCGCCAGCACCGGCGCCAGCTCCGCCCCCGGCCCCGGCTCCTCCGGGGGCGGGGGCAGCGCCGCCAGCAGTGCCGCGCCCCGGCCGCGCCGCCCCGGCGCCAGCTCCGGGTCCACGCCCAGCCGCTCCGCCGCCGAGCGGCCGCGCGGCCCCCCCGCCCCCACCAGCCCCCCCACACTGCCGCGCAGCAGGGCGGCAGTCGCGCGCTTGCGGGTCAGCGAGTTGTGTCGCTGCATGGGCGGCGGCGGCGGCGCGAGGCTCTCGCTGGACGAGTGCACGGGCTCCGTGCTGATGACGTCGTTGGACGACTTGACGGTGACGGAGGAGCAGAAGGAGACCTTGTCCCGGCGAGGCGGGGGCCGCGCCTGCGCCTCCTGGTCGGACGACACGCCGGACGACGAGTTGTCGCCGTCGTCGCGCTCCACGCCCAACTCGTCGCCGCAAGATTTCGATGATTTGAGACGAGTGCGGATCTTCTGGATCTCGTCCACGGAGAACGAATGCTGCATCGAACTTGAACCCGAACTGCTGCCGCTGAAATTGTACGGATTATCATTAGTCAAGTTAATCAGCGAGCTGGAGATTCAATGTAGCTGTCACCGTAATCAAAACAATAAACCTCGAAGGTCAACACATAATGGCCAATTTCACCATTCAAATTGATCATGATCAGAACATATCAACCGTGTTTCATCGCTTTCAGCGACATCGTTGTTTCGGAATCATCACACTGACAACTGTTAAACGCGATTAAGTTATGCTACAATCAATTTCATTGGTGAAATTCCACAAAGAATATTCAATTCAATCATAGTTATAAATTAAAACAAGAAAGACCACATAAAAGTTAACATCACCCACAAATAAACAAACGTGTAACATATAATTTCGTAAAATGACAATGAGAAGAAAATTAATCATTGTGTAAGTACCCTGTGAATAATGTATTCTACTGTCTATCTATTTAGTGCAATGTGTTTTTATTTTTAGTGTCTTTTTGAACTGTATTGCATGAACTAACTAAACCCAACCGCCAGTCACCAGTTCTCAGAAACGAATGAACTTTTTTATACTCTGATTTTGTACTCTTGGATTGATCCTTTTACTGTTTTAGAACTGCAAAACAACGGACAAAAATGTAATGATTTGCTGTGATTGTAGGACATGTGAATCTGTGTCGAGACAAATGGATTTATGTGAAGGTGACTGTTTACAAACACATAAGCGCTTTCCCAGCGACGCGTAATCCATTGACAATCAAACTATACCTTATTTGTTAAGAATAAAAGCTCAAAATTAAACATTTATTCCGCATCATTCTCAAATATCGTTGCGTATATTGGTATCCTGAAAATGTTAAGGTATATTAGGACATGCATTTTCTCGTGCTGTTTGTTAACAATATGTTGATAAGACCCTATGCCACAAGGCAGCTACTGATTATCAGAAATAATAATTTACAAATAAACATTATTTAAAGTATTTAGTGTTGTAGTAGTCTATGAACAACAAAAATCCAAGAATCACCCAATTAACTCCTAATTTGGCACCACCAATATATTTGCCCAAACATTCGGCGTTTAACCCAAAGAAAACTAATCTTTACTAGCCTTATCTTTAGACTCACCTTGCGTTGCTGTTGGCGCTGGTCTCGGCAACAGCGGCGGGTTCGCTTTTGGGCTTGGCATCAACTTCATCGTCTGATTCTGACATACTGTAGTCCGGCTCAGGGATTGGCGGCGCAGGAGTTGAATTCTGGAAAATTAGGTTATGAGGTTAGTAGGCATCGCATTAAAACTCCACAGTTGTAACTTTTTTATTTTCCATTTCAATGATATCTTGGACAGTTTTTGCGGAAAGATAGGTTTTTAATTCCTATCGAATGCCGATGATGATAGATTTATTTTTAAAGGTGCTAAAAGCCATTTGTAATTTCCATCACAGGAAAGAAAGAAAAACATTTATTTGACACATGCGACAAGCCACAATTGCATACAAAACTTTTATCGAAAATAGATAAAAAGAGAAAATATTAAGTGTCTCACTCACGGCTGCGCCAAGTAGGCCCAGCAACAACATACATTGTCTGTTTCGTCATACATAGATATACTGTAGTCATGTAGAAAAGGGGTGAGTGTTATGAATGTATGTCCAAACTAGATCTTTAATACGTCTATCAAGGTGTTTAATTTGTGAACAAAAATTATGAGTACGGCGGAGAACGATGAGAGACGCGGGAACCGACTCGTGCACTACCGAGTTCACTTTTCAACCTTATTACTTAGAACATAAAGGTGAAAAGTAGAAGACTCTCTGTGAAGTCGAGTAGTACTATTTGTTATTACCTGTCTCACGAAGCCCTTATGTTGTGTGTTGAAGGGCTGCGCGTACTGGTTGCCGGGCTCGTCGGCTGACTGAGGCCGGTTGGGGCCCGCCCACGACCGCAACGATGTCGATTTGCGATTCTGGAAACACAAGTATGACATCAAGACGTGGACGTGGTCTTGAAGGACTTTGGAGGTTCGTCGGGTTTTTTGTCAAATTATTATGGTTTGTTTGAGTGTTATTCCTGGAGTAGATAAACATAGATTTGCTGTCAATTTCCCATGCCATGATTGATTGCCATAAGAATTTGTAATCTTGAATCAAAAAGT
Organism: Xestia ashworthii; assembly: GCA_950022955.1. Taxonomy (NCBI): domain Eukaryota; kingdom Metazoa; phylum Arthropoda; class Insecta; order Lepidoptera; family Noctuidae; genus Xestia; species Xestia ashworthii. Next base: position 20,728,268 of record OX465555.1, read on the forward strand.
AAGAAAAGTATCTGAAAGTCTGAATTTTTTTATCAAGCACGATATTGAGTTTAGGAGGAACTTTCAAGTTTTTAAACGCGCCAAGTCAGAGGCACATAGCCGGCATAAAAACTCTGACACCAAGTTCGAGACTAACCACACGAAGAAGAAAGAAAGAACGAGCAATTGTTAGAGCTGAAGCATTGGTTGACATAAAGAAAAATCAAGACAAGTATCAAGAATACTTACGTTGTGTGCGCCGTCATTGTTGGTGTTGCGGTAGACGACGCTGTCCAGATCTCTTGGTGACGCGTACAGCTTGGCCTGGTCGGCCGGGCGGAACGTGGAGGCGGGGGCGGCGCCCGGGGCGGGGGGCGGGGGCGGCGGGTGCGCCGGGGGCGGCACGCGACCGGGGGCTACACGACAGAGACATCATTTAATATGGGACACTATGCATGACAGCTGGTTTAACTTCAACTATCCTCTAAAAGTCATCCTTAGGCTCAGTTTTCACGCGGCGGCTCGCTCTCGCATCCGGCCCTGGTTCAATCCATGGTCCGGAGCGAGACGGAATGGGAAGCCGTCACCTCCTTCTGCGAAACAGTCATGCTAGCGAAGGAGGTGGCGGAACGAGAGAGGGAGAGAGCCTCTCTTCCCGGCCGCCGCGGGAGACGCACCGGGCGTCGGGGGCCACGTGGTGGCTACCGGCCACTGTAGATGCGGGCCTGTGGATGGTTAGCTATGGGCTAGCTAGCCGTCCGTCCGTGTGATAAGGGGAGGGGCCTGCAAGGGCCGAAGCCTGCCGGGGTTGCGGGCCTGTTCGAAAGAGATACCGCGGCCCCGGAACGTAAAGGGCGAGGAAGGAACATGGATGGGTTTTAGTCAATAAAAGTCTGACACTCCCTCCCGCTCCGCCCAGAGTGGGAGCAGTTATTTGATGATTTCCCATACGAAAAAAATAAAAATAAAAAGGCTTAGTTTTCACCAAAGTGCGAATCTCCATCCAACATTAGTGGAAATCCCACATTTTGGATTCGTTAAGGTTAAAATTCCCAATTAAGTCCAGATACAGTCTGGTACAGATGGTGTGATAAACAGTTATATGATACCGTGCACATCTTCGCTGGAACGCGTCCTCGGTGGGTGAGCAGTGTGTTCGGCTGCTAAGTCAGGCGTCGAGTGGAAGTCACGACGTAATGTGCTGCTACTCGACTTGCTCCATAGCTATACACGAAAAGAGATTCAATTATAAGAAAGAAACATGAAATAAATTTTAAATTAATTAAAAATAGTCAGAAAAGGCTAATATCGGGCATAAATCAAATCAAGCTTCATCTACACTGTAGATTCTACAGAGTGATGTTTTATAGTGGGACTTTAGGAAGAAAACCGGATATTATGAGCGATGCTTAGGACGTATGCTGACAGCCCTTGAATGCTGCTTAGATCGGCTACTGGCATTGTGCATAAAAAAAAAGTTTTTTTTTAAACGCTTCTTAATTTTACTGTGTTGTTACACAACGAACATCATAAATCTTTATAGGGCTCCTTACCTTGCCACGTGATCTTTTCATCTCTGCCACAGAGGCGTACACCCTGGTCGGCGCACGCGCAGGCGAGTAGGGAGGAGAGTTGGAACCGCCCTGGAACGCCGAGCGAGTCATCATCGCGTTGTTGCCATGGCTGAAATTAAATAATGCTGAATTTAGTTAAAGAAGTTTTCCTTGCCCACCTTATTTGTTTCGTGTAAGTGTGAACAGAAAAATTATAAAATTTATTTATTTAATTTAATCAGCCGATTTTTAATAATATTATCTTTGCCCACATTCTGTCTCTGATATTTCACAATACGCGACTGAGTATTTAGAACGTTTGGACTTGTGTTTTTTCTCTCATTAGTCGTCGCCTGTGGTTTCGTTGACAAGAAATTTTCATTGACCTGTATAGGGGTCGCCCATTAATCACGTGACGAATTTTAGCAGCTTTTTCATCCCCCCCCCCCTGCCCTTCCCACGTGGTGATACGTGGTTTAAGACTACCCCTCCCTCCTTACCCATAATCACATTAGTATTTTTTTGGTACAAAGTATCTTAATATTATCTTTAAATACAGGTTAAGAGGTACCGACAGACAATTTAGAAATCGCACGATAAAGAAAAAATAAATAGGTACACGTAATATCTCACTACACCTCTCCACCCCCTAGTGATATTTCGTGTTTTTTTCCGAACTTCAAATGATTATTGGACGATCCCATAGTCTTCTTGCTAATAAGGTCTAGTAAAATGGTCCAAGAAATAAGAAAGTGTGTGTACATGGTGTCAGCATCAGCCTGCCTCTGGAACAGTTCCTCCAGCTCGGCGGCGGTGATGCGGCTGGACGCGGGCCGCGCGCGGATACTTGCCGTGCGCGGCGCCACCGGCGTCCCCGACACCGGGGTGCCACCTGCCGGACATATAGATATAACAGTGGACTCAAACCTCAATGATACCAACGAGTTAAGGTAACTTTGAGAAGGTCGTAAGGTCTCTATCGATGTAAGTTGCGTAATTTCCGTTTCTCCTACACTCGCAGTGTGACGTTACGCTGCGATTGTCATGTCCGATTGCGGGTGATGCGGAGTGTTTATACGTTCATAAAGTGGTTTGCACTTAATATTTCCAATCGCAGCTTGCGGATTTTTCCGCGGAGGCCGTACTTTAACGTTTAATATCTCAGTCATTTTTGAAGATAGGAAAAATGTATAGGTATTTCTTTTTATCGAGTTACCAATTTTTTAGACATGCTGAATGACAAAAAACATTTATGTGACTCATTGGGGGACCTGGCTTTCTTTTACATGACTAATTTCAAGACAATACATACTGTTACTGCCGCCCGGTAACTGCACTGATTCAGCTGATGATGACTTGCCCGCGACGCTCAAAGGTTCACAACTCTCTTCCTTTTCACCACCGTTCTCTGAAATGAAAAAATTCACCGGTAAGGTTGATTTTCATTATGTCGAGTACGAAACTGCCCAAGATTAATGTCCGGACGGTTTCTTTTACTTAATTATTTACTACTTTAAGAAGAAAAAGGCAACCTTCGTAAATATCTCCATCTTCCTGCCCATGTCCCATTCTATTCAGCGTCGCGGTGTAACATTTTTTTTCGTCCATTCTCCCCTCTCAGGCGTTACGGCATCGTTTACTACTTTCCCTTCTTTTAATAAATAAATAAATATCACTGGACATTACACACAGCGCCATCTAGTGCCACACTAAGCAACGAGGCCTGTGTCGTAGTCACCAGATAGTTGATATACTAAATAGATACTTTTTGTTTGTAAATACATACTTATTATACATATACACATCCATGACTCGGAAACAAATGTCCATGTTCATCACAGAAACATTTGCTCCTACCGGGATTCGAACCCGGGACCCAAATATCGTAAGGCAGCCTCACTACCGCTGCACCATTCGGATCGTCAAACCCGATTCGGGTCGTTTTATATCATTCTTCATACTATCCATCCATCAACATTCATGTGTCATTCATGTCTTTTTTAGTCACATGCGTTTCATCCCTCCTCATTACATGCCCATACTTCAAACTTCACAAATATAAAATGAATAAATGATTATTCTTTATCGAGTGAGTACATACCAAGTCCAGCGACCATAGATTTTGCTCTCGCTCGTCCCACACTCAGCGTAGTGCGCGGATCGCGACGTGGAGGCGCGGGCGCAGGCGCTCGACCTAAGGTTTTAAAATAATACCCATGTGTTTATTGTGAAATTCGATTAATAAAAAAGTAAAAGCGCGGGATTTACTTCTGGGGGTCAAAAATGGCCGCTTTAGCAGAATTCATAATCACCATTCATTTAATTCATCTTAATTTTAAGAATTTAAGTCATATCAATGGAAGTCATATTATGATTGTGCTAAAGCGCCCATTTTAAGCCCGCTGTTCTTGTAATCGGTACGGACTTTATTGTATTTTGCAAAAAAAGTAGTTCTACGTCAAGTTCTGAAAGTGGTCGTGCATTAATTCCTGCAACAATAAAATTGAAGCTAATAACGTCATGCAAAACTTAATACTACGAAATTCCGGAAGAAATATTTTCTAAAAGAAGGAGATGAAAAGTAGTATATATGACTCGAGAGCAAAATTTGTTTCCTTCGGGCGAATGTACCAACTTTGAGTCCCTCACTACGCTCAGGATTCAAAATAACGCCCACGCCATAAAAATATTAATTTTCTCCCTTGTCATACAATCTACGTACTCCCTTGTCATTCGATCTACAATTTTCTTGTTGCAAGAAGAAAATGTAAACATCCGATATTCTAAGACATTGTTTACTGGAATACACTTTTTTGAAATTTTATACCTCCAGCTCCCTTCCTGGGTAGGGTAGCAGCATAAGGGCGGCCAGAACTTGACAGTTGGTTCTGAGACTTGCTTGTGGGTACCGTACACGTGTTGTTCTCGTTGTTACCTACAAACAATAGGTAACCTTATATTTGTATTTAATTTTAATCCCATTGTGTCTTTTACCGGAGCGCAGACTGAGTTGGAAAAAATAAATAACCCAAGTTCGACGGGACGTAGCCGCAGGATTATTATGAGCCCAAGGATTTCTTCGTCACCACGTTCTAACAATAGTAGTCCCTGTTTGTAGTTATACTGCATGCATTGCTTTAGTTACGTCTTCGTATTACTGACAGTTTTTTAATTTTGTTGTGGGGTCAAAACTGCCACTTCCAATGATCAAAAGAGAAAAGAAAAGAGTTATGAAAAGAGTTATGTATAATAAAAGATAAAAATAATGCTAGCTTTGTTAAAGACTTAAGTCAAGAAATTGAATCAATGAATACTTGGTCCGGACCACGAATTCATGTTTTAAGAGGAGTGAAGAGAATCACGGATGATGACGATATTAAATTCATTTTACATGACTTTCATTTACTGCCAACTAGTGGTCATGCTGGTGTGCGCAGAATGATAAATAATATTAAAAGACAATTTTACTGGCCAGGAATAGAAAATGACGTTCAAGATTTTGTCTCAAAGTGTGAGAAATGCCAAAAGATGAAACATGGTAAGCCTATTAAGGAACCCATGTGTATCACTACTACGGCATCTTATGCCTTTGAAAAAATATTTTTAGATATTATAGGTCCATTGCCTCAAGATTACGAAGGTAATGTATACATATTAAGTCTCCAGTGTGAGTTGAGTAAATTTGTGGAAGCATATCCACTTAAAACTAAGGACACTGTAACTGTAAGTAAAGCTTTAGTAGATAACTTTATCCTAAGATTTGAACTACCAAAAACAATAGCAACTGACCGCGGTGCTGAATTTATGTCATCAACAATGGAACAGGTTTGTAAGCTTTTAAACATTGATAAAGTATCATCAACTGCGTACCATCATCAATCTATCGGTTCGTTAGAAAATTCTCACAAAAACTTAGGGGCATTTCTGAGAATTCAATGTAATAATAATCCCAACAAAAAACATTCTGTAAAAAACTAGCCAAGTCTCGATGGAGCTGCTTGTTTATCTCTAAAAAGTAATGAAATCTAGACAAAGTCGTGCCAAGTCTAAGGTTCCTTACTGCGATTTCTTTATTATTATAGTTAATGTTGTGTGACTTGGCCGTTGAACATTAATTTTGTTTACACGTAATGTTATATCTGTTGTAACTACAAAATTGACTTGTACCCACTAACGTATAAAGAATGTTCAACGGCCAAGTCACACAACATTAACTATAATAATAAAGAAATCGCAGTAAGGAACCTTAGACTTGGCACGACTTTGTCTAGATTTCATTACTTTTTAGAGATAAACAAGCAGCTCCATCGAGACTTGGCTAGTTTTTTACAGAATGTTTTTTGTTGGGATTTCACTTCTTTTTGTAGAAACGTGGACATATTGATTTATTTTATAAGATTTTCTTATTTGACACAGTTTTATTCTTTTTAGTAGTAGTTTTTTTATTATTACAAATCTTTCTTTACTTTTTTTTCCTGGTCAGAGTCTTGTACAGTAGCAACAGTTTTTCGTATTGCCCATTCGCGTTCATTATTTATTCTTTTAGACGGTTTAATTTCTGAAAGATTGGAGCGGTATTTACGCCTAAGCCGGCTGTATTCGGTGATCGCTGAAGCTTGAGCTTTTATACTCTTGAAGTCAACATTTATGAGGTGCACCCCATGAAGATTGGTTACTCGTGAAAGCGCCACGTAGGCTTAGCCACAAGAGAATATGGAGGTGCCAATGTCCATGAGGGCATTTTTTGGCTCTTGTGAATTGTTAGGGCATACGCCACACAGATTGGGAATTGTTCTCTGTACACGTAGGCAATAATTCGTGAATCAAATTATTAGCGAATTTTCGAAATACTGTTTCTTCATAAAATTCCTAATCTATTCAAATCTTCGAATTGTTATAATAAAAAACTGCTAACCTTAGCAAACCTCACGAAATAATAAGCGAAATCAACGAAATGCAAATAATCCCTCCTAATCCTTAGCAAACGTTTTCAAGCGCACTAGAAGAATGTCGTAAACGACTGTAACGCGGCCGGTTGCCACTTAAGGTTATCGGAAAAACAAACGTAAGCGCGTTTTAAAATATAGTCAGCGCCATCTAGCGACGTTTGCGAGTATAAACGCCACTCTTAGTCCAATGCATTAAATTTTGTCAAAATTTTGAGCGAAATTAATCATCATCATCATCATCAGCCTATTAGTATTCCCACTGCTGGGACACAGGCCTCCTCTCTATGCGAAATATTAATATCAATAGGCTAGATTAAATTAGAAGATGTGTCCCACTACGCTGGATTTTTGCAAAGACAGTCGATGTTTTTTATGTACTCGTACCAATAGTAGAAGGGGGCATTACCATATCTATACTAATATACTAATAATATTATAAAGCAGAAGAGTTTGTTTGTTTGTTTGGTTGAACGCGCTAATCTCAGGAACTACGAGCTCGAATTGCAAAATTATTTTTGTGTTGGATAGGCCATTTATCGAGGAAGACTATAGGCTATATAACATCACGCTGTGACCAATAGGAGCGGAGCAGCAATAAGAAATGTTGCAAGCGGGAAATTCACGCGAACGAAGTCGCGGGCAGAAACTAGTCTCTAATACAGCTGAGACCAGCTGAGGGTTCTTCATCAGATACTTCAGACCTTCGATTTTTGACATCAAATGAAGCGGCCCACTAAGTTGAATATTTTTTGTAAAGGTGGTATGTCGATCTCTCTAATAGTCTGGTTGGGCTCTTGTGTTTTCTAATCAGGGTCACCAGGTACTCCAGATCTTCGATTATCCTAGCTTTCATAGTTTTCCCTTTATGTGGCCATTAAACCCTAACTCTGTACCAAATTTCAGCTCTCTGAGTTTATGGGAAGTACTAGTTCTATTTTGATGATCATGAGTGAGTGAGTGAGTGAGTGTCGTAAATGCGAAACTTTGCTTTCGCTTAACTTCGGAACTAAATGACCTACAGACTTGAAATTTTAGATTTTAAGTATGTGATTATGGCTTACTAGATGACGAAAATTTCTGCGTTCTGGTCTTATCCAGAGGTTCTCAAATAGAGGCCTGAAAATGCGGCGAAATGGTTCCAGTAAAGGATGGTACGGCAGTGTTTGCTTCGCGCTCGACTTGGCGGGGGCACTGCCGTGCCCCCAGATCCACAAACATGGTCACATTGGTTAGCTTACTGGTGTTTTAGTTACAATACCACTGTTCATTCAGCAACAAAATATCAACCTTTTGAGCTTGTATTTGGTAGACCTTGTAATGTTCCTTCTAGATTATGTAATGATGTTGAACCATTATACAATCCAGAAAATTATTGTAGTGCACTTAAGTATAAGCTTCAACTAGCGAATAAGGATGCTAGAAATAATTTAATATTAAGCAAATGTAACCGCAAAAACAATTATTATGATAAATATTTGAACCCAATTCAATATAAGAAAGATGACTTAATATTGATTAAAAATGAAACTGGTCAAAAATTAGACCCATTATTTGATGGTCCATTTACTGTTTTAGAAGATATGGGATGTAATGTAAAAATTAGAAGAAAAAACAAAACCGATATTATTCACAAAAATCGAACCAAGCCATTTATATCATCGTTATTTACAAATTGTAGTAATATGTAAAAAAAAAAAAAATATTAAGATTTTTTTTTTTCTTTATATTGCCGGAGGTGAAGTGTATACCCTCCTTTAGATTAACAACCGTATGTATTCTCCTTTATAATAGGTATCATTTATGATGCTTACCTAGCTTTTACATCGTTTTACTTGTTTCTTAGCATTATACTATTGGCAGCCAACCTGACTAGTTATTTACTACACCCTTACGACTCCAATCATCTCAGTATGTGTCAGCGAGAAGTTACTTTGACGGCATATTTTGGGGTACGCAAAGACATTCAAATATTTATGAGCGATGGAAACAGTTGGCAACACAGTTTCCGCAGCTGATTAATTAAGTCATTGTAATAAATAACTATTCAAAGATATATTATGTCACATCTACAAATCCGCACTAGGCCCGCGTGATAAATTATAGCCCATTCCCTCTCATAGAGAGGAGGCCTGTGTCCCAGCAGTGGGAACATTAATAGGCTGATGATGATGATGAATAAATAACTTACCATTATGATTGTTCAACGAGACAACAGTCATGGAGACGAGTGCGCCGGAGCTGCGGATCAGCTCCACCACGTGCTCGTGCGACGCGCACGACACGTCCTCGCCGTTTATCTGTGAGTGAGAGAGATAGCAGATATGAGACAGAGAAAGAAGATAGAACTGTGTCATGAACAGCAATAAAAAAGTACCAAAGAAAGAAGTGTGGCCGAAATGGCCCTTGGTGGTGAATCCAAAGGAATGGTGTTTAGGGCACATACCAAAATAACACACAGCTGGAATACTCGAAGGCTAAGGCCTGAATTCTTGTCGCGATATCGGTCGGTCGCGTCCGAGTATACTTGTGTTCTATAAACCACCACACTGCGACGCTGTCGTCAGCGGCGACCGACAGCCGTATTTTGTTCTCGCTGACGTCACGACCGACCGTCCTCGTCAGTGTGACAAGAATCAAAAATTCAGGCCTAAATTGGGCCTAAAGCTGAGTGAGATGTACCTATATTACAGTACCTACACCCAAAAAGGAAGAAAAATATACCGCATGAAGAATCGTAAGACGGAATGAAAACCTATTCCTGAGCTAAATATGTCCAAAAGTGTAACTGAAAAATGTTCCCAAATAAATAAAGAAGAATAGCAAGAAAATATAGGGAAGAAACAAAAACGATGATAAGTATAAAGTGTGGTTTATTAAAGTGCTGAAAAAGTTCTAATTAGTGCCAACATAAAATGTAAAATGTTATTTTTTTCACAAACCAACAATCTCAAAGAAATCACGTTACTTTTCTATAGCTGAGGAGCACAGCCATGTCGGCCACACATTCGGTGGCCCAGACTAAACTGAGACGATTTTCGGCGGAAACTATTGTTTGCTTATCCACGTTATGTTTGTGGTTTGCAAAACAATGTTACAAGAAACTGAATATTTTCTGAATAGTTTACCTAATTGAGTTGTTTGTCAAACAGATAGTAAATATTTGGCTTCCTAATGCGTTTATGCTGCTAAGCTGCATAGTTCATTAAGAAATTCCTGCGCTACAAGAAATGGCCGGAAATTGGAAATCGGACATAGGCCAGCATATCTATGCAAACGCTTCGATTCGACAAGCGTATGTTTATCTTTTTTTGACATTACGAAAGCCAGCGACTTATATGAACTTATATTGATGATTTTGATGATTATAATTCTGTAACTACATACGTTTTACAGTCGCGAACGATATTTTCAACTTCATACAACCTACCACTGACCTGCAAATTGCAAAAAACGTAAGAAAATTTGAATTTCGCGGGCTACCTTGACGCTTTCACCTTAAGGGAGAAACACCAGAGTAACCCGCTAAATTACTACGTTTTTCCTTTTTTTGCAATCTGCAGGTCAGTTTCAGGTTGTACTTATATTGGTTAGAATATGATTTGTGACCGTAACAAACATGGTTTTACAGAATTTTATTCACAAAACCATCGCTGCAACCCGCAAGTTCACATCCTATTGAATTACGTTTTCATTAAATAGTCATTCAATGGGATTGAGGAGGCGTCGCCGACTGGATCACATCTATCTTAACCTATCTCCACTCTGCTCTTCAAGGTCTTCTCCGACACCACGTTCTAACAATAACTTTTATTATAGTTATAATGCATGCAGTTAAATAAAGTATCACGTACCGCCACAAGAAAGTCTCCCTTCCTTAGCCCCGCGCGGTCGGCAACCCCGCCGGCGTCGACGTCATCCAGGTACTGCAGCGCGGGGCAGCGCTCGGAGGGGCGCAGCTCCATGAGCGGGGAGGACGCCTTGGCGCCGCGCAGCACGAACCCGAACCCTCGCCGTGCGCGGTGCAGCACTACCGTGCGGGTCTCCATGTTGCCATACCTGAAAGGAAACGTGACATTACTCTAAAGTCTAAACTTCTAATCTATTAAAATCAAAAGTCATCATCATCTGCCTAACCTTTTAATAATAAAATAATATATCATTTAATTCAGGTAACAAAAGACCCATATTACATATACCTTACAGACTAACATACATATTTATAAAACAAAAACCACTAAACATTAAACTATTACACATGAGGAGACGGCGTCATGTTGCGCTGCGTGGTGTCGCGTAGCCTTCCGCGGAATCGCCGATATATGACACCCTTCGGCCAAAACTCTTCCTTTTCCCAGCTATGTTGGGGTCGGCTTCTAGTCTAACCGGATGCAGCTGAATACCCGTATTTTACATGGAGCGACTTGCTATCTGACCTCCACAATCCAGTTAATTCTGGATAGTACGATACCACTTGGTAAGACTGGTTGTCAGGCTTTTTGAGCCACTGACTACCTGTAACGACTGTCAAAGATTGTCAAATGACAGCCGGGACCAACAGCTTAACGTGCTTTCCGAGGCACGGAGGAAACTCGGTATGTAAGGGTGGTCATCCATCCACAGACCAACTTAGGCAAGCACGGCTTAACCTAACGATCGACCCGAACGGCAAAAACCAGCATTTTTTTGAACGTAGTTATAGATCCCCAAACCGCTAATTCTTCAACCTGGTGTTCTAGCTAGAAAGAATAAGCGGCAGAACCAACACCTCTTCAAATCAGTACCTCAGTCTACTGCTAGTTATTGCCGGTTTCTTGCCGGTTCTTCTCCATGGAATCGACCAACGTGAACCGTGCACCTTTTTCGACGTTTTATAAGTGCCCATCTAGGCCTATGTAAAATAAAAAAAATGATTTTGATTTTATATTTTGTTTGTTGCTGGTAACTCAAATCAAATCAAAATCATTCAGTGGCTGTTATCCTGGGACACCTCACGTAATAACAGTATTAGCAAAATGTGGCTGCCATGATTGCAAGAACCCTAAGGGCCCCAGCGGCCCAACCCCGCTTTTGGGTACATGCGCCTGTTTACGAGGCACAAGCGCTGTACTACAATAGAACGGTTACCGATTTGATCTTCATTAGAGTTAGAACAATACGCAAATATAATTTAATGTAGTTTAATACTTACCTAGTTAATTTTGTCCATAAGTAACTAAATATTTTCAATTTCATCGTGAGCATTTTAACTGGAGCTGGGATAACATAAAGATCAATGAGATACAAAATGCTTGCTTTGATCTTTTTTAGTTCTAATTATAAATCCCCATGGCCCTCAGATTCTGTGCCACCCAGCAATTAATAATTTAATTCTGGGTGACACTAATCAACAGTCCAAATACTGAACGATACCACTATGAAACTTATTTAAAAACACCGAAAAACCGTATCTATTTTAACTAATCAAATACTTGAGCAGAACCGAACTGATAATTTTCATCACAACCTTGTATGTCCTATATTGCCAATCCTACTACTCAAAATAAAATCGACCTTCGCCGACAGATCTTAGTTTGTTATTGTTTGTAATGTTTAAAGCATTGTCTATTGCTGACCTGTTTACAAGTTTGTATATTCTGATGACACCATCTGCTTATGTTTTTCATTTCTCTTAGATGTAACCATGCAGGGTTTGTCAACAATAGATCATCCGGTCTTATTTTATTGGTTCAGGAACCAGTGAACCGATGTGTCGTGTCACTTTTCAGTCGTGCTGTTTGATTTTTACTGTCAGATGTTTAGACTAGAGGCCCGTACTCTAATAAAGCTGAGATGAGACAAGCGGAGCGGAGATGTGATGTAAACCACCAATAGTAATGCGATTACACTTTTATACTCCGTTTAGGTTTAGTGGGAACGTTTGAGCAGAAAGGAGAGGATATGTCTCATATTTGTTTAGGACAAGGAAGCGGAATCTAGGTCTAGGTACGTATGTCCGCACAGCTTTGTTAGCTCGCGTTATCTCCTCTCTGATTCGCACATCTTCGCATTGGTGGAGTCCGGGCCTATGGCTGCCCATTTAAAAGTTTCGTTACCTTATTTGTAATAACTTTTCAAACTCTTTATTACATGAGGTTATGAAATCTTCGAGGGATATTTGTTTGGGAAAAGGAAAAAAAAAACAGATACTTAGATCGTTGAAAGGTTACGAACCATCCATTAGCTGATTTAGGTTTAAGGGGCCGGCGTTTTTCATACAAACGTAATACCAAAATAATATGAAAATCAAACATATTCTTAAGGTAGTGTGTATTTATTTCGATTGGATTACAGAATATCTATGTTCCCAAACAAATATTTTGAAAGGACAATGATATAAAGGCGAGATATAAGGAATTTAAAATTTCTATAGAAAACTTATTTTTGTCATAACTCTTGTTTAAATCAGTGTCCATTCAAAATATGTGTTTGGAAACATATATATTTTGTCATGCAATCGAAATAAATACAGACTACCATATGAATATGTTCGATCTACAAATGATTTTGGTATTACGTTTGTATGAAAAACGCATGCTCCGCAGGCCTCTTAACGAGTTTACTTACGACTTTTTAATCCTAGGCGCAGTGGCACTGTAAGTCTTGCTGAGCGCCATCTCCCGTCTGCCCGTCACCCTGGAGTGGTGGATGGGTCCCGACGCTAACACCTGGTAAATAACGGTAAGATTAGTACTGCAGATAAGCTGTTCAAATCCAAGAGTAGCAATGAAAGAAAGCGTTAAGTTTAAAAAGATCTTTCTGGCCATTTCATCTACCTAATTAATTTCGTATAATTATTATTGGCTTCATCCACAACACAGAAGTTACTTTTTTCTGAGCAAGGTTTGCAAGTGTTAGTAGATAACAATCATCTGCCTAGCCTTTTTCCAACTATGTTGGGATCGGCTTCCAGTCTAACCGGATATACCAGTATTTTACGTGGAGCGACTGCCAATCTGACCTCCACAATACCTATACGATACCCCTTGGTAAGACTATTTGTCAGACTTTGGGTCACTGACTACCTGTAACGACTGTCAAAGATCTACAAATGACAGCCGGGACAAACAGCTTAACGTGCTTTCCGAGGCACGGAGGAAACTCGGTATGTAAGGGTGGTCACCCATCCACAGACCAACCTGGCAAGCACGGCTTAACCTAAAGATTAGCCACGAGCTCCTCCTGTGTTAGTAGATAACAATGGATAAAATAAAACTTGCGGGGCCAGTCTTACGGGACTGTTGGTAGAAGTGAAAACTCGAAGCGATCTGCTACGGCGTAGCTACGAAAAGCGTACGTGACGGTCCATGATTTTTGTTCACTCAAAAAGTGCACAACGCGACTAAAGAAGTTTTTACTTCAAAATGTTGCAGAAAATGTCGCTTGATAAAAAGTAAGTAAGTACGGTTTCGACACATCTGTAGATTGAGGATTCATCTGCGGCAATGGATTTGAAATTAGCTTTACTCCAAATGGAAGTCGATTAGTAACTACTAATAGTTCTGGATCCTTAGATCTATTACTTTTATCAGTAAGTACTACTTTGGATTAGGGACTAATTTTCTCGGATATACCTGATGTAGATGTTGTGTGTTCTGTCGAAGGCGCACTTCTTGGACGCACTGCATGGGGAACAGTCCACTGGCTCCAGACCCTCGCACTGTGCCTTCCAGTAGACCATCATCTGTGGCTCCCGTCACTGTGTGTCATAGGGTTACTTTAGAATTTGTATTCTTGCTTACTAACCCCCTTTGGGTCTAAATCTTCCGACTGATCGAGATTTCTTAGTGTTTGCTAGGGCAATAGAGAGTTTTCCATAGACTGAAGCTGTTTTTGACAGCTTTTCTGACTCAAAACTGAACACCTTGGAACTTTAGCTCCTTATTTTAGTTAGAATCGTGCTTATGAATGATATCAGTTACTCACATTGTTTTCAGTTAAAGTGCAACCAATGATATTGTATTATTTATATTTTAGTACGAATTGTGAGGGCAAATGACTAGATTAGTTAATAATGAATTGTAAGTAACTTCTGCATGAAAACCAAGTATGATGAACTGGTGACTTCTTCTTGAAAGGGCTTATTTAGGGAAACTTATCTTGTAGTATAATGCCTATTCGAACTAATCACACAAGTTAACGCTAATTTCTCTAGTTTCTGACATTGTTGAGGTCAATTTTCTTGACCGTTATATAACCGCAAAATAGATAGTGCCCAAAACAACAACGTCCTTGAAGTATACCTACGTAGATATCCATCAAACGGGCCGGCACCGTAGTTTTGTCGACGTCACCCCGGTACGTGCAGGCTTGGCGGAGTCCTAAGAGCATAGCTAATACCACGAGTGTCACACGCTTATATCTGTAGTGTCAGACAGTGTACCTTCAACAATATCCCCCTGGTTGAGGCGCACGTGGCCGGGCGCAGCGACGTCGTAGGGCTGCAGACACACCACGGTGGCGCCGCCGTGCAGCGAGCACGTGGTGTCCGAGTTGCTGGTGCCCACGCCGCTAGAGTCCGATATGATGTCGCTTGTGTCGCCCGCGCTTTTATCTGTTGGGTTAGTGTCGCTCAACGGTCAGTCGGGCTTGGAATTTGTGTCTTAATGTCTGTAGATTTTGGTCCAAAATTTTTCTTTTCACAGTGAGCTTCAAGAGGGACGAAGTGGGTTAGTGTTCTGTGTGGGTTTAGTGCCAACTTTACAGTGATGGACACTTAAATTGGAGACGAGGACTTAAAGCGTGTAGTGTTGTGAATAGGAAACACTAAATACAAGTTTTGGAGATCAAGTCATAAAGTTGGGTCTGAGTTCGTGTCAGCAGGGCAAGATTTTGTTTCAATCATCTTAAAAATAACCGCAAATTTTCACTAAAAACACAATTTCGTACATCCTAGGTAAATCTAAAAGGGGTATAAGTGGAAAAATCATAATTTTGTCGTAAAAGGAAGCGAAGAAGCGTTCGATGGGTAACTACATGACATAAAGGCACATAGAACATGCAACGAGTGGACGGGCGATGTCGGTGCATGGTGATGGTTGTCAGTCGTCATGGTGGCCGTGGTGCCATGTTCCGCAACCTTGGACCACGCGGTGGAATATAATGGTGTAGATACGACGACTGCGTGGGCACACTGGTTTTATGGATTCGGTTTTGCTGCCTATACCTAGTAGTCATATCTACATCAGTACCATTATCTTCCAACGCAACTCAACCTCCTCAGTTTTACCTGTGAGTATACTGGCATCGTCCTCATGGCTGGGATGGCTGGCGTCACTAATGCTGGACGAGGCGGAGGAGAAGGGCCTCTCTAGACTGCAGGGCGAGGCCGCGGGCCCGGGCTGGCGGCGCAGGAGAGTGTCGAGCTCGGCGGGTATCCTGGTAGACGAGGCCAGCGAGGACCTGTCCCCCGCACTCCACCACCCCCCCCACGCCGCAGACCTCCTCTTCGGATTGTAACGAGGAGGACCCCGAAACGGCACTGAAATGTTTTATTTAGCAACCGAACAAACTAATAAAGAAATCGTGCGTCAAAACAACATAATCAAACATCAAATAATTTTTGACGAACACAAGTTTTGTATAAAAAATAATAGTGCGATAAAATATTTGGTATATAACATCAATAAGTGGTAAATATAAATAATTTAAACCCTTTACATATTAGTGTTTGTTGGTATATAATCGAGGTTCGGTAAGTGTGTAATCTTCATATATTAGCGTAGGTATCCAAAAATACAACCATCACCATTATGATATTAAGCAATGGAATAGAATAGATAGAACGGATGACGCATGCAATAATATTAATTATAAAATATTTACACAGATACTACTTAATATAAATAGTATGGTGTGTCATTTTGTATAGGTATGTATTTGCGGTAAAAATAATAAAGCATTGCACATAAAATAAGTAGTTTTTTGGATTTTTAACAAAATGGGTTCTTAAATCTCTTATTTTTTCAAAAATGTGTAGTAATTCTTAGTTTTTGACGCCATAGATATAAAATGATTTCATTTAGGTAGTTATTGCATGGCATTTGCAACATTTTCAAGCGTTAACAGGTGTATTTTTTCAGAATCTCCCTTACTCTCTTTGCTTAAAGGTACTTAAATCGTATGTCAATGGGGAAGCACTATCGAAGCTCATTGTAGATGGCGTGACCATAGGTTCCAAAACGACCAATGAAGTCAAGCTATTTTGAAATGTCTAACGACATTGACAGGTTTTAAACCAATCATGATGCTTGGAACTATGCTGGCGCTATTAGTTTTGTAGTTTCCATCCTCATTTGACTATTAATAATTTTGCTAACAACAACATTGATTTAAGAATCCATGTAATAAACACATAAAGGCGTATATGAAGCTTCAATCAAAGCCATGCAGTATACACAACCAGGGCTAGACTCACCGACTTCGTCTGCTTTGTAGTTTTTTATAACTTCTGCCAGATCTAAGTTGCCTGCTATAACTGCCACCTGGGGATTTTAGGGGCAATTGTAATAATCAAGTTTGAATTGGTTTTATGGGATGAAGAGGGCACAAAATCTGATTTTTAGGTACTCAAACATGTTTACGTATGTCAAATTTGAGGGACACAATTTTTACGGCTTAGGTCCATGTTCACCAAAAAGATGACAGTCTGATTATCTAAAACAGCTGTTTAAAACACATTTTTGTATGGTAATATGTCACAGTGACAGCTGTTTTAGCTAATCAGGCTGTTATCTCTTCGGTGAACATGGACCTTAGAAGCGAATATCCATTGATTTAAGAAAACACCTAACTGCTCTCCAAAATTTTACTGTGCGGAGTAAAATGGTTGTGACATACAGAGAGGGACAGACAGACGGACAGGATGAATTTATATTTTTACGTTTGGGCAACGGAACCCTAAAAACGTAAATTTTAGCAGCAAAATATTTTAGAAAGTATTAGTACATACTATTCTATAAAATTCTGAAGAAAATCGTAATCTATTGAAAAAGAACCAGTAACCTGCTTGACTATGTTAATAATACGAACTTTTTTGTTGGTATTGCAAGTGTTACCTGATAAGGCGTCTGGTTAGCGAAGTTCAACGCTTCCTTATCGCACCCCCTGAACAACAGCTGACGTGTGCAGGAGTCTTGCGCGTTGACTGCGCAGACGTGCAGCGGCGTGTTGCCAGACGCATTGCGACTGTTCATATCCGCGCCGTAGAAGAGAAGGTGGTCTAAGTGTTGGACCAGGCCGTTGCGACATGCCTGGAAATGTGGGGAAGGTAATAATTTAAGTGACGAACTTAGTTTTTTTTAATCTTTAAAATCCGTATCATCACTGAATCGATGGAAAACAGCAGTAGAAATGGTTCTTTGGTCCATTGGTGTAACTACTGTATGATGTTCCAGTGCGAGGATTCATTTTAGGTATTAAAAAAAAATGCAGAATACAAAAATGAGGAGCAATGAATGTACAGTTTCTTTATTTGAAGACCTCATAGCAAATGTTGGATAGAGGATGAAGTTGTAAAACAGTATTAAAAGCTGAGATAATTACCTCAGGGCTTCAATTGGAACACACATCAGACATAGGAAAATTCTCTTGGTATGTTTGAAATTAAACTAACTAACGAAAAACCGTTTTATTTTTCTCGCTTCAAAATGTGTGATAAAGCCAGAAAGAAAAGTATACTAAATATAGTAGTTTACAAAAAAAAAGATCTTTTCATAACCCACCTGATGCACCTCCTGCCACCCTTGCAGATCATTAGCCCCGATCGTCGCATGATCATGTAACAAGGTCTCACACAGCAGTGGATCCGTCTTATTTGTCACCGAAAGATACAGCGGAGTCAATCCCTTCCCATCTTTATAATTAGGTGATGCTCCTAACTCTAGCAGAGTCTTCACTGCTTCTAGAGAGTTCTTCTCGATAGCCCTGTGCATGGCTGTGCTGCCATCTTTGGTCCTATAGTCTAGTAGTGCTCCGCCGTTTACGAGGGCTATCAAAACTTTGCCTGGTGTTTTTAGGCCTGCCGCGATTGTGAGAGGTGTCTCTGTAATGAGAAAAAAGTTTGGATTAGTCATATTTATTTTAAACTAGCGGACGTCACGCGGTTTCACCCGCGTAGTTCCCGTTTCCGTGGGTGTACAGGTATAAAATATAGCCATGTTACTCAGGGTGAATGTAGCTTTCCAATGGTTAAAGAGTTTTTGAAATCGGCATCAATGCAGCTTAGTAATTATGTTATTCAGAACTCTTAGTATATCGTTTAGTTTAGCTCATATATCTATCGTTTATCTTCTAAAATGGACGTCACAATATGCAGTCATGTAGGTCTTCTATATAAAGGAAATGTTACGCTTAAAATATTCCGAATTTCACACCCACATGACGTTGGTTTAAACAATAACCAGTTTCATCCCATCCATTGAGAGTTTCAAGTAAAGAATGGGACATTTAAATCACAAATGATATACTAGTTGTTCGACAGGAACAAATATCTCAACTGCTTTCAAGGATTGACGACGTTTATCGCGGATTATCCACGGCTCAGTTGATACGGTTCTTATACAATAGGTAAGGCGTGTACAGACGTTCAAAGCAGCCTTGAATTCGATGACCTGATGTTTTGGAAGTTACTGTGACGATATTATGATGGATTGGAACTGAGAATTTGTTATGGATTTATCATTTGGACACAAGTTACGCTAGTTGAATGAAATAACCATAAAATAAGCATCTGGTAACTTTTCAATGAATTCAGATGCTAGTTTGTCCCTGAACTTCAGAAATTTGTTTATTTTTAACACCTATGTTACTATGCCAAAATAATAGACGTACCTATGCCACATTGGGCACCCGGATGTATGCTTGTTCACATCGGTCACCAGTTTAGCTGAAAGAAGTTCGCTGCCGGACATAGCTGCCCCCAAGCCTTACCACAGTTACAACATTGACTGACTAGATCACTAGCCAACAAAAGTATAACTACATACTGTCCAGGTCAAGGTGACATTTTAAAGACACACTGATACATTTCTCCAGGACTTACTAAACTTCTAAAGCAAGTGAAGCTGCGATAACAACTGCTCGGTTTCATAAGCATACGTACGGTCGAACAAGCTAAGTATTTGGTTTACATTTTACAATGTAGTTTGTGGGTTAAACTGTAAACCAAATAGCTTGTTCGACCGTACCTACCTGAGTAGGACCTACCTACGATGACTATTCGACCTAAATGGAGAGTAACATTTATCCTTTCAGAACAACTTGCCATGAATAGGTAACTGTGCCTCAACTCAAAAAGACGTAATAATAACCGTGGTATAACGATTTATCTTTTAAAGGTAAAGGCACATCAAAGGTTCTGCCTTAGTGACGTCATAAAGACAGCTCACAATAGAGGTAACACTAATTAGTTCTATTGAAATGTCTAGACTGAAAAGACGTAATTTCAAATATCTTTACTGTTTCTTGGAACAAATTAACGTCTCGGAGAAAATGGTCTGGGTTATTTTAGGATATAATAAAAGGCTACTGCTGAGGTACGCACGTGAACGTGTTTTGTATGAAAATGTAGACGAGATCGCCCACTACGGCCCCACTGCCACGCTATGCACGAATCATAATTATGCTGGTAAACAAATGAACCGCGCAGATAATATGGGAAATATCTCGGTGCATTTCCTGGGTTACAGTGGCGGATCAAGATGGACACAATGATTGTTCTCTTGTCTGTTATGTATTGGTTTTTGTTTTGGACACAATGATTGTTATCTTGTCTGGTAGGCATGTATTGATTTTAAACATGAAGTCCTGGGTATCTTTGGGGGGTTTTTGTTTAGTAGCGATCGATTACGAACTAATGTTTTGATTTAGTCAGCCGAAATGTCGCTAAAATATGTAAAAATCTCTCTCTGTCTCTATCTTTCTATGCCGTTCTGCAAACCGTTTTTTTTTCGTATTAAGCATACTTAGTTTACAACTGTATCTGCACACACCCTTAATACTATTTTAGGTACACGCAGAACAATAGCAGATAGAATCAGTATGTAAATTAGTCTGGTCGTTTATCAGGCCATGTTACCAACTTGGCAAGAGAATGTCCGACCCATTCATGGCTGATCCTAAGTGGATGAATGGGTTCCGTATCTGATCGAGGATGTAAGAGGTCAGTGTGGACTGAAGAGGTGTGGGGGAATTAAGAGGTGTTATGAGCGGAACGGATAAATTCCGAAACAAGGCGAGTGCAAGTGTTAAAAGCTTTGTTTTGGAACTTATTGTTTTATTGTATGAATTTTATCAGCGTAATCTATGTGATTCGTCCTTGACAGGTTTAGAGAACACTGCATTTCGGGAACGAAAATCACAGTCTTCTTAAGGCAAGTAGGTCTGATATGTAGAAAAGTATTGCGAAAGCAAAGTTTACCACAAGCTCCGCAAATATGAATATGTACTAGCTTTTATTTTTTGAAACGTTTAAAATCCCTACGAATGCCGCACCGTCCGGGGAGACGGCTTGGTAATGTGGGGGCAAATATACTACCTACAACAGCCCGACAACATCCATCGGACAGAACCGTAGACACCAGCTTCCCCTAGAGACATTCGTCTGGTCGGATGATCCTCCTCTTTCAATGAGAAATGTGAGGGATTATTTTGAAGAGGAGATTAAATTTCCACACTGTTCTTCTGCCTTTGAAAGTTTCATGTTATCTACGGGGGCTATTTTATTTAGTTATTACAATACCAAGAAGAAGAAGAAGAAGACGAAGAAGACGTTGGAAGACCTCCCACTAGATGGACCGATGACCTGGTGAAGGTTGCGGGAATCCGTTGGATGCGAGTCGTAATTAAGGGTCCGGTCAATGTGGTGACACTTGGGGGAGGCCTATGTCCAGCAGTGGACGTCTTTCGGCTGAAATGATGATGATGATGATGAAGCTAAGATTGTCTTACCACCAGTCTCCTGACAATGGAAGTTGGGGTCGAGTCCCTTGGCGCACGCCTTGGTGATCTTGTCGATCTGCGCGTGCGTCACGTGTTCGAGGAACCGTCGCAGGTTTGCGCGGGAGTGCAGTGCTTTCAGCGTCTTCTCGTCAAGCTTCAGCATTTTGTATACCCGCCGTTTGTATTTTAACTGGAATTTGAGAATTTCTTGGTTAGTCTTCTTAGACTTAGTTAGGGAATTGGTTATGTAGGTATTCTCAACAGATAGAAGGTCTGGTTCAGGTCTTCCTCTCAGCCAGACTGTCATAAAGAACCTCTGAAACTCTTTGAAGCCTGCAATGTCCTACAGCAGGGAAAAGGCTTTCTATGCCCCGGCGGCGTTTCTCTGTCGAAGGATATGTTACAAATACAAGATACAGCAACAACTTAAAATGTTTTGCTGTTATTTAAAAAATGGTTCTAAGATACAAAGTTTTTGGAGTTCAGCTGATTAATTTAATCCGTAGTAAGATTCATCCGACAGCCATGGTCTGAACAAGAAGACTATACGTTTAGCTGGAAAGTGATCAGTTTGACGAAGATTCCACCAAGGAGTAAGATATTTATAATGCCGTCACTTCGCCAGCGAAGACGACGAAAACTATTACGCTAGCAGATGTACTTTTTATTTCTCTTTAGAGTTAGCACATTCACACAATGAATGACTGTTTCCTATGTAAGTAGTTGCTAAGGAGAGTTAAGTATTACCTCAAGATATCCAACAGGTCCGTTGAAGGGGTAGTCTCCGAGGCGACGCTCCTCATCCAGAAACTTGCCGGCCTTGCCGTTGATTGGCGGGCAGAACAGACCATAGTTGAAGCTCTCCTTCAACTCCTGGAAACAAAGAAAAGTTCCACATTAGTTACGGTAACTGAAAACTTGAAAACTCCAAGATCAGATTGAGTACCTAGACACTGACAAACTGACGGCAAAATCATAGCAAGATGGCCATCTGGAACGTAGCAGCAGCGGGCTGTTATACTGCTGATTGCTGATGATAATGTACAATATAAATTCTACGACATGACCAGTGGATTATTTTCTATTTACGCATTACCATCGTCATACTCACGAACGAAACTTTGGAAAAAAAGCCGCTGAAAAATCTTGTTCCAAACAACTTTTTTCAGGGACAGGGTTTTGTAGGTCTTACGAATGCTAATTTCAAACAAAGTCAAAGAAAATAGCTAGTGCAAGTAATACAAATGTAATCCATCAGATAAGGCACTCGCATGTCTATAACCGCTTAGGGACCTACCCGCCATTGATAAATCGATAGAAGGGACCTTGACATCGACCCCGTATTATCAGAATCAACCCTTTGGGTTAGAAATGGGGTTGTTGTAAATAGGTACCGTACAACATATCCTTCGTGTTTGTTTATGAAACATAAATTAATTAGAGCTTCAAAAGCTTTTTACACGTTCACAAAAAAGAGCTACATTTTGTAAAAAATCATTATTGTGTAGTCATTTGTTTCCATCATATTTTATGAAACATTTTGTTTTTTTTTTGCAATTTATAAATGGCTTCTGTATTGTTTTGATCGCTCCTAGCTGTAAAAAGGTTTTATATCTGGCTGCCTCTTTGTGATAACAAAGTCAATACAATTACTGGCGTAGTTCATCACATAATAATGATAAATTAAAAGATGACGAGTAGTAGAGAAGTATGGAAGAAAAAGACATGCTGTGCCAACCCCAAATAAATTGGGCAAGGACAGGAGTCATTCTCCTGTCCTTGATTGATTACCTTGTCCGATGATGTTTATTAAAATAGGTTGATGAAAATAGGTTTTTACACGTCATTATTTTTTAAACTAGGTCAGGGTAGTGTATCGTACCTGACTACTGTGAGAAGATACAGCCGAAACAAACTCAGAGGTAATCCAGACCAGACATAATCTTGGTCAACTCACATGAGAACTATGCAGATAAGTGTCTGAGATGGTCTTTTGAAGAAAGAACCACACAGATTTGAGCGGACCTGTCGAGTTAGTGCAAGTATTTGTCAGTTATCGTTTAGCTCGACTTATAACTCAAGGAGCTCAACGACATAACACATGATAAATATTTAAAGAAAACTTTCACAAAAGTGCACAAATAAGCTCTTAGTGGTATCTAAAAATACCACAGTATAATCTATTTTTAACCATAACGCATTTGCAAAAGCTTTTAACTCACCAACGCAAATTCCATTGCAAAACTTCCAAGTAATAAATCACCTGTCCTAACTACAATACATTAATTATCTTTTTAAATCATCCGAAGGAAATTAATAGTGCATAGCTTGGAGAGATAAATAAATCTGTGCAGTTGCATCAATTGCCTTGCGATTTATCAATCGAACTAATCGTTGCCGAGGTTCGTAGTGTAGTATCAATCACTTAATTACAATGTAAACATCTTAACATTATAGTTTAGTTGCTTATCTTGATCGGTAATTAAAGATAGATAGTACAGGTTCGAGCTAATTGCTTTTGGCAATGAATTTATTACTGCACTTTCAGAATTGAACGAGAATACATTGGTCGCTCAGTGATGGCGAGTATGACTGCTGAGCATGCATAAAGTCTTTTAATACTTTTAAAGGCTTTGTTTCCCAGGACAGGCAAAGTGTTATTGGGTTTTTTCATCAGGAATTTCTCAGTAGCTGCCACGGAGTCAGGATTTGTGTCCGATTGATGGCATTAGGCTCGCCCCCTATAATATGGGACTTGAACATAACTGGTGAAATGTGGGTGTACTATTAGATACCTACATCTCTGCCAAACCCTTTGGGGATTACAGGTGTGGTGATGTGTTATAAATATTATTTAAAAAAAACATAATTATTCACAAAATAGTTCTGACACTTTGCTATTTTCTTCTTGCATGATCATTTATATTCACCAAATAAAGTAAGTTGAATGAATAATTCAAGAAATAAATAAACATTTCTGTAGAAATTTGTATTCAGAGAATTAACAGAATTAAATGGAAATTGTCAACTGAATTCGAGCGAATGCTTATAATCCGAAGCAATATAAACTCTACAGGGAATCAGAATTAATTCCAGCTATAATCCTGCAAGAGACGAGGCATTCATTATATTTCCAATTAAATAAGGTGAGTACAAAAAGGACACTCTTTCCGACTGAAGAATTATCTTTAAAACCGACAAAAGGTTTCTAACAACTGCACTCAATCTTAATCAGACTTAATTACAAACGCTAATGTCTCGACTCAATTCAGTCTATGGTCTGTTTCTGACGTCACAACCGGCCATATAGTTTCATATAGCCGCTTAGGCCACAAGCCGTGTGTTTAATGATCTCTCGTTTAGCACGCGGCACGCGATTTACGTCAAATGGATGATGGACCGTTGAAGCTATCGAAGGTGAAAAAAATGATGGGTGAGTTATGAAGATTAAAAATGTTGGCTAGTCATATGTTACGAGATTTATGCAGATTTGGGACGGGTTTTGGCTTAGGATGATAAGATTTTTTGCCAACGGTACCTGAAATGTGAGTGATGATGACATAACATTACAGCAGGCATGTAAGCCCCGAATCATATACAGGGTGTAAACCACCTCATCACGAAGCCGTCAACCAAGCATTCTGTAATCATAATGATCATAATAAGTAAGTTTACCCAATAGAATAGAACGGGGGTCGTAAAGGTGCTTAATAAAGTAAAAATCTTACAATAAAAACTTGTATTTTAAAAAAAAATTCAAAAAGTTGGAACTTTGACCCCCAATATCTTCGTAACTAGAGGGTTCCCAGGTTCCCATGGTGTAGAACAAAAAAAATATCACTATAACGGGGAAAACAAGTGCCTTTCGGCTTCGTTAAGAGGTGTTTTACACCCTTTATAGATGCTCTGTGCCCCAAAGGCTTTGGCTGAGCCAAAGAATACACCAACATTTCGCCAATTATGGGTGATACAATACAATATTCAGTACCAAACAAACAGTGGAGCAATGCTAAGGCGATTTCCAAATTTAAAAATGCATCGCATTCCACCATTTTATATTTTTGGTAAGTTTTTGACATTGGTTGTCACCAAAGACATTGAAATATATTATTACTTACGAGCTAATTCTTTTAAATCTCTTTGGTTGTCAGTGAAAGGAAATTTTGACCTTTCATCTGATGACCTCTGATCTGTTACCCCATTTGTCACCAACAACTCCTCACCAAAAAGCGCAAACAATGTTTTTGGAAAACATGTAACGAGTTTTCAATCCAGACGAACAAATCGTTGGCTTGACTGGCTCAAACAAAGCAAGATGTATTAGTAGTGACACCACGATTGATAGAGGAATGCCAGTCGGAACTGATTGCAGCAAAACTGCAGGTCAGTCTGATACCAGCTTATAAATGGACTGAACTCAGTTATTTATGGACCTCTGGAAGTAAGGACGTTGTCTGATGGTGATGTTATTTCTAATTACGATGCTATTTCGTTTAGATTGAGCTATCTTAGATTTTGAATGATAGATTTGAAATGGTTGGTCGTAAATTCTGAGTGTGATGGTTTTATTGTATTTGATTGATTGAGTTTTCGTATTAGATGTTGTGGAATTGAATGATGATCATGTAACTAAAAAGAAATGTAGATACTTCTTAGATAGGATATTTGAGATTTAAGTCTGCGAAAGTATAATTGTAGGTATCTTAGTATATATTACCCAGCAGTGCTAACTGGGTTGTGGAAGTCAGATAGGCGGTCGCTCCATGTAAACACTGGTATGTATTCAGCTGCATCCGGTTATACTGGAAGCCGACCCCGACATAGTTGGTAAAAGATCTCACTCACCTAAATTAATAATGTAACATTATTTGCTAAAAGTACTTACACCAGTTTTAGCAAACAATGTTAACTTCTCTAAAGAAATACTGTTAGTATTGTATCAAAATACCAGTAATGCCATAGCATAGACTATAGTGTTATTTAAAAAACTATTATACGATTGTCTATGAAACATATGTTCTGTAATAAATTCCATTCGTTCGCACTTCGTCTCACAAAAAAACGTTGTTTGATTTATAGGTTATGGGCCCAGCGACTTAAAGTATTCAGTTTTATTAGTTTTGTAGTTTAATTCTCGAGTAAAAGTAGTGTAAACATAGTTAGCAGTGTTATTCAGTATTTGCAATAAAAGTTTGCAAGAATGGCAGCGAACTACCTAGTAAATGTTCCCAAGCTAAAAGGGCGGGAGAACTACAACGAGTGGACCTTCGCGGCGGAGAATTTTTTGATCCTGGAGGATAAGTTACACTGCATCAAGGCAGAAACCGGGAAAAAAATAGAAGCCGCAGACGACGCGAGGACCAAGGCAAAATTAATAATGACGATAGATAGTGCGTTATATGTACACATCAAAGACGTGAAGACTACGTTGGAGCTATGGGATAAATTAAAGGCATTATTTGACGATTCAGGATTTACACGAAGAATTACTCTTTTTCGTAATTTGATATCGATTCGCCTAGAAAATTGTGTTTCCATGCAGTCGTACGTAACGCAAATCGTCGAAACAGGACAAAAGTTAAGTGGGACAGGATTTAACATCAGTGATGAGTGGATTGGTTGTTTATTGCTAGCGGGGCTTCCTGAAAAATTCATGCCCATGATAATGGCGATTGAGCATTCAGGCATAAAAATCACAACGGACGCCATTAGAACAAAACTCATGGATATGGTGGAAACGGAAGTGAGCGGTCAATCCGATGATGTCAGTGGTGCATTCGCAAGCAGTACGCAGAAATGGCAACATAAGAAAAATAATAAATCGTCTATGACCAACGCGCAGAAATACCAATCGAACGAACGGAACGCAACGAAAACAAACGTCAATGTCAATGGTGGCGCTAAAAGTCATGTCAAATGCTACCGGTGTAAACAACCAGGTCATTACAAGAATCAGTGTCCAAATAATGATAATACCAATACGAATTCGAAAGAAATACAACGTAAACAAAGTAATGCGTTTAGTGCGGTGTTTCTAAATGGCAAATTCAACAAATATGATTGGTACATTGATTCAGGCGCGAGCATGCATCTAACAGCGAATGAACAGTGGATTGAGAATGCTATTTATCACAAAATGAAGGATATATGTGTTGCTAACAGCGAGAGGTTGCAAGTATTATGTTCCGGAGATGTGACCATTTTAACTAAAACTGATGAATGTGAATTTGAGATACCAGTCAAGGATGTATTATGCGCTCCAGGATTGACTACCAACCTATTGTCAGTGAGCCAGTTAATAAAGTCCGGTAATACAGTTCAGTTCACGACAAATGGCTGTGAAGTATACAATAGAAACAGTGAATTGGTGGCCACAGCTGTGTTAAATAATGGAGTGTACAAGTTGATAGTACCTGATAGTGTGGTGGCTAATTTGACTGCATCAGGGATCACTTGGCATCGCCGATTAGGTCATGTAAATAGTAAGTACCTAAATAAAATGACAAGTGCTGTAGAAGGAATGAACCTCCAAGAAAAAGTTGATATTAACAGGATGTCATGCACAATTTGCTGTGAGGGTAAACAGTGTCGTTTACCATTCACAAATGAAGGTTCAAGAAGCGAAGAATTACTGCATTTAGTTCACACTGACATATGTGGACCTATGGAGTATGAATCACTAGCAGGTTCCAGGTACTTCATATTATTTATAGATGACTTTAGTCGAATGATACATGTCTATTTTATTAAACATAAAAGTGAAGCACTCAGATGTTTTTCAGAGTTTAAAGCAAAAGTTGAGAAACAAACTAATAAGAAAATAAAGATATTGAGAAGTGATAATGGGTGTGAATATTGTAACAAAGAATTTAACTCATTTCTCAAGAAAGAAGGTATCATTCACCAAAGGAGTAATCCATATACCCCCGAACAAAATGGCTTGTCAGAACGGAATAATCGAACAATAGTAGAGAAAGCCAGATGCTTATTATTCGATGCGAATATGGAAAAACAGTTTTGGGCAGAGGCTACCAACACAGCTGTATATTTACAAAATCGTACTGTTCTTCCTGCATTGAATGAAAAGACTCCTTATGAAGTCTGGACTGGATGCAAACCTGACATAAGTCACTTGCGAATATTCGGAAGCAAGGTCATGGTTCATGTGGCTAAAGAGAAGCGCCAGAAATGGGACAGAAAGTCAGAGGAGCAGATACTGGTTGGTTATCCAGATGACGTTAAAGGTTACCGAATATATAACCCTAGAACAAAAAAAGTGACAACAAGCAGAGATGTAGTAGTCATGGAAGATGAGAATAATCTTGTCAGTATACCAATCATTGAAAACTCAAGTTCAGTGGGGGGGACAGTTGTTGATAGCAGAAATTCTAATGAAAAAACTATGGATGAGGATACACTTCTTGAAACATCAGATAACTCAGATGATACTTTTGTTCCTAGTGAGTATGAGGATGCTGATGACTCACCTGAGCAGCGTATCAGACCCAGCAGAATCAGAAGAAAACCAGAAAGGTATGGAATGTCAAATATGTGTATTCCAGAGGAAGTGTTTGATGATGCTAATGGATTATGTCTGGAAGAAGCGCTACAAGGAGGAGAAAAGGAACAGTGGTTACAGGCAGTGAAAGAAGAACTTAAATGTTTTGAGGACAATCATGCGTGGGAGCTAGTAGATATGCCAAAGAATGATGAAACTGTAGTGAAGTGTAAGTGGGTGTTACGTAAAAAGATGAACAGTGATAATAGTGTTCGTTACCGTGCCCGCTTGGTAGCCAAGGGCTATATGCAGAAGCAAAATGTGGACTATTCAGAGATCTTTTCGCCAGTAGTAAGGCATTCAACTTTAAGATTACTGTTTGCATTGTCTGTAAAACTTGGTTTAGATGTTACACATCTTGATGTCACTACAGCATTCTTGAATGGGGACCTTGAGGAGACAATTTATATGGAAATACCAGAATGCTTACCAAATTCTCAAAATAACTATAATAATAAAGTACTTAAACTGAAAAAGGCAATCTATGGTCTAAAGCAATCCTCAAGGGCCTGGTACAAGAAAGTTGACGAATGTCTTGTTGGCAATGGTTATAAACGCTCTAAACTAGAACCATGTTTGTACACTAAGATTAAGGATAAAAAGAGAACGATAATAACATTGTATGTCGATGATTTTTTTGTGTTTACAAATGATGAAATTGAATGTAATAACTTAAAAAAATTATTGTCTTCAAAGTTCAAACTAAAAGATTTAGGACAAGTTAAAAATTGTTTAGGAATGACTGTTAATATTGATAAGGTTAGTGGCACTGTTACATTGAGCCAAGAGAATTATATCAATCAGTTATTGAATAGATTTAACATGACAGATTGTAAGCTAGCTGATACACCTTTAGAGTCCAAATTGAATATTAATTTAGGAAATAAAAATTGTGATAGTGGAATACCTTATCAGAAACTAATAGGTGGGCTCATGTATTTGGCAGTACTAACCAGGCCTGATATTGCATATTCAGTAAGTTTTCTCAGTCAGTTTAACAATTGTTATGATAATTTAACTTGGGCTTATGCAAAAAGAGTTTTAAAATATTTAAAAAAAACTACATATTATGGGTTAAAATATACTAGATGTGGTAATGATAAATTAGAAGGGTATGTTGATGCAGATTGGGGAAACAATATTATTGACAGGCGGTCTTACACAGGTCAGTGTTTCAAATTAGCTGGTAGTATAGTGTCATGGGAGGCTAAAAAGCAAAAAACAGTTGCTCTGTCAAGCACAGAATCTGAATACATGGGCATAGCAGATGCTTGCAGGGAAGCAATTTATTTGCATAATTTGTCAAAGGAAATTATTAATGATTCCTATACAATAACTATATTTAATGATAATCAGGGTGCACTTAAGCTGTCTTCAAGTAATGGTTTTAATAAGAGGACCAAGCATATTGATATTCGCTACCATTTTTGTAAAGACTGTATCGCTGATAAAATTGTTGAACTAAGATATTTGGAAACAGCTGAAATGCCAGCAGACCTGTTCACTAAAGGTTTGGGTAATACCAAGCATTATTATTTTTTGCAGTTATTAGGTATACAGGATGTAAAGGTAATATGATTGTTTTGTTTAATTTAGATGGGGTAACATATTGTGGGCATCTATGTTATTTTGATAAGTGGGGGTGTTAGTATTGTATCAAAATACCAGTAATGCCATAGCATAGACTATAGTGTTATTTAAAAAACTATTATACGATTGTCTATGAAACATATGTTCTGTAATAAATTCCATTCGTTCGCACTTCGTCTCACAAAAAAACGTTGTTTGATTTATAAATACAATTAGCTTGAAATTGTTTTCATATTTTTTCTCGTATAGAGAACAAATTAATTTCCAGCAGAACAAAAACGTTGCACTCCCAGTGATGGATTGCACTTTTTTCTGGCACACAGTGTACACAGAACTAACAAGTTAAGCCACTGTTTGTGTTCAGAATACAATGCAGTGCAGATTAACAGGCATGATATACATATGTGAAGTGTCTAACGTAAAAAGGGTATATAAGTTATGGTTGCAGACGATTGACGTTGACGACACCATCACCACATCAACGCTCAGATCCGCATCCGCATCCGCGGAAGTAAAAAAATCTGCATCCGCAAAATTCCTGGTTAAAATGATTGAAATTTGCTGACCTATTGGGTGCGTTGGGTAAGTAGCCAGGAATGGGGACAATTGCTTTTGAAAACGGGATGCTGTTAGGGAACTTGTCCAAGTTACGAGATAATTATGTGCTTACGTACGGTCGCTAGTAGCCTTTCATTGGTTCCCCCTTTTCTAAGTTATTTAAACCCCAATTAATGCAGCTGTGTACATCCGGGTAAATTACATTTTTTGCAAACAGCTCAGCTATCAACAACACTACTAGGTCTCAGTTTAGCACTTATTACGTATTTATTTAACCTTTTGACCGCCACAGCATAAACACACGCGCGTGCCCTCTACGCCAAGCCACAATTTCATCTACTATTTTGTCACATATTTGTGTCGTTTGGCGTACAGTGCACGCGCTTGATTGTCACGTATATGTGACAATGGCGTCCAAAAGGTTGAATGTCACCTGTAGTATGTTAAAAGGAGCATAATTGGTAAATATTTTCGTCATCATCTGCCTTGCCTTTTCCCAACTGTGTTGGGGTCGGCTTCCAGTCTGACCGGATCGAACTGAATACAATACCAGTATTTTACATGACGTGACTCCCTATATGACCTCCACAACCCAATTAGTACTAGGTAATACAACACAATACCCCTTGGTAAGACTTGTTGTATGACTTTCGAGCCACTGACTACCTGTAAAGACTGTCAAAGATCTACAAATGACAGCTGGAACCAGCGACTTAACGTGCAAGCATGGAGGAAACTCGGAATGCCATAGGTGGGCACCCATCCACGGACCAACTTAGGCAAGGGCAGCTTAACCTGAAGCTCGAAACAAGCGACTGTTATTATTTCGCCACGAGCTCTTCAACTAGTAAATCTTTTAACTACGGCAAAAGCTCTCTTGTAAAGCGCGCATCGACTTTCGATTTTAACAAGAACACTTTAAAAAACTTGCTAAAAAATTCTTGAATAACAGAATTTTCCTTCATTTTCTTGCTAACTTTTGTATGCTGTTCTCAATACTTACGTTACTAGAACTGCTAGAACTTAAGTAAACTACGTGGTTTAAGATGAAACCAACCCTTAGCTTAGAGTTCAAACTTACTCTTAATACTTAGTAAATAGCGAGTTGTGTATTGCAATGTTTAACTAGAACTTGTTGCTACGGAAACCTAAGTTAACAGTTAGACAGCCTAGTTTTACAAGCTAGACGTGACGATAAAGTGCTGATACAATGTTTCAGACCACGATTTTTTAATAGATTCAGTTTAAGTGAGGCTGCAAGATGTAAAATTAAGTTTATGAAAGTCTGTAGAACTGCCGCGACGTGAATGATCCTTACTTAATTTTTATACTAACCCAAAGTCAATGTATAAAAATAATTTATTTGTACTAAACATGCGGTAGATACCAAAGACGATATTTGATAGGGTAAAGACACGCATATTGTCGTCAATAAACAAGACTGAAAAGTAGATAAAGACCTGAGAGACGATGGAGTGTCTGAAGGAGGATATGGCTAGAAAGGCGGTGACTGATGAGCTGACGAGTTATAGAGAAGTATAGAAGAAGAAGATATGCTGCACCCGACCCTAAATGAATAGAGACAAGGGGAGGAGACTGAAGATTATGATGGAACAAGCCGGTAAATTCAACAAATAATTCCTACAAATGAACACAAGCTAACCAACGGTCAGCTTATCTAGATTCACTTGACCTAGGTCTCTTTTCATTAGCCCTAGTCGTAATGTCCATTTTCCCAAACCCTACCTAAAGATGGGATTACAGCACTAAACGAAATTCAATTTTATCAAGCAAAAAGATAATGTCTAACTTATTTTCCAACTAAAGATTCGTTTTACAATATACCTCCTCGATTTTCGGTCGCAGAATTTAGAGGATATCGTGTAATACGGTACGACACCGTATTCGAGTAATATTGGCCAAGCGTGGTGGAAATATCGGAAAATACCGGCATGACTTGACTACGGTTACCATATTGTAGTGGCAATGGCGAGACATTTAGAACCCTATTCTTGGCACGGTGGATACTTTGATGCATTGAACTTTTTGAAAATATGGAGACGTTCCGAGGCGTATTTACAAAATATTTAGGGCCTTATCACACTAGCAAGTTGCAAGCGAGTGGAAAGCGGGGCGAGGGCGCAGCGAGCTGGCCGCGAGTTCGCAACGTGTGCGCGGTGTAAGTAAAACAATATGTATGATTGTACAAAACGCGGATTGCACACCGCGATCGCGCTGCATGTTGCGAACTCGCGACGAGCTCGCTGCGCGCTCGCCTCGCTTTCCACTCGCTCGCAACTCGCTAGTGTGATAAGGCTCTTATTATTTAATACGCAACAAAATGCAATCCAAGTCTACTAAAAAATACTATTGTACTACTTGTAACACCATCTATGCAGTAGCAAACAAGATGGCAAACCGATCGAAGGCATCAAGTGTACGTATACAATACAATTTAATGTATTTACTTCTTTATTCCAAAAAAGTCCGAGTATTTCACTTTTTTAATCATTTTTTGGTAACCTTTCTTAAAAAAACTCTTAGCCAAATTTTCCGGTCAAATAACAAGGCACAGACAGAGTCCGGAAGAAAGGCTTAAGATCCGGATATATCCGGACGGATGGTTACCCTAGTATGACGTCACAGGTAGGATATTCAGAGGCTTATGAGTTAAAGGAGGCGCAATATCTAAAGATTAAAAATGATATTTTAATATTTGAGAAACTGCTGCTATGTAGATGTTTTGAAGCGATGGAATTGGCTTTTTTATTCGAAATACATTTTCTCGTCAATTCAGCTCTTAATGGGAAAATTATCAATAAACTTCAGTAGTTATCTAGATACTTATTATTGGTTTCCGGGGTCGTTTTCTTTCCAAATATTGTTAGGAAAGTTGGTTATCTGTATTTCATTGCCATGAAGAATATTTTTCAAATAATTTTCTTACTATAGGCGTAATATTAGGTACCTACTCGTAGTTCGTTAAGTGGGCGTGATGTTACATGTTTTAATTACCTTTACATTCTATTGCATGCTAATTCAAAGCACATCATCACTATAAATAAGATATCCTTGCCCCTTATCAGTTACTGATTAAATATAGGCATTAACTGGCCAATATTGGTCTGAATTAACTCCCTATCTTACGCAGATAACCGAGGATTAAGCCAGATATGTGCTTAACGAGAGATTAGATATTATGAAGAGTGAAAATAATCCTTATGAAGATAAACATAGGGACTTTTATCTCTATTTACTATGTGTAGTAGCAAATGTTGTTATAAGCCAATCATAGATAGTACGGGTAAATTAAATATATGCATTTGTTATTGGTATTGGGTGTCTTTGCATTGAAACGTAGCTGATATGGATAAGTCACTAATGAATGTTACATGTCTTAAAAAGATTTAACTATCTTATTAAATAAGCCCACACAGACTACATACAGATACTACGTATTAAGCCAAAATGTTGGACTCCTAGATTAGCTTAATCGGGCAAAAGATAAGTGGAGCTTAAATCTTTATGAAAGTTTAGTATTTATTATCTTGGCTGGGCAACCTAAGAGTCATAAGACTTTTGCTCATTCACTGCTGGAATTTCAACACGAGACGCGAATCCAGCTTTAGAAGTACAAGTTTTATAATGGATGTTAAAATAACTTTTAAGAAACCGAAATCCATTTATTCATCTCGCCATTGTGATATTTTTTAAATTCTAGCTAGACCATATCTAGAAACCTGCTGGTTACGGAGATATTGGAGGTCAAAGTTTATCTTAAACACAATTTTTTTGTGTTATAACTTTAGTTAAAAAACCATAACCCCTGTACTATTCAATGGATCCATCAGCACAATGGTTTAACATAACATTAATTAACATTACTCATTAAATTTTGTTTGACGTGTAGGTGTCACTGGCGTTAGTGCAAACGGGAACTAGTCATTCACAAGAGCCTGACATAAAGAAATCTAGACACGGAATGAAGACCCGGATTTTCATACATAAAGCGCAACTTATAACTTCTAATATATGATTCATTTACCAGTACCGTTATACTTACCGATAAAAGTATATAGAATAGTTAACAAAGCTTTAGAAATTGCTGGAACATTGGACAATAATATTAACATTCGTAAGCATTTATAATTTAGAGTAGGTTTACTGCCTACTCCACTGACAGACCGTAGGTGTTCGGTGTTCCTGTTACTTGTTAATTGTCTAGGGTTGGCAAGTTAGCCTGCATCACTGTTTCATTTGATTTGATTGCGTATTTAGATTGGGAACTCTGGTAAAGTCCAAAATCTTCTCAGCACGGCTTCTTCATACTTTTCTATTACTTACTCGTCATCTCAACAGTCATCTCCTTTCTAGCCATATCATCGTTCCCACAGTCCATCCATCGTTTTTTTGGTCTTTCTCTATTTATATAGCCATCTACATTCATACTTAACATTTTTTTACTAGATTTTCCTAATTCCTCCGCACCTCACGTCAAGATATCACGATAAGTTTTCAATCAGCCGAAATACGTCTACTGTTCTACAGGGAGGTTTATGTCGAGCAGTAGACATATGCATTTACACATACATACATATACATTGACAGGCCTGTTGGTCTAGTGGTTAGTGACCCTGACTGCTATGCCGGAGGTCGTGGGTTCGATTCCCACCCAGGACAAATGTTTGTGTGATGAGCACGATCATTTGTTCTGTGTCTGGGTGTAATTTATCTATAATATGTATGTATTTAGAAATACATAAGTATGTTTATCAGTTGTCTAGTACCCATAACACAAGCTCTGCTTAGCTTGGGACTAGATGGCGTTGTGTGATAGTTGTGGAATATTATTATTATTATTATTATTATTTCGGCAAGCGGTGCTATACGGCCATATCGACTAGTCCTGTGCTGCCCAAATACTCCTTTTTTTGTTTTTTTTTTTTCGGATGGGAAATCATCAAATAACTCCACCCACTCTGGGCGGAGCGGGAGGGAGTGTCAGACTTTGACTAAACCCATCCATGTTCCTTCCTCGTCTATTATGTTCCGGAGCCACGGTATCTCTTTCGAACAGTCCCGCAGCCCCGGCAGGATACATTGTACTCCAGCAGTCCCCATCAAGTCATGGGTCCTACCTTGTGGGGAATAAAATTGTTGGTTGTGTTTTTGGAAAAGACGCGAGGTTTTTTTTTGAGTGGCCTCCCGCATATCAACCAATGAGGCTGGCTTCTGCTTAGCCAGACTATCCTGTGGGTGCCTTCAGTGTAAGGTAAAAAAATGTTGTCCAGCCAAAGAAATGTTGAAAGGCTTTTCATCTTTTCTTTAAAATAGTCTCCAGTATTGGGGAAACATAATTGCAGTTTCAGAACTCTACTAAATAGCCTTCAGTTAAATGTCTCTCTACGTCTCCGACATCCTAATTAACATGAACGAAACTACAAAGCTGAATCAAAGCACTCAACAACATCACAATTAAACCGTAACAACAATTACATCTCAACAATGTGTCGCAATTCTCTTCATTTCTTTGTGACAATTCTCGTCTTCACTGTGTGACAACCCTGTCACTCACACTCATGACAATTATAGCACATTTTAGCATACAATACAGTTGTCTACAACTCGGTTCGCTTTGTAGGTCACTGGATTGATTGCTTGTTACCCGTTGTCGCCTGGGTTACTTGCGTATCATTATTTATTGACAATAAATGTTGAAGTGGTCTCGTGAGTCGTCAGTCGGTCAGCGTCGAAGATTAGTGTTGAGTTCGATTGTTTATGGTATTAATTACTGTGACATCAATTATTGTTATTTAAATTGCGTATAACTATCGCTTTATTGAATTTGTGCACCCGTATCTATAAACAGTCAAAGTACGAGTAAAAGTCTTTATTTAAGATACGATTGTTATTCTTTAGTTTAGCATTTTTAAACACCGTTTTAAGCTATCACGGTTCAGCTTGAAGTTAGAACTGTAAAAAGCTAGAATTTCTTTCTTCGTTTAAATTCTTGTATGTGCATAAAATGTTTGCATAAGTAATAACTCAAACTCAAGTAATTACTTTAACTTGACTATAGACACGGGTGGTAGTGTTCCAAAGAAAGAACCTATTTTAGGAATCAACACTATATTTTGAGATGTTTTGTCAAAATGAAATTCATATGAAAACCCTTAAGCACAATCAAATATATGATGTAATACTTGTTGAACTCCTCAGTAACGTGGAAAGCGCACAGCTTTTTAACTATTTCCCAATTCGTCTTACGGATGTATGCAGGTAAGTAAGTATGTCTATCTAATACCTGCCACTAGACTGACGTCATTTCCAAGCCTTTCAATTCTTCATCACAGTTTCTAAAGAATCACAGTCATACAATAATTAGTCTCTGTAACAATCGTTTTATCACAGGAGAACGTGACTGCCTCCGTATTAACAGCTTGCTATGAGTATTTAGCACTTGTTAGTGTTGCCAGATAATAGCAGTACATTGTGGTTCATTATATTATTAGTGAAGGTAAAGGTTGGACTCGTAAGATGTGTATCATGAGGTTGAATAGTATAGAAGTTTACTTGCATAGAATGTAGGCGTTGCAGATGGGAAAGGAGCATCATTGAGATGTAGGTATTCGGCTATATATTTATGTAAATCCAGCATATTATTGTTTGATTTTTGGGTTCGTTAGTCATAGGGGGTAAATTAAGTAGACAGATGTAGGTACTATTGGGAATACATAACGAAAATTTTATAGTTTTCTTTAGGCTTCGTAGAGAACTCTAAAAAGAAAACCCCATGGAGGGTCACAAACAGCATAAGTTATGTTTGAAGAATCACCAGTATCTTTGCGCAACAAGATCAACCCAATTAGAATTAAAATCCTTCGTCTATTCAACAGCAAAGGTTAGCATCTAAAGGCAGCATAAATAAACCATCCCTGTCGGCCGAGAAATATTATCTTCACCCCGGAAAGGCAGCAGAATACTAACATATGTTACGAACTACGATATAATAGTGACATGGGGCGTTTATTAAAGTTTAGAAGCGCAAATGGGGCCATTTGGAGTAGTGGAAGCAATCAGTTTATAGCGGTCCGCGGCTAGAAGTTATTGATGTGCGGTCTGCGTCGAGTCGACGGGCCCCGAACGGATCGTGCTGCGTTTAGACTTGATGGTTACTTGAGCTAGAAGCTTGCTGTCCTATAGAGAGCATGACAATTCTTTAATCGAATTTGGAAGTTGTGTTACGCAAGAATATTATAACGCTCCCGAAGTAGATGGGAGGATATTTTTAGATCATCTTCTACTAACTTCGAAGACTTTATTTGCAGTTTGCAAAGTTCTCTATAAAATTGGATTGCACACTTGAGCTCATATTCTACATGCTTGCTATCTCGGAGCTAGGAGGATGATATTGTACCCTTAATAAGATATTCCCACGCTTCATGCAGGAGGGTGTGAGCCCACACGTATTGATAAGTCCTGGCGGAAACAAGTCTTTTGTTCAATAGTTCCGTTTATGGCCTTTGTCTTCTTAATTACATAGGTGCAGAGCTGCAAGGATATTTTAGTGCTCCAAGGGGAACGGGGACACACATTTTGAATAACAAGATGGGGGTTAGTTCCGATTTAGCCACTTGCCAAAAGAATTATGAGCAGTTTTACCTAGCTAGAGCTACTAGCCGAGCTTTGCATAGCAATGTCATTTTAGCTTGTAACGAGGTATATGTTAAAGTGATGATATCAATTAATAGCAATTTTAAGTGATGAAATGACATGAGTCAGATAATAAGCTAATTCGTTATCGTAAGCACCTGATACAGGATATAAGTTTGTTGGTTCTGTTACTCACTTTGGCACTTGATGATACATTTTATTAACGTTAGTCAACTAGATAAACGTCTTATCTAGCCTTAACAGTCCATGAATCATAAATAATTTACATCCTTGACTTGAAAACATAAAGTCCAGTTTACGACCGACAGAAAAGACTTGAAAATATTCGTTATTAAATCTACTAGAGCCAGCTACTGTCGTGTTCTAAACGAGTCTCAAACACAGCTTAAGTGGATCATTGATCAGCTGATAGATGTGTTTTGTCACATCGCGCGAGCCTCGGATACTGCGGTGTTGCAAGCCACGGAGTGATTATAGGTCAATTTGTACTACACACTGTAACACTAGTTCTTATGGTATTTAACTTAAGAACATATTATGAGAGAAGTTACACTCTGTACATTATTTAGAAGTAACCATCAAGCCTTATTCCTCCAAGAGTAAGGTTAGGTAACCTCCGAACCGGGGATCGCACATAGTTCCCATGATCCCCTGTGCATGTGTAGGAAGGGAACACCGGGGTGGTTTTTAGTCGGTTAGAGTCCCACAAACCCCTCGGAGGATATCCGTGTGGATTATCCACCCCACCAACCAAAAAAAAATTACACCCGAATACTGAAAAGTCACTCAATATTCAAGTAGCACCAAGAGTGACGTTTGGCCATACGAAATTTAAAGTTTAGGAGGTTCTCAAATGTTAAGTAGCCCTGAAATTTTGAGTGACGTTTCACTATTCGGGGGTTAGTCTAGGGTTCCCCTTATGCATCGAACCCAGGACCTCAAGCAGTACCTAGTGCTTGCCACCACTAGGCCAATGAGGCAGTCCAAAAATCACTAAATTAAAATTGAAAGTTTATTTGAAGGTTATGACTTTCTCTGTTCCAAAAAGGCGTTAAGTCTAAGACTGTTTCGAACCACAAATTCCATGACTGGGTTTTTTCTAATCGCATCGCATGCACATCCAAAACTTACACGGTATCTCAAAAATTCTTGTTCACTGACATGAATGAGCGTTTTCCATCAATGAACGCCACATCCGCGAGGCGTCGTAGATGGAGAAAGTTGTGTGATGAATGAGATGTAGTAATGTAGTATCGATGCGTATGCGCATGTACCTACGTATGTGAGAGTTTCTAAGGCCCATGTGGCCGATGGGGGCCCAAACCCGCCATAGTGTGAATTGGAATTGTATTGAGAGGCTATTGTGTTCTACTTACCTTGGATGTTGTCTTGTATGGGGTGGGGTTATGACACCATCATTTTGTTACATCAACGTCCATGTTTGATGATGTGGTGGCGTTTAGTAAAAGACATTTGACTAAATCAAATCTGCGAATCAACCAAATGTAGGTAACACATTGGTTAGACGTCTTGGCAATTGCAATAGTTTGGCAGAAATTGACCTCGTAGTTTGGAAAATAACGTAAGATACGCCATCTTACATTATCTTCCAAACTACGAGGTCAATTTCTTTATTCCCAGGTATTCATTGTCGATTCAAACTTAAAATGAACCTCCGAGTGTCACAATTGTTCCGATAATTAAATCAATGAAATGCTT
The DNA here is from genome assembly GCA_950022955.1 of Xestia ashworthii. Lineage (NCBI taxonomy): Eukaryota > Metazoa > Arthropoda > Insecta > Lepidoptera > Noctuidae > Xestia > Xestia ashworthii. The sequence continues at coordinate 20,768,824 of OX465555.1, forward strand.
TAACGACCACGCTTTTGTGTATTTTGTTGATTTCATGATTTAAGTCTCGTTAATGATATTTACGATTGCCTAGTTGAAAAAACTACTTAAAACAACAATGTAAACTTTATTCTACATTTAAAATAAAACATCATCATCTGCCTGGCCTTTTCCCATGACGTTGAAGTTGGCTTCCAGTCTAACCGGACGCAGTTGAATACCAGTGTTTTACATGGAGCGACAGCCTAGCCTATCTGACCTCCACAACTCAATTAGTACTAGGTAATACGATAGCACTCGGTAAGATTGGTGGTCAGACTTTCAAGCTAAAACAAAACATAGTAACAAAATTTTCCTGTCAAAGCAATCAGGAAAAGTTTACAACTTAGATATTTAAGTACGAAACATTTTGTCCTACTTAACGTAAACAGTTAATGGAATACCATACTAAGGTATTATAATGTATGGGCCACGACATTGCTGTTAGGGACACCATATTAGGGAGTTATTTTAGGATAGAATTTAAATGACTGCTTTAGTTGTATTTAGGAGACTTGTATTATATTGAGGTGGGGTTATTATGGTGAAATGCGGGTTAGCTTGATATGACCCGTCCATTTATTTGAGACATAATTGCTGGTGATTATTTTAATTACCCTCCTTTATTAACAAGGAGGAATAATTAAAATAGATAGCGTCAAGTTTCACAAGCTTCCTTATTCTTAATTAAAATACTGTTTTAAAAACAGTACTACCGTTTTTATTACTTTTCAGTAACAAAAAGTTCTTTATCATCTTGCCAAAACATTACAAGAAAAATCTTTTTAAGTCAATTTAAAAATAACAATAGTTTTTGTGCTAGTGCCTAGTGTTTACGGAAGAATACGTTAAACATGCTAATTACTTCGTTAAGCACTTAACATGTACTTACTGCGCAGTATGTAGATTAATTTATTAGCTCATCCTCGTCTACGCCGCCATCTTAGTGTTTTATTTTCCGTAACGAAAAGATTACGAGTAAAAACATCCGGGAAAATATACCAGGATACAAAAAAATGTTTATATCGCTGGACATTACACACAGCGCCATCTAGTAACACACTAAGCAAGGCTTGTGTCGTGGTCACCAGACAGTTGATATACTACATAAACTTACACTTTTTATTTGTTAATACGTACTTATCATACAAATAAATATCCATGACTCGGAAACCAATGTCCATGCTCATCGCACAAACATTTGCTCCTACCGGTGTTCGAACCCGGGACCCTAAGAACGTAAGGCAGCCTCACTACTGCTCCATTCGGGTCGTCGAAGACTAACAGATGTTTGTTTTAAAGAATACCAAGATTATGTATGGTTTATTGAGTCATCATCAGTATTCATCATAATTTGCTTGCCCTTATCTCAATTTGTTTGTGGTCAGTGCAGCATCTTTTCTTCGCCCATACCTACTTATCTATTAGTCCTCTCATGTGTGGTGTGACTTCTTTCTCTTTTCTTTCTTTCACTTCTTGGCGTTGTCACACAGGCCATCAATCTTTAGACCATTAAATTGCTTAATAAATAAACCTTAGACTAACTACTAATTAAAATTCCAAAATCTTTTGGAATTACAGCTGTACTTCATAATATAATTAGGTACTAAACCTAACAGTTAACTTCAACCCTAATTTACGACAGTCTCTCTCAGTCCATTAGTGTGGTAACCCTAATTGCCTAGGTCATAACAGGCAAATAATAACAATAACGGTGCAATGCGCCGGCGCAAGCCATCGCATCGCCTACATTTGATAACCATCGTGACGTTCGATTTGCACGAGCTCAATTGTTTTGTACCTGAAACCGTTGTTGATATATTACGAGTTCGTCTTCAGGGCTTTAAGTGGTGAACATTAGCGTCCAAGCTCTTTGTTTATAGGAGACGGTAGGTCTGGAGTAGTCTGGACTCCACCAAAGCGCAGAGGAACTGTGCAAGATTCAATCACAAGAGATAGGAGAGACGCGATAGATTTCAACCAATGTGATAGGTTGGTTTCTCTCCGCTCTGCTCGTCACCGTTTTGGGCCGGGCCTAAAACGCTGAGCATGCAACGGAAAATTTGTCCAAAACAAGCTATACATGAAAAAATTGCTTTAAATTTATTCAACGCACAATAGGCTTGTTAACTGAAAAAATCTAATTAGTCCGTCACTTAGATTATCAAAAAATATTTGACCCGTATTTTTTCTTTTGTCACATAAACCAAAATTGACGAAGATACGACGCATTTAAAATTCCCAATACGTCACTGTTCGGTATCATTCTTAGTGAGTTGATACCGAACAGTGACGTCACGAGCCCCCACTCCCGAGTTTTGATGCGTTTTATCTTTGTCAATATTCGATGATTTACAAAAACAAAAAATACGTGTCCATTATTTTTCAATACTCTAATTGACGGACTAAATAGATTTGCAATTTATTGAGGGTGGAAACAAGCCTATTGTAGGTACAGTAGGTACTTAAGCACTGCACGAGATCAGCTTCGTCTAAGCTCCAGTCGTTCCGAACTTTCATAGAAAGATCTACAAATATCCACATAATTATTGCAATGCACGCTGACGAGGCTGACCACTTTCTTATGTCAAAACATTTATAAAACTGACATTGCCTCCCGAATATCTAATATGAATCCTGCTGTAACACACGCTAGAAAAATAAAACGCTTTGAAAGTTGTCTAGGCCTTCAGTTAGTTCTGCTTACCGGCAGAAATAAGTACAATGGTAATGCCCTCCTAACATAGATATTAGACTCATTCAGCATTTTAAAACAGCCATTAAATCCAAGGTTTACCAATCATTCGAGTGCAAAAAAATAGAACTATCACCATTGATAATAACAAGTAGTTGTATTGTCCAAGTTAATAGCATTCACGACAGGGAAATCTCGGTCACAAGTCAGAAGTAAAGTTATAATTGATATCTGACCCTCAGGGCTGTTGTTCAACTGGGCGACTCTGATAATATTACAAGTTCTTCAATTCCTATTACTAAGACTGATTATTCCGAGGAGACTGGAATAATACTGCTTGATGGCATAAGGCTTGGCTATGGGACTCAGTTGTTTTGTTTCGTAAAACAATGTGATATCGGTCGTACTGACTACTTTAAAAAGAATCTATGAATGGATTTCTAAGAATAAAATAACGATAGGTCAATTCTGAATTCCTGGCAACAATGGCACTTTTCCGGAAATCTTTATTTTCCCGCGTATTTTTCGATTTCCATAAAGCTTTTAGTCAAAGCTTTTTCAACTAAAAGCTGTCAAAGTTCAGTAGTGAGTGTGTCTAACAACACAGGTTACGGCTTAGCTTTTTTCTGTTTAAATTGGACAATATTGGTGCATATGTTACCGGCCAAACCTGATTTCAGGAAAAACTAGTTTTGCCTAGGCTAAACTATACCGACTTGGGGCACCCCGACACGGGTAGATTAGGTTAGAAGGGTATGGAGGGGTCGAATGAGCGGGCGAAGCGAGCGAATAGACCCCGCCATACCCTTCGTGGTTACTTCTTTACAAACCATTCAGAAGTAGGAGCCCCGCGAAGCGGGGCTCCGTCGACCAGGTCTCCCTCGACTAGGATGCAAGAACGAGCTCAAGTTTCAGTTTAGCCTTGGCTAAACTAGTTTGTCCTGAAATCGGGTTTGGGCGGTAACACATACAATATTTTGGTACATTGATTAGGTTTTAGGGGTCTCCTAAAACCACACTGAATGTTGTAGATTTATACTACCATGGATATTGTATTGGTCAATCAAACTATAATCAACAAACAGAATTCGGCTAAGCAGAATCCGAAAAAAACGAAGTCTCCTATTTCTTAAGCTTAGTTATTACTAGCAAAACAAAAAGCTTATACTTATAATTTCATCGATATAATAGTAGATTGTATGACAAAGGAGCAAAATAATGTTTTGCTAGAGTGCTATTTTGAATCCAGGGCGAAGCGAAGTATTCTAGAATAGAATCCTGAGCGTAAGGAGCGATTCAAAGTACATCGCCTGAGGCAAAAATATTTTGCTCTCGAGTCATATAATCTATTTTTAATTTCCTTCTATGAGAAAATATTTCTCCTGGGATTTCGTAGATTAAGTTTTGTATGACGTTGTTAGCTTCTATTTTTATTGTTACAGGAATTAAAGCACTATCACTTTTAGAACTCGACGTAAAACTCATTTTTTTGCAAAATCCAATAAAGTCCATACCGATTACAAGAACTGAAGTAAATTGCGCGCTATTGTTTTTTTTTAGTAACCGCGCCTCCCCGCACTGTACAGCCAACACTTACAGCCAGTTTATACAATTTGCGTTCGATTTGAATAAACGATTCATGTTCCAAATTCAAATCTCATTAGTGCCAGCTAAAAAGTTTAATGGAGAAAAGAGCTACTTTGCTCCCGCTTATAAAGGAGCAAAACGCCACTTTTCGATTAGAGGGGATGAAAAAAATCTTTAAATTACGCCTAATAAACGGCCAAACAAAGTCTGTGTCCTGGATCAACACACAGAATAATTTTCATACAGTAACACGAAGTAATTCCCCGAGGTCCCGACTAAAACCGCGCTGTAACTATCATAAATGAACGATACTTAAAACAAAGTACAATTAAAAAGAGCAGTGTTAAATATTCATCCCATTAGCACAAAGGAGCTAGCAGATCCCTTCGACACAGGGTAACTAATTAAGTCTTTCCGCTAGGGATCGGAAACTTTTAACTAGCTGGAGTAACTAGCTTCATGTAGAAAAGTATTATAGTATTGGAGTACTGGGAATACTTATTATTTGTACTCTTTGGTTTTTGTACTCTCTGGAATTGTCTATGAGGGTCTAGGGGACGTTGGACTCTAGAAAAAGTGTAATTAAGTTTACTTAGGTGGGTTCATACTTCAGAGTTTTGTTGTAAAGCAATCTTAAGAAAAAAAAGACCTTTGAGTAAACATTTCAAATGGAGATCATTTAAAATACTGAAAGAAATATTACTTAATAATTAGTTTTAAGACAGACACGACCTGACTTTTTATTTAGTTACTTTTATCTAAAGATCTACATCTCAAGATCGAGCATTAATCTTTTGTCTTCACTTCTTTTACAAAAGATGCCGTAACAAATCGTAAAACACCAACTAAACGTAGGTCCCAACAGATCAGAAGACTTGAGTACGAATCCAGTGCGTGACAAAAGAATAAGAATAGTGGTTGATTACTTTTTACTTATAGAGTATTGCGTGAAAGAATGTTGAGGATGAGGAATACTGGAACGGAAACACAATACGAACGAAGTGATGGAAGGGACCTTCTATCTTAGTAATACGATACTCCTCGGCCTATAATACTGAGTGAATCAAAAAGGATTTGTGTTTAGTTGGAGCTATAGAACTCTGTTACTGAAGAAGCTGTATATTGTAAAATGCTAAACTTTGTAAGTTATTGGTAATCTTCGTAGCTTCGAAGATTTCGAAAATTCTTTTACTACCGGGAAGCTATAACATTGTCCCCAAAGTCTCATAGGCTTATACCCTGTTTTTTATGTTCTGTGCTTATACCGGATGTTTCCGTGTGATAATCACAAGCAAAGCCGTGCACAACAGCAAGTTATTAAATGTATAAAGTAAAAACATTTGAAAATTAGCAAGGACGATGTTCTAAAACCGCCAACTACATGTTGGAGTTGAACCACTAACTATATTGGGTGGTGTTATTTTAACGTACTTTAGAAATTATTAGTAACTTTGTCACTAACTATTGAGTGATGCATTCTTTTGAATGCCATACTTATCATGCTGGTATCCGTATAAAATGTTTGGGCGAATAATTCAAGCGTGAAGTGGAGAAATTCATATGATAACCCAAATGGGTTCCGAATTGAAAATAGATAATTTTCCGTGAAATATCGAAAGTTCTGTAACCAATTGGGTATTCATGGATGAGTTCGCCGGTCAATAATAATCGCAAATAAAGGGGTTTTCCGAAAGCCGTGTGTGAAGTTTAATTAGGTTTAGCAGGAAGGTAAACGAAATTAATTATTTTAGAGTGAAACCTGTATCATGAAAATTACAAATTACTGGGTAGGAAAGCTTCGCTGAAATTAATACGAATTTACAAAATCTGATCAAGAGAATCATTTATTTGTTTGTGTCTGATGAAAATGATGATGAAATCTAGATTTTGGCCATAGCGACTGCATTCGCTGGCTTTCTATGGTGGTTGTCGAGAGCTTTGGTGTGCTGCTCTTTTATGTGCTCTCAAGTGCATATCCAATTTTGGCCGACAACTTCGAACACAAAGCGAACATGTTAGAACACCATTGGGTGTAGCTGTAGATTATCTAGCTTTAAGATCATCACGTTTTAAAACTGCGATCTTTTTCTCTTTATAAAGGCCTGCAGATGCACATGACATCTTCACTCGGGCCGATTTTTGTGCCTACATACATAATCTACTTAAAGATTTGCGCAACCAATCAAGTATCGCCCAGTCAACCCAACATCGACAATAGCACTTAATTAACCTATAAAAACACCTAATAAAATAACATTTTAGTTAATCAAAACACCGCGTGTGGCTGATCAACCTTGCATAATTTCTTGGCGAATTTCATCCAATGATTGATCTACCCGCCGACTTTACAAACGGCTCGCGTTACATTTGTGACCAGCGGCCATGTTGGCAAAGATGGCGTCTATTGCAAAAGAAAACCGGTTACACAAACTTTGACCAAATTGGTCGTAGAATTGATTTGAATTTGTATGTAGGACGAAAGGTGTGTTTTGATGAGTTTGTGGATAATGGTATTGCTTATTTTTAATTTTAATTATGAGAAATGAGTATATAGTGTTTGGTAACTTTTCCATTCATCATTTGAAAAAAAAAAGATAAACGTCGGCGTGGAACACGAGTCTCTTCATAAATGCCATTAGGAGACATTGCTATTAATACAACGTTCATTATACTAATTGGTGTTGCCATTTTCTCCCGACATCCGACATATGTTCACAGGCGAGACTACATGGTAACTTTGCCCACCTAATAATTGTATCAAATTAAGGCTTTATGACACCTAAACGTGACTTTAATAGGGAATATGAATTTAAAAAATCTTCGTTGAAAGAGAGTCTTCATATTTTAGTATCTTGTTTCCTAAAAAGGAAAACAGTCTTACAAAGGGCCCTTAAACTCAAGTGACAGTCATTAGGCACACATGGCATGCGAATAAATCTCCTTAATTTACCAATGTTTGTAAGTAAATGAGGATATATTGTTTGAAATAAAACTTGGAACGTTACATCAAGTAACTGGGCATATAAATAGGATAACGACTGTCAAAGATCTGCAAATGACAGCCGGGTCCAACTGCTTTACGTGCTTTCCGAGGCACGAAGGCAACTCGGTATGTAATCGTTTTAAATTTTGCTCCGTAAAATAAACATAAAAGTGGTCAATATTTTCCACAAATAAAAGTGTTATATATCCCCGTAAAGCCTTGTTTACGGACTATCCAGTGGTGTTTACATCATATCGTGATTCTTGTGCGTTTGTGAGTAATAAGCAAATTACCTTCAAAATTTTATAACGACTGCGTTGTTGTTACGTTACCTAGGGTAACCCGCGAGTTGCTCGCTTTTACGTACACACACTCGGCGCTTACATGCATGCTTGCTTGCCGTTTAGCTCTCCAACTACTTCAAGCTTTATGCCGCATATTAATAAATGTCTTTAGCTACAAACAGCAAAAGACCGATAAAATTGATACACGTGCGCGCCCGTCCAACAATACTGAGAATCTCCGTCACTCAACGGATCGAAAACAAACTTCAAGCCCCACAACTATTCCTAAAACTTCTGGCTCTCAAAACACTCCAGCCGATACGATGAATGTGACCCTAAGGAAGAAAAGTAATCAGTCCATGTCTACCTCAAATATTCAGGAACAATGTTTTAATAACAATAATCTTAGAGACATAATTAAGGAAGAATTGGCCGCTGCTTTCAAGTCATCTTTTAAAGAATTACTTTTGGAGCAATTGAAAAATATTCAAGGAGAAATATCGGAATTCAAAGTTTCGCTTGGGTTTTTCAACGAGCACTTTGAAGACTTCAAAAAACGCTTTGATGAAAAGGAAACCCTTATAAACCAACTGCGCAACGATAATGCAACCCTCCAGCAGAGTGTTAGTGAACTTACCACACGATTATGTATCGTAGAACAAAACATGCGTGAAAGCAACGTGGAAATTAATGGTATTCCTGAGGATAGGTCTGAAAACCTAGTGCAAACGCTGCAAAAGATCGCAAAGGTGACTTGTTGTGAAATTGGCGACAGTGACGTTATGCAAATCACAAGAGTAGCCAAACTGAATAAGGAGAGCAACCGTCCGCGCACTGTGATCGCTAAGCTCCGCAGCCCTCGCCAGCGTGACAATCTTCTAGCTGCTGTAGGAAACTTTAACAAAAAACACCCCTCGGACAAATTGAGCTCGCATCACCTAGGCCTACATGGTAACAGAGTGCCTATTTTTGTAAGCGAGCATTTATGCCCTACTGGTAAGCAACTTCATGCAGCAGCACGGATATTGGCTAAGGAGATGTCATTTAACTTTGTCTGGATACGTAATGGGCGAATTTTTGTACGCAAAGATATTTATTCGAAGCCTATCTACATTCGCAATCACGATAGCTTAAATTTAATGAAAACGACAGATATAGCTGTTTAGAATTTAGTTTACTTCTGTCTCTATAATAGTGTTCTTCGCGTTATTTGTATTCGCAATGTTTGATATTTATTATCAAAATGTTCGTGGAATTAGAACTAAAACTGAAGATATCTATAAAAACATTCTACTTACTAGCTATGATGTAATTGCATTTACTGAATCTTGGCTAAACTCTAATGTATGTAATGGAGAGTTCATTGACCCGCGGTACACAGTATATCGTAGAGATAGATTAAGTTCTAAAGTATCCAAAAAAGATGGGGGAGGGGTTATGGTTGCTGTTTCTAGTAAAATTAAATCTATACGAATGAAAAGCTGGGAAAGTGATTTGGAAGATTTATGGTTATATATTGAGGTAACTGTGAACAATCATACTAAAAAAATTGCACTATGTGTTATCTACATGCCCCCGCCTGTCAAACTGGACTCTCTACAGTGTTTCCTAAATAATGCTACTATTGCGCTCAATAATGTCGATGATGTTGTGATTCTTGGGGATTTTAACTTGGGTTTTATCGAGTGGAAAAAGAGAGATGATGACCTACATCTTTCACCATCAAACTATGAAAACGCACTGGGTTACTCATTTGTAGACTTTTTGTCGGTTAATGAACTCCACCAATTTAATTCTATTCATAATGCAGATAACAGATTTTTAGATCTAGTCTTAAGTAAAATATCAGATGTAACAGTTACTAAGCCCATTGATCTGCTTAGTAAACTGGACTCCCATCATCCAAACTTGCTTATCTCTATTCCACTGTCAAACTTAGAACAATTAAAACCAAAATATCGCTCCGGTTACAACTTTTTTAAAGCCGACTATGAACAAATCATAATGTATCTTGAAAATATAAATTGGTTTGATGCCTTCAATAATTGTGTTGATGTGAATAAAATGGTTGACATCTTTTACAGCGTCCTTCAGAGCGCTATTGATAATTTTGTACCCATTTACACTAAGAAAAAATCTAAGTATCCGTCTTGGTATACTGCCTCACTTATTAGGACCCTATCTGAAAAAGAGAAATTTAGACAAAAATACCGCAAATATAATAATCCCCGAGACAGGCTAACCTTTGAATTACTTCGCAGTCGCTGTCATACATTAATAAATAACTGTTATAATTCATATAAAAGTAAAATTGAAAACGATATTCCAAAAAACCCTAAAGCTTTCTGGCGGTTCATAAAGGATAAAGGTCGTGGGGAATCCTGCATTCCTGCTGACATGTTTATGAATGATAGGCTCGCACGTAGTGGTCCTGAAATTGCTAACCTTTTCGCAGATCAATTTGTGTCTGTTTTTGGCCATAACCCTGTTACTAATAATAATAATAATTCAAATAGATTCTTAGGTACTGACTCTGTCCTAAGTACCATCAAGTTCACTGAAATGCAAATTTTTACCAAGCTCAAACACATAGATACCTCTAAAGGGGCTGGACCTGATTCCATACCACCTCTGTTAATAAAACGCTGCTGCCATGAACTTGCTCTACCGTTGCTACTTATTTTTAATTCTTCTCTTGCTGAAGGAATCTTCCCTGATGTATGGAAAAGTGCAAGGATTGTCCCGATTTTCAAGAAAGGAGATCCTGCCAATGTTAAAAATTACCGTCCAATTTCAGTATTATCATGTTTTTCAAAGATCTTCGAATCCCTTATCTGTCCAATCATTACTCACCACATTGACAAAATTATTTCGCCGAATCAGCATGGTTTTAAAGCTGGTCGCAGCGTAGAAACAAACCTTGTCGAGTTTGTTTCCGATATAACGCTGGCTCTTGACAAAAGATTGGAAGTAGATGCTGTGTACACAGACTTTAGCAATGCGTTTGATAAAGTTGACCATTCTCTGCTACTGTCAAAGTTAGAATACAATGGTATACATGGCTCATTTTTAAACTGGTTTTCATCTTATTTATCCCGTAGATCGCAAATTCTTGTTGTTAATGGTTATGAATCTTACCCTTACTATGCTGAATCAGGAGTTCCTCAGGGTTCTCACCTTGCACCAGTTCTATTTTCACTTTTCATTAATGACATAACTGATCATATCCATCACTGTAAATACCTAATGTTTGCCGATGATCTTAAAATTTATAAAATTATCACTTCAGATAAAGATGCTTCCCTAATTCAAGAGGATTTGGTCAGAATTGATCATTGGTGCAACCTGAATCACATGAAACTTAACATCCAAAAATGTAACCACATACGATTTTCTAGGAAAAAACAACCCAATACAGTCTCATTCAAAATAAGAGGAGAATTATTAGAAACCGTTAGTGAGGTCCGCGATCTTGGCATCATTATGGACAGTGAACTTAACTTTAGAAGCCATATCGATAACATCGTCACTAAATCAGCACGGTTGCTAGGATTCCTTAAGAGAAGTACTAAAGGGTTCAAACTTCTAAGAACTAAAACTGTCCTTTATAACGCCTTAGTTCGTAGCCAACTGGAATTTGCCAGTGTGGTATGGAACCCCCACTATGCAGTACACTCACAGAGAGTCGAAAGCATCCAGAGAGCCTTTACAAAACATCTAGCGTATACTTTCAGTGTAATATCTCCCCGGTGTCCATATGAACAACGCCTTCTATCTTATGAAATGTATAGTTTGCGCGACCGTCGAGTAATGCAGGATCTTATGTTTTTGTATAAATTAGTAAATAATAAACTAGACTGCAGTAGACTAGTTGAGCGTATTGGACTAAAAGTACCTCACAATTTGCCAAGGTATCCTATGACCAACCTCTTCAACACTCAAGGGTCTAACACGAATATTGGGGTAAACTCACCACTCAATAGAATCTGTAGAGTGATGAATTCTTTTATTAAATCTTCCCCTGATGTCGACATTTACCATAACTCCATAAAAATATTTAAAACTCATTTACTGGATTCGCGAAAATCGCAACACAATGTTTGTGGTGTTAGTAATCATTAATGATCCCTTCGGTTTATTTAATTATATTACTTCTTTCTATATTGTTAACAATGTTTTAACGTTATTATTTTATTCATAGTTCTGATCTAATTTTTATGTTTTAACGATAATTTTTATATCTTGTCTTCTTTTTTTTTAAATTTTAATTGTAATTACCTAGTTAATCACTCAGAGCGTATTTTTTTTTTCTTTGTATTGTTTCGTTAGTTAAGTAAACTCTTAATAGTAAGGTTTACTATTGTATTTCATGTCTTGAGCCACTCATCTTATTGTTATTTTTTTTTCGTCTTATGTTATCACTTATTTTTGTGAATGCTGGTTAACCTATAATTGGCGACTGTGTAAGTCCAAGACCTTAAAACATTTTTATATCTAAATGCTGTACACAGAAGCTGTTGGTGAACCTATCTTAATAAATAAATAAATAAATAAATGTAATGGGTGGTCAGCGTCACCCATCCACAGACCAATTTAACCTACGGCCAGCACGGCTTAACCTAAAGATCGACCGGAGCGGCTGTTATTATGTGCTGGTCTGTAAATATAGTTGTAATAATTGCTCGAAAGTTCTACCATCGATATCAAGCGACCTCCATAAAACAGAAAGTTATTTCGTTATATTTTATAGAGTGCTTAATGAAATTCTATGGGTTTTAATGCGTTTTGTGTTTAGAATAATTCATTATTGCAGTAACAACCATGTAATTTTAAAGTTATAAAAATTAGAAAGTGTCGGTCAAAGTTGTTCAAGTTTTTGGCAGGTATAATAATAGTAACTCAGCCAATAGATATTGTCCCAGTGCAGGATAATCTTAGAGCTATTACTAGTGGTTGCAAGCACGACTGCTAAGGATAGGTCCTGGGTTCGATTCCCGGGTTCGATTCCCGGGTCGGGCAAAGTGTAACTTTGTTTCTTGAAACAAGTGGGTAAATTGATCAGTGTCTGTGTCCAGAAGGCATCACGAGTACAGGCAGTTTAATCTCATTACATAAGATAAAAAAGGCAAAGTTGTGTTATTCCCAGAAAATGACTATACAGTCGTGAAAAACGATACCTTTTTTTTCAACTCAACATAAAAGCTTAAAGTCGGATAATTTCAGAGGTCTCTAGTATCAAGTACATGGTCGGTGGTCGATAGGTAATAGCCTAATGGCACCAGCTTTGCCCCGAGGTGGGGATGTTGAGTGACCATCTCTGCAATCTGCGAGCGGGACTGACATGAGCGCGTGACAACGTGGTCGATGGATGTAGGGGCACTGGATGTGGTCAAAAATCAAAAACAAAGCATTTATTTCAAGTAGGCCAATAGGCTTGTTTCCACCATCAATAAATTGCAAATCTATTTAGTCCGTCAGTTAGAGTATTGGAAAATAACGGACACGTATTTTTTGTTTTTGTAAATCAACGAATATTGACAAAGATAAAACGCATAAAAACTCGGGAGTGGGGGCTCGTGACGTCAGTACTCACTACGAATGATACCGAACAGTGACGTATTGGGAATTTTAAAAGCGTCGTATCTTCGTCAATTTTGGTTTATGTGACAAAAGAAAAAATACGGGTAAAATATTTTTTGATAATCTAAGTGACGGACTAATTAGATTTTTCCAGTTAACAAGCCTATTACAGGCACTTTTGAACTGCCGAAACAAAGATGAAAATTAAATCTAGCTGCAGTTCCAGTCACAGGACATAAAAACTGTGAAACTACTGTAATGGTAGGGTTTTAAAATAAATTCTCTGTTCTAAAATCCCTTGACCATACCAAAAATATATATGGAAAGCCTGGCTTTGCAGTTTTATATGCAACTGAATCCGCAACTTACAACACCATTTATTAAATATTATCAGTTACTTCAGTGAAGGAAAACATCGTGTCAACCAGCATGGCTGAGAGATTTCTCAAGTCAGAGGCCCAAGACTGGCCATATGAACTCTTATACCAGAATAGGTACTAACCACAGAACACAGAAGAAGAATAAATGAAAAAAACTTTAAACAAAGGATACCTTTGTTTGCCTGCTGACTGCATTTTTTGTGGTTTATACATATAGTAGATGGAGGAGGAGGATTTTTTTTGAAAAAACCCTCCTTTTGGGCTTCGGTTCCAAAACAAAATCAACAATTACAAAACCAGTCCCACAGCGCATTACCACTCCACATTTCCAGCGATACACATACATAGCGTACACATTTATCGCCCAAAATTGTACAATAAACATGCATCACGACCACAAATTACTACACATAACATCATTAAAATTGCACCAGTATTATTATCACTACATGTCAAAAACCACATCCAGTTACATTGGTCCCTGATGTCGGTGTACACAGTTCGTCCCCGGGGCTCGATTATCATTTATTACCCATGCGTCGTACCATTACCGCGCTCGCGACGATCCACCGTGAATATATTCTTTTCGTGCCAATTTGCATTCAGACACAGTAATTGATATTCGCGTAAAATTTCCTCATTTTTCTGCTAGCTCGTCTTTAGGTTTGACGTCGTAATTATAGGGTGTGTTTATAATAATGCCTTTTATGTCTTGATTCAAATTAAAAATAAAAGTCAAAGTCCAAAAAAAAAAATCAAAGCTCTAGATTTTAAATTGGCTTTCAAAAGAGCAGTTCGGAAGTTTTATTTAAAGTCGGTCTAAATTGTTTCCCAACTAGCCTTTATTAGAGTCTTAATAATTATTATAAGGTTTCTCGTATTTCGGACTATATGTATAATATTAGTTTATTTTATATGCTTATTTATGTGTTAGTATGTAGGTACTCATTTATGTGTTTTATTTTATTCTTGCAAAATGGTATGTTTATTTTTATTTTTTTTGTACTCTATCACAATGCTGTCTTATTTGACCCAATGGTTGACTGGTAGAGAATGCCTTGTGGCATTAAGTCCGCCTATAAACCACTATTATATGTATATGAAGTTTCAGTAAATATTTTTTTTAAATTTACCTAATCATTTAAATTAATCAGTGATAGCCTAGTAGTGAGACCGTCGGACTATGAAATCATAAGTCTTTAGTCCGAACCCGAGACATCTGATTTTCCGGATTCATGTGCGCATTGTATAATAATAACTTGCTTCGGCGAAGGGAAACATAGTGTGGAAACTAGCATGTCTGAAATATATTTCTTGACGGCGTGTTAAGCCAAGTCAGAAGCCCAGGGTGGCATAAAAACTCTGAAACCAGGTTAGACACTAACAACACCAGACATAAGAAGAACTCATTTGCTTTCAGCAAAACGTTAAACAGCTTCAAACCAACACCTCTAAAACAAATGACAAATGGATACCGAGAATCGAATACGCAATCGATTCCCATTCTCACCACATAATCGAGTCCAATAATAGCATCACACGATGATTAGTTCTGCATTGTACTGCTGTGTACAAGTGAGCGCGTACGCATCGCTTTGACAAATGAACGTGCGTACAGGCGGACGGGCAGACAGTGGATGTTAATAATAAATTGTGCTGAAAACAACTAATGTACGCTTTGTGTGTGTGGTTGGGTGCAAGTTATGAGCGATCATCATCTGCTTAGACTTTTAAAAGATAGAAAAAGTATTTATTTGTCTCACAGGACAAAGAAGCGAAAGAAAAGTTAAAGACCATTCACCACATCAGTGAATGGAATTTAACTTTGATAGCTCATATCTCGGAAACGTGACACTTTAGAACATTTTGCCCAATACAAAATTGGTTTGTATTGATACCAGCTATCGTTTAATATTAGTCATATGCGAGACCGCTACTTTGAAAAAAAAATCAAAATGGCGGAAAAAAATCCGGCCAAAAAGTTCAAACCCCTTTGGGATTAGGGCTCGACAAATATGGCCCGAATGGCGCAGCGGTAGTGAGGCTGCCTTACGTTCTTAGGGTCCCGGGTTCGAATCCCGGTAGGAGCAAATGTTTGTGTGATGAGCATGGACATTTGTTTCCGAGACATGGATGTTTATATGTATAATAAGTATGTATTTACAAACTAAAAGTATATAATGTAGTATATCAACTGTCTGGTGACCACGACACAAGCCTTGCTTAGTGTGGCACTAGATGGCGCTGTGTGTAGTGTCCAGCGATATTTATTTATTTATTTATTTTATTAATGGGTTATGATGATAGTTAAATGAATGTAATCGTTTTTAGCCATCATCATCATCGACTCAGATATCATGATTTCAGTTACTGATGAACAATAAATCGCTACCGCCTGTCTTTGTCCCACATCACAAATATATGTAGCTCATCGTAAAACAGAATTCAGTAACTATAAACGGAATGTTAATCTATGCATATAAATATTAATAACAATGCTTTACTGTTTGTGTATCGAAGTGTGTGTAAATTTTACCGAGATTATCCTATGATCAAAGGATATGTTTTATTAATAAATTAAGTGACTAGATGTTTATCGAGACAGTGCTTAAGAACCCCTAATGAGAAATTGTTAATTTCGCATAATATACGGGTGAAAATTCAAGTAATAAATACAGCTTTTAAAGATAATATGAAGATACAGAATGTAGTAAGTAACCAGTCTTGCAACATGTGCAAAATATTATTGTGTACAAAGCTTAGGTACATAACATCATGCATTTAATTCCCGAATGATAACGCAGGGATATAGGTAGCACGGGGTTGCGGGACTGTTCGAAAGAGATACCGCGGCCCCGGAACGTAAAGGGCGAGGATGGAACATGGATGGGTTTTAGTCAGTAAGAGTCTGACACTCCCTCCCGCTCCGCCCAGAGTGGGAGAAGTCATTTGATGATTTCCCATCCTAAAGAAAAAAAAAAAAAAAAAGGGATATAGGTAGCTTTAGTAGTTAGATGGATGCACAGGCAAATACTACCTCAACCGAGTGGTAGTACAATTATAACAGCACCACCCCATACAAGTATATCATATTGTATAATCACGGACGTGCAACAATACTCATAACGTCCATGTTGCATTACACGTTACACCACTAGCTAAATTGCATGTTGCACATCTGTTCCTATCCTAAGGACGAAATATCGCCTATAATTTCAAGCCTTACTTGGTTCGATTAATGTGTAATTTCATGGTATTTATGCTATAAATATTTCCTCATTATCATGCCGATCTGGTAAGAAAAACTGCCGTCAACTGAGTGCCTTCCCACGCGGGTACAGGCAGAATTAATTGAGGGAAACAGATTACTTAATAGTAACGTAGGCGATTCGTTTGCGAAGGTGCAATCTTTAATAACGTCATTGCGAAATTAATGTCGATCGGTTAAAATTATAGTACTGGATGGAGAGGGAGAAGATGGCCAAAGAAAAGATGGATGGACTGTGTGGAATGATATGAAAGAGAAAGGAGTAAATGATGCCGTGACGTCTTATAGGGGAGAATGGCAAAAAAAAAAGGTTTATTGCAGAAACTTGTACAACTTTTACAGTAAATCTTATACAACGTGTAACGTTAAATGCGCAAAACCTGAAAATAGTTTGATCAGAATCACGAGCAAAATCAATTGAACCTCTTTTTAACATAGGTCACATTTTTCAAAAAATCTTCATCAATAATGTTGCCCTGTCTATTTATTGATCGATTGGTCAAGCCATCACGCTCGCAAACCCGCCAAAATAGGTAAACAAACAAACACAAAGGGTTGTCGTCCAATTTAAATTTTCTCATACGCGGGTTAAAATAGTTCTTGCAAGTAAGTCTAATTGCCAATAAACTAAAACAGCACATAAAACCTTTAAATTTTTTGAAATGTTTCTTTTCTCTCTCATAATTAGGTCAATTAAATTAAAAATCATTTGGGGTGTCTGACGTTTGGCGCATTTAACGTTACACGTTGTATAGGGACCTCCTTTTAAGTAAAAGATATACCAAAATGTAAGAAGAAAATGTGTTGCGACGACCACAAGTAGAATAGGACAAGAGCAGGAAGATGACAATGGTTGATGTTGTAGCGTAGCATAGTTGTATACTTATATATGCTTTAATTTATCAGTTACCTTGTCAGAAACAATAAACTGAATGAACACCAAAACTTACTGAAAGTGAATTTTAATAAGGTTTTCCGAGACCTATTTTGTTTATTTATTATTTATTAAAACTTTATGCACAAGTAAAAACTGTACAAAGACGAACTTAATGCTTTGGGCATTTTCTACCAATCTACCTTAGGGTGATGCAGAGACAATACACAGTCAGTATTTTAATGTTTTTAAGAAATATATTGTCTCTCACATTGACATAGGTTGACTGGTAGAGAATGCCTTGTGGCATTAAGTCCGCCTATGTACCACTCTTGTACATGAAGTTTAAATAAATAAATAAATAACACATTCGAAAATTAAAATTATAATATTCTCATATAGGAATCGACCTCGCAATATAACAGAAAAAAGCAGGTCATTAACTTTTTTTTCTCGATGGTACTAAAATTTTACGATCCTGTCGTAATCTCATCCTAGCAAGCACATAGGTACGTTTTAAGTCAAAGACCGCAGATTAGCATAAAGTAATGGTCACCTCGTATATTCAGGTCCCAGATTGTGTTATCTGCCTACCTTCCTTATATGGCATAGTATAGGTATTCCGATGACTTGCCGCGCGCGGGGATAATTAATTGAATAATTAATTTGTTGGCGCCGTTCTCTGTATAGAGATAGATTGGACAATTATTGGGTCTCTTATTAGGCTACATTAAGTAGGATAAATAACAAGTAATATTAAATAAAAAATTTATAAAACCCCCGACACATAGGGTCATAATTTTATGGTATTATTTTGGAACGAAGTTCCTTAACGCGGCTTACGGGGGTCAAGCCCTTTTATTTGAACACATATTGATCAAATTGTAAAAAAAATGTACTTAATTCAACATTTTGTGGTGGCGGCCATCTTGGATTTGAAATTTATTATAGCGCATATTATTCTACTAGTCAAGCCCTTTCATTAGATACCCATATTGAGGGAGTTGTTGAATAAATATGTAATCCGCCAATTTGTGGCGGCGGCCATCTTGGACTGATTTTTATAAAACATAGTTAGGAACACTCCCGACTAATTTACCTTTCAAACTAAAAAAAAAACAAAATTAAAATCGGTTCATTCGTTTGGCAGCTACAATGCCACAGACAGACACACAAACACAGACACGTCAAACTTATAACACTCCGTCGGTTTTGCGTCGGGGCTAAAAAATGAAGGAAGTATAATAGTTTTATATTAGTTTACCATATTTTGGAGCCCTGACACAGCCAGAAGGTAAACCTCGCAGGAGATGGCGGGAAGAGCTGGTTGTAACCAACGACCAGTGGTCCACATTAGCCCTAGATCTAAAAATTTGAAAGGGCCTTTGCCCAGCGGTGGGATGCAGGCTAACAGTAACATTTTGTATTTCTAAATTATTTCCAGACAGAGAAATCGGTATTTTTTTGCTGTTTAAGTTATGACATATTCTTAAAATTGTTATAGAATGTCTTATTTAGGCACTTCAGCTGAAGGTGTGCCAATTACCAGACAAGCAAGAAGCCAGTTTAAATGCAAAAACCATTCGTAAACGAGACAAACGTAACAAGAAAATAATTGTCACGAACGCCACCATAAACAAACCTTAATGGAACACAAAACAAATAGCCTCAGATAAAAGTACCCTTCCACATTCAACTAGCTAGAAACACAACATTCTCACTACATCTAGTTCACAAATAGCGGCCATCTTTCTTCAGAAACAGGAAAAGATCAAAAATAAAAGGCACGAGTCCTACAAATCTGTACCAGGAAGTATCGTCGTGACAGAAGGGACAATTTCACTAAGAGGTGCGCGGGCGCAAGGATTTATATCTATAGATGTGCCCTTACCATATAAAATATGGGGAAAAATCGTCCGGCGGCGATATGGGCAGACGATATTGGGGTTAACATTGGATGCAATATCTGGATGATGCTGGCCATATCCATGCAGGGGCATGGATATTGGAACGAAAAAAGAGAGTTTTATACCCAGCAATGGATGATGATGTTGATGCCTTCACCGTAACTAGTCGCCCGAAGAAGTGTTACACACCCCGCATGCAACGAAAGATACAGTTTTTAGGGTAAGTGAGCGAGACAATACTATGAAAATGTCGTTGTCAGCAATAAATAAGGAAAATGTACACGAAAAGATCCCTTAAACCATGGAGCTCTTACGAGAAAAGGGCAGTTTGTAGGCAATCGCTTGACCTGACGGTGACTTTTGGTGTCCTTTTCGTGGGAGTAGGGTATCTAGCGAACACTGCCGAACGCATTACATCTAAGGTTTTAAATCTCCGCGCGGGCGCATCCCGGTGGAACAAACGAGTGCTGGCTAGCGCCGCGAGCGCACACAATGCACTGGACGGAGCTACTATTGGACACTCACTCGAATGTTTTATTGGTGGCTGCTTTTGGTATCGTTGTCAATTTGTTTGGTGTTTTAAGATGAATTGGTTTGGTTGATGACAGAGAGAGGTTTTGTGTGTTTTTATACCTACGTGTGTACTGCCTGACCTTTCAACTTATTGGTGGAGTTTAAACGTAGTTGGAAATTTAAGAGATATTAAAATCAATATGCTAGGTCCTTATCTGCACAGTGAAGGATGCTGCCTATAGATTCTCCGGAAACCCTGACAACATGAAGAGTAGTAGGTTATAAGAGCAAGCCAAGCTTTTTAAAACCTTTAAGCCAAAATGTGAGAAAAACCTTTATATTTTATAAAGACAACAAGTATGACACCGAAATAATCATTCAGAAAACTCCAGTTATTTATGATGGAAACTGCAATGAAAAACCCGTTTTCTAACCATATAGTTCGTGTTTCCCGTATCCATGTCATTGCATGGATAAAGCACTTCCTAATTAAAACCTTGTTTGTTTAAACATCACAGTTACAGACTAATTGAAGTACACTTTAATTAATTAACTGGCAACACTGACGACATTACCCGTTTAATTCAACTTGCTACTTCGGATAATTCTTGGAACAAGATCTCAAAGGAAGATTGAAGTTTTCAAAGAAGTGTCACTGTTCTCGCTAAATACGAAACAACTAAATAAAAGACTAGGTGGAAATGATACTCGTATAAACGAGTAAATAATACTACGAATTTGCTTAAAGCTAGATGGAAAATTAAATGGTTTTCCTGCGTTTCTTACAAATGCTTTAGAACTCACAAGCAGTCAGTAATCAGTTATTCAGACAGTTGAAGCAACGGGATAATTGCCTAACAGACTTTCGCATTCCCAATGCTATTCATTTTGACAATTCTACAACATTCATTGCGTTTTTTTATGATTTTTAAAACATGTTTTACGAAGCAATGTATATTCATTTACGTATGTAACGCAATCAAGGACAAGGTGCTACTATTACCAGTTCCAAACCTTATGATTATGGAGAAGAATTAGCTGGCAATTCAATGGTTCCGACTACGTTGCTTTTGCGTCTAAAACAACAAAATGTACATGAGAAGTGTATTTCATTTTACTTGCGCCATCTTTTCTTTAAATTGTCATGAAGTGAGAAGCGAGTGAGATGATAATACTGATGTGGCAGTCGTGATATGTCTCTAGATTAGTCGTGATTTGTTAGCTGTGCCCAATGGGCTGGACTGAACTTCAGACGACCCATAGAAATGAAAAAATATGGGCTATAAGATATCACGAATTTAAATGAGATGAAGAAGACATCGATTTATTGTACTAAGTAGCTAGAGATACGTAAATTAGAAGATTAAGAGAATAATTTAGATAGGCCCATTTGAACCGCAACACATCACTAACTCGTAGCGTTAGATGTAAATGATGTACGTATTGAAGGACAAAACTTCCATGATATCCAAAACCACATTTAAAAAAAAAAAAAACAAAACAAACTACACAAAAACAAGAGAAAGTTTATTCACAATAATTTAGTTAATTACTCCAGCAGGCCACAGTAATAGAGC
The DNA here is from genome assembly GCA_950022955.1 of Xestia ashworthii. Taxonomy (NCBI): domain Eukaryota; kingdom Metazoa; phylum Arthropoda; class Insecta; order Lepidoptera; family Noctuidae; genus Xestia; species Xestia ashworthii. The sequence goes on from OX465555.1 coordinate 20,790,490, forward strand.
CTAATGAAATAATTGGTGGTATCCGCCGATCGGCCCTGCGACATCGTCCGTGACGATACTATCGCTAACTGTGCTGTTGTGCACCAAAACGATGTGGTTAAATTGAAAGCAAATGTGATAACAATCGATTTGATAGTAAAACGGACCCTAGTAACGGACTTAACGGGATTAAGACAAAGTCGTTTGGAAATAATTATTTTTATAGCAGCGAGGGTACGGAGATGTTGTAAGACTTCTATTAACTCCTAAAGTAAAATATACTACACAATCAGGCGAGAGCGAATTTAGAGGATTTTAATTCTGTTTAATCTGAGTTTTAAAGATGTATTACATTAACGTAAAGAACGGAAAATCGGCGAATTCCCCAACCCTCCGTTTCACGCCGTACCATTAAGGATAGTACTGACAAATGGCTATACAATATTGGTCTTCGCCCCAGAACCAAATTATCTCCTATCAGTATATCTCCCAAATTGGGTTCTTACACGCTGAGTGTAGTAGTTAAAGAAAGATTATTATGTTACCTCACTTTAGATAGCAATGAGTCTGCGTTGCTCATCTACGTTTGTTTCAACGATTTGAATTTAAATCAAACTAAGACCAATATAAAGGATTCGTATTTAGTCTTCTGTAACTACACATCAGCTGTAATACAAGTTAATCACAAATCCTACATTTCTCATCATGTAACAATGCATCACATCAAGAAATAAAAATGCAAGTTACACATCAAATAAATTACGACAAATCACAAATAATGACAGAAACGCATGTAGGAACGTATCTTACGCCATCCATCCGCCTATTGAGAATCAGATTCCAACTGGCAAGTCTACAGATGAAAAAACAATAGAAATCAGCTGTTGCAAGAATGTCCCAGTTGAGAGTAAAACCACGCAACGTTGGCAGATGTAGATTTCCCAAACAGTTATGGGACTCGGGTCTTGTTGGATCTATGTTGGTTTGATTCCTGAATGGATTGTGTGATCTACTGTTTGGTTTGTTGAGTTAGTAACTGAACTAACCAATAGTTTAACCACTTCAATTGCAATTCTCATCTTTATCTGTCAACGTTATGCAAACATGTATTTATTCATTGAGAAAAATCTCTGTCCAGAGTTTGACGATTAAGGTCCATGTTCACCAAAAAGATGACAGTCTGATTATCTAAAACAGCTGTTTAAAACACATTTTTGTATGGAAACATGTCACAGTGACAGCTGTTTTTAGATAATTAGACCGTTGTTTTTTTTTTCGGTGAACATGAACCTAAGATGACAAGGAAAGAGTCCTGTTTTAAAGTTATGCTAACTTCTGTCTGCACTGAGAACGAACTAAAAGTAAAACAGCTTATCTAAACCTTGTTTAAGAGTGGTTAGTGTCAATGATGACACTGACAACTCTTGAACGTAGTTTAAATATGTGCTTATCGCGTTCAGTTTAATTGTTGAAAGATGCCCTTAGAAATGTATAAGTCAACTTTACTATTACACTATTTTGACAAACAATCTACTATTGTGTAACTAATCAACTATTTTGAGAACATTTTTTACATTCGTGTAGGTAAATGAGTATTCTATGCTGTAAATACTCGTAGTTTAAGTACATGGTCAATTTAGATAAAAAGAAACAAACAACTCTAGGATATTTGGCAAACGATTAGTTGACGACAATTTAGAGTTTTTTTTTGTATCTGAAATTGTCGTAATACGTTAGAAACAATATAGTCGAATAACAGTAAAAGATTAAAATGGTCCTATGCTTATCAATGGTTACATACATACATCATTACATCCATATCCATATGGCGTAGTTAGAAACAACAGAGCGTCATCGGATACGTACCTAAAACAAATAAAAACAAAATTTAAAAAATAGGACAGTAACACCCTTTTCTTAACACATTTAAGATACAATTTATATTCTGTAGTTTAGTAATTACTTGAAATTAAAACTGTCAAAAGTTAGAATTCTTAGCTTTCATTTCTTTGACGGTTCGTACCTACTTCGCTTAAATTCTTGCCTATTGCATAAGTAATTGCTTAAGTAAACTGTCGGACTGCCAAGTCATAGGTCTCAAGTTCCAAACTAAGACACGCACCTCTGCGTATTGTATATTTATCCCTTGCTTCGATGACGGAAAAACATCGTAAGGAACCCAGCATGACTGAGAGATATTTATTGACGGCATGTCATGTAAGTCAAGTCAAAAGCCCATCTGGCATCAGGTTAGACACTAATAACACGGTAAAGAAGAAAGAAGGTATACTCAAGTAATTACTTTAACTTCAGAGATTTGGGTTTAACCCTTTTTCACCCCCATTACATTTACCCAGATACAAAGACAATATATGTGCCCATAACTTTTGAGTATTTGCTCTTCACCTCCAGACCGGTCCAGTAGAATAATGAGGGGGACATAAAGAGAAACATAAGCAAATACATCGGCCATTCCTCGAGACATCTTGGATGCTGGCCAAATAACAAATATGCAGAGATTGCGGACATTATTTCTGCATAAGTTTGCAATATATATAGATACGGCAATATCTGTCCTTTTATGATAATACGTAGCATACATAGCATAAAATCGCGACGTAAACGTAACGTCAACCAATTTTCGGTACAGGTAACTCCACGCGTTCGTAGACACATTGATACTTTTCAATGGGATTCATTGCTCTCGAAAAGTCCTATAAAATACATATTTATTTGAAAATGAAGCCAAATTATGGATCAGATAAATCGGTCTAAATTTTAGTATTCACCAAGCCGAGAGCTTATCGAATATGAATTGGCTTCTTCAACTTCAAATATTACAATTTATGGCCTTACTAAAGCCACGTAGATTTTTATTGCTTTCGTCCTTTTCAATAAGACATTAAAGTTTAATATTCCAAACCATACAAAGTTCTATTTCTAAGACTTATGTTTTTACTTCAATTGTTGTTAGTAAGCCTTGCCGTATCAGAAGCCAAGACATGTGGTGAGAGCACCAGTTAATGGCTCTGTCAACACGCGATTTATGTCTTTATTGTGCGCCAGCAATAAATAACTTCGTGGTACTGTATTAAACTAAGCTTTTGCACGCGGCTTCTTTCTCCTGGAGGTCGGAAATTATCCTACAGGAACGACCTACCGGGATAAATACTATCTTTTGCTGTAACCTAGGTCACGGGCTATCCTTATGATAAATTGTATCTAAATTCTTTAAGCCGCTAAGACGAAGGTCTGACAAACAAACAAACTCACTTTCTCATTTGGAATGTTAGTTAGGATTGTGCGCCAACAATAAATAACTTGGTGGTATTTTATGTATCAAAGATTATGTTGTAAATCAAAATGTAATTGGCTGTCCTGAATTCATTGTTAGGGTAAATAATATGTAGGGGATCGGGGATAAGGGTTTTATTGTTTTTGTGTTGTAGGTTTCTTTAATACAGAAATGTTTAATTTCTCGATTTCTGTTCCAAATGTAAATGAATTTTAATGTTGGTTTGATATTTAAGAAGCGTTACCTTCAATTCGTAACCCACCTTTCTTTTAGAAAATAATATTAATAGATTTTTTTAAGTAGACGAGCATAAAACTTATTTCACGAACTTTAACTCGCATTTAAGCATAAAAGAGTGTAATCTTTCGTATTTAAAAGCAATAAAGACATTATTAATTACCAAGTTACTTAGTTACAACAAAAAAAACTTAAATTAATATCTCAAAGTTAACAATGAGACATTACTTCTGCCGCTAATTCTCATAACTCCATACTTTCCTTTTTATGTAACTCGACAAACAAAGCTTTTCAACTCGTTTTGAAGCGCATTCAAAATGTGAAATATTAAAACTAGCAACATTAACTAGTTCACCTGAGTGAAAAGTTTTTGTGGGAACCGTTGAGAGTTCCATCATATGGTATAGTGAGGCTGTCAGTTGTGTAATATTTTTTTGTGAAATTGTTAATATTGTGTCAGTTTTGTTGTATATTTTAGTGTTCCTAAATTGGTTTCTGTCACTTTCGATTTTATTTTGTAGTAGACATTTATGTGTGACAAAACAGACAGTTCGGGTGAATATTTTCGTTCAAGAATCTTAACTTCAATATTGAGGTGTTTTATTTCTAGACATTTAAGTTTTTAATTCATGAATTGTAAACACAGTGTTTTAATTCGTGTTAAGTACGTATTGATCGATACGTCTGTTTCTTGTCATTGTTTTTGAGACTGCCTTCATTTAATTTTATAAAACACCTTTTAAAAAATCTGTTTCTCTATCGGTTCAGCGGTTCAGGAGCTATGATGCCACAGACCAACACACGGGTACACACTTCAAACTTATAAAGATCCTCTGTTTTGGTCGGGGGTTAAAAATGCAACTTCTTTGCCGTCAGTTTCGTTCTGAAATCTGCAAATTAGATTGAAATAGACGTTTTCACCGCTAACTTGCAGAAACTGTTTTAAACAATGAATTCCCTTTTTCACAAACACCTAATAAACCTAATCTAAACATTCGTCCATCCCATCATCAGCCCCAATAACACCCATATCCCCTAAAACACCACATTATGACCAAACAACAAGATACTAATGAGTGTGAACCTGTGAACACAGACCATCGTGCACATCCTCCAATTTAGCGGCCCTAGAACGTGAGAGTGTAAATACCCGGCGGATGTGAGGTGCCACGGGGACCGCGCGCGAACCCCGCCGAACAAATTGGGTGTCAAAATGTTTAGATAAGATAATTTGAACAATTTGTGTGAGGTGATAAAGTGCTTTCTAGTAGTGTTTTCTATGCATTGTTGTTTATTTATTGTTAAAGTATGAAGTACTTAATTTGAATGTGTGAATTAAGTAAATCAATGAAATTGAACGCGATCAGTACTTCTAAACCACGTTCAAGAGCTGTAAGTATCAATATTCCATGGCATTGATGGCAACTTTTAAACGGAGCCCGTTCGAACCCCGCCGTACAAATTAGGGGTCACAATGTTTTGATAAGATAATTTAGACAATTGGTATGTCCAAACTGATATAAATACAGTACGTTCGGTAGTGTTTTGTTTTCTATAATGTGTTGTTATTTGGAAGTCCTTAAAGTATTGATGACGTAATTATTTTTTGAGCTATGTAGATGTTTGAAAAACTAAAACGAAATATAGAAATACCTACCTCGTAAAACAGTTTATTGAGAATACGGAATTTCTATGTGCTTCCACAACTACGTCTCACAAAAACAACAAGAAAAAACTTTGCAAAGAGATATCTAGTGGAAAACTATATTTTCTTATAGTTCTCCACTAAATATCTGTTTGTTTGGAGAACAAAGAAAAATAAGAAACTGACAAAATAGGGTGACTGAGCCACGTATCATCCCATACCGGAAAATATGGAATTAAATTTATGAGTTCAAAATGCGGGTTCGTAAATATTTCTTTATTGTCTCGCTGGTGTAATTTACTACCTATAAAGTAGTCATGTTTTTATCAGTTAATAGACACGTAAAATGCGTAAGTACAATAAACTAGAAACTACTGATAGTAGCCGTTTAGCAATTTGGACAGTATCTTATCAAGAGAAATAAAATATGACCTTATTTGCGTAATTAAATATTGTGTGAACATTAAAAACAAATGACTGTTCTAATCACGAACTGCGTCTATTGTCTAGCTTCATCGTCATCCAGGATCTTGCCCAGGTTCCTTCGCTTGCTCGAATAACAATCGATATTCACCGGAGTAATCGATTGGAAATAAAGTTTTATTTGGCGCCGGGATATCGTGGTAGTGGAATCTGTCGGCCGTTATCGATTCCCGGCATCGGAACAGGCGGCATCTAGCGGGCATTGGCATGAATCAGATGGAGTGCTTCTTTCCATTACTGAACAATCGTTATAGATAACCGAAGTACCGAGAGAGTACTGTTCGGTGTCAGCCTGCATTATTTACTTTGATAAAGTAACATAGTTGCTGAAGTAGAACTTTGTTTAAAGCGATTTTGAAATGACACGACAATTAATCAGTGTTATAAATGGTTGTTCCTTTTCTGTTCTGACTTCGGACAAATTTTTTGCGTAATACGAGTCATAAATTAAGTATTAAACATAAACAGGTGATGAAGGTGAGTATAATGATGAAGATGGAAGCCAAGGAAACATAGTAGTGGTATAAAAATATTGAATTAAAACCAACAAACTTTGTCAGATTCTTAAGCGTATTGTATAATTATCACTGGCTTCGGTGAAGGAAAAAACCGTGAAGAAACCAGCATGCCTGAGAGATATTTCTCGACGGCATGTAAACCCAAGTCAGAGGTCCATGGGTGGCATAAGAACTCTTACACCAGATTAAGCAACACGATAAAGAAGAAAAAAAGAAGAACACAAACCAAAGAAAATATCTTAAAAAAGATATTAAGAAGCAAGAAGGAAATGTAGAAAAGGAAGAACTATAAACAACAGTACACAATGAAACCGCAAAGCGATTGAATGATTAATTTAAATCAATCAACGTTAGCTTCATTAAACAAACTGAAAATCTACACACAGAATGTTAAAATATAAAACAGCAGCCCGAAATAATTACGCAGACACAGTTTCACGTAATGTTCGTTACCAATCATATTCTGTAGTCGTGAAATGCGGATTGGAATGAAAACATAATTGAATGGCTTTTATTCGAAAACATCCCGATATGAAACGATTTATTTGAGTTACTTCCGATATTATTTGAATATGAAATTGTAATTTTCATGTTTACCGGCTTTGTTGGAATTTCAAGTTTACAAGTTTCGGTGGTTTTCAATGAATTTATTAAGTGTTTGCTTATTTGTTGTTTTTCGTTCGGTTCTGCTTCGCAGAATGTTTTATTTTATTTCTCTGTTAACAAGTCTAAAAATACCAAATAAAGGGAAAGTAACAAGATTTTATTAAAATAGAACCAAATCCTTTTCGCAAAGCAGATCATTAGCGATCTACCGAAAGGCCAAAATAATACTTAACCAACAATAGCTGATAAAAGGTTTTATTAAAAATAAGTACTTATGTGTAAAGTTCATATTGTATTTACGTGTTTCTAGAGCTGATTTGCTAACATATTAAATTACTAGATGAATTAACATGATTACGTGCTAACAGTACCTGTTCGCACATGATTATTGCAAATTGTTATTCTTGAACTTTTTGAACCTCCATATCATAAAATCTGCATTAAAACTATTGTAAATTAACACAATCGCAACACCTTTATGGCTTTCGACATAAAGTTCAAATTATTTGCGCAATATTTGAAGCTGTTATCGGTAATTCAGAATGTACAATATGTTTGATCAATAGATCACCTCTCATTACTCTACTGACCAAGTTGCGAAGTCGATAATCATATGCTACACAGCATGAGCCAATGTTGGATGAGAAACTTGCCTTGTTATTCGTTGGGCCAACATTACCAATAGTTGTTTTTTTAATTTCAAATGCAAATATAACAAAAATACAATGTGTTATTTGAATTTTTGTATGCACATGAGCACACGGTAATTGGTAATGCATTTTGTTAGAGAAAAAAAAATACAGAAATTTCTAACAAGAACTGTTTAGAAAAAAAGAATCGTATGGTAAAACGGATTTTTTTCCACTGAATATAGATCTAAAGGTAATACTCGTAAAGTACCTAGGTACCTACTGCTGTAAAAAGATAGCGAGTTAGTCTTATCACTGAAATGCATTCTCCTCTCAACGATTTGTTCAAACATTTGATCCAAAGTTGCATCCATTCAACAAGCAAGAGGCTAGATTGCATAATGCACAAGTAATAGTAGGTAAGTACGAAACTTCTCTTGGGTAATCCGGTCCAGTCCCGTTTAATCTCACGCTGCACTTGTAATCGACTTTGGAGACATATTGGTTACATATTCTTCGACCCGATGCAGTAATGAAAAACTTGTTACATTAGGTATCTTTAACGTATTTTCTTTCTTTTATGTGCTCGTTTTGCTTACGACAAATAAGTTTATTGATAAAACGAAATTGTAATTAGAAAATAAAACCGGTTTTTTTATCGTCCGACCGAAAATTGGTGCATTCACCTTGTGATTAAAATAAAATTGTAAGTGATCTAAATTCCGTGAGGAATATGATAACAGTTAAGTTCTCATTTTTATTTCTTTTTTTGAGTTCACAGGTATACAATGTATTTCTATTTAAATACTTAAAATAATCTACCTTACCTAAATTATTGAAAAAGTAATTTCACTGGAACTGAACGCGACAAGCATATCGTTTAACTATGTTCAAAAGCTATCATCATATGAATTACTATCACTACATATTATAAAACAAGTCCTCCGCCGCGTCTGTCCGTCTGGTCGCAATAAAGTCAAAAACTACTGCACCGATTTACATGCTGTTTTCACCAATGGATAGAGTGGTTCTCGAGGAAGGTTTAAGGCTGCGGTCGAAGTCGCAGGCATCAGCTAGTAATATATAATAATGGCATCGACCAGCTATTAAAGAACGTGGTTCAGGGATCCGTTCATTTACCTACGTTGGTGAATTTCGCACAAGTTCCTACTTCATTTTGTACCTCATTATTAAATACTAAGAATTCAATAGATACTACGTCCGCATTCACAAAATAGTTTAGCGGATTGAGTTCCAGGATCGTTTATCACAATTTCATTGCAAACCCATTCAAAATCTATTCAACAGCAATTTATGCTCAATAACACAACTAGGACCGGTTGGAACGCCACAAAACAACTCACTCACTATTAAATTAGAAATAATTTCAATCATTTTACTATTTACTTAATCCTATGAGAAAATGTTTTGTTTTCGGATTTGCATTTTATTAGCATTGTCATATGGTTTAGTTTTGGTTAGAGTATGAATGCTACTGTGTTAATTCGGGATAGGTCCCATAGTAAGCGATCAATCAATCGATACGTTTTTGATGTACCTATCATTGTCCAATCCTGCTCAAAAAAGTGTTTCCGGATTTAACAGTTTTCTTTTTTAAAAGAAACTGTTTGTCTATTTTATTTGGAGTCAGTTTATGTTTATTTCATACATATTCTCAACTACGAGTATGTTGCCTTCTAGTTCACTTCCCTATGCCTTTCATGACAAGAAACATTGACAGTGCTATTTTATTATAATTATTGCTATTCAATCTTTTTTTACACTAGATGTCTTGCTGTGCATGAATTCATAAAATACCACCTGTGGCTCTGTTTACCACGAAAGGAAAATGACCGATACATATTTATTTTTACTTAATACAGCTTCTCATAAAACATTTGCGGTGCGTATCAAATACTAATCGAATCTCGCTCGTGCTTGTTACGCTTGAAGTTTTTCATTCCGTAATGGGAGAATATGTAAGCAATACATGGTTTTATTTCCCTATTTTGGTAAAGGTGTTTCAAGCAGTATCTTTTAGCATTGCATTGAATTAGTTAATTATAATACCATTAAAATAGCTCGTGTCATCAATATTGCACCGTTGGGTAACTATTAAAGCCGATTTTCAGATATAACAAAACCAAATATCCTTCACATTGAATAGAATTTCGTGTAAATCACCGACTAACTGGATTGTTGATGAGAATGGCGCATTCTTGCCTAAAAGCACAGAATAATGCTAACAGTAATCGCTTCTCTTATGACTTCTATAGGCACTACCCGCTGTATCTACTGCTTGTATCCGCTATCCGCCAACACAATAGCTTCACCTTTACATAACACAATTAAGTTGCAATATTTGCGTTTGGCGCCGCTCCTCGTTAAATTGATTGGCTAGATCTGTCATGGCGTCGCAGATACGAATCGCCTATCCAGACAAATAACAAGGAAGTGTGGGGCTATAAATATAGTTAAGCAATTCAGTTGACGTTGACTATTGATAACGTTATCTACACAGCCTCTTTCGTCTAGTGGTGTCAAGCTATACTGGTGAGCGGTTCTGGGTTCGTTTCTAAAGTCATGCGAAGTGTCATAGAGTTCTTTCATCAGGTTTTTTTCAGTAAACAGCCCGTAGTTTGGATGTGTGCTTGGTTGGTGGCAAATGCTAGGCTCCTAATACATGGAAACTCACCATAACTGGCGCAATGCGGATTTACGACAGGTACCTTCAGGGAGCTATAGGAGCGATGTTAGTACCTACCTATTTGTAAAAGATAATGTACCTGTGTCCACAAGTTTTTTTACAAATGATAGTAATCTGGGTTAATCTGCAGGTAATCCAGTTAGCCTTCTAGTATTGATAGTGCAAAGTATTACGATAACCATCGGCGATACCTAGTTCTAACCTATCGGTAGTTGTATAGTGTTGTGTATGTTATCTAGTGAACGGTGTCTATCGCTATTTTCTGTTATCAATTTCTATGACTTATAGGCACCGGGAGCATTCGCCTGTAATGTAACAGTTTAGATTGTCTTGTTTCTGTACAAATCCTAATCTTTGATTGTTACATGACAGACGAATGCTCCTGGTGAAATGGGCGCTAAATCGGCAATCATCTTGAGTCCCCTGTCCCATTTTCCCGTTTTTTGGGGTCGTCGCAACATGTTTTTTTCATCCATAAACCAATATAAATATCGCTTCTTTTTCACAGCTTGAGGTATGCTATCTGCGGGTATTTGAAGTAAAAAATCTTTAGGCGCGTTGATCACTTTTTGGGTAAACAAAAATCATGAAACCCGTGTGACCGTTACCTAACGCTTCGTAGCACTCGTAGCCGATCCGCTACGGCGTAGCACCACTTAGGCGTGCGCGGGGCACAACCCGTAGCAGATATAGATTACTTAGTTTTCAATTCTATCGGCAGTCCGTTTTTTTTATTAGTTAGTTCCACACACATCCCTCGTTCATCTCTGATGAAAACGCAGCCTAAGGGCAAATGAAAAGCATGGTACTGTATTTAAACTATAGTCTACCTGTCCTATACCTCATTCTAGACAGAATTAGAGTCATGTATAACTAGCTAATAAAACAGAGGTAACAAAGGCCCTTTCGCTTTCCCTGCCTTTCTCCGAAGCCTTATGTTAATACCTCATAATCATATGCGGCGGTATCTTTAGTTCTTGATCAGCTTGCAGCTTTACTACAGGCTGTAAATATTTAGGTACTCTAGTTTAGTTTAGGGCTAGTACTTGCAAATATAAATTTACTAACTCATGCCTTCGGCTTCGCCCCACACGGGCAGTTCGGTAATAGGGATGACTGCAGTATCAAAAAATTACAAATCTATTTAGTCCGTTAGTTAGATTATTGAAAAATAATCGACAAGTATTTTTGTTTTTGTAAATCAATGAATATTGACAAAGATTAAATGCATTAAAACTCGGTAGTGGGGGCTCGTGGTGTCAGAACTAGCTTAAAATTATACCTAGGTGTGACGTGTTGAGAATTTTAAAAAGCGTCGTATCTTCGTCAATTTTGATTTACGTAACAAAAGAAAAAATACCGGTCAAATATTTTTTAATAATCTACCCGATGGACTAGTAAGATAATTTTTGTCGATTACCTTATTGCCCCTCGGAATCATACTACCGGGATCAAAATTATCCTTAGCGTTAACCCAGGTTTGTAAACATCCAAAACCGTTCAGAAGTTTTTGCCTGAAAGACAGTGTAGTGGGCGGTGTAGTGTGTAGTGTGTAAAAATAATGTTGTATATTACATATATATATATATACATATATATAATATACATATATATAGATATATAGCTCAATGAGCAAACATCAATCCGGCCATCCTCACGAACTTTCGAATTTAGATACCTATAATTAGTAGGGTTCGATTCCCAGATCGGGCAAAGTGTTATAGGGTTTTTCCATCAGGATTTTTTCAATAACAGCCAGTCTTTTTTTTTTCTGATGGGAAATCATCAAAATAATGACTTCTCCCACTCTGAGAGGGAGTGTCAGACTTTTACTGACTAAAACCCATCCATGTACCTTCCTCGCCCTTTATGTTCCGGGGCCACGGTATCTCTTTCGAACAGTCCCGCAGCCCCGGAATAACAGCCGGTCTGGATTCTTGCCCAGTGGAATAAGGTCATCTTCTATTACATGAGATTTAATTCAATTATAACTGACTGAAATGTTCATGCGCTTTTGGGCACAACTCCGTCTAACTCTCCGAGGATTACCGGTGTGCTGATGGTACCAATGGGTGCATGCATATAGCCTCCGGGTGTGCCGATAGTTGAACAAACTTCCGGCAGAAACCTGGCAGGAATTAAGCCATGTCTAAGTTTTCTTTTATAGTGGCGTGGCTACATGAGCTATTATCATACAGTTCTTGTAGATGGGTACGCGAGAAAAATCCTTGAAAGTGAAATTAGTAGTAGACCTATTAGAGCAGTGACCATATTTGAAGTAATGAATGTAGCGTTTCTAACGATACTAGTTACCTAGATAATGTTATTCATTGAATGAAACCAGATATGTTAATAACTGAGCCTAACAGTCATTTCAATCAGTAATTATCTTAATGTACTTACTTATACGAGTATTAACGACATGTATCATAGAACGTCACATACATTTTGAAGTATAGACACATTAATTTATATTTACATAATTATAATTTAACAAGTCATTTTCGATACTACAACTAAGTGTAAATAACACAAGGTCATCAAGTTGAAATAAAAACAAGAACTCATTGCAATAAAAACGTTAAATAATCAAGATTATTACCTATGTGTGTCATTACAAAAAAACTAGCATCATTAAAGAGTACGAGTATTTCTAATTAAGATAACCACTGGTTGTCCTCTGCATAGCGACTTGAAGACACTTTTATTGAATTCCTATTTATTTTGTTTACTTAATTGAACATTAATTAATCGAGGAATTACAAAATATTAAACGATAGTGACTTGAGTGGCAGTGGGCAGGCACATTGCTCTCAGAACGGACGACCGATGGAACTGAAAAGTTCTGGAGTGAAGTGTAGTGAAGAACAGGAAGTCGTTGCGTTGGAAGGCTTCCCAGGTGGACCGATGACCTGATGAAGGTTGCGGGGATCAGCTGGGTGCGAGACGCACTGGACCGGTCAATGTTGCGACACTTGGGGGAGGTCTATTTCCAGCAGTGAACGTCTTTCGGCTGCAATGAATGAATGAGTGAAACGATAGTGACTGTTTCTGATGTTTTATTAGTTTCCGATCTTTGAATTGTCATAGTTCCGATTAACATTTTTATTTAGGAAACAGGGCTCCTGATATCTGACCAAGGCGCCAAAGACAGGGACCTCTTATTAAGTGCTATCTCGAGGACCGATCATCATCTTACATCGAGCCTATATCCCAGTCTTATAATGAGAGCTTTGGAATTATTGTATGAATTTATACATTGTTGTAACTTTGTTAAAACACCATTTATTAGATAACAATGTAGAAATGTAATTTTCGGTCGCTAAATATTAGCGTTTATGTAGATAAATTGTCCACAATTCTGTTGGAAATTTGTCTATTAAATTAGAACTTGCCTAACCTCCTAACTAAATAACAATGTTCTCTAAGCCTTTTCACTAGATTAAACCGCAAATTCTACCCTTTATTAATTTATTTAGGATAACAATATACGCTTAGATATCATAGGTGTCTACTAAGGATCTACGACCATGTCGAAAAACAAATTGTTAGTGGAGTCTTCCATGCCACGTTTATCAACTTGCTACTTGCCTTGGTTGCAATTGTTTTTAACCACCGACTAAAACAGATGCATATTATAAGTTTAAAGCGTGTATTTGTGTATGTCTCTCTGTGCCAAGGACGAGAATCATAGCTTCTGAACGGATGAACCGATTTTGATAATTTTGCCACATAATCAGCTAATCTATGGACTTATTACCATTGGGTGTACATTGTCAATTGTTTTTTTCCTCATAATTAAATGAACAAGGAATATAATATCATATGCTGATATAAAACCTTTTACTTGGCTATTGAGGTCAGTATTTAGCGTGGTGAGTATACTTGACTTTTATTTACAGTATATTTCATAATATTCTAAACACATTGATAAATTCAATACAATACGTGATGGAAGTCATTACTGCTTGTGGTTTGACGACGGAAATTAAAAGAATGGCGTCGTTTTGCAAGCGGATTCATGACAGTGTACACCGCAAGAGATCGTGTGATAACTACTCGATTACGAGATGAAAACGAAAGGGTTTTACCGCATAGGTAAGCAAGTGAATTTGGTTATGCATACTTCGGTGAACCCACTAGCAAGAATTGCTGTTGGGTCCACATGTGTCCATGATGTCGACGGTGGAAATGTCTCTAATGTGTTAAGGCTTGTTATACCCAAAGTTATTATTACATAGTTTACAAACATCTCATCAGAAGAAAAAAAATCAGACCACCTTAGAGTTTTAAGGGGCCGGCGGAGCATGCGTATTTCATACAAACCTAATACCAAAATAATTTGTAAATCAAACATATTCTTAAAGTATTGTGTATTCATTTCGATTGGGTTACATAATATCTATGTTCCCAAATATAAATTTTGAAAGGAAAATTATATAAAGACGAGATATGAGGAATCTAAAATTTCTATAGAAAACTTATTTTTCTCATAACTCTTGTTTAAATCAGTGTCTATTCAAAATATATATTTGGGAACCTAGATATTCTGTAATCTAATCGAAATAAATACACACTTTTAAGAATACGTTTGATTTACAAATTATTTTGGTATTACGTTTGTATGAACTACGCATGCTCCGCAGGCCTCGTTAAGTTTTTCCGCCACCAAATTCAAAAATACACCAGGCCTCTTAACGTAAGAACAATTGCCAGTAGCTAAATAAGATCAAATATTTAGTCGAAGTTACTTCTTACTTCAAGATAACCTCATGAATAAAAAATTGAAGGAAAAAGAGTAAGTAAACTTAATGTTTTCCCAACCGCCGCGCGCCGTCAGCTCCGCTTCTGATGCTTGACATCTCGTCTGTTAAAACTTAATTGATAGACAGCTCTGACACTTTAACGTTTTTATAAAATGTTTGTACACAATAAAGCAACCTAACTTTTCAGTTTTTAGGATTTACTTACTTTTTGTTTAGTTGATATCCCTGACAGTTATATTTAGCGTCTTTATTCGAAATTACTTACTTAAATGTTTGTTAAACTTGTTGCTTGTTTAAAAGGTGCTAGTGCGGACTTCATGCTCTAGTTTTAACATTGTTTACCATTCAACCAATGTCTTCAGCTACACAAGTTAAAACATTTTTGATTATTCAAGTTTCACATAGCACATCCCATAATGGGTGTACCCTCAACGAAGTCGAAAGACATTTCTTCTCCCCGTCATTGTGACTTTTTTTTTGTTCGGAACCATACCTCGGAACCTTCTAGTTGCGGAGATGTTGGGGTCAAAGGTCCAACTTTTTCACAAGTTTTTTTTCACTTCTCATGCTCTAGAAGTACGCCAATATAGCCCTACGGGGCGGGATTAAAGTGACCATTTATTCCTTAAGGAGTAAAAACAAATTTAAAAATGGAACGATCTTTTACTCTGAAATATGGTAACAAAAGAGTAACTTATCAAAGGTTTTATTTAAATTTCGAATTGGCTTCCAAATAGAAAGCGGTTTATTGAAAAAAAAAACAAATGAACTCTTCACCGCGAGAAAAATTACAACTAACTATTATTTGTTGTTTGTGTGCATCGTTGATTTTGAAAAGTATGTGCAATGCCTCTGTAGCCACTGCAGTAATGTAGGTACTAATTATCTGTGGAGTGTGGATCATCTTCATTGCAAAAATGTTGAGAGTTTGTGTTGTGTTTCAGATTGTTAATCTGTGACTGACCTGATAGAAGAAAAAACTGACCGCTCAGTTCAGAATTTTGTCGAGTGTAAATTTGTTCGGTTTTAAATAACAGTACAGTCAAACCACCTCGGGTATATAATGGCTTCGTTTAGTCCCTCGTTATAACATATACTATTTTAATTAGTACTAGTTTGTAATGTGCTGTATGAACTTTACTATAAATACTACCATGACCGTACTAGTCAATGCATCCATCAGAACAATGTTTTGAGGACGATTCACCGTAAAACGTAATTTTTCACCCCGAGTGTGAATCAGTTTAGTTTATTTATTTCCGGTAAGTTCACGAAAAAACATAAACTAACTCTAAATAAGTTAATTGGAGCATTATCCTGCAAAACATCTTCCAAATACATAGTTTATATATTCTTTAAAGTGTGAACAAATAAAGTGTCAACAAAACCAAATTAATATCTTGCTATAGTGCTAAAAATATCTTGCTTTTACAAATAAATATTTCACTGGATTTATATTCTAACGAACCGATTCGATGATTGTGAAAGAGATGCTCTGTCTTCGGTCCCTCGAGGGAAAGAGGGCAAGGATTGGAAGGTTAATCAAGTGATTAAGTGTTACCTATAGTAGCTGTTCTCAAAATAGCTGCTACGTTTTGCTGGATATACAATTTTCCCTGAGAATATCTGAGAAAACGAAATGTCGTTGTAGTTATTACATTACGTTTCATCCCAAGAACGCTTCAGACAAAGCTCTCTCGCTTTGTCTGAAGCGTTCTTGGGATGAAACGAAAAAAAAAACTTGACTTGAAGCTTGAGTACTTCATATTATGTCTATCACAGGTAATAGTGGGTAGTTAACATTATGTGACTTTTAATTTTGCTTCTTTTTATTCTGGGTTTGCTGCCTAAGTCCAATGCCTTCATATGTCCAATCTTCGTAGGACATCATCATCATCTACCAAGCATTTTCCTAACTATGCTGGGGTCGGCTTCCAGTCTTACCAGATTTAGCTGAATACCAGTATTTATATGGAGCGACTCTGCATTGGCGTGGACAATAATTAAAAATGATTACAGCGTATCTTCATTAACGGATTTCAACGGATATCGGATAACGGACATCGCATAACGGATTTCGATATTCTGATTTATTTTGGTCGCTTATCAGCTTTGTTTCTGGGCTATATCATGACATTACCACACCGGGTGTCCAATTTAAGTCGGCTTATCAGTATCCCCCTTAAATCAGCCTTATCAACAATCAAAACTCCAACTAACCCAAAGTTAACAATCACAATCACAAAGATGATCATTACATCACACAAAGCTCGGGTCTGAACTTAGCCTCCTCAGTTATCTAGGGCCCAATCTCTGACCTATTACACTGGTTGGATCATCCAGCAGTAAAAGCGCTTTCTCCAAGCGAACTGGGTTTCTGTGTTGCGCTGTACGTTGTAACTTGTAATAACGTCTTTTATATAATGATAATGCCTGATCGTATAATGACAGTTGATGATAGAATTGCTGTAAAAATTATCCGTAATTCCCTTGATTTGTGGAACTAGGTCGTCGCGGGTCATTCGTTTCTGTTCGATTATTTGAATTTTCTTTTGTTTTTTTTTGGTGGGAAATGTTGTGTTGTATAATATTTAAGTGTTTCATGTGTCGAATATGTGAGTTTTTGAACTATTTAAACCATTAAAAAAGAAACATACGTAACATAACATCACGCCTTTAATCCCCGAAAGGTTAAGCAGAGATGTACCTAGTAATTGTACACCCACATAATAATGTACAGGCATGTAATGGGGTGCCTATTGGTATCAATCAGGCACAAATCCAGATTCCGTGGCTGTTACTAAGAAATTAGAAAACCCCGATAACTTAAGTATGTTCACAATGAAAAAAGAAACAAGGGAATGTAAAATGGATAAAACGGTATTGAGTGTACAAAATGAATATATTTTGAACTTCGCCCGTGTAGGACACACGTGGTGATGAAGCTTCGTTCGTCAATGATGAGCACTGGAGCTCAGGGAATAGCTAGTATCTAGATACGCATTAAGCTCGTGAATCGAGATAGAAATAACATTTTGATAGTCAATCGATCTTCTAAAGATAGTAGGCTAACTTCGTCCCTAACTCAATGCTTAAAAAACTTGAACTCGGTCGTCCTAATGTGTTGTTAAGAACATGTGAAGGTATTTCGTGCATAAGTATGTGACAAGTAAAAAGAGCATTTAGTATGTATTAGCTAATGGTTTGATAGTGTAAATCAAGTTTATTATAGCAATTAGCAGTGTCCTCTATTTCCATTTAACGCTACTTTAGTAATTACTTGGTTGCTATAAAGATTCAATTAGGTTTTGCCTGTTAATGCCTGTGTTGGTCTAGAAATTTTACTGTTTTTATCTACACTAATATTATAAAGAGGAAAACTTTGTTTGTTTGGTTGTAATGAATAGGCTTAAAAACTACTGGACCGTTTTTAAAAATTCTTTCACCATTCGAAAGCTACATTATCCACGAGTAACATAGGATATATTTTATCCCCGTACTCCCACGGGAACGGGAACTATGCGGGTGAAACCGCGGGACGTCCGCTGGTGGGTTATAAAATCGACAGCTCAGAATACATGATTGTCAACTCCATCATTGCTTGAAATTACTAGCCTGAGCTGGAAATCTAACCAATGACCTCATCTTGAGCAACGAGGTAGTCATAACATTATTTTGACGACCCCCATGGCGTAGCGGTAGTGAGACTGCCTTACATCCTTAGGCTCCTGGGTTCGAATCCTAGGAGCAAATGTTTGTGTGATTAGCATGGACATTTGTTTCAGAGTCATGGATATTTATATGTATAATAAGTATGTATTTACAAACAAAAAGTATTATATGTAGTATAGCAACTGTCTGGTGTCTACGACACAAGCCTTGCTTAGTGTGGCACTTGATGTTATATTAACATCGCACCTGTAATATCCGAAGGGTAAAGCAGGGCACTCACATACACAAACAAACATAAATGCGTGTAAAAGTTTCCTAATGAAGTCGAAAGGCTTAAGCTATTTACATTGCAATTTTTTTTTGTTCTAGGCCGTATCTGGGAACCTGGGATATTGCGGGTCAAAGTTATAACTTTTTCACAAGTTTTTAATAAATAAATAAATATCGCTCGACATTACACACAGCGCCGTCTAGTGACACACTAAGCAAGGCTTGTGTCGTGGACACCAGATAGTTGTAAATACATACTAATGTTTCTTTACTTTAAATACGTCCACGACCCCCGTACAAAACCCGTATTATAATACATCTATCAGCTCAAAGTTTCGAGTTAGATACGGTAAAACGTTTTAAATTATGTGTAAAGTTACTTAGTTTGATGTACAGAATGCTTGGTTGACGGCTTCGTGAACCGTTCCGTTTACTACACCTTGTATTCACACTTTCACAGACAGTTAAGTCCCATGTATTATACGGGGCCACAGCTCTCTATAATGATGTAATGAAATTCTGATAACCCTACACTATCAGATTGCAATATTGAAGTCTAGGTTAAGAAGTTCGTGGGATAAGAGAAAGATTGCAGGTGCAACACGAACAGTTGTGTAAGACGTGATAGGTTGCTACGGATATCATGAAATAACTGAGTTTCCCATGGTTATTACGTATAGAATAGCTTGCAGCTGACTAGGCGAGAGTTTGTGAAAATCCATTAAAATATGTTGAAAGATCTCTTGTTGATTGATTGATTATAGTTCTTATGGTCTTTTATTTACATCTGATCTCGTTAATCAAAGTAAAACCCAACCAAACCCAATTAGGCTTTCATAAAAGGGGATTTATGAAGCCTACCAAGGAAGTTTTTGTTGTCCAGTAGAATGCCTTTTTAAAGAAATTGAAGGATTATTTTAATGGCTCTCTGGTCTTGTGTCTGCAAGCACGAATGGTGAGCGGGAGGTCCCGGTTTCGAATCCAGGGTCGGGAAGTGTTATTGGGATGATCCTGGTAGAAGAAAGTGATCAGTGAGTCTAGATTCGCGACTGGTTGATTGCAAAATGGCAATAGGGTCGCACACTATTACGTGAGATTAAAACATAACAGGCTAAATGTGGGTATACCTGTACTGTTCTTACACCTCAGCTCATTGAGGAACTTCCATACCACCTCATTCCTCCTTTAGGGGGTGAATTTACAAAAATCCATTCTTAATACTCACTTTCATCATACAGGTCGCTTACATGTGGTTAAACCTAAAATACACTTTATGTGATAAGAATTAACGGTTAAAGCAGCATTATGATCCAATAATAAGCCAATAGCAGTAAAGTAATGTAGGTAAGCGCTAACTAGCGGTTAGTGGCTAATCGAGTTACAGTGTTAACGTAAACGGTTTAGTGTTTATGGTGTAATCAAATTACGGCTTAGTTAGACGTAGTTTTTTTGTAAGTAACTGCTGGTTTTTGGTTTGTTAGACGCTCTTTGCTTAGCGACTTGATGCTTCGAAAATCAGACGTTCAGCGCCAAGCTCTGCTAGAATTTACCTTTGTCATCTGCCTCGCCTTTCTCCTCTCTATGTTGGGGTTGGCCTCCAGTCTTACCAAGTGCAGCTGCAAGCGGATACTAGTAACTGGGTAGTACGACACCTCTTGGGAAGACTGGTAGTCAAACTTCCAAGCTTGTGACTACCAGTTACACCTTGGAAAGCAATAATTGAGAGCTTAGTTAGGACTAATTAAAACAATTTAATCATTAATAGACAGTTTATACGGTAACTCAATGTAATTGACATTTAAATTATCGATTAACACATCACCCACTTATGCAACAAGGCTCATTTGCCAATCATTTAATCGTTTTCCTACAACTTTTCATTTGATACTTCCCTTTCCTACTTCCTTATGTCTTCATAGTTGGTTATTTTCAGGTGATTTATTACAAAAAATGAGGTGTAAATTGACGGTCTATTACAGCTATTGCGTTAACTGTTCCTGTGCAATGTCGTAATTGGAGGATACCATTGTTTTAACATGAAGACTCAAACGCGTGTGATTTCTGTTTTTTTTTTGGGACTATTTCTGGAATGAAAATTGACACCAAGATTAGGTAACAAATTATCAAGCCAATAGGTACAGCAGTTGATGCAAATGTTTCTATTGGCTGAATTCGTTATCAATAGCCAATCGTTTAATTACGATAATTTTTGTTCCAGAAAACGGATGTCAGGGTCAACTTAGTCTTTATTTTCATAAATATTAAGTTACAACTGTTATTTATATAAATACTCGTATATTGTCGTAAACGATGTGTTTTCAGATCTGTCAGCAGATAAGTTCCAAGATGTTACTTATTTTTTCTTAAAGATGTTTTTTTTCTCTCTCTATTATTATTATATAGGTATTATAAAGAAGTTCTATGTTTGTAAACCAAACCACACCCATCATTATAACATTCGAATTTTCTTTGTTATTCTTTAATTTACCAAGTTCACAATCAGAATCCCAAACAAAACTTAACCGGAGTAATCAAAAGGAGCTCAGTGTATTGTGAAAACTCTTCGAATAGGTTTACGTATGTTGTACACGTAAACTCGTTTGTTTTGCGAACCGTACAAAATTAAATTTGCATATAATTCTCTGTTGCTGACGTAAGAAATTTTCTTTGCTTCAGATGTGACTGTAGGGTTAGCAAAAATAGAAATTGTCGGGGGGAATATTTCATAATTTTATAAAATTCTAAAACTCGCCTTTTTTTTAAGTAAGTATCGCAATTTGGGGACCCGATGTCAAGGCAATTTTAAGGATCACCAGGATTTTTATCGAACGCAATTGGAGCTCTAACTAAGATAATCATAGAATCAGCTATACACATCACATAAATAAAATCGTAAATAATTCAAAATATAATTTGTCTTTGCGAAATCTTTTGTATGGTTACCCTGAAAACACATGCGGCGGTGTTTTCACTCAATAATCGGCTTCGTCGTGAATTAATACGGTATCATATTGTGAAACGCTCCAGGCTGTGGAATAAATACATTATTCTTGGAAACCAAAATATTACAGAACAATCTTGTTACATTTTCAGATGTTTTACTGAAATTTTCACCTTTGAGTGAGATTTATTGATTTTTCTTTTGAAATTTAACTTAAGTAGCTTACTGTGTTATCTATAAATAAAAAATAGCAACTACCGTATGAGATTCTTTTATTATAGGTATTTTTCATTTTAAAATTTCAGTGTTTCAAAAGTTGTCGAAGGTACATGTAATGCCAGATTATCGCTTTAGAAATCATTTTAACATTTCATTTATATTTTAATTTTGGATTCTATTTTCGGATTGAGTAAACACAAGGGTACCGACGAAAATGTGTAAGTAGCCAGTGACATTAAACAAATAGGGTCAACGAACCTTCCCAGCATCTACCTACAGGACAGTACAGGACCTATGGCTCTTTAGTAAATTGGTCCCGGTCATTTTATCTAAATCTGCATCCACACGTTAGTTATTTTTTGTGGAGCAAGGTATATCAACGGATATATAACAAAATCTTTATGTAAATGTTTCCATGTAACTTGCTAATTAACGTTGCATGCGGTAGCAGCATCGAAAGAACCAATAGAAAGAAGTAAGACAAGTAGTATTTTGTGTTTTTCTTTTTTAGAGTTATCACGTCCGTCGAGTTTCGCTAGCTAAGTATTGATCCTGTAGAAAGTTACTAAATTATCTTACTTATTACTATTGTTATTTTCAAAGCTGTGACATTTATATTTTTAAACGTTTCAACACCATGTTCAGAATTATCATCCTGTCATCTTGTGTGTCCCAATATGAACACTTTTCTTTACAAAAAAGTAATTTCCGTGTGGAACCTGAAGGCAGCTTCCATAAAAACATGCAGTAAACAAAGACACGCTACTAAAAGTTTAGAAGGACCGTCCATTAGCACAGGTGCACGTGCCGGGGTTCCATTACGGTACACGTGCTTGCTAATTTTAAACAGAAGTTCGCTTTTACGCAGAACTTAGACAAATGGCAATGAAAATAGCAGTTTAGAAGGGGTTTTGATGAGCTTGTGAAGGTAAAATAGAGTAATGGTGAAGGTAGAACAAGGATGATTATATGGTTTGCTGAGATAAATGAACCATTTTGAAGTACTAGCTGACCCACGCAACTTCGTCTGCGTCACATAAGAGAGAAAAAGCTCACAAAAGGAATACATTTTGTCCCCGTTTTGCAACATTTTTCATTTACGCTCCGCTCCTACTGGGGGTAGCGTGATGTTATAATTATAGCCTGTAACCTTACTCGGTAAATGTGCTATCCGACACAAAAATAATGTTTCAATTCCAACCAGTAGTTCCAGAGATTAGCGCGTTCAACCAAAGACACAAACAAACTCTTCAACTTTATACTAATACTAGCTTCTGCCCGCGACTTCGTACGCGGATCCTGTTGCGTATGCCAGCGACAACGGGGTCGTCGAAGATCTGAAACGTCTGATGTCGAATTCTAAGAACCCGGGGACGGGAAAATAACGGATCTTTCCCACCTGAGCAACACATACCATTTGTTTCTTTTTGCCATTTAACAGCTTCACAAAAAGTACAATTTTTAGCCATACCTCCGATGGCGGAAAATGTGCCGTATTCAATCATAGGAGACGTAAATGCACTCCGTGCCTTATCAACCCAAAGAAGGTCGCCATGCCCTTTTTTTTCGGTTGGGAAATAATCAAATAACTTCTCCAACTCTGGGCGGAGCGGGAGGGAGTGTCAGATTTTTACTGACTAAAGCCCATCCATGTTCCTTCCTCGCCCTTTACGTTCCAGGGCCACGGTATCTCTTTCGAACAGTCCCGCAGCCCCGGCAGGCTTCGACCTTTGCGGGCCCCTCCCTTTTTGCTGACATCTCTTTGAGGCGCACGTGGAACACGAACGCGCCGTCGACACGGCAGGTCGCCATGCCCTACGGCTATATCTTGAGACACATCAGGTTTTTCAGATGATATCGACATTCTGTTCAGAGAATGTCGACGTCGATCAGAATTCAAACGTTCGTTCAATGAACGTGCATCGCGCATCACGCATCACGTTCATCACTCGTTTCAAAAGACCTGTTAGTAGATGTGCGAATACGCTGAAAACTCAAGCCTGATTCTGTATCGGTAAAAATTTCGGATTCGCTCACGATCAGCGGACAGTCGCGCATCACGTTCCGCACTTGTCTCTAAAGACCTAGAAGAAGCTATGCGTAGATACGCTGAGAACTCAAGCGCAATTCTCTATCCGTGAACGTCTCCGACTCGCGAGACAATGCATGACGTTCACGATTAGCGGTCAGTCGCGCATCTATTCTTCACTGGTCTCTAGAGACCTGGATGTAGAAATACGCTGAGAACGCAGGCGTGCTTCGCGATCCGAAGAGGTTTCCACGGAAGTTGCAGCCTGATGTTCTCGAACAGCATCAAGTCTCTCCTGACGCTCTTCGATAGATTCTTGGGATCTTATGATCCTCAATCTTTTAGCTCCTTTGGAACATTGGGAAAGATTTGACCTCTTTCTAGGCATGGTTATAGTTTTGTTGTGAAGATACCTGATCTATCGAAATCTAAGTAACTGCTCCCCTGCGTTACCGGGTAGGTTACCGAGTCACGAAGATAACTGGAAAAGGAAATTAATTCTACAACAGGTGTCCGAGATCTTCGATTTTTATAAGTCAACAGAGAGTGCTCATCAGATTGAACAACTTTTGCTAAGACGACATTCCTATATGTGTTATGGTGTAGCTGGGCTCTTGGAGTTCCACAACAGGTGTTCTAGATCTTCGATTTTTATAAACCAACAGAGAGTGCTCATAAAATTGAACAACTTTTGCCAAGACGTCATTCCTATATGTGTTATGGTGTAGCTGGGCTCTTGGAGTTCCACATCAGATGTTCCAGATCTTCAAACTTATACTCTCAGCAGAAAATGCTCATCATGTAGAACAATTTTTGCTATGGTGGCATTTTTGTATCTCTTATAGTTTAGCTGGTCTGTTGCGGTTCTGCATCAGGTGTTCAAGTTTCCAAGATAAATAATTATAGCCTCATAGCTTCTGCCCGCGACTTCGTTCGCGTGAAGTTTTGATATCGCAACGCATCGCCTACTCAACGGAAGTTTAAACTGCTTTGTTCCCGCTTGCAACATTTCTTATTGCTGCTCCGCTCCTATTGGTCATAGCGTGATGTTATATAGCCTATAGCCTTCCTCGATACATGGACTATCCAACGCAAAAATAATTTTTCAATTCGAGCCAGTAGTTCCTGAGATTAGCGCGTTCAACCAAACAAACAAACAAACAAACAAATTCTTCTGCTTTATAATATTAGTATAGAAGTATAGATAAATATGAATAGATCCTAATACTAGGGTCTGTTTTACGCTGTCCAAATAGGCACTTTCACCAGATATATTCACAAAGGTGCCTACTGGGTTGTCATAATGGCTACTATTTCGGCAGTCGTGTTTGAGTCCCAATAAAAAAATGGGTGGACTTTAATAACTGGAGCTAACCCGGAGTTGGTAGAACAGCTCGTGTCATTTTATTCGTAGCAAATCAATGTGTTTGACAAAAAGTGGAGTATAAAGGTTGAATAAGCGGCGTAAAAAAATTATTGACACATATCGCATTACGATCGACACGTCATTAATCGCATGTAGGAAAAACAGTTTTTATGCTAAAGAGTTTTTGCATCATTTAACAATATTTACTAACCGTGAACTAGGTTAGTACTTGCGTCGTTTTTAAGACATTACATGTACGATGATTAATTAAAAAAGAAAAACAAATTTAAAATCTATGGGTATCAAATTGGTATGATGGACAAAAACTTCGGAGCCCACGTTTCACTGACCTCGTTGTTTTTTTAACTCTAATACGCAATTCATACCCATATTTCCCATATAAAGCATGAGAAAAATTGAATCACCCCTCACAGATGTTTATCAAAGCAGTTTTATACTCAATGAATGCGTGTTATTACAACAGAAAAACATAACAACAGCTTTGACAAAAAGTTGACAAGAATAAATGGAAGCCAAGTTTTTGTAACAAAAATGCATATGTCACCGTAAAATTGTCAAACACGTTATATTACAATATAACGTGTTTCTCTCTAGCGATATTGTAATATCTCGAATTATTGTCAACTGAACATACGGAAGTATCTCTAGCCCCATAATCGGGACTTGGGGCACCCCCCCGTTAGGTTAGTTAGGTTCCTTTAAACCCTGCACCCGGAAATAATAGGTTATATTAATCGATATTTCTCAGGAATGGTACAGTATCTTTTCATGAGAGTGGTACCATTGGGCAAGGGGGACCCCTCCTTCTCTCCACACCACGTGAGTTGACTACCATCGCATGCATTTCACGAAAAATAATGCGTTTTATTGTAAGCAGTATGTTCATTTGACAATAATTCGAGACATTACAATATCGCTAGAGATATTACAATATAACGTATTTGACAATTTTACGGTGACACATATAATGAATTTCGTACAAATTGTGGTACTGAAAAGTATTGCAATGCAAAACTAACGTTACTCGATATAAGCAAAACAAACTACAAGTAGCCATTTTGAAAAAAAAAAAACAATATAGCTTTATGTTTTCGCCATGTACGAGTAGAGTGACGACATAAACTTCGGATGTGTCGTTCCATATTCCAAATTTGAACTTTTGAACGAAAAGGAAATGAGTGTGGTTAAATACTTACTTAAGTCGTTACGAGTTCTTAATTTAATTTGCATGAACTTTTGAACAGATAAAGTTGGTGATGACATTCAAACTCAGGGATTACCAACGTACTTGTTTGTTTTTTGATTACCTAAATTAGATCTTTACGCACAACATATTTGCAAAAACCTATACTTAAAGGAATACAAATTATCTTTAATGATGACTATTTACTTAACATTTTATTGATTATAAAAAGTATCTACATACTCAACAAGTCTTGAAATCACATAAGGAAACATCAATTACTGGCCATTAATGTAATACGACATTAAGTGTTTTGACAGCATCAATTTCAAGATGGCGGATGACATGTGCCGCTTGTCAAGGCTGCCGAGATTTCGAATCGTGTTGATGCCAATTTTATTTGGTAATAGTTCTTAGGAATTACATTTAGCTGAATCGATTCTTAGTATTATTTTGATTATAGCGAAAGAGATCGAAAGAGATAGCGGCCTGATCAGTTGGCAAGATGTATTTCATTTTTGACAAGCTCGAGCCGATTATAAGATTTATTTAATTGCTGTGTGAAGCAGACTGATACATTTATTTGATTTCAATGGCCAGTATTTTTTCTGATTGTATCAATTTAAACTTAAGTATAACTTTTATTTAATATTAATTTAACTAAATATTTTAACATAATAATATATTTGTTGGAACTTTATCTTGTTTGTCAGTTAACTTTAATCTGTCAAGTTTAGTCGCATTCGATATCTTATCACAGGCTTTTCAAAGTGAAGTTTTTATTACTTACTAAAAAGTAGTTTTACCGACAACAAAGTGAACGAGTAATACTAGTTTCTGCATTATTGGACCAACAACGACCCAATTCTGTAAGCGAATAATGAATTTTGTCGTTTTGCTTTCGCAATCGCTAGTTGATCGAAAAAATACTACGTGAGTTCGAGTTTTATCTACTTTCATTCGAAACACGTGTTAATTTGAGATTTCTGACACCTCAATGTCACTTTAGTTATCGAATCGAAATTTCTCAGACGGGGCGAATAGAAAATTAAGAATCGATATGGATGAGAAATTGAGTTTCGATTTAGGTCCGTAGGTATTGAAATGAAATTCTTCTTAGAAGAATCCAATTAAGACCTAGATTTACGGCCTGTCTTAACCATACGCTGTGATCAATTTCGAAAGACGTCTCAACCACTTTGAGGCGAAAGAAAAGTAATATTACTTCTAGATTCACTTGGGCCCTACTTTTGGGGATTATAATCGAATTAATAAGTATTAGCTGTACTAAAGTAGATAGTGATGTTAGGGATTATTCCAAGGCTAATTATGCATACAGAAATAAATGAATTAATGACTGCCTCGTTGGTTGCATGAGGTTTAGGGTTCAATTCTGGTCAGGCTGTTTTTCCATCAGGAATTTCGCAGTAGCAGCTACTGAGGCTGTATCTGTGCTCGGTTGATGGCAATAGGCACGCCATCTACATGGGACTTCAAAATAACTGGCGAGATGTGGGTGTAATATTAGGTACACCTCTGCTCAACCCTACGGAGATTATAGGCGTGATGTTATGTAGCTATTCTAAAGTAGTGGTGTGAGGGATAGCTCCAATTCTATGAGGCGGCGAGCCGCCCACTATCTGAACGCGCCCCAGAAAGTGGTGGCCGTAAAAATGGTCCGTGGGTACCGCACGATCACCCGCGAGGCGGCGGGCCTGCTTGCCGGATTGCCGCCATGGGATCTGGAGGCGATAGTCCTCGCGCGCCTGCACGACTGGCGCGCGGAGGTACTACGCCGCGGCCGGGGGGAAACCCCGCTGCCGCGTCAAATTGCCGCTCAGCGGACAGACCTCCGGCGCGATCTCATGGCGACATGGAGAGAGCGACTGTCGCAACCCCGTGCAGGGCACGCCACGATAGTGGCGGTAAGTCCCCTCTTTGAGGATTGGCTAGAGAGGCGCCACGGCGTCCTCACCTTCCGCCTGACGCAGGTCCTCACCGGACACGGATGTTTCGGGAGGTACCTGCACCGAATCGGGCGGGAGGAAACGCCCGGGTGTCTCCACTGCGAGGATCGACCGGAGGACACGGTGGAGCACACGGTGGAAGTCTGCCCTGCGTGGGCGGAGCACCGCCGTGTCCTCGTAGCGGCGGTCGGCGGCGGCGACCTCTCGTGTCCGTCCCTGGTTCAATCCATGGTCCGGAGCGAGACGGAATCGGAAGCCGTCACCTCCTTCTGCGAAGCAGTCATGCTAGCGAAGGAGGTGGCGGAACGAGAGAGGGAGAGAGCCTCCCTTCCCAGCCGCCCGCCGCGGGAGACGCACCGGGCGTCGGGGGCCACGTGGTGGCTACCGGCCACCGTAGATGCGGGCCTGTGGACGGTTAGCTACGGGCTAGCTAGCCGTCCGTCCGTCTAACGACGACAGGCCGTGTCGACGGCGCGTTCGTGTTCCACGCGCGCCTCAAAGAGATGTCAGCATAGAGAGAGGGGCCCGCAAGGGCCGAAGCCTGCCGGGGTTGCGGGACTGTTCGAAAGAGATACCGCGGCCCCGGAACGTAAAGGGCGAGGAAGGAACATGGATGGGTTTTAGTCAGTAAGAGTCTGACACTCCCTCCAGCTCCGCCCAGAGTGGGAGAAGTCATTTGATGATTTCCCATCCCAAAAAAAAAAAAAAAAGGCTTTGCATAAACAATTATCCAAATCTAGATCACGAAGGCGACGAAATTACAACTTGTTCGCACTTACACCACTTCTAATCTTTGGGTTAAACACGTTTCTGTGACACTTGCATTACAGGCTTGTTTGTTTTGTAAATCTGAAACGGATAAAGAGGAGTTACAGCGTGACATTATGTGGTGATGCCTGTCAGCGTGTCAGCGTGTCAGCGTGTCAGCTAGATTTGTGGTTATATTAGGTACTTGTGAAAGAGATTCTGCAATGTTTTGTTTGTTTGGATTGGTTATTCTGTAAATGTTATGTAAGATTTATGTTAACACTGTTTTAAGTTTTTGCGGTTTAATACTTAACTTATACTGTCACTTACGGGATATCTTCCGTGGTTATTCATTATTTTGAGCTCCCGATATTTCGACAGTGTTGCAAGTGCCAAGCGATCGCGGGATGAGCTCAAAATAAGAACCAATCACGGAAGATATCCCGTCAGTATAAGTTTAAGATTTTTGCAAATTTTAAATTTAATATATCTTGCTATTTGTGACCACTAACAATATCAATAGTGATTACGAGTATCATTATTTGATTGTATAACCCCTCGTCTAAAGCGGAAATTACATTACACGCTTGCAATTTTACTATCGAATTTTCATTGATAAAAACGATTTCGTGTAAAACACGTGTGTAGATAACATGTGCATAAAATTAATTGCAATCACGCGAATGAATTTTATCGTAAAACAATCGCGTGAACAGTAACTTGGTCATACACGAGCGACAAAATGTTGTCTTAACAAGACATGACTTTGCTTAAATATTCCCATGATTCTCTTGTTTATGTGCGAGATAATGCGACAGCAAAATTTTGTCGCTTTAGTCTAAACTGCTGAAGGTCTTCATTTTTATCGAAATCACAATAGCTAAATACACGAAACATGTTATTACTGTATCAAGGTGAAGACTACCATCATTATTTATTGTTTTTTCGACTATTACTTGCGATTTGACGTCAAGTCACCGCGTAGGTTGTCAGTGGTTAGTGGTCAGTCAAACTAACGGTCCAACAACCAAGGTTGCTTCAAATTCTATCAGATGGGCTGGTAGATTAAGAGTGAAGATAAGTTAGGGCCTGAGACAGTTTGACAGGGTCCTATGTAGGAGGAACACCATGAAACTCCATGGCTTCGTAGCTAACTAAACAATGTTAAGTATTAATATCATTAAGAGTCTTATTACACTTTTTACGAAAATTCATGATTTTTGACAGGAAAACCGTCGTCGATGGAAGTTTAACGCTCAAATTCACACAGTTACATTCGATTCTTATAAAAGCTAAAATTACTAAAAGATAAGTTGAATGTTTTACTTGTTTATTGGAGTTCTAGAATTTCGTTGAAATCCTTGAGTTTTCACAAAACAAATAGTAAAGAAAGCCTAATTTAAGCCAAAAACGTCTTGATTCAGCGGCCATTATATTCCAAATAAACTCTATTTTATCAAATAAATTAATATAATATAAAACTTTGATCTTCAATAAATACGTTTACGTTTGTCAGTATAATAAGACAACGTTACAATAAATAAAATTAAAACACTCTAAATTCTGCATCAATTCAGCTCGCTCCTCAGTTTAAGTCATTCTGACGCGAGCGCTGGACGAGGAAGGACCTGGACACAAAATTTTCGTCAATAACAATCCATTCGTGTATGTCGATCAAAATAATTTGATCCAGGACGCAAAAATCAAAAAAAAAAAATGTAATAGGACTCTTAAATGCAATAAATGAAATCTTAGGGAAATATTCGTAGCAAGCTCAGGTTAATAGAAGGGACCTATAGATATAATATCACCCCTTGTAATCCCGAAGGGTACGTCAGACGTGTATCTTAAGCCGGGTCCAGACGTGTGTAACGCGTAATCACACGCTTTACACACGTCTGGACCCGGCTTAATAGTACAACCACATTTCGCGAGTTATGTTTTAAGTACTATGTAATAAGTGTAAGGGGGCGAGCCTATTGCCAAGTGGGCCCAGATCCTGACTCCGTGGCTGCCACTGTTAAATTCCTGATGGAAAAACCTAATAACACTTTCTCCGACCCGGAAATGTAACCCAAGACCTCGCGCTCGCAACTACTAGACCAACGAGGCAGTCGACACAACAGTTAGATACACATATCCTAAGTAATTAATATTTTAAGGTAAACATAATTAAACTTGTTTCTAACAAATACACTTCAATTGTTCCCCAACAGGTTTAAACCCACGACCTTACAACCGGGACCCAACACTTATCTCCCGTACCAAACATTGCTACAATCTCATTTGAATATTTGATTAACTACAATGCTTTCTAATTAAAATTATTGAAATGGGTCACAGGCACCAATTAACACAACTTAACCAACTTAACCGGTTCGTTTGAACAAAGCGGTGTAATTTCATAATGATTCATTTGATAATTCCTTTTATTAATTACGGCAGCGTAAATTATCATTGTGACGGGAAATGTTACGAAATCAGATACAAAGACAGAAATTCTCGGGAAGTTGTGGCTTTAAGTTTTGAGGTTAGGCTATACGGAGAGCGGGGGCGGGAGCGGTGGGCGTTAAGCTGACATTAGGAGGCGTAGCGATTACTTCCTTATATTAGTTGGCTGTCTCAGACTATAGGCACACCAAAGTTGAACTTGGCCCATTTGGTGCAGCCGTAAGGCACAGAATATTAACTTTATTAATTAACGATTTTATTATATGTATAGATTTTGATTTATTTATTAATGAACTATGGAAGATTTAAAGCTAAACGGAATTAAAAATAGTAAGTGTAAATGACAGCCAATATGTATTTCAGGTATGTGTGTGTTTATTATATGTAATGTATGTATATGGTGTGTATTTCAGGCATGTGCCAAATACCTACATGTATTTTCTTTTCTTTCTTTCAAACCGCTTTGCTAACTCTTCCGCTACCCGCCTCCTACGCGACCGGTCCCAAACTCAAGTTGTTTCGATGATTTGGTACATTTATCTAGATCAAGACAAATTGAGATATTGCGTGCCGTGAGTGAAGCAAGATAGTTTGTTAGTCTTAGTTTCTGATTGAACTGGTGTTTGTTATAGTGTCTTGCGTGCACTATTTCATATTTTAATGACGCACGAGTGTAGCGCTAATGAGCCTGTGATTTGAGCATTGAGGTTACAGAAGATGGAGTGAGACAGCTCCAATCAGACAGTCATACAGTCTTATGTCTATCTTTGAAGGTTGACTCACACTCTCTTTAATCCTCTCTCTCTCTCTTATGTGACACTGAAGAAATTGCGCGGGTCAGCTAGATTTAATAAAAAAATGTTTTAGCGACAGTCCTAAAACAAAAAAACTATACTTTCTTAAATAGTGTCTGTCACAGTAAGAGCTGAGTAATAAGAGAAATAACTATAGCAACAAGATAAATAACTATACCAATTTACAGTTAGTTATTTTAAACTTAGTCTGGAACCATGAGTCCGGAAATGGTTTCAGAGCAAACTCAGCTATTTCATTTCAGTATAAAACCGTTGCTAAGTTACATTTAAGCTCGAAACAAACGAGCACGTACGAAAACGGGAGCAAGCCTACGCTTGACGTAACTCACGTTCTTGTGGACCCATCGTCTACGAGGTAGCAAAACTACGAGAAATCGTAACCCATTTCCCATACCATACAACTTCCGTAGTACGATAAAAATATGCATTCCATTATGATAATTATGTGGCTTCTTGGTAATTAAGAATTACGAGTACAGTTAGCAGCAAAAGTTCATGAGTTTGTAGAATTTAATGTTAAAGAGGCTATAATTGGAATAAGGGCAAGATAATGATGATGTTGATTCATCATCATCTACCTAGCTTTTTCCCAAATATGTTGGGGTCAGCTTCCAGTCTAACCGGATGCTGCTGAATACCAGTATTTTAAATGGAGCGACTGCCTATCTGACCTCCACAACCCAGTTGGCACTGGGTCATACGATACCCCTTGGTAAGACCTACAAATGATAGCCGGGACCAACTGCTTAACGTGCTCACTATCTAATGGGTGGTCCTCATCCACAGACCACCTTGGCAAGCACGGCTTAACCTAAAGATCGACCCGAGTGGCTGTTATTATTTAGCCACACGTCATAGTGATGATGATGTTGATTAACGGGGCCTTAATAGTTTTAAAAATTAGGTATTTTAGCTGCTGTTTAATATAAAGGTTATTTTTATTTTTTTACAGTTCCCGGATGACAGCAATGCGGAGGGATTCCTATTGTCGTCTTGTTGTAGTAGTAGTTTATTCATTTGTAGTTTGTATACTGAATATTATTTGTAACCAAACAGTTTTATTTAATTTTTTCAAATGTAAAGAACAATAATCATAATTAGTTTTGCTGTTTACTGTACTTACTTATTAAATTGTTAAAACATTTTAGTACGACTTAAAGTTATATCTTAACGACCGTTGTCAGGCCACGAAGTGCGAGATTCAATTTCCTGCCTCATTAAAGGTACGATCAAACTGGTACAGTCAGATTGTGGACCGGCTGCAGACACCGGACAGCTGATACTTCAGCATACTATCTCCCAGGGTTATTAGGAGCCGTGTCCTAAACCATACGCTGTACTACCGCTTCGTTGGTCTAGTCGTCATGCGACCGCTGGGCATGAAGTCCTGGCTTCAATTCTCAGGCCGGGCCAAGTGTTATTGGGTTTTTCTAAAGGGAATTTCTCAGTAGTAGCCGCAAAGTCCGGATTTGTGCCCAATTGATGGCAGTAGGCCCGCCCCTAATTACTTGGGACTTAAACATAGCTGGCGTAATGTAGCTGTGTACTTTTAGGTACACATGGCATATTCGAAGATTTCAGACGAAACGATCGTATAAGAGGAAGTCTGAAAGTGGCGCCGGTGACTGAAAAGTTGTGTGGTAATCAGTTGTCGTGGTATGGGCATGTGATGCGGAGGAATGAGGAAAATGTCGTGAAAAAAGTTTTGAGTATTAATGTGGATGGGCATTTGAGTAGAGAAAGACCAAAGAAACGATGGATGGACTGTGTTAAGAAGGATATGGTAAGAAAAGAAGTGTCTGATGAGATGACGAAAAATAGAGATGTATGGAAGTAGAAGGGTTCACTAATGTTTTACCAAAAGTCCATTGACAAATTTTCATTTTACAACCAACGTTTCGTTTACTGTTTATTTCGCAAACAATTTATTCCGCAAATGTTTTATTTAAAAAATATTCGTTTTACAAACATTTATTTGGCAAATACTTCTTTTATCAAATGCATCAGATGATATTTCTTCATTTATAAATTTTTCATTTGTTACTTATATACGTTTGGACAAATCACGTTTCAACAAAGTAATTTACAGGCTAGTATTTTTTTATAACTCTTTTTTAAGAAAAAAATAAGGAAATTGAATAGTTTTTTCATAACATGCAAACAGGCATACTCCATGCATGCAGCAAGCAAGCAGCAGGCATTTAGAAAGCATGCAGCAAGCGAGCAGCAAGCATGCAGCAAGCATGCAGCAAACGAGCAGCGAGCATGCAGCATGCATGCGACCAACAAGCATGCAGCAAGCATGCAGCAAGCATGCAACAAGCATGCAGCAAGCATGCAGCATGCATGCGACCAACAAGCATGCAATATGCAAACATGCAGCATGCAGCAGGCATGGTTTCTGTCACGGCTCCGGCGCTGCGGGGCTCCGGCGGTCACACGCGAGCTTATCGTCGCAGAGGGTTTTAACGCTCACCACCGCAGCTTCGGCTTGCCGGAAGCCGGCCAGCCTCAGCCGCGGCGGCGAGTGTTAAAGCCACCTGCTCCTCAGCTCGCGGTCCGCCTCGCCCCTCCGCGCCTACGCGGGCTTAAATTACACTCTAGGGGTAGGGCAGAAAAGACTACGTGGAGTCGGTTCTGCAGCGATTCATTTCTGTCACAAAATTTGTGCTTATACGAAACCAAATTAATTTATTTTGTTTTTTTTAAATGGCACAATCAATTTGTGTAACGTCTTTATTTCAAACGTTGTTTTATGAGATAAAACGAAAAAATAATGAATTGTTTGTCAATTAATACATTATTAAATAAAAGTTTATGTGATAATTATTTTGCGAAGTGAATTATTTGTTAAACTTGCTGTTGTATACTGATAAAATGACAAATAATATGTTTTCTAATCGTTGCTTGTCAAGTAAAAGTTTGTGAATTAATGTTTGGTGATCTGACTGGTCACCAAGTAGAAGACATGCTGCACCGACCACAAATAAATAGGGATAAGGGAAAAAGAACGATGATAATGATTCGAGGATTACAGGCGTCATGTTAATAGGCTATACAATTATTCGATCATAAATATTACTCAATAAAACGTCATTTACCGCCAATGACCACTTCAAATGAATACAGTGTCTCAATCGACCTATCCGTATTGCATAAACATAAGAATATGAAACTATAGTGGTTATGTAAAAAGCGTAAGGTTGGCATGCGATGGCGTGAGATTCGTGGCCAGTGGCCCACTGTGGCTAAAGGCTTTGTCACACAGCGAGAGTGGGACATGACACGACCCGCGACCTATGTGTGTGGTTACATGGGGTTATAATGATCTGGAATGTTGGTACTTGTATAGATAGAATACCCTTTATTATGTTTAAGTCCCATTATTAACTGTGTTGTGGAGGTCAGATAGGCAGTCGCTCCATGTAAAATACAGGTATTCAGCTGCATCCGGTTAGACTGGAAGCCGACCCCAACATAGTTAGGAGAAAGCTGGGCAGATGATGATGATGTTTAAGTCCAATGCAGTAGTTAGCTATACTTACCGTCAACTGGTCACATCTCTGAGATGGTAGTAAGTTAGTAACCCAGTACCACATTGCCTGACCCAGGAATCGAAGCGTATTTGTACGTTTCCGTTTCAGCAAGTCACAAGGGGAGAGGGTATATGGGTCATGAACGGACGGTGACATAGTGCACAAGTCTGGCATACATCTATATCTATCTATATAGGTATGTAGCTATGTGCCAAAGTAAACAAATTTTATAAGGAATTTCACATACCTACTACAACCACATCATGTAACAATTCTGATTCGTATCTTGTATTTGCAGTAGGTGTGACGAAAGCTTAGCTTAGGAGATTGTATCGTGGACAAAAGTTGCGACCACACGGGCACTCACGCGCATATATTGTAGTACCTATTACTACAGCTGTTATTAATGTAGCGATCAGTTACATAGCTTATCGCATATGAGTATCTTTGGACAAAAGGTCTTATATAACTGCCGTACCTTTAAATTTCTTGGAGGAATAAGCAGGGGGTCGTAGATATGACCATAATGTAAAGGTCGCAAAGGCATTGTGTTTTTGGGTCTTTCTTCCTGGAATTCGTCAATAGCAGCCCGGAATTTTATCGAACATTAGGCTCCCTGGCATTTTTTTTGGGGCAAGCTCGTCACAGTATTCCTAAACCACTGCAACTCCTGAAGGAGGATTCTGATCAACAGTAGTGACTACCAGAAAGCGCCGAGACAATGAAGCTCGACGAAGTCCCAGAGAAACCAGCTCCTGCCTATTACAAGGGTCTTTATCTTCAATACACATGTGACTGTTCCTAAATTACCCTAGTCTGACAAAATTTTCGTTTTTCCTAGATCATGCTAATTACAGTTATTAACCGTATTAGTATTATGATCAGCATCCCCTTTTAATGTGGGAGTGCTGGGCCCGGTTGCTCCCTAGTTAATAGGAAATTCCTTTCCTAATTAACCAGGCACATTTTAAAACGAATTTCAATTGGAGAAAGCGATAGATTTACCTTAATTGCAAGACAGATAAACAATAACTAATTAGCATTTAGGCTTGAATTAAATCTAGTGACTAATTAATCCTAGGTTCTCTAATTGCATTAATTGTAATCAAACAATTAAGGAAACTGAAATGATCTAACTGGGTCACTGCTAAAGCAGCAAGTAATGCGTGTCACAGATTTTGTCTAATTTTATGCGACTTTTCTGAACGTAAGAAAGTTTTACAATTAGTCTTACCAATGGGTACCTATCGTATTACCCAGTACTAACTGAGTGGTGGAGGTCAGATCAACGGTCGCTCCACGTAAAATACTGGAATTCAGCTGCATCTGGTTAGACTGGAAGCCGACCCGAACATAGTTGGGCAAATGCTAGGCAGATGGTTACATGTGACAAAATCCATGACACATCCTTTGTCACAAGAGCTCGCGCCATAATTCCAGTTTATCAGTGCGACAAATCATGCAGAACGTTTTATTAAACATACGTTTTTCTAAACATTATGTGTCAAGCTTATCTTGCCTATTTTCTATGATTGAATGTTATTGGCGCAAAAAGATTTAATATCTGATAACAGAATGTTTTTCTTTCACTATTAAATTACCATAGAAATTGCGATGTTATTTTTTCAATTTCTACGGATAAATGTTAGAAATAAAGTTGATACGTAGTACGTAGAACTTGGATATCGTATAACTTTGAGTCCGGACATTCGTAGAATGAACAGATCGACTTTTTCATTTTTTGCAATGTTCGTGTAATTTAGTTTGTATTTCATTGACTTTGTTTCTTGTATTACGGTATAGATGAAAAGTTGTTGTAAAAATGTGGATTGTATTTTTATTTAACTGTTATGAAAAAAATGAATCAAGCGGTGTTTTCAGAAAGTACTTTATACCTATTATTTCGGCGATCAAAAAAGCAATGATTGAAATCGTAGGATGTGCCCTGACCGTACTACGAGTACTTAGGTCATGTGAAAAAGTGAGAGCTCATATTCCAAATAAAATAAATAAGATTTTCAGCATGAGCGAGCGAGACAATAGATACCTACTATTCAAATGTCATTGTCAATGATAAAGAAATGTTACCAACACGGCAGGGTGGGTGGATCTAGCCGTTGAAGTCTTTGCAAAACAGGAGGTGTGAGACGTACACCTAAGTGTCTACCACAGAGATCCAATCTCTAACTAATGCAAAGTGTCATTGCCATTGTTTTTCTACGACACAAATCACCATAACAAATCCATTAGTTTCGTACGCACGTAAAAGGATAGGGTACTCTTAATTGATTACGTTCCAATCGTGTGCGATATAACCGCGGTGATTGTACGCGCTGCGTTTGCGCATGCCAGCCGAACTCGCGCGCTGATTGGTCAGAATAAACATCTGAATTATGTGGGTTAGTATGTAAGTACAGTCACGGGCACCAATACGTATACAGTTTGCAACATTCCAAAGCGATTTTCTCGCGGAATAACGTATTTTTGTAATTGTATTTTTGAGACATGAAAACATGAAATTACAATCAATACGCTTACCGTAAAACGAGGCTCTTTGGGTTTTATTTGGGACGACACAGAATTGCGAACAAAAACATCGAAAACTGTCGGTTGGTGTATGGTAGAACCGTAGAAATTATGTTACAAACTCTAGCAACAATTTGATTGGCAGCTACTGGGAAATTCCTGACGGAAATACCAATTAACATTTTGGTATAATTTGTAATAGCCACCAAAAACCCAAATAGCCCCGTTTTACTGTACGCCTTTTCTCATTGGGGAACGCAGAAAGTCCAGAACACCACCTGCTACGACCCTTAGATACTCCAATAGCCTCGTCGCGCCACGCACCTGACCGTTCTGAAGGACCTGCCATCTACCATCAATAGGGCAGACGACAAAAAAAAATCTAATTAGTCCGTCAGGTAGATTATTAAAAAAATTTGACCCGTATTTTTTCTTTTTTTATGTGAATCAAAATTGACGAAGATAGGACGCTTATAAAATTCCCAATACGTCACGCCTAGGTATAATTTTTTTCGAGTTCTGACGTCACGAGCCCCCACTTTCAAGTTTTGATGCGTTTTATCTTTGTTAATATTTTCCAATACTAACTGATAAACTGACGGACTAAATAGATTTGTATTTTTTGATATTTTCTTCATGCCTATGCATGAGTAGAAAGAAGAACACTTACACTCGCTAAGTGTATACATATTCGTGTTCATGACTGTACGATGGAAACCCATAAGGCGTTTGATGTCAGTTATACTGAATTCTCAATCTCAGTTACATTTATATCTCTGTATGTTTTTGTTGGTCATATTGGGGGTATCCTAGTGGCAATTAAACTAATTGGTACTGGGGTAACAGATCGCTCAGAAGTAAGATATTTGTTAATGATATGTGCTTGTTGTACTGGTTTAGCTGTTCTAGAGTTGTCGATGGTAGGAGATATAATCCTTTGTGCTTGGTTTAATTTAAATTATTCTGGTTGAACGTTGGTTTTATTAAGTCTTAAGTTAAGTGTTTTTTACTGAAACTACACTACAAAGGCAGTTTAAGAAATGAGCGCGATCAGCGCATGTAACCTGCTTTCTGTCAGTATCTTTTCCTTATTGCTATAATGTACGAGTAATATTGACTGCCTCATTGGTCTAGTAGCATCAGGTTTTTGGTGCGATTCCCGGGTCGGGCAAATCTTTTTGAGTTTTCCATCCAGAATTTCTCAGGAGCTACCACGGAGGCTGGATTTAAAGGTAATAGGGTCTATCCCTATTACATGCGACTTAAACATAACTAAAACGCGAAATGTGGGTGAACTGTTAGATACACCTCTGAATAATCTTTCGGGAATTACATGCGTGATGTTATGTTG
This sequence comes from Xestia ashworthii, assembly GCA_950022955.1. NCBI lineage: Eukaryota > Metazoa > Arthropoda > Insecta > Lepidoptera > Noctuidae > Xestia > Xestia ashworthii. Next base: position 20,830,449 of record OX465555.1, read on the forward strand.
TAATATGGACAGCGCCGTTTATTGAAATACGATCTTAATGGTTTTTAATAAAGCAGGAAATCCAAATAGAGCAATAGTAAAGGCTACCGTACAAATTGTAGATCATTGAGTATGTACATTAATGGACATGTAAGAAAAACCGCAATACAATGGGTGAACACGTGCGTGCGTGCGGTTACACAAGGTTGTGCCACAGATTAAATACTTTGTATAATCTGTGGTGCTTGTACACACTGCGACGTATCAAGCTGTACATATCAAGTATAACCTGACTACGATTTGTTCAGATTTCCCGTACATTGACAGATCCGCTTATACTGGTTTTGCTTAGCTTTATTAGTCACCGTCCGTTCTACTATGAATCATGAGCACCTGGCAAAGAGAATTTGGTAGAAAACGTATTTGGAAACATGGTGAAGTCTAGATCTACATATATGTCATTAATGTAAAATATCGTATGATAGGGACTGGCAACTTAAGGATATGTAAGAGATTCCTTCGTTAAAGTAAACGTCCAGGATGGTGTTTCATTTCCCTAGATACAATGCAATTTTGCTCTAGAACTTTTAATGGAATCCTTTTCGTATTAGCAAGTTTGTTCCTGAAGCTTTTACAGCGCTCGTAAATCCCGTGTATCGAATAGAAAAGCTGGACTTAGAGTTACACTAAACGGGATACCCACAGGGCAACAAAATGAAGTTTTAGAAGAAGTCAATGATAAAACTGCAGCATTTTGACGACAAAGAAAAACCTTGCTTAAGTCGAGCATCCTATTCATGAAGATCAACTATTAGATCAGACTGGACTAAAATGTATATCGTACTAGATAGTGATAAGAAGGGGAATAAATTGTCACTTTAGACTCGGAATTAACATTCGGCCAAAATCGATCTAGCAGCCCTAACATTCGAAGTATTGAATGATGTATAAGCCCAGCTGATGCATAGACTTATTTAACTCCCAGATCAGCTAGAAGTAATGCTGATTTTATGTGTAATCAATTCCGAGGTTAGTGGGTGTGCAGTGCTCAGCCTTTGGTTACAGAGTCCACGCAAATTACTAGGTCTGCTTTCCGTGTTGCGAAATTGCTTGCGAAGAATTCAAAATATGTATGTGAGTGTAGAGGAAATTTGTATGAATTGATCACGATTCTAGCTGTTGCAGTGTAAGTGACACCATTATCTGGATTCTAGAAAGTATTTGTTGGACTATCTTTGGCGTTACTAATAGTATCTGTTTCGTAGGATGGAGCTTTTGCTTTTTTGCCTTTAATTATGAATAAGTGGATCCAATTCTACTGTCTGTGTTCGAAAACACCAAAACTTTTTCAATATAACCCCTTTCTATCAGCTTTATGTTTGTGTCAACGTTTTGATTTCCTTTACGATGTTGTACGACTTCAAATAAGCAATCACGATTTGATTTGAGAATATGATTACAAGCGCCAGTAAAAGCCTCATTTTCAGAAGTTTCTGTGTTCATATTCTTACCATACAACGCCACGTCTTTTGCTTTATAATATATTGCTTCTGAAATTGGTTTCCTGTTTGTATTCCGCATGAAGGACTTTTACTTCTTCCTTTATGTTTTAAAATATCAGCCATCATAATACATCATCTTAAACCCTTTCTAATACTACTTTGTAAGTATCTTTATCTAGATTTATCTTCTCTCTTACTTAATCATCTACGTAGGTATCTTTGTTATGTTTATTAATCCTCGTTTCTGTCAACTGTTTACCAATTATCCCTATGTTCGAGTATTATAATCAACCAACTTGCTAATAATATATAATCCAACCGCATTTTTTTTAATTAAAACTAACTTGATCCAACAAAAAACGCTCTAAGACATTGCAAATTACGCCCACACACACCTTTGGTACAAGGAATTAAGGCTAGTCATGTCTTAAGTTACAGTTAAGTTGCCTCAGATGGATGTCACGCATTCTCTTAGCAGATTAAAGCGACATGGTCGTAAACTTTTAATCGACAGCCGGCTTACCGTCCTTGATACCAAGGAAATACGTAGTTAGATAGCAAGAAAAACGTTTAAAGATTTGAGAAGAACATGGTAATTAGTTCGGCGAATGGTAAAATTGGTTGTCTTATTATCAACATATTAGAAGTTGGAGTGGTTTCAAACGTGTAATTGGGAAATCTTAACGGATTTAGCTGGCTTTTTTGATCCTCAAATGCTTAAGAATTATCAAAGTTATGTAACCTCTTTAATAAGTTTTAATTGGATGGAGAGAGAGGGAGAGGAAAACCAAAGAAAACATGGATGAATTGTGAGAGGAATATGGAAGAGAAAGGAGTAAATGATGCCGTGACGTCAAACAGGGGAGAATGGAAGAAGAAAACGAGTAGAGTGGGACCACGGCAGGAAGGTGATGATGTAAACTTATTATCATACAGCAAAATATCTTCGCCACTTCATTGAAATATTAACAGCCTGTAAAACTTCCAGTTTCAAATTCATATTTATATGATGTAGGTCCCGTAAAGGGTATGCTATCTATCCAATATTTTTAGAGCAATAGATATACTAGCTGTAACGGCAACGGAAAGGTTTATAGACTCGCAAGTCAGACGCAATTAGGCAAGCTTTAGACTGGGTTGGCGTATTGGTAACATATTTATGATCTGTTAAACCCATGTTAGTCTTAGTTCGTTATCGCGAACAGCTAGCGTTGCCCATTTATAGTTTATTCATATTATATCAAAATTCTCCACCCACAACTTTAAAGCTCAAACGATGTGAAATAATTCTCCTATCTCAGCCGAGTGGTATGAAAACTTTCCTACTACACACATTGATGTTGACAGTATTTGATTTTGAGAAAATTGAGGACTTCAATGAGACGATGGCAACTGCAAAGCTTAATTAACAGCTAGGTGGACCAACGACGTTAAAAAGGCAGTAAGGACAGATTGAATTCGGACTGAAATCACGAGTTGTGGCAAAATTTGGTAAACTGGAGACGCCCATGTCCAGCAGTAGACTGCGTTCGATCGAGTTGAAGTGCGTAAAACATTTGTTCTTTTACATTTAAGGCCTTTCTAATTACTGAAGATTCATCAACTTCAAACTCATCAACTTCAAAAGGTTAAATAACTGCTCCTTTTCTATTTGTACTAAGTATAATACATGAGCCACAAGGTATGTATTATAATAACAATAAGCTTTATCCTCTCACCTCAAACAGAGCGACATTAATATGCGATGCATGCTAAACCGATATGCATAACGAAATTCAATAAATATGTCGACGCGCTCACAAAACGTTAACATTAAGTAGTTAACAGTAAGCTCTTGTCAGATTTTAATACAACACGTGACGGGAATTAATTCAACCTGGTTGCAGATTTTTTATAATGGAGGCTGATTTTGATTTGTGTGTACAAATTATTTTAAATGTATATGTGAGTAAAAGTATCAAGAGAGATAGAAAAGGAGCTCGTGACAAAATAGTAGCAGCCACTTGGGTCGATCTTTATGTTAAGCCACGTTATGTTGCACGTAACGTGCGGTGCGGCCCCGACTTACGAACAGTAAGTCGGGGCCGCCACCACTTTCGGGTTTAGGGTTTTAAGGTTCGAACCCAGTCTGGGTCGCTGCTCTCAAAACAGTGAAGGAAAACATCGTGAGGAAACCGGCATGTCCTAGAACCAAACAATTCGAAGACATGTGACATCTACCAATCCGCACTGGGCCCGCGTGGTGGATTATAGCCCATTAAATTCCCTCTCATTGAGAGGAGGCCGTGTGCCAGCAGTGGGAACATTATAGGCTGATGATGATGATGTTGCACGTTAAGCTGTTGGTACCGGTTGTTATTTGTAGAACCTTGACAGTCGTTACAGGTCTGGCCTAAACGTCAGAATTTACCGGTCAATGTCAGGCTGAATATTGACCAAAATCACGTATCCAATTACAGAATATTAAACATGAGAATCGTCAAAACAACCCTCTAAGTTCATAAAGACTTTTTCTTTTTGTTTTTTTTCTTTTTCTGACTTGTTCTTAAAATACCTTCCAATTGCAAAAAAAACGTAAGATAATCTGAATTTCGCGGGCTACCTTACCGCATCCTCATTATGTAAAAGCTCGTTTGCAAATACATGAAGTTGAACAACTCACCCTTGTGCTTTGTTGTTTAGAGAGTCACACAGCAGAATGGAACGGACTTAATCAAATAGTATGGTCTCTAGAGATAGTGCGAGTAGTGAAATTGGATTGTCTATATGCCACGAATAAATTGGGATATTCATGGAAGTGCATGAAGTATTCGGATGAACAAACATACTGTATAACCACATTCGTGGGTGCTGAAGTAAATCAATATACGTAGGTTCGGACGCTATCTTATATAACGTATTAATATGACATGTTAAATAAAAAGTAAGGGGTGTTAAAGCTGTCTCGATTGGTCGTGTCGTTTCCTTATCACTCATCATCTACGTAGCCTTTTCCCAACTATGTCGGGGTCGGCTTCCAGTCTAACTGGATGCAGCTGAATATCAGTATTTTACATGGAGCGACTGCCTATCTGACCTCCACAACTTAGTACTGGGTAATACGATATCCCTTGGTAAGACTGGTTGTCAGAATTTCGGAGCACTATGTGTAACAATGGTCAAGGATCTACAAATGATAGCCAGAACAAACGATTTAAAGTGCTTTCCGAGGCGTGGAGGAAACTGGGTATGTAATGGGTAGTCACCTGGACACCCATCAATGGACCAACCTAGGCAAGCGCGGCTTAACCTGAAGTTCGACCCAAGCGGCTGTTATTAATATATTAAGCCACGATGTCCTTCTTGTCGTGTGGCTTCCATATCAATCACTAAAAACCCACAAAAGATTAAAGGCGGACCTAAAATGGCCGCTTAAGCAGAATCATAATTAATATTAATTAAATTCTTAAAATGGACTTTACAGTCATAATCATAAAGTCCATTTTAAGAATTTTAAATTTTTACGTGATGCAAATTATGATTCTGCTAAAGCAGCCATTTTAGACCTCCTGATCCAACTAATATGAACCGTAGAAGGAGGGCTTGATAATTAGAACCTGCACATAACATAACATGTTACCCAAGACAGCGTTATGTATCACAAAGATTGCAATACAAATTACACTAATAAACTTTTGTTTCCTGCTGTGATTCGAATCAAAACAATTTACAATTGTAATCGAACGTTGATTACAATTAAATTGTTTACGATTGGGTACCATTTTGGTCTCATAATATATGTTTGGTTTCATCTGTTCTATGTTGGTTCAACGTGGCACAATTGGGACGAAGGTAGCACAACAATGACCCGAAGACTTCCGATGTGCGGACAAAAATGAGTATTCTTTGTAAACTAAAAACAAATGCACATCGATCTTGTATTATCTGAAGGCACACTTATGTCAGTAACCCCTGACTGCCAGAAGAAGCACTAGGTATACGTTTAAAATTAATTTGTTTTCAAAAAAAAAACATCTCATTTTTCTTATGATTGGGTTGTTATTTGAAAAGCTTATCCAAACAGCCAAAATGGTACTTGAATGACTTAACCTACCTAGTTATTTCTTTATCTTGTGGTTAGTGCCTATCATGTCGCCCAGGGGCCTCTGACATGGCTTTACACGCCATCGAGAAATATCTCTCAGGCATGCTAGTTTCCTCACGATGTTTTCCTTACCGAAGCAAGTGATAATTATGCTTATCTTGGGTCGGTCTCACCATTAGGCTATCACTAATTGTACAGAACTAAGACTGATTTTCTTAAAATGCTTCGATATTGTTCTTTCTTTTACTACGAGCGTAGTTTCTACGTTTATATGTAAATGAAAACAGTGCGAGCACGTCGGAAAATATTCTGAAAGTTTTTATTATTTATAGCTTTCATAGCTTTCCGAGTTGTTAATTTTATTGCCTTCCTTATTTTAAGTTGTAAAGGTTTCTTCTCGTTCACTTTTTCAGTTTTCTTTTGTTTTAAGTATTCGCGAGATTTATGACTTTGACGAAATAAGTTTTTTTTTTGTTGTATTTACATACTAGGATTTGTATCTTTTACTTATCTATCATTCGTCCACAATTTTCAGCATTGCAGTGTTGAATATGAATGCACCAACTTACCTGTAAATGAAAAAGAACAAGATTAGTAAATAGGTTTTAAAATCAAAATTAAATAATTATTTAGGTAGATAAAATGACAGCCTCCAAAATAATCATGCAACATCGAACTCTGTAATTAGCACAACAAATATTAATGTTAACATTAAAGTATTAAAAACTATACGACAATATTTTTATCACAAAAGCAAGTCACATTCATCCAACGACAAACTTTTCATCACCAGCGAAACTAACATGAAACTAATTGCATTAATTTGTGCTAATTGTAAAAAAACGAGCACAATGGTGTATTTACGGCGTTTCCGTTCATAGACAACAATTCAATGAGTGTAGACTCTGCCTTTTGTCTATGGATATCGGTAAAAAGAGGTTTTTGTGGCTGAAAACAGGAATGATTTTTTGTCCGTCTGTTTGACTGTAGGTGTGTTTATCTGGTGATTGTACTGGATGGTGGACAACTTTGTGAATAGTCAAACGCGTCTTGAAAGGTGGACTGCCATTGAAATTTTTGGTTTTTTGATTCTATGTCTGAAAATAATTCTCCTTGACGCTTCCGACGCTTCGAAAGGTTTGCAGAATGTTTTCTTGAATATTTCAAAGATTTTGCTGTCCTAGTGTCGATTTTGCGTCCATAGCTGGGTAAAATCTTCAACTTTCTCCTTGCAAACTTCTATCATTTGCGATCTCTGGCGAAGATTGATGCGAATGTTAAATTGTAATCAGAAAACAATACAAATGTCAAATGCAATATACAGGTTCTCAATTTAAGCACAGGAGTGGCATATATTCATACTCGCATACATAGTGCCATACTTGACCGAATCTATACATCAGTAACTTGATATACCTAGTCTATCAACCAACCAACTACCTGGTGTCCTCGACACAAGCTTTGCTTAGTGTGGCACTAGGTGGCGCTGTGTGTTAATGTCCAGCGATATTTTATTTTATTTATTTAGTTGTGTCTTTAAAACTGTACCTATTTAACACCGTAATAGTCATATTTGAAACAGGTGTGGCCCGACTTGAACTTTATTAACTTGTCCATCGATTGGTTAGGATATTAGGAACTGTATCCGCTTAAAGTAAATGTAAAAGGAGCTTGACATTTACGGCAATGATACAAATTAAAATAAAACTAGTTTGTATAATATCGCTGTTCTTAAGTTCCACTTACACTCGCGACCATGAGCTGCTGTAAAGGCTCAACACATCTGGAAATGTGTCACGATAAATACACCAGGACTTATAAAACTACTTTCGTTTTATTTAAGGAAAGACTGTTTTGACATTTTAATAAAAGTCAAGATTAAATTATCGGCTTTACCGCCTCGCGCCTGTTTCTACATTATATTGGCGATACAGGCAACTTATAAAGTGTTATTTATTTTTCGGAACAAAATTAAATTGAAGCGGTGTTGAAATATTTTAATATCAGAGTGCCTAGGTTTTTTTTTGTCAAACACACTTCTAAGCTTCACCTCACAACTATTAAAGTTTTTGAGCGATATCATTTTCAATAAATTCAGTAAAGATTAACGTGTTCTAACATACAGAGAAATTTAAAAACATTCATATTCATTAAATCTCCATTAGTCAAGGTAATAGGACATAGCCATTTGCCCCCATTATAACTTTTGTTCATGAAACAATTAATTATGGTTAATAAAAGTAAAACCTAATACAACATATATTATATAGTCCCCGCCACGAGAAGCTATGATTTTTTTAAACACACATTCGGGTTCGCAACCTTGGGCCCAACAAAGAGATTAAATATACCTAAAAATTTAATGTCTTTGGGTACAAATAAAAAAAAAATGTAACGTAAGCGTGAACTTTCTTCAAAATGGCGGCCCAAATGTTTACGTCCCATGATGACAGATGCGTTCCAGTACCAAAAAACATTAGACGACAGAGCTTTATATCGCCAAAATATAATCCAACCAAGTGAAATTGCTCGTTAGTTTCTTCATGTATGATAATTTGAGTTGGTTGAATTTGGCATTATTTGTTGTTGATTGAATTCGCTACGTAACTTGGTGGAAATTCTTTGTTTACAAAAAATATACTTAGCTTGTCGTGGCGCGGACTATAGGTTTCTAGTAATCTTTGAAAGACAGTTACAGCAAAAGCATTTGTTTAACAAAATGTACATGCTACATAATTAATTGAAATTAACTGAAACGAAAAGAATACCTAATTAAAAATGATAAAGCAAAAAATAAAACGTTCTATTTATTCACCATTTTCATTAACGTCTGAAACAAAACCCTTTTCTTATAAAACATTCAATTCTTTGCTGTAAAAATGTTGAACCATTTTTGGAGCTAGTAAAACGTTTGAATTAGTTATTTAAACATGAAATATCCATGAAAACATTACAGGCACTCTCCAAAAAACACAAAAATCCTGAACTATTTTTTCGACGTGGCTAGAGGCAATTTTTCATGGCCTGAAAAACCCCGATTTTAGACTGCATAAGTACTAATTTATTGCCCTTTGCCCTTTTAACTCTAAGCTGACTTCCAACATTTGAAATGGAAATTCAGTCTAAAAGATTCTCACAATCTCAGAATAAAAAGAGAGAATCAGACGTAAATTTGATTTGGCTGGATCGTAAATTCACTTTTCATTTTAACTGGCAGTATATAGCTAGAGAATATATTATATGAGAAGAAGTTAACTTGTTTAATTACAGTTTTCAGGAGCCAATGTAATTAGGATTTTTATTAAGCCATCTGAGGAATGATATGAAAAAAAGGAGTAAATGATGCCGTGGTGTCTGACAGGGGACCGACCCCAAATAGATTGGAACTAGGGCAGGAAGATTATGAAAAAAGCAGAGTCTTCATGTATTGTCCTTATGCTGAGGTTTAATTTAAACTTGAGACTGAAATCATCAGATGACTCGTCTATAGCTCATTGTAGAAAGCGTTAGCACTCCCGACTCACATTCTGTTGCTTAGTAAATGACGCACGTCGTCGTACAAACCCTAATTTTCTATTGGTTCTATTTCTAGATCTAGTAATTGACTAAGTTCTAAGACATGATAAATTTTATGGAACACATGTCGTAGATAAGATATAACTTTCTGTATCGTTTCGGAGACACTAATACGAAATGATAGATCACTAACACTTTAGTACCCATATTGTTTTCTTGCCTCTCTGAGCGTTCGTAGTTCATTTTCATAATCATGACATTCTTCTTTGCTTGTTTTTGGGGTTGACGACGCGATGTAAGATAATTTCTGATGATACAAAAATGGTGATGTTGTTATATTCTGCGTTGAGTGGCAAAATAATTAAACAAATAAAACAAAATAATGCCAAAAGGGCCTCAGCTCAGCATAATGCCAGACCTGACCTGACGCTGATTTTCGGATGCAGCCTACGAGTGCCAAACGCTCGACAACTTAAACAAACATGAAAGATGTGTTCAGGCACAAAGGTTTTTGCAAATTATTTCAAACTAGCACTTCGCACGCGACTTCGTCCGCTAGAATTGTGATAGTTCGGCTAATTTGCATGATATCAATTATATCATCATAATCCGTTGCGTAGTTTTAAAGATCTAAGCGTACATAGGGACAGACAGACGCGGCGGGAGACTTTGTTTTATAATATGTAGTGATAGATGCACAACGTAAGTTTACTGTATACTTAAACCGATTTGTGCAAACACAGGTCTTTATGTGACCAAGATCGTTATAAAATATCCTTCTGCAACCATTATGGACTCATTGCTCCAGATTATTTACCTCTCTTCTCCATCTCGGCTTAACCTGCCTGATTTCTATAAGGCCAATCGTACCTATGCCTTTCTTTCTTCTACCAACAGATTAGCAAACTACGTCAACAATTACGTCAGTCTATTGCAGTCCACTGCTGGATATAGGCGTCTCCCAAACTACGTCACAACACCTTCTGCTTCGCCTTCAGCGTCCAGTCTGAATCAACCACCGATTTCAACGCTGTTCTAACCCCAACTGCTACAAAGCCGTGTTTCGCAACCACAAATCACCATTAAATCTAAATCACACGTTGTTACCAGCAAGTTTAACAAATGATCATAATTTTAACACCGATTGTTACGAGTATATCTAGATTATGTGTTAAACATTAATGGTTGTCATAATAATATCCCACCTATACTTATAATATTGCTCCATATTATCTATAACCTTCGTTTTGAAGTTCAAACACTTGCACTAGTGTATAATTATTAGATTATTTTAATTATATGGATTGCGATTTCTACATCAGACATAATCGGTAATAACTTTCGTGTTTTGAGACACACTGATGCATAGGATAGACAGCATGTACTTATATTGCATAATGTATCATGAAACCAACTTGACTAGAGGAAAAAAAACTTTTCAGTTCATAGCCAAGCCAGTAAGTTTTCCAAAGACGTTACTTTGAATAGATAAATCCTGTATTGTGAATGTTTTAGGCGTGTGTCTGAAGAATTAGAGGCTTGCCAATGGCTTTAAATTTGTCTTTTGTATTTGTATTTTGTCTTTAGTTAGTAGTTATTTTGGTCTACTGGTCTAACTCTAAATTGTTTCGATCAAAAGAATACATGTCAATCGTTATGAACTCGTTTCGTACATATTGGATTTAGCTTTGAATTGGCAATATTCCGTTTATTGTTAGTATTAAAAGTAATCGTCGGAATAACGGCTTCATAAAAGTCTTTTACAATAATTACTTTTGACTATTTTCCAAATAAAAGTCTGTTTTTTTTTACATGAAAATATCAATAGTGTCTTGTTGTGAAATTATATTTTTAAAGCATCCGTTCCATTTACTTACAAAACAATAGTTATTTGTTATACAAGAGTGCAAAGTTGTTTTTTAACCGCGTGCTCAATTTTGATTTTCCTCGCTGAGGTGAGATGAAAAGTTACGTGTTGCACTCGAGTGCAAAGATTTTTCACCTCGTGCTCTTTTGATTCCCTCGCGTTACTCAAGATTCTAAGTTTTAAATCACTCGCTGCGCTCGTGACTCAATTTTAGAATCTTTCGCTTGCTCGATCATCAAAATTGAGCACGCGGTTAAAAAGCAACTTTGCACTCTTGTATAACAAAATATAACTATTTCATTTTCAAATTAAGAAATAAGGTCGTCGTTCACCCTTGCTGTATAGCTCAGGAGATTTATTTAATCTGTGGCTTAAAATGGCGCTGACATTATCAGCGTGGCCAAGCCGACGAGGGTTAACGTATCTTTGGGCTATTTGGTCAAATAAAATATTAATCTGTTCTGTTTTTAGACTAACCTATTTATGAATTGTGTTAAACTGTTTTGATTTTAACACGCTTAAGTTTATCTAGGTCCTTTTAGATTTTTGGAACCGACTGAATTATTTAGCTCGCTCAACATTCAAGTACGTAATTAAGCGTTTAATATCACTATCATAAACTAGTTTAACCGCAAAATTCACCCTAGTTTTTGTTTGGATAAAACAATAGACCAACTTTCGACAAAACCAATCAATTGATACGCATATTATTATTCACCAAAAATATGACCGCATTACAACTAATTATTGTCACGGTAAAATTGTCGGAAGTAGCAAAAATTGACGGCTAAAACAACGGGCTATTGTACAGTAGAAACAAAACACGGTGAGCCAACTGCGATATAGTTCGAAATATTCTCACAAATTGACGCTATCGACCGATCTACATCTGATACTATGAGGAATTGGACTTTCAATGTGTGGCGAAGGTCGGTATGTACTTTATTTGTACTTCAACTTGGTACCTAAATATTGTCATGTTAGTTTGGTTTGGTACTGCATTTTGTGGTGCTTTGCAATTTTTGCATTGGATATTGTCTTGGCGTCTAACTTACCTAGGTACTAGGTTTCTAGATAGATAGGTATTATTTTTTATCAAAACACTGGAAGGACTAAGATAGAGGTAATTATGAACGCTCCCGAGAAGCATATTGAAACTAATATTATAAATGCTATACCTATCTGTTTCACTGTTACCTTTGCATTTCACACCTTACCGACTGAACGAATTTTAATGTTTGGCATGCAGAAAGACCTGCATGGCCTGGAATGGCATCCGATAAAATATACCTTTGGTCCCAGTGATACTTCCCCGAGGGATAACATCTTACACATCTACATGGTCGAAGCCAGGGGCGAACAACTAGTCGGTTCATAAAATGCCTGTAATAGAAAGTTTGACTTCACTTGCCCTCGTGTGGACTCCTACTTAGTAGTTTACGAGGCTCTGAATTCCTCAGATAATACTTGATTTAACCCTTTTATAACAACGAAACAATTTACCAAAGCAATCAATTTATAAAGATACAATGTCTTTGTAAATTAATTGTTTAGGTAAATTGTTTTTTGTTAAATGGCCCAAATATCAATCAAACCTCAGTACCTAATCTGAACATGAAAAAATAAGCCCAGTTGCTAAGCAATTCGGTATGTAAAGTATTTTTCAGGTATTTTTTTTACATTTTTATTTCGTAAAACATTTAATTTTAAGCAACTAATTTTAAGCTTTTTTTATTCCAAGTTACAGTTTCTTTTTTATTAATTTTTAAAGTATTATTCGTGATGACGTCATTTCATAGCCTGAATAGCTTTAAGTCTTTGCCACGTTTTCAGTACATACAAAAAACACTAAATAACTTCAAAGTTGACATTGATGACAGTTGACGCTTGACAGATACGTGTTTTTATTTTGTTGTGAAATGTGAATGCTGTGATCGTGACTGTGATGTGAACTTTTTGTTTGAGTTTCTTTTCCTACGATTTTTAGCAAATTTTAATTTCTATCCATTATCCGTGCTGCGTATCCGTGCAATGAATCTGTCATCGATAACTAGTGCTAAATGCTTCGTACCGTCATGTAAAAACACTACAACAAATAGCCGACACAAATTGTTTGTAAATGTGAAAGAAACGCTAAAAAAGAAATGGTGCAAGGAAGTAAATATGGAATACAAGCCTGGGCGTCGTATTTTTTGTTGCGAAGATCATTTGAACGCGAAATTATCAGCGCGCGATGCATTCAAATAAATAACACAGTAACTAGCATTGACAGTTTTGATTTGACACTGACGGTATGACAAACAAAAGTATTTTTTTTTAATTTATCTTAAGCACGAAGGAAGTAGTCTATTCAGGCTACGTTATGACGTAATTTAGAGGTCAAATGAAAGTCAAATGATTACAAGTATTATTGTGAAAATAAACACAATCTTGTGATATAGAAAGCTAAAAATAGAAAAATAAGGCATAGGACCCTAAAATCTCCAAATGGTTTTGGAATCAGCGTAGGTTAATTTTTACTTTACATACCGAATTTCATAGATAGGTTTACTAGAAAAAGTAGCGGTCCCTTAACAAGCCCCAAGCTTATTACCTCTGCCCTCAATTTGATAGGAAAAGAGGGCAGACATCTTGTTAAAGTTTTTATAGAAGGTGTGTAGGTTACCAATGAGGTTTTACATGAACCTTAATGCTGGCAAATATGGAAATATATTTTTATAAGAAAATGCGAATTAGATTAGGATAAAATGGAAGGAAAGTTTAGTAATAAATAGAAGTTGTTTTGTTGTAAGGATCGGGCATTGATTTAAAAATATTCTGTAATTTGATGTACAATTTTGCTGGCTCTAAAGTTATTTACTCAAACTAGGGTTATATCAGAACTTTTTGAGCGTCAAAATTTGTGAGGTCCCCCGAAACGACAGCCCCTCACCATTTCCTAGTGTTTTAGCTGAGAAGAAGAAGTGGCCGAACAAACTCCTCAGCTAGTGCTAACTAACCGCTTTACCCTACGATAGCCGAATTATTTAGTTCGCTGATTGGTCTAGCTGAATGTAAAGTCTACTGCTAGTTTATCATACAAAAACTGTACGGAACTGCATTTGCAGTTCCGTACAGTTTTTGTGAGTTTTTCTCGCAGCCCAGAGGAACTCCTCGATGAAACCCTATAAAAAGGAGGTATACTATGTGTTATTCCAGCACCATGCTCCATTTTTGTCAAATGCGTCATCGACAAACATCCTAACATCGTCAACAAACGTCGTTATTTAGTCGGATCTCAAGGGATATAAAGTAGTGTTCGTGTAAGTAACCCAGAAATTTCTACATATAGACATAGTTCCACCTAATGTTTATGTTTGGCCTGAAAAACAATGATAGCGACGTATAAGCTCCAGTTTGGAGCCCCCAAACTGTTGCCTAGTCACGTAGTCTAATGTATGTTAGTTTTATTAACACCTTTCTTTTCACACGAGTCTCAAAAGTATCCTAAGCAATGTAGTTCAACTACCTTCAGTAATTTGGTTTCGGTTCCAAAGTTTCCGTACCTAACTGAATAAAGATAAGGACTGAGATTTCAATTAAGATTTTAATGAAATGGTATTTATTTTCAGTACGGATTATTTAGTTTAAAAAGTACCTACCTATGTGACTTTTTTATGTGCCAGCGTGTTTTAATAGGTAGATAATTAAATCAACCTCGTTTAGCTTGCTATTAAACAGCTAATTAGCTCATCTAGACACGCAATGCTATAACTGTTGGTCCTGCCATGACAATAAAAGAGCAAAATGGACCAAAACAAAACGTAGTTTCTCTATTAAAGGAAAACGCAAACGAGGGACAATTTTTACACGAACAATTTGCAACAACCAATGGACGTCAACCAATAAATGAAAAAACAACACAACAACCAATGAACGGAACATCCGGCGGACAAAAATCTCTCGTCTGAACAGGCCCGAAATGTCCCCAAATCCTCGATACAAGTGCTCAAATATTAGCCAAAGGCTGTAACTCATCGGGGAACATTATGTTACGTGTCTCCGAATATATTCTCCCGCCATATTGAACGCATATGAAAAGATTATGCATATTCGTTTACCAGCGTATCCCGAAAACTTGGAACGGAAACTTTGGCAACGATATCTGCTTACTTTTTATTCATAAGACCTATTTTTGTTCGTACATGGCTTACTTTAGACACCCAAGAATTTTTGGCAGACATTTTTTTTTCGTAAATTGCCGCGATAAGGCACATTTTTTCTTGTTAAAAGGATAAAGTTGGCGAGTTTAAGGGTTCCTTGTGGGTTTCAAAGTTCAGCTGATGTTTTTTGTTGGTGAAAACTATTTCATTATTATGTTCAGATGGTTTGGCGGACCGTAACAGTAATTCGAAGTAACTGCTGAACAGACATTCCTTCGGCTTTTCTGTCATTTTATTCCACTGTCGTAGAACCTCGACACTCAGAAGTTAATAACACTAACCGTATTTCGAAGTACTGTAACGTGAACCATTATGTTTTCTCCGAAGACAGATCGAAGACTTATTGTTTCCTTGGCTTAGATGTGGTTCTAGCTATATACGCTATTGATTCTGAGTAGACTAGATTCTTTGAGTTAATTAAAACAAGATGATTGTGAAGTGTCTTTCAAAGAAGTCTCATTTGAATTGAATACCTTTGAAGTACCTAACATTTTGTAGACGAGTCATTACGTTCGTATTTGTAAATAATTAGAAGAGTAAAAGCCCAAATATTTGGGCCATTATTTATAATTATGCGGCACTTTCGATCACAATGCTTGTCTAATGAAATTTGGTCACCGAACGACCTCACAAAGTCACAGCGGACGTTTAAAAGTCAATGAGTAACACGATCGCAGTTTGCCAAGGTGATTAGTGTTTTTTTCTTATTTGAGAAGTAATCTTAATAGTTCTGTGCGATATGAGAGAGTCGAGAAACCGACCAAATGAGATGTGAGAAATAACGATTAGAAAAAGCTCCATAAGTTCAATATCACCATTATCTCTTAACGTATGTAAATTGTTCTCAAAATCTTGGAAGTTTTGTAAGATGAACAACAACAGAAGTATTTCAATTCTTAGAACTTGGAGCTAAGGAACTTAACCGCACGGTGAACACAGCTGCCTTGCAAGATAATTGAAAATGCCAAAGATTCGCGATTCTTTACAGCTTGGATCCTAGAAGCGTCTATTAAAAATCACCTTGGTGCAAATGCACTCAGACAGGTAAAGAACCATATGTCACAGTGATGCAAGGTATTCTCGTATCTAGTGTTTTAGAATAAAGATTGTAATTGCTTGTGTAATTTATGCTTACGGTTGGTTGGGATAGAAGGTACCCACGCCACAGATTCGACGTTTTATGAGCAGGTGCGCCGCTTGTGCCAGTTTTCAATTTGCAAAATGTTCTGCGAAAAATTTAAAGCTAAAGTTTTGAATGTTCTGGTGGGCGGCGGTTTAACGACTTGTTTCTTACGGGCGAGGTTAAAAACCTGGCTAGTACTAATGTCACCGTTACCTTTTTCTTCAATGATCTTTGTACTTATGCTAATTATGCAAATCACCACATCTTTATGTGCGTCAGGTGATGGTTTGTATTTGGTGATAGTTAACGAGTGTGATGATCAATACTCTTTCGTCCTCTGTGTGAAAGAAGAAGACTGATTCTCTTCTACTTCGTGTGTCTATGGAAATCTAAATTGAGCCGACTCAGAATATGGGTACGATTTTGGCGCCTCTGCCATTATTTGCAACTCAAAACAGCAGCATTCATCAACATCTGCCTACTCTTTTCATAACCATGTTGGGATTGGCTTTTAGTCTTAACTAGTTGCAGCTGACTACCAGTATTTTACATGGAGCGACTGTCTGTCAGATCTCCATAATCCAGTTACTACTGGGTAACACGATAACCCTCGGTAAGACTTGTTGTCAGACTTTCTGGCCACTGACTACTTAACGACTGTCTAAGCTTTACAATTAGCAGCCGGGACCAAAACAACAACATTCGAAGACCATTATTCAGTGAAGTATTCACAGTGAAGTAAATGAATCTAAAATTTGAAAGGCCAAGCAACAAGTTGTGGCCACAACCTTGCAATGCAAGTCTCTTTTGAGTCGGTACTGAACGATGGACCGTTTCCCAACCAGAACAATGAGCTTTCAGAGAAAACACGCCAACAATGCTCAGCAATTTTTCTTTGAACCTCGCTTTTGCTCGAGCAGAAAAAATATGTTGAAAAGGTAATTTGCAAGCGTATACTTGCGTGTTTATACACCTACTTGGTGAGTTAAATATTGTAATATGATGTCAATGGAAGTCGTTTCTTTTCGGTCTTTTGGGTTTATTTTTGGCTGGCTGGAGACGTCATACGACGGATGTGATGACGTCAAGAGTTGTGAGGTATAGTTGTATTAGCGGAGAAGAACGTGCACATACCTAGCCCTAATTGCCCTTACCTAGCTACGACACAAACAACCTTGTTTGTGTTGTAGCTAGGTAAGGGCCTTTTAATTTAGTTGATGGTGATAATGTTGCTAGAAGAGTACATATTGTTAAAGATTATTGAAGTCTTGCAATAACCTTATTGCAAGACTTCGATTTATCTTTCAGTGAAACTGCGCACGCGGCTTCGGATATTCGGAATTTGGCAGATAATGCAGGTACACTTCAACCAACTTATCTGTGAAGGCGGGATAACACAGAACTAAAATAAAGGTAAGTACCAAGTTTGACATATCGATGGAAATTTTCGCAAGACCACCTTGCACTTCATACTTTAAGTGATCAAACAATACCTACTGTAGCGGGATTCTTGAAGAAAACACTTTTCCGCTATTCAACACGTATAATTTTGATTATAGTAAATTTGTACAAAAAATAACAGTCAGAATGCGATTGTGCCGAGTTATCCAAAGTATAAAATTTGAAATGTATAAAATAGGTCACACACACAAAAAAAAAAAAAACCTCAATTAAGCTTCAATTATGTCAGGTTAAACAAAGCATGTACGAATCAATGGAATTTACACAGGTAAAACCAAAATCTTGAAATTCAGAGAAAAAATTAAGCGAACCTAGCTGTAATCAAATCATTGGCCAATGTTAACTATCACGTCTCGGTACGAGAAAAAAATATATTAGTGCTAAATGCCTAAATCCTCGCACATACCCTGTGTAGGGGTTGTATTACTAAGCCTTAATTTAAGAAGAACATTAATTGAAACATATTAAGAAATAAATAAGAAAATTTTGGAAATCCTCAGCTTGAACCAGACGAGACGAAGAGACACGCCGCAGGTTTGCCACGGAGCATCATGCCGGTGACCTTAGTAAAACAGAACCAGGCCTCCAATCATCGAACGCTTGGCCACATTTGCCGGCTTGAGAGCCTGACAAATTCAGGAACCGGGCTGGTTGCACGCGACCACACCAGGCGCGAGGTGGATCGTTGCTTGAAAAACTGCTAGTTCATGAAGTTGAGGGTGATGCCGTACTCAGCGCCTCCGAACCAAAAGAACAAGTTCAGCTAACGCCATTCCGGCGAATAGTATAAAGCATACACAGCAAATTTTCTTCTGTAAGGTCAAAATGAATCACATTTTTTAACAAAATAACTGCTTTCAACTAAAAAATAAACAACAGCAATACCGAATCAGGCAACAATTGACATCCAACTGTCTCAAGAAAAAAATCTTCATTTTTTTCACGAACAAAAACTAGCTCCAAATTCGAAAAGATTCAATACTTAAAGAAAAAATTTTGACTAAAGGCTTCCAAAAAAACAGGTTGCATGACAAACTCCACAAAAAAGGTGATATTCAAAAATGTAGCGTTATTGAAACGCTGCACTACTTACTGAAATGTGTCAGTGTTCTAGTCTGTTTAGGCGTGAAACGACCACTTGTATATTGTTTTATTTTATACAAAAAAAAAACATAAATACCGAACTTTCCTGGACATAAGCTTAATTTAATTCTCAGTAGCAAGAACTTTCATACATTTGCTCATATTTCTTCAGTGTTCCGTTAAGGAATGCTTACAATGCAAATATTATTATTTGTCACTCGGATAGCCGGATCTTTCCCTTTCTATACTTATTCTTGAGCACGCGTTGCTTAGTTTATTGTTTTTGAGTTATCTTGGAGATTGCGAAATAGGGCGAATCGAAATCTATGGGCGAATGATTGAGAATAAATTTATCCTAAATATAGATATATTGGAGGAATAAAATAATTGACTTTAATTGCATCAGCAGTACAAGTACGTAGAAATCGATAAGACTCGATAAGATAAATTTGACAGTCATTCTCGATAAAATGAGTTTTTGACTCCATAAAAACTCATTTTATCGAGAATAACTGTCTAATTTATCTTATCGAGTCCTATCGATTCCTACGTACTTGTAGGGCTGGTTAGAATGGAAGCCGACCACATCATAGTTGGGAACAATGGTAAATGATGATACGTGATTATTGACATACGTTTATGGAAGACTGTGGGGATCTTTGCCCAGCAGTGGGACAACAAACATCGTCATCATCACCTTCATAAGTATAAGCTGAAAGAAATTCTCAATGCGTTACTATATTGACTGGTCCATCTCGGCACCACAACCATTTAACGATTATTTTAAAAGTTTACCTAAAACTATCAACTATGTAGTATAAGTAATTAAAAACTGCTACTAAAAATCTAAGTATAAGTTTCTATCTGTCAAAAGTACTGATGATCGCAATTCAGATGATAAAATAGATAGTCATGTTTTCAAAGACAACAAACAATCAATAAATAAACTGAAACAGGGCCAAGGCCCTGACCTCTGGGATGCGGAAATTCCCCGAAAAGCTATCGTAAAAAGAGTATCGTGAGAAAATATTTCTGGACCAACGTAGCGCTGCGCAAAATTTTTCTTTAAAACAAATATATAAGCTAAGATGTAGTGTGAAAATACCCAATGCGCGCTGTGGAAATCGATAAAAGCGTAAGTGTCATTAAAACTGATACCGTAAGTATAATAAGGAATTGAAAACTGCAACGCAGATATCTGAGAAAGATTCTTGCAAGAAATACTTATTCCAAAGAGCTTCAGCTAGAAATTTATCAAGCAGATACTATGATGAGTTTGATGTAGTAGTACCTACGCGCGTTAGATAAAAAGTTCAAGATAATAATTATGAAAGATTATAGAAACAGTTTTTCAGTATTCTTATCTTGATTCGACAAAGTGCAGAAAAAGAGCATTTCTATAGTCAAACTTTAAAATATCTATCTAACATTCAATTAACATAACTAGCCGCATTCACTAAGGGGAATAGTGTAAGGTCCTATTTAAACCGAATGAGAAAATCCAGTGCTAAACCGCAGAACTATTTAAAAAAATAGAACAACACCAAAGTAGTCATTAAGTTAGTGGCGGGAATGCTCTCAGCTTTATTGCCAGCACTTAAAATTAAGACACAGTGTAATGTTACCCTCAGTTTTGTTCTCTTTTGCACGTGGTTTAATCTCGGGGCGTTAATCGGTTTTTAAACTTAGATTAGACGGCTAAAGGACAAATTTATAAGAGCCCAAAAGTTTGGTGTTTCAGGTCGGTGCGGCCATTTTGGGCCAAGTTGCGGTTTCTTTGGCACGTGCAAAAGATAGCAGAAAGTCTTGAGTCATTGGCATAATTTGAAAATTTCTTTATTAAAGGTACTGCAGGGTTCAATGACAATAAAACTTAGACAAAAGCCGAAGATTTTTGATATATATCAGTGTATTTAAATGCTACGAAACCCTAAATATTACGAATATTAAACCAGCTAAAAACCTTTATTCTCAGATAGTTATGTTCTTGTCAAGAAACCAGCACAAAACCTCAACCACTCAGTTTTTTCTGCAATACAGAGTAAACCTCTATTAAAGGCTGATGCCATCTCAATAAAACAACAATGGCCATAAAAACTGTTAATGACTTAATGGATGGAGGCTGCATGACCTACAGCCAGCCAGTGTTTTGTGCCGCAGTACCACCAAGTTGTCACTTCTGGCACTCAGCCAAAATGTGCGCTCCAAACTCTCATATTGCATTTTGGCAAGGTACCTTTTAAACTCTATAAAAACAATTTCGGTGTAAAAGGAGGAAATAAATTGTACATTTTTTCTGTTTTTAAAGCTGTTACAACGGGTCAAGTTGTGTAAATCAAAATAGAGTACCTTCTACTTACTCGCTGAAATATTTGTTTGTCTGCGTATGAGAGAGATAAATATGAGAGTGTTTGTGAAAGAAAAACGTAAGTAATGATACGTTTACCCAGACAAATAGCATTATCCTTTGTGATTTTAATATTAATGCTCGTCTCGATTAGCTCGACATCTAAGGACAGTAACTTGAGTAGCTATGATGTGGTTACTAGCAATATTGCTATGGAAATGTAATTAATCTCAAAAAGGATTATAGAAAAATTTGAAGCAAAAATCAAACTGACACTCAAAATAACAGAAGCTACAAATAAACGCGAAGGACAGACAGATCTACGAGGACGATTCAAAGAGCGTGCCAAGGTCAAAGAAGGTATGACGCACGAAGTATGCCAATCTGATATTCTAGCAGTCAAATAAAATTTATTGGGCTCACTTACCGAATAAATATTGGCTCAAGTATGTTTGGGGACACCTTCGTGACGTAGGTTGAAGAAAAAAGGTTTTAAGATAATGATGTTGTTGAACCTCGTGTCCTTGTAGATGTGGGATGAATACCAATGGCTTGGAATAAAGTTCTTGAGTTTTTAGTTGGTGTAGGTTGAGGATGCGGTCTGAATGATAAATGTTTTAGTTTAGAAGATAAATGGGGTACGGGAGTCGATCGGTTTAGAGGTTGATGTGACTAAGACCGTGAAGTAACATGTCATGTTTAAACACTACATCATCTCAAGTATTGTGTTTGAGAACAAATGAATAAGCATGACGACAAAAATATCTAATTAGTTCGTCAGGTAGATTATTAAAAAAATATTTGACCCGTATTTTTCTTTTGTTACGTAAATCAAAATTGACGAAGATACGACGCTTTTAAAATTCCCAATACGTCACGCCTAGGTATAATTTTTAGCTAGTTCTGTCTGACGTCACGAGCCCCCACTCCCGAGGATGCGTTTTATCTTTGTCAATATTCATTGATTTACAAAAACAAAAAATACGTGTCCATTATTTTCCAATACTCTAACTGACGGACAAATAGATTTGTAATTTTTTGAAACTGTCGTCATGCCAATTGTTCTTTGGATTTTCTTTATGATCTTCTCTTTTAGTAGCATAATGTGGAAACATTACTGCTTCTATATAAATGCAACTTATTATCTTGTTAAGCTGTTGTATTATTTTATTGACACTTTGTACGTCAATCATTCGTTAGTAGCCGTTGTTTGAAAATTCCTTAGTATTAGCTACTATTATTGCGGCCATTACAAATGTTAGATCTGTAGTGTTGTAATGATCCGTAGATAATGCATTAATATTGGCATCATTAATATTCAGCAAGGACGGTGATACAATGCTAACGCAACAAATCAGTAATTTGTCAGTATTGGACTAGATTGATTTATTGATCTAATTTAAGGCAATGTTTTAATGTCTTATTTATTTGATCCAATTATTTACAGTCAGATAATATTTTGAGTTCTTTATCTTTGATTGCATTTTTCATTGTTTCAGACAACTCAGACTTTTTCGGTTTTAAGTACCTTATCTATAAACGCATTAATTAAATTGTTGCAATAGTGCCTGAGGCGACTATTATTTTCATGTTGATATTGGAAGTAAAGAAAACTTCTGCAGTTGAAATATTCTTCGCCATTTTACATTTATGTAGTTTTAAATCTGCGGTATTTCACGCTTTAGCATCAACAATACAGTCACGTGCATATATCCGGGAGTGACCAACACACGAGGCTTTCAACTACTTCCTAGTAATCCTGCAAGACGATTAGATAAAATTGAGCGAGCCTTACTGCCAGTAAACTGCCTGCACCATCAATCCGAGCTCATACCGATAGGCGGTGCAGTTAGCGAAGCAAAATGGCTCCTATTTTAACACAAAATGGCCGATTGATGTAAGAAATGGAGCTGGCAATGCTCTCGCATCGCGTTCGGGAAGTAGGGTTAGCATCCTTCCTGATTTGTCCGGCTTGTCATTTGTCCGTAGTTTTCAACTTAAGTGGATTTTTCAGAAATAAAAAAAGTTATTAAATACTACCGAAAACAGTATCCGGACTTTTTTGAAAATATCCTGCGTTTTTGTCAAGTTGTTTTAAATTTCGAATGGTAACCCTATTCGGGAGGGAAGAGTGGATGAAAGCCATTTAGTTCTACACGAGGGAAAGATATGTGGGTAGTTATGGATATAAAACGGGTTGTAGATCAAATGGATGCTTTGAAGATTTTGTTCGTGGATTGTGCATTTATAAAGCTTCCATGCAGCCTTGTGAGGTGGGAGAAAATTAATCGCTGCTTTAAGTTTAACGGCACTGAACTTAAATCAGCGTTTATAGATTATACAGCACATAATAATAACACTATTACTAGATAAGAAATAAGCAAAAACATGACGTAAAGACTTAATTAGAGAGAGAGAATTAATTAGACTTTTTTTTAAATTCAGTGTTCATGAATTCACTATTAAGTAGAAGGATTTATTCTTTGTTCTTTGAACAATGGCTCTTGGCTCATAAATAGGGTTTGTGGGAGACCTATTTCCATTTTTAACGCAAAATAATTTACATTTTTAACGCAAAATAATGGACGTTTTCGTGGCCAAAATTTTAATTACGCCAAACAATTTCGTCGTTGCTGCCCTGTAATCAATTTATTTAAGCTCTGCGTTAATTAAAATCGTGTTTCATTCATACAGTGCAGTATACAAATAGTAAACGAAATAAACAATTAAAGTAAACCATGTAATTGAGTTCGAATTGATAACAGAATGTAACTAGTGCTGTATCTAAATGTATTTTAGTGGCGAGCGAGCGATATTTTTCATTGACCACTTGATTTTCGGTTGATATTCTGTGGAGATAGGCAGTTGCTCCATGTAAAAGACTGGTATTCAGCTACGTGCGGTTAGACTGGAAGCCAACCCCAACATTGTTGGGAAAAGGCTAGACAGATGATGGTGATAATCCTGTGTGTGACCGGGCTCGTGTGGAAGATTGGGACAAAGTCCCTCCTGCATAGTAGAGGCTGTGCCCCAACAGTGAGGTCGTTATTGGCTGATTGTTTCATTTAATTTTTTGCTAGGACCTCCACTTTATCCGTGTCCTAAGAGCCATGAAGTGACTGAAGTATTGTACCATAAAGATGAACTGCAACATCAACCGACTGCTACGAATAAATGCAATCAGCAATCCGTCTGTTACATGAAGTAGGCTATAAATAACTAGCTGATGCCCGCGTACTAATTATATACTAAAACCTTCCTCAAGAATCAATCTATCCAATGGTGAAAACAGCATGAAGATCGGTGCAGTAGTTTTGAGTTTATCGCGAACAGACAGACAGACAGACGCGGCGGAGGTTTTATAATATGTAGTGAGTATAGACCTCTTTTTCTCTTCAGATTTCCTTTAAATGACTCATCACCAATTATGCAAACTAATAATATAAATAAGAGACACTTAAAAACTTTTCTTTAGAAACCCGGTCTATGAAGTAAAACCAAATGAAATTACCGAAACTCCTTGTTTAAACAACAATAATAAAAGAGTTTGTTTAAAGATTTCACCTTTTCGATGCTTACTTGCAATTTAATTTGGTATTAAAAAGTATTTGGAACTTGAAACTCGAATGATTGGGTTCCTAATACCCCGCTATGTTTGGGCTTACGGATAGCGCAAATCAAACAAGACAAACGATTACCCATTGTCTACCTTAACTTGTTGAAATAATGTTGAATATTGAATGGCATATAACATTCAAAGTTTTGAAACACTTGAAGAGTCCAAATATTGACAATAACACATACATGGTTACATTATGAGCGATAGACAATGTTTGTTCGCTGGATACCATTTAACTTGAATTTTTTTGGTATTTTGAATGGGGTTAACGACTTTAAGTTAAGTACCTATTTGCTAGATGTTTTGACGTGTTTGGAATGCCGATATATTTTTTTGCTTAAACAGATGACGTCACGGTAGACCTCGAGACGGGGCGAGCAGGACAAGACCATTTGCCACCACATTAGCTCTGAATCGAAAGAATTGGATGTCATGGGAATAGACCTTAGCCCAACAGTGGGATAACGGAGGCTCCCAGTTAAAGCAAGCTTTATACCCCAATATATGATGTGCCTGCCTCATTAATCTGCCTCCGAAGTAACTGGACAGATTCTCAGCTGGAAAGTTTCTCAACTGGACAGAATAGTGGCCGCAAGGGCAACTGCTGAACACAAAGTCCTAGGTTCTATTCCCAGGTCGGGCAAGTGTTTTTGGGTTTTTGCATCAGGAATTTCTCAATAGCAGCCACGGAGTCAGGATTTGTGCCCGGTTGATGGCAATAGGGTCGCCCCCGTTTATATGGACTTAAACATAACTGCTTAAATATGTTTGTAATATTAGGTACACTTCTGCCTATTCTTTTTACTAAGGTCTATGTTCACGGAAAAGATAACGGTCTGATTATCTAAAACCGGTGTCCCTGTGACATGTTGCCATACAAAAATTATAAACAGCTGTTTTTAGATAATCAGACCGTCGTCTTTTTGGTGACACATGGACCTTAGTGACTTACGGCCGAATACTGAAACGTCACTCAAAATTTAAGTAACACTTATATTTAACATATACTCAAAAATGACGTTTGGCCATACAAAATTTTAAGTTTAGGAGCTTCTCAAATGTTAAGCAGCTCTTACATTTTGAGTGACGTTTCAGTATTCGGGGGTTAGGCCCGTATTATTAAACGTTACTCAGCCCAAGATACCGCACTTGAAATGAATGTTGAGATCCTGATCGTATTAATAAACGTGATTATACATGTTCTCAAGTTGCGGATTAGGTTTACGTCATCAACTGAGTACTGGACTGATTAATAAATGAAACTCGACCCTCAAGTACACATTGAGCGCGGGTCCCTGAGATGCTATATCGTGAGTGCAGACAGTCCGTGACTTGAGGAGTGATTAGCGTGGCGCGAAACATGGAAATTGAAAATATTTTGAATGATATTAATATTATTACGATGAAATAGGTTACTATGACGATATTTTGTGGCCTTTGGGATTTCGTTTATCAAAAGTTTATCTATGCGATGCTTTTGTTACCTAAAATTAAAAACCGGCCAAGAGCGTGTCGGGCCACGCTCACTGTAGGGTTCCGTAGCTTCCCAGACCATTAAAAATACCAACATTTTTCGTCAGCAAAAATAACTTTGTTTTTCATAGTATTTGTATGAAAAACAAAGTTATCATTTGCGTTTTTTTGAAAAAGTGCTATATAACTCAAAAACTATTCAACTCATCAAGTTGAAAATAATTTTCCTAGAAAGTTCATATAAAGGTCTACTTCTGTGATTTTTTTCATATTTTTTAAACTTATGGTTCAAAAGTTAGAGGGGGGGGGGGGACACATTGTTTTTGACTTTCGGAGCGATTATTTCCTAAAATATTAATATTATCAAAAAATGATTTTAGAAAACCCCTATTCATTTTTAAATACCTATCCAACAATATATCACACGTCAGGGTCAAAATTAAAAAAAAAATCGCTCCCCACTTTACGTCTGGGGGAGGTACCCTAATAAAAATGTTTTTTTAAATTTTTATTTTTGCACTTTGTCGGCATGATTGATATACATATTGGTACCAAATTTCAGCTTTCTGGTGCTAACGGTCACTGAGATTATCCGCGGACAGACAGACAGACAGACAGACAGACAGACAGACAGACATGGCGAAACTATAAGGGTTCCGTTTTTTGCCATTTGGCTACGGAACCCTAAAAAAAAGCGATCTAGATTTGTTCAAATTTTTTTTTTTTTTTTTTGTGCTTTATTACTAAGAACAAAATTCTTAATAATTAATTACGATCTAGCCTAAAAGACTAATAAGTAATTTAACTCTAACTTAATATGTTACGTGATAGAATATGTTAAAACTAAGAATAGTGTCCATTTGCACTTTTACACAAGTCCGTAGCACTTTCTTAGAGTCTAATATAATTTATAAAACACTATGTTCATGTGTTATTATGTATAGCACAACATTGTTACTATTACTCATTCACTTTGTACACTACACTAATTCAAAAGGTTTAGTTCTTTTTAGCCTACGCACTAAGTCTGTGTTGTCTAGCAGCTGGATTGCCTCAACATTCACGTGTCGATGGAGTCTGTGTTCGTGGGCTTCAGCAAATTTTTGGATAATGGTGGTGACGAATTCCATTTTAAGGTCACGATGAAGGTCGTCATTTCTTATGTACCAGGGTGCATTGACAGCATCCCTAAGTACTTTATTTTGGAATTGCTGGATTATTTTGACGTTGCTTTGTTTAGTACAGCCCCAAAGTTGGATGCCATACGTCCAGATTGGCATAAGAATATGCTTGCATAGGGTTATTTTATTATGTATTGATAGACAAGATTTCCTTCCGAGTAACCAATACATACTTTTATATCGTATATCGAGTTCCTGTCTTTTCTTTTTGACATGAGCTTTCCAACGCAACTTGGCGTCGAGAGTAATGCCAAGGTATTTGGCTGTATTAGCATAAGGTACTTGCGAACCATTTATGTAGATTGGGTGATAGTCCAAGTGTTTGTTTGTAAAGTCAATGTGAATTGATTTTGACTCATTCAGTTTGATCTTCCATTTTTGTGTCCAGTCATAAACTTTGTTCACAGCTAGTTGAACTTTTTCTACTGCTTCTCTGTGGCTTGATCCGGTAGCCATAATTGCAGTATCATCTGCAAAGGTCGCAATGGTGTTGTTTTCCAGTTCTGGGATGTCACATGTGTATAACAAGTACAAAATTGGGCCTAGCACACTTCCTTGAGGTACACCAGCTTTTATAGCTTTTAGCTCGGAATATGCGTCCTCCTGCCGTATTCTAAACATTCTGTTAGTAATGTATGACTCTAGGATATCTGCGAATTCTGGTAGCATGCGTCTGAGCTTGAATATTAGACCTTTATGCCAAACTTTGTCAAATGCTTGCGCGACATCTAAAAACACGGTGGCGCAGACTTCCTTGTTTTCAAGCGTTTTTTCAATGATGTTAGTTATTCTATGTACCTGATCTATTGTTGAGTGTTTTTCCCTGAAGCCAAATTGATGATTTGGAATAAGGTCTTTATCTTCTATTATTGGTTTTAACCGTTTCAATAACAGTTTTTCAAATAGTTTTGATAACACGGGCAACAGAGAAATAGGTCTATATGATGATGCTTCATGGGGTGGTTTCCCAGGCTTTGCAATCATAATGACTTCAGCAACCTTCCATGACTCAGGTACATGTTTTAATATAAATGCAGCATTGATAAGCTTGGTCAGCTTTACTATGGCTTTGCGCGGGAGGTGTTTTAAAATTTCACCTGTAATGAGATCGTAACCCGGAGACTTTTTCGAGCTAATGTTATTTTGAATTTCTCTCATTACTTCTGCTGGTGTCACAAGCTTAATTCTTTGGTTTTGGGATACATTTTCACTCTCAAGTATTTCTATCGAGCTTTCATTGGGTTGAAAAGTTTCTTCTAAGTGTTGAGCAAACCTTAACGCTTTTTGGTCATTATTTATGGCCCATTTTCCGTCACTAGTTCTGATGGGCGGTATTTGTGTAATCGGCCTTTTTAGATTTCTTGTCGCTTTCCAAAGGGAGTAATCCGTTGATTTGTCATTGGTTAGCTGCAGAAGGTTGGCATTCAGAGATTCATCCTCAAATTGCAGAATTTTCCTCTTTAATCGTTTAGTTAGGTTATTTAATGATGTTTTATCTCGCGGGCACCTTGTTTGCTGCCACTGCTTCCTTTGTTTCCTTTTCTCAGATAGTAAATCCACAATTTCCTTAGGATAGATAAATCCCTTATATTTACGTTTTAATTGCGGTGTGTTGTTCCACGCACATTGTTGGATGTTAACGATGTATTTGTTTACTTCTGAGTCAAGCTGATCTTGCTTTTTTATAGAAGTTTTAAGGTCAATTATATTATCTAGATCAAGGGCAAAACTTTGCCAATCTGTTAATTTATTAACCAGTGTTAAGTGGCTTTGTTTGAGTATGATTTTTTGACTAAGCATTAGTATAATTGAAGAGTGGTCCGAATTCATATGAAAACCTTCCTCCAAACTGACGTAATTGGCGGATATATTTTTACATATAAAAAAATCTATAAGATCCGGTATTTTCTGGTGGTCAGTGGGCCAATACGTTGGCTTACCTGTGCTCATAACTTCGGAATGTGTATCTTTGACTGCGCTTAAGAGCTGCCTTCCCTTAGTTGTGGTAAGTCTTGATCCCCAATGCGTATGCTTAGCATTAAAATCGCCGCCTAGGATAAACCTCTGGCCTAATAGTTCAAAGAGATGTAAATATCGCTCTTTTCTTATCATGTGCCGTGGAGGACAGTATACGGCTGCAATGGATATGTGACAAAATTTGGTTTTAACAGATACTGCCACGGCTTGAATGTCTTGTTCTTCATATTTACACTGCACGTAGTGACTAATGTTCTCTTTGATTATAACCGCGCTACCTCCTCTGGCACAGTTGTCAGGGTGGAGCGAATTATATACCATGTATCCTCTAAATTTAACAAAAGATTGCTTAGTGAAGTGCGTTTCGGAGACCAAACACACGTCTATATTTTCTGTGTCCAGGACCGCCTGCAACTCATTTTGATGTTTGAGGAGCCCATTAGAGTTCCAAGCCATTATTTTAAGGGTGTTATTCATTTTTGATTATTTAAAACAGCTGTTTTAGTGCTGGATTCTAATTTCTCTAATCTCTTGTCAAATGAGGTTATACACTTTAAGATCTGATTAATCTTATCCTCCAGATTCAAAGGCTGTGATCTTGCAGCTTCCGCATAGGAACCAGCGTTGGTTACTTGCATGGGTTTTGCAGTTGACTGGACACTTGCTTTCTGTGCCTGTTTGTCAAGTTTTGGTAAGGGAAGAGACTGTTGGGTAGTTGGTACCGCAAGTTTCTTTTTAATTGTTTTATTCTTCATAACTTGAATTTGTTTAGCTACTTCACACCCTCTATAATTGGCAGGGTGAGGTAGACCACAGTGAACACATTTTGGCTTCTCCTCGGGAGATTTAGTACAGTTGGCTGTTAGATGCTTGCCAGTGCATTTTACACACCTTGGCTCTTTTCTGCAATATTTATGAGTATGTCCATATGCCTGGCATCTCTTGCATTGGGGAATAAGTTTGGGATTTTTAAGTGGGTGTATTTCAATTTTACACCCTAAAATGTACTTTATGCCATAGATTTTGTTGACATCTTCGTCATTATTAAATGATAAAACAAACATGTTGAGTGGTTCTTTACTCTTCCAGCTCAATTTGCTGTCTACTTTTTCTATTTTCAGTCCTTGCATTGTTAGATCGTCTTTAATTCGATCAGGTTGGCAAGAAGAATGTAATTTTTTCACTACAACTCTAATTGGTCTAGCTTGCTTATTCTCGTACGAATGCCAATGGTAGTCTTTTTCAGTTAAAAACCTTGCAATTACTCTATAGGAGTCTTCTGTTTTGGCGTTAACTTTGACACAATCCCCATTCATCATTTTTGCGGTAAATGATTCAGCTGTAATTGTTTCAGTTAGCGAGTCGTAAAACGTTTGGTAGTTTTTAACTCCATCTACTATGAGTGGCGGTGGCGGGGGCACTTTTTTGACGGAAGTCTCTTTCGCATTTTTCAGTTGTTTTTCTTGGGCACTTGTTTCGGGTTGTTGTTTTGGAGAGAGAGAGGTATTAAGCTTCCTCTTCTTCCTGCTCTTGGCCCTAATCCACTCAGTCTCTTTAGCGAGTTCATCCTCGTCCGTGCAATATTCAACGTCACTTTTTGTACGCTGGACAAATATTTTTTTCTCGCTTTCCTGTTTTTCTAAGGGTTCTTTATTTTCATTTTTTTCCTTCAAGCAATTTAATTCTCCTTGAAGGGTTTGTACTTGTTCTTGCAAGGTATTAATGGTATCATTCAAATTACGTACCATAAGTTGCAGGTTTTCTCTGTCCGTTTTCTCCTGGATGTAACAGTCATACAACCGCTTTTCCAAGTCAGTTTTTATCTTAATAGACTGTGAAGCCATTATTTTGTTGTAAGGTGAGTTTAACACCTAAACAATAAATTATTGTAAACACTTCATGATTTCCGCACTTGTAACTAGGTCATGGCAATGACCCCGATAGATGGACGTAGGTACACTGCGACGACGATGTTGTGATGCGTCTGCACAATACTCTCAACTAGAGCACGCGCGCGCGATCGTACGTCTGTTCACTATTATAGTTAAACAACAACTGGATTTGTTCAAATGTCAGACATTAATTAAAAACTCATTCGTAAAATATAATAACAGAGGTCTTCTAATTTCTCCAGAAGTAGCCGTACTTTTTACTTTTGGGTTGTATGCAACAGCATCATTTTAGGTTAGTATGTAATATCGTAAGTAATTGACTAAGTACAATTTTACAAATGCTTTTATTTTTTGCAAAAAAGGTTTTTATTCTTCCATTTTCAGTTTTCCCAAACAAATATTTCCCATGAATTTATTTTACATTGTGAACAATACATGTCATGTAATAAATGGAACTTAACATAAATGTCGAAATCTGGGTGTATTGCACACATCTGCGTACCCCCCTCAAAGCATACAGGCGTGATATTACGTCATGATGTTGTATAATTATATAATAAACATCCAAGCGATTACACCAATCACGACAGGTTTGCCGCCTATTTCTGAGGAATAATAAAGAAAACTGAGAAATATCATTCAAAACTTCGGTTAATGTGACGTCATCGTTCACGAGATCAAGCCCTGAAGTACAGCTAGTTGAGGAGTTGTCTTGGTAACTATGATACTGTACTTATGCGTCTATTAATTAGCACCGATCTTGAGGTGCTGATGACGTCATAATGGCGTATCAAATGATAACGTACTTGAGTACGTTGTTGAGGGACGTTTATTAATACGGGCCTTAAACATTGGACAAAACAAATCCATAATTCGAACCACCCTTCAAAAATTATAATGCCTACCATAAATTAGTAATTTCAAATGCAGATTTTCCATAATCCTTCTTTAAAACCCAAAAAATATTAATGCAAATACTATGGAAAACAACTTTTAACTGTAAGTACCTACTTAAGTAATTACAAAATGTAAATCAGTGAGACTAAGCGCGAGATCAATAAACGTTACTTAGCACGAACATTAAAACAAAGCGATATTATGCTTGTCACTGTCGCACAAATGTCAAACTACAGGTGTGAGTCAAAGATGGGAAATGTCTAAGCCAAAAAACGCAGATTCCCTAGTATAAATACACAAGTTAAAGTAATACCATTTTCATAGACAAGAATTAGAACGAAGCAAGATCGGTAAAAGAAATCAAATCAGAAATCTAACTTTTGACAGTTTCTAACTTGAAGCAATTACTAAACTACTGATTAAAAATCGTATCATAACTTTTACGAGTACTAATGTAATCACTTTCGTCTTGTTCATAGATACGGGTGTAAGTAACGTTTGTAGATCTCGACCTTAGTTATTATCAATCCTAAGAAATAGAACTCACTCATTTAGTCACGATTCGAGTTTAATTACAAAAAAAAACAAAGTTTGTTTTATTTTAGTAAAGCAACTTGAATTTAAGCTAACAGAGTATG
The DNA here is from genome assembly GCA_950022955.1 of Xestia ashworthii. Lineage (NCBI taxonomy): Eukaryota > Metazoa > Arthropoda > Insecta > Lepidoptera > Noctuidae > Xestia > Xestia ashworthii. Next base: position 20,863,290 of record OX465555.1, read on the forward strand.
TTTGAGTTTGAACTCGACAGTTAAATTCTCGAAGGGTTTGGCAGAGTTATACTCGTACTTACCTATTTATAGTTCTCAAGTAAACGTTTCGTCGGTTATGTTCTAGCCCCATGACACCTATTATAAAGGGTGTAAAACACCTGTTAACGAAGCCAGAAGGCACTTGTTCTCCCTGTCATTGCAATCATTTTTTTTGTTCTACACCATACCTGGGAACCTTGTAGTTACGGAGATATTGGGGGTCAAAGTTCGAACTTTTCGACAAGATTTTTTTTAAATACAAATTTTAATTGTATTTAAAATTAAAACTTGTATTTCAAATAGGAGATTTTCGACCCCCGTACTATTCAATCCGTCCATTAGCACAATGTTTTAAACACTGTTTTAAGCTTTAACGGTTTAAAACTAAACTTATATTGTCACTTACGGGATCCCAAAATAACAAATAATCACGGAAGATATAACGTAAGTGACAATATAAGTTTAGTTTACAATGTTCTAAGTTCAAAACATGATTTTTCACCCCAAAAAAAAGTAGTTTCCCAGCAATAATTTTTGCGTGGAACTACTGAGTTTGATGTGCAGAACGCTTGGTTAACGGCTTCGTGATGAGGTTGTTTACACCCTGTATGTAGGTAATAGGTAATAGGAGGCGAGGTCATTGCCAGAAACCGGGCACAAATCATCATCATCATCCACAGCTGGAAATCACCCACTGCTGGGTATAGGCCTCTCTCTTCTTGTGCCAATTTCCACGGTCCTGCGCTAGCCTCATCCAGGTTATTCCCCCGACGGCAACTATGCTATTACAAATCGGGATGCTACCAATAAATTAAGTAATCAGTAGATAATAAACATAACACATACATAACATAAAGCCTGGAATCTTCGAAGGGTTAGACAGATGGGTACTTAATGGTACAACCACAGTTCGCCAGTTATGTTTAAGTTCCATTTAATTGGGGTGCGCCTATTGCCAACTACCGTGAATAACAAATTCAGACACCGCGGCTGCTACTGCTACTGAGAAATAAATAGTAATAGTATCTATGAAAAGTCATTATAAGATAAATACATACCACACTAAGCAAGGCTTGTGTCGTGGTCACCAGACAGTTGATATACTACTTATATACTTTTTATTTGTAAATACATACTTACTAAACAAAAAAAAACCTTTAAAATCTTCTATCTTTTGAATTATGCACGTTTACTTAAATAACTAAGAGAGAAATTTATTGCCTTTCTATAATCATTTTAATTTAAACTTCATTAGGTGAGATGCGTGCAAACGCAACCCCGAGCTCCACTTCATTACACAGGTTTATGTTTTCAGGATTTTTCCTCAATCATGTTGTAAGAATCCTTATAACGTTTAATAGCTTATTTTTCAATGTTACTTCATTGAAAAAGGATCGATACAACGTTCTATGGATTCCGTTACCATGATTGAGGATTAGATCCTAAGGTAGGTTGATTTCGTCCAGTTTCAACCTAATAGATACCTTCTTCGAGGCTCTAAGAATTTTATTACTTATACAAAAGTTAGTAAACGTGCCTTGGCTTCGAACGGTTTTATGACTTCACAGAACATCCAGATTTCTAATAATATATGAAAGTTTAATACCTTTCGATATGATCATTATCTCCCTAGCCTTTTCCCAACTATGTTAGGGTCGCCTTCCAGTCTAACCGGATTCAGCTGAATATGAGTATTTTACAAGGAGAGACTACCTTTCTGACCTCCATCACCCAGGATAATACAATACCCTAGGTAAGACTGGCTGTCAGACTTTCGGGCCACTGACTACCTGTAACGACTGTCAAAGATCTACAAATGACAGCTGAGACCAAGTGCTTTTCGAGGCACGGAGAAAACTCGGTACGTAATAATGTCACCCATCCACAGAACGACCTTGGCAAGTGCGGCTTAACCTTCAAGATCGACCCGTGCGGCTGTTATTATGTATCCACGAGCTCCTTCCAATATTATAAATTGTCCTAATGATAGTTAAAACGGTATCAAAATTCGATGTTGAGTTTATAAGAAATGCGAGGTCAGAAATACAGATACGAAGTCACTTTAATTTATAATATGCAAAGGTGACATCATAAAACTCTCATTATGCACTTGTTGCACAAGATTTAAAACAAAATAATGACTTCCTCGAGGACGGTAACAAAATAAATAGATACGAAAAACGACATTTAATTCACTGCCTCAAAGCTTGGCTAAATTGAGATTTCCGTTCGATATTTGACACCCACATAAGGCTGATTTACATTTGATAGTTATTCATAGCTCGCCTCCGCGATACTGTGACTACTCATGAATATGTGTTGCACAAAATGAAAATGTGCAAAGCAATCGTTTGGACATAAAGTATTAATATTCTGAAGACAATAATCTATGAAATAGTGAAGGAGGTCTAAATAATAATATGAATAATTTACGAGATGAACTTCAAGCAAAAGAATATGCTATTGCAAGAGTGGATGAATGGCAGTGTGTAATAGCGGTAACAAAGCTTCCATTTTAATTGAGGCATTAGCCAGTGCCTCTATGATTATGATTTAAACGCAAATATACGACCTTATTGAGACCAAGAAATGTCTAAGCAGTATTAAATGAAGAGTCAATGTGTATCTAAAAAAATAAGACTCCAATCCTGAACATGATAATGAATGTATTTTCAAACGAGACTCTAAATAAAATGTATTAACAAATCCATCAGCGGATTTTACACTCAAGTATTTTTCGAATTGGATTCAGCTCGCAAACAAAATTATTCTCTAAACTAACTTTTTTCTGATCAAATTCGATAATGAAGACTGGAGTACGAGGGGGAGATTTAATATAATTTTATCCTCATATGAACATTTGAATATGCTTCGATTGTGTCGTGCCAGTGACACCAAAAGTATGAATAAGGACGTATTTTCAATAACAATTGAAGAATACGAAAAATAAGACCTTTGTAACACAATAAGAGAATACAATATAAGGCAAGTACTTTTAAACACAAATTGAAAACCAGTTCAGATAGACATGAAAATTAGACGACTTGTCGACGGTTTTAGCATATTATCTCCGTATGTATCGAAAGGCATTGTCTACTAGAAATATTAGTTTGTGGTGAAGCCTTGGCACCATTGCGCAGTACTCACAAACCACACTTTTAAATTCAATTCCATGTTTGGCTTCATATTTTGGATTTGCTTAATTTTAGGCTTAGAGTACTTGAAATAATGACTACAGCTTCTTGAAACGACGGAATAAACAGTTGTCTAGTTATAACTATAAATATTAAGAAGTATACCTATAAGTAAAAACATGGCTCTATGAGTATAGGTGGTAAGACGAGATTTATATTTGATTTAGAAATAAAACCGGTGACTTCCAATATATGTCAGTGATGTTTTCACATCGACAACTTCGTTATTCTATATGAATAAGGTAAACCCAAACCGGCACTTCAAACGTCTCTTTCAACAAGAAAACTACTTCAGAAAAAAGAATCAAAGCATTCAAGGGAAATTTTCAATCTTCTGATTTTAATATCATTAAAGTCAACGAAGAAGACACTTGAAAAGTCGTTACGTCTATTTTAAGATTTTTCGTGGGCGCACTTTGTGAAGCAGAGAAGGCTTTTAAGTCCCTAAGTGGTATTAAAGAGCTACACAGAATAAACGACCTCTGAATTTTGAATTTGACTCAAATCCCTTTAGTGAAGCTTCTTGCTGGTTAAATATAGGCTGAAATGTCTCCGAATGTAAAGGATAATATTTTTATTGCTGGAATTTCTTGACTTCTAATTGTTATTTGTCTAGTAGATAAACTCTTTTGTAAACCAAACGATGTAGTGTACTGGAGAAACAAATAAATATTAAGACATAACAGTAAACACAAGCAGAGACTCCATATTTGCTGGTGATTAATCTAATCCCATAGAAGCAGATGCAAATATATTCTCCAATTCTTGTAGAACATCATCCCTAGATATCCGGAGGGCAGCACTAGATCAAAACATTGCCAACGGTAAACCGAACGAGTCCAATAATATCAGAATGCACAATGTCATTGGAACGGGTTCCGACGCTTCGGGTTTATCCTCTGCTTTCTTAATTGAAATGTCAAGATGATTGCCAGTGGATATGTGATTATAATTTGCTACCGGTTTCGCCCTAGAGCTAGTGGAAATTGTTTTTTGGAATACCGCCGTGTTTGCAGACAGATTCAATCTGGATCATCTAGATGGATTTTCTTTTGGTTTATAAATGTTAGAAATTATTATTTCGATTTTTGTTAGCGGATGATTGCAGAGTGAGGGCCTCTGATGTAGACTATAAAATTGCGAATATGCAAGCACCTTTTACTCATTGTTAAGATGACGCAGGCAGTAAAGTTAAACAAGAATGTTGAAACAAAGAATACACATTTGAAACAGTAGACTATTATAGAAATGGCGATAGTAAAGATTTAAAAGAGATTAAAAGTTCTAGAGCATTAAATATTGTCACAGTCATTCAAAGGAAGCATACGTCAAAAGTGTGATTGCGTTTATATGAAAAGAAATATAAAGAACGTGGAAACAATACTATGATATAGTTAAATGAAAATATCCGGCTTATTTTATTTCAGAATCGATCAATTTGCCTACCGTTATTAGTTTGTAATACCTTCTGCACTATATTTTTGTAACACGCAAACCACAATGACAATTTGAAATGTCCACGAAAGAGACAAAAGATTTATGAAGACAATAATTCACAGTTTTGTAACGTTACAATTGGACCAGTATAAAACATTAGAATTCTCTCACTGTGTCGGATTATATAGAATTATGGACCTGGTCTGATAGTGGCTGCCGATAGGGTGGGTTTATTGGACCTAAAATGGAACCTCGTAAAACTAATTTAATTTTAGACTGAACATAGAAGATATTTATTCTGGGCAACATTGTAAAGATGGTTATGAGATAACAAATGGTTTATGTTTCGGTTCGTGATAGAACAAGTTATATAATGTTTTTATTAAATCTGATAAAGTCTGTTTCGCTACGTCTATATTGATTATTTTGCTTTTACTTGTTTGTTGGCACTTTGGATGTAGTTGCACAGCTGTATCAGTGTTCATTTGAGATTTGGTATTTGTTTTTACTTTAGTTGGGTTGCCAATTGCGAAAATGTAGTTTGAAAATTTTTCAATGGAAAAATTGTGGCAGGAAAAAGAAGAAAAAAGGTGACACATTTGTTATGGTTTACCAAAAGGAATTATTAGTTAGAGTTACACATTGTTTGTTTCACTTTTTGTCACACTACATAAAACATGAATATTATGTCATTAGGATTAGTCCTTACTCATTAATTAACACATCCTAAACAATGATGTTATACTCGAATGAGTTAATACTGACTCATTGTTTTTCATCAAAATCGTGCATCCGGCCTATGCACCACAATTTAGTGTAAAATGATTCGTTGTAGCTACGTTGTAAATTAATAATGAGTAAGAAAACTTGGATGAGTTTGAAGCTGAGTTCATTGTACGTGGCTGAATTGTAAATCATAAAATGTGATAAGGGTTTTGATGAACTGCTTGTGTTGTATTCAATTAATTTAATTTAATTTATAACAATAATTTATTTGAGACGGTTACAATTAATTAATTTGCATACGTTTTGGAACAAGTTTCCTTTTTATGAGGTTCTGGTTCGAAATAAATCATGATCAAATTGGGAGAGAGTAATCGGGATTATTGAGAAATTCCAATGGAGCATGCAAGCAAAAGAAATATCTCAGAAAGGAATAAGACATAAGACTACATTCCTAACGGGTGAAAATGTTGAGTATGAATGTGGATGGCTACGAGTATAAGAGTAGAGGAAGAGCAAAGAAACGATGGATGGACTGTGTGAAGAATGATATGGCTAGAAAGGAGGTGACTGTAATAGTGACGAGTACGTTATAGAAAAGTATGGAAGTAGGAGACATGCTGCTGTTCTGACACCAAATAATTTGAGATATTGGCAGAGGAATGATTACGACTATGATTCTAACGGAGTATTCGGTAGAATTTTCATCCCATTAAAGGGTTAAGACATAAGACACAATGTAACGTCATTGCCCCAAAAATATTTCAGAACGAAACAACCTTAAAATAAAAACCCCATAAACATTATCATATTACGACATGTTACAGCAATATTTATGATCGTTATTCCACCCAAGTGTTATAAAACTTGCGAATAAAAGAGATAACAATGTTACGAACGTAAACTTAAAAAGTTACGTTCTACAACATGTCGTAAAGATGGCTCGTTCTTAGTCAGAAATTAGTAATCATGATAATCTTAGCCCCGAGATGATGTTTTGTTTTGATAGCCATGATTATCATAATTTACAGTTTTATAGTGATCTAGTTTATATTTCAATTCCAGTTTTATGATAAGTTTAGTATCATCAAGGTATTAATGAAGCTTATAGAGGTCTCTAATCTCCTTTATGACGGTAAAATGTATTTAGAGTGACATTCTTTTACTAGGTAGGATTCACAAGCGAATAGTATGAAGATAATTGAGTCATTGAGTTTGAAGCTATTTTCGACCTTGAGAATGTTCTCAAATCTTGTTAAATTTTCCAGAATCTTTATTTCTAGCCTAACCTTTTATGTAATTGACAAGGACGCTCAAATGATTGGTATCATTTCAGCGTTTTCCTGTCTAAGCAGAAACCTTTGCTGGCTCATAAGTAAGGTGGTCATACATACCTACATGACATACATAACATAACACCTGTAATCCCCAAAGGTTTAGACAGAGATGTATCTAACAGTACACCCACATTTTGTTAGTTATGTTTAAGTCCAATGTAACAGGAGGAGCTCATGGGTAAATAATATCAGCCGCTCGAGACGATCTTTAGGTTAATCCGTGCTTGCCTAGGTTGGTCTGTGGTTAGGTGACCACCCTTACATACCGAGTTTCCTCCGTGCCTCGGAAAGCACGTTAAGCTGTTGGTCCCGGCTGTCATTTGTCATCTTTGACAGTCGTTACAGGTAGTCAGTGGCCCAAAAATCTGAAACCAGTCTTACCAAGTGGTATCGTATTCCCAGTATTAACTGGGTTGTGGAGGTCAGATAGACAGTCGCTCCATGTAAAATACTGGTATTCAGCTGCATCCATTAGACTGGAAGCCGACTCCAACATAGTTGGGAAAAGGCTTGGCAGATGATGATGTAACAGAGAGCGAGCCATCAGCCGGGCTGACTCCATGGCTGCCACTGAGAAAATCCTGGTGGAATAACACTCTGCCCGACTCGAAAATTGAATCCAGGACCTCATGATCAGCAGTCGAGCTTGCGACCACTAGACCACCGAGGCTGTCTATTGCATGTCTTGTGTAAATAATTTACAGTTACTCATTTACTTTAGAATGTAATCGTTGAAGTGCGATGATCAAATATCCATTGATGCCGATGCAAATAAGATAGCCAACACAACTTGACCTCTCACGATGGCGCTGTTACCAATCTTAGATACAACACTAATATTATAAACAGGAAAGATTTGTGCATTTTGTATGTAACGAATAAACTTAAAAACTACCGGACCGATTTGAAAATTCTTTCATCAATGGATAGCTACATTATCAGCGAGTAACATAGGTTTCTTTTATCCCCGTACTTTCATGGGAACGAAAACTATGCGGGTCTTTCTGTAAGACAAATTCCAATCATCTTTTAGTTCTCTATTTTGCCGGGTGTCAAGATACACTGGTTATATAGTCGTGACTTCCAATGACCAAAGTTACGCCGTCACATTTATAAAAAAGCTTTATTATGATGGTTTTGATTTCATACTTATTTATATACAGTTTGTAACAATGGGTTGCGATATGATTGTGCTGTAATTTGTTTATCTATCCATGGATATTTCATAGATTTTTTTGAACCTTTTTTCATAGTCTGATTTAGTAGCTTGAATACCTGCTTGAAAACCCGTATCGAATGGGGTCGAGCGAAGTGTTGGATTTTTCCATCAGGAATTTTTCAATAGCAGCCATGGAGTCTGGATTTGGGCCCGGTTGATGGCATTAGGCTCGCCCCGTATTACATGCGACTTCAACATAACTGGCGAATTGTGGGTGTAGGTACGTATTTATTAGGTGCATACACCTTTACAAGGCGTGATATTATGTTATTAATTTCCTCAAAATACGACTATCAGAGGAGCTAAATAATTAAATTGCTGCTGCGCCCGTGTCGCCAAGAAAGTTCGCGGGAGTGAGCGACTTGTTATTAGCTTGATAAGATATAAAATAAGTTGCTAACAAGTTACCAAGTTAGTCCTATTATTAGGTTAGGTATTGCATTATGGAACAGTAATAGGGAACCTGTTTTGCTAGACTATGTGACGCAATAGGAATAATAAAACAGTAGGTTGAATTTGGACAAGATTTCAACGGTAGATTAAAATTACTGTTGGTTTACATTCAGAGGTAATGTTTTGTTAAGTTAATATTCATAGCGAAAGATTTTTATAAGATAGTGTTGTTAAGTATGAATTAATAATTTTATAAAATTAATCTATAAGACAAAATTATAAGTAGGTATTTGATTTTCTAATTTTTACAATCATCAACACTTGCATTTGCATAATTCACTCATCACTTTTTCACTCTCATGTCAAAATTTACCACAAGTTCATTAATAGGTACCTAAGCGCTCATTTGACACAGACCACTGGCACGTCTGCCACAATATATTTATATAAGCATACCCCATAGCCGGACACTGCCCCCTTAGATACAGACCTAGCCTAGTTTACGGGAAAGGGTTGAACCTATTGTACTTATTTTCTAATCCTAAATTAAGAACTTTAATCTGTATACAGTGCAATGTACAGTGCCGACCAAAAGTCCTATGCACTTATGAACGCTTACTGTACTTGAATTTAGTGGTACCTAATACATAATTACTTTAATTGCAGTTCTATGCAGAAAGTAATAATGTTTATTGATGTTGCCAAGCCATTCGGTAAATCATTCCTGATGATGTAATTATCCCATTCATCGATGAGCTAAACGTATTTTTCCACGTACAAGATGTAGAAATTTTCCTTTTATAGTATGTAGGTATTGTGTACAACAAAACCAGAACTAAGATGCAGCATACGTAACATGCAAAACAGGTACATTGTGAATATTGAAGAGGTTTGCATCATAAATACATAGAGATATTATGTATGTACATATTTGTATCAAGGATATAGAACTAACTTAAGTGGCGATGAAAAACTCAGTGGTAATAAAAACATATTATTTTGTATTCATTACAAAATAATATACTTTTTACTGCGTGCCTAAATAATATACTGCGTGGTAGTAAAAAAATAATATATTATCGTTTGGCTATAGTAAGTAACTTCCTTATTTACTTCGCAATGATACGAAGGATTTGAATTGAGATTTGAATTTGAATCAAATTAAGAACAGAAATAAAAATCAAATTCAAATTCTCTTCAAGAGATTTTTTTTTTTTCGGCTTCCTGTCTAACCGAATCGGCTCTGTCCTCCACAACCCAATTAGTACTGGGTAATACGATGCCCCTTGGTAAGATTGGTAGTTAGACGTTCGAGCCACTGACAGCCTGTAACGGCTGTAAAAGATCTACAATTGACAGCTAGGGCCATCTGCTTAACTGGCTATCCGGGGCACGGAGAAATCTCGGAATTCATAGAAAAGTACGTAACATGCTGCACCGAACTCAGATTAAATTGGCAGAAGGACAGGAAAATGTTGATAGAATAATATTTAAATGAGTGACTTGATCTTCTGCAACGACTTCTCTACGAACTAATATCATTGTAATGCATCGGTGCTCTCCATCTCACAAGGCAGGCAAAAACTAAGCTGCTCACACTTCAGGACAACTTCATTATAACCAGTATTCTACGGTACAACACTTAGGGAACAAAAATCTCATCTCATATTAACAATAATTGAATGTTAGTTCTTCACTAATGTTTTGGTAAGTTATATATGGCATCATTATGGTAGGACACTGTTTTTCATTCACAGCAAGAATTGGAATGAGTACCTTAGCTTCCACCAACTTATCTGGTGCAGGCGGGAAATCAATGTATCAAGTTTGACGTATGATGCAAATTTTCTTGACATGCAACGCCACCTTTAACTGCACATTTAAAGTGGTCGTGCTATAAGATACATAAACTCATGTTTTGTTTGGGGTTAGCAGGAAACAGAACGCGACCTGCTACAATCTTTACATACATTCTTTTTACTTCAAATGTAAATTAAAGCTGAGAAAGAAGATTAGACAATATCCTGTTTCCGTAAAGTGAGTATAAGAAACTTGAAAAAAAAAACTAGATTAAAATCTCTTGTAATCTAAGTTAGATACATATAACTATGAGAATTTAAAACGCATTATAGTAACGCTGGCACAGATATAGACGTCACAGCAAGGAAACCAGTTTTGATCTACCTACCAGCTAAGAATAAATAATACTGTCTGTCTAGCCGTTTTTAGGTAATGTAGGAAAAAACCACGGAATAGTACGAACAGAAGATTAACTACCTATGCGTAAAAACAACAGGCACGCGCTCACATATATGAGAATTCACAGACCAGATAGTGACTTTACTTTGCCAAGTAAAAGAATAAGGTTTATGTTAGCACAAAACTCGTTGTCACTCCCATTCATATTGCTCATAGGAATTATGAACATAGTATCAATAAGTATCATATTCGTATGAACCCCTTACTTAGCAAAGAAAAGTCCAAGTACAGCCTATGAATCTGAAATGGACCTTATTTAATCCGGATGCAAGTACCTGAATAAGTAAACGCTGTACGTGAAGCATGTCAATGTGTGCGTGTAATTTTATCCGTTGTTCGAATGTGGCTTTCTGCAACTTAACTACTGTGTGATTAAACGTAGGTTATGACTTCAACTTGGTGACGTAATATCCCGTGTCAGGTAAATGAGGGATTACCTTACCCAAAAGTGATATCATATTGCGATCCTATCTGTAAGTCTTGTCCAGTGATTGCTGCAATATCCGTCTCTAATCGCTTTCTTATCACTATTTGGGCAATATTGACTGCACTAATAACGTGTAAATGCTACTGTTTTTCCTGTTGTTGATTTGATTATCTTCATCACCTACATTTCGTTCCCTTTTTACATTATCTTTATCTGTAATTTCACATCTGCTATAGGTATACAAATTATAGTGATACGAGGGTGGAATTTGAATTGAATTGATATCCACCGTTTCCCGAATACCAAATCGTATGAAACATTTCACAACACCTACCGAAAACAGGCACTGCTGGTGGAAAAGTCTGACAATGTAAATTACTCCATATTGAGGATCAAGAAGCTAAAATAGAAGAGGGAAGGAAAGCTCATGTTGTTCTGGCAATATTTACAAAAAATTATTTACAGCACGAACGATAGACGAAAACACCTTCTGGACTGCATAACATAAATCACGATAAAGTTGTAAAACTGCTTTACAATAATATATTTGTCTCCCAACGATGAGATCATTCTGAGACAGGTTCCAACGAAGCTGTAGATAATAAGAATTCATTTGTTAGTAATTAACAGGTAGACTAGTATAACAATCGTTAGTAATTATAATAGGTGTCTGACGAGGAAGCTGAGTCTGTTGACGGAGTTTAATGGCGTTTTAAATAGGTAATCTTCTAAAGTATTGCTATTTATTTAAATAACTGTAATATTGTAATGGGGAATGGATACATTTTCTGGTGAACAACTGATATTGAAAGCCAACTATTCGAAGACCTTGATAACAAGAAAATTAAGAACAGATTAACAAGAAGTTGAATAGAGTAGGTTAAATTTATGGGCAAAACTAGATTTGAATACAAACAAAAGAACATCAGTAACCCGGAAAAATAAGACAAAACGTTTTGAAAAGCCAATGATAAAGAAGCCTGTTCAACGCGTCCAATCAATCAGGAAAAGATATCGTCGTGAAACGGAAAACTTCCCAACAGTAGAAACACCTAAACCAGGAAAACTACTCGTACCATTACTGTTCCGAAATAAAAACAAACAGAGCAAATGTCAAATTGCTACCACGTGCGGTTGAATATATGTACGAAGCTCTGAATCCCAGGCCTTGGGCTTTGCATCACTCAAGATAAATTCATATAACCCCAGTTACATCACTAGGCCGGCCGAGACATTTCCATATAAAGACTGACCGACATCGCCCAGTTGGTATTTTTGAATATGCGAACAAGTTAACAATGAATACATAAACAAAACCAGAATGAATGAATATAAAAATGGCATGAAACAAGATCATTTTACGAAAACACTAAACTGCATCAGACAACTTTTAATTAGAGGTAAGAAAGAATAAAGAAGAATATATATAATCTAGCTTCAAGACAAGCAATAGAAATACGACTAATACTTAACACATGGATATAAAAGCTAATTGAAATTACAACACTACGCCTTAAGGGGCCGGCGGAGCATGCGTATTTCATACAAACGTAATACCAAAATTATTTGTAAATAAAACATATTCTTAAGGTAGTGTGTATTTATTTCGATTGGATTACAGAATATCCATGTTCCCAAATATATTTTTTGAGAGGACAATGATACAAAGACGAGATATGAGGAATTTAAAATTTCCATAGAAAACTTATTTTTCTTATAACTCTTGTTAAAATCAGTGTCCAATCAAAATATATATTTGGGAACCTAGATATTCTGTAATTCAATCGAAATAAATACACACTACTTTAGGAATATGTTTAATTTACAAGTAATTTTGGTATTACGTTTGTATGAAATACGCATGCTCCGCAGGCGTCTTAAATAACTACATGAATATTTAATCCCTGAATTAAACAACGAAACAAACAGAATTATTGCTGAGAATTTGAGGAATTCCGTCTTATTTTGCGCATTCGCTGCGTACATACATAAGCAAGTGCGTTAAATTATCATACATATCATTCACCTGAGTCAGTCTACGGAAATGCAACAAGGTGATGTTTTTAAATTGACGTCTTTGCACAAAAATGGCACTAAAGCAAGTCCCTTAGATGGTACAAAAGACGTGTCTGACGTGAGTCTTGCTGGGCTAAATATAAATGATGAGCTATGCACAGAAAGTAGGTACATGGGTTCCTGTAGAAATCGATATTGGTACTATGGCTCGAAAAACGAAAGAATTTCGTTGTTGTGATGTACCTTGTTTAATGTACTATTACCGAATTCCTCATCTACATTATGATCATCTTCGTCGTTTAGAAGGTAATTTGACAAACTGCTTCATGTTTATCATCATTTCCTTACCCTTATGCAATTTATTAGGAGCAGCAACTGCTTGTCTTGTCTTCTTCGTGTATATTTCTCTATTAAGGCGCCTATACGAGCTAAATTAGCAACTCTATTTGTGGTGGTTCAAACTTCGTTTGAAATGCTGTTAGAATAAAGTTCTAATCAGCTTGCACTACAAAGTGGTTGTTACGTCAGCCACTGCGGGCCAAATAGCGCGAAATGAGTGGTTTCGATCGATTTACAAAAAAACTATTGATTGGATTAAAAAACTAAAACAGTATCATGCTAATATATTGCTTGTAGAATTATTTGCTAAAAAATCAGAATGATCGCATGCATATTAGTATGTTTTCTATTGTTTGAAAGATATTTTTAGAGGCAAGTTCGTGATTTCTTTTTATCGAGCCAAATTAATTGTATTATGTTTTCAAAACAGTATCATGCTAGCATATATCCTGAAGAATATCATATATTGTTCTGGTCTTGTTTATAGCAGTGAATCATATACTTTTAGTAATTATAAAACTCGCGTTTAGCTCGTGTAGTCGCCTTAACAGTCATGTCAATAGTCACTCCGTTTATAGCTATAACATATTAGTACCTATTTCACACGGTCCATATTTTGTTTCGGTCTTCCTTATTAAACGCATACGATTTTGGATTCACACCCAAAACCTGTGTCAAGGATTACACGGAGGGAAAAAAACTTTAGCCCAAATTGTTTTAGACCATTATTATTATTGATTATGTCATTGTGTCTTATGTAAATAGAGGTCACACGCACTATATAAATTATGAAGCTATTAAATGATTTGTTTGTTTGTTGTAAAGGTCAAAGACATAACTATCTCATCGTTTTTACACGGCCATGTTAGTGGAAATATACATGTAATTTGTAATAAAGCAATCAATATTTATACATGTAACATTTTTGACGAATGACCTGATGCTATGGATCAAGGACTGAAGAGGGAAGCACTCCATTAAAGTTGTTAGAGCGAGTACCTACAATCCTCTCGCAAAAGTCCTGCATTGCATTGATATAATGAAATAATGAAAAATTAAATGTACAATTTTTTATTGAGCCGGAAAGTCAAGGAGAAGTAAACCTTCAGGCACAACAAAACAGATAGTTCAACACTTATGTAACAAACAGATGATATTATGGAATATAAAATAAAGGAATCAACCCAGGTCCCTCTGATAAAACTAGACCTTTTACACCCAACGTAACACACGACCATCGCAAACGCAATAAAAACGACAAGCTCAGGTGACGACAATCAAATAAAGATAAATTCTGTGTTCATACTCCTCGACTATGTCATTCTCTTTGTTTATTATGTGACACAACAATACCACAGCTCTTTCTTAGTTATTTTACCTCTGTCACCAACCCGTCAGCAACCTTATAGTCACCAACATAAAGATCACAATTTTATTTTGAAAGACTAGTCAGTAATTGCCTAACAACAACCTTATTACTACAAGCATAAAGAGTAGTGTTTTTAGAGAGTGATGCAAGGATAAGTAATGAAAGAACTGTAGCTCCTAGAAAAGTCACAGTTAAGTCTAGCACAGACTATATTAAGCTTGGTAGTACACTGCGAAATTCCGACGCGACTGTTGTCATACATTTTGTATGAGATGCCTCATATTATACAGTGGCTACAACGGGTAAGCTAGAATGTTTGGAAGCTTACTCAGAAACCATTTTGTGTTTGGCTTTTGCTAAAATGAAAAGACAGTTACTAGTGTTTCAGTTTTATGGAATTTCTCGAAAAGAGAGACATTAGGTGAAAGATATCTCGTGTATAATTGTCTGTTTTTTTATTACTTTTGAAGCAAGGAGGTTGAGACCTCCAAAAGAGCACTTATCAAAATTATATGCTCCATAAAATCCAATTTGACGAAGATTTAACTCACTTGTAAACAGAAATCACCATTCCATAAAAATCTTATTATTACGGTCCCTCGACCTTTTATGAACCAACTAAAATATAGCAGCATTCACTATAAGAATTATTAAAAGTAGCTTTCATAAATTGCTTGACTTACAAGTGGCATACAAAAGAGCTGTATTTTTCGTTTTTTAACGTCGATAACTTTTCATCGTCATTTTTGGCATTATGCTTGTGAAGTTGTACTTGATGACCTTGTGTCATTTTGTTTGCTGGTGACTTGCTATCCATTTCTTATTTTATGTACTTTACTGCAGATTTAATTCTTGGTGTAAATGATTGCGTGACTGTTGACAGACGAGATGGAAGAAAAAAACGTATTGCACCGACCCCAAGTAACATGGGACAAGGGCAGATGATGATCATAATGACTCCGGTTTTTATTCCATTCGAAAGGAAAATCTCTTGAAGTTACCTATATGGTATTGAATGTCTTGTCTTGGACTTATGGACAGAACATCCCCTTAATGGATACTGTATACTCAGGACTAGTTTAGTAGGATAAGGAAAAATGTTGCATACTATTGCTTCGAAATTTTTGCATTTCAACATAACTTTGGTACATTAACAGTTCAAAGGATTCTATCTTGTTTCAATTTTATAGTCCATCATTGATCGTAGAGTAATTCAAGCTTTCTCTATCTTGGCACTGGATTTGATTTATACTGATTGAATTGAATATTATTAGGCGCGGCATTTAGCATACAATCTTGGCGATAATTGCTCTACATATCGGAATGGCACTTCCGGGTTCAACGCCCAAAAGAATCCTTGATCATAAAACAAGTAAGCGAAAAAAATATGTTCTTAAAAGTTCCAATGTTATACTTTAGAAATCTTCTCTGTTGATGTAATAAACCCTTAAAAGATGGTGAAGGAACACCGCCTTTTAAAGCAGTTTGATTTTATTGTATTGAATTGTAGAGGTCCCATTTGCATTACTCTTGCTTTAAAAGGATAGAATAATGGTCAACGTTTCGAATGTATCGCTATTCAACGGCCGTTTTATTTTTCTTTCATCATGGGTTTGCTATTTTCGTCTGCTGCATTAGGATGCTTTGGTATTTGGTAGTTTGTATCTTGTCTCTTTTAGATGCCTTTCTCTAAATCATTGATTGCCTTATCTTGTATTATTTCTGTTAAAGATATTTCAGCCTCTTTTGTATCAGCAAACGACCATAGCTTTCCTATACGTATATCGTCGTTTAGATATTTAGAGTTAGGTATGAATTCAGGCAAACGGTGAAGGAAACCCTCGTGAGGAAACTGGCATGTCCTAGAATCAAAAATTCGAAGACATGTGATATCTACCAATCCACACTGGGCCGGCGTGGTCCCAGCAGTGGGAACATTATAGACTGATGATGATGATGGATTGCCAAGTTACTTCGACTACCTTTCTACCTTTCGACATTCTAACTCATATTCTTATTCTCGACCTTAAGTATCTCTGTGAAGGGTAGTATTTTCATCATGAAAATTCACATCCGTATATTTATGACTGTCTGCACGAAGCTAACGCCAAGATTCATCCCGACATTAATTAATATTAAAATGTACGCACCTCTCTAATACAATTAGAAGGAAATTGTGCGTAAAATTATTCAATTTAGGCCTGTAAGCGCATAAATGTAAAATGTATGGTAGCTAAGCTCAAGATTACTTTAGTACTGGTAGCTAAATGTACTCATTAACCTACATGGAGGGACGTAGGAATATGTAGTGAGAACTAATTCCAGCTTTCATTAAAGTAATAGTTACTTGTAAGAAAAAGTCTAGTTTTTCCTGAAGAATGTAATTATGTAGATTGAAGTTTCCTGGCGGCATTTTTTTAATTGTCGTCTCCGGAGTCTTGTTGAAAGTCGTCTAGTTGTTATTGTCATTTTTTTCCACTATTACCAGTGAGCCTTTTTTAATATCTTTCCCTTATTTCTGTTCCTTAAGATTCATTTCAGCAGTATTAGTTTCCCTTATAAAAGTGCAGCTGTAGATCTTTAATATTCAACACTTCCAGATTACTGTGCGAGGACACGTCACCGAGCACTTACCTGTACCGTACATGTGTGCTTTATATTCTCCATGTAAACTCCTCACTAGAATCCTTGTACATTTTCCGCGAATACTAATAAAATGGGGATCATCTACATTGTGCCACTATGTACAATGTACGACACAAAATACCAAAATACATGTACATCACCATAATGCATGTCCCTTTTACCAACCCTTTCAAGTGTCTACGAAAATGGGCCATACGGAGTACAATGGCGGAAAAGTATGGAAAAGTCCCCGACTACAACAAAGAATGTTGTGTTAGGAAAGTGTCCAGCTATGAAGATGGGAGTATTCTCATAAGTAGGACGTCGGGGACGGACGGCTCAGCTCCGTAATTGTGGTCACACGAAAACTCCACTCTTGAGTTTTAAGAATAGCCCCCGTACACTCGTAATCAAAATGTATTGTGAATCTTTATTAAAAGTTTTTTGTTAGTTTCTTCTTTTTTGTGTAGTAGATGATTAGAACTGCCTGTAAAATATTTATGAGTAAGCAGAAAACATACCAAAATGACATTTAAATTAGCTGGTTGAGTTAGGTTTATCTCTTTTTATTACTATGCCATGAGAAGGTTCACTGTCAGGGTCTGTTTAAAAATTCATAATATTAACATAATCGCTGTGAAATTAATATTCACCAAACAGAGTTCGGTATCCATTATTTTTTTGCTGACGAATCGAATAATAGGCCATTTTTTGTTTTTAATTTTCGTAACGTGACACGACAAAAAGTTGATTTTTAGGGCACAACTCTCGCTTGTTTTTGCTAGTTTAACTTTAAAGCGTTATTGCATTAACATTTTTTTCCTAAGTCGATGGATAAGTAGATGTTTCTTGCTGTAGTAATTTTCTTTGACACTGAAATAATATAAATGTGTACATTTATAGTGATATCATCATGATGCACAAGAAATACCCTTGTAGGTTATTATTGGAGGTTTTGAGGCCATGAAGGTGAACATACATATTAATAAGTCTATTTAAGTAACATTTTTATTTCCACATGCTGTTATTACAAGAAATCCTATAACAAGTTCGGAGACAATGCATTACTTACCTGTCATTGTACATTCTAGAAAGGATTTATTATGACTTGGTTAATGTTTGAAATACTAGGGTTATTATGGAAACATTTAACGTCTAGGTGAGTTACGGGTTACTTATGGCCAACCGATTGCACGTTGGTTTCAAGGTTGTATTGTTAAACGCCATATTTTCACGTGACTAGTACAAAAATATAAACTATTTTAATTAGTGGTGTACTTAATTTGTGAATTATGGAGTTTTGAATTTATTCGTGTGTATAGAATTCGTGCACGCGATTTTAACTTTACTGCAATTAAGGCACATGAGTTGCTTTTAGTCAGGCAATTTTATCGTTTAGTGTAATATTAATTTAAGCCTGCTTCAATGAAACTTTAGTTTGAATATGCACGTTTTTTGTTACCCACTTTATTTTTAAAATGTATGATATCTTTACGTTCTTATTAAATCTTTTTCTTGAAATAACACGTAATTTTATAGCTTATTTACACCACGTATTCAGAAACTTAACAGGGCTTTCCCTTCCCACGGTTTGTGACAAAATGATGGGCAATTACTAAAATATGTTATGTCTAATTATGAAGTCACGTGAAAATACAAGCATACCAGGGAAATTAATCATGCAATAACATTACGACGGTGGAAATTTCAGAAGTCGTAAAGACATTAAACGCACTGTAGGATTTACAACGTTCGACTTAGCACCGAAAGTTGAAAATTAAAAGCAAGCTCAATGTCGCTTACAACTTTTCCAAATTCCACTGTCGCTTAGTTCACCATCCATGCAGTTAGACACGTATCGTCTCCCTATCGGCGACTACACTGAATCATTGCCATGATCCATGCATCATTATACAGGGGGTTGCTCAGGCATATACGGGGGTTGCATTTTTAAAAACGTACCCTGTACCAAGTGGCCACCTGAGGTTTGTAAGGTTGCCGGAGACACCACCGAAAACAATATATATTACATGTTAATTATAGGTTCATACTGGAATAGAAGCTTAGGATTTAATTTAGGTTATTGGGTAGTAGATAGGTAATTTGGATTCATCTTTGGATATAAGAAGCCTAAAAGATAATGTTAGGTATTGTAGACTGTACATAGTCCGGGCCTGTGGACGGTTAGCTATGGGCTAGCTAGCCGTCCGTCCGTCTAGTGACGACAGGCCGTGTCGACGGCGCGTTCGTGTTCCACGCGCGCCTCAAAGAGATGTCAGCAGAAGAGAGGGGCCCGCAAGGGCCGAAGCCTGCCGGGGTTGCGGGACTGTTCGAAAGAGATACCGCGGCCCCGGAACGTAAAGGGCGAGGAAGGAGCATGGATGGGTTTTAGTCAGTAAGAGTCTGACACTCCCTCCCGCTCCGCCCAGAGTGGGAGAAGTCATTTGATGATTTCCCATCCCAAAAAAAAAAAAAAAAAAAAAAAAAAAAAAAAAAAAAAAAAAAAAAAAAAAAAAAAAAAAAAGACTGTACATAGTTATTAAGATATTAGAATTTTACACGTATAATAAAAAAATAAACTTTAAACATTGCTAAATATGTCGACTATAATATTTAATGGCGTTCTTAAAATAACAATAAACAGAGAACCACAGTAAATTAACCTAAGAATCCATTTCGCATACAATAGCGCGAGTTTAAAATCTATAAACTTTATCAAATTTTTATGACATACGTGTGAATAACATTTTCACATTATTTCTAAAATAGGTTAAGTGCTCACTGCCAATAATTGCAACCGAAGTTTTTCAACCAAATAAAAATTTAGAGGCCCGACGTGATTGACAAAAAAAAAAAACATTCGAAATTCGAGCACGTTCCGCGCGTTCCGAATGTCAATTTATTGGCGCGGCAAACATCTAATTTTGTGCATTACTGTACCGAAATATTACTCTATGCGTCGGGGTCCTACCAAGGCGATGTCAGTTGACGAGTCGAGTGCATATCGTTCGATACGATTGGCGTGACCGTCGAGTATGCGTTTAAGAAATTACTTCCACATAACGGTATTGTGGAAACTGGTTTGTAAGTGCCAGTGTGGATTGCTGTCGGCTAGTGATTTTTCCGATACTCGACATGTAGCTACATAACTCGGTGATAGTTGGAGGCTACGCACGATAAATTCTAGCCATTCTTGCGGTGTTGCGATGTTTCGATTAGATACTTGATGTAAGCGAGTTCTTTATGTAACAAAACGTTTGTAACCTACATGAGTTAGATGGCTATTTGAATAATTTTCAGATTGGCTTATAAAAGATTATAAAAGATGACTTCTCATAATTATGATATTATGTTGTCAAACGAACTAGGCATGTTATTCTCAAAGACTGGTTGCTTATTTGACGACAAAATTAACAAGTTCTCATCAAAATTTAATAACACATAATCAAATAGAATGCAGCAGAACGAGAAATGACAGCAGTAAAAGCAACATAATTTTACGAGTCGCTCAACTGACAAAACATAAAAAAAATAAAATGGCCGCGTTTATAAGGATTATAAAGCATTTATCCTGTCCCGATTGAAAGTGTGATGTTTTAATGCAACGTTTATTGCGATTTACTAGGCAGTCTTGAGACTTGTCCCGCCTACAGCTACCCACGTGAGTCCTGCACTTTTGTGAGCTTTACATTGCATTAAAATATTGCTACTGCATTTCTTGCGTAGTTCGAAATTCGAATATTTTTTGCATCATTTATGATTTTGATATTTATGTTTGATTCTGATTTTGTTTATGGTGCTTTTAGTGAATAAGCGACAATATGTTTAAAGTCAAGAATGATTTAAGTTACAGTCAGGTAAAATGCCTCATTACAGCTACATAATTAATTGGCCTGCATAGTTATCCGAGTGAGTTTATTTGTAATATTTCACAACATTATTTTATGAAGGTACCTATTTAAGTAATAAGCATACCTGCTTATTACTTACTCTAGGTACTTTGCATACAGTGCGTATAGTTTTCATCGATTAAATTCATAAAGCCTTATTGACTAAGTACATAAATTATACCTACCTACCTATTAGAGAAAATAAAAGACTCTTCATGAAGTAGTTACGGAATATTAGCTATGGCAATAGCGTTAAAACCGATTAGGGACGCGATGGAAGCGATAAACTTGGTATGCTATGTACCTAGTTATTTATTATTCAAATCTACAATCTTAGAACAAAATTCTTATTTAAGTACCAGGACCAGTACTTAGGTATTGTTATTATTTCCAGCGCAATACCAATTTCAAGGTCTAACATACTCATACTTAACAGTTATGTTGATATTTTAAACATTTATTTATTCAAAAGTCAAGCGAAGAACAAAGTCGTATTCCATATTCGAACACATTCATTAAAAATAATCCAATGAAAAACAAAATCGAATTGATTTCCCGCCGTTCGATTCAATTACGTTCTATGTAAACATTCGAGAGACGTCCCCCACTCCGGAGTCTCTCGATATTTGCATTTCAATGTCGTAATCGATTTGAATCGAAACTCGATTATCGATCAAGTAGGTACCAGACGTTCGTACTACTTTCACTGGATCGCAATTATAGTTACGATAATATTTATGTGCCACTTGGCGCTGATAAAATAGAATTTAAGATGTGCTCAAGTCTTTTGAAATAAGTTTGACGTGAAACAAGCATTTTATATCCTTTGAAGTTTCGTAATTAAAACGGCTCATAATCATGAACTTGTTATAGCATATTTTTCGATCCATTTATCTTGAAAAGTAATTAAAACGGAAGTTTCAAATAATATTGACCCGTTACTAAATTAGTCTATTTCCTAAAGTTTATAGATCAATCGGAAGCAGCTACTAAGTCCCAAGAGGGAATTGGAATAACCCTACACTGCCGAAATCAAACATTTTTTATATTATATTGGTATATTTTGGTAAGGCTTTAAATCTACTGAAGTTTTGTACTCCAATGATTATCAGTAATTGTTACACTCTTGACGTATCTCTGATAGGTAGGTAGGTACATACGCACGGCGACCAATCAAACTATAACATAAATCAATTTATGCGTATCTCTCATTGTGTGGTAAAACTATACAAAGCATGTCCATGTTATAATGGAAATATAGTATATCTTGATGTGTCGCCGAGTGTACGCCTCATAGACAATACCGAAAAGCAAGACAATTACGAAACAATAAATCAAAACTACAATTTCCATGACCTGATTGATGTCACTAAAAACTACCCGGTTTCCTACAACCCATTATAAAATAAATAATTAAGTTGCCCTCAATTGCTTTTTATAGTTATAAATCCATGAGAACGCACAGGTGACACACTGGTCTAAAGACTAAGGTATCATCAGAAGTGGGACAGATCAGCTGTTAGTTTTCCCATCGTGTCTTTGAGTTTATTATTGGAAACACGTTGTATGTAATTATATAATTATTGTGCTGGGAACTTGGGTAATGGGTGAGGAGGATGTTCTAATGGGACACTAATAGGAATTTTATAGTTAAGGGGATGCCATTGGGGGCTTCATAAATATTGAAAAGAAGGATTCAATTGGAAGGCTATATTTGTTTGACGTGGGGTGAATTTTCGTTAGTTTTTCATTGTAAATAAGTTTTAATTTGGTAAAAAAAGGTTCTTAAGTTATTGGGAGGGCCTGGAAAAGTGTTAATGTCACGTAACACATTATTTTTCGGTAGAGATACTTCCGTCGTATGCATTTCACAACATTACGGAATACGGTTTCACTTCAATATTATAATCTATCGAAAAACAATGCGTCATATTGTAAGCAGTACCTACCTATGTTCGTTTGACAATCTTTCAAGAGTTTACAATCTCGCTAGTTATATTACAATCTAACGGTTTTTACAATGTGACGCTGACATTTATATAGCGGTTCTTATATCTATACGACTTATGTCAACTCGAGCCATTTTTGACATTTCCATCATCGTTATTGATGTTTGATAGACTAGAATACTGTAAAAGGCTTTGGTTTAAAAGGCTTCTGATTTCTTTAACTATGTGAATTAAATATCACTACAAAAAAAAAACACTAAAAAAGTATTTTAAAACTGTAGTCTCACTAATATAGAAATATTTAAGTTAAATTACGTGCGATGTTATAAAAAAATACGCAACATTCATTAAACACATTAAATCCACTAAGCAGAACGATAACATTGAATAACCGTTTAACTAACAAAATAATTTAAATAAGCGAAAGTTTTCGGTTTCATATATTTTTAGTTCGAATGTAGGTAACCAGAGTAATGTATGCGTAATCGTATTACTTGTACAAACTAGGTTAATTTAGTATTAATGGGGCTTACCTAATCGTTGTTGACAAGTAAAACCAATTAATAAAAAGTGCCGCCATTTTGAAACAAATGACAACAGTATTAAAATCAACAAAATTGTTGATATTCTTCTGAATTAATTACGTAAATCCCAACAAAAATGTTTAAGTGAAGCTTATGAGTAGACAAATGTCTAGCAAGATGGCGGGTCAAATAAATTATTTATAATGAATTAATAAGTTTCCTCTAGTTTCAATAATGCTACTCAGGTGACAAGTCACAAGGTCAAAAGCTTAATGATTCTAGAAAAACTAATGACTCAATCTTTACTAAGAAACTTATGAGATGGATCCGATCGAAATGACTTTAAGCGGAAAACGTCAAATTCCTTGAATCTGCAAACGATTTGACAAGTTATTAACTCTCGAGAATCTCACAATCGGAATTGGGATTTTATGGTTAACCAATATGATTTATTGCGTATAGCCATTAAAGAGGGCACCTTTGCTCCTAACATTAGAAATTAGATTTAGGAGGTAAGTAAATTTACCTACTAAGTAAATCCATCAAATATTTAAATCCGTCTAACAAAGTTATGACTGTTATCTATCAAGTTATCACTTCTAAAACACAAGAACTAACTTTAACTAATTGCTAAATTCTGTCAAAAACAAACTAAGTAAGTACATAACTAAATAAAAAAAACGTCTGAAGAAAAGCTTAAGATTATCTATTCTTCTCTCAACAGAAAGAAAGTCAAACGAACTTACCTGTTTAGAGTGACGACGTTCGATGACTATTAAACGATGTGATTCGCCTTTCGAGATTACACTGATGTATAATCTCGAAGGGCGAATCACTGAGGTTCAATAAGGGAAATTTTACCTCAAGTGAATTTAGTCTAAATAATCTAGGTAAGCTAGTGGATCAAACCCCGGTACAGACCTTAGGCAAGGCGGCGAGGCACTGCTGCTTGACGTCCCATATGAGCTGGTCCCTCGGGAACTGCAGGCTCTTCTGTACGTTCAGCTCTGGCACGTGCACGCGCACTAGGAGCCAGCCCTCCGCTCCCTCTGAGCACTCGCCCTCCATTACGCTACGCCATCTGGGGAAGAAGAAAGAAGATCGGTGAATATTTGGTCTTAAAACCTTTAAAAACTAGGGCCCTACCAAAGCCTCTACATTAATATAATATCTAGCCATTTCTCAACTATGTTGGGGACGGCTTTCAGTCGCACTGGATGCAACTGAATACCAGTATTTTACATGGAGCGACTGTCTGCCCAAATCAACACCTCATACAGCAGTAATATTTCGGGACGAGAAAGAAACGGTACCCATACCGGATGAAAGGCACCATCTCATTTTTAAAGCTGAATAGGGTTTGACATTTTATAGTATGTATAACCCCTGAAAACCACATACCTACTACATAAGTTAAGAAAACAAAACACACGCTTTCGAAAAAGGGGAATGCCCATTTTCTATTGACAATAAAATACATCTGATGAAACTTCCTCTAAAAAGCATGAAACACTCCACTATTGTGCTTGAAAATTGACTCGATTGAAAAATAATTGACTATACATAGGCATAGGCACGGAAAACACAGAATAACAAAAACACTCCACACGAAAGTAAAATGAACATAAAAGGGTTAACGGCATATTTTATCATTTAGACATGCTGATAAACCGCGCACATTCTAATGAAAAACAATTCGATTAAACTGACAACAGTTATCGAATCGAATACAAGGATTTTTGACGTCAAAGCGGCAAACAAACCTTACATTTTGACGTCAAAAGTCATAACGTAAATCTATCAACGAAGACAAAAGATTACACAAATCAACTGAATAAAAGAAAAAAAAATGAGAGGTGTCAAGGGACACCCGGATGGAACGAAGTTCTGGCTTGCTATAAGAGAGAGAGAGACAGACAGAGAAACATGCGACGCCGCACAGCTTACAATAGCTTACTATAGCAAAAAGTGTCGTGCCAACTTTTCGTAAGAATTTTTTCCGTCTAGCCCCCTTTCACAACGCGTGGTAAGGAACTTCAATATTTCATCGGCGCCATCTTGGATTTTCATTTTGACCTCATTTTCATCATCAGCGACCCCAAAAACCACGAAAACGACACCCATGAAGAGAAAACCGAAATTTTTCGTCGGCGCCATCTTTGATTTTCATTTTGACCTCTTTTTTATTATCAGCGACCCCAAAAACCACGAAAACGACACCCATGAAGAGAAAACCGAAATTTTTCGTCGGCGCCATATTTGATTTTCATTTTGACCTCTTTTTTATTATCAGCGACCCCTATAACCACGAAAACGACACCCATGACGAAAAAAATGAAATTTTTCATCGGCGCCATCTTGGATTATCATTTTGACCTCATTTTCATCATCAGCGACCCCAAAAACCACGAAAACGACACCCATGAAGAGAAAACCGAAATTTTTCGTCGGCGCCATATTTGATTTTCATTTTGACCTCTTTTTTATTATTAGCGACCCCTATAACCACGAAAACGACACCCATGACAAAAAAAATGAAATTTTTCATCGGCGCCATCTTGGATTATCATTTTGACCTCATTTTCAGTATCAGCGACCCCAAAAACCACGAAAACGACACCCATGAAGAGAAAACCGAAATTTTTCGTCGGTGCCATCTTTGATTATTATTTTGACCTCTTTTTTATTATCAGCGACCCCAAAAAACACGAAAACGACACCCATGACGAAAAAACTGAAATTTTTCATCGGCGCCATCTTGGATTTTCATTTTGACCTCATTTTCATTATCAGCGACCCCAAAAACCACGAAAACGACACCCATGAAGAAAAAACCGAAATTTTTCGTCGGCGCCATCTTTGATTTTCATTTTGACCTCTTTTTTATTATCAGCGACCCCTAAAACCACGAAAACGACACCCATGACGAAAAA
Source organism: Xestia ashworthii (assembly GCA_950022955.1). Classification (NCBI taxonomy): domain Eukaryota; kingdom Metazoa; phylum Arthropoda; class Insecta; order Lepidoptera; family Noctuidae; genus Xestia; species Xestia ashworthii. The sequence goes on from OX465555.1 coordinate 20,889,945, forward strand.
ACTGAATTTTTTCATCGGTGCCAACATAATTTCATCGTGATGGGAAGCCCAGCCTGAACATTCAGTCTGCGTTTGGTCCTCGAGCCGACAACAAGCGGAAAAATAAAATACATAAATAATTATAATGGGGATGCACACTGTGGAACCAATGGTGCTAGCAAAGCTGGTTCCAAGCATCGTCATTGGTTAAAAACCAAGGAATGTCATTTCATATTTTAAAATACCTTAACCTCATTAGTCAGATTGAGACCAGCTATGGTGGCGCCATCTACATTTAGCTTTTAACGTTCCTCCCCATTGCATAAGTTGATAAAAAATGGTTACAAAGAAGGTCTAACATCAAATGTATACAACCTACAACTCCTAGTTACTGTAATATATTAAAAAGAAAACTAGCTTGTCAAAAAGTGTCGTGACAACTTTTCGTAAGAATTTTTTCCGTCTGGCCCCCTTTCACAACGCGCGATAAGGAACTTCGTTCCAAAAAAGTTTAAATTACAAACTGCTGGCTTTTCTCTCTAGCCCTTTTTAAAACAAGTTAGCACTTAAGTAAGAAAAATATTGTACCTACAAAGAAGAATTTTGCCTAAAAACAGTTTCCCAGTAATCCTTTTGCCCTCCAGACAAACGCCCTGTCTGACCAATTAATTTATCTAAAGGTACTATCCAAATTTAGGTTGACTCGACTAAGAAAAATAGACTCGCTCGTTTATGGGTTTCTGTAGGATTTATCGGCCATAATTTTTATATACTGGTATATGTCTAGCCATGTTACATAATAGTGTGTTACTTCGTATGAGTAGGTACTTGGTGTACTTGTTTTTTTAACCTAGAAAAGATTTTTCCGACTTAATTGGTCGCCAGAGCCAAGTCATTTGCTGTCTAGGCTAGGGTTTAAGATCTTTTTGCCACCTTATTTTTGTGATGAGGTGTTTGATAAAATAATCGGTTCTAATTCTTGAAAAGATTAGGTATTTTGATTAGACGTTAATAAATGAATATAAGCTAAGAACTATTATTGTACGTTGTCTAAAAAACTAAAGAACGTGTGCAGTATTATAATTATTATTTACTTATTTTTCTACTTTTACTACTAGAGAATTTGTAAAAAAATCTCAACCGACAATGCACCGCATTTCTATTCTTGTTCAATACACGGTTAAAAATGCAAATTTTCCATGCTTATAATGTGTCGCATGCGCAAACCATCCGGTTGCGTTTCTGTGAACTTAAAGCTGCGCCGGCGCCGCGTTCTAGGAAAAATGGCGACGTTATGTTTTTTACAAATTAAGGAATTTCTACTATTCTTAAGGATAAGATAAGATAGTTAAGTGTGTAACGTTCAGTTAAGTGGATTTCGGTTGAATTTACTTTATTAATCTATTTGTCATAATTGGTTTACAAATAATCGGATTGATAACAGTTATTACCGTTGGCGAACAGTAGTATTTTTTAACAAACACAAGATACTGAAATGCTGGAAGTTATCTAGAATAGTGTTTAGTGATAATTTCTAGCAGGAAATAGGCTAGAACTTTACTCCTAAAAAACTGCATAGAGTAGTAACTGACAGCTTGAACATAATGCCTAATTTAGATAGTAAATGTAGATATAGTATAGAAATTAATAATTAAAATGAACATGTTCTTAGTAAGATCCACCCAAATATGTATCTAAGCCAAGTTTTAACTAAGTAATCCAACGACAAACTTTGATGAACTTTCGAAATCCGAAAGGGTTATCTTATCACTTAAACTTAAAACACACTTAGGGCTAGTGTGTACTTAATGATAGTACTGTCTTGTGGTCCCAGAAAATTAATCTACGACATAAACATAACATAATATCATGTCTTTAATCTCCTAAAGGTTAAGCAGATTGGTTATGTTAGAACCTATTGCCAACAACCGGGCACAAATCCAGACTCTAGGAGCTACCGAGAAATTCCTGATGTAAAAACACAATAAGCCCATGCCCGACCAGGGAATCGAAAACAGTAGCGCTGGCCAAGTTAATAGATTACATTTGACACTTCATCAAAATACAACAGCGTAACCTTGTCACGCGGCATAACACTTTATTAATTTTTTCGAAGTTAGAACTGCACAATTGCTTATCATTTTTCAAGTACGATCACATATTCATTGTAATAATGGTAAAAAAGTAACCCTTGCTAAGAACTGATAGAATATGTCCAATGTGATCTATTAAATAGTCCAGTACTATAATTTCCAGCAGAAGCGCTTGCGACCATTACCTACACCAACGAGGACACAAAACACAGGGAAATTACAAAATCGTTTGTAACTTCAACCAATCACCAGGCTTTTAATTTTCAAACGTCAACTGCAACGTGCTTTTTCTAAATTGAAAACTAAATAACCAATCAAACCGCGTTCTATTTTTAAACGCTGTTAGCCATCATTTTTCAATTTTGGTGAATTTTTAATGAACGTGAACTTTGATAAGGCATTTTTATTTATCTTTGTGGCCTAACCTTCCGATAAGAGTAAAAGTGATTTTTAATATAAATTGAATGTCTTCTTTGATTATTGTGCGTTCAGAAGTGTAATTAGGGCAGATACGATTATAGGTTTTTAATTAGACATGCATTAGGCGATAGAAATGATAACATTATTATTTTTAATCAAACGTTTACCACTAAATACCGATGTTTTATAGGTAATTTTGATTAGAACTCTTTATATAGGTACCTATTTTTGGATTCTAAAGCTAACGACCAAAGGGCTAAAGGCGATTCGGGAGTCAACAAGTGTCATGGTCACTCCCTAAATCCTCAAATTGGATAGTAAAGTTCGATACATAGACCTTTCTCTGCAATGCGCAATAAAATACTTCACAATTATTTTTTGGTACTAAAACGAATCAATCGATCATGTATGCAGGTTTTAGTTACAAGGGCACCGTTCCATGTCCCACTAAATCTTCACTGTAGTGTTATCAATTCTTTAATAGAAAGAGAGAAAGGGAGATACGTTCTTCATATGGAAGAAAGAGATGGAAAATAAATACCAAAGCTGTGAAGTGACAAAGGTCCCTATCTAAGTAATTGAGGTAAGTATCGTTTGTAGTGTTGATAAACTACTTAATTGACAATTTGATCTATGAACAAAGCTATTAAGGTCACTCATTAAGATTATACAACTGTTATAGGAAATGTTTTGGAATAGAAGAGACATTATAATCACGACTGTATATTGAAGGATTGGGCAGAGGTGCCTTAACAGCCAGATTTTGCCAGTAATGTTGTATTGTGTCATAAGGAGGAGAATAATGCAAACTCCCGGCTATTACTGCGAACTTTCTGGGAAAAAAACCCAACAACTGAAATCTCATCTATTTATCTTGTTGATGGATGGAGAGGGAGACGAAGACCAAGGCAACGATTGTGTGAGGAATGATAAAGTAGTAAATTATTGCGGAACAGTTGACAGGAGAAAAAGGAAGAAAAAAAGTGTTGCGCCGACCCCAATTAACATGGGACAAGCTCGGGAAGATGATGATGAACTGGAACTCTAACCAAGGACTTCATCCTCACCAGTGGCGCTGGTGGTAGCGACAGAGATGTTCCTCCAAAATTTCCGCATTAATTATCGTCATATCATTTGGGTTTATCCGTCGCTTTGTCAATTGTTTCTGTTTTGATGAGACAGCTCCCATAAATGTTATGTGTGTCTTTGGGCCAAGGTTCACAGATGAACGTGCGATTGAGGAAGCTCTTTTTTGTTGTGCCTCTTTTTGGGAAATCTTTTTACCGACTGAGTTTGGTAAGGTTCAAACATGTAATCTTTGATTTGGTGATGAATGAATCAAGATCTGATGTATCGGTCCCAAATGAATGGGAATAGAATGAGAGGGTTGTAGAATGTTAATGCTAAAAATATCCAATTAATCGTGCGAAAAAGTAACTTAGTGCTGATCTGGCGCTAGCGGAATACTTTGTTGTAGATATCCCAAAAAAATAGCTTTTTCTTGGAAAAGTGCAATACCTACACGGTCAAAAAGTATTGAACGGCTTTTTTTTGAATTATCGATGAAAAGTTTCTGTTTGGGGTTCAGAATGATGAACTGAAACCGTGTCAACCGTTTGTGCGTAGCTGTCTCTTCCACTTTGTATTTGCACATCATCTGCCTAGCCTTTTCCTAATTATGTTGGGGTCGGCTTCCATTTATTTATTAATTTAATACCCTTGGTATGGTTGTCAGACTTTTTGGGCCACTGACTGAACTGTAACGACTGTTCAAGATCTACTAATGACAGCCGGGCCGGGACCAACAGCTTAACGTGCTTCCCGAGGCACGGAGGAAACTCGGTATGTAACAGGGTGGTCATCCACCCACAGACTAACCTAGGCAAGCACGGCTTAACCGAAAGATCTGTTCAGAAGCGGCTGTTCTCATTTAGCCACGAGTTCCTGCTTGTATATTACACATGAAGTGAAAAGTCGAACCAAGCCAGGTATAGGTAGGTAAAAGTTCCCTCCATCTAAGCAGCATTACAAATTCATAACTTACGCAGGGTAAACAAGTAAACACGAGTGCGCGTTTACCCTGTTCGTGTTCACTGTTGGGACAACAAAGGATCCAGATATAAACATAACAATAAATTTTGTCTCTACGCCGAAGGTTGAAGGAAACATGCCAGCATTATCTGCTTATTTTAATCTCTCAATATTTTTTTAAGTTGAGATTTGAACAACAAATAAGAATGAACTCGTGATGATATTGACTTTGAATTCGATACCATAAGCGAAGAAGTCATGGTGGTTTAGAGTGGAAACCATTGCCCAGGTGTGGGATACAGTGATGGTTTGAGAAACAAATGCGCATTGCAGCAATGGGATGATATAGATTAGCACTAGTATAGTATTAATTCCGAGAACATCACTCTCATAAATAACGTGTTCAAAGACCAATGTGCTGCATGGCTCGTTATTTCACCAGCACCCACTTTATTTGACATTCCTGATTGATGTGCGTATTGTATAAATCACTTGCTTCGGTGAAGGAAAACATCGTGATTCATGAGGAAACTAGCATGCCTGAGAGATATAAAATTTGTCGACGGCATGTGAAGCCAAGTCAGAGGTTCAAGAGGAGGTCGGCATGAAAACACGCACACTTATCCGCGCCGAAGGAATCGCCCGCGCCGAAAGAATTTTTTCTCATACGTATGACGTCATCTATTCGTCCGATTCGACGCGGATAAGTGTGCGAGGTTTAGTAGGATTTCATACAAGTAATTCTCAAATTCGATTCTTTCGGCGCGGTTGATTCCTTCGGCGCGGATAGGTGTGCGTCCACCTTTAGGCAATAACCACACGATACTGAAAGATGAACAGCACTTAACAAAAACGGAGAGACCGTTGCTGTTGGCTAAGAAAATAGTAGGTATGCTGCTGTTATACCCCAAACGAGTTCTTTCACAATTAATAATGTTTAGTATCTATTACAATATAAAGTACCTATGATTATAAATCTGTTACATTGTATAGGTCCATTGAATGAGAACTTCATAAAAACAGCTCCCCAAAGTGTTCCATTTTTTATTCGAACACTGATCGACCAAGAATAATTTGATTAGAAGTATTCCACCATTACGAGTGAAGAATTATGGGGATATAAACCAAATTCTATAACGGCTAGGGAACCGACAGGAAGGAATCTATTGTTGTCATAATGGGAGCGCGACACGCACCATTTTAATTTTGATCCTGTTATAATAGACATTTCTTTGGAGAATCAGAACTTACACAATGGATGATACGATTGAATGTTGAAGGAAGATGGATTATGCGTTCGATTTATCACAATTTGTGAATTTTTCCTCTGTAATAAACGATAGACGGCTGGCAACGACGATTCTTGGAGGTTTCAAATCCCTGGGGATGTCTTGTCCCAATGTCCACTTATTCAGCTATGGACGTCTTTCTACTGAAATGGTGACGACTAAATAACTAAGTTAAATGATGTTCATCATCACCATCATTGTCCTGCCCGAATCCCTATTTATTTGGGGTCAGCTTCTCTATTACTTGCATCTCATAAGACACTTCCTATCTTGCCATATCATCTTTCACATAGTACATCTATCGTTTATTCGGTCTTCTTATACTCTTATACCCATGCATATACTCAAAACTTTACTCACGACAAGAAATAATTCAAGTTGAATGATCTTAGCTGGGTCTCCTCCACTTATTCATTTTAATGACCAGCTTTTTATTATTTTCGCCAAGATTTGCTAAAATAACTTATCTTGACCAGAAAAAAGAATCAATGCTAAAATATACCAAGCACAAAACCTTTGAAAATCTCACTAAGAACATTATGAAATCTGACAAATAAGCTTTCACTCTTCTCCAATACCTCCTCAACCTCTTTTACCAGTACTTCGTAGCATGTCAGGTAATTAAGCACACATATTCTAGATAACTCGGCGACGGGTTAATTACGCCGGTTAAGATAGCACGTTAAATGTCCCAGTGATGAAATGTCCCACAGATGATAAATATTATGTGTGATTTAAGTGATATTTAAACGGTAGTAGTTAGCTGTAATTGCTTGGGCGATTTATTTTAACCTGGTTGTTGTATGTCTTTGGATTGAGTTTCTTGTGTCACTTATTTATAAGTAGTCTAGATATTGTATTTGGGCCTAGATTGATGGAGTTAGCCGGCGTGATTTGACATCTTTTTCGGAGTAATCTTTTGTCATTGTTACTTCACAGCTACAAGAATCTTTTAGTGTTGGAATGACTTTGATTAAGCGTGTTGTTGGTAAACAATTCAAAAATTGTTTACAAAATTTAGTGCATTGAAAAACAAGATGACCAGATTAGCCTCAATTTGGGCCTCGCGCCAGAACTTTCAATGATTTATCAGCTTTTACGCGTTTTACGCAATGCATGAAAGTATTAAATTCTGTTTTTATCTTTGAAACAAAAACACATCAAGTAAGATACAGCAAAGCGCAAGCCTATTTGGTGGTTTGGTGACTATAAAAAAGCCTATTTGGTGAGAAACTATACAGTCAGTTCTTTTTTATACTGTGTCCAGTTATCCAGACAAATTGCAAAACACTTCGACTCACCTTAAACTATTTCCAATACACCAACTTTTAAGCTACGTTCCCAGTTTACTTCAAGTAACACTCTCAGTACAAACATGGCTCTATAAATTGCCCACAAGCGTTCGAACAAGGCTATAGAAACAATTGACTAGCGATGTACCAGACACCAGGCCATCACTTAGTGACATACGGACCTCAACAGTGAGGTAACGGTGCTTTGTGGTACAGTCGGTGAAAGAGTTAGGTGTTCAGGCACAGTCAGAAGACGATATTTAGTTGACTAGCAGATAATGCCTCTTATGTGGTACATTTTGTGCATGAACACAAGTAAAATGTTACACCCATACTGTCAATATTTTTTACTGTAGGCGTGCTTTTAGGGGCTAGCTCACTCGTGTCTTCCAGTAAGTCGGAGGGATCCAACTTGACAAAAGTACGATAAAGCTTTACACTGAACTAATAAGTCTTTAGTGCGTGATATGATTGTACCATTCACAATTTAAATGAAGTTAATGTAAGAGCTAATGGACTCGTTCTTCACGATTGGTTGGAAAGGGCAAATTGTAAACAGGATTGGAAAGCCATGGGGGAGGCCTTTGCCCAGCAGTGGGACAGAACAGGCTGACATAAAAAAAAATGGTAGAGTTGTGCAGATAGAAATGGGATCCCTTCTTTTCGCATAATGTTCTTTGTCCTAATATACTTCGGCATAACGATTTTGGCACAATTTGTTTTGGCATAATAATACTTCGGCATATTTTTTTTAGGCATACATTTAATGTTGGCATAATCATCTTAAAGACTTATTTGTTTTGGCATAAATTTGATTCGCATAACGTTAGTAGGCCTAATGACTATTAGCATAACGTTAGTAGGCCTTATGACTACACAATGGCATACAATTAATATATGACTATTAGCTTAATAATATTTAGGCATACAATTAATATAAATAACAAAAACAATTTTCATGCAAATGATTTATTTAACATTAACATATTAATAATATTTAACATTATGTAACTTAAACGATTTTTCAATCGCGAGATAACTTTTATCTAAAGAATATATTAGATGTTTATACAGTTTTTGTATAAAAATGTCAATCAGTTAATTCTGATCAAACCAATTTGCTATAGTTTCTGTCGCAATCAAATAATATTGTTGGTTAAAAATGTAATATGCTGTGCAACAAAAGTTAGTGACAGAACCGAATTGCTGCAAAACCGACTCCACGTAGTCTTGTTTGTCCTACCCCTAGAGTGTAATTTAAAATCGCGTAGGCGCGTAGAGGTTAGGGCGGCCCGCGGGCTGAGGAGCAGGCGGCTGCGAGCGAGCCGCCGTGGCTGAGGCTGGCCGGCGAAGCCGGCCAACAAGCCGAAGCTGCAGTGGGTGAGCGAAAGCCGTCTGCGACGATTAGGACGCGTGGGGCCGCCGGAGGCCCGCAGCGCCGGAGCCATGACAGAAACCCTGCCTGCTGCATGTTGCATGCTCGCTTGAATGCTGCATGCTCGCTTGCATGCTGCATGCTTGTTTGCATGCTGCATACTTGCTTGTTTGCTGCATGCTTACTTGCATGCTTGCTTGCATGCTGTATGCTTGCTTGCTTCATGCTTCCTACAGCGAAAAAAACTCACAAAATACAACAACAACAAACAAATTTATGCTTTAGTATGTTATGCTTAAAAAAGTTATGCTTTAGAACTTTATGCTTAATAAATTTATGCTTTAGAATATTATGCTTAATCATTATTATGGCTAGAGAAATTATGCTTAAAAAATTACTTATGCGTAAGCTGTTATGCGTAATTATATTATGCGAAAATATAATTATGCCAAACAAAATTATGCTAAGTTATATTAGGTCTTAAAATTTTATGCAAATGGATAGGGAACCGATAGAAATATACTGGTCTGTTACCAAAAAGTTTGAATGCAATCACACGTAAAGAAGAGCGTGATGTCACTTAAACCCAAGTTAAACTTAGAACAGTTATGTGAAAACTTGGAAGATACTCTTAACTCAGCACACAAAGCAAACAACAAGACCACTTACCTTTTTTATTCAAATTAGTACCCGTTTATTTGCAAGTACGCCACCTGTATACCAATCTATTTTTTCGACTGTACCTATCCGAGTTCGTGTTTATCGCTCAACATAGTAAATATTGGCCGAGCGTTCCGACGCGCACTGAGTACTGGTACTGGGTACATCAACCTGGTTTTACTACAAAAAGCGGTGCTCGAGAGGGATTCTGTTTTGATAGTATGTTGGGCAATGTTTGAATGAGAGGCTGGTTAAAAATTATTTGGAAGTTTGAGTGAAATTTTGGAGTTAAGGAATGATAAGTCTTTTTGTAGTTTCATCCAAGCTGTTTTTGTTCTATATTTTAGATGACAATGCGCCCATAGTATAACATGTTAAATCACAACAAGAATTTTGAAGGGAATTTATCGTCGTAATATTGCATTTTTTTTGCCTTGTTCAAATGAGCATTACCGCTTTGCACAAGAAGTTTTTCGCGCAAGTTTTGGTGTTCAATGTAGCAAGTTACATCAAAATTACAAACATCTACAACAAGTAACAAGCTATGTAAATACACGGTAATACGAAACTGTACTAACCACTAATATCTCTAATAATTTCTCAGGCGCCACTAAAAGCTAGAAATGTACATTAGAAACAGCGAAACTATCCACAAGAGCCTATTATGACTATAAAAGTAAATTTTAATGATCCCATACAACATTTGTAGGCATTATTATATCATCAATTAACACTATACCTCTAACGGTCCACGGGTAGATTGTCGTAACTGTACTTTTTGAACAATTTCCGTCATGTTCACACATTATTTTTGGGGGCCCATAAAAGTAATGTTTACATGCGACTATTAAGCTTTGGAATTCCACTCCAGCTTGCCTTTCTCTTGATAAAATGAGATTTTTTTGTAAACTCCAAGTGAAAATATTTTGTAAAAATCCGGGAACTACAGTTGTGTTCACTAAATGATGTTCTCCTTCCAAGTTTTGTTATTTCGAATAATTCACAGTCACACAGCCAAATTGTTAATAAGAGCTGCTTGTTGTCAATATTTCATTTTTTTTAATACTATACAGGGTGTAAACAAGCTCATCATGAAGCCTTCAACCAAGCATTCTGTACTAAGTAAACTAAGTAACTTTACGCAAAAATTGTTACTGGGAAACGACTGTTTTTTTTTTTTGGGGTGAAAAAACATGTTTTTCTGTTGTCTAATGTGAAGCGAGGATGCGGCCGCCTGAGCCCAGGGCCAGGCCTATTTAGGCCACTCTGAACACGTTTTATATGCGCTGATCGCGTTCAGTTCCAACTCAATAGTGAAATCAACTCTATGCCAACTGCTAACTAAACCTAGTTTAATATCAAACTAAACATTTATTTTCATAACAACTTTTTCATGTTTATATCGTTCTCTAACTAGACACGTGTTTCTATTGATAAAACATTTAGAACAATGCCCAACATGGGCCATTATGTAAATATGTACTGGCGCATAGTCGCGACACTTGACACTGGCCATGAGAATTTTCCGCTGCTTCAATACATACACTTATATACTAACTAACAATGAGACAGTCCTTGTACTTCTGACTTGTACTTCTGACAGGCATCTATGTTTTATAATTAGGTTATGTATGTGTTTGACCATACGTTTGCATCTGATAAGATAATTGGGCTCACTTTAAATTTAAAACATTTAAACTAATATCAAAAAAAGAGGGACGATTTTTGTTACGATTACTCAAGAACTATTCAACCGATTTTAATACCATTAGATAGCCACATTTATAGCCTATGTTACTCGGCAAAGATGTGGCTTTATTGATTTTCGCGGACGAAATTCTGGTAACTAATAAAGGTTTATTAATAGAGAAGTAAGAAGAAGGCATGTTGCGTCGATCCCTTAATGAATTGGAATAACGGAAAGAGAATGACAATGATGTGTTTCATCATCATCATCATCATTTCAGCTGAAAGACGTCCACTGCTGGACATAGGCCTCCCCCAAGTGTCGCAACATTGACCGGTCCCGTGCGACTCGCATCCAACGGATTCCCGCAACCTTCACCAGGTCATCGGTCCACCTAGTGGGAGGATGTGTTTACATAATTTAAAAGCTAATAAACATTATTACTATTGTGAAATATAAAAAACTTATCAAAAGGTGGGACATTAATCCATCATCGCTGTTAACGGGAGATGTACCCACAGGAATTGAATTCAGACCCGGAAAAACACAGAGGTGGTTGACCTAAAATTAAAGAGGAACTATTGTAGGAACTGAAATCTCAGCGTTGATAGCAGAAATCGAAACATCTGGAATCTATTTCATTCATACCGATGAAAAGTGATAAACATTTCCCTTTTACTCGACTAATTTTGGAAATTGGGTCAAACAAACCTACATACTGTTGATTTCCGTATTCCGTATATTCCTGGGGGTTACTTACTTTATTTCTCGTTACCGTACAAGATTTATCTACTAACAAACGTCAAGCAAAGACCTATCTCTGCCGTTTAACTTGATCTTCGCTCAAGAATTAAATCCGGTGTCACACATAATCGGTCACCTACAGCTGTCTAGATTAACTGTAACTTGGTCGCGTTAATCGAGTGATCTAACCATCCGTTAACATGGTGTAGTCTGTCTTATTAGTACAGTGCGTTTATCAATGTGGTTGAAGGAGTCAATCATGAATATAGTTGTAATACCGGATTATAGGTTTTTGAGCATAAGAATGGGTATTGTAATCTTGATTTGAGCATAGGTTAGTATGAAATCTCGATTATAATCAAGGTTTTGATTACCTGCTAGACACTCTTATTGCGTCAGTTAGGATTTTTTCATGCTTTTATTATTATGGAAATAACTCATTATTACTGTGTTTTAATATTAAAATCCAACAGCTTTATTTTGCATCCATTTAGGCACAATGCTTTTTTCTCCACTGTCAATCGTCACGCTGTCATTTACTCATTTTACTTGCGACACAGATAAAAGTAATTATTTGTTCTAACAAAACAAACTCGAAGTAAAAACACTATCCAGATGACTTGAAATAAAAACCTACAGGTATAATAAAGGTAGTATAAGACGAGCACAAAACCCAGCATTATCTCATACATTTGGCCATTTATCACCGTTTATTGCTTTCATATGTAGCGTACGTACAGTCAGTGTCGTAACTACGTAGGCGGGGTGGCGGACATTTATTTACGTTTTTTTTTTCTTTTTACAAAAACCGGCCAAGAGCGTGTCGGGCCACGCTCACTGTAGGGTTCCGTAGCTTCCCAGACCATTAAAAATACCAACATTTTTCGTCAGCAAAAATAACTTTGTTTTTCATAGTATTTGTATGAAAAACAAAGTTATCATTTGCGTTTTTTTGAAAAAGTGCTATATAACTCAAAAACTATTCAACTCATCAAGTTGAAAATAATTTTCCTAGAAAGTTCATATAAAGGTCTACTTCTGTGATTTTTTTTCATATTTTTTAAACTTATGGTTCAAAAGTTAGAGGGGGGGGGGACACATTGTTTTTGACTTTCGGAGCGATTATTTCCTAAAATATTAATATTATCAAAAAATTATTTTAGAAAACCCCTATTCATTTTTAAATACCTATCCAACAATATATCACACGTCAGGGTCAAAATTAAAAAAAAAATCGCTCCCCACTTTACGTCTGGGGGAGGTACCCTAATAAAAATGTTTTTTTAAATTTTTATTTTTGCACTTTGTCGGCATGATTGATATACATATTGGTACCAAATTTCAGCTTTCTGGTGCTAACGGTCACTGAGATTATCCGCGGACAGACAGACAGACAGACATGGCGAAACTATAAGGGTTCCGTTTTTTGCCATTTGGCTACGGAACCCTAAAAATGATGTAAGTACAGGTACGCCGCTTTGCGATCACACCCATTTTATTGGCGTACATTTGTTTGTTTTAAAGGTTGGTATTTTAAGGTTTATTTTTGTTGTTGTTGTTTTGGGCCCAGTTTGGGCAATGGACTACGATCGATGACTTTGTCAATACAATTCCTCGATTTTAAACCACTGTTGGGAAAGGCCTTTTAAAACAGTTTAAATTAATCGCTAAAACCGTGGCACTAAGAATCAGTTCTGCCACAAGGCAACAGAATAAATTAAAATGGCTTACAGCAAATGTGGGTATATTATTAACATTATCTAGCTAATCGTATTAATTTAAAGGTTTTCCCCAGAGCATAATTTCAATGAAATCATTTAGAACAAGTATATCATCATGTCGCTACTTATGTAAGGAAAATTGTCCAAGTGTACACTTGTGGCCAAAAAGATTAGGCCCTCGTTTTTCGATAACACAATTTACAATCTATAATTGACACAGAAATCGTTGTAATTGCGATCTCAAGTGGATTGCATTGATAACGATCTACAATTTGCGTAGATCGAGTATCTTTGTGTAATTACAGATATAAAATATTATCAATAATCGTGTTGGTTATCAAAGTCTGTGAGGCTCAAGGATTGTGGCGCATACGAGATTACGAGTAGCACGTTGTTAGGGAAAAAGCAAACCAATAATTCGAGTGCTGTTTTGCAAAGGAGTCCTAGATTGGCGCATTAGCAAGCGGAGTGTTAGGCTCCCCACAGCTAGATGGACCGATGAACTTAAGAAGGTCGCTGGGTCAGAGAGGATGCGGCAGGCAGAGGACATGGTGTTGTGGCGGTGTTAGGAGGCCTATGACAAACAGTGGACTGCGATAAGCTATAAACTAAGTTAGGTCTCGCTTGATACACATTCGCAAAGCAAAATGTTATGTGGGCGAGCTGATTAGACTGTTTCGGTAATGTCTGTGACGTAATATTATTTGTAGACTAAAGGATTACATGACAGCTTAGCACTAAAGTCTATAGTGTGATCGATGACCGTGTGAATTTTATGGAAGGCGTTGTTTATGATAGAAAAAGCTTGACGAAGTAGGGGAATTAGACGTGAGTGGTAATTAAAAGGCGTACTACAAGTTTAGTTATTATATGAGATAGTTTGTGGGACTACAAACTCTGGTGAAAAGTCAGAAAACAATGGGTGCGAAATAGCCCGTTAAGTTGGTCAATTATAGTACTTTGAACACTAATAGTTGCAAGATGTTTTTTTTTTACTGTAAAGCCAAAGCTATTATGTATAAAAGTTAACTGTTTTTACTGTGAAATACATAAAAAGATATTTCAATTAATACTGAATACCCCCATGGGAAAAAGGCGTGAGTTTATGTTTGTATTGAATAAGTATTTGCAATAGAAGAACCCGACATTACAAAATTAAAAACTGCATACAACAATATACAAACAAAAAAATGATAATTATAACAACACAGACAAGGGCAGGCACTGATTATAATTATCTAACCACATGCTCAGGTCATTGTGGACGTGAGAAAGGCGAGGCCTTGCTCCAACAACAGTTTAGTTACAATAGGAGCAACATCGGCGCAATTAGTGGGTGGACTAGCCTACGACCTGTGGCTAACGTGGCCTTTGGGAACTTTAAACTTTTGGTGGGTCAATAAAAATGGCCGTATGTATTGTATATGCTTAGTGGTGTTTGGGCAGGAATGTGTCGTCGTCTACATAGCTATGTAGGTATGTGTTTGAAATCTGTACGATGAGAAAAAAAATATGGTTCATCATTTAGTTTTTTTCGTACTTGTTTATTTGGTAAAATGAGAGGAAATACAAATATATATTGCATAATTTAGAACCGAGATACCAATACACTTTTAAACGAGATCTTAAAATAAAAATAAACAATAACGAGGAACAAATATAAGATAGGTACTTTTACCTAAGAAATATCTACTCTTTCTCATATTAAAATTTTAATTACGAAAAAAGCTTGGTGAAGACAGTAATTACCGTGGACGATTAAAAAGGAACGCTAAATCAGTTCCCGGGAACGGCGTAACTAAGGAGTTCTCACTGCAAAGTTAAAACCAAAAAAAAAGAAATAGTTTTTTTATAGGCAAAGGCGTTAAAATTACTACGTCAACAATGCCGGGGAACTTCTTGGCGTAACGGACAGTCGCGTGGAAAATTCATTCGATGTTCATTTTTTTCCCGTGTTGATTTTATCGCGTATTTATCGCATGTCGATAATTTGGCACTAATTGTAACCAGTTTTTGTTTATTGCCTGGTAATAGACTCGTTTAGACTGCTATAATAGTTGATTCTTAGTAAGGAAAACGTGAACACGAAATTTTTCGCGTGATTTGGCAGAGTGGTCTTAATTAAACAACAAAGATTTATGTAAGTGTACATTTTTACAAGTAATCAATTTTATAACTACTTTTCTGAAGTTGGATAAAACTGGTCTAGAAAAAACCTTGTACGTGCCTATTATTATTTAACTTTATGCACATGGGTTTGAATTAGATTGTAATCTGTACTGTAACTTATTATGCCTCATTTAAAAGCCCAATAAAGCAGAAAAAAACAAGAAGTGTGGTACTTATATTGGTTGTACAGTTAGCCACAAAAAACGTTCGTCGAACTATTCGTACGTTGAAAACGTGACGAGTCAATCAGAGGTCGATGGACCCGACTGTACCTTCGTACATATTCTCAGTTATTGCCTTTTGGTGTTTGTCAACGAACTTAAATGTTTAATTTATCGATGTTTTATTGGCAATCAAATTAAAATGAAATTTTATCTTGTTTTTGTCACTTTTTTATTCGTTTGAAATTGTTTTTTTTTCTTTTCCCAATCAATCGTCTTGTTATGTTCGAGTTGTAGCCTCAAGTTTAGAATTAATTAGAGAAAACAGGTTTAGGCTATTACCATAATCTTTCGATTGCATCTGGGATCTGACTCACATTTCTAGAACATACGTCGGTTTTATACAAAGCAAAGCAAAATTTATTTCCATTCTCACTGCTGGGACACAAGCCTCATCTCTATAAGAGGAAGTGGGCTTTGATCGACCACGCTAGCCCAGTGCGGGTTGGTTACTGTTGGTTATAGATTCATGTCTTCGCATTTTCTGAAGGTCTTAAGACATGCTGTTCCCGACGAAGTTACTTCATAAGTTCATAACATTAGCACAGTAAAGGTATAATTTAGTAAAACAGAGATTAACGGAGCGCTTGTCAAGTTATTTCGTAACGTCAGTTTGCGGGGTGGCCGCCTGCCAACACACGGGGAAGCGAAAGTGTGCTGACTTAATTAACGGACTTAGAACTCTGCCCACGGCACTAAAGCTTTGAATAGTCACGGAGTAAACAATACAGAAAATCGTATAGAAACAAAAAAAAATCGAACTGTCAGTGTCACCAAAGAGGTTGGATGACTAGCGGTAAAAGTTATACAGCCTTCGAACAAAATGCGCCGAACCCAAAAGACTATTCGATCATCACTTGTCTGGAAAGAGAACTTTAATAACAACATTTTTGGTAAGTAGATAATTATAATAGATAGCACCAAAACTTGAGTAAACAAAACCAGAAGTAACTGAGTGTTCAACTCCTAAATCCTCCCTAGTGCTTCTTTTTCGATCTAGAAGCCTATTTCCAACTCTAGAATTGATTGTTGAATCTTTTCAACATTCCTTTTTAACGCTTTAGCAGTAAAACATAAAACAGTAAGTTTACTGTCAGCTTCTCTTACAACAAACACGCAGTAAAGTTTATTGATTTGCAGTGAACTTCGATTGTTTCGTTTTACGTTTGAAAGGCGCCGTCAGCCCGTGTCACCATATTGGATAGGTAGTTGTTTTGACAATTATGTAAATATTGATTTAGTAACCTTTGTGAATCTACATATTTTATGTGACTGTTAATAGCTTTTGATTAGAGATGAGTGAGTCAGATTTTGCAACTTTTTTTGGGTTGGGGTCAAATACCTAGTTCCATTTGAAATACTGGTATTCAGCTGCATTCGATGGTATACAGTGTGGTTGAAGGAGACATGTTGCGCCAACCCCAAAATAATTGGAATGATGAATTAGATACGACTGCTAGAAGTGCTGGGATTGCTCAGCATAGCATTATTAGCACTCATCATCATCATCATCGGCCTATTAATGTTCCCACTGCTGGGACAGGCCTCCTCTCTATGAGAGGGAATGGGCTATATAATCTACCACGCGGGCCCAGTGCGGATTGGTAGATGTCACATGTCTTCGAATTTATGGTTCTAGGACATGCCGGTTTCCTCACGATGTTTTCCTTCACCGTTTTGAGAGAGATTATTAGCACTATTTAATATTATTATTAACTGGGTTGTGAAGGTCAGATAGGCAGTCGCTCCATGTAAAATGTTGGTATTCAGCTGCATTCGGTTACACTGGAAGCCGACCCCAACATAGTTGGGAAAAGGCTAGGTAGATGGTGATGATTGCTTAAAAAAGCAATGTTCCTTTTACATGCTGAAAAATTGTAGGTTTTTCCGTTTTGCTTAGATAGGTATACCAGCTGCATGCACATCATAGCTTAGCTATATGTATAAGAAATGCTCCAGATTCCGTGGACGTTGTTTACGCTATTGCACAAGTCAAGACAGTGTGTTAATACGTGCATCGCCAGAAAGCCACTGACCTAATTCCAAGACTTGGGTAACAAGCTGATTATCTTTTACTTTAATCTTCTTATCAATAGATTAGGGCTATCGTTTATCATTCAGAAGGTATTTACTATCTTTTTTTTACTATCAGAGACTATCATTGCATTAAACAAATTCGAATGTACAACTTCCTATTTGAATTTGGCAACAAATGCAGACGCAGTGTCAACAAAGTAGTCGAAAACTTCAGCCAACTTATCAGTGTAGACGGGAAAACACAGAACTAAAATAAATGTACAAAGTTTGACATATTGATGCATTTTTTCTTGACAAGCAGCGCCACTTTGAACTGCTCACTTAAAGTGGTCATACTGTATACATAATAATTCTAAAAAGCTCATTATTTTCCGAGTGACTAATAACTTAAAAGTCGACTAAATGTTTGCAACAAATAAAATAACTTGCCAGCGATTAAATATTTCCGCGACTATTATATTATGTAAGGTTCAAAATTAAAGGTGTTATAAAAACTAAAAACTAGCAGCTGCGTTTAGGTAGCAAATAAACTATCCAGTCAAATAAAATATTAGGCGAGGAGCTATAAATAACGACTTGGCGACTAATAATGTTAGTAGGGTGGCAAAGATAATATATTACCAACTATTTATTTATTTATTTGACTAAGGATGCAAGAGCGAGCGAAGCGAGCTCGGGACTTGGGGCACCCCGACACGGACAGGTTAGGTTAGAAGACAAAAAAAACCACGAAGAAAAAAATAACAAAAATAACCACGAAGGGGATGGCGGGGTCTTTCAGACCCCGCCATCCCCTTCGTGGTTATTTTTTTTAAACCATCCAGAAGTAATGAATGCCCATTTTCTATTTTATTTTCGCCATTAAGTTTCCGCTTAGATATTAATTCAGTTCCCAAAAGAAAAACTTGATGCTAGTTTAAATTAAAACGGAGCTTATTACTGATATATTAATATGCTACCTATTACTTATTACGATACTCCTTATTAGCTGCCAACCCATTATATATGGTACCCACTCTATTTTTTTTTAAACCTATATTCATTTTACTTAGTTGCCGCATTAAATACATGCCATTCTAAAATGTGTGGTGCTGTAGGTACCATGATATCAAAGTCAGCTTATTAAACTGAGACACAAATAAAAATCAGGGGGTCTAAAAAGACCACTTTAGCAGAATCATAATTTGAATCACGTTAAAATTTAAAATTATTAAAATGGACTTTATGTTTATGAAAATAAGGTCCATTTTACCAATTTAAATTTTTTAGATTCAAATTATGATTCTTCTAAAGCGGCCATTTTAGGCCCGCTGAGACGGTGTCTACGAGTACCTACAACCAAACCACATCAAAATGGTAGTGGGAGGGAAATCCCATGATCACGGTTTCTTATTACTAGTTTCGAGTATGATATTACTTTAATTAAACAATTTGATACCTGATTGATGTTTTAATAATGTTGCGACCATAAATAAAATCATACGATTGTACGAAAAAAAATCAAGGGCATGATTAAGTTAGATAGTACCACAGATTATGTCATTCGGTAAAGTGGGAAGTACTCCTGAGTTCACTGACGGTCAGACATTTTCAACCTTAGTACTTAGAGCATAAATGTGAAAATGAATAGTGGAAAACCGTCTTGGTAGACTCGGTAGGTAGTACATATCCAAATAAATCATATCAGAAATTGTATTCAAATGACCCAATTAAAGCAACCGCCTATTAAATGTAATTGGAATCGACTCAGATTTATGAATTGTAGACATTTAAGGAAATACATGATCTATATCTGATGTACTGGATTCCTTATGGGGATTTGTAACGATCTATCAAACTCATGGTCAAAGCTTTTAATTTGAATTAGTAAGGAAATGGCTTTATAATTTCTTCATTTATCAAGATTTTGACAATTGGAGAATTAGCCTTAGGCGGTTATTCAAAAGATAGAAACTTGTTTTAGGAATACGATCAATCTCAACAAATGTTGATAATCTAATTTAGCAATGCAGATTTAATGGATGCAATATTGCTAAAATGTTGGTGGCATAACAAATTATTTTACCAGACTGGTGATTCCTATCCTGCTCTATTTTTAATATGCAACTCATCATCATTTTCCAGCATGTCTTCTTTTTCCATACTTCTCTATTACTTGTCTTCTCAGCAGTCACTTTCTATTCTTTATATACTTTAACATAATAATAATAATATCTTTATTTGTATAGAATGCAGGTGTTACATTAATGGTGTTAGTTTCAGATATATTCCCAGTACATTCTGCCTGTTGGCATACAAAAATATAGTGGTTAACTTACACATAATTTAAAAACTAGGCAAGTACTTAAATTCAAAGTGAAATCATAGATCAGCTAAGTCTAAAATTATTTACATATTATATGAGATAAAGTGAAGCAAAAATTACAATTCATCATTTAGAAAATCGTTAACAGAGTAATAGCATTTCTCTATCAGCAAAGACGATAGTATTTTCTTGAATTTTATTAAGGGCTGGTTCATAATACAATTTGGCAATTTGTTAAAGATAGGTGCCATTACCATTATGTTTTTTTTTAAGCAGAGCTGTGTTATATCTACCAGTACACATGCAAGTATAGTATAATTACGTATAACTGGAATATTGCAATCTCCCAAGTTCGCTAGTCAACAAAGGTGAAGATCTTTTAAAAGTTGCTATCAAATATCTTTTAAATTAACAATTCATTTGAACTTCATCTTTTTCAGTATTTTCCTGGCAATAAAACAGTAGATGAGAATAAACTCCAAGGAATGACACCTCTGAAATGAGACGCCATTTAAAATTACGTTCCTTAAATTCCCGGAACACAAGTAAACGAGAATATTATCACAATTCTTATCTCAGACAATTGTGAACTCGAGAACAATAGGTTTTAAAACAAAAAGTTTATTGTACCGGTCATTTTCGCTGATAATGGCCTATGTTTCTTTAAGAGTAATATTCTAAGAGATGACGGAAGCTGAATTGAACCGTTTGGTTTTAGCAATAGAGATCTCAACAAGCTTATTTAGTAAAGTAATAATTTATGATATGGGAAACTACTATGGCTGTGTAGAAAATTGCTTGAAGAAATGCTCGCTCTGGCTCATTAACTATACGAGTGTAATCCATCTCTTGGTTGGTTAATGGATCCAAAAAACAAAATTTATAAATTCAAATTATATCGCTAATCATCAATTGACTGTCCATGAGTAGAAACCACCAAACCACTTCATCTATCAATAAACTTGAGTAATAAAATAAATCAATTTAGACTTCCAAATAAAGGCATTAAATTCTCATTCGTAAATTCATGAAAAACATTCCCAGGGGCTTGAAAGCAATTTATAGAATCAACTTATAAGAATAGAAAGCCCATTACAAAACGCGATGCTCAGTAAATAATCTACCAAGTTACTGTTACTTTATGATTAAATCTACAAGGTTTTCTATTTGCAATAGAATAAAGATAGATTATCTTCTAATTATTTTCACGTCACGGCGTATCGTGCGGTAAGGAGACAGAGTACAAAGGCCCTATTGTAAAATGCCCTTCATTTTGTACTCTTTCTTGTTCATCGTCTACAGCATCATCAAAATTATTACCGGTTCCCAGTACAAGGTGACTTTTTGTGATGTTAGAAAAAAACATTTGATTGTAAAGAACACATTTATATGGTGACGTAATTTCTTTGAGCAGATTGTCATCTTCAACTGTTTACTTTTTTCAATTTAGTGTCTATGTCTTATTCAATTATTCATGAGCAAAATCATCAATCAAAGTTAAATCGTTGCAAAAGTGTGGTGTTCCGTACGTTCGTCACGAAAACAAATGATAAAGAAAAAAAGCATTAAGATCACATGAAAGAAGGACTGTACCAACTGAACTTGGATGAATCAGCAAGTAAACACATTCTATACTAACAAATAACGGAACAACCAAAGCAAGTTTGACAGCTACCAGTTCCCACTATTAACATGAGGTCAATACTTCAATACAATACTTACTTCAATCCCATAGCAAGTAAATAACGGCATGAGTAAGGGTAATTATATTTTATCATATCAGTTCACAGATGTGGAAGAAAAGTGTACTGCAATCTGCAACACACCAAGTAACCAACCCAAGGGGGGAAGTAAACGGCGCGTTTGTGTTCCACGCGCGCCTCAAAGAGATGTCAGCATAAAGAGAGGGGCCCGCAAGGGCCGAAGCCTGCCGGGGCTGCGGGACTGTTCGAAAGAGATACCGCGGCCCCGGAACGTAAAGGGCGAGGAAGAAACATGGATGGGTTTTAGTCAGTAAAAGTCTGACACTCCCTCCCGCTCCGCCCAGAGTGGGAGAAGTTATTTGATGATTTCCCATCCTAAAAAAAAAGGGGGGAAAGTAAGTGGATCAAGGGCAGAAGAATGAAAATGATGATTAAAAACGGTTGATTAAAATCCCAGCTACACACAACTTATCGATGGCGTTTCTCCTACACTATTACAGAACTCAAAAAATATCTTACATGTCTTATCAAGTCCAAGCAAAAAAACTATGAGTTGAATTGAATGGTAGATGTTTTTCATCAAACAACCTTCTATTGACAGGATCATTGATCCCAAGAAACGGAAAAGTACCTTACTTGGGTCCATATAACTTGTTCCAAAGTTTTTTTCACGACCAATATATTCATATGTCGAGACTTCTAGTTACGAGTATGTTTTGATGTCGCCGTTGATTTGCGAATCAATAGGAAATATATGGACTGTATAAGTAGGTATGAGCATATCGAAAAACTTTGAGCGATAAGAAAGATGGAGAGTATACTCAAAGTGGAGACAAAATTCACGATTGTAGTTAGACTTGTTCCATTGCCAAATTAACCACAAGTGTACTTTTTGAACCTGTAGCAATGCTCGAAGAATTTAGTGCTTGATAGAATTCCCCATTGAGAAAAATTACGAACTTATTCACAAACGTTTTTCTCCTACTCAACCCTTTTAGAAGATGAATTCAAAAATATTTCCCTAATGCTCACTTTTGATACAAAAGGAAAATTTCATGCTTCTACGCTCAGCAGTTTCGGGAGAGCGTTGTTTTGTCTGTCGGTGAGTAAACGAAACTGACGGGCCATTACATCATACCGATTTTCAGTTCATTTCATCCATTCTAAGGCAATTTACAAATTGTGAAACTTCCATAAAGGATCCTACCTATAATTTTCAACCTGACTCACCCAGTTCTGTCACGTTTATCACTTAGGAAAGCACTTGATGCGAGTGTTTGTTTCCATAATTATGTGGTTCTAGTTAGACCTATGTGTCACTATGAACTTGAGTGCAGTAGGTGCATTAATCCACTTCATGTCAAGTGTGATGATGTACACTCAGAGTCATAACAGTATCTTTATCTTTTTTCTAAGCATTAGTAACATGATTATTTTTGTTAGGAAGGTCGTTTTCGCTATCCAATCTACATTGATGGTTAATAACTAGCGGCTTGACTTGGTTCTTGCTATACCACTAATTAACCATCTTCAAATCTGGGTAGATTTGTCATAGGATCAATAGATTTGTATTCCAAAATATGTTAGCAACGCATGCAATCGAATTTGTGTTTCTGATTGTCAATGCTAAGATGGATGAATGTCTCAGGGACTATTTAGATTCTTGTGCTATAATAGAATCCAGCCGATGAATGAATCCAGAAAAGTGAAAATTGAATACAGCATTAGATAAAGTTATTACTCCAGACACAATGCTAAAAATAGAAGACATAGATGTAAGTGACCCCATACAAGACCACAAAAAGTCAAATTACAATCATCTATTTACTAGTCTGCTAGTTTCTACTGCCTCAAAATAATTTGACAAGACAAAATGAATAATAGCAGACCTTCTGTAATCATTTATTCCATGTAATTGTCGTGAAGCGATCGAGCACATTTCACTTGGCGATAACTCGCTCATGATTTGTGGGTCAGTATTACTTTCTACTTGCATGGACTGGTCTCGTT
The DNA here is from genome assembly GCA_950022955.1 of Xestia ashworthii. NCBI lineage: Eukaryota > Metazoa > Arthropoda > Insecta > Lepidoptera > Noctuidae > Xestia > Xestia ashworthii. The sequence goes on from OX465555.1 coordinate 20,913,681, forward strand.
ATCTGATACAATGTTATTGTATCAGCTTCTTGTATCCGAAGTGCCGTGATTGTGCCGCCTTTATTTAGTTTTTGTGACTTCGTATGGTGATTTGGTGTAGCAGTTGCTGTTAACAATACAATTTCCTCCTTGGTGTTGTATTTTTTTAACGAATTCGAATAAGTTTTCGAAGATTTGGCATGTTAACGCAAAATGTATCGGGACTATTACAAAAAATGCATTGTATCGGTAAGTATGTCCTACATTATGTGCAAACAAATAATGTTTTATTTTTATGTATAGAAGACGTCTTTCTAAATAGTAACGTAAGTATACAAGAACATAGCTAACTAAGTATGTTTTTGTCACTAATTGATTGTTATTTTTTTCATCAAGCTTGCAATTTGTACTACAAAAATGCATTTCTGCAAATAAACAGGAAAAGACAATACTAAGGGGATCCCCGAACACATCCATTTTTTTTTGCAGAAACTTCAATTTTTTACCCTCGTCAGCCGTTACTTTTCAACAGTTACTACGAAATGAATACTTTACGTGTGTAATTAAGTTACCTTGGCAACTAGCAGTAACTCTATACGATTGTCACGCTAATACCCGGGAGCGGGCGAGCGAAGCCGGGCGTCGAGTTACGTGCACGGCCGGACCGAATAACTTGGAGCTAGGTAATCGATCACTTGTTATACCTATTATTTATGCAGCAAGTGGCGATTTTTTCGTGGTTTCGTTGAGGAATTTACAAATTTTCGTTGAAAAAGGTTAACTGTTAAAGCAAGAGCCAGTTGAGTCTTATGGCTTTCCAAATAATATAAACTTATAATTGGTATTATGTACCTACTTATTAATTTTAAAAGAGATCGTTTTTTAAGTCTACAATGTTTGAAAGGAGTGGGTTTGGGGATTTTTTCTTGGGTTAGGTTAAGATGATCATGAAATTATTAATGCACCTTATCAGTAACGTTAACCAACTTTTATAAGCTCTCTATTATATTAAAAATCGACACAATCAACAACTCAACACTTATAAAAAAATTCCTCACCCACTTATTATTCCCACTGCACAAACGCAGTTGCACGCAAGTGTACACATCAACCGAGGGAGCAGAGAGCCGGGTGCGTTCGAATATCGATTGCACACACTTCCGACAACTACTCGGGGGGCTGGCCGAGTATCGAGTCCTGTGTGTTGGTTTAAGGTAGCGTTTGTGAGTCTGTGAGCTAATTGACGAGTCTGTGTGGTGAAATGCTTGCACAGCGAACACGAGAAGGTTGGCTCTAAGCCTATTGTGGGTTGATGAAGTGAGATGGTTTTTTGTTTTATGATTGTTGTGTACATAAGTACCATAAGAGTATGATATGGGATACGAGTTATAATGCAAAGGGTTATATTGAAACAGTTTTGTAGCGTTTGTGAGTCTGTGAGCTAATTGACGAGTCTGTGTGGTGAAATGCTTGCACAGCGAGCATGAGAGAGTTAGCTCTAAGCCTGTACTGGGTTGATGGTGTGGGTTGGTTTTTTGTTTTATGACTGTTAGGCTTATGAGTATGATATGCGATACTGGTGATAATGAAAAGGGTTATAATTTGTCACTTAATGGACATTCACACACAGTTTTGGGTCAAATTGTGGTCGATGACATCCGGGTTTGGGGACATCCGGGCTGTCAGGGCCACAACCCTGATGACAATTATACCCTATAGCCCTACTTTATAACACATAAAGGATTGTATTCTTAAACAGTGTATCATCCAATTACATCAGAACTAATAAAGCTTCTGCCCGCGACTTCGTTCGCGTGAAGTTTTGATATCGCAACGCATCGCCTGCTCAACGGAAGCTTTTTCCCGGTTAAGACTGGACCCAAAACAGTTTCACGTTTTTACAAAAAAAACGGGCATACCAAAATCTTAATTCCTTACTTCCCATTTCCAACAATCTAAGCTATTTCAACAATTACCATAACACCTATATACCCTACATATTTATACAGGTGTGACACCGTTCTTAGGAAACCAAGACATGTCGTAAATGACCCGGCGTTGAACCTGAGACCTCCCGCTCTTTGTCACCATGTGCTACCGGAGTATTTAATAGAGGAGATAAGAGGAGGTAATAAAAATGATGATAACGGTCTGCAGAGGGTCGAAATAACGGAAACTTGTGTAACTGGCGAATTTTTGTGGGAGATACAGATAATATTTAATGACAAATTCGTAGCCATGATTCATTGTTGAAATCTTGATTTATTGAAGCTGTTGTTAGTAGTACGAAAGTACATAAAGGGTGTAAATAAACTCTTAACAACGCCGAAATGCACTTGTTCTCCTCGTCACTGCGATATTTTTTTGTTCTAGACCAATCCTGGGAACACTCTAATTACTTACGGACACTCTAGTTACGGATATACCATACCAATATTAAATGCGAACGTCACACTGTATGTCTGTTCATGCCTAAAACTTGTCTTGGCATCAAATGGAACACAGTTATAGTTTCACCATAACCAAAGTTAAGTATACAGAATACGAATATCACGCAGGCGAAGACGCTGAAAAAAGCCAATATAAGTTAGGCACCTAGCTAACATAGAACATAACAACATAGGTATATAACAAACACGTTCTCAAGTATAGATCATAGCACTCGACACTGTAGATGGTAACAACAGCTTGAAGCCACGGTTGTTATGTAAATGAAAACAACGTTAGGTACCACACCGCTATATCTAAGTAAGTATCTACGAAGAGGCAATAAGTACTAATATTATAATGATGAATAATGAAATACTATTACTGTTAACACGGCAGCATCATGCATGTTTTCACAATTGCCACTTAGAGATACTTAAAACGGTATTTTACCGATTATGGCTAAGCGAAATGAGGGCCATGATTTTTGCAGTTTTAAATGCAACCAGGAAAACCTCGTGAGGAAATCTGAACTTATAATGAATATAAGTCTGAAATTACCAACCCGTCTTGAGCAAGCGTGGTGATCAATGCTCGTGCCTTCTCTGAATGAGAAGAGGCCTTTGCCCAGCAGTGGGAGTTGGGACAGTAATAGGCTGGTATTATTTTGTTTATTATAAATGCAACCAGCATTGTACATAATATATATCTACTACTACTGTTAGACTGTGTCGTTCCACTGCTGGCCAATGGCCATGACTTCCAAATTTTACGATCTAGGGCTAATGTGGACCGTTGGTTCTGTCCAGATCGTCCCGGAATCTCTTGCGAGGTCTACCGCTTCGCCTTCTGTGTGGCATCATGGCTATTTTGGCCCACAGCCTAGTCTTACTACAGCTAAGCGACTTTTTGAGCAACGTCCATAACTTGTGGTTAGGTGTGGCTTGGTCTTACATCTATTTTAAAAGCCTGACATTCAAATGAAAGTTGTCGACTCGTCGATCACGTCTGACTGCGTATTTAAATTAGGCCTTAAGATTTGAAACTTTATGAGTTTTGACCCCATTTTCAGCATCACCCAGAACGTTTCTTCAGAAGAGGTGTTAAAATGGATATTTTATCGCTGACAGAAGCCGGGGCGGATCTTTAGTGCTTTAAAAAGTTTGTTGTCAAGTGTAACATAAAGAATAACTTTTCACTCATGGATACTTCCCCTACCCATTTAAGAACGTGTGCAATACTGAAGATTGGCACACCCCTTGTGTGTGACTGAGTGCCTTCTTTAGTAAGAACCCCTATCATTTGGTGTAGCCAGCTGGTGCAAAATGTGAAAAAATAAAAATACTTCCCGTATTTTTTGAGTAAATGAAAACAATCATTACAAAATTCATTGTGAATGATATTCAGCTGCAAACTGATATTAATTTATGGGAAAAAGATTGAAATCATTTCCTCACATGAAAAAATCATTTGATTGCTATCATTGATGCTGATTTCAATCGACAACCCTGATAAAAGATTGATTAGGTCATTGACCGCTATGATTCATGACCATCACGGTTCTGAAAACCTCCCAGCATTAAAGAGATGGCTCCCATCGTCTTCTATATCTTGACACCTTTTTTTTTAAGAATCGGAAGTCATCAAATAAGTTCTCCCACTCTGGACGGAGCGGGAGGGAGTGTCAGACTTTTACTGACTAAAACCCATCCATGTTCCTTCCTCGTCCTTTACGTTCCGGGGTCGGTATCTCTTTCGAACAGTCATCTTGAAGACCCCGATTGCACTTTTGGAACCTCCAACTGGAATCTACAATGCTGACCATAAATTCTCAGAAAGTCTTCATGAACAACTGACCTCATTGCGCAATACATTGCCTGCACAATAAAAATGGCGTAACTGCTGACAGCAGAGTATGTAACATGTTACATGTCCGAGTATTCTGAGTGGCATAGCAGTTGCAAAGGTCAACGTTGTTCACTGATTGGTCAGGAGATCGAGATATTAACAGGTTGATTATGAAAAGATGACCTAATACTGCCAGATTTAAGAACTGCCAAATGGGAAAACAGGTTCAGTCTTTGAGGAAAGGGATTTTAACGGAATGAGTTCATCCCAATGAATCCTTCACGAATCTTTTAATGAGCTTTACAACTTGTGCTGCTGAAAATACAGCTTTTAGTTCATCAGCCTACAACAGTCCACTGCTGGACATAAATGCCTCTTCAACTCGATTCTATACAACTTTCATCCAGTTGCTACCATGCTTTCATACAGTTTCTAATCTATCCTTGTGCTTTACCTAGGTTCTCCACCTGGGTGAAGCACGGGGACTTAGGGTGGGGACTAAGGGCCCCATGCTCAAACTGATTACGTGATACTTCATCATCATCCTTTCAGTCGAAAGACGTCCATTGCTGGACATAGACCTCCCCTAAGTGTCGCCACATTGGACGGTTCCGTGCGACTCGCATCCACCGGGTTCCCGCAACCCTCACCAGGTCATCGGTCCCTCTAGTCTAGTGGAAGGTATTCCAACGCATCGTCTTCCGGTTCGCGGGCGCCACTCCAGAACTTTTCGCCCAAAAGGATATTGTAATAAATAGGCGTGGTAGACGGATTGGTAATTGATTGTAGGAAATAAGCTCATTGCTTATGTCACCAGTCGTCTTTCGCCACCTATTATGGGCATTTTTGCATACTTGATACTTCACTTATTAGCGTATAATCAACTGTACAGTTTATCAGATACTAAAGTGATACAACACAGGTATCTAAGTGTATCAATGCCTACTATATTATCCTACTAACCTTGTAATCATATCATATGGAGACCGATAAAAGTAGTTATCGTGATTATATTTGCATTTTTCTGATAAAATTATTATGTCATGCAGGTAAATATTACGCACGTAGACGTCTTAATTGATTAAAGTATAGGAAAAGCTTTAGTAATTCATCGAACCATAATGACATGCATAAGATCCCGAGGTCTTAAATCAGCAGTATGATGATGATGATCATAAATGACACGTATTTTTATAAAAATCAATTGTTTATATCTAGACAATCCCGTGAAGCGTGCTTCTAGATTTGTTCTGATTCGCTCTTACTTTAGTTGGCACATTTTTAAAGGCATGGAGTTTTATTTTACTTCAATTGAAAGGAATAACAAACAGTTACCTATCAAGAAGAAAGAAGAACCTCAAACTAGTTTAACAAAATGTATTGGTAAGTTTGCAAATAACAGAGCGCTGAATGCAGTTACACATTTAATCAAAGTTTCAGAAAATTCATAGAATAAAAATTGTTTTATTTTTAGAAATAAATGATTTTCCTCGAAGTTTTAGCACCGGGCTATTAATATAAAGAATATGTTTATAAATTACCTTCTAAACTAATAAACTCAAGGTAACACTCGAGTTCAACACCTCTAGTTTAATTTTAGTAGTGAACCTGAACCTGTGACCTTTCAGTTTATACGTTTAGGAACACGTGGCTCCAAACGTGCGGGGGTGTATCCTTAACCCATTATTGAGGTCCAATTTAACCTTAGCTCAAGAGCCTTTGATTTGGAAAGTACCAGCTTATTTACGAACATAACATCACGCTTGTATGCTATGCCCAAAGGGTTAGGTTGGGTTAAGTAAAGTTATCTCTCTGATAGTACCCACATTCCAGTTATGTTTAAGTCTCATGTAATACGGGACGAGCCTATTGCCATCAACCGGGCACAATTCCAGACTCCGTAGCTGCTTATGAGAAATTCCTGATGGAAAAACCTAATAACACTTGGCCCGATCTAGGAATCGAACCCAGGACCACAACGAGACAGTCAATTAAAAAAAAACTTTATTAACGAATTATATAGCTATGGTCTATCCGTATGTCATCATCGATAGTTGTTAATCCATTTAGACGTAAAAAGGTAATAGACACACGGATTTTACTTTCGCAAATTTTAAAAATATTTGTACAGAAATAAAAAAACTAATAAAGGGTAAAGGAAAACGAGAACTTAATTAAATGTTGTAATTATATTGTTTCACTTCCATACATTTTATGGATCCCCAGAGGCGTTTTAAAAGTAAAGTATGGGGTCAAAAGAAAGGTTTGTTTGCCAAAAACGCCTTTATAAAGGCTTGTAATTAAGTTGCTTAGCTGCATTTTCAGTATTTTATGAGAGTGGTATTGGTACTAAGTGGAACAGGGGCTGTTAATTTTTCTTTTACCTACAGGAAAATTTATCTAAATAAAAAGTTAAGGCGAAGACTAGCATTCGGAAAAAAGTGCTGTATGCTCTCGGTATTCTACAGGAGCTCGTGGCTAATAATCGTTACGGTGGATGTTTAAGTTAAGCCGAGTTTGCCAAGGTTGGTTCGTGAATGGGTGACCGTTGCACTCTGACCACCCGTTACATACCGAGTTTCCTCCGTGCCTCGAAAAGCACATTAAGCTGTTGGTCCCGGCTGTCATCTGTAGACCTTTGATAGTCGTTACAGGTAGTTGTCTCGAAAATCTGAAGACCCAGTCCTACCATCATCATCATCATCAGCCCATAATGTTCCCACTACTGGGACACGGCCTCCTCTCAATGAGAGGGAATGGGCAATAATCTACCACGCGGGCCCAATGCGGATTGGTAGATGTCACATGTCTTCGAATTTTTGGTTCTAGGACATTCCGGTTTCCTCACGATGTTTTCCTACACCGTTTTGAGAGAAGCGGAATTACCCAGTACTAAGCCCACTTAAAGTACCTACTGGGTAATTCGATACCCCTTGGTAGGACTCACAGCCCATTGTGGAGATCAGATCTAGGCAGTCGTCGCTCCTTGTAAAATAGTGGTATTCAGCTGCATCCGGTTAGGCGATGACTCTCAATATATATATCACACAACGATGTTTACATGTTTAATGGTACTCTTTGAAGCCGGCTGTCCAGGGTGCTGTCTCGTACAGTAGGTAATGGATAATACATTTACCTCACAGTAATTATGTACCTACGCGTTATATAATGCACTTATCAAATTACATATTGTACCAATGACTTGTCTCCAGGCAGTTTAATGTTTTAAATCTTATAAATGTTGCAAGTGTTAGCAATTACAAAACTTTTATAATATGAGAAGTTACTGGTTTTATGTTAGGTATTAATTGGGTTGATGTAACGTTTTTACTATATATTGGAATCCAATTATTTTAGTGATATATTGGCAACACGCTTTTAATCATAAAACCAGTTTTATGATGATTTTTGTTTGATTGATGATTTTTTGAGATAGTAAAAACTGTAGCAAGAAATAATCTACCTGCAGGCCTTTTTTTCAAACTATGTCGTGATTCAGCTGTTGTGGAGATTAGTCGGAACGTCCGGAACAAACAAACAGACAGACAGAGAAAACTAGAAAAAATGACAAGTACCGTATTCAGTTTCATGTGGATTGAGAAAAAAGCTGTTATTTTGAAATTACAAACAGACTCTTCAATTTAATTTATTAGTTATATACGGTATCTAGCTAAAGTATCGACATTCGACTCGTGATATGGCTATCGATCACAGATTTTATGTTCAAATAAATTAAACCATGTGTGGTTATACTGAGGTCCCGCATTACTTCCGTTGAAATTGAAAACTTCTAAACTTTAAAACAATAATCGTTTTTAACACACTGTACCAATCAATTACCGTACATTGTGGTATCGTTGCCACCTGTGCGATAAGGAAACCACGTGAAACTGTGTTTTCTTACTTTACCACCTGTTAATGAAGTGTATACTTTCATATAAGTACTTATAACCTTTCACACTGACTGTAAAACTTGCGGATTATGGAGTGTTGTTCCTTGTGAGCAGGTTAATCTTTCAAATTGTCAGCTACAATAATTACGTACGCTAAACATTTTGGTATCTGCCTCTAAAGAATATAAAACATCTTTTCATTTTGATGTTAACTTTAACTCGTAGTCCAGGAACTATCCTAAATGACTTTGTAATATGAAATAAAAGCTTACGTCTTGCAGTGGCACGAAAAAGTCTATGGGCTTAAGCAACTGGCGACTGTGAATCTCGCGAGTGCTCGCGAGTTGGCACCTTCCGTTTTTTTTTCGTCAACTCGCGCGACCTTGTCAATCTGACAAGGTCATGTAATTCAGCTACGTAAACTTCTTATAAAATGTATACTTAAGCTAATAATATCTTTAAGCGATCAAAGCTTGTTTTTTTTTATTTGTTTGTACTTACTTACCTACTTTATAACGTGCGTGCGAGTTGACGACAAAAAATAAATTAATATTGGTAGGTGCTAAGTCGCAAGCACTTCCGAGTTTCACAGTCGCCAGTTGACGAATAAGCCAGTCTGTGTACGAAATAAGATGAAGCAAAAAAAGGATCGAACTATGTGAGTAGCCATTTGCAATTGGAGAGTCTGTAACTGGATTATGAAATAAGAGCATTTTGCAAAGAGATAGCTAGAGAGATAGAAACTAGAAACTAGATCCATCTCCAGGTCCCATAGCGGATAAAACATAGAGCAGACTTTTCCTTCCACAAAAATAAAATACGCTAGTGGAGCTTCGCCACAAAACCAAGGACCGCTTTGCAGAATGAGGAAATCATTCCAAGAATTACAATAATGATGATAAGTAGGTAAATGATGTAGGTACGCTTACCAGGTAATGATAGGTAAACTATTAGTCTAGTGAAGTCATCTACGCTAAAACTTGGATGATTAAAGGCTTATAAGGCAGGGTCTTTTAACTGTTTCCTGGGCTATTGTATATGGTAACCAATCTGATTACCCAGCGTTGACAAGATGAATACTGCTTGCTGTGTATGGGAAAACTTGTTATCTATATATATAAAATGGTAAACTGACTGACTGACTGACTGACTGACTGACTGACTGACTGGGTGATATATCAACGCACAGCCCAAACCGCTGGGTCTACAGATTCCAAATTTGGCATGAAGGTTCCTTATGTGGTCTAGGGGTGCACTAAGAAAGGATTTTTCAAAATTCACCCTCTAAGGGGGTGAAACGGGCCCCCAAAGTTTGTATGGGGAAACAAGATTAGTTAGACTATTTTATTCGAAACTTCACAAGAGTACTCCTATTGATAAATGAGAAGAAACGGGTTTCAGTTTTTTTCAAAATTCAACCCCTACGAGGGGTAAATGGGGTGACAAAGTCTAAAAATCAACGCACAGCCCAAACCGCTGGGTCTATAGATTCCAAATTTGGCAAGTAGGTTTCTTATGTAGGCTAGGGGTGCAACAAGGAAGGATTTTTCAAAATTAACCCTCTAAAGGGGTGAAACAGGCCTCCAAAGTTTGTAAGGGGAAACAAGATCAGTTAGACTATTTCATTCGAAACTTCACAAGAGTACTCCTATTGATAAATGAGTAGAAACGGGTTTCAGGATTTCTCAAAATTCACCCTCTAAAGGGGTGAAGCGGGGCTCCAAAGTTTGTATGGGGAAACAAAATTAGTTGGACTATTTCATTAAAACTTCACAGGAGCACTCCTATTGATAAATGAGTAGAAATGGGTTTCAGGTTTTTTCAGAAACCAACCCCTAAAAGGGGGAAATGGCGTGACAAAGTCTGAAAATCAACAGGGGTATTGTTTGTATGGTGTATCGGGTTGGGTTTACCTACTTAAAAATAACGATTTTAAGATTAAATGTGGCGGACCTAAAATTCCATCATCCCCTATTGGGAATCGATAGGGTTGGAATGAAAAACTAAAAATCAATATGGGTGTCGCTTCCGAGATTATCAGGGGTGCTGATTACGAATATGGTATTTATTTTGAGATCCAGAAGATGGCGGATTTGACTTATGTACAGGATATCAGGACAAATGCGCGACTTAATGGCCACTGAGGTTTAATCTGTAGAGTAAAGTAGTATATTATTGGGCATTCTGTCCCACTTCGCGCAGTCGAACAAGTTCGCCTTCGCTCCGCGTGACTGAATGCCCAATAATATACTTAGGATCGTCTCGACTGGGGCAGAATGCCCAACACTGAAAATATTTACAACGAATAAGTACATTTAAACCTTTGGAGCCAAATTGTGTTGTGTGTATTTTGTTTGGTATCGTATCTTTATCTTTACATGTAATAAAATCGTAGGAAAGTCAAAACTGTACATTGAAAAATTTTTAAAAAGAATACTTGGGGCGTGATCTACAATCGATATCGAAGCCAAAAATAAAGTTTTTAGAATTTTTGTATGTTTGTCTGTATGTATGTCCGGGCTAAACTCAAAATGTACTGCATGGATTTACTTCAAATTTTGAATGAATATTACTAAGAGGTCGAGTCAACATATAGGCTACATATTATCACGCTATCACCTACGGGGGAGGAGCTGTGAATCTTTATGACTGACTGGGTGATATATCAACGCACAGCCCAAACTGCTGGGTCTACAGATTCCAAATTTGGCAAGAAGGTTCTTTATGTGGTCTAGGGGTGCACTAAGAAAGGATTTTTCTAAATTCACCCTCTAAGGGGGTGAAACGGGGCTCCAAAGTTTGTATGGGGAAACCAGATTAGTTAGACTATTTCATTCGAAACTTCGCAGTAGTACTCCAATTGAAAAAAGAGTGGAAACGGGTTTTAGTTTTTTTCGAAATTCAACCCCTAAGAGCGGGTAATGGGGTGACAAAGTCCAAAAATCAATGCATAGCCCAAACCGCTGAGTCAACAGATTCCAAAATTGGCAAGCAGGTTCCTTATGTGGTCTAGGGGTGCACTAAGAAATAACTTTTCAAAATTCATCCTTTAAGAGGGTGAAACGGGGCTCCAAAGTTTGTATGTGGAAACAAGATTAGTTAGACTATTTTATTCGAAACTTCACAAGAGTACTCCTATTGAGGAATGAGAAGAAACGTGCTTCAGATTTTTTCAGAATTCAACCCCTTAGAGGGGGAAATGGGTCGACAGTCTAAAAATCAATGCACAGCCCAAACTGCTGGGTTTACAGATTCCAAAATTGGCAAGTAGGTTCCTTATTTGGTCTTAGGGTGCACTAAGAAAGGATTTTTCAAAATTCACCACCTAAAGGGGTGAAACGGGGATCCAAAGTTTGTATGGGGAAACCAGATTAGTTAGACTATTTCATTCGAAACTTCACAGGAGTACTCTTATTGATAAATGAGGAGAAACGGTTTCCAGGTTTTTTCAAAATTCAAACCCTAAAAGGGGGAAATGGGGTAACCAAGTCTAAAAATCAATGCACAGCCCAAACCGCTGGGTCTACAGATTCCAAAATTGGCATATAGGTTTCCTATGTACTCTTGGGGTGCAGTTAGAAATCTATATATATAAAATGGTAAACTGACTGACTGACTGACTGACTGACTGACTGACTGACTGACTGGGTGATATATCAACGCACAGCCCAAACCGCTGGGTCTACAGATTCCAAATTTGGCATGAAGGTTCCTTATGTGGTCTAGGGGTGCACTAAGAAAGGATTTTTCAAAATTCACCCTCTAAGGGGGTGAAACGGGCCCCCAAAGTTTGTATGGGGAAACAAGATTAGTTAGACTATTTTATTCGAAACTTCACAAGAGTACTCCTATTGATAAATGAGAAGAAACGGGTTTCAGTTTTTTTCAAAATTCAACCCCTACGAGGGGTAAATGGGGTGACAAAGTCTAAAAATCAACGCACAGCCCAAACCGCTGGGTCTATAGATTCCAAATTTGGCAAGTAGGTTTCTTATGTAGGCTAGGGGTGCAACAAGGAAGGATTTTTCAAAATTAACCCTCTAAAGGGGTGAAACAGGCCTCCAAAGTTTGTAAGGGGAAACAAGATCAGTTAGACTATTTCATTCGAAACTTCACAAGAGTACTCCTATTGATAAATGAGTAGAAACGGGTTTCAGGATTTCTCAAAATTCACCCTCTAAAGGGGTGAAGCGGGGCTCCAAAGTTTGTATGGGGAAACAAAATTAGTTGGACTATTTCATTAAAACTTCACAGGAGCACTCCTATTGATAAATGAGTAGAAATGGGTTTCAGGTTTTTTCAGAAACCAACCCCTAAAAGGGGGAAATGGCGTGACAAAGTCTGAAAATCAACAGGGGTATTGTTTGTATGGTGTATCGGGTTGGGTTTACCTACTTAAAAATAACGATTTTAAGATTAAATGTGGCGGACCTAAAATTCCATCATCCCCTATTGGGAATCGATAGGGTTGGAATGAAAAACTAAAAATCAATATGGGTGTCGCTTCCGAGATTATCAGGGGTGCTGATTACGAATATGGTATTTATTTTGAGATCCAGAAGATGGCGGATTTGACTTATGTACAGGATATCAGGACAAATGCGCGACTTAATGGCCACTGAGGTTTAATCTGTAGAGTAAAGTAGTATATTATTGGGCATTCTGTCCCACTTCGCGCAGTCGAACAAGTTCGCCTTCGCTCCGCGTGACTGAATGCCCAATAATATACTTAGGATCGTCTCGACTGGGGCAGAATGCCCAACACTGAAAATATTTACAACGAATAAGTACATTTAAACCTTTGGAGCCAAATTGTGTTGTGTGTATTTTGTTTGGTATCGTATCTTTATCTTTACATGTAATAAAATCGTAGGAAAGTCAAAACTGTACATTGAAAAATTTTTAAAAAGAATACTTGGGGCGTGATCTACAATCGATATCGAAGCCAAAAATAAAGTTTTTAGAATTTTTGTATGTTTGTCTGTATGTATGTCCGGGCTAAACTCAAAATGTACTGCATGGATTTACTTCAAATTTTGAATGAATATTACTAAGAGGTCGAGTCAACATATAGGCTACATATTATCACGCTATCACCTACGGGGGAGGAGCTGTGAATCTTTATGACTGACTGGGTGATATATCAACGCACAGCCCAAACTGCTGGGTCTACAGATTCCAAATTTGGCAAGAAGGTTCTTTATGTGGTCTAGGGGTGCACTAAGAAAGGATTTTTCTAAATTCACCCTCTAAGGGGGTGAAACGGGGCTCCAAAGTTTGTATGGGGAAACCAGATTAGTTAGACTATTTCATTCGAAACTTCGCAGTAGTACTCCAATTGAAAAAAGAGTGGAAACGGGTTTTAGTTTTTTTCGAAATTCAACCCCTAAGAGCGGGTAATGGGGTGACAAAGTCCAAAAATCAATGCATAGCCCAAACCGCTGAGTCAACAGATTCCAAAATTGGCAAGCAGGTTCCTTATGTGGTCTAGGGGTGCACTAAGAAATAACTTTTCAAAATTCATCCTTTAAGAGGGTGAAACGGGGCTCCAAAGTTTGTATGTGGAAACAAGATTAGTTAGACTATTTTATTCGAAACTTCACAAGAGTACTCCTATTGAGGAATGAGAAGAAACGTGCTTCAGATTTTTTCAGAATTCAACCCCTTAGAGGGGGAAATGGGTCGACAGTCTAAAAATCAATGCACAGCCCAAACTGCTGGGTTTACAGATTCCAAAATTGGCAAGTAGGTTCCTTATTTGGTCTTAGGGTGCACTAAGAAAGGATTTTTCCAAATTCACCACCTAAAGGGGTGAAACGGGGATCCAAAGTTTGTATGGGGAAACCAGATTAGTTAGACTATTTCATTCGAAACTTCACAGGAGTACTCTTATTGATAAATGAGGAGAAACGGTTTCCAGGTTTTTTCAAAATTCAAACCCTAAAAGGGGGAAATGGGGTAACCAAGTCTAAAAATCAATGCACAGCCCAAACCGCTGGGTCTACAGATTCCAAAATTGGCATATAGGTTTCCTATGTACTCTTGGGGTGCAGTTAGAAATAATTTACAAAATTCGTCCTCCAAAGGGGTGAAACGGTGCTCCAAAATTTGAATGGGGAAACAAGATTAGTTAGTCTATTTTATATGAATTAACAGGAGTACTCCTATCGATAAATGAACATTTGTTTCAGTTTTGTTCAGAATTCAACCTCTAATATGGAGAAATGGCGTGACAAAGTCTGAAAATCAACATGGGTGTTGTTTGTATTGTGTATCGGGTTGGGTGTATTACAAAAACAATGATTTTAAGATTTAATGTGGCGGACCTGAAATTCCATCATCCCCATTTGGGTTGCAATGGGGTTGGAATGAAAAATTAAAAATCATTATGGGTGTCGCTTCCGAGATTATCAGGAGTGCTGATTACGAATATGGTATTTATTATGACATCCAGAAGATGGCGAATTCGACTTCTGTATAGGTTTATTGGGGTATCAGGACAAATGCGCGATTTAATGGCAATTAAGGTTTACCCTGTAGAGTGAGCATAACATCATCATAGTAGAATAAATAAATAAATCACCACCATCATCATCTTTAAAAATAAAATAAAATAAAAATTGTGTCTATTCGGTAGGTTAGAAAACAAGTCGTAGGCTACTTTTAAACGCCTAGGTGACAAAGGTGGTTCACGCGGACGAAGTCGCGGGCAACAGCTAGTAATTTACAAAATTCGTCCTCCAAAGGGGTGAAACGGTGCTCCAAAATTTGAATGGGGAAACAAGATTAGTTAGTCTATTTTATATGAATTAACAGGAGTACTCCTATCGATAAATGAACATTTGTTTCAGTTTTGTTCAGAATTCAACCTCTAATATGGAGAAATGGCGTGACAAAGTCTGAAAATCAACATGGGTGTTGTTTGTATTGTGTATCGGGTTGGGTGTATTACAAAAACAATGATTTTAAGATTTAATGTGGCGGACCTGAAATTCCATCATCCCCATTTGGGTTGCAATGGGGTTGGAATGAAAAATTAAAAATCATTATGGGTGTCGCTTCCGAGATTATCAGGAGTGCTGATTACGAATATGGTATTTATTATGACATCCAGAAGATGGCGAATTCGACTTCTGTATAGGTTTATTGGGGAATCAGGACAAATGCGCGATTTAATGGCAATTAAGGTTTACCCTGTAGAGTGAGCATAACATCATCATAGTAGAATAAATAAATAAATCACCACCATCATCATCTTTAAAAATAAAATAAAATAAAAATTGTGTCTATTCGGTAGGTTAGAAAACAAGTCGTAGGCTACTTTTAAACGCCTAGGTGACAAAGGTGGTTCACGCGGACGAAGTCGCGGGCAACAGCTAGTTCCAATTATAACTGCTTTTGCTGGGTTCCTTCCTTATGTAGGTAATACCAATGGTTATTCGGTTATTACGGCTCTGTTGGAAGGTTTACCTTCGATACCCGTTTTGTACAAATTGTATGGTTTTTGTCATCCCTAAAAAATATTGTGTTCATTAGTGAACATTTTTCAAGTAATCAAGGATCAAGGATGGCCAGTCGTCTTACCAGAAAAACCACAGATGGACTGTGTGTTAGACGATTTATCTAGAAAGAAAATGTCTGATAAGATGACGGGTAATAGAGAAGTATATGGAAAAAGAAGATAGGTATGCTGAGCCAGCCCCAAATTAATTACGAAAAGAGCAAGAAAATGATGACGATGAACTTAGTGAACTTTGTGAAAAATATTCAGAAAAAATAGATAGAAATTGATTGAATACACGAAGTCGCTCCATGTAAAATACACCTACATCCGGTTAGACTAGAAGCCGAGAACAACGTGTTGGAGAAAAGTTATAAAAATCGACATAAAAATCACTATAGGTACTTAGTGCATGTTAGGTCCCGGATATAGCTACCTAGGATGGTATTTAGGTAAATTGCAGTACCTACCTATACTCGAGTGTGGGATACTTGACGCAATCTGTTTCGCGCTGCTTACGTTGGAGAAGTAGGATATCTAGGTAAAGAGATAGCGAGTTAGGTAGGTGAGGTAGATTGTGATAAATGTGGGACACTGAGGTCTGTTCTCGGAAACATGCTGTAAGTATGGGAATTTTTGAAACGTCTTCGTTGAGAACTTTAGAGATGATTTTTATGGTCACTTGTGAAGTTTTACTAACTTACATCGTATTGTTCCATCGTGTATTATATTTCTTAGTTAATTTTACTAGTAATGAGGGTAGGTCTCTTGGTGCAAAAATAAAAACATATTCTTTACTAGAATAGAAAAAGGGGCTATGACCTCGTATCTAATGGGAATTTCTTAACTGCATGTAGAAGTGTTTAACTGTTTGGATTATTGATAGCATAATATTATTACATAAGGAAGAGTATAGGTGGATGATAGTGCATTTCTTAACAATGCTGCTGCCTACCCACTAAGCGTCGTAAAATATTATAGTTATACTTGACATAGATACCACCATCTTATCCGCAAAAAAAAAAATTATGCTGACCTAATGGTTACACTCAGGATATTCCTAACAACAATATTCACAGTTCATTAGTAAGGCCATTCGTGTTCGCAAGCCACGTAAACTATTGCACATTATTTTCAAACAACGTTCGTGGAAACTCGCTTTGTATCAACGCTGTGCTACGTTCACCAAAGAAAGGTACAAGACGATAAGAATATACAGAATTTACCGTCAATCAACAAGAACCGGCGATATTTCGATTATCTACGGTACTTCAAAAATGTGGACGGTATTTCAACGGTAGGACTGACCCACCAAACGGGGCATTAATGGGCTGTTACTGGTTGTAGGTAGCAACTACCCAACAACCACAAACTCAATGATCTCTGATCTTTAGACTTACCACAAAAACTTCGTTAAAGAAATCCAAGTATTCGAATGCACAGAAAAAATATATAACTCGTTTTACACACACATTGACATAAATAATCGATAAGCACTTGAAATCCACAATATTATTGAGCACAAACACAATTCGTAACTTGTTTTTAATCACTAAAATAATTTTCGTTTCGATGTTACGCGGGAACCGTGATAAAGCGAGGTACGCACGTCCGTCACTGCGCGGTTATCACTCACGACTAGTGAACGAATGGGAACGGAAGAACGGAATGTCGCGGTGACCGAATGGTGCGCGAATACGAGGGCACGCGTTCATTCCAAAGTTGTCTAGCGCATGGCACCCATGATTCAATGAAGCAGAATGGATACTATTAATATTTTTAATGCGATTGTTGTGATAGCATTTTATTGGACTGTATACATTTACGTCAAGAGTAATTGACACAATTTGCAGCTGCAATCTTATCCTATAAAATATTCATAATAATTTATTAATAGTGATTCCATCATGTTCCAACGTAAGATTATATCTCCTTGGTCTCTAATCCTAGCTGGTTATCAAAAAGTTACGCCATCATATCTTTACAAGCTTGATAAAAAACTATAGTACTATACAAATTCCTTACCACTTAAACTTTCATTGAAATCGTGAAGCTGAACATTACGATGAAATCCACGTAGTAATGAGCCCTGTAGAGGCTGTAAACGTTCGTAATGCCTTTGAGAATGGCGGAGAGGGGAATCTCCACTCTCGTTGCTAATAAACTATGCGGTTGTATGGGGATCCTATCCTAAACAAGGTAAACGCTGGAAAAATAGGTCGATTTGTATTATTTAGTCCCACGATTCTTGGATTGGAAGTCTACTAAAATGAGTATTCTTTTCCCGAAAAGACTGGTTTACGGCTGGGTCAATCACATTCCCTAATAAAACATTAGGATGTAGATTCACCGACTAGGCGACTCCTAGAAGACTTAAGTAGTCTTGAGACTAAGTAAAACAGGCAGGCATTATTACAACACTGAAAACTGCGTCCAATAGGTACTTTGCGGCATAACACCAGACCAAATCAATTGAATCCGTTTCTCTAAGACAAAACACCAAGGAAACAACTTGAACTAGTTCTCCGTTACGGCTATTTATGTCAAATTCATAAACACCGAAGCTTTTGTTCTGTGCAACCCACTTTCGTTCATGTTTGTAGAAATAATTGACATTGCCGCGAGAAAGGCGAGCGTTAATAACAAAATTTAATTATCATCACTTGAAAGTTTGGCGATAAGGTTGGGAATGGCTTGGCATTTGCTTTTTCACATGGTGCAGTACCATAGTGTGGAGTCTCATGTCCGGTTGGTTATCTGTCTAACCGTTTCCTTGATTCATTGACGCGTGCACTTTCTTGTATGAAGTTTTAAATAAATAGTGATGTTCTATGCTTGGTCCATTGAATTGTGAGTCTAATACAAGTATAAGGTCTATCGTTGTTGTTTCGTAGACTAAAAAATAAGGAAGAAAGTATGATGGAGTTCGATGGAACTTCATCATACTTTTGCTGGATTTTTCTGTCGGGTGGGATAGGAATTGTGATTGTGATGTAAAATAATTCACTACCTAGAAAAATTGTTTATTACATACCCAATGAAAACGGCGATGTGTTAAAAATAAGATACCTAGGTTCTGATCAGAAGACCCTTTTTCAATAGCAGTACCCAAAAACCAGCAGAAATAAAAATCTGATTCAAAGCGAAAATTTGTTTTCGTGTTGCCATAAAGGTCACGGCTCACGTTATTCATAATGATCAAACTTCGGAGAAAAGCCCATCTTAATAATACGGGCCCTTCAAAAATCGGGCCCGTTCTGAACGTGTAAGTGCTTTATTTTTAGAGCACACGGTTACAGTTGCTGGGGAAAAGGGACACATTTTATGTGAAGAAGCATTTAAAATTGTTCGGAAAGCCTTAAAACTTGAACGTGATTCGGAATTCTCGCTCGAAGTTACGAGCGTTTTTATTGCGAAAGTGTTCAATCACAATTATGCGTAAGGCATGTAAATATGTTTCACGGATATAAATCTCGATCTAAAAAGCATTGGAAAGCTGTGAAACGATTGGAACTAACGTACGCATGAATAATGTATGCAAAATCGTATTAGATCTCGCTTGGGGATATGTTTTTACATTGTTTGTGTTGGGTTCCTTGTTAAATGAAGCGCTTATACCGGAGTTGATATACTCGTATCTAGAAGAAAATTGGGGAATTAAGTTTGAAGTAACTCTTTTTTGAACGCCATCAGACCAAATATTAAGTCAGGGAGAAACTTCTTAGAAAAAATCTTTCTTCGGTTTCCGTCTGACAAAAAAATAACGTGTAACATATGTCATCGATTCTCGCTAAAATCATATTGCGACAAGATTTTCAACGTTATCGGGAATTGGAAATCATAAAGGGACTGAACAATTCATTCATTCCTTCAATTTACGAAACACAAACAGCCTACACCTAACAGAATTTGGAGCATAATTTCCTGCAATAAAGATAGCAGACTTGCGGCGAGAGTACGGTACAGTGACTGCGTAAAATAAGAAAAAACCGCAAGCGAAGCCGCGACAAAAACATGCGAGAACTGAGAATCGAACGACATAATTGCATCGATTTATTGCGTTGAACCTAGTTCGCTCGTGAGAATGTATTTTTCTATTTAAATGATTGGTTAAGTAACGATCTACATTTTGTGGTCGTGTATTGCAATCATGGGTTATTAGCTGTGAAGGTATTTCACGTACAAGATTTCCGTTCGTTAAAATAACCTGATGTTTGCACTTTCCATTGAGGAAAATACCGTGAGACTACGCGTCGATAAGAAATTCCGTGTCGAAGAATATTGGCTAACTTTTTCATATCAAATAATGATATGATGCTGGTGCCCTGAATATAGTAGAGGATATCGATATAAAAATACCTCGTGGTATAAAATAGGTCACATGAAATTTACTACATCGGCTTCCAAACGTGATGATCGATCATGGCTTAGAAGATCAAACAGGTTTTACTGTAATTGATAGTAAGACATATTTAAGATAAATACTAGTCTAATGATACAACTTTACTTTAAATGCCTCCACGACCCCCGTACTATTAAATGCCTCTGCCTGCAAAATGTGTTGAGAGTTTTACTGTAAAACGTGACTTTTCGTCCCAAAAAAAAGTCGTTTCCTAGCAATAATCTTTGCGTAGAGTTACTTAGTTTGATGTACATAATGCTTGGTTAACGGCTTCGTGAAGGGTTCCTATACACCCTATATGCAAGAGCTAGGTCCAGTAGGTGGCTACGCCAATTGCGGCATCTGTAGCCTTTACTCCAACACTTATGGCATGGATTGGTTAGGAGCACTGCATTCTGGGTGTTGGTCTTACAAAACCTATGTACATATACGTAATGTTTACAATTCGCAGACATAAGTGCCCTTTGGCTGCTAGAATAAATTAACAGTTGCGTATAGCAGTACAATCTGAAAGCAATACGCAACGCTGTGTAGGATTCGAATGTGGGGATAGTGCAATATGCAGTCGTAACATGAGAACAATAGATTTCCCTCGATTCACTTGTACTACTAATTACTGGAGTGAACTAGTTCTGCAGCTTATTAAACATGTGCTTCGCCTTATAAGCCAACCAGAAGCAGTTTGGTAGTTCGTGTTACAAAAGATGTGGAGAGGAAGAGGTAAAGTGATTCTATTAGTGATAACGGTGATGTTTAAGTCAAATATGTGTTAACGGAATGAAACCACCGAAAAGCTAATACGATAAATCCTGGGGCAACGTAAAATTGTTCACCTTCGTCTTTGTCATCGGTAAACTTAGAAGCCTAGTCATTAACTTTGTTCTTCTTCAACAATAAAACTATTGTTATTGAATTAGTAAACTAATCAATTTTCATATTTAACAGTCTATTCAACTTTAAGTGGAGTTGCGTAGTTAGTAATTTACCCAGATTAAGCTCGACTTGAAATAATTTCAACTTTGTTAATTTTACTTCGACAAAAGTAGGCAATTATCAATATGTATTATACTTCTATTCTAGAATCAAGTTCATTTCAGATGTGTCGAGTCAATGTAAGCTTCGTGTTTATGGTGACTAGAATTAAATGGATCATAATCTTAAAGTAATTCTATTCTCCCAAAGAGGCAGGCAAAGGTGAAAAGTAGAAATATATTTCGGGAACATGGGCCAGCAAAGCAGTATTTTAGAAATATAAATATGTAAAAGTATCAAAACGGGTTACAGGACATCGAAAAATTCGTTCATATCGCTGCCAACACGAAAAGTGGCCAGAAGGCTGGCAGCATTGCCACGTTGGATAGCAATGCTGATTCTTTGACCGAAAAATAGGCCGCCCTCTGGTCGAGAAGAGTCGATCAATCGTTTGGCCATTTCTCGAAACACTAAGTGGGCACTCGGACCCCATGGCCCTAGTGTTTCAACAACAGTATTTTTGTATTTTATATTTTTTGTGTGAATAAGTATGAGATGTGTTGTACTTCATAGAACAGAAAGAGATACTATTTGTGACTCAGAAAGAGCTATTTACTTCCGCATTGAAATAAAATGGATTAAGAATGAATGCGATTAAATACGATAATTTTTGATTAAACATGAACAACGACTGTGGAAATACTTTTGATTGCAATTATAGGTACCTACGTGATGGACTGATGGGACTGTTGATTTTAATTACTTGTTAATCCTTGATTAATAATTGGGTATATTTTTATACGCAGATAGATAATAAGCAAATTTATCTAAATAAACATAACAATAATTTGAATTAAGTAAAGTGCTTGTAGTTGTGAGGTTTTCCTACTTAAATAGACGGGACGTTAAATTAAGTGAATAGTACCCCGTACATTTCTATCTAATTATGAAACAAAATCCACAAAACAAAACAAAAAAATAAACAACATTCCCACTCAATATCCCATCTAAGGTACGACACCAAATAAACGACATCGCGAATGAATGACTGAACGAATGAATGGTTCTATTAAGGCGCGATCATTGACAGCGAAATATTTGCCACCCGTGTGTAGAATACTTTATAACTGTGATGCGAACTAGTGATGCGCAAAGCGATTCGATACTGTATAGTATCGATACAACAGAATACGATACTTAATTTTTAGATCGATAAAAAGTACTGTACTGGTATCGTAATGAATTTTTCAATACACTTCCTCGAAAACTGGTTCTTTTAGCACTACGATTAGGTTCAAAATGCAGTGTATTTCACACACGTGCGTTTTTAGATCATTTTTTCCACACGTGTGCGGGAATGAAAATTGCCACAGATAACTATATCTATACTTAGTCCAAATTGGTTCAATGCCTATAGTTGGCGGGACTTGTTTTTTTTTAAATCTCGGCAAAGAGATATGCGTCTTACGGTGTAAACATTTTTTGAAAATTCAAATTGTGTTCATAAATTTAATATCATAGATTAACATGATTATTTATTTTATTTTTATTTAAAACTAATATTTACTTGTATAAACAAATAAATATTTATTGTTTCCTAAGTTCAAAAATAAATAAAAACAACTTTTTTTAGATCAGGCTGTATAATTTGTATTAGTAAGTATGATCCAAAGGTTCGATAGTCGATACAAATGCAAGTATGGTGCATCCCTAACGTGAACGTTCCACGTACTCGACATACTTCGTACAAAGTACCTAATGCGTACATGCCTTTACTTTGATTAGCGTATATTATGTGCCCTGAGAGGTTATGTGTATGGGAAACAGTAGGGAAAGTAATTTTTCGTGTACAGGTTAGCTATTGCATGTTATAATTTGTATAATTGTTACTTTATAAAGGGTGTAAAAAAGACACATACCGAAGCCGAAAGGCACTTACTCTCCCCGTCTTTGCGTCCATTGTTTTGTACTAGACCATACTTTTCCACGAGTTTTTTTTTTAATACATGTTTTTGATGTAAGATGTACAGGTCGTAGAGGTGTTTTACTTTAAACACCTCTACGACCCCCGTAGGTACTTTTTAATCGATCTACCAGCACAACGTTTTGAGTGCGGTATACTGAGTTTTATTGTAAAAGGGGTTTTTTCACCAAAATAAAAAATAAAACTTTCCCAGCAATATTTTTTGCTTACAGTTACTTAGTATGATGTACAGAATGCTTGGTTTCGTGATGAGTCTGTTTACACCATGTATAGAAGTGTAGCTTTACAACACATATTACATTAAATTAAAAAAATAAAAACCCCCTACACATAAAAATGTAAATCACCATTTTGTGGTGGCAGCCATCTTGGATTTAAAATTTATTATAGCGCATAGTATTTTACTAGCCAAGCCTTTTCATTTGATACCCATATTGAGGGAGTTGTTGAATAAATATGTAATCCGCCATTTTGTGGCGGCGGCCATCTTGGACTGATTTTTATAAAACATAGCTAAGAACACTCCCGACTAATTCCCCTTTCAAACAAAAAATCAAAATTAAATCGGCACACACACACAGACACGTCAAACTTATAACAACCCGTCGTTTTTGCGTCGAGAGTTAAAAATAACATAACATCATGACTGTAATCCTAGAAGGGTTAGGCAGTGGTGTACCTAATAGTTTACTCACATTTCGCCATTTATGTTCAAGTCCCATGTGATCGGTGACGAGCCTATTGCCATCAACCGAGCACAAATCTAGATTGTGGCTGCATACAAACAACAACTGCATAGAATTTCAATGATTCTAAAGGGGCTAAGTTATGCTCGTCAAGGTTATGGATGATTTGGGTGAATAACGATAATGTATGGAAACCAGTCTCTAGAACTAAATACAGTGATCCGCAAAGTGTTTGCCACGGTACAGCGGCGGTGGTCATTAGTTGGTGTGGCTCAAAAAAAATAAGTTATATTTAAGGCTCCACCAAAATAGATGGATAAACTTTTAGGAATCATTCAAACCACCAAAATAATGACAATGGTAAAAAATAATAAGAAAACGCATTAAGAAAAATAATTAAGCTCACGAAAATACACTAAAATGTTGGTTACCCGCATAAACACATTCATGTCTTTGTTATGCCCGTGTTTTTTTTTTGCTTGGATTCTTTGGTTAGATGTACTGAACGCTGTGTTAAAAATTGTCCATCTATTTCAATGGGACCTTAATTAGAGTTAAACGGACAAAGTGAAGAAAATACCTACTTAAAAAGCCGCAAAACTTCAATACCTAACAAATGTTGATTAAAATTATGTAAAAAATATTTTTTCAAATATGGTGTAAGTACCTCCAAAATTTTCCAATTTTTTAGATGTAACTAGTCAGGATTGGGAGCGTCTCAGACGAGATTTTTGAAATAAAATTAATAATTTGATTAATTACTATTTAATATGTGACAACGTGTTTACAGATTCGGATGCGCACACGGAGTGTCGGTTCCTAAGAGCTAAACTTAAAATCTAGACATAACAACTTTATCTCTCCAGGAATGACGCAAGCACCGCGATGTAGTCCCGCTCTTATGCTGACATACGCACAATTCGTATTGGCGGTGGTGCTTCCATAACTCCTCCCTCACCAAGTGCGAGACCATCGGTAATATTTTGATTCCGATGATTTCGCAGAACTTGACTTATACAAGACATTTTCTTCCAAAGAACTATACTAAGACATGTTATAACTAAAATTACATAGAGTAGTACAGTCGCTAAGCTAACACTATTTGTTTTTAACGCACTATCACTTTTTGCTATTTCACTTTCCACTATTTCACCATTTAATGAGTAGGATAGGTGTTTCAAATCATCGAAATTAAGGTGGTTTAGGTTCACTGTCCTGTTCCAATCGATAGATGTTTCCCCTAATTTAGGTAGGACCGCAACCGGAATTACTTGATATTGTATTCTCCTTAAATCATATTGTCGTTGGTGTAGTTTTATATTTTTCAAATAGACATTGCATTTTCCATTAATTTCCAATATATATGTGCCCTTGATCGGTTTCCTGATAATATCATCAGCACATGTTTCGGTAAGTATTATTTCATTTCTTGTATAAATTATCAATTTCAGGGAATCAATGGGCTGTACTTTCAAGCTTTCCAAGTCAACCACGAGCGGTTTACATAGACTGAGGTTTGAAGCAAAATTCATCAATTGTTCTATGCACGTACTTTCAGGATACAATACAACATCGTTTTCCTTGCACAGGAATTGGTTGGGTGCAATCTCTTCACATGGGCTGGCTAGCGGTAAGTATGTGGGACCTTTCACCAGAAGGTAAGGATATTTAGGAATTATAACAGTAGCTATACAATTTTTATTAAGAATTGGTAATGAATAAATTTTGAAGTAGTTGTACGTATTCTTATCTATTAGTGGGATTTCCATAATGAATGTTATCTGGTTTTCTTTTACGTATGCTTTAACAGACATAGTTCTTTCTAACATTAGTAAAGTGTTTTCTGTTACAGGATAAATTAAGCTTTCAGTTTTAGAAATCTTGTTTAACACTGATAATAATTCAGATGGGTCAACAATGGCTTGATGTACAACAGAAACTTTCGTAAATGACAGCGCAGTTTCGATTTCATTTAAAATTATATATAATGTCCTAAAATTACTTACAAACATATCAAACATGCTTAAAACATATGTAGAGTATATAGAGTTATTTTCTTTAGTACCTATGTTCTTAACAATTCTCTCTATGCGTTTCATGCGTTCGTCCAGGATTTGTATATTTTCCTGTAGAGATGTACTTTTATTAGTAATGGAATCAATCATTTTTGAAATGATAGTTATTTTCTTATCTATGTGAGTTTGGCCAATTTTTAGTTGAGATATTTGAGTGTCATATTGAATAGCATCCTCATGGGCCAGATTACCAGTCAGCGTTTTAATAATTGAGCCGAGAGGGTCAATGAGGCCGCGCTTGAAGCGTTTTGATGGAATAAGCTGCCTGAATTTCATGACTGTCGAGTTACGTAAGTATTCTACCTGTAATTTCATATTTTGGAACTCATTTGCGTATGGCTTATGGATGTCAACTATATTGCTAAACTCTTTTATCTATTAATATTAAATACTAAATCATCATGTATCGCCTTAAAATCTAATATCTTAACTAAAGTCCACTTATCTCTCTCTACTACCGCCTGCCCTTGTTTAAAGGGTAGTATGCCTGGATTATTTTTAATCTCTTGAAGTTGAAGGCCCTGGATCTTGATCACGATGTTCAAGATCACGATGATCCGCCACGACCTGTGAAGGACGTTTAACGTTTTTAAGAGGCACCTTAGTTTGTCTTTTTCCTATCTGTACTGGTAATACGTTCCTATCTATTTGTCCTAAAAGTCAAAGTCAAAGTCAAAGTATTTATTAGTGTGCTTTTTGGTGATACACTTGGTCTTATAGTTAGGTTATAGTAACTCAAAAAACTACCCATTAGGGCATACACTATTTCACATTATAAGAATTTAAGAGTGATATTAGGTACATATAAATCAATAAAAAAATACAAAAAAATTAACGTCTAAAATACATCAAATTTTTAAAATAACATTTAGATTACAGAGATTGAACACTATCATAGATTCAAATGAATACTTTTAAAATGCAATGTCATAAAGTAACAAATAATACGATAAAAATTCAAATTGATAAGTAATGTCAGAGTATATGTCAAAATAATTACGAAATCTAAAAATAAATCAGCCCAGCTTATTAAAATTTGTCAAGAAGGAATTCGTCAATGGTAAAGTAACATTTTTCAATTAAAAAAATATTTAGTTTCCTTTTAAATTGTGTCAAGTTTAAATCTTTAATGTCATTTGGTATTTTATTGAATATTTTCGGAGCCATACAGAGGATGCTTTTGTGCATAAGAGCGGTCTTTGAGGCTCTTAGACGTAATTCGTGACGATATTCTTGTCTTGTCGATCTATAGCGTTGTTCTGAAGCTTTTTTAAACAATTCATTATTTTTCTTGACGAACAATGCGGTCTCATATATGTAGAGACAAGGCAATGATAGTATTTTAAGAGATTTAAAATGCGGTTTGCAACTCTCCGTTGGTTTAAGACCGCATATCGATCGAATACACCTCTTCTGCGCTTTAAAAATGTTAATTTTCTCACAGGAATTTCCCCAAAAAATTACTCCGTATCGTAATATGGAATCTACATAGCCATAGTAGGCAGCTACAACAGCTGCCTGGTTAACTATTTTCTTCAGTTTATAAAGAGCAAAAGCGAACCTACTTAATTTTGTTATAAGAATTGATGCATGTTGTTTCCAAGTCAGTTTAGAGTCAATTGTCAAACCTAGAAATTTTATTTGTTCTACTTCTTCAATTATGTTATCGTCAAAAGTTATATTTAAGTCAAGAGCGGTCAATCTTTGTCGAAATTGCATAATTTTAGTTTTATTTAAATTTAATTTTAAATTATTATTTTCAAGCCAGTTAATTGATTGTTGTAATGCGTCTTTAATGTCAGATTCATGGTTTCTATTTTTATTATTCCTTACAATGATTGTGCTGTCATCAGCAAAAAGGACCATAGGGAAAGCGACGTGTTTTGGAAAGTCATTTATGTAAGCTAAAAACAACGGGGGACCCAATACGCTGCCCTGTGGTACGCCATAAGTTATTTTACGTTTTTCTGAAATATATTTAAGTTCTTTTTTATGCTTTTTAGAAATCCGTTTGATTTCTGTACACTTCTGTACAGAAATCTTCATTTCTGTATTACTTTTGCTTTATGGTACCTGGGTTTATCTTTACTTTTTCGTATATTAATATCCTTCACAAAAATACTGTCTTCTTCTTGTTAACTTAGCTCAGTTTCGCCGCCTTTATTGATTCTAGCTTTTTGCTTAGTAGCAACAATCTTTTCAGCTATGTAACTGTACAGATATTTTGTGCGCTTTGCATGATCTTTTACTAATTGTTGTGTATACGCCTTTTCTACGTTTACATCAAATATTTTACCGGAGTCAGTATGTCCAAATGTTACTTCAAAAGGTGTTAATCCTGTAGTGGAATGTATAGTGTGATTGTATGCCATTATAGAATAGGTCATTATAGAAGCCGCGTCTGTACATTTACGCTCATATTTTGCAAGCCTATATATCTCTATAATTGTAGAGTGAAATCGCTCTACGATGCCGGTAGAGTTGGGATTGTTTGGCGTTGTTATGTGGATCTCTATTTTATACATAGCTAAAAGCTCGCGCATGAGTTCATTGTTAAATTCGGTGCCAGGGTCACAAGATATCTTCCTAGGCACACCGTATATTGAAAAGTACTTTAATAAGGCTCGCGCTACTTCTGTCGAGTGCCTACTTGGGATTTCGATGGCCTGTCCTAGTTTACTGAAAGCGTCTACTAGTGTTAAATAATATTTCTTTTCCATACTAAATAAGTCGATAAATATTTCCTGAAAAGGAGCATCCTGTGTTTGTGTTAATTGCAAAATCGGTTTTATGGGTTTTCTTTCGTATTTCATTTGTTTACAGGGCTCACACATATTTATTACTGCTGCTACGGTATCTTGCATGTTTTCCCAATAATAATTTCGACGAATCCTAACTATTGTTTCTTTAATTCCTCTATGGCATGTCTTTCCTACGTGATGCTTTAATATAACAGCCTTTTGTTCTTTCTCATCCTCTATATATATTACTCTATCAGTGTACTCAAAGAATTCTACTGAATCTTTCTTGAAAATTTCTATAATAACTTTAGTAAATAACCTTCTATGTATTTCGCTCTCAAAGTATATAAAATATTTTCGTTTGGGTGTAATATACTCTTTTAAAAATTGTTTGATTAATTCTTCGTTATCTAATGGGAGAAATACTTCTAAGACTTTTTGGTTCTTTCTAGACAAATTTTGAACTTGTAATTTTTTTTGAAACCAGGAAAACACTAATATTTGGTTTGGTTTAGTGTCAATTGCCTCTCTTAAGATTGGCATCCCAGATGAGTCTGGTTCTATATTGGAGGCTACCGTATCTGTTCTACTACTACTGGTTATTGAAGGAATAGGGAAATTTTCTTGAAATAGGTCTTCTGTAGTCGATCACCATTCTGTATTTTACCTCACCAGAAGCATTAGGTTTTTTTGGGCACAAGATGAACTGGTGAACTCCAGGGAGAAAAGGATTCCTGGATTACGTTATCTTTTAAAAGTTTTTCGACTTGTCTATTGATTTCTGCTGCCTGAGCAGGGGCTTGTCTATATGGTTTAGTATAAATTGGATCTTCATTTTTTGTTCTAATGCAATGTTTTACCTGATTAGTAAAACTTAAAGGTTGGTTAATTTGGTCACAATAAAATATATCTCTGAATTCTTCACATAACTTTTGTATACATGCCTTTTCTTCGTCATTCATGTGGTCTAGTCGTAATTTAGTTAGATTTTCGCACAATAATTGGTCAGTCTCTATTTTTAAATTGTCTATAGAATTAACAAGGCATTCTTTTTCATTATATTCAGACACTACAAAAGGCTTTGTGACACATATTTCTACATATTTATCTGATGCATTTTGTATGACGGTTGTAGCATAACCATTAATACATTTCACAAGAGCGGTAGGCATCCGCACTCCTTTATAAAATTCAATGTAATTTAGTATTCCTTCACCATTTATTATATTAGTTGGTATTTTTGCTCGAATTTCTGTTCGCGGAGGAAGTTCTACAACATGTATAACGTTAATATCCGAATATAGACAGATAGGTATTTCCGCAGTCTTCGTTATTAGAACACGTCTTTTTAGATCTATAACGGCTTCTAATTGCTTTAAAAGATAATTTCCTATCAACCCATCGTATAGTGAATCAACGTTATATACGTAAAATTTATGATAATCTGTACTTTGAAATATAGAGAATAGGGGAATTTGTATTACATGACTATGTTTACTTGAGGCATGTGTGCTAACTACTTCGAATGGTTCGTATGAAATATAATTATGAAAATATTGATTTGCCTTTTTAGGATGTATAAATGAACGAGTGCTACCCGTGTCGATCATGAACTTGCCTTCTATTTCCGGTATGTATATATGTGGTAACTTTAATTTTAAAGTATTACAGTTTAGAGTTATTATTTCAGGTGTTGCTCTGTGGAGGCCCGTATACAAAAATTTTCCACTTGTGGGATGGATTCAGCCGTCTGGTTACCATTATAATTATTTTCTAACTCTATCTTTGGATTTTCAGTTTCCGAGTCTATCGGAGAAGTATTTTCTTCGCAAGGAAAAACATCATAGTAATATCCCTCGAAATTTGTAAAATAATCATCATTATAAGGATACAGTTCTAATTCATTAAGAGGAAAACCTTGCTGAGGTGATCTTTGCGGAGCAGTTCTCATAGTAACATCTGTGTTGTTTGGTTGAGGTTTATTTTGTGTGTTTTGTTGTGGAATCGTATTACCATAACGATTATTACTACCGAATCGTTGTGGAAGCATTGGTAACATTTGTTGATAGCCAGGGGGTCTATAACCGAAATTAGGTCGATATCCAAACGGAAGTTGCATTGGCATAAAGTTTTGTTTATTCATACCAAATTGGCCTTGGAATGGATGGGGTCCCTGCGGCAAGTTAAAAGGCCTATTCGGCGGGATTCCGAAATTAAATTTGGGTGTTGCACCAAAATTATTTTTAAATGGTTGATTTTGTTGCATCATCGGAAGTCTGAAGCCCGTAGGCTGTTGAGGTAAACCAAATTTAAAAGATTGCTGAGGTGCCGTTGTTAAAGTAAGCTGTGGTTTCGAATTATGGTTAGAGTTTAGCATTTTACCTCGCATTTGATACTGCTCATAGAAATTAATTTCTTCTAAAACTATGGACAAGGCCTCTTCCAAGGTCTGTGGTTTTTTAAGACGCACTATACGTACCATATTTTCAGGTAAATTGTATAAAAATACCTGTAGGGCTGTATTATTATATATGGCAGTCTTACTTACCTGTGAGTTTGTATCATTGATTTGATTAACTTTTGATAATAGAACAGACTTTACTGATTGAATCCGTGCGCAAAAATCTGTGTGACTTTCATTATTTTTAATTTTTAATGTCTCTAATTCTATGGCCAGACATTCTTCGCTTCGTGGATCACCAAAGTGTATCTCAAACAATTCTTTGAAATCCGCCCACGTCCGGATGTCTACGCGCTCGCTTATCAGCGCTGCTGCGTCGCCCGTTAAACGGCTAGTCACAACATACATTAAATATTCTTCTTGTAATTCGGATGATTTAAATTTGTCAATTATGTATTCACATGTACGCAAAAACAAATTCAGATGGCGTTTATTGCCATCGAAACTTGGGAGAATTTTATATAATTCGTTGGGAATGAGTTTAACTTCCGTCATTTCGGCGGTAATTTGTGACAAGTTTTTACGTTAAAATTAACTCTATGAACTCTACTTGTTTATTACAATAATTATAACTAGTTACCTATGATTATTAATTATATCTTAGAACTCAATAAAATTATGTTATCTGAAATGTTACCTACAATGTAAAACTCTATTATTATTCTATCACTCTATTTATTTTCATTATTTTACTATCTCATGTATTTTTACATTAGACACTTATAATTAATTTAAGAAAACCATATAACAGTCAAAATGGAAAATGTCCAATTCCAAGTTAACAAGGGGTATGATGGATATGAGGTATAAGAAAGGAGGTGAAAAGTCGTACTCACCAGCCTGCCTCGCCCATCATCAGCTCTCGTCTCCAAGTCACGTCGCTGACAATATTTGTTTGGTTCGTTGGACCACTTCGCCGTACACCACGCGTACCGTTGTGAAGATCGGAAAAGTCTATTCGCGAAAAATCACTAGTTAACGCGGGACAGCTTCCTCAGTGATCCGACCCGGCTGCGCCAGTCAGGATTGGGAGCGTCTCAGACGAGATTTTTGAAATAAAATTAATAATTTGATTAATTACTATTTAATATGTGACAACGTGTTTACAGATTCGGATGCGCACACGGAGTGTCGGTTCCTAAGAGCTAAACTTAAAATCTAGACATAACAACTTTATCTCTCCAGGAATGACGCAAGCACCGCGATGTAGTCCCGCTCTTATGCTGACATACGCACAATTCGTATTGGCGGTGGTGCTTCCATAACTAACTTGAACACCAAAAGTTTGCGAAACACTGATCTAGAACATAAATGAATGCTAGTTTTAAACTTTTGTAGTAAAGCCCAAAATTGGGTCATGCATTTATGGTTCAATACAATTTCACTAGGTTTGGTAGGTTGACTAGAAAAACCAACTTTTTAATTGTAACTGCTGGAGTTACCAACAATTAAAAATATGTCAATGTTTCTACCTTAACTATTGTCGAACTACCTGCATGTCCAACTACAGTAATTGGAACTGAAAAATGTAGCAAAACTCGCTCTTCGAATAGTTCCGGTGTTAGTTTTCAAACATGCTAACTGACACAATCCACAATAGAGTATTTCTGTGGAAGTATTTCTGTGGAAAATTCTTTTCGAGTAGGTACTTTGAAATCAGACCAATGTTAATAATAATCTAACTGGTAGCTGCTAGTTATGAATAAAAGCCATGAAATGTTTTCAAGTTCAAAGATAAATTCTCACACTGCTGTCATATATTAGGTAAATTAATTGCAACTACTACTACTTACCTACTGTTGCAAAAAGTCTCATTTCCAATAACCACGACAGAAAGAACAGCTAGATTAAGTCTTTACGAAATACTTATAGGGCTTCTACAAAACGTTTTTAAAGGAGGGGGAATCTAATCTTTATAGTAATAATGTAACCATAATTTAAAAGTAAGATAAACTCTTTATTCTCTATTGCAGGTCTTTATTAGTAGAGCTTAATGTATCTTATTTTTTGTCAACCCTTAGTTAAAATGTGTGGAGCCTTTGGGCCTTTTAGATAAAATAACAAACCCCATACCGTACTATAGCACTACGAAGTTATGCTACATTCGTCACGGTCAGCTTAGGGATGGAATTTATTCGTCACACATCAAACCCCTATTTATTGATTCATGCCTCTGAGATTTACGGACGTAAATCTGCCGTTCCCATATTGATTTGTACGGCAAACGTTCCTGGTAGTTAGTGGTCTGAAAGTACGAAAGCCAAGCTTTAAAATATCGATATTAGGTACTTAGAAACTGGGTGACGAAGGTCAGGTAGACACATTGATCTATGCAAAACTGATATTATTCCCTATCAATTTAGTCCAAAAGCCGATCCTGGCATAGTTTCACAAAGACAGACCAACAACGAACAATAACACTTACTTCTGTGTCTCTTGCCTTTCTAAAGATAAACCCTTACTAAAGGGTGATGCATAATTGTTCGGGTCGGTGCATTCGATTCGGCAGCAACAACGTCGACCAAAGAAGCCTTGGATGAGAAACATCTGTGAATGGACCAGATTTACGAGTGCTACTGAACTGTTTTGAACTCCGCCAAGAATAAGGAATATTTCGAGATGATAGGCAACCGAGATGATAGCCGATTCCAAGCAATTACTATCTTCGTCAGCCATTCGGCACATTTAGACCACGGCGAAGGTGGTGTGACGATCTGATCTTGTTTGCGGGGCTAACATGCAGATAGATGTTTTAAAGGAGAACGCGGATACTTTGCCCAGTCGTGTGACACATGACAGGCTAAGAAAGAAAAAAGAAATATTCGGCAATTATGATTTGAGCCTTCTGGATAAATCTCGGCACGTGTTGCCCAAATATATCTTCCGATATCGTTGTAGCTCGCGACATAGGGGCAAACTTGAGTAGGACTGCTTACGAGAAACGCATCTAGGATGTAGAGACTTTTATTATTCGCAAGCATCATTATTGCAACCGAATTTATTCGTTAGTAATTAGCAAACCGAAAGTTAACGATTTTGTCGTTATCTCTGTCGAGACTGCCGCCCTGAAGAGCCTGACCGGACTGTAGGACCGGAGTTGAATTAAACCGACTCGATCAAGTGTACAGCACGCTTTACAGAGCAATTGTTGAGAAATATTTGTATTTCCCCCATTCCTTTCGCCGACCTTGTTACCAAAGCGTTAGGGAGTTAGTTGAGTCATGTCTTTGGAGGGCTATCGGGTATCCAGTCCAGATCTGACTGACTATACATCGTGGATCCAGTTTGTCTTATCACGGTCTGGGAGACATGACACTGCGCAAGTAACGTGTACAGTTATCTATCCAATGGATAGTTTGACTACGCCCAGTGGTGGTGATTAGTTAAGTGCAGATAGGTGAACTCGTTTCGTATTTTTCAATTTTGTAAATGCGAAAGTCTGTGAGTATGGATGTCTGGATAATTGTTACTCTTTCACGCAAAAACTACTGAACGGATTTAGATGAAATTTTGCACACAGATAGATCATAACCTGGATTAAGATTGTGATCTTACTACCGGGATAATTTTTATCCCGGTAGTAAGATCACATGGGTCAATCATATACTTTCACGCGGGCGAAGCCGCTGGCAGAAGCTATACTGTACATATATTCCAAGAAGTTATAAGAAGTAAATAGTAACATCCAACACCACCATTTTACATTGAGAGCGCTCATAGGAACAGGTTTTCTGAACAATGGCAGAGTTTCGTACCCTAATTCCAGAAACCCAAGATTTTTCTTCAGTCAAAAAAAGAGTTCATAATTAGGTAATGTTGTTCTGTGGAGATATGGCTGGGGCTGGCACTAAGTCTTTGGCGTGTATAATATTCCGATAATAGTAAATTGTAATTTTGATGTTGTATGAACTCGGCATGTTATTAAAATACATGTTGGAACACATGCAAAATACAGCAAACCATGACACAATGATATGCTTCCAACGTGAGTAATTTAATTTGATCAATATTGAAGTACTGTTTATACGAAATTTTAATTAAAATATGCATAACTGCATTAACTTAAATAATTGTATTAAAACAACTGTAACAGTTTTAATAAATATTAACCACCTTGTATGTAACACAGTTATACCAACAATCAAAATCAAACACTGTTTCAAGCTATCACGGTTCACAACTAAACTTAAAATGTCAGAATTACGGATCATGGCGCTTGAAACAACGTCGAAATATCGGGACCTCATTATATGTAATAATCACGGAAGATTTTATTATCCCGTAAGTGACATATTAAATCAAAATAAATTTAAAGATTTTCTCTAACACATTTTTGCCGAGTCCTGTCTCTGTTCTGTCAAATTCGTCCTCTCAGAGACTACTTTCTCATACGCAGTAAAGTTACCTCTCGATCACCTCCGCAGCATCAGTGAGGTCCGTTAAATACCGTTAGCAACGATCTCCGAACCGCAAGAGTCCGATTGGTTATCTAATGCCACATCGTGCAAGGTCGACCATTCGCGATAATAACCATTATTATTGGCTATTTGCTTTGTTGTCTTCTTTTCAAGCTCTTTGAAACCGGTACTTTATAATAGTAGGTTATCTAAGAACAGTAAAGTCAGTGCCTTGTTAGATTTTTTAGGTTAAGTATGGCATTGTACCTACCTACGATGTATCGTCATCAATTATTTAGGAGTGATCATCAAATTATCGTTGCGGGCTTTTAAAAGAAGGGAGTAGGTAATTTAAATGTAGATTCATGTTATTTTTTCTTAGCACTGAATTTTCCACGCAATTTGCACGTGATTTGCACACTTTAAAAACTTTTCTTAACAAGTTAAATGTCAAAATTGTATTTGGATCTGATTAAATAAATAGAATCTTTTCTATTAAGTAAGTCTAAAAATAAATTATATTTAAACGATGGTGTAAGGAAGAGTTGTCAAATGAAGATAGGTTTATTGCCAACCTTATGGCTCTTATATAAAGAACCCTTCAGAAACCCCACGCATCATTAGTTCAACGACCAAAAATAGTCTTTGGATAGTAATTTAACCTCTATCACAATTTCAAGTCTCATCCTTAACATTATGGTGTGTTTGGCGTTTACAATTAATTAAATGAAAAGATTTCGGCTGAGTTATCTCACAGAGTTCAACAAAATACAATTACAACTTCATAGTTCATAAGCATAGTTGCTTTGAATAAAATAAATTTACATTCTCGCACATATAACATTCACGTGTTCTGATTCTGACAGAATTATAATCAGTTTTACATAATAACAGAGCTCAGAAACGAGATTTTCCTCGAATCATTAATCGATCCTTATTCATTAGGTTGAAAATGCTTTCTCATGGTGTAAAATCTCTGGATAAAATCTTTGGAAGGTCCTTCACAAACACTTTTTCGCGACGATGACGGAGATTCCAAAAATATGAGAATCACTCAAGATTTGAGAGTGCTTGTAACTTTAGCAAAATTCTTGGCTCACTTGATTCGATGTGATGAAGGTATGATAGTGCTTTGAAAAGGGAAAGTATTTTGAAGATTTGGTTTGTTTACATTTATTGCTTGTATATTTTTTAAAACGTGTGAAAAAGTTGTAACGTTGACCTTCAATATCTCCGAAACTAGAAGCGTCCCAAGTATGATCCAAAAACAAAAAAGAAATGGAAATGACTGTAACAATGACTTCGGCTCAGCTTCGGCTTCGAATGTTTTTATGGGCATTCTCCTAAGAATAGGTATTGTGATTTTTTTATGTTAGCAACCAAGACCAACATAGGAACATAGCAGAAGGAAGGCAATTACATACTAAAATGTTTTGGAATTTATCCTTCACAAAACCTTAAAAAGTGTAAAAGTCATATTTAACCCACACAAAATAACGACCAACATGATCAATAACTCAATAAGTCACATCAAATGTCATTGCAAATGAATTGTGTCTCTACTAAAAATCTAATTCGCTATCGAATAAGCAAACAGTGGGCCGGAAGCGGGGAGCGAGCGACGCAATCAGTGCGACGGAAACGACAATTTGGCGACAATTTCTCGTCGCTCGCCCTCGCGCCCTCCCGAGCAGAATTAGCGCTTTCGGTGTGGGCTGGGATTGGACTAATGCCGAATGTGTTGGTGTGTGTGTGTGTTTGTTTAAGGCCTTGTGAGCTGGGTGTGTATGTGTGTGTGTGTGTGTTGGGAATGGCGGGTGTTTTAGAGTGAGTTAATTTTGTAACTGGTAGTATGTGGACATAGATGGGATTAAGTTTCTATGATTTTCACAAAAGCTATTTCTGTGTTTCTGGATTTCAATTATCGATTGACGGCCTAAGCTTCTTTTGACATATTCTGATTAACTTTAGATTGCACTATACACACTAAAAATGAGCTTAATAAAACCAATAACCAGAGGGCCAGTGTAAGTAAAACAAAGAATAAATGTATTTATTTTACGTCAGTTATTAAAGCTTAACACAATAATTTAAAAAAGAGATACAAAATTAGGAGGAAAACAGTATAGTACTGTGTGTTTCATGGGTGCGCCAAAAAGGCCTAGCTCAGATTGTTTGCCAGACAGGTGATCCTGTCTAACGCTGGTCTTCTAATGAACGCAGGTAGGTATTCTAAATATTAAAGACTAAAGTGTCACATAATTATATTCTACTAGCTGACCCGCGCAACTTCGTCTGCGTGAAGAACCGCTCGACCAATTTTGTGCAAACTTCACATAAACCATCTACTAAATAGTCCAAACAAAGCCTAAACATTTGGTTTGGATATGGTGAGCCCGTTCTTGAGTTATA
Source organism: Xestia ashworthii (assembly GCA_950022955.1). Classification (NCBI taxonomy): domain Eukaryota; kingdom Metazoa; phylum Arthropoda; class Insecta; order Lepidoptera; family Noctuidae; genus Xestia; species Xestia ashworthii. The sequence goes on from OX465555.1 coordinate 20,951,459, forward strand.
AAATTACAACGAAAAGTGGCATTGATTTTTATATACTCGTATATTGATGATTACAATACCACGTCTCCACATTAAGAGCCCTATTACACTTTTTATGCAAATTTATGATTTTTGACGCTGTAATTTTCAGCAGCAGTAAGATATTTTAATTATTTGCTTATGAATAACGATAGTGCCATTCTCTTTCTTGAAAGTTGGAGTTACATATTTTCATATTTCTTTTTGTGTAATTTACTGTAAATATTTTACGAACTCAATTTGCAAGAAAAACCGTCGTCGATGGAAGTTTGACGCTCAAATTCACATAGTTACATTCAATTCTTATAAAAGCTAAAATTACTAAAAGATAAGTTTAATGTTTTACTTGAAAGCTGGAGTTCTAGAACTTCGTTAAATTCCTTGAGTTTTCACAAAACAAATTGTTAAGAAAGCCTAATTTAAGCCAAAAACTCTTGATTCAGCGGCCATTATATTCCAAATAAACTCAATTTTATCAAATAAATTAATATAATGTAAAACTTCGATCTTCAATGAATACGTTTCATAAGTTTTCGTTTGTCATTATAATAAGACAACGTTACAATAAATAAAGCACTCTAAATTCTGCATCAATTCAGCTCGCTCCTCAGTTTAAATCATTCTGACGCGAGCCCTGGACGAGGAAGGACCTGGACACAAAATTTTCGTCAATAACAATAATCCACTCGTGTATGTCGATCAAAATAATTTGACCCAGGACGTAAAAATCAAAAATTTGCAAAAAAATGTAATAGGACTCTTAACAAATTAACGTTCTCAAGCCTGCTCCTCTCATGCTGCTAGATAAATTGTCGGGAAAATTTGTGTTCGGTGTACAGGAAACAACATTTTGTCAACAATTTCTCCTTAAACCCCCCCACATAGCTCCCGAGGTTGATTTGATGAGAATTACATCTTGTTCCTGTTTCTTGAGGAAGTGATTGTTAGGAAGAAGAACATTGAGGCATTAGGATTTTGTTCGTTAGTGAGTTGGAATGAAACTCGTCCTGTTTAGTTATGGGGTTGACCAAGGCAAAACTGGTCAGAAGGAGATTCATTGGTCGGGCCTGTGGACGGTGAGCTATGGGCTAGCTCGCCATCCATCCGTCTTATGACGACAGGCCCTGTCGACGTTTCGACAGCGCGTTCGTGTTCCACGCGCGACTCAAAGAGATGTCAGCAAAAAGGAAGGGGTCCGCAAGAGCCGAGGCTCGAAAGAGATACCGCGGGCCTGGAAAAAAAGGGCTAAGAAGGAACATGGATGGGTCAGTAAAAGTCTGAAAATCCCTTAAGCTCCGCCCAGAGTGGGAGAGGTCATTTGATGAATTCCTTTCCATAAAAAAAGAAGATTCATTGATGACTCTGGCCCGTAATGTAAATGTGATGCTGTTCCACAAACGATTTGGCACTTAATGTCGAGTTGTGTGTGTTCTGTTGTTTGTTCTGCTGATGCTGAGCTGATGGATGCTACTGAAGGCGTCATACTCAAGTCGACGCTCAGTTCAGGGTTGACAGAATTTTAGGTTGCCATTGACACGCTAAGAATAAATAAATAAATAAATATCGCTGGACATTTCACACAGCGCCATCTAGTGCCACACTAAGCAAAGCTTGTGTCGTGGTCACCAGACAGTTGATATACTACATAGGTATATACTTTTTTTTGTAAATACTTACTTAATATACATATAAACATCCATGACTAGGAAACAAATGTCCATGCTCATCACACAAACCTTGGCTCCTACCGGGATTCGAACCCGGGGCCCTAAGAACGTAAGGCAGCATCACTACCGCTGCGCCATTCGGGTCGTCAAAGAGAAGGGGCTGGTTTGTGATGAGGTAAATAAAAGCTCTGTCATTTAAGGCTTATGAGGCGAAAAATTATGGAAATCCATCGAAGGTTCCGTTTTCAAAGGTCAAAAAGTCAAAAGGATAATTGTTTTTTTTAAGTATAGCTCAATCGAAAAAAAAACGAGTAGTAATAATATTATAATAATATTGGTTAGTGCCCAAACTGGTGGTAAAAATTAGTTCCATTATTCAAGAGTTTAAGAAACAAACGCTCTGTCACTTTAACAATAAGCAATGAACGACGGTAAGAAAATTAAAACAAAAGTAGGTACCTACCTACGTAGGTTTAGACTTCCGAGAAACTTCCTACGCGATTACGCGAAGCTATAAATTTTAGGACACAGTAATATAATGCTTGAACAATTACTATTTCACTTAGGTTTCTCTGCTTAGCCGCATTCACTTGTCCTATGAACTATACGCGAATATTGTTATTGCCACAAATTTCTACGTGTATGAAACAACGTTTCCTATAGCACTTAAAATAAACCGAAAAGTATTTTTGTCATGAATTTATAGAACACTATGATTTAATTTGCTTTCTTTCCCGCGCTCTGACGTCGCAAGTCAAAGGGGAATAAAAGTCGCTAAACAACCTAATATCGAAAAAACCGGCCAAGAGCGTGTCGGGCCACGCTCACTGTAGGGTTCCGTAGCTTCCCAGACCATTAAAAATACCAACATTTTTCGTCAGCAAAAATAACTTTGTTTTTCATAGTATTTGTATGAAAAACAAAGTTATCATTTGCGTTTTTTTGAAAAAGTGCTATATAACTCAAAAACTATTCAACTCATCAAGTTGAAAATAATTTTCCTAGAAAGTTCATATAAAGGTCTACTTCTGTGATTTTTTTCATATTTTTTAAACTTATGGTTCAAAAGTTAGAGGGGGGGGGGACACATTGTTTTTGACTTTCGGAGCGATTATTTCCTAAAATATTAATATTATCAAAAAATGATTTTAGAAAACCCCTATTCATTTTTAAATACCTATCCAAAAATATATCACACGTCAAGGTCAAAATTAAAAAAAAAATCGCTCCCCACTTTACGTCTGGGGGAGGTACCCTAATAAAAATGTTTTTTTAAATTTTTATTTTTGCACTTTGTCGGCATGATTGATATACATATTGGTACCAAATTTCAGCTTTCTGGTGCTAACGGTCACTGAGATTATCCGCGGACAGACAGACAGACAGACATGGCGAAACTATAAGGGTTCCGTTTTTTGCCATTTGGCTACGGAACCCTAAAAAAGAAAACGATCCAACGATCCTCTTGTTCGAAGTAAATTTTTTTTGATTGATTGAATATTAATCATACGAAATGCCTATTACAAGTAAATCATGCAAAAAGCCAACCTTAATGATAAGAATACAATCAATTAACGCGAATATTGAAATGTCTCCATGTAATTAGGTACTCTTTTGTTTTAGTAATATGAATCATTGGATTATGACATCATAATCCCTTAAGGCTCTTTAGTAAATTGGTCCCGGTCATTTGGGTCCCGCGGGATGAGTTTACCAAATTATTGTTTTTATGTCATTTTCTTTGGTAGATTGGTCCCGCTATTAAAATTAAAAAGAAAATGCCTTCGAATTTCAAATTTGAGTAACAGCGTGTAGAAAAATGTTAGGCGGAATAAAAATAAATCAAAATAGAATCCCGTGCGCCCCACCGTATTTTTAACATTGTATGGGATCGAGTAGAGTTAGTACAATTGTGCTAGTTACCTTACGAACAGTAGGTACTAGGGTGGCATGATTCCAAGAAGGTTTTTATCAAAAGAACACCGTACAGCCAGAATTATCAAAATCCAGAATTATCCAACTACCTTGAGCTTATGCAAGCCTGGTACTTTTTGAGGAACATAATTATGTGTCATATTTAGGGAATGCAGAGCCGGTTCCGATAAAGAACTGAGACTCCCTTGTATTGTATAACGGGCTGGTGTCCGCAACTCCACGTCAAAGCGCGTATTTTACGTATGGGCATAACCCATCCACGCGGGGCCAGTGCGGGTTGGGAGACGTCACATGTTGCGATTTTTTGGTTCTAGGATATTTCCTCACGATGTTTTCCTTCACCGTTTTGAGAGCAGTGGTGATGAAATAAATTACACAAAGTAATGTGCCTGTCTGGGTTCGAACCTGTTCGTAAGTCGGGGCCGCCACCACTGGGCCACCGGGACTCCCATACTTTCGATACTTTAAGTAAGCATATAAGACAGTACGTTTAAAGTATTGAAATGAAGAAAGCATGAGAAAGACGAAATGACAGGACGAAATCAAACAAATTTAAATCACGGAATAAACTTATTAATATGTCACGCACCGGGCACGCTCAGCAGTATTACCAATACTGCTGGCTGTGGGTGAGTAGGAGTCGGGCCTCTGGCTTCAGACACTACCGTCACCTAATATTGGCACTACGCTAGGTGACACAACCTTCCGGCTCACGCCATGTTTGCGTTTGAGCGCTCCTTTTGGGGTTCTATATTGCTGCCAATGTGGTAAAGCATTTGACTGCCTCAGACACCATGGTATGAACGTAATGCCTATGGAAGTTGGGCAGAATTCAGAACTAAAATCTGTGAATGTAGATTTTCTTCTTTAAAAAACAAAGGAATGTTTCCTTTAAGTAAAGTTTGCTATCTCCAGTATTTAGAGTAGGTACCTACTTAATTACTTTTACTGCAGGTGGCAATGAAAAATTCCACCCCGTAAATACACTTACGTTCCCCAATAAGTACTAGGCTGGCATGAGCTCAAGGTGGTATGCATTTCAATAATTATTATTCTGGATAGGTACGGTCTTCCAGTAATAAATACCTTCTTGGATTCATGCCAGCCTAGTACTGTTCGTAAGGTTACTGCCCGTAACTAGCACAACAGCTGTACTAAGTACTAGATCCTATACAATATTTTTGAGTAGTTAAACTAGGTAATATAAATATTAACCCACCCCCGTCCCACCAGTGTGGACACGGGCGATGAGGCCAACGGGAATCACCATATAAATTAATATCAAGAAACTTTTCTTCTTGACTATACAAATTATAAAATTGGTCAGCGGGATCAGTTGACCAATTCAAAAATTCAATAGGTCGATTCATCCCGCGGGATCCACCTGTGTGGGATGAAATTACTAAAGAGCCTTAAGTATCTTAAAGTATTTAATCTGGTAAAGGATAATAGCTTCCCAAGTTATTTTTACAACAGGTAACCACGTGTTATGATAACAAACGTCGTTACACATTTATAAGCATAATATGAATGAATCCTTGACATAAATAACAGATAGATACATAAATTACTTAGATCTTAAGGTATAATTCATAAAAAGTTGATATTCCAATTCATACGACGAAGACAAACCGAAATTTTGTACATTTGCATTATCTACATTAAATGTTATCGTTTCCTGCTTCTGATAGGATAGTATTAAAGATATCAAAATCAAATCAATTTGCATATCGCAGTCCTAGACTACAGGCTTCTCTCAATTATCATACAGTCGATGAAAAATTGAAATGTGGTGATAGTTTGTGGGTCGATGTCCCTTCAATCCCATCCCTTCAATCCCCCCGTCAACAAACTAGGACATTATGACGGTACGGTCGACCAAGCTATTCAATTTACATTTTTATATTGTAAAATGTAAACCACATAGCTTGATCGACCGTACATGTTCTAAGACTTATCAATTTCCTGAAATTATCATCCTGCACAAAATAAAAACTGGAAACAGAACGACTAACGTCAATGGATTTGCTTACGAATGGAATTTGCATCTCAATCAACAAGAAACAAGTATTCCAGAGTTCGGTTTATCCAAAGTTATATTTCCAATCCTTTTAGAGTCGAAATCTGCCTAGCCTTTTCCACCCATGCTGAGGTCGGCTCCAGTCTCATCAGATGCCGCTGAACATGACTTCCAAAGAATCACAAAAGAAATCTAAAGAATGCTTTTACCTAGTTCCGATACTTAATATTATATTGGTCTCATAATTAGGCATACTATCTCTTTTTATCCCGTATTTTTACTCTTTTTATCTCTTTTTATCCCGTATCCCGTATTTTACGTGTAACCCAATAACCGTTCTCTCATTAGTACTAATGCACACAACTGCTTCAAAGTCGCTTCTGTCTTCTTCAATTGATTCTCCATCCAATGCTGCACCGGTTGATTATATTTAGATGGTCAGCTTTAGCTTCCTAGACAGTATTTGAGGTTATAGTGACTGCTTTCAACTACAGACCAAAAACTACTAAAAAGTGAAGGTACATTTGTACTGTTTTATAATTACGTGTCTCGGGGGTCCTTATTTTTTGGTCCATATTATTTGAATTCGAGGAAAATATAGGTGCCACGAATACACTTCGTGTATCTATCGTGTAATTACTTCTGGTTACACTAAAACTGACTCTATAGACACCTATAGAGTCAGTTTTAGTGACCAGAAGTGATTTGGTGCCAGTCCATCAAGAAAACATAGATACTGGTACCCCAAAACTTTTCACTAGTTTCAGACTAGCCTTGGAACCCTTAGTCTGCCTTAGAACAATAATAATAATTGCTTATTTATTTAAAAACACATACAACTATTATAATAATATAACTGTAGCAAGCGACAAAAAGAATAAACGATGTATTTATTTATTTAACAATTTATTTATTTATTTATGTACTTACACACAAAATACTAACAACAACAACAACAACAATAGCAACAATTTATTAATTTACTTAACAATTTATTAATTTAATATTTTATTTACTTAACAATTTATTTACACAATAATATAGAAACGAAGAAAGGAAAAGAAAAAAAGTACAAAGGTGATGCTTATTTCTAATGAAATCTCTTCCAGCATACCTGCGAAAGCAATACTAAAAAAAGAGATGTGGACATAGTGTGTAAAAGATGAATAGAAAATGGAATGGATAGTGGGTATTTTGCTTATTGCTCGCCCAAGTTTACCATTCCTAACCAGAATAACCGTAACTACAAACCAGTATCTAAAATATTTGAACAAATACCTGACGGCTAAATTAGTGATCAAATATCAGGCAGCTAGCAATCAGGTATTTTGTCCAATAAGACACAAATTGTAATATCGAGTTGGATTTAGATAACATTCCTCAAATTAGAATATGTATTTTACGTAAAATGGGCTGACATGACATACATGTGTTTTGCTACAGATTACAGATATGGCGCCTAAGATAATGATGGATTTGACCGCATTATCGTTGCTTTATGTTAATTTAATTGATAGACTCTATTTAGATAGTAAACAAGGTGGGCCTGCAATGACTATGTCAAACATTGTGTTGGATGGAATATCGCCTCTGCGAGCTTTTACGGTTTAAAAAATCATTTTTAAGAGTGAATAATTAATAACGTTTTAAAACTACGTAGATGAGGTTTATCTTTCCAATCCGATTATTTTGAGTAGAAACACTGAAATAAACTCAGAGGTCAGTCTTTTTCCGGGGCTGCGGGACTGTTCGAAAGAGATACCGCGGCCCTGGAACACAAAGGGCTAGTAGGAACATGAAAATAAAAATCAGTCTCTTTTCAAGTACAGACACCACTTCGCTCAAGTTATATGACGACCATATAAACTAGTGTCTGAGATGGTTTATGAGCAAAGAAATACAAAGATTTGAACCTTCGGCCTTGATGCCCAGCCTAATGATTCCGACATACCCAAATACTTCGGGTGTGTCGGAAGCATTAGGTTTCGGTTGAGGAGAGGGATCTAAAGATAAGCTACCCAGTCAGTATAAGCTTATTAAATTACTTTGATAGTATCCCGATCTGTTTTCTAATAAATAGAAAATCCTATTTTTTACCTTAATCGGATTTCTGACAAAAGAAAATCCATAAAAGGTGACCCAAGAGAGATAAACATTTTTCAGAGCTATAAACTGCATTAGTCATAGTCTAGAAAACGAGCTTGATTCACAATGGAATCCGCTACACAGCGTGCATACCGGATTTAATCTTGAAGTACTTGCTCCTGTAAGGACGCAACCTCCACCTACATACTTTCTCCCTCATTCCTAAGTAAAATCACATAGTGTGATAGAGATATTGGATGTCAGGGAGATTTGGTCGCATTTCAGCTGGAATATAGTATTGTCAGTGGATGTTTTACGTATCATTTCACGTGTCTGTACTATTGCGGTTCTCCGCTATATTACTGAAGTACTGGTCATTTCATTTGTGCTGGCTATGATATAATAAAATATGTGATCTGAAATTTTAATTATGATGAAAATGGAGTTGAACGAAGACTTTGCTTCATGTCCAGTAGGTACGGCACTGGACATTGATGGATGTTTTATTGAAGTATCTGTTATTGACCGGTATACCTTACATAATGAGTTTCCTCCGTGCCTCGGAAAGTACCTTAAGCTGTTGGGTTAGTCCCGGCTGTCATTTGTCCAATTTGACAGTCACCCAAAAGTGGCCCAAAAAGTCTAACAACCAGTCTTACCAAGTGGTGTCGTACTACCCAGTAGTAACTGGGTTGTGGAGGTCAGATAGGCAGTCGCTCCATGTAAAAGCCTGGTATTCAGCTGCCTGCGGTTAGACTGGAAGCCGACCCCAACATAGTTGGGAAAAGGCTAGGCTAGGATGATAATGATGCTGTTATTATCCGATCAGTCAGCCAGTCCTGAATTTGTCCTTATGGGTCCAAATGAACCTTCAAAATATACGAGAATTACGTCTTCAAATCTTGTTCAAAATTCACCCGTCATTGTTACATGTAAAAGTACTATTTTACAATGAACTTTCTTCAGAATTAATTTTCCTTTCTTTTTTCAGTTTATAATTTTTCTAGCTCTGTTATCTAATAATGGTCAGTTTCTTGAGTATTAATAAATATCCCGCCCAATGCGCGTATTGCGAAAGAAATAATGACATTGTACAGTTTGACGTAGTTCGCGTGCCCGTCCGCTATATCAAAACAGGGTTGCTACTTTCAAGTTCTATTTAAAGTATTTCAGGTGAAACAGAAATAGAATGAAAGCAAAGTTCTGTTGCATTGTCTCTTGGGCTATAATAAATTACTTACAAAGTTTAAGGAGTGACTCTTTATACAAGACTCTTTAAAATAGGTTTCTTGTTTTAGAAAAGTTCTTTGTCCTTCTTTTTATTTTTGGAACGAAGTTTTGGAACGAGGTTCCTTATCGCGCGTTGTGAAAGGGGGCTAGACGGAAAAAATTCTTACGAAAAAGTTGTCACGACACTTTTTGCTTTTTAAAAATAAATGAAGGTTGCAATGCGTTTGTTTCATTTCTATTTCGCATTGAACAGTGTGGTGTCGCGACGATTATTTTTGTTGAGTGAACATTATATTTGTTTGTAATAAAAACTTTTTTGCAAAAAATAAAACCGACTTCAAAAAAAACAAAAAAGTGAGAAATAACTTTAGCTTCTGAAGTCGGTGACCTTTTTTTGATTGATTTAGTTTTTTTGTCACCGACTTCAGAAGCTAAAGTTATTTCTCACTTTTTTGTTTTTTTTGAAGTCGGTTTTATTTTTTGCAAAAAAGTTTTTATTTTTCACTTTTTAGTGGTGCTTGATATACATGGAAAGTGCATACCGTTACAATTACATCAAGCCCAAACACGACTAGGGTACCTACATTGTCTCATTATGGAGTTCTGTGACTCTTGGCTTCGTCATCAGATCTGATGGTAGAATGGTTCTAATCAAACGCAAATGCTTCACTTGTTGTAGAAAATACCAAAATCGCAACACATTTTCATATAAAATTTGAAGAGTTCCCTCGATTTCGCCAAGATTCCATCATCAGATCCCGACTTGGTGGCTATGGGACCATTTGGAAAGAATATCCTTTCCAACAAAAAAAGAATTTTCCAAATCGGTTGGCAAACGACGGAGTTATGCCCGAAAAAACATAAAAAAAAAAAAAAAAAAAAAATAGAAACATCCGAATTGAGTTTAAAAAAAAAAAAAAAAAAAAATATTATTATAACTTAAAAAAAAAAAAATTATTACAATTCCTTCACTAGTTAATCGCATCCGGGTGTCCCTTGACACCTCTCAAGTTTTTTTCTATACGTTTTGTTTAATATCCAATAAACAAGTATGTATACATCGGTAAATGTGAGTGCCCTGGCGGTATAACCTTCATAGACGTAGCACAGGAGCCATTGCATTAAATGTATTTTACTTTAATATGTACTGTATGTTTCCATTTTACAGTAACGGGCAGTAATTTTGTATACTATAAACTTCAAAAGCTACTGTCTCTTAGAGTATCCATTGAAATTATTTGGAGTAACGAGGACCTTGAAACTCATGATATTTTACATTGGTCGTATCCCATAGTTTTTATCGTGTGTAAAACACCTTTTTAACCTACTTCCAAAAAGGAGGAGGTTCTCTATTCGACTGTATGTATTTTATTTTTTTTTTTATGTATTTTTACCGATTACTCGAAGACGCCTGAACCGATTTGACTTCCAAGTTGGTCCCATAGTCGCCAAGTTGGGATCTGATGATGGAATCTTGGCGAAATCGAGGGAACTCTTCAAATTTTATAGGATAATGTACAGCAATTTTGGTATTTTCTACAACAAGCGAATCATTTGCGTTTGATAAGAACCATTCTCCCATCAGATCTGATGATGAAGCCAAGAGTCACGGAACTCCATAAAAAAACCAAAAAAGTGAAAAATAACTTTAGCTTCTGAAGTCGGTGACAAAAAAATTAAATCAATCATACAAACGTCACCGACTTCAGAAGCTAAAGTTATTTTTCACTTTTTTGGTGTTTTTTTTGAAGTCGGTTTTATTTTTTGCAAAAAAGTTTTTTAAACAGGCGTTTTTTTATAACTTACTCACGTATAAGGGTTGGTTAATGTGCCTCTTTTCTTTTTTCTTCAGTAGTTATCCGTAATTCTATAAACAAACAATATCCTACACGTGTCACCTGCCTGTCACTTGATTCATAGAAAAATCAAAGCAAGCTTTTCTGTGACGTTTTGTTTTCTAACCGTCCAGTTAACAAAAATTCAAACAGATAGAGACCAGCAACCTACCGAAACCGGCTAGTAAGTTAATGAAAATGGCCGTAAGTGAATACTTATGTTCTTGCTTGTACATCTTTGTAGGAGTGATCCTACAAAGATAAGTGATTATCCATGATGACCCCCACAACAATGACCACATAATCATCTTCTCAGAATAAATCCACATAACTTAAGGGTGCCTACCCTAGTGAGAGCGGCCGATGACTCGGCGCGATTAGGGGACACGCTACGATACCTAATGCGCGTAAATTAGTTTTTTATGTAGAACACATTTATTATGTAGGCCAGTAATGACTTGATGTATTAATTGTTATTGTTTGGTAGTTGTTGTAGGCTTTTTTTACTTTATTTAACGGGACTGGAAGAAACAAAAGACCCTAGTACCATCACGCCGTTAATACGTCGATTTTGAAATTAAAAAATAGTTCATATGTATCGATGAAGTAGGAAAGGCAATGAGGGAGGCCTTTGCCCAGCAGTGGGACAATATAGGCTAAGGAAAATAAAAACGATGATACTGTCAGTGCTTGTTACAAATAATTTAACTAAAATGCTACCGGAAAATTGTATTTTCGATTTGAAACTTGAGGTTTTGCTACGCAAAGCAAAAGGTATATATGTATGTAAATTACTGCGCAAGAAAAAGTATAATAAGTACCAATTATTTCGCAGATTTAACTTAACATTTCCTCAACTTTATACTGGTCTTCATATTATTTTTTCCTAAATTAAAACATAATATCATATCTTACAAAAAACAAGAAATCTTAACGATGAGTTTCAAACAGGCAAACATGAAAATATTAAGGAAAATCCACCCACGTAGGAGGTACCCAAGATTTCTCGGCTCAAAGATATATTCCTCCTCGTTCCTACCTTAATTACCTCCCCTATATTATTTGCGTACACCTACCTACCAAGAATACATTATTTATGTGTGTATCTTACAGCGTGCGTGATTCAACCGAGTGCTAAGAATGAGAACACCGCAGATTAAACACAGAAAATCTTCTGCTGAGAATTTGAACAAATATTTTCACAAGTTTACTCACACACTGTTTTACGATTTAAAACTAAACTTATAGAAAAGAGGGTAAGCAGATCTGTCTGCACACCTAACAATTTGTTTACCATCAACCCGCATTCTCCAGTCATCCCGCGATCATGGCGTTTGCAACAGAGTCGACATATTGCGAGGTAAAAATCATGGAATATATTCCCGTAAGTGACAGTAAAAGTTTAAGGTTACCCTACCCACACTGACGTACCTCGCTTAAAAAAATAAAGAAGATGGTTAACGTAATTTTGCCTAACATTTTACCTCTATGATTTTTGATCACATCGTGGAGGCCCTATTCTTTGAAGGAGGGATCAAGGACGTACTGTGATCATTGTCGGAAGTACTGTACTTACTATACTTACTGTAATTACTGTACTAACTGTACTTACTGTACTTACTGTACTTACTGTACTTACTGTACTTACTGTACTTACTGTACTTACTGTACTTACTGTACTTACTGTACTTACTGTACTTACTGTACTTACTGTACTTACTGTACTTACTGTACTTACTGTACTTACTGTACTTACTGTACTTACTGTACATACTGTATTGATCAAATTAGGTTGGCAACCTAATTTGATCAATTTTTATAGCATGACAAATCACTTCTAAACTAACGAAATTGTGCAGAAGAGACAATTTCAGGATGTCTTCGTCTTCTGGCAAAAATTGTTTCCTTACCTCGAGCAAGATGGACCTCAATGCAGCGTTATTAAAAGAATAACCTGCTAGGTATATAGCATGAGATCGGGCTTGTTGATGGTTCAACTTACGGCCATTTTCAATAACTTACTGTCCGGTTTCGATAGGTTGCTATCTCTGTATGATTGACATTTTGCTAACAGACGGTTAGAAACAAAACGTCACAGAAAATCTTTTTTTGATTTTTCTATGAATCAAGTGACAGGTCGGAGACCCGGATAGGATATATGAAGCTAACTTTGTTTATACAAACCCCGATAGCTGAGAGACGTGGCATATTAACTGACCAGGGGGGTGAAACTTCCATACATTAGCTTCAAACAAAATTTTCATAGATAGTGCTGCCATCTGTGTGTTTAGGTACACCAAATTTTCAACTGTTATAACAAGAACAGCTCTGCTATTTTAGACTACCTGTTAGTGAAGTAGATAGCCTAGTGGTGACAGCGGTTGCCCTTGTGACTAATAGTTCACAAGTTCGAATCCTCAGAATTTCTTTTTGCATTTACTCGTATTTGCTTGAACAAAAACTAACAGCGCCATCTAACAGTTTGGGTACACAGTTTAAAAACGAAAACCAGAGTTATCTTGTATTATATAGTGTATTATAACTGTCAGTTAACATTATCTATGTTAACTGACAGTTATACGTAAGTAAGAAATCGGGCCTTAGATGACATCATTATCCAGCAGTCTGTTAATATCGGCACTTCTGTGCTCGACTTTATCCTGGCAGTGCGTAACAGAGGCGCCGCAATTAGCCACCTCGGGAAATTGATTGCGATGAAATAATTGTAACTCGCTACTGTTTTATAGCAGACATATCCTGAGTTAAATAGTATTGGTGGTCGCCATCACACTTTATTTAGGCAATGTTTGATTGTAAGGAAATTAGATCCTCAAGTCTTGTCGTGTTTCGGATACTAGCAATTGATTTCCGGTTGATGTTTGTGTGGTAGCTTTTATGTAGTCAAGTTATGTCTTCTGACTTTATGTAACATATGTAGACTATCTGCTAAGAATGGTGCCTTGAGCTGTTCCTCTCGCAAAGAACAAGTTAATAGACGAAGAAAGGATATATTTGGTGTTAATGACTAACCTTCAATAACGGAGAAGCACCAACATTTTTGAAACACAAATCTCTTCGGGATTTCAAAGTTCAGCAATTTTTTTTTTTGGAATCTCGGATATTCTTCTTTTCGTTTTTTCTTTTGCAGGTGTAACACAATAAGATTAAAACACCAGATGCTAGATATTTTAATCTGAGCCAGATGGCATGACCAGGCGTATACACTTCACAAATCCAGGCTAAATATCTAAGTTCATTTAAATCCATAGCGTTATGCAGTTCTAGTTAATATCTAAACGAACTGTGAACTCGAACAGACGCAGTTAATTCAAATTGCAGTAACTGTAGTACGGTATAGTACGGTAGCAACACAGTGACATACAGCATTTAAACTAAGAACAAAAATGGTCGCAATTGGTTCACACGCCCGGTCATTGGCCCACCTACATTTATTAAAGTTATTAACTTTGAAATCTATAAATAAGCTTGTTGAAGTCTTGAATCGTCATATAGTGATCTTCAACATTTTCTCTAATGAAAAACGATACTTGGTTCATTTGTTTTGGTTCGTACGAAGAGAAGGGAAAGAGCAATGACCGCTATTGCGATTATAACTAGCACTAATAGTCGTTGTTATGGTTGGAGTTGAGGATACGTGCAGTTGAGGATACGTTCTATGTGTGCATGTGTAGTGAAAGAAATGGAGCTGGTCTTTTTTGCATTTGATGAACCTTGTCAGGAGGGGTCGGGGTCTTTTGGGATTGGGGCCGCGGTCCCGGATTTCCCCTAAATATTTATATTTTGGTATTTTGGGACCACAAGAAAAAAAGGCCGCTGTTAGTAAACATTTGAAAAATGGTTTTATAAAACAAAATGGCGATGTTTAGTCCAGCACGCACCAACAGAATCATGCAGCACTAAAACAAAAGAAAAATGTGGACCACCTAACACACCACACACCACAAAAAGAACCTAGTTGGATTACTGGTTATCTTTATACCGTGGCAGCGGTAGTGGCGGTAGCACTTATTGCAGAATCTCCTCGACCGATGAACGTGCGCAGATAAACGAGGAACACTGAACACTGAGCAGTGGTACGTGCGAGGAGCAACGCGTAACGCGGGAGCTATTAGTTAACCGCATGGCGATTGAAATATACTGCGTGTAATAGGAAATGGCTGGTTTAGAAGAGATGAGGCTCATCTTTCTTATTAGGAAGGTTAGTAAATATGGGTAGAATGAATGGAAGAATTAATGGAGGTAGTAGGAGTCACATTTCTGGGTTTTGGAGGTCACTTAGGCAGTCATCATCATCATCACCTTATCGGCCTATTAATGTTCCAACTGCTGGGACAGGCCTCCTCTCTATGAGAGGGAATGGGCTATAATAATCCACCACGCGGGCCCAATGCGGATTGGTAGATGTCACATGTCTTCGAATTTATGGTTCTAGGACATGCCGGTTTCCTCACGATGTTTTCCTTCACCGTTTTGAGAGCAGCGGTGATGAAATAAATTACACAAAGTAATGCGCCTGCCTGGGTTCGAACTCACGACTTACTGAACGTTAGTCGGGGCCGCCACCACTGGGCCACCGCTGCTCTAGGCAGTCGCTCCATGTGAATTAGGTAGATACTGGCTTTCAGCTGCATCCGGATAGACTGGAAGCAGGGCCTAGACTAGTTGGGAAAAGGTTAGAAAAATGGTGAATTATGTAAAGGATTATCCTATTCCAAAGTGTCTACTTCAACTTAGATAATAATCAGTTTATTACTATTCTTACAGCATCTTAGATGACAATCCTGAAGTGTTAGATTATTGTTACGAGTTTGAAAGATCATAATCAAGATCATCTTTTTACATTTAGACTTCTTTTTTTCTATTCATGTTCATTCCAGTGTCTTCAGATCTACGACTTGAATCCTCAGATGAATTTAATTTTATTATAGCACTTGTAATGCAATTTCTTAGATGAGCAATTGCAGTAAGTACGTGTTCCTACATCGTCGAGTGCCCGCATAACATCGGAAGCGTGCAGTTTGTTAGCCACAACGATTTACTTTATTAATTTACTCAGAAGACTCGGAACTAACACAAAGGTAGGTAACATATTATTTTTTTATAAACTTAATAACAAAACAAAACAAGCAAATAATATAAAAGTGCAGTTCACACGGACATTCACAACATACAAGTTATTTTGTTAGTTTTGAACAAAACGAAACGATTACACACAATCACATCGATCGTAATAATTCAAATGTACTTAATAGTAAAACTACTTGATTGGTCTGGGTTGCAAGTTTGATGCTGTCTTTTTTAAGGGCTCTAGGAAAGCACCCACGGATATCAAATCTTTGGGATACATGTTTAGTTCACTGTCACCTACGACGCAGCATGTCTTTTTCTTCAGAAAATCTCATCAGCCGTGATCTCTTTCAGGAACTGATAATTATTGAAGGTGCCAAACTTGTGGCAAAATTCTGGTACGGTACAGCAGTGCTACTTGCACGTAGGATTCGATTAGATAATTATGACAGTTATTCTCGATAAAATGAGTTTATGAGTTTATTGCAACCGAATTTATTCGTTAGTAATAAGGGATCGAAAGTTAGCGATTTTGTCGCTATCTCTGTCGAGACTGCGCCCAGGGCCTGCAGTCTCGACAGAGATAACGACAAAATCGTTAACTTTTAGTTGCTAATTACTAACAAATAAATTCGGTTGCAATAATGATGCTTGCGAATAATGAAAGTCTTTACATCCTAGACGCGTTTCTCGTGTGAAAAATTATTGCAACCGAATTTATTCGTTAGAAATCAGCGATCGAAAGTTAGCGATTTTGTCGTTATCTCTGTCGAGACTGCCAGCCCTGGGAACCTTCTAGTTACGGAGATATTGGGTGTCCAAGTTCCAACATTTTCACAAGTTATTTTTTTGTTTTTAATACATGTTTTGAATGTAAGATTTTTACTTTAAACACCTTTACGACCTCCGTACTATGATGGAATCTGTCCATCGGCATGTTTAAGTGTGTAACATTGAGTCCTACCGAAAAACGTGAGCATCAGCAAAAAAAATATGTATAGAGAAGAGTCTTGTATTGTGGTCGGCTTCCAGTCTAACCGCTGAATACCAGTATTTTATACAGAGCTACATGGTGAAGGTTACGGAAATCCGTTGGATGCGAGTCGCACGGGACCGGTCAATGTGGCGACACTTGGGGAAGGCCTATGTCCAGCAGTGGACGTCTTTCGGTTGAAATGATGATGATGCGATAATATAGAGCAACTGCCGATCTGACCTCTACAACCCAGTTAGTACCTTACTATTGTTAATCAAACTCGAAACTATTTTGTAAGAAAATGTAGTTCTATAATCCAACATTTATGAGGATTTGCTCGTCTAGCGTAACTGTGCGCGTAACAGCGAGAGCCAGCAATTAGCCTTAATAACGTGCAACTACAAAATGTACTGCAGTAGACGGCAAGTTATAAGATTTATCAATATGTTGCGGTCAGTATGTTGTGTCATATAAGTAGTTACTTATGAGTTATTAAGACATATTTGAGCAGGAAATCAAATCAAAGATTTCCAAGGCTTGAAAATCTTAGTGGCTCGCTTACTTTAAACTCGGTTACATGACAGATCTTTTTAAGGCATATATTTGTTTTGAAAAGCAAGACTATCATCATCATCATTCACAGCCGGACTTCACCCACTGCTGGGTAGACTGCTGGCTCTTTTCTTGTAGCAATCTCCACGGTCAAGCAAAGCAAAGCGAAATATAGGATCTAATTTTTTCATATTACATTGTTTTTTGTCTTTCTCAAAAAGAAGACCAGAAGACTAAACTTAAGTGTCCTTCTGTCCGCTTCGTACGCATCGCACGCATCGCATCGATCGTAGTATTATTGACCAGATTCCGATCCGCACGATGCGGACAGGTGGACGCACTTGTGCGACCTCCTTTTTACGATCCGTTTGATGCGATGCTTTCGATGCGATGCGTACGATGCGGACGGGTACGCGCCTTTATAGTTTTGTCAGATTGAACTCGGGTTGTTCTCAATTACATTCGCCAAAATTCTTTCAGACCCCATATTCACAACGCTTCGATTCGATTTCGATTCGGTAAGTCGTATGTCTATCTCGCTCGTTTTCGTTATGCCAAAAAAGGAAGACATACGACTTGTCGAATCGAAATTAAGCTTTTCATATTTTTCCCGGACTATTGTTAAACCCTCATTCTCCAGCACGGACACTAAGTCAAATAACAGTTCCACCTAGCAATATCCATTTACAACCATCCAAAACAATATTAATACGTGAATAATAAATTAAAATTCACCTGTAGGTAATGGCCACGAATGGAGTCAAGTAGCGCCACCTGTCATGTTGTCCGGGAACTAAGCGCGCCAATGTGATAATATATTGCCGGCGTGGATCACGACTCACGCACTCGGATTTAATATCTTTGTCTGTTATGGGAGAATGTTTATGGTGCGCTTGCGCAGGGAGATTGGTTGTAGGTAGATTACCTTGTGAATCACGTTTAGTGTGCGGAAAAGTTACTACGTTTTTTTTGGAAAGTCAGTCTGACCCGCGTAGCAAAGAAAAGATAATCGAAAAAAATTTTTGTTCATCTGTCAGTGAATCGACAAAGTGACGGATGAACCGTAGAAACGAAAAAGAATCGACCAATCTTTTGATTTGTCGATTCTCTTTCGTTTCTACGGTGGTCACGCTAAGCGAGCAGAAGAACTTGGGCTTACATTGCTAAAGGAAAACCTTCAGTGCAATAAAACCGGTTGGTTCTGATGTATCAAAGTGTCCAAAATCGATGTAATGAGACATCCACCAATCTTCACCGGGCTCGTGTGCTGGAATACCGCACATTCCCTCTCAAAGATAGGACCTGCGTCAGCATTATTGTATGTTGACTATATTAGGTACGGTAGGAAAAACTGCGTAAGTATTCTTCGCTATGTGTCCAATAATTTCTAGAAACTCTTCTGCTACCGTCTATTAGTCAGTTTGCCATTACTTGTAGCCAATAAAATGCCTTCTCCATCTCTTGAATAATCTAATTCGTACCTCCTATGATAGTTAACCCAGGAAGCTGGAGGCGCGTGCGCAGGACGACTCACGCTTGACCGTCTGACATCGCTTACCTGAAACAAGATGGTATGAGATTTAAATGGTATATTCAATAGTAGCTACAACCAGGAAAAATAATTGAAAAGAAAATTATTTCGTTGGAGTACGCACGGTCGAACAAGCCATTTGGTTTACAGCTTAACCCACAAGTTACGTACTGTAAAATGTAAACCAAATAGCTTGTTCGACCGTACATCGGTCTTTTTATTCTGTCGTCAGTTTCTCGACCAGCAATTGACACCAGGAACTGGCTGTCAATATAGGAAAAGGAGAATAATGGTATACTTCCGAAACAAAACTACAAAATAGAAGTCTCAGAACCAAGAAAAACATGTTCGTTACGATTAGCTACTCGGTACTTTCGATAAATTAAAATCGGTAAACCCAAGTCAGGTAAAAAAAAAAACTGAAGGGAAACAATATTTTTCCAAGTCGTATTGCAGTCCTATTTTAATTTTTTTTTTTATTAACGAAATCAAATATGCTTAGGTACTAACAGGTTCTGCAGATTTAACACGGAAGTTCAAACCAGCTATTTTTATTTTATTTTATTTATTGGGGAAAACAAACAGTGACACATTACATTAATATAAAAAACAATAATAACAAGTATGAGTAAATGTGTCAACAAACAACATTTTCCACGGAATACATTTAAAAATACAAGCTTAACCTAGCATGCAAGTTTAGATCTACAATTAATAATAATAATTTACAATTTAAAGCTGTTTTAGTAGTTAGTGTAGTTTTAGGTTTTAGGGTATGCCCAATCAAGGCCTAGTGTTTTCAAAATATTTTTTTAGGTAGATTTCCTTTTTTTGAAAAAAAAAAAATCTACCTATTGGTCTCTCACCTACGGGGATATATATGAATACGTATGTATATGGGTGACAAGCAAAATTTAGCCACACTCTACAGGTCGCAATTATGAACCGATTGCTTTCAAACTTGGCCAAAAAATCGAAACGGTCAAAACTTAGGCTAAGTTCGTGGATGGGCGGAATTCGTCCATGGGGGGCGGCGGGGGGGCGGTTATTCTAAAATCAGTTTTTTGGCCATAACTTTTTTCCTGTGGAAAATTTTTGAACCGTTTCTCATTTTTATCATTCTGAGTATGAAT
The DNA here is from genome assembly GCA_950022955.1 of Xestia ashworthii. Classification (NCBI taxonomy): domain Eukaryota; kingdom Metazoa; phylum Arthropoda; class Insecta; order Lepidoptera; family Noctuidae; genus Xestia; species Xestia ashworthii. The sequence continues at coordinate 20,971,529 of OX465555.1, forward strand.
ACGGACATCTTTAAATTTAAACTTTTTTGATGCAACCCCAAAATTGGGGAGGGGGCTGAAAATTCCAAAATTTTTGCGAAAAAAAATCATATCTCCGAAACAGTAAACATTTTGAGCGTCGCAAATATTTTTTTTTGAAAGCAAATTGTTTACTTTAGAATTGTTACCTTCAAAGTTTAGCGATAAAACTTATAGTTTTCGAAATAAAAAATTATAACTAAACATTTGAGGGCGTTTCCATGCTAAACTCTTATGAGAGAATTTAAAAAGGGTAAACTTTCCATTACAGGACAACGATTTTGAAATCATAAATTGTTTTGTAGATTGTACACATAAGTACAACTCTTTATACAAATTTTCAATAGTCGGACGCTCCAGCACCTTCTTCGAAATCTACCTCCTCCTGCGGCTTGCCGGAGGGATTTTTAAATTCTCTAGCAGAGAGAGCAAACATGTCAACATCATTGAAAACTTTGTTATAGTTGTTGGTAAGTCGACGCAGAGGTGCCCGCAGACCTGCGTTGTTGTTACACGAGCTAACGGCAAACAGTGGTCGTGCACGCACCCCGCGACATACTGTTGTTCTAGGAACGAAGTAACTTATTTTATTGCGAATATCGAGACAATCATACACATTACTACACAAGTCAAACAAAAATACCGTCTCCAAGAAAGTGCGTCTAGATTTTAAATCAAGTAATTTATACTTTTTAAGTGAATCGTTATAGGACACAGATGTAAAAAAGCAACGGTAATGCATGGCTTTTAGAAATTTTCTTTGGATCTTTTCAATACGATCTGAGTATTTGTTGTAAAAGGGATTCCACACCGGCACTGCATATTCGAGCTGTGATCTAATAAGAGACTTATACAGATATAAATAAGTAGATAGGCGTTTAAAGTCCTTCGCGGACCTCATCACAAAACCGTACATTTGATAGGCATTATTGACTACTTTATCAATGTGGGCATCAAGGTGCAGTTTATCGTCGAGAAGAATCCCGAGATCACGTACAAGTGATACCCTTGATAATGTTGTACCATCTAAAGAATAAGGGTATCTGAGAACATTCTTATTTTTCGTGAAGCTGATACAACAGCACTTAGATATACTCAGCTGTAGTTTATTAATCTTGCTATACTCACTAAAGCGATCCAATCCTATAAATAATAAACCCTTTATTCCTCGCAATAAAATACTAAACAAATCCCAGAGACTTGCAATAGAATCTGAATTGCACCACTGACAGCTCCCTACAGGGTACAGCTTCCTACTGCTAGATGTTTAGAGATGAGCTATGATGCGCGAGCGCAGGGATTTAAGTCGACCGTCCACTACAAGCTAAGAATCCTGCGTTTGTTATATCAGTTGTCAAACAAAAACGAGTTTTCTGGAAAAAATAATTTATCACTCACACAAGCACAACGTTCAGTTTGAGCTCCTACTTCAAACATTCTAAAATTAAATTTTGAAGTCATGAAAAGTGTAAATGTTTTAAAGTCGAATTAACATCATGGAATTAAGAAAAAAGAATCAAACGTAGAGGTTTGCCACGTTAAGCGGGTTACGTTAGACTATTGGTTAAATACTAAAAGTCCATAATACATAAGGTTATGTATTACAGTTTTAAATGTGCATGCTAAACAAAGCATGGCATCACCGATAAAACACAACAAGAATATGGTTGCTTCAGCGAGTGGGTTTATTCGATTTAGCTTACATTTTCATAGTGAGTGTTGCTTAGCCATAGACTGCTATGGAGTAATGCCTTTACTGCTAGTAAATTGTGCGTAGGAGTGCTCAGAGCTGTCTCGATGTTATTGTAGGACTCTTTAGAGGAAGCTTTAAGTTAAATGAGCAGACATGAATGGATATCGTCGGTATACGAAGTATAAATCTCTGTGAGTAAAATTAAATTGGTACTTGAAGCGCCTCTTTGATTTCTACATAATTTATCTTTCCCGTTTCTAATTACTAAGAAGATGACAAAGATGAAACTGATTTTGGGTCTTAAAGATGTCATCTGCAGAATCCGTCCCACATTCATTCCATCTTTAACCTATAATTATTAATATGGAGTACTTTTGCAGACTCGTTGGTATAGTGATCGCCAGCGCCACTGCTGATCATAAGGTTCTGGGTTCGATTCCCATCAGGTTGGGCCGAGTGTGGGTTTATCCAACAGGAATTTCTCAGTACCAGCCACGGAATCTGAATTGGTGCCCGGTTGATGGCAATAGGCTCGCCCCATATTACATGGTACTTAAACATAACTGGAGAAATATGGTTGTACTATTAGGTAGGTTGAGGTGTACCTCAGGATTCCAGGCTTGATGTTGTGTTATGTATTTTACAGCCGTCTGGTGTCCGTTCTATCAAGTCCGAATCACTGCCGTAAAGTACCTATGCTCTTTAGAATATCATACAAGCTTGCAAACTAATACATAAACAACATCAAAAGAATAGTTTAATATTCCCCATAGTACCCACGGATCCTGGTACCTGGACCGTACTCATGAAAGGTCATAAAGTCTTAAACAAATAACGGTCCAAATCCAAACCACCCATTCTGCTCACCCTCATTATCTTAAGGTCGTGAACACAATGATGCATCTTGTAGTTCAGTCGACGGTCGGCAGTGTGACCCCACGACCTCTGCTTGTGTGCAAATCATATGAATTACGACCAATCTGCATTAACAGTAGAGTTGAAAATGTATAATTATTTTTGTTTAATTGTTTTATGGTTATGAGTTGTTGGATTTGTTAAAGAATCATTTTAATTTATATGTGAGTTGATTTAGTAAGTTATGTATTATAAAATGGCGGAAACATTTGAATCGTCTGGGACTGGAAATAAGCTACCGAGGAGCTTAGGTATGTCCAATTTATTGAGAGTCGTTGTAGAAACGCTATAAAACGATTTTCACTTGTTTATGACCCAAATGGTTTCATCGAATTCAAAATTCCTGTGCAAACTGTTTACAACACTTTTTGAGACAAGCCCGCCACACTATTCTCAACCACTGTAATTCCCGAAATACGGACTCAAGAATGAGGCCGCGTATCCACTATGTCGCGGTTGTGACGATTAATTTGTAGCTGGCAAAAGTCGTCGACGACAGTAATCGCGTCGTCCCATATTTGAACACCTCCATTTAAATACACAAGTCACGACTCTCAAAACTACACGATTATCTGTCGTTGAGACTAAGTGGGAACGCACCTGATACTGCTGGCCACTAGAAAAAACGCACGTATCCCGAAGAAACGACTCCATCCCTCAACGAAACTAATAAGAAAGAATAAAAGAGGCTTTCACACTTTCTAAGAAACTGATGCATGTTAATTTCCTGATAAATCGGAGTTGTTGAAACAAAGTAGATCGAGAAAAATCTCTTAAGCCAAACGAGGTCGCAGCAGACCAAAGAGAAGATGGCGGGATACCTTGGATGACTTCCTCGTTGATAGGCGAGAAGTGGCACAACATCGAGAAAAGTGGAAGAAGTGGAGAAAAGCCTCTGACCATCAACCATGACTGAGACAGAAAAACCCCAAGAAACCTTCACATACATCACCATTCCTGTCCATAATACCATTGAAAATTATAAACACTATGAACGTCTATGGTATGAATTCAAACAGTTGCCTATTCTTACAGACACCGCCGGCTTGTGTGAGATCCAAGCTTCAGTGATTGAGTAATATACAGGCTCTGTAATAAAAGCCAATTTGATATGATTTAAGACGATGCTATGCTTTAAGGATGGTATTAAAATGAGAGATCCTTGGCGTAAGGAGCCTAGTGTTTGTAGATTTTTAGTACTTACCAGGGCCTCAATTCTGCTATTACAATAGTGTCAGAATAGTTGATCATTGATTTCATAATGATCAAGTTCTGTCAAGTTTTGACAAGTTTGGTAATCTACTAATATAATGGCGTCATTAGGACTTCTCAATGAACAACCACTGACACTCCATTGAAAGAAATGTCATAGAATATTAATCTCGTACATGAAATCTGGCATGAATAAAATAATGTTCGCATTTAGTAGTAGATTTCGAAAACTATTTGTACTAATGATTTTATAATAACGATGACAATACGAAAATGCCGTTAAAACACAATTTTATTACGAGACCACCGACCGACCAATGATCGACCATAGTGAATTTAGCAGATACGAACTTTAAGCAAAATGACAATTGGATGGGAATGGAATCGTGTTGGAGTGACGAATTTATACAAATAGCAGAATTAGGCCCTTGTTCTTACACAAGTGACTAATGCAATAAAATCTTTTTGCTATTTTGCTGCCGTCCATAAGTCGTTAAAAAAAAAATGAGAATGACAAAAGAAAAAAGTGAAAAGAAGTGTCTGATGAGATGACGAAAAATAGAGGAGTATGGAAGTAGAAGACATGCTGCACCGACCACTAATAAATTGGGATAAGGGCAAGAGAATGATGATGATGTTATGTTTTTTTGCATTAAGTTGATCGTTTTAATAAAACCTTTTTTTTTTCGGATGGTAAATCATCAAATGACTCCTCCAACTCTGGGCGGAGCGGGGGGAATGTCAGACTTTTACTGACTAAAAACCATCCATGTTCCTTCCTCGCCCTTTATGTTCCGGGGCCGCGGTATCTCTTTCGAACAGTTCCGCAGCCCCGGCAGTTTTAATAAAACCTGGAACATAGATCATTCAAAACAAAACTAATTTTAACGGTAACTGAAAAAAACTCGAAATAAATACCGTTAATAGTAATAAAAATGGAATTAAATATTTAGAAAAACCCATCAAACAGTGCATTGCCTTAATATATAGCATGTTTATAACACAGGTAAATATTTAAATTAAAATGAAACGAACACAGTTGCAACAGTTTTAACAGCATTTAAAACGACATTTCAAATATAGTTCCACCGTTTACTTGACAGATAGTTTCACATGTAACGCGACGAAACTCAGTTACAGCTCCATTACTATGTTTATTACCAGTTAAACTGTTTCCTCGTTTGCATTAAAACATAATTTCCTGATCTCTTGACTCTTTGAACTTTAAATAGAATCTAGTCCTCGGTATGTTGTTTAGTTTCATTGCTTTTATGGCTATATTATCTGTGATGGATATTTTACCCGCGGTTAGTTTTTATGACAAGTAACTTGGAGCTGTTTTTATCTTTGGTGGCGCAACTTTTAGATTTTCGAAACAAAAAGAATATTTTTAGAGAATTTTAGATTCAAAGAAGAATCCACTAGAGTCCTGACCGGCTTTTATAAAACTTAAAATATTTTCATGATTTCGGTAAGTTCATTATTTTAACACCCTGTGAAGCTAGCTCTGCTTCACAGGGTGTTGCAGGGAAATAACCTTAATTAAACTACTAATTCTGTTTAACTTCGCAAAGAGCGCTAAGTGTGTATCGCGAAAGTGCACATATGGGACTGCGAATTTTAATTAAACCTTTTTTGGCAAGTGCAGAATTAATAAGCACAGGAATTTTATTTAATTAGATTGCAAATTCTACATCGCACATCGTAAAAAACAGTTTACTTTATAAAATTTACCTTTTTTTTTTTTTTTTTTTTAGGATGGGAAATTATCAAATGACTTCTCCCACTCTGGGCGGAGCGGGAGGGAGTGTCAGACTCTTACTGACTAAAACCCATCCATGTTCCTTCTTCGCCCTTTACGTTCCGGGGCCGCGGTATCTCTTTCGAACAGTCCCGCAACCCCGGCAGGCTTCGGCCCTTGCCCTTGTCCACAGGCCCGCATCTACGGTGGCCGGTAGCCACCACGTGGCCCCCGACGCCCGGTGCGTCTCCCGCGGCGGCCGGGAAGAGAGGCTCTCTCCCTCTCTTGTTCCGCCACCTCCTTCGCCAGCATGACTGCTTCGCAGAAGGAGGTGACGACTTCCCATTCCGTCTCGCTCCGGACCATGGATTGAACCAGGGCCGGACGCGAGAGGTCGCCGCCGCCGATCGCCGCTACGAGGACACGGCGGTGCTCCGCCCACGCAGGGCAGACTTCCACCGTGTGCTCCACCGTGTCCTCCGGTCGATCCTCACAGTGGATTAACGTTTATAAATTTCAGCCTTAGGTAAATTATAAAATTTACCTAAGGCTGAAATTTATAAACGTTACGTAGCACGTACTTTATCTAAATTGTTAGTTTTTGTTATATTCCTAACACTGTCGTCCAATTGTCTAACTACAAATGTCTGCATGAGACAAGAATATATTATGTCCATGTCCAAGTTAATCACGAACTATAAATCATTTATTTATACATAGAGCTTAACCCCAGTGTAATACGAATGTAAGTAATTTTCAACATTCCTCATGCATGTACCTAAACGCGAAGCCAATATTAGTGAAATGATTATCTCTTCGTGGGACCATCATACCATCATGTTGTCTAAACGCACCCGCCAGCAATACCACTTTGTACACCACACCACGTACTATAAATACCACTTCACTTCAAGTATACGTTTCTGCTGTGTGTACCTCTGGCGTCCTCCGGTCCGGTCTATGTTGTTTGGACTCCCTGGGCAAGCTAACTTTGGGATAAGTCTATACTAAATATATGATAAATGTATCTAATGGTTTGTATGTATGGAAATCTTCAGAACTACTGATCCGATCCCGAAAACTCTTTCACTAACGGGAAGTTAGGTACATTATTCGAGTGTCCATTGGCTACATTTCATCATCATCATCAGCCTATTAATGTTCCCACTGCTGGGACACAGGCCTCCTCTTTATGAGAGGGAATGGTAGATGTCACATGTCTTCGTTTTTTTTTGGTTCTAGGACATTCCGGTTTCCTCACGATGTTTTCCTTCACCGTTTTGAGAGCAGCGGTGATGAAATAAATTACACAAAGTAATCCGCCTGTCTGGGTTCGAAGTGTTCGAACCCATTTCATAATTAGCATTGGCTATATTTTAAACATTTTTTACCATGGTTGGGTTTGTTATGTACTTAATTAGAGCAATTACTTGTGACTTGGCTGGGTGATTCCATTACTTTGCATTCCCATAAAATCAATACAATTTAGGTGTATAATACGTCAGATTGACAAATTATCATCCTTTATCTACGAGTAATCTCCTAAAGATTGAGAAAAAACTATGCAAAACTATCGAGCGTGTCCGTTTTTCATGCTTAAATTCATAACCCCATGAAGTTATGGCAAGAAAAAGTCAAGGGTTAGATATTAAATAATCTTGGTTATGCAACCTAAAATCTACACTATTATACAATCCTTCAAGCGGTAGGTAGGTGGATATACAAACTATCATTACACTAAAACCGCCATCTAAAAATCCGATCTGCGTTCCATTTCTTTGTTGAAATTCACCAATCACGGCCATCGCCGGTGCCTATTAGATCCCAATGCGATAGCGGTCGGACCAACACGATTCACGATTCTCATTCCGGACTATAAACGAGAATTTTGGGAACGGAAAACCCAATTGCCTCTTTTCTGAATTCGGAATTTGGGCCTCTCGCACGGAAATACCTTTATTTCACTTGATTTGTGTAAAGCTGTACCTATTTGCTGTAGAGTTGTAATAGATTGGCGATAATTAGAGGTTTAATTAAATTATGATCAGTATTCAATAAAAGGATAAATAAACACTTGTCAATCCGTTTGTTTTCCTGAAAGCTTACTAAGATAAGCCAATAGCGAATTTATTTAGTTTATTGGCTCGATATAATAAAAAGCTGTTATTTTTTAATTAGAAAAAGACACCTTAATTTTATTTGAATAGATTCATCAAGGTAAGGCCTATTGATTTGTTAGTGACAACGGGCATGATAATCTCCTCATTTATTTTTTGTACTCTATCACAATGCTGTCATATTTGACCCAAAGGTTGACTGGTAGAGAATACCTTGTGGCATAAAGTCCGCCTACTCCACGCCAGTCTTTTACATGAAGTTTAAATAAATTAATAAATCCTGTTTGCTATATAATGCCATTCATACACTCAAGTTCTGTACTGGCAAGTGCAACCTCCTTATACCACACTAAAAAGAAAACTAAACATACTTAAAACAAAAACCAATCGCAGAATCTCTACACACTCTCAAACAAAACCGTACCACCAAACTATTCAGAGAATAAGTTCCAATCCAGAGGGCGCTGCACTCCGTCCAATGCCATCAACGTCGCACTCAATCAACTGAGTAGATGTAGATAGGTATCGCGAAACACATTAGTGTACTATGGGGCTAAGCTAAGCTCCCTGCGGTAGCCACTGGTTACTGCCGTCAAACGGTACCTATTGTGTTAATTGGAAAGCTGATATATTGTAAGTACACATACATGATACATACTTCATGCGATGACAATGTTAGTGTGTGTCTAACTTCTCAGAAATAGATTAGTGCTCCGCGGGTCATTGGCACACGTAACTTAATCGGTGTTGGTTTAAACTGTAGCAAATGAGAGAGGGTAAATAGATAAAGCCTACACGTAACAATTTATTTTCGACGATCCGAATGGCGCAGCGGTAGTGAGGCTGCCTTACGTTCTTAGAGTCCTGGGTTCGAATCCCGGTAGGAGCAAATGTTTGTGTGATGAGCATGGACATTTGTTTCCGAGTTATGGATGTTTATATGTATAATAGGTATGTATTTACAAACAAAAAAGGTACATATATGTAGTATATCAACTATCTGGTGTTCACGACACAAGCCGTGTGTTGCTTAGTGTGGCACTAGATGGCGCTGTGTGTTTAATGTCCAGCGATATATATTTATTTTTTCCAGTCATCCCGCGATCGTGGCGCTTGCAACAGGCGTCGAAATTCGGGAGCTCAGAATAATTGAAAATCACGGAATATATTCCGTAAGTGACTGTGTTAGCTTAGTTATAAACCGTGAAAGCTTAAAACAGTGTTTATTCAATCGTTTTCATCGTTCACTCCCAAACTCTTCCCTCCATTAAACATAGGTACTAATTATAGGTAACAGTAAAATCAGCTGACAATCTAACCACATACCACACTACCCTCATTCCTCAACCAGTATATTTTCCCGCAACCGTCGATAAAAACCAACCAGCCGTAGCCCGGTTCACCATAAACGAGCGGCAGACGGTACGGTTCCGCTCTTATTAAATAGCTTGATAGAGCTGCACTTGAGCTATGTAACATGAATCAGATAATTAGAAAGAAAGAAAGAAAATTTTGTAGAAAATTGTACGAAAAAAATAAACAGACAAAACTAATAATGCTAAAACGACCTCCGCTCAGCATAATGCCAGATGTCACCTGACGCTTTTCAGACGCAGCGGCTCCTGTCGCCCACGAGTGCTATACTCTCGAAAACATATGAACAAAGTCAAATGTGTGGTCATTTAAGGGTGTGTACATACTATCCTAAAGGAATTGTCTGTATTGGTATGGATACGTGATTCAGAAGGATCCTACGTATGTACGTACATGTGACTTAGGTCTATGTTCACCGAAAAGATAACGGCCTGTTTATCTAAAAACAGCTGTCACTGTGACATGTTCCCATACAAAAATGTGTTTTAAACAGATGTTTTAGGTGATGAATACAAATATTGATGGATGGAGAGGGGTAGGAAGACCGAAAGAAAAGATGGACAGATTGTGTGAGGAAAAATATATGAAAGAAAAAAGTAGAAAATGGGTGTAACTTATAACTGTGTAACACGGTATCCCTTGGTAAGACTTATTGTCAGACTTTTGGCTTCGTCTTCTGGCTAAGTTTTAGTAACAACTGCTAAACTATTCTGTTCACTAAGATAGAAATGGAGTCCTAATTCCCAATTTGTGTCTCGTTCTAATTAAATTCCTAACTGGACACTATATACACTACCTGAGGTCGTCGTCCCCAAAATGTCTGTAATGTTTTGCTAAGTAATTTAATTTGACCCTGTGTAATTACGGCCAATGACCCATGATACATTTTGGTGCAATTATCTGGTACTAGCTTCTGCCAGCGGCTTCGCCCGCGTGAAGTTTGAAATTGACCCATGGGATCTTATTACAGGGATAAAAAGTATCCTATGTGTTAATCCAGGTTATAAACTATCTGTGTGCTAAATTTGATCCAAATCTGCTCAGTAGTTTTTGCTTGAAAGAGTAACAAACATCCATACATCCATCCATCCATACATACTCACAAACTTTCGCATTTATAATATTAAAGTAGGATCATTATGCTCCTGCCGTTAATTTTTATCTTTCCGTTCATTGAGAAACAAGCCATTGAATGAATTCACGAAGATTATCTAGGTACGAAAATAATACAGATTTACATATCAATTCTCAAGATTGAACGCCTCTTTAATAAACAAGTTATCATAAGTTTACTCTGTTCAGAAATGAGAAGCGGACAGACAACGCCGCGGGCCGAAGCTAGCGCACATAAACTCAGCTGCTTGCATCTCCTACTGTGCTACGCGGGTAATTATTTAATCTTCAATCAGTCACGGAAAGCTTAAATATAGTCTGAGAGGTGTATTGTAGGAAAATCAGAAGGCTAAAGACGTGAACAGATCTTGATAAAACTGTCCTCTCTTCTGAAAAAATTAAAACGGTTTTTGTAGTGCACATATTTTAATGATGGACAAAATAAATGTTTGTTTCGATGAAACTGAAAAAAAAACATGCGGGGCAGACTGCCGACAGAAGTGAAAACTAAGTAATCTTTATCTGCTACGGGTCGTGCCCCGTGCACGCATAAGTGGTGCTACGCCATAGCGGATCGGCTACGAGTGCTACGAAGCGTTAGGTGACGGTCACAGGAATTCCATGATTTTTGTTTTCCCAAAAAGTGATCAACGTGCCTAAAGAAGTTTTCACTTTAAGAATTTTTTTCGGAAAAGTCACCATTTAATTTATGTCGACGAAAAAGGGAATTCGTTTAGTCATTGAAAAGCATTGCTTGATAAAAACTAAATAGATACTGAGGAGAAATTCAAATCAATTGAGATAAGGGCAAGAGAATTATGAATTTTCTTTTAGAAGCAGTTTATTTAACTAAACTCGTAAAAGCAGCATAGCAGTGATAGCCTAATGGTGTGTCCGTCGAACTTCCTAGTGATTGGTCTCGAGTTCGAACCCAAAGCACGCACCTCTGATTTTTCGAATTCATGAGCGTATTGTATCACTTGCTTCGGTGAAGGAAAGCGTCATGAGAAAAACCCAAGCCAAGTCAGAGGCCCATGGGTAGCATAAAAACTGACACCAGGTTCGGCACGATAAAGAAGAAGAAGACTGTGCGCAACGCGCCTCTTTTATACTTTTTATATTTTTCTGTTATGTTTTTGTTTTTATGTTTGAAGGGTGGTCTTGTCATGTTAGAAAATTATTACATGCACTCATATCCTGATCCAGCGGTTTTAATTATTTAGTCGCTAACATATTGGTCCTTCGAGCTGGATATCCAGCGTGACTCTGGGGATAACGTTGTACCTTTGATGCGAGTCGCATCGTCCGCGACATTTAAATGACTTGGCAACCAGCGCCATTCTTTGACAAAGACTAAAAACGAATATTCGTCCTAACTTCCATCCATCTGCTCATTCCAATAAGCAAGAAAGCACGTTACACTACAACGCATTTTTCAGCATTTGACGCACAATATACCCCAATAACCTTAAACCGTTAGTATTTTCAGTTACCTAACGTGCAAAGAAAAAAATAAAATACTGTGCGGTGTTACTCAGTTGCTAGTAAACCCACGCAGCTCGTAAACTGCTATACAATTGTGACCCGAATGCCTGAAACAATAATAGCACCATAGGGAAAAGTTTTCCTTTCGATACAAAATTGTTCTTGACCTTGAGTGGACTGTAAAATCTAGACTTCGGGGTGAGAATCAAATGGTAACAGGAGGCATTCTTGATTAAGATTACTATATTTTTTAATGGCAATTAATGGCTGTTCATTTTAATCTTATGACCTAGAAAAGGGAGAATCACTTTCAAAACGATTCGTATTTCGACAACGATTTTCAAGAGGACTTTTAGTGCAACATACACAGGGAGCGAACGCGGGTCGGGCGCGGGACGTGTCTGGACTATGGCGGGTGTAATGGCGTGTGTTTATATGGACGACGTGGACATCCAAAATACACCGAGAGCGTACGCGAGATGGACGGGTGTCCGGTGACGCACGGGAGCAAATGACACAGGAAACTCTCTTGTGTCGTGGGTGCGTTTACAAACATTTAAACTCACATGCACTAATAGCCAAACCCGGCACCACAACTTAGGGCCCATTAATGTTAACATTTATCCGTGGTGCTGGGCAACTGAGCCAAACCCAGTTGTAAACCTTGACGTCCCTTTGTGCCTATTGGCCTTATTTCGTTCTGTCGCCTGCTGGTATGGAGGGAAGTGGAAATTACGGTTCTTTCCTACTCCTCGGCTATACTTTTTGATTAATTTCGTTACGGTATCCAAGACAGTTAAATTCATTATCTGGGACTTCGTCGAGCTTCATTGTCTCGGCGCTTTTCTGGTGGTCGCCACTGTTGATTCTGGCTTTCAGACGTTACAGTGGTTTGGGAATAGTATGTCGGGCTTGCCCAGTAAAAAAAAAGACCAAGTCCAAGTCTTTTTTTGATTGGATTAGTTTGATTCTACATCTGATTTTATTTTACAGCTTTTAAAGATATGCCAATACTGTGACAAAGCAGTCATAACATAAATCTTCTATCGTGTCATTTACCTACATTAGCCAATTAACATCAATAACTTGGCAAAACGTAGTGAAAGTCGGAAAACCGCGGGTGTAGGCCAAGGCCAGTCGATATCATACCTACAATCGGAAATCCGGCGACCAGCCCCGATATATGACCGGACCGGATCTGACATTTGCGGTTGGCTTTAGCTCGTATAAATCCGTGATATTGGAACCGTAACTCCGGATATCGGATCAGCTATATCGGTCCGGAATTCCCGTGGCTCAGTTGGAGATGAAAGAACAAGGTAGTTAGTATTAATTGGATATTTTGGGTAAGGCTTTTTCCGAGTTGTTCTGAATTCTCTTCCTCTCCAAAAATGCTTGTTGATTCTGAGGCAGTAGGATGACTTTTCAGCTAAATAACCCCGGTCCTATTTTATTTACTGAAGACTTCAAGCACAAGTTACTTACTCGTACAGAGGCGGACTTAAGAGCGCGCATCCAAAAAGTTGGCAACGTCGCAAATAGCTGTCAAATATTTAACTGTTTTAATTCATTTTGGAAAGTTTACAAATACTTTTTTTACTTCTAAAACTGATTATTCGGTGTTATGATAATACGAGTAACTATTGCATTTCATAATTAATATTCTAGTTCGCTAGTTAGCCACATTTCTTATTTCCATTTAGTAATATTGCTAAATTAATTAAAGTAAATAGTTAACAGCTATTTGCGACGTTGACAAGTTTTTGGATGAGGCATTTTCTACCAGACAACCATTGGGTGATGCAGAGACAAGCAGTGGTAGGTAGGTGTCATATCTGAAAATCCTTTATTTTTTTTTTTACTTACTTATTTCAACGTAAATTTTGGATTGACACTTTTTCTAATTTATAAATGACCTGCTCACACTAATCTAGTCTGTAAAACTTAAACAGTTGACTGGTTCTTCTGCACCACATTGTCCTACGGCCAGATCAACCCAAGCGTACACGACAACCTTAAGGCGATGGTCAAGAGAATTAATTGCCGCGGTAAATAATGCTCAACGGCCATTCAGGTGTGTTAGCATCGGTATTTCCTTGTGTCAGCCATTTTCTCGGCAATTAAAGATGAAAGCTATCAATATTGGAGACATTTGACGTGTTATGAGTTTCCCGTTGTGGCGTAAGGCTTTTGTAGCGATGGTGGGTAATGGAAGGCTTTACGTCGTGCTTGAATTGCGGTTATGTTTAGGACGTAAAAGGCTTCAAAAAGTACTTTTGTTGTTACACACGACTCATGAGTAATGGTTTCGTCTTTCCTTCAAAATTAAGAAAAAAATACAAACATTGCGGCTAAACAAGTAACAATCGCTTTGTAAATGTTTCATATTTGTAATAATTTTATAATAACTTAACTAACTCGACTCGACTCTTCATATCGCTGAGGTACTTTTTTATCTAGATCCTCGGGCAAGTTTGAAACAAGTTAGCCAGTTCCAATACGTGCACAAGCTCTTGAAGAATAAAGTCTGTATTTCAATAAAAGTGAAATTGCTGTTGTTTATCTGCGTTGTTTGTTTTGGAGATTGCAGATCTATGAAATGTCAAGTGTCGCAGAATTTATCCCCTGTATTACCCCGAATACGCAAGAATTTTCCTAGAAATTCAGCTTTCCCTTCCAACGCTTTTAGTGTAAACACACCGAATTGATTAATAACTGTGGCGAGGACATAATCCAAAGTGCAGACACTTGCTACGATACCAATAAAATAGGGTAGCCATATAAAGCAGCGAATATATTGGGACAAACTTTTAAATCAATAGGAAGTCGAAAACACGTAACAAAAACTTCTTGCTACGTTTTTTCTCATTCTTTAGTTGGAGATTTTAATTGGCACTTTGGTTCACAAGAAACAACCTCAATTTCTGACTTATTACTACAAAAGATAAGGAAAAATTCGCAAAAGAGAGCGGATAAAGAAATTATTTTGGGAAGAAAGTCTCGCACGCTCGGCACGTGTTTTTCGATTTTTTTTAAGGGAAAAACTTGAGACAAATGGTTACGGATAACACTGAGAGGGTTACATTTGATCAATTGATATTTATAGATAAAGCACTTATTTTATTTATTGTAATTGACATCGGCGTAAATGAAGTAAGAAGGTTTTATTTGTTTTCGAAAAATTAACAGCACTTGTTTCTTTCTTTGACTTCTTACATTAATATGATGTCTAAATTTTCAAAAGATTCTAGAATTCTAGGTTATTATGGCTTTTTATTTCCAAATCATAAAAAAATGTTTTCCCCGAACAGTTCTATGAAAGAGTTCTTTTCATCACGATTTTTTGCTTCTAATTCTTCGGATTCATTCCGAACTTTAATACTGCAACTTCTCTTAGTTTTCCCAGTTCTTGATGAAAGTGATTTCGTTGTAGATTTAATGAAGGCTGGCTTACAAAAGTCGAAGTAAGCACAAACTGCAGATATAGAGTGAACTAGTTTCTGAATTGATTTTACGACAGTTGTAATATTTTATGCTTTGCGATCTGGGCTTTATGACGTAATATCAATAAACGTTTATTGATGTTGCGAAGTTGCGACTTACGAGAATACATGTGATGTGCTTGCGGAAAGAGGGACGACGCTGATAAAAGTAAATGGATATGACCACATGAGTGTAACATTCATATTATTATTGTAGTGGTCCTCTGGTCAATTTTGCCCAAACTGTGACAAACCGATATGTGTTTCCATCTCTGTCCGGCATTTGAAGTTTTGCCAATAGGTCGATAGTGACAGGATTAACGCACGGCAATAGCTGGTACGAGCTACATATTTAACCTTGAAAGATCACAGTCGAAGACACTCTTCATTCTAATCTTCATCTCAAGTAAATAACTTAGTAACAAACAGAGTAAATAAAGCACTCTTAGAGTTCAAAGTACCTCACATTACTTTTCAAGGACCAGATTCCTCCGTCCTTGAACTCCAAGGATCCTGTAACCAGCCTTGCCCTTATAAAGCTGACGAAGGTCACCGACATCAAACACCGTTCCTTCAGCATAACGTGTCAGCTGAGCATAAAGCGCACTTATGAGCACGCTAACTGTCGTCTGGCCCCTTGACCGATACTCCGCATGTCGGGCGTTTCTTGCGAGTTCGAGATTGTGGTTTAAGGAAGGGGAGGGAGCGGTTGAGGGAGATAGTTTGAGAAATTTTAGTGTAACAAGAGGTATGCATAAACTAAAATGCTTTACCATCATCTGGCTAGCCATTTTCCAACTATGTTGGGGTCGGCTTCCAGTCTATCCGGATGCAGCTGATTACCAGTATTTTACATAAAATGACTGCCTATCTGACCTCCAAAACCCAGTTAGTACGGGGGAATACGATACCTCTTGGTAAGACTGGTTGTCAGACTTTATGGGCCACTGACTACCTGTAACGACTTTCAAAGATCTACAAATAACAGCCGGGACCAACGGCTTAACGTGTATTTCGAGGCACGTAGCAAACTCGGTATGTACTGGGTGGTCACCCATCCACAGACCAAAGTAGGCAAGCACGGCTTAACTTAAAGATCGACCCGAACGACTGTTATTATTTTGCCACGAGCGCATAACTAGCACGCTTTATCTTATTAGAAAATAAGATAAAGCGATAACTTATTAAATAATAAACTATGTAGTAGCTATTAACCACCACCTGCTGCAATTATTAGTAGGTCTGCATCGTATATTCTTAATGCTTCGACCACATTTTCATCTTGCAAAATCATACTATATTGGTTTTTATTTTCAGCATAATAACGTAACTTGCACGTTATCAGAATGCAATTATTCCCATTTCTTAAGCCTTCGAATAGATTTATATGCAGCGTGTCTGGTTTTCCGAATTTGTAGAGAGCAGACACATGATGCTTTGGAAAGTCAATTTGTTGGCGACAGATCTGGCAACCCCGTTGCTAGCGGTTTGCGATTGTTGGTCGGCTAGCGACGGGGCGGCTTACGTGTCTTTTCTTTTGCTATTTTTTTATATCCAATTGCAACTTATAACAGTCTTTGATTTGGTGCCTAACACAATTGGGTAGCTGAATTTCATTCATCTGAACCTCCAGGACGATGCTAAATACGGAAATGTTTATCCCGCTGTTAGCTTCCATCTTAAGCCCACAATCATTACGGCGCAACTTTTTGCGAGCTGTCGCCTCGTACGGTAATTCAGTTATGCCTGTGACTTCATTGATTGAAGCCTCCTCGCGTTTACCGGTCACTGGGGAGCAACTGTTCATACCGGCCTCCTTGCGGTAATTGATTACCGCTGATTGAACTGAACCGAATTATTCTCTAGAGAAATAATTACTTGATTATAGGCACTTAAGTGGTAATGTGTTAAGATGAATGGATGATAGCAGAATGGAAACTTTAATTCTACTAAGACGAATTTGTTCTGTTTTCAGAGTTCATTTGTCGGTATAATTTATGTGGGCTTCAAATGAATTACGTTCGTTGTCATCTGATATCATTTCAAAAATCCTTTCTAGTTGTATTTTTAGTTGTAGGCGGAGGGTGACGCAATTATATTCAAAGTTAGGCCTCATTTTTTTGTACTGAATGAAACGCTCTAACAAAATAATAGGCTGATAAAAAAAGAGAATAAACCCGAGGGAAACAAGAAAAAAAGCGTTTTTCAGCCTCCAAAACCACTAGTACAAAGTAGTGTGCTGTACAGTGGTTCCCTCATATAGGATAACACGTATGTGGCTTAGAATCGCGCCTTCCCAAGGACCTTTGACAAAGTAATGACGGAGCGCAGACAAAGGGCCCAGACCCTCCCCCTCCCTTCGAGGTACTTGTCACACTCCCCTCTGAAGGGTGGCACAGCCTAGGGGCCAGGGTATCTATGGCTTGAGAGGATAAAGCCCTGTTTGAAGTACGATTCTTAAAAGGATTTTTATATTTTTGCTTCAAGTGCTTCTTTGTTCAATGTTATTAACTAACTGTTGAGGTTTTTGTTCAGTGGACGCAAAATTTTCCTATTTTGTTTGAATGCTGTTTCTCTCAGAATTTACCAGTCTCACCAGAATGGTCCATTCAAAAAAATGGCCTATACAATACTGTCTTAACAAGCTTTCACAAACAGGAAAGTTTTAAAGTTTAGTTGCGTTTTCCAGTTCACAGCGTATACATGAGTTTATGAAGGGTTAATTTAATTCATAAGGGACTACCAGCTAACTAGCAAGTTTGCCGAAGGAAACTAAACAATAATAAATACATTAGTTTCAGAAAAAAAACTTTTCACATAAAAAACATTCTGTCTCAAAAGCACCCACAATTACAGTCACCCTACAAATGCAAGTGCCACCCGCCATTACAGATCGCACGTTTTGATTCGCCCGTGTTCTCGACGTGACGAGACTGGCTCAAGTGAGGCCCGCGGCGTGGTAACCCTACTGTAGGTTACCTACGATGTTTTATGTGAATAACGTACCGGTTAGGTAACCCACTGCTCACTGGATTGTGGGATTATGAAATTTGTTATATATTGAGGGAAATTGCAGTAGTAGGATTTGGTAGTGTCGGTGATGACCTTAAGTACTTATTTGGATAATGTAGAACATCTAGGTGCGTAGTTCACGCTACCGGCGTGCGAGTATAACACAGATAGATAGCTTCGTGTCCCTCTATGTTTTATAACCAGATCACCAGATGAATGAACATCAACGAAATAAAATAAGTTTGTTAGGAACGTTCTATTGTTTCTTTCTTTCCGTTGAAAAACAGGCAGTAAGTCTAACTATGTATGTAAAATCAATGGAATACTTAAAACTATCGTTTGGTATAACTTAGGTTAGGGGTCATAATCATCTGCCTAGCCTTTTCCCAACTATGTTGGGGTCGACTTCCAGTCTAACCGGATGCAGCTGAATACCAGTATTTTACATAGAGCGACTGCCTATCTGACCTCCAAAACCCAGTTAAATTTTGGTAATACGATACCACTTGGTAAGACTGGTTGTCAGACTTTGACTTAGGTTAGGGGTAAAGTATTGAAATCCTCCTGTGTTATAAGTACCTAAGTACTATGCAAGACGATTTAAGTGGTGTCAACTGTCAAGGAGCTGTGTATGATGATGATGATGATGATAGGATAACCTCACCGGCCATTTCTAGTGCATGACTAGAAATGGCAATTGAAGAGCTGGATTGCTAGGGGCCATCCATTAATCACGTGATGTTTTTTTAGCATTTTTTAACATCCCTTGGTGATACGTGGTGTGGTTAAAGACTAACCCCCCCCCCCAGGCCAAAATAACGTGTATTTTTTACCCTACAAAGAATTTTAAAAAATACAGTAGAGCGCAGCGACTTCGTTCGTTGCCTGACAACGGCGAGGCAAGCTCACACTACACGCCGCTTTTCGGTTAAGAAATCACGCGTTTGACGAAAAAATAAATACACAGTGATATCTTACTACTCCCCCCTTGTGATATTTCGTGATTTTTTGCCAAACCCCTCCCCGCCCCCCCCTTCGAGCCTCACGTGATTAATACAATACAATACAATTCCTTTATTTCAGGCAAGACGCCCATACAACAGACACAATTCAAAAACTAGAAATATACAAATTTCATAATAACAACAGCAAAATAACAAATTACATAACATTACAATGAGTGAAAATTAAAATGGAAATAAGTTAAAAATTGAAATAAATCGAATTTAAATAAATAAAATCAAAAGAACATTAAGTATCATTATACTAATTAAAGTGGCACTTAAATAAAATAAATTAAAAATGAATAAAATTAAAAATAATTAAAAAATATGGACGGCTCCTAGAGTAATTTCCGATTGAAAATGAAAATTAAGTTCTCTAAATCTGAATCTCACATACATATTCATAATATAAAATTATGACCAAGTATTTTATACGACACAAACCATAAATAAAATTGTAAATTATTTCTATGATCTCGCGTCCGCTGCATAAACAAGTGAGAAATAGATTCTCTTTGCAATCAGAATAAATGGCTCCACTTGCTTGAATTATTAGAAAATGCCGCCGGCTTTTGACATTTTAGTATTACTTCTGTTTTACTGTCAGGAGGTAATAATAAATAGATGCGGGTTTTAAAATTAAGAGCCAGCTTTGTAATATTGATTAACTTTTTATACTTATTGGTGGTAACTGTTCCGTTGGTACAGCGGTTGCTATTGTGACTGCTGTGCATGAGGTCCTGGGTTCGATTCCCAGGTCGGACAAAGTGTTATTGGGTTTTTCGGTTATTAATTTCTCAGTGGCAGCCACGGAGTTTGAATTTGTGGCAGGTAGATGGTAATGGGCTCACCCATATTACATGGTCCGACTTAAACATAGCTAGCGTAATGCACCCAGTAGTAAACGTTCACGGTTCACCTCTACCAGTAACAAAAGCACGCAATATTCAACTCTCTGCTTAGCGTTGAAGGTTGAAGCTTGAAATTCCAATAGTGCTATAATATTTTGGCATTAATTGAGTTAGGTGTACACATTGAAACGGAGAATTTGAAGAATTAAGTTGGGAAGAGATTTGCAATGTTGCAACAAGTTATTTGCGATTTATTCGAAACGTTTCGTCGAAATTCTAAGGCTTATTTAGAGCTGGGTTGCGGTCCTATTCGAAAGAGATACCGCGGCCCCTGAACGTAAAGGGCGAGGAAGGAACGTGGATGGGTTTTAGTCAGTAAAAGTCTGACACTCCCTCCCGCTCCGCCCAGAGTGGGAGAAGTCATTTGATGATTTCCCATCGTAAAAAAAAAAACAAAAAAAGGCTTATTTAATTTAGAGCTTCGTAAATTATTTTAAGTTTTGCTATTCAGAAATGTAGGAGCTTTTGCCTGAAACTAATTTATAAAACGGATTTTATTAGAGAAAAGCTAACCCAGTAAATAGATTGAGTGGATTGTTTGAATCCTAGACAGATGTTAGGATTGGAATGTAATAAAACGTCACCCATCCACGAGCAACCTCGGTAAGCCTTACTTTACCTAAACATCTACCTGTGCGGCTGGTATTACCTATTAAGCCACGGCCTCTTCAAAGAAAACCATCATCATCTGCCTATTAGCAACATGTTGCTAGAACCATGTTGGGGTCGGTATTTATACCTACCAGTATTTTTACATGGAGCGATTGCCTATCTGACCTCCACAACTCTACAACAACTGACCCGGGTAATACGATACCCCTTGGTAAGACTGGTTATCAGACTTTTTAGGCCACAGACTACCTGTAACGACTGTCAAAGATCTACAAATGACAGCCGAGACCAACGAGGCACGGTGGAAACTCGATACGTAAGATACAGACCAACAGTAGGGCAGGCAGCACGGCGTAACCTAAGGATCGAAGAAAATACGGATATTAAATCATTAAGAGAGAACTACCAGGTAATACTTATAAGTTTACGCAGTAATGGCCTACCTGTCAATTATTTCTAATTTATTTAAACTCATTGCACAAATTAGAACCATGGTAATTGGTGTAAGACTAGGGCAGCGCGGATAGTGGATTGGTGTCATCTTAAGGAATTTCATGCAATTAGTTGACAACTGTAACTCATTTAGATTTGTCATAGAAAGTGTTGCAGTTTAACCTAATTAGGTAAATTCTCAGTGAACATGGTAACATTAATTTGTTGATTAAATGAGAATCAATCCTTATTTGGCACTAGCGGTCGTCACGCGGTTTCACCCGCAGAGTGGTCATTCCCGTGGAAGTACGGGGATACTCGTAGCCTATGTTACGCACTGATAATGTAGCTATCCATTACTGAAAGAACTTTTCAAATCGGTCCAGTAGTTTTTAAGTTTATTCGTTACATACAAAAGTACAAATATTTCCTGTTTGTAATACTAGTATACAATATATACATATATTATTAGTATAGAAGTACTAGCTGACCCGCGCAACTTCGTCTGCGTCACTTAGAGACATTATGCAATATTGCTCACCCCCGCAACTTATTAGCGTGATAATATAGCCTATGTTCTTCTAAAGTTTGAAATATGTCGCCTCGTCAAATTTCATTTCGATCCAATGAGCCGTTTAGTCGTGAAAAGATAGCAAACAGGTACTCATATGTTTCTACTAGCCAAATCCGTTCATTTGATACCCATATTGAGTGAGTTGTGATAAAAAATGTAAATCACCATTTTGTTGTGGAGGCCATCTTGGATTTGAAATTTATTATAGCGTATATGTGAGAACTGGCCATCCAGTATCAATAGACACTGCATTGTCGTTTTAATTTCGTACCTTAGTTACCATATAACAAGTGTGTCAAGATAAATAAATCTTTTCGGTCATACGTATATTTTAATGAATTAATCCTCACAATTGGTAGCAGAGCGTGGTTTATTCTGCAAATATGAAAAATGGCATCCACGAGTTATCGTAATATAGAACTGTTGACCAAGACAAATTATGACACTTGGTGTTTGCAAGCACAAGCGGTCCTAATAAAAAATGATTATTGGGATATCGTAAGCGGCGAGAAAAAGTTACCACCAGCTTCGGATGGGGCGGCGAGATCGGCGTTCAACAAAGAGGATTTGAAGGCAAGAGCTGAAATCTTACTTTTATTGTCACCGTCTGAATTAAAACAAATTAAACTCTGCGCGACATCTAAAGCTGTATGGGAAAAATTAAAAGCTACTTATCAAAGCACAGGGCCTGCAAGAAAAGCCACATTATTAAAACAGTTGGTTCTAAAGCGAATGACTACAGGAGAAGATATACATGACCACATAAATAATTTCATGGACATCGTGGACAAACTCGCAGATATGGATATAAAAGTACCTCCAGAACTGCTTAGCATAATGCTTCTCTACAGTTTGCCAACAACATTTGAAAACTTTAGAATAGCTATCGAATCTCGAGACTCCCTGCCTAATCCTGAGAATCTAAAAATAAAGATTCTGGAGGAATACCAAGCAAGGAGTGGAAATGATCAGCCTGAAAGCTCAGAAGCATACCAAATCAAGAAAAACAGGACAAGATTGTACTGCAAGAGCTGTAAAAAGAAAGGCCACACTATCGAGACATGTTGGGGCAAGAAGAAAAATACAAATGAAAAAGAGGACAGAAGCAAATACAATTTTAACGTTTGTCTGAGCACCGTAAATTCAGACGCTGATAAAACTGTCTGGTGTCTAGATAGCGGATGCTCATCACACATGTGCGGTGACGAATCGATGTTTTCTACCATGATCCCTGAAAATGGCACCCTAAAATTGGCGTCAGAGAAATATACCAGTAGAATTCAAGGCAAAGGAAGAGTTACAATCAGTACCAATAAACATGGCTACAATTTCAATGACACCCTATATGTTCCTGATATATCAGTAAACCTTTTATCCGTCGCCAAGATAACGGACAAAGGTAATACGGTACTTTTTGAAAAAGAGAAAGCCCATATCGTAGAAAAAACCGGCAAAACGATACTGACTGCTCGAAAAAGAGATGGACTCTACTACTTTGAATCTGGATGTAAAGCGACTGCAAACTACACACCGAAAAAGGACAGTAACATTATGGAATGGCATCGCAAACTTGGCCACATAAACGAAATAGATTTAAAGAAAATGGCTAAGGATAATCTTATGTATGGTTTAAATTTAAATAACGAAGACATGGAAACATGTGAGACCTGCATCAAAGGCAAATTGTCCAGGTTACCGTTCGTAAGACATGATGATTTATACACAATCGATAACCTGGAAATAATCCATAGCGACGTTTGTGGACCTTTTGAATGTGACACACTAGCAGGATCAAAGTACTATGTTACTTTCACAGACGACTTTAGTCGCTATTGTCATATCTATTTCATTAAAAGAAAGAGTGATGTATTCAACGTTTTCAAAGAATACAAAAATGAAGTTGAGACGTTCCATAACAAGAAGATAAAGAACCTGCAGACGGACAATGGCACAGAATACCGAAACAAGGAGTTCGATGACTTTCTCAAATCGCATGGCATCAAAAGGAGATTGACCACAGTTTACACCCCTCAACAAAATGGGATTAGCGAGAGGAAGAACAGATCCTTACTAGATAAAGCCAGATGTCTGTTAATCGAGGCCAAGGCACCTAAAAAGCTCTGGGCGGAAGCGGTAGCAACCGCAAACTACCTTATTAACCGTAGCCCTTCTAAAGCACTAAATGGCGAAACTCCGTTCAAGAAATGGCTAGGCCGAACACCATGTGGACATCATCTTTACGTGTATGGCAGGAAGACCTTTGTTTTGAAAAAGAACAAGCGAGGCAAACTGACCCAGAATGCCAAAGAAGGCGTATTTATGGGGTACTCAATGACCTCAAAGGCTTACAGAGTGTACATACCCGAAGACGATGATGTCGTGATAAGCAGGGACATAAAAGTCATAGACAAAATGTATTTCGAAAATGACAGTCAAAACTATGATAAACTTATTAAAGAAAAGGAACACTCTCGAATACCTGAAAACAAAAACAATGATAAAAGGGTACAACAAGTAGAAATTGAAATAACAGATAATAAAAAAGACAATATGTTACAAAATTTCAATGAGCAAGAAGATGAAGTTTCTTCCGTAGAAGAAATAGAATTTTACGATGACGCATCAGAAGTTGTAGAAATACCTGAAAATGGGAGGCCGCAAAGAGAGAGGCGTCCACCCACGTGGACCAGAGATTTTATACTGGACCAGACTGAAGAAAATCACCTACTCTCAGAGATATCCTATATATCCGATGGAAATGAAGATGATGAATACTGGCATGATGCTATAAAAGCCGAGATTAAAGCACATGTTAAGAATGGAACCTGGAAAATAGGAAAGAAGAACAGTGACAATCATGAAAGAAGTGGACTACAAAATGGTTCTAAAAAACAAAATAGGACCTGACAACAGTATCACAAAGAAAGCAAGACTTGTAGCACGGGGCTTCACTCAGCGACCAGGCGTTGACTACAACGAAACATACGCTCCTGTAGCTAAACTGAGTTCGATAAGATCTGTTGTTGGAATAGCCATGGAAGAAGGTTTAAAGTTGAACCAGATGGACGTTACAACGGCGTACCTGAATGGTGAACTAGAAGAAAAGATAGTCATGAAATATCCTGACTATTTAGAAGAATATCTGACTGAAATCATGGTTGATGAAAGCAAACAAGAAAATTTAACTTTGTACAACAAAACAAAGACTATGCTGAATGACATAAAAAACAATCGAAAAGGGAAAGTTTGTCATCTCATAAAAGCCTTATACGGACTCAAACAGGCAGGGAGGCAATGGTACAAGAAACTCGACACAGAGTTAAAGAACATAGGTTTCAAAGCATCAGAAGCTGACCCATGTCTATACTTACTAGAGAAAAGAGGAGTTAAAGTCATAATAGTTATCTATGTCGACGATTTATTAGTTGCCTATTCGTGTCCTAGAAAGCTCCAAGAAATAAAAGACCTGTTAAATACGAAATTTGAGTTAAAAGACTTAGGAACGCCAAAGCGACTTATAGGGATAGACGTTATTTATATGAGAGATGCAATCAAACTAAACCAGGAGAAGTTCATCGAAGACACTCTTAAAAAATTCAAAATGGAAGATTGCAAGTCCACGTCTACACCCATAGAACCAGGTCTCAAACTAGAAAAAGAAGGAAGAGATGAACGGAACGATCTACCCTACAAAAATTTAATTGGCACACTCATGTATCTGGCAGTGGCAACTCGGCCTGATATAATGTTTGCCATTAGCTATCTCTCTCAATTCAATGATTGTTACGGAGAAGAGCATTTCAAATGTGCAAAAAGAGTGCTGCGATACTTAAAGGGTACAAAAAGCGTTGGTCTTATATTCAGAAAAACTGGCGAAGATTTACATGGCATGGCTGACGCAGATTGGGGCGCATGCAAACTAGACCGAAAGTCTTTTTCGGGCTGCTGTTATAAATATGCTGGAACGGCTATAAGCTGGATATCGAAGAAGCAAAAGTCTGTGGCGCTATCGACTGCCGAAGCGGAATATATCGCCTTGACTGAAGCTGCAAAAGAGGCCATTCACTTGAAAAAATTATTCAAAAATCTTGGGGTCAACTACGAAAGCATAGTCATATCAAACGACAACCAAGCTGCCCTCAAGTTAAGTCAGAACACAATGGTCACTCCCAAGTCCAAGCACATTGACCTGAAAATGCATTTCATACGAAATTGCATAATGGACGGAGTGATACAGGTCAAGTATCTGCGAACCGAAGATATGGAGGCAGATATCTTAACCAAAGCCTTAGCCGGCCCGCGGCTGTTGAAATTGCGGAGCGGTTTAGGAGTTTCCTGAACTCCTGATTACCACGACGATGCCGTGAAGAGGAGTGTGAGAACTGGCCATCCAGTATCAATAGACACTGCATTGTCGTTTTAATTTCGTACCTTAGTTACCATATAACAAGTGTGTCAAGATAAATAAATCTTTTCGGTCATACGTATATTTTAATGAATTAATCCTCACAGTATAGTATTCTACTAATCAAGCCCTTTCATTTGATACCCATATTGAGGGATTTGTTGAATAAATATGTTATCCGCCATTTTGTAGCGGCGGCCATCTTGGACTGATTTTTATCAAACATAGCTAAGAACACTCTAGACTAATTCACCTTTCAAACAAAATAATCAAAATCGACTAATCCGTTCGAGAGCTACGATGCCACAGACACACACACACACACACACACACACAGAGACACGTCAAACTTATAACACCCCGTCGTTTTTGCGTCGGGGGTTAAAAAGAAGCATCTGTCCGTGGTGTCTTGTCTGTCTCTATGGTTTCTCCCTACCCCAATAGACGTGAGTTTATGTATGTATATGCCTGCATCATCACCATCATCATCATCATCATCATCACTCACTGCTGAGTATATATAGGCGTCTCATTGCTAGTGCCAAACTCCACATTCTTGTTGTTTTTGCCCTAACACTAATTCTTAAAACAAAGGTAACAGAACTTTAGCAATTAAAACAAGAAATTAAACAAAATTTTGATGTAAGTATAGGTATTAGCAATTTACGCTTTAGGTACCTATAAAAAGCTTGTTTCATGAGAACTTTAGTAAATAACTCGTGCTTATTAGGCAGCTCACGCAACTTCGTCTGCGTCACATAAGAGAGAAAAAACCGACTTTACACAAAAAAGTGAAAAATAACTTTAGCTTCAGAAGTCGGTGACCTTTATTTGATTGATTTAGTTTTTTTGTCACCGACTTCTGAAGCTAAAGTTATTTTTCACTTTTTTGTGTGAAGTCGGTTTTATTTTTTGCAAAAAAGTTTTTATTTTTCACTTTTTAGTGGTTCACATGTGCATACCCTTTCACAGCGTACCAGCGTGATTTTTTGTTATGAACTGGTGTAAACAATAGACAGACATGAGATTTCAGCAATCCCAGTAAGAGACACACATTTGCTACATTTAATGAGGAGTTCCGTTGCCTTTCTCCGAAGTTTTTCATCTAATCTTTACCAAATTTAAGGCGACTACACGAGCTAAACGCGAGTTTTATAATTACTAAAAGTATATGATTCACTGCTATAAACAAGACCAGAAAAATATATGATATTCTTCGGGATATATGCTAGCATGATACTGTTTTGAAAACATAATACAATTAATTTGGCTCGATAAAAAGAAATCACGAACTTACCTCTAAAAATATCTTTCAAACAATAGAAAACATACTAATATGCATGCGATCATTCTGATTTTTTGGCAAATAATTCTACAAGCAATATATTAGCATGATACTGTTTTAGTTTTTTAATCCAATCAACAGTTTTTTGGAAATCGATCAAAACCACTCATTTCGCGCTATTTGGCCCGCAGTGGCTGACGTAACAACCACTTTGTAGTGCAAGCTGATTAGAACTTTATTCTAACAGCATTTCAAACGAAGTTTGAACCACCACAAATAGAGTTGCTAATTTAGCTCGTATAGGCGCCTTAAATGGGATCACTCCGAGAAAGTAGTCTTTCTAAAACTACCCAAATCGCTCCTGGTGTGCCTATAAAATTTGAAAAGTTCCCTCTATTTCTCCAGGATCCCATTATCAGGATCCTGACTTGATGATTATGGGACCTTCTGGGAAGTATACCCTTTCAAACAATTAAAAAACAAATTCGGTCCAGTCATCTTCGAGTAATCGGGGAACATTGAATTGAGAACCTTCTCCTTTTTGAAGTCGGTTAATAACGACGTTATTGTACGTGACCCAAATATCCGGATAGCCTTTAAAAGATTTGGCAGAGTATCGTTAATTTGCTTCTAAGAATTGAAGAGCTCCGTTCCTTTGTCATGGATCCCATAATCAGAACCTAACCAAATTCTCATCAAACTACCCTTGAAGTACCCTTGCCAATAAAATAAAAAAAACAATACATGTCAAGGAGGCTTATCCCCAATAAATGGAACTTAATACACCCAGTCGAAAGTTCTGAGGTAACAAACACTGTCGAAATCTGGGAATATTGTACACATCTGCGTACCCCCTCAGAGCATACAGGCGTGATGTTACGTCATGATGCTGTATAAACAATAAACATTCAAGCGATTGCAGCAGTTACTGCAGATTTGCCGTGTATTTTTGAAGAGTTCCATTGTATATCTCCGAAGATCCGGATCAGATCTTCAGCAAATTAAAATATAACCACACGGGAAGCACCAGCTTTCAAATTAAAAAAGAGTCATCAAACTCGGTTCACCCAGTCGAAAGTACTGAGGTAACAAACACTGTCGAAATCTGGGTGTACTGTACACATCTGCGTACCCCCTCAGAGCATACAGGCGTGATATTACGTCATGATGTTGTATAAACAATAAACCTACAAGCGATAACAGCAATCACTGCAGATTTGCCGTACATTTTTGAGGAGTTCCATTGTATATCTCCGAAGACCAGCATCAGATCTTCAGCAAATTAAAATGGGACCACATGGGAAGCACCAGCTTTCAAATAAAAAAAGAATCATCAAAATCGGTTCACTCAGTCGAAAGTTATGAGGTAACAAACACAAAAAAAAAAAAAAAAAAAACATACAGACGAATTGATAACCTCCTCTTTTTGGAAGTCGGTTAAAAAGCTCAGAAAAGGAATACATTTTCCCCGCTTTTGCAACATTTTTCATTTATGTACCGCTCTTATTGGTCGTAGTGTGATGTTATATAGCCTATTAACTAACTGCCGGTAACTGCCGTTAACCTTCTCCAATAAATGGACTATCCAGCACATTTTTGTTTCATTTCTATCCAGAAGTTCCTGAGCATTAGCGCGTTCAATCAAACAAACAAACTCTTCAGCTTTATATACATATTAGCACATATATTTCAGTAGTCAAATTCATGAACTTCGTTTAGTGCTCACAGCCTTTTTAAAGAAATTTCTAAACGCTTAATTGACACTTCCCGTGACCCTAGGGCTGGCCTTTACCTTGGCCAAAGGCTTAGCGTTGCCATACAGCGCGGTAACGCCGCCAGTCTCCTGGGGACTTTACCAGTTGACAGCGTTGAGGAGGAGTTTTTTGACGCCATTTTTTAAGTTTAAATAGTTTAAGTTAGTTTAGTTTATTTTAATTTATAATTATCTGTAATCCAATAAAAATAAATCCTACTTTTGAACTTCGTATTAATCCAATGCGAGCTAACTTCATCTACCTTTTCTGGAACCACCATCAACTGTCCTTATGTTAAACGCGGTTAGTTAATTTATGCCTATATTTATTACAGTTAACTGCCGAAACATCGCCATTGTCGAATGTTGTAGACCTTTGTAATAGTCAATTAATGACAGCGTGAATTAGGAATACTGATAGTTTGAGATAACGATATTGTAATGACATGATATAAGTACATACACGTGTTAATTTGCATCTGATGGAGTTGATTTATTGCTGATAGCCAATTAGGAACTATTGATTATCACAGCAGGTACCTAGGTAAAGTTAAATGCTTAACCGACTTCAAAAAAGGGAGGAGGTTCTAACTTTGACTGTTTTTTTGAACAAAAAACAAATCGAACAAAGGTCACTGACTTCAGAAGCTCAGTTTTTTTTTTTATTTTAAATTATTTCACCTGTTATTTTATGCTGTTCTTGTTATTCAAAACATTACCTTCCTTTTACCTCCTAATGGGCGAGTAAAAATCTTTACATAAGGTAATATTAAGGGTCTTCTTAAGGGTCGAATCTACAAAGTTATTAATAGCGAACGGAAGCAGCGAAGCGTGGGCGGTTTAGGGGCTATCAAACGTTCGAAAAGTGTTTATTCTCAGCGTAATTTATTTAAAGGAGTTTTTATTTTTAGGCTTGTTTGATAACAAGGGTCACCTAAAACATTATGTGATAAAATTGTATAAAATAACTATAGCTATATTACTAGTTTACTTAGCTTAGCTTTACTTTATTAAGTACAATAAACAAGTATAAGTTTAAAAACAAATTGCATGAATTATAGTGTTGTTATAGTATCAAAGACTTCTTATCTCGATGGTTGTTAAATTATGTACTTATGCTTTTGAAAATTTTAGAAATCATCAAATAACTTCTCCCACTCTGGGCGGAGCGGGAGGGAGTGTCAGACTTTTAGTGACTAAAACCCATCCATGTTCTTTTCTCGCTTTATGTGCCCCGGCAATCAAAATTTTGTGGGCTTGCTTCTGTTATTTTTACAATTATACATTCTATTCTGAGAGAATAAGAAAATCTAGAGAGTGGCATGATGAACCAGCAAAACTTCACTATAAATTGGATAAGATCAGTAAGTTCTTGACATAAAGTGCTTTATCCATATAATCTATCTAATTTATTTCAAACAAACTCAAACCAGGCTGCTTCCACTACAATACCTCCGAACCTTAAACAAGCCAAATAATTGTTCCGAATGAACCGGTTACTGATGTTATCATAATGTTATTTAACCGCGGGTTTCGTCAGAGCAACCGTTAATAACTGGTTATGCAACGACACCAACTCTTATGTGATGGCGTTTAAAACTGTAACTTGATGTAGGTAACGGAATATTAAGTAAGTCAGCTGGAATCTTTTGGGATGTGTGAGGTATCGTGGGTACGATTACTAAGGCTCAATAGATCCCTATTCCCTAGGTCATCTCTTAGTTATTAGTTTGATGTACGAAAGTTCTTGTCTAGTATCAGCTCGACAAGAACTATCAATAACTACTCGTAAGACGTCCACTGCTGGACATAGACCCCGCCCAATTGTCGCCACATTGACCGGTCCAGTGCGACTCGCATACAGCTGGTATATTCTTCCCCCAAAAGCGCCATGCGGCCCATGCGAAGGACTTTAAAGGTGGACGCGCACCCAGAGACGCGCCGCAGGATTCGTACGCGCTGGCTCAGAAAATTGGAGCTTTTTGGGCCGCGATAAGCATTTTTTAAATAAATTACTGATTATGAGCCTTTGATTCGAAATAATTATTTATTTCGTGGTTATTTTCTTCTACACGTCGTCGGGGGTACTAATTAGTCGGGGGAATGATCCGGTTAATACGGCAGTGATAGCTACGCCCCTGGAAGGAGTAGTTTAAACCCAAATAAATAAGATGAATTATTTATTGAAAATACCATCAGAATTAGCTATGTCCATACGTCATGATAACTATGACACTCATCACTCAGCACAAACAATACAAACCAATACTAATCAGAGATATGAACAGCTAATACCTAATCAACCGGGCAGCGGTGAAAGCTGGCTAATTAGTTAGTGTTGTAATTAGGTCGATGAATGTGCATGAGCTATCGATATGTGGCGGGATGGCGGGGTGAAGTGGAATGGAGTCAGGGGTCGTGTTTCACATCACTGAATGCGCTTTGATGGGTTTTTTATTGGGACTGAGTTTGTGAGAGATAGGTGTTTTTTTTACGGAAAAGACGATGACATTGGTGTGTATTGACTGTGGTATTCTTTGGAGTGAGCACAAAAAAGGAATGACATCATTATCTACTTGGTTAAACCACACTGCGATAATCAGTTCAGATTTAACAGACAGTCAAAAAATATTTTTTACGAGCTATTCCTAAAATAATAAAATTACAGGAAATTCTAAAATAATCCTCGTGGCCTCGTTGGTCAAGTGGTCGCAACTACTCGCAAGTGAGACTACTGAGCATGAGGTCCTGCTGGTTCGATTCCCGGGTCGGGCAAATTGTTATCAGGAATTTCTCAGTGGCAGCCACGGAGTTTAGGTTTGTGCCAGGTTGATGGCAATAGGTTCGCCCCCTATTATTTGGGACATATCAGGTGTGTAACGTATGTATACTATTAGGCACAACGCTGCCTATCCCTTCGGAGATTATAGGCGTTAATAAACTGGTACTTTTAAGATCGAAGGCTCTTGAACCCAGTTTAAATTAGACCTCAATAATGGGTTAAGGTTACACCCCCTCATGTTTGGAGCCACTTGTCCCTAAACGTGTAAACTGAAAGGTTACAAGTTCAGGTTCACTACCAAAATTAAACTAGACGTTTGTATTCGGGTGTTACTCGAGTTCATTTGTAAGGTAATAATAAGCTCGTCTAGCTAACGGCGAGTACTTGCACAGACACAATCAAGTAGCCAGGATTATTCACCAGCAACTTGCCTTGAAATATAATCTTGTGGAATCAGAAGTACCGTACTACAAGTATGTGCCCGACCCAGTTCTCGTGAAAGACCATGTCACGTTGTATTGGGATCAGTCTATCATTACTGACAGGACTATTGTCGCCAATAAGCCTGACATAGTGGTGATAGACCGATCAGCGCGCCGCGTAATGATAATCGATGTTACCATTCCGCATGACGAGAACCTCGTGAAAGCTGAGAAAGAGAAACAAATAAAATATCTCGACTTGGCACACGAGGTTCGCGACATGTGGAATATGAACTCGGTTATCATTGTGCCGATTGTCGTGACGGCCAACGGCCTGATAGCTAAGAGCCTCGACGACCATCTCTCGAAGCTCTCATTAGGCGGTTGGATCAAGAGCCTGATTCAGAAGGCAGTACTCCTCGATACGGCTCGCATTGTGAGGAGGTTCCTGTCTCTGCAGCCCTAACCACCGGTGGCTTGGACCCTGCTCCTGACACCGGCGGAACTCTATTTTTTAAGTGTTTTTTTTTGTATCCTTTTGTTTTTAAGAAATACTTAAAAATGTAATCACATAAGAATATAAATGAATAAACGACATAATAATAATAATTTATTATTATTATTATGAATAAAGGAAATAATAATTTATTATTATTATTATTACTTCATCGCTTACAACATATAAAAAATCAGAACTAAGTACTTTATTTAATGCAAGGCAAAATGTGCCAATTCCATGGACCATGAGGAAAATTGCTTTCTATTCTTTTGTAGTGGCATGACCTCATCAATGGGACGCCTAACAGGTTTTAAACCTATCCCAAGGAATCCTATAAGGAATGAGGAAGCATAAACAAGATAATTTTCTAGATAATCTCTCTACAAAATGCTGTTTGCTATATTATGTGTTTGTTTCACAATATCAATTGTATAACACAACACACGCAACATATAAATAAATGAAGTGTTTAAATAAAATTACCCATCATATGCGGTTTCAACAGTCAGTAGACTGATGTTAATGATGATGAATTTAATTTAAACCCTCTTCCTATTGACCAACGAATAATTTGAGGACATTAGCGGGATCGGTACATGAGTAGATAACTAACAGAGACCTAGCTTTTGAATATAAAACGTGTAACAGAAAGGGTATAGTCATATGAAAGGGTGTTCCACAGACCATAAAACTGAACAACTTTTTCTTTGGGACCACCATCGAAATCGCGAAAAAATTATCAACGGCCCCATACTAAATTCCAATACCTATTCGACCAAAAATGTATGAGAGAGCTGACAATAGTAAAGTTTGGAGTAATTTTCATTGACATTTGAGTTTCATTAACAATTCTTGAGAAAGAGTACTTTTTCGCCAATCGATCCGTTAACACTAAAGGATCGAAAGCCCTATTGGATAAACTGGAGTTAAGAGTCCTACTTTGAAGCGGCATAAAGTCATTTTCATAGAAGTAACTTCATTAAGTGTAAGTTTTAGATCTGGTCTATGGTAACGACAAATGACTTTTTTCTGTAAATACACAATTTAAAATGTACCCCTGCACCGTCTAAAATCACTACATTGTACTGATGCTTATAAATTGTGGTGACCTTGTAGGAAGCTTGGTCTTAGACAAATATTTACTCCATGCCTATTGATGCAGTGAGTGATAGATGTGTTGACGAACATGCAATGATTTCCTCAATAGGCAATTTATTTGCACTTTGTGATAGAAAATTGGTTTGTATTGACTCTCTTGCATTAGGCTTAATCTGCTGCTTTTATGAATCTTTATTATGATAGTGTGTTAACAGATTATTGCCAGAGGCAGATGGATGCGGTATTACATACATCGGTAGATTATTACCGTCATCCGTATGTATTATTAGTTAGGTAACAGTACGAGATAAATACCGAGTTCCTACTTGGTATTTCAAAGTGCATATGACCATGCTCAATCCCCCCAATGGCCCCAATGCTTACAAAAAAAATTTGCTGCCTTGTTGAGCATATGCAACAACCAAGTCTATAAGCAAAAGGAATCTAAAAATTTTGATTATGTAAGAATTTAGGAATAAAGAACAGGATATGGATCCTCCAACCACACAGGTGTTGTGTCTGACTGTTGTTGTGAGACTGTCACAGAGTACATTATACTATAGAGACTGTTGTATATTATAGTCATTAGACGATAATCAAATAATAGCGAATATCGTATATAATTCGCTACTAAGTATTTTTCATTTAGTGGTAGGCAATTATAAGACTATCTACTTTATCATAGAATACAAAGTTCCTTGATTTATCAACTAATCGCTAACCCTTTCCACATCACACCAATTTTAACGGGGACCAGGCAACATTTTTCCAACCACCACCATATCGTAACACACAGTACGAGCTATTCCTAAAATAATAGAGTACGAACCACTCAATCCCGTACGAACGCGGAAGTACTGACCGCGTCAATTTCGTGCGATTCCCAACGATTCTCAGCGGTAACGTGCGTTGTGTTGCGGTTTTGACGTCATTACCACACTAGATGCAATGATAGAATGATACTACGAATGTGCTTTAAGATGATTGCTTGTTATTGTTGATGTGGACCGTCATGCTTTGTGGAAATGAGCGTGAATTACGAGTTATATCAACAACAAATTACTTAAATGCAGAAATTGTGCCCTCCGGATAAGTTATTTTCATTACGTATTAAGACGTTCATCATCTTAATGCACGTCTTCCAATTACTAGCAATGGATACCTACTGCTGTAACCGCGAAGCTTTGACGAACATACAAGCGGTCGACACGGACATTAGAAGATGAGATGATCTAGACAAGAGACATACAGCCCGTGATAACAATGATGGAAAATGGCTAAACGGATCTGGATGATATTTGACACAGAGATAGTTTATAACCTGATTTAACACCTTAACGTAAACATAACCTAGGATTGACAAGCTTTATTTCACTCAAACTTAAAGCATTTACTTCAATTAAACCTTTACAGGCACTTTTGAATGCCAAAAACAAAAGGATGAAGCCACAATCCCAGTCATAAGGTAATAACTTGTGAAAGTACTGTAGTAGCCTATTCCAAAGCGGAGAGCTCTGTGGAGAAGAATGAGCAAGAAACTTCATTAAATTGTTTTAAATAAAATATCATGTCACTCTTTTGCAAAGTCCTAGTAGATTATTGGTGTGACCTGTGTGCTGTGAAACGGTTATATTGGTGATCTTGCAAAAATGTGGACTCTGTCAATACTTATCCTCGCCAAGTGTTCTTTCATCAATAGCCGCGCACTTTTGGTAAGAGATCAAGTTCATTCACTCACGATGACCACAACACGAAAAGGTTTAACCTGTAAGTATGCATTCCATACGTCTATTAAACTAAACGTTTCTCCCATGTTATTTGTTTGAGAGTCCAACATTACTTAAATTACGTACCCCCAGGAATTTCTTGCTTACAGAAAATCTTGTATTCCCTAGCATAGAATCTCTGCAGGCTTTGTTTACCAAGCTTTAGAGATTACACAGAAATGCGATAGCGTGAAATCTGTCCAGCTTGAAGACAACAGCTTAAATTCTGTCCAGCTCAAACACAACAGCTTAAATTCTGTCCAGTTCAAACACAACAGCTTTAATTCTGTCTCAATCCTTTGTGTTTCTTGACCCTTTGTCTATGGTACTTGCTTTGAGGAAGTTTGCTATTACTGTAATTAATAAAGACGGAACTGCGTCCCTGTCTTTTACTAGCTAAAGTTGGCTTGTAGTCATTGATAGAGCCAAAACTATTGCCTTTGTTAATACAAAGATAGTTTCTGTCTCAATGAAGAGCGACTGTTTCCTTACTCTGATCAATCAAGGGATTCTTGCCAGAATTCAGCAGAATCTTAGCTAGGTAGAAATTTTGATTTGCTACTTTTGTTCTTTGAGACTTAATTTAAGAAGGACTAGTTTATAGGAGCAATTACGATGATGGGAAAAGGTAACGAAAAACTTTTCTCAATCCATCCAAGGTTGATGGCGCATTTGGCGCCAGCAGCCGAACGATTGATTACTGAGCGGCGTGTCGCAGATTCGATCCCCGCACGGAACAATTATTTGTATGGCCAGGCCTACCGATAGTTGTTTTGGGTCTGGCTGTTTGTGAGTCAGTTTAAACGCAGCCATTATGAAAATCCTAGTGGAAGGCTACTTTTTGTTTCTAAAGTCCCTGTCCTTGTAGAAATACCAATGCCCAAGAAATAGCCGCTTTATCTTCTTATGGAAACGACTATACCAAGATCTTTTTCAATGCCATAATAACGAAAATGTAATAAAACCTGGAGTAAAGAGGCTGTGTTTATATACAGAGGATTCCATTTTAATTCAAACAAATTCCTAACAAGAATAGCTTTACCCCAGTGAATGTCTTCAAAACAATAACCGACGATTGGATTCAAAATATTAATCAAGGGGCCAAAAGTGGACTTAGGAATGAGCCGTCTCCTTTGTAACAAAAGGTTGGAAGTATCCAAATTAGTTTCCTAAAGGTAACCGTAGTGACGTTCAGCGGGAACATCTCAATATCGTTCTGCATTAACATATTATTGGAGTTTTGCTAGAATGCTGTGGAGCTCGCATTTTAACATAAACATCTGGATGACCGAGCTTTGCTCGGTTTTTTATGATAAACCACGTTTTCTAAAAATGAAACCTAGCTTCATCGATTTATAACCCCCGGAACCCCCTGCATCATTTTCATGAAAGTCGTTGGAGCTGTTTCCGAGATTCAGATTATATACATATACATAAAAGAACTGCTCGTAGATAATGGATTAGAAATATGTAGGTTATTCCAGGGTTGGTGCGATTCTTAAAAATCGGATTCGGATCGAAACTCAAATTATTATTACTTAAGTTATTTGTAAAAAAAATATGTTCTTTAATTAATACTGAACTTAATGTTACTTCAATTTTACATCGCGCTGTAATTTAGAGGCTGTATAGAAGTTGAAACATGGTTCAGTAGAAATGCGAAAATAGAACTAGTTTTTTTTAATAATTTGACAGCTGTCAGTTGAAAGCAATTCTCCCTAGGGCTGAAAAGTATTACTTTCAACCCACTACTCAGACAACTTGAGACCTACTTATACCTACTTTTATTATTATACTTGAACCATGTTTCTATTACAGCTTTAAGCTTGATTTTTATTACATAGAGAATTTTATATGCAATATAACTTTAACCAATTATACCTTCATGTCTTCATGACTTTATGTCAAGGACTTAATCCTACTGGAAGTTCCAGTCATCATCTGCCAAGCCTTTTCCCAACTATCTCGGGGTCGGCTTCCAGTCTAACCGGATGCAGCTCCATACCAATATTTACATGGAGCGACTGCATATCTGACCTTTACAACCGGTTAGTACCCCTTTGGTATGACTGGTTGTAAGACTTTCCGTGGCTGGGCTTATTCGTCAACTGGCGACTGTGAAACTCGCGAGTGGTCACGAATTAGCACCTTCCAGTTTTTGTTTTTTTTTTTTTGTTTCAACAAAATAAAAAGAAGAAGCTGCTAGTTTAAAGAATTTTATATGAAGTTTACGTAGCTGACTGTACATCTGACGTATTTTACGTCAGATTTATAAGGTCGCGCGAGTTGACGACAACAAAAAAAAA
Organism: Xestia ashworthii; assembly: GCA_950022955.1. Taxonomy (NCBI): domain Eukaryota; kingdom Metazoa; phylum Arthropoda; class Insecta; order Lepidoptera; family Noctuidae; genus Xestia; species Xestia ashworthii. Next base: position 21,009,540 of record OX465555.1, read on the forward strand.
ATTGGAAGGTGCCAACACACAAGCACTCGCGAGTTTCACAATCGCCAGTTGACGACTAAGCCCGTGGCTCTTTGACCGTCGTTACTTAACGACACGGCTATTACGTATTTTCCGAGACATGAAAAAAACTCTGTATGTAATGGGTGATCCACGGGCCAACCTAGGCAACCGAGCGGCTGTTATTATCTAGCCACAAGCAGACTATCACACAATCTGATTGTTAGCACTAGATAACTCTTTCATCGAGTTTCGATACTTGTCAGCGCTAAAATTAGTCAGGTGCCATGACAATTTATCGGTTATGATTGTATCGAGACATAGTCCACATTGTTATTTGATTAGACCGGCAAAGGGTAATACAATCATTTGTGGAGTCGACGCCGTAAATCGTTTCGCCACCCTGCGATTGCGACTGATTTGCATCGGACTGAATGAAATGTGGATGATTTTATCGGTTCGTTGAAATATTGAGTTAGTTGACAGTACTTTAGTATTGTTTAGTGAGATTCAGACATGTACTTTAATTTAGTCAACAAAGGGTCTAGATCTGTGTTCTGTAACAGCCCATCCTTTATTCAAATGAGGCTTTTAGGATACTTTTATACCTCTTCCTCTCCCCCTTGGTGATACGTCGTCTCCTCTCGCTTCCCAGCATCACGTCTATTTTTAATTATTGAAAGATCAGAGAGATTTAGAAAGTTATTTGATATAAAAATGTTTTATTAGTACACAAATTCCCTTTCTCGGGTTTTTATTTTACGTGGTCATCATCTGCCTAGCCTTTTCCCAACTATGTTGGAGTCGGCTTCCAGTCTAACCAGATGCAGCTGAATAACAGTACTTTACATGGAGCGACTGCCTATCTGACCTCCACAACCCAGTTAATACTGGGTAATACGATACCAGAGAGCAGCGGTGGCCCAGTGGTGGCGGCCCCGACGAACAGTACGTCGTGGGTTCGAACCCAGGCAGGCGCATTACTTTGTATACTTTATTTCACCACCACTGCTCTCAAAAACGGTGAAGGCAAACATCGTGAGGAAACCGGCATGTCCTAGAACCAAAAATTCGATGACATGTGACATCTACCAAGCCGCACGGGGCCCGCGTGGTGGATTATAGCCCATACGCAAAATACGCGCTTTGACGTGGAGTTGCGGACACCAGCCCATTGTACAATACGGGCCAATTTTGGGCCACTGACTACCTGTAACGACTGTCAAAGATGGACAAATGACAGCCGGGACCAACAGCTTAACGTGCTTTCCGATTCACGGAGGAAACTCGGTATGTAAGGGTGGTCATCCATCCACAGACCAACCTAAGTAAGCACGGCTTAATCTAAAGATCGGCCCGAGCGGCTGTTATTATTTTGCCACGAGGTACACAATTAAATTCAATCCGATACTGATAAAAACATGCTTGCTCGTTTGCTTGTCACCCTGTATTTTTTTATTAGTTCTCACCTTGTATCATAGATGTCGCTACTGATCTTTTCGTATTTTTGGCTATCGGTGCTTGATCGTACGTATGAAACAAAGGCACGTCGAAATCAAGAAAAGGCCACTTCCGATACAGTATAGGCATGATAGGAATACTTAAATAAAAATGTACCTATTCCTATTGGAGCTGCAAAAGATCAAGTATCTAATAATGCTGAACCCAAATTCCTCCACAAAAAAAAAACTGACAAAACTCAATCCAAACATTTTCAAACCTCAATCTCCTTTGCGAACCTTAAAACTTAGTAGTAAATCTTCTTCTTAGATTAAATTAAAAATTCACAACAGGATAAGGTTTCTGTTCACTATCGCTCATAATTTATTCCTGACAGCCAGCGGTGCTTAAATCTTAGTTAAATATCCTTCAGCGGAGAGGCGTCATGCGGTGATAGATAAATGAGGCTCCTAGGAGAATATCTTAATCGATACACGGTTGTTTGTTTGATATTGAATATTTAATAGCGATACTTGAGATTTTATCTTGGATCTGGCTGGATAGATTCCTTCTAGCACTGTTTTAATGATTTTGCTCAAGATTTTGATGGAGGGGATTTGAATCCTAAAAGACGTTGAAATAAGAAAATATACAATGACGACTAACATAAAAGGAAGGTTTATGTTATTCGTGTATCGATAAAGATGAAACATTAATTTATAACAGTTATGCAAAGTTTCAATTGAAGAAAATTACAGTTACCTGCAAATAAACGTGGACGATCCTAGAATCCTACATACGAGTACTTAACTGTTTCAAAAAGTAGTATCGGCTTCAACCACGATAGCTATTCTTCAACCGCTTTAGAAATCATGGTATTTTTCTTTAGAAAACAATCAACGCATTGGTACTTAAAGCTTCCATATAAGGGACCAATTATGACATCTTTGACGCTGCATCCCTAAAGATTTGAAAAAAGAACATTACACATACGTAACCGTCCGTCATCAGACCTTACTTTGATCTCAACACTCGGAATCTTAGTAATCCAAGACTGAGAGGTATCAGAGTTGATTTAGAACTTACTTTAACTTAGACATATTATTATTCCCCTCTTTATCGTGTACCTGTAGTGTGACAGTGAAAGGACTAACGCTCAGTCAAAGTACGTGCTAAGTATCATTTAAAAAACCTTTGATACCAAATACGACAACCAAGTACTAAAAAGTGAACAATGCGAAATGTTCTACGAAACCATTAAGTACTTAGTGATTAAGAACAGCTACAGACGGACTAATTACTTTTAATCACTGTTAATGAGGCAAGTAGACTAGTATTGAACTCAATCAGCCAGGCAAAGAATGGAAGCGCATTCGATTATTCGAACGGTAGAAAAAAGTACCAATTAGATAGTACCAGTATGAGCATGACTGGTGTTGGTTATAGGATAATCGAATCAAAAGTAAACTTGATCGACAAAAAGTAAAAAGATTGTTTTTATTTCTCTAAACTTTAAAGCATGAGTATACACACACATGGCATGCAAAACGTTACTGCTAAACGGACAAAAAAATATAAGTAAAGAGTAGGATGTTAAAAAAGCATCAAGTTAATTTCAATTCATCCGTTACACAAAGCAATATTAAGGGGACTACATGAGCTAAACTAGCAACTTAAAGTTCTAATCAGCTTGCGTAAAGTGGTTGTTACGTCAGTCACTGCGGGCCGAATAGTGCAAAATGAGTGGTTTCTGACGATTTTACAAAAAAATCTATTGATTGGACTAAAAATAAAACACTCAACAAACACACAACACAGATGCTAATAATAATATGTTGCTTGTTGAATTATTTGCCAAAAAAACAGAATGATCGCATGTATTTTAGTATGGTTTTTACTCGTTGAAAGAAATTTTTAGAGATAAGTTCGTGATTTTTTTTATAGAGTAAAATTAATTGTATTATGTTTTCAAAACACTATCATACTAGCATATATCCTGAATAATATCATATCAGGTTTTGTTCATTGCATTGAACCATATACTTTCAGGCATTATAAAACTCGCGTTTAGCTCCTGTAGTCGCCTTAACAAATTTAATCAGAACACATAATTTAAAATTAAAAGGTACAATAAAATAGTGATTAAACTGAATCAATAGTATTTCATGCATGACTCAATGTTGCATCGTCGTAATTGTATCTGTAGATCTGTCTTACTTATAAGTCGGGATTACGTAAAACAAATCACATCTAAAAACCGCAAAAGTAATTAAATCAGAATCGACATCATTTGTTTTCATTAATGTTACAAGTTAATACACAGAACTGGGTTCAGTTATATCACTCATGTTAACCAATAACTCACAATGATTGGATCAATCGAAGCCGGTCTGACTCACAGCACACATATATCATGTTACTGATTTTCGAAATACCAATTTATGACTCAAAGATTTATATCATGTGCAGTTAGTATTTAATAAAATACCAGTTTATACTATAAAGGTTTTGTTGTACTGTCTCTCGGATTTGTCTTTTCCCTGTCGAACTATAAAATAGTATTTTTTTAGTCCTTCTTTATTATCAACTAGCTGATGCAGTTTTGCCCGCGTACAAATTATATACTAAAACCTTCCTCGAGAAACTCTCTATCCATTGGTGAAAACAGCATGAAAATCGGTGCAGGATTTTTTGAGTTTATCGCGAACAGAAGGACAGACGCGGCGGAGGAGTTTGTTTTTATACTTAACTAGCTGACCCGCGCAACTTCGTCTGCGTGAAGAACCGCTCGACCGATTTTGTGCAAACTTCACATAAACCATCTACTTAATAGTCCGAACAAAGCCTAAACATTGGTTTGGATAGGTGAGCCCGTTCTTGAGTTATAAAATTACAACGAAAAGTGGCATTGATTGTAGTTCCGACGGTAACATAATTATGTAAACTGGATAAGAAGGATACATAACATCACGCCGGTAATTCCCGGAGGGTTAGGCAGACTGCGAGGCTGGTACTGAGAATATCCTGATGGGAAAAAACGTAACACCGCCGGTTAGTCCGCTTTTGCCCGACCTAGGAATCGAACCCAGATACCTCATGTTCAGTAGTCGTGCTTGCGACCACTGGACCAACGTGACAGTCAATTAAAGATAAGAAGTATCGTCTGCCCTAATCCGTGCTGTTCGTTGTCATTCATTTACAAACATTATCATCATCTGCTTAGCCTTTTGCCAACTATGCTGGGGTCGGCTTCCAGTCTAACCAGATACAGCTGAAGACTAGTTTTTTACATGAAACGACTAGTGCTGGGTAATACGATAGCCATTGTTAAGACTGGTTGTCAGACTTTTTGGGCCACTGACGACCTGTAGCGACTGTCAAAGATCTACAAATGACAGCTGAGACCAACAGGTTAACGTGCTTTCCGAGACACGGAGGGAACTCGGTATGTAAGGGTGGTCACCCATCCACAGACCAACCTAGGCAAGCACTGCTTAACCTAAAGATCGACGCCGAGCTGTTCTCTCCTTATTGATTCACAAACATCCAACATTAATAATATGAGTAGCATTTTCAAAACACCTATTTATGACTCAAAGATTAATATCAAAAGAGCGAAGCAGCGGGCGCAGTTTGTATTGAATAAAATATCAGTTTATAGTTTCGCATTGAGAAAGATATACCGGAGTACCTTAGTACCGGACCTAGTAAGGGACCGCAAAAGTGCCTACTGTTCGCGATAACATCGGCATAACTCTGTTCAAGTGGTTGAAACGCAATGTAAGGCTGGGACTACAACGTTCAAAAGACGCTTTTTGAGCGAACCGCTCTTACGTGAGCACTGTGCTTAAGTATCGCTTGTTCTACGATTGTGTGAACCGGCTTAAGTATATAACGAAACCCTCCTTATAAAATTGTGCGTAGGCATAAAAGCCAATTTTTATCTTAAATACTAGACGTACGTACAAATGAGTTCTGTGAAGTTCCTTCAGATAATTTAGTTTGAGAAGCTTTTTAGAAATCATCTTTCACGGAAAATGAATAATTTGAAAGCAGTGGAATTCAAATAGAAGCAGAAAAAGCGTAAACGTAAATATTGAAGGAACGTAAGAGTTGAAAAATGAAATAAAAGCCTACAATTCACGGAATTCTTTTTTATTATGTTTTTCGTTGAGGGGAATGCTCGTACAAACAAGAAAGATTTATTGAGGAAAAGTTAAAATGTTTTTACGACTCCCCCATACATATTACATTGCTACATAATTAAATAAAGTGCTATAATCTCAGACCTTTTACCTAAATAGTCAAATTATAGCTGAGAACTCGCAACGGAAAAATCCATGGTTAGTCAAAATTTATGATTTTTATTATATTTTTTGGGTCTTAAATTACAAATCAGTTGATGAGGGAAAAAGATTTTTAAATACATTTCCTTATATTTCACTCACAATTTGCATTTTGTTTTATCAAGTTTATCATTCCTGTTTCTTAATTCTTTTCACGAGTTTTACATAAAATCAATTCAGACTATGTTTATTTAGAGCTCTTTTTTTATTAACAGTTAACAATTTGTGTTCTCCAAAACAATGTCATCAATAAAATGGGGTCGTGCTTCTAAATAATACTAAATATCCGCACTGAAGAAATGTGTCCTTCATAGGAAACCTATATTGTCACTTACGGGATATCTCCGTGATTACATTATTTATTGTTTTGAGCTCCCGATATTTCGACGCTGTTGCAACTTTGCAAGCGCCATGGTCGCGGGTTGATGAATACCTAATCACGGAAGATATCCCGAAGTGACAATATAAGTTTAGCTTTGAACTATGAAGCTTAAAACAGTGTTTGTCAATTGTCACCTATTGTAAGGTCTATACATACGTTTTTCAATAGAATTTGGGATAAGAATTTTCCATAAGATTAAATTCCTCTAATCGGGCGATTCTGCAGTCAAGCAATTTTTTTCTGATCATTCAAATCTAAGCATAATATCTCCTGTATAAACCAGGCCGAAAGCTTATCCTATCTTTATAACATACTTATATAATACCGCTTCTAAGAATTTTAAGTAAATATAAGCTTACTGTTCTGTATATGGGATCCGGGATTTTTAAGCGAATCTGTTTAATTAAGCGAAGTTCCGCCGTTGTGCACTCCGCATTATAATGAGATGATATATAGAATGATTGTATAAACTTAACGAAACTGTTAATTGTGCGATTGGAGAGTATTGTTCTGTTTTAATTGTCCTGGATAAGTTATGGTGTTCGAAGCCGTGGTCCCAAAATGACTTATTTTCACAGTTTAGCGGATGAATTTTCAAAAATCCATAATAAGTGCTTACTTGCATTGTATTAGGAATTCTTGTGCAATATTTCATTGTTCAAGAATCAAGACCCAGTCAGTGGTTTTGATTTGTCTGTTCGTTGAAATTACGATTATAGGTAATTTGAGTACAAAGATCAGTTTTTAATAAGTATGTTATTAATGCTTGTGCTTTTTCTGTACGAGAAGAGGTCTATGGCCAACAGTGGGACAGTAATAGACTAGTATTATTATTATATAATGAAGGTAGAATTTATAAGTTTGAGATTCTTACCTCTATACAATTTCTCCCAGCTCCCGCGACGAGACTGGACTCTGGAAAACAAAAAACAAATGGTTAGACGGAATTCCTTAAGTTAATGTCTCTTGAAAAATTCTTATTCTTAAAACAGTAACTGTTTTAATCAACTAGTAGTGTGCCACAGCTGGGCAAAGGGATTCAAACTCCCCCATAGCCTTCCAATCCTCCCATATAATATGTGGTCTCCTATGACCAATCTCCCACAAACGCCCTAAGAAGCACTAGTTTACATGAAAAGCCTTTATTGGCGCAATAGCCGTGTTTAATTGTATTTTATTTTATTGATTAACTTAAAATATCATTGATAATCACATGGTGGGTCACTTTATAAAACTACGCCTGAAAAATGAGCTAGACTTTTCTTTACAGGGAAACACAAATCTATCAGTCCATATCCACTAGAATATTCAGAGCCAACATCTCGTTACAACTGTTTCAGTCAGCTATTTAATATTTACGCTAGGGTGCGGGCGTTCGCCACCGATACTTCAAACTTGTTGAAAGTAGACTTCATTTACATCTCTATTCCTTAAACCATAAGGTCGAAAATCGCGTGATTTTAATGCTGATAATAGCCTGGTCCTTTGGGATGGTATTTCAGCGTCTCCCGTTTATTGCCCGATAACTGCCTATCCCTAGGGTGTGTTCGAACTTCGAACTCGCCCGAAATTCTGTCCTGTTTTGTGTTTATTTATTTGTCTATGAAGTTTTGTGGGTGGTTTTATTTTAGCACGAAAGTAGGACAATGAAGGAAATATGGGAATGGTGCGTGGGAGCTAAGTGATAGTCAAGTCTGGTCTAGATATAGTTTAGAATTAAAATAGAATTCCCAGAGGTCAGAGTTATAGACTAGAGATGTCTGATTCTTTATGGGAAAGCTAAAAGACCAGATTGATATACGTTACGGACAAGCTTATATTATAATAATTATAGCGAAGGACATAGCTAAAATAAAAGCAACTCGGATCAATCTTCAGGTTTAAGCCGAACTTTCTTAGGTTGGTTTGTGGATGCGTGACCACCCATTAATACTGAGTTTCCTCCGTGCCTCGGAAAGCACGTTAAGCCGGTGGTCCCGGCCAGTGGCCCGAAAGTCTGACAACCTGTCTTACCAAGGAGTTTCGTATTAAATAATAAATAAATAAATTCATTTATTTTCAGGTAAATAACACCCATTGACAAATAAAAATGAACATCAAATAAAGCCAACTATATAACATCACAATAAAATAAAATCTAACCAATCAACTAGAATCAAATTAAATCAAAAACATATTCAATTAAGGAAATTTAAATAAAATCCATAATCAAAGTCAATAAATTAGAATTAAATTAAAACTAAACAAATTTAATCCTAAATCTAAGTCAAACAATTAATAAAAGAGTCAAGCAAATTAAATAAAACCAAAATAAAACGAAGTCAAAACATCAACATGTCTGCTGGAACAATGCCGGATGAAGGGACAGTCCAGTCTTCCTGCAACCATCGCGCCAGTACAATGTTGGGGCTACCCCGTACCCGCACCAAGGACGCGGCACGATTGCGCATGGTCGCGTGAAAGCAATCCGTACGCGCCTCGGTATTACCCAGTACTAACTGGGTTGTGAAGGTTAGATAGGCACTCGTTCTCATGTAAATTACAGGCTCAGCTGCATCCAGTTAGACTGGGAGCCTCAACATTGTTCGGAAAAGGCTAGGCAGATGAGGCGAGGCAAGCTTATGTAACTCTCCTGTTATAAATCGTTTTATAGAAATACGGAACACTTTGGAAGTGATTACCAGTCGGCTAAGCCTTCAGGTCTTGTGAGAAGGTGAGATTCAAACAAAACATGTGTCGAACGTGTCTAATAATGTGAACAGACTTAAAAGAGAGTTAGTATATTTTAACTTTGACTTTAGATTGAGAATATTTTGACTTTATCAACACATGGTAATAAGTTTATGAAAGCAACCAATGCCGAAACTTGCCTATATCGTGCTTAACAACAATCAAGCTAACTGTACCCAGAAAATTATTGTGAACTAAGATAAATCAGTCAATTTTGTAATAGTGACATAATTTGCATATCTAATCTGTTACAGGCTGTAAAAGATAAATAACACAGCTATGTCACAATGATCACATTCTTTGTCGATCATTATTAGGCAACTATTAGTGCTGCCAAATTTATTGAACACATTATATATCCTGGACGGAGGTGTGGGGTCCAAGATATTAGCTAGGAGCGAAAACTTTTATCAGATTAGTAGGTTTATGGTCCTAACAAAAAAGTTCCTTCCTTCTTTACATAACTTCCATATCGATTGCTTAGTTAGATAACTGTTTATTATAATACTCTTAAGTGAGATCAACATGATAAATTGCAACAACATAATTAGATAACTGAACCAGTTGCCGCCTAAGCTAAGGGTTACTTTGATTAATTCATGCCACCTCTCTGCTCTCAAAACGGTGAAGCGAACATCGTCGCAAAACTGACACGCTAGAATCCAAAATCCAAAGACATACAATTTCCCCCGACGCACTCTTTGCCCGCCTGGCCAGATGGAGATGACCCACTTCCTCCAGAGGCCTGTGTCCTAGTAGTGGGGTTGATATGTCGTATACCATTTTTTTTTTTCGGACGGGAAGTCATCAAGTGACTTCTCCCACTCTGGGCGGAGCGGGAGGGAGTGTCAGACTTTTACTGACTAAAACCCATCCATGTTCGTTCCTCGCCCTTTATGTTCCGGAGCCGCGGTATCTCTTTCGAATAGGCCCGCAACCCCGGCAGGCTTCGGCCCTTGCGGGCCCCTTCCTTTATGCTGACATCTCTTTGAGGCGCGCGTGGAACACTAATGCGCCGTCGACACGGCCTGTCGTCATTAGACGGTCGGACGGCTAGCTAGCCCATAGCTAACCGTCGACAGGCCCGCGTCTACGGTGGCCGGTAGCCACCACGTGGCCCCGACGCCCAGTGCGTCTTCCGCGGCGGCTGGGAAGAGAGGCTCTCTCCCTCTCGCGTTCCGCCACCTCATAATACCTCCAGCCCATAACTGTCCCACTGCAGGGCAAAAGCCTCTTCTCAAACAGTCAAATATAATCATACCCTATTCTCTTTTATCGCTACTCTCTTTTTTAATGAACCACAGACCACGTTTAGCACTGAAGTCAATATTTTAGCGGCAAACCTGTGGCGCCACCGCCATTGCTAAGCGTAGGCACAATCCTGGCCAACAATGTATATTGCACTTTATATTAGTCGGTACTATAAACCTCTAGAAGTACGCCATAATTTTCTATTAACGGAGCTTAACTTTGGCAGTAAAGGTTTAAAATTGGGTGTTTAACTAGTATTAAGATTGTACAAGAATTTAAACGAAACTCAAACATTAGAATTAAGAACGGGATATTTACCATGTTGATTGTTTGTTTTGAGTTTCCGATATTTCGGCACTGTTACAAGCGCCATGGTCACGGATGAACTGAAGTTATTGCGGGTGGATGTTTATGAGCAGACGAAACGGTCTACCCTCTTTCTTATTCGTTTTTCGCGCACGACACCGCTACCATTGTCACATAATTCACTCACAACACGATTCTGTTCCCGACACACAAAACTCACTGTGTCCGTTCGCGAACATCTTCCGGCATTATGTGACAATGGTAGCGGTGTCGTGCGCGAAAAACGAATAAGAAAGAGGGTAGACCGTTTCGTCTGCTCATAAACATCCACCCGCAATAACTTCAGTTCATCCGTGACCATGGCGCTTGTAACAGTGCCGAAATATCGGAAACTCAAAACAAACAATAAACATGGTAAATATCCCGTTCTTAATTCTAATGTTTGTGTTAGTGACCATGTCAGTCTAAAAACTTAAACGAAACTGTTACTTTGATTACAGAATTACTATGGTATTTGTGGATCTTTGTCAGACTTTCTGGCTTCTAACTATCTGTCTGACTCCCAATCTTGCGGTGTATCGTGTTACCCAGGAATTTAGTTGCGGAGGTCAGATAGGCAGACGCTCCAGGTAAAATAAACAGCATCCGGTTACAGTGGAAGCCATATTTGGAAAAAGGTTAGGTAGATCATGTGTGTTTTACGTTAGTTAGCTTGTATAACATTGCAGTGTTGAAAAATATTTGATAAAGTACTTTTAATCCACACTAGACATTTTCCTTTATTCCATTAATCGTCAGACCAAAGAAAAGAAAAAAATATATGTACCGTTAGGTAACTGACGTTTGCGAGTACGAGGGTTAACAATGTACTTAATCCTTACATGTTATTAACCCAAATATCCACGTTAACCTAGACCGGGAGTACAAGTAAATCTTATAATTCACCCTTGTGCCAACATGGTTGTTTTGATCTCTTAATATGACCTCTAGAAGCCTTACACTGTAAGCCGAGGTTACAGCTGAAACCTATACAATGTAGTTGTGTGTTTGTATGCGTAGTGTAATAGTGCGGAATGTTATGGTATCCCCGAGATTTGCAAAATTGCCTCTTTTGTAAAAGTTTCAAGATCATCATTATTGTGCGTATTGGGAATTTTAAAACTTTAAAAGCGTCGTATCTTCGTCAATTTTGATTTACGTAACAAAAGAAAAAACACGATTCAAATATTTTTAAATAATCTACCTGACGGACTAATTAGATTTTTTTTGATCTACCCTATCCTGATGGAAAAGCCCAATAACGTGTTTCATAGGTTCATGAAAACCTGATACGAATAACACCACAATACCAAGCAACACGATCCTCAGACAGAAGCTCAGTAGCACATGATACCTCTCAAATTGTAGTCATTACGACATTAACCCGCTATCGCGTCCGCCCATTAATGTCCACTGAGCTTTATTACATCCTCCATTGAAACTTATCATTGGTTATTAAATTAACTGTTTTGAAACAGTATGCTATGAGATTTTTGAGTGTTAATTAGGAAGTTAGGGGCATTAATTAATTAGAATGAATATAGGGGCCGAATTGTTGTTTGTTAGGACCGCCTGTTTGAGTTTGAGCATAGTTTGGAAAAGGGATCGGTCCGTTGAGTAGCTAAGGACCGAAAATAAAGTAGCCTTCTGTGTGAAGTTGGCAACAGGCGAAAGGTCAATAAACTCACACAGGATGAAATGTTTTCGGAATTATTTGTAGGTTTGGCTCTTGTTACAATCCAATTCAATTACGTAATAATTGCTCCCTCTGGGACTTGGATCAGGTAAATGTCCAGGTAGTACTGGTTTGACAAAATGTGTGTCATGGATTCGATATGAAGAAGAATTAGGTACTTAAAAGTACTAAACCTTCATCTGTTAGCGAAGTAGACACAATAGTTAAACAATTGGCGTCGGATCGGTCGGGCTTCACAGACAAAGATTGTAGCGTGTTTTCCAACTTCGGCTTAACCAAGTACTAATTTAAAGTTTAATAAACAGGGATAGCAGAGCGCAAACTCTTACCACGTAGTAGTCAATAGGTACATCACCCCCCCCCCTCCCCTACATTGAAATATTTTACTGGTAATTTTTGAAAAATCAGCTGTTCCATACATTTTGACCGTTTAGGTATTGCACTTTTGTAGCTATAAGCTGTATTTTCTTGAAAATCATCATCATCTGCCTAGCCTTTTCCTTACTATGTTGGAGTCGGCTTCCAGTCTAACCGGATGCAGCTGAATACTAAAATTTTACATGGAGCGACTGCCTGCCTGCCTGTTTTTCTTTAAAATACCGATACATTTCCATGTGTAGGGTTCAGAATGATGATGATATGAGGTCGGTGATGATGGGTATCTCTTCCAACCTGTATACATAGTACATAGATTAAATTTTTGTGTCATGAACATAATAATGAATTTGACCCTAACCTAGTTAGAAAACCCTAGGCGGATGAGTAGGTACTAAGAATAATGAAATCGTATTTAAATCCACTTTGTAAACGCCAAAAGTTTCTGATGAGACTCGACGTAAAATGGAATCCATTAAGGTTTACCATATTGTTTGAGTATTTTTGATGATTATTAATGATCTACTAATCTGAAAAGTAATAAGTTGATAAATGATCTTCTCCTAAGTGAAGATTCATTCATAAATCAGTAAATGGATATCCTCATAAATTCTTATCTTCATTCAGTTGTAGAATATCTAGGTTTATGTAAAAAGCCTTTACAAAGAAAGGGGAATTCTTGGGAATAAAAAAGCAGTTTTCTTTTGAAGTAACGTTGGATAGAACTTGTGAGTTCACCTTTTGCATATTTCGTGATCGATGCCATGTAAAAGGTAATCTCATATCTTGAAAACAATGAAAAGACAATAGACATGCAGGAAGCTATATAGAAACTGTGAAACATTATTTCGAGTCTTCATTTTTTTTAAACTTTACTTTACTGTTCTCTCAAATAGTACTCCGGCTTAGATTAAAGGTAAAATTCGCGATAAATACTCGTTTCCATTATGTTTTATAAATAGTACTTTATCTGGCAGGCCGAACATTTTCTCATTTTTTTGTTGATCTGGTAAATGTTCAAAGCCTTTTATTCATCATGAGAAATACCCGTAACGTCTTTGTAACCGCTGCGATATTCAAAACACACATTTATTCTCCAACTGCTGAGCATGACGATCTGGGTTCGATTCCCAGGCCGGGCAAAGTGTTATCAGGTTTTTTCCATCAGGAATTTTTCAGTAGCTGCCACGGAGTTTGGATTACTGCCTGATGGCGTTAAAAACAAAACTGCTAACGAAAATACACTATACATGTGTAACACTTTTGTTTTTTTTTGCTTGGATATCTTTGGTTAGACGTACTGAACGTTGTGTCAAAATTTATCCATCTACAAAGTGAAACAGAAGGGTATACCTAATATATAGTCATATGAAAGGGTGTGCTACAGCCATCAAACTGAACAACTTTGTTCAATGGTACTACCATCGTAATCGCGAAAAAATAATCAGCTTCTCATACATTTGGTCGAGTAAGGTCCATGTTCACCGAAAAGATAACAGCCTGATTAGCTAAAAACAGCTGTCACTGTGACATATTACCATACAAAAATGTGCTTTAAACAGCTGTTTTAGCTAATCAGGCTGTTATCTTTTCGGTGAACATGGACCTAAGGTCCATGTTCACCGAAAAGATAACCGACTGTTTATCTAAAAAATAAAACCGACTTCAAAAAGAAAAAGTGAAAAATAACTTTAGCTTCTGAAGTCGGTGACGTTTGTATGATTGATTTAATTTTTTTGTCACCGACTTCAGAAGCTAAAGTTATTTTTCACTTTTTCTTTTTGAAGTCGGTTTTATTTTTTGCAAAAAAGTTTTTATTTTTCACTTTTTAGTGGTTCACATGGAAAGTGCATACCGTTACAATTACAACAAGCCCAAACACGACTAGGATACATTGTCTCATTATAGAGTTCCGTGACTCTTGGCTTCATCATCAGATCTGATGGTAGAATGGTTCTTATCAAACACAAATGCTTCACTTGTTGTAGAAAATACCAAAATTGCTGTACGTTATCCTATAAAATTATCATACAGTCGAATAGAGAACCTCCTCCTTTTTGGAAGTCGGTTAAAAACAGCTGTCACTGTGACATATTCCCATACAAAAATGCGTTTTAAACAGCCGTTTTAGGTAATCAGACTGTCATATTTTTGGTGAACATGGACCTAAGTATCGGAATTTTATATGGGGCCGTTGATTATGTTTTTGCGATTACGATTGTGGAGGAGCTCGTGGCTAAATAATATCAGCCGCTCGGGTCTATCTTTAGGTTAAGCCATGCTTGCCTAGGTTGGTCTGTGGATGGGTGACCACCCTTACATACCGAGTTTCCTTCGTGCCTCGGAAAGCACGTTAAGCCGTTGGTCCCGGCTGTCATTTGTCCATCTTTGACAGTCGTTACATGTATAGTCAGTGGCCCCAAAAGTCTGACACCAGTCTTACCAAGTGATATCGTATTTCCCAGTACTAACTGGGTTGTGGAGGTCAGATAGCAAGTCGCTTCATGTAAAATACTGGTATTCAGCTGCATCCGGTTATACTGGAAGCCGACCCCAACATAGTTGGGAAAAGGCTTGGCAGATGATGATTACGATGGTGGTCCCATGGAGATAGTTGGTCAGATTGATGGTCTGTAGCACACCCTTCCTTTAAATATGACTAAGTATACCCTTTCTGTTACGCGTTGTATATTTATTCTCCCATGCACTATTTTTATTTGTGGCTTCATGTAGAACTGCAAAAAACCATTTTGGTCCCATGAGGCGGTATTAAATTCTTTTTAGACCCCCAACTACAACATTACACAAATTTTATTATACTTAAATATAGTACAAAGTACACATAAATAGCAAAATGATAGCCGATGCTACATCGACACAAAGTACTCATTATAAAAATGTTTTTTTCTTCAGTATTTTTGTTTTATTTTTCAGCCTGTAGATGTCAGGTGTGTCGTTAGTACAGATAATAAGCTGTTTATAAAAGCTTGCGTCATTATAGCTTATTGTTGCGGTCGGAACAGCACTAAAATAGCTTCATTGAATAATCATAGTGTTGGGATGAGTCGAGGGTTATCGCGATCAGAATATTGGTCCGTAAAGATTGGTGGTTGCTAGTCGATTCATCCCAAGTAGAATATTGGTAAAGACTTAACTATGTAGGAACTAAGAACCTACACTATTTTAGTAATTATTAGATCTGGAATACAGGGTGAAAACCACCTCATCACGAAGCCGTCAACCAAGCATTCTGTACATCAAACTTTAAGTTATGCAAAAAATATTGCTGGAACGACATTTTTTTTGGGTGAAAAATCATGTTTTGTGGTAGAACTAAATGTAGCGCATTCAAAACATTGTGTTGATGGATGGATTGAATAGTACGGCGATGGTCGTGCACTTACATTAAAAACTCGGACTTATTTAAAAAAAACTTCTAAAGAAAACATGAAAACTTACCTGAGTTTAGTCACACGGTTTCGTGGAAATTGTAAACTTTAATCTTAGAAGAACATAACATAACATCACACCTGTAATATTCGAAGGATAAAGTAAGGTAATAAGGTACACCCACTTTTCACCAGTAAAATAGTTCGAGCCAATTTCCATCAACCGGGCACAACTCCAGACTCCGTGGCTCCTGCTAAGACATTCCTGATGGAAAAATCCAATAACATTTTGCCCGACTCGAGAATCGAACCTAGGACCTCATGCTCAGCAGTCACGCTTGCTACCAATCGACTAATGAGTGCAGTTCTTCGAAGAAATTGATCCGGATAAATAGCCGGTCGTAGTTGTAACCATCCCCCTATAAACCTAGCCAACAAACCTGTAATCATTTTGACTGCATAGCAACCAAAAAGGTTAAGACACAAAGCGTCTAGATTTTTCGCATACCGCACATCCCTAGCCCATAGTAATAAAATTAATTTATACAGCCTCTCAACTTTTTTTTAACACGTCAATATCGATTTTATAACGTTACTAATACAGTTGAATTTCACTTGACAGCTTGAAAGCCATCGATGAATATGCGACGACACGCGGTTTGTAAAGTGGACGTGCTATTTTTTTTTCGTCGTTTAATATCTTCGAACATGTTCCGTGCTCTATGCGGCTAGTGTGACAAAGTTGCCTGGAGCATAGCGACATTTGAAAATGAATTTTATGACCTCTGCAGTTGGGTTGGTTTTAGTGCGTGCAATCGAGAGGTCAATGTTTTCATAAAGTCTAGTTCTTTTTTCAAAGATTACAGTTGACTGATTCTCGAATGCAATTCAATAAAAAAGCGACTGTGAAGCTCGTTACGATAATGATTTACGAATTTATTTTATTACAAATACTCTTCTGTAAGAAATTGCAATTAAAAATACTTGGTAGCGTTCTTTAGAAAAGTATTTTATTTAAAAGCGGCGTAATGTTTGAAGTCGTTTTGAACAAAATGGCAACGCCCGTTGAAAACTTGAAAGACAAAGATAGGAAAAGCTTTTGCATGTATTTAGAAATGTTTTCAATGAAATGTTTTTATTTAGAAAAGACCTTTTTGTCCTTATTTGGGTCATTTTAAACGTCATCATTTGACACAGTTTCTTAATGTTTATTCAAGTTGTAATCCGTCGTTTAGGTATTATAAAAAAAGTTTTGCTGTTACTTGCCCACACACGAAAATCCCATTGTTGAACTTGGGGTACGTCAGTGTCAACGTGGTCAAACTTGTACAAAACAGCTCGTTTTTATAACCGCCTAAACTTAAAAAAAAAAACATTATTTTTTCACTTGAGTCTTAATGCTGAATTCATGATAGTCCCTTAGGTACACGGTGAACAAACACGTATCCAGACTTTTGGTTCGGGGGGGGGACAAACATTAAAACAACCATGTGAACTGTGTAAAAATCGCTATAATCACTTTAAGGTCGAACAAGCTAATTGGTTTACAGTTTAAAAAACCCACAAACTACATTGTAAAATGTAAACCAAATAGCTTGTTCGACCGTACTATCATTTATATACTTCGCAGTGGTTATGATCCCGTTTATTGTAAGTCAGATTTCGGGGGGGGGATAATTCCCAGCTATCCCCCTCCCCTTTTTTTTTTTTTTTTTTTTAGGATGGGAAATCCTCAAATGACTTCTCCCACTCTGGGCGGAGCGGGAGGGAGTGTCAGACTCTTACTGACTAAAACCCATCCATGTTCCTTCCTCGCCCTTTACGTTCCGGGGCCGCAGTATCTCTTTCGAACAGTCCCGCAACCCCGGCAGGTCCCGCAACCCCGGCAGATCACCCCCCCCCCGGGTTACGTGCCTGACGGTGAACCTTAAATTAGACAAAAAAAAATAGTGCGTGGAGTCCCTTCGCGCGGAAGAAGTGAAACTTCGTAATGAGGAAATGAAAATAGGAAGGGGTAGGGGGTCGAATTGGGGGGGCATGGGAGGGCCTCCATGGTAGCGCTTAACGTTTAACGCAACTTTGTTGGAAGTCGCATTAGTAGTTTCACTTCAATAAACCCAAATATCTTAGGTACCTACCTGTTTGGATAATTTAGAGGAACTAATCCCTCGCTCAAGCACAGGTTATATCAATAACAGCAAACTATTATCATAACCGTTAAGGGTGCTGCCAAACGTGTAATCTCTGCAGTTAGCATAACGCTAACTACTTATGTATGTATGTCTGTGATCATAACGTCACCATAGCATAGCTAATCCTCCAAATGATCGGATTGCCAGGACTTCAGGACCTCAGAACTGCGTGATATTCATCATCAACATGATTGGTGGCCTTTTTCAAACTGCTGCCCTAGTGGTCACTAGCACAACATCTAAATTTTTATAGAACTTTTTCATCAGTTTCAGGAGTCCGTGTCTGCTAAAGAGAAAGTCTGGATTATTGCCCGGTTGATGGCAAAAGGCTGGCCCTCTATTACATGGGTCTTTAACATAATTGGCGAAATGTGGGTGTACCATATAACGGTTGGGCCTAAGAAAACAGAGGCCCTACTACCTAACGTTTCGTCCGTATATTCGGATCTATCCGCGTCTCTCACTCGCACTCATCTGCGGACGTGCGCGAGAGAGACGGATAGATCCGAATATACGGACGAAGCGTTAGGGAGTAGGGCCTCAGGGCCGTCAGTGGGTTGACGATATCGTCAAGATCGCGGAAAACGCATGGATAAGAGATGCACATAACAGAGAAGCGTAGCCGAAGAAAGGGGAGGGGGTTACTAAGGGCTGAAATGATGAATAGCTCATTATTTTGATGATTTCATCTTCACAATGTCAATTCCTTAAACAGAGTGTAAACCACCTCATCACGAAGCCGTCAACCAAGCATTCTGTACATCAAACGAAGTAACTTTATGCAAAAATTATTGCTGGGAAACGACTTTTTTTTGGGGTGAAATATCTTGTTTTGTGGTAAATCTCAATGTAACGCACTCAAAACATTGTGCTGTTGGATGCATTTAATAGTACGAGGTTTGTGGAGGTGTTTAAAGTAAAAATCGTACAATAAAAACTTGTACTTATTTAAAAAAAACTTATGAAAAAGTTGTAACTTTGACCCCCAGTATCTCCGTAACTAAAAGGTTCCCATGTAAGTTTTAGAACAAAAAAAAAATATAGCAATGACGGGGAGAACAAGTGCATTTCCGCTTCGTTAAGAGGTGTTTTACACCCTTTGTACTTACAATGAATACAAATAGAAGTTCATCAACGTCCACAAACATAAAGGTCATGTTTGAACTAGATTGGATCTTTTGTTTTTTTGCTTCGATTCATATCGGAAACTGCTATTTGTATAGACGAAGGTCGCTATGACAATACTTTTTGCAATCAATTATGATTCATCGATAAAGTTCAAAGAACCAGTCATCAAATTCACCTTTGCCGCTGGAAAATATCACAACGTGTGGTTGAATCACTGTTTTGATTTTCAGTTTAAAGTGTCAGAAAGAAAACGCCGTCGGTTTTCTTGAAATTCGTTTTCAATACCTTGGTTTGTAAAACATTATTCACATCATCACATGTGATGACTTTATAATGATTAATGGTGTTATTTCGAATATGAATGGAAAAGGAAGATATGCTGAGGTAATGTCACCTGAGGTATTCCACATACGGCACCTATCGATATCTTTCGCAGGTGCCATTAGTGGAATAATTTATGACATAAAAAAAAAACTTTTATTCCACAATCGGCACCTACTAACCTACCAATGGAAATCCGTTGGATGCGAGTCGCATGGGACGGGTCAATGTGGCGACACTTGGGGAAGGCCTTATATGTTCAGCAGTGGACATCTTTCGGCTGAAATGATGATGATGATGATGACCTACCAACCAGTGGGTACTAGTGTTGGGACGTTTATTTTTATAGGATATGACGTCTTCATCAGGGCTTTAGCTATCCTATAAAAGGAGACCGTCAAAGTTCAAAGCAAAACAAAACAGAATCAATGCGTCATTCACCACTACACAATACCATCAGGAAGTGAACCGAGCCAATAGGAAAAACTGACAAGTTCCATGAATACTACGTTCCCGTGGGATTCCTACATCCCGCAGCTATGGGAAATGGGAATTAGCAGACAATAACCCTGCAATGTTCATTGGAACATTTTTACTTTGTGATCACATGGGCCGGAGGAGGGTTAAATGTCAGAGGACAATGTATTGTGGGTTGTGTGTAAATGCAGATTTGTTTTTTTCCTTAGAGTTCATGTTTTTATTTTATTTTTATTTTACTTATTCGGGAAAATAAACAGTTACACGTTAAAATCTTAAACTAAGTTATAAATAGACAAGGTTTATAAATGTATTACTTACGACATTTTCCACAACATATTAATAGGTATGTCTAACAGTGCGCTATTCTAAGATTTTAAAGCAAAAACACAGTTAAAAGTGAACTTAAACATAGGCAGTCTTGCAAACGACAGAGAGAGAGAGAGAGAGAGAGAGAGAGAGAGAGAGAGAGAACGAGAAATTATAAAATTATACTAATTAAACTGAAGAAACACAAGTGAAATCTTCCTTAGGCGCGTTGAGCACTTTTTGAGTGAACAAAAAATATGGAACTCGCGTGACCGTCACGAACGCTTTTCGTAGCACTCGTAGCCGATTTTCAGTTCCATCGGCAGTCCGTAAACTACAACTCGCCTGATGTACGCCGCCTAGAGTGGAGCAAGCTCACCTAGAAGAAACCGATTCACTCGAACTTTCGATCCAGATTCAAATGATAAGGAAACTGAGAAGCCATCAATCAGTGAATTCCAAAGACAGGCCACATTAGGGTAAGTACTGGTGAAACATTTTCTCAGTCACTAGCTAGTTTAATTTAGATTTATAGTAGATAGGCACCCAATTTGAGGTAGGCATATCTGTTTTTGTCAAATATACGAGTATACTCGTACTACCGCTTAATCTTCTACAAACTCTTACTCCTGGTTTTTGACAATTAGCCTTACCAAGTGGTATCGTATTACCCAGTATTAACTGGGTTGTGGAGGTCAGATAGGCAGTCGCTCCATGAATACTGGTATTCAGCTGCTGCATCCGGTTAGACTGGAAGCCGACCCCAACATAGTTAGGAAAAGGCTTGGTACATGATGATGATGATGAAACACTTTTTCCAGACGGAATTCAGAACGCCAACTTCTACGATCCTTACATACTCCTATTGCCTGACCTTTTTGAAAAATCTCACTACAGAATGTCAAACAAAAAAAGAAAATAGAATTTGATTCTACCAAAGGCCGTTTCGAATGGAGATGAAAGGACAAGACAATAGAATAGAATAGAAACTTTTTATTTCAGACCGGAGTCCATAGGGTTAGGTTAACCGAATGTTACAAGAGACCAACTTCGATAAGCTGGTCTTCATCGACTTTTGGCCAACCTATGCTGAATGTAAGTACAGTAGGTCTCTTCCAAAATCTCCACACTTTTGGAGGATTTGTGTCTTGGCTATCCAGTTTCTTCGGGCCTAAGTGACCGTAAGACACTGATATTTATAGTAATCAAATCGTCTGTCCACCTAGTCGGTTGCCTTCCCACATTCCTCCGTCCCATCCGTGGTCTAATCGCCTTCATCAGGCTTCAATCCAAAACCCTCATAATTAACTTGGAAGGTAAGTCGACTGATATACAGCATACACTTGGCACATGCTGCGTCCACGTAGCACCGCTATATCTTGTCTTAAACCGGTAGTTATCGTCTAATAATGTACCAAAGACATTGTAAGCTAATGAGGTACTGTTCTCACAGTATTTCGTGTCATTCGATTGATGTAAGCGATAAATTCTGATCGTAATGTGGGGAAAATGCATTGGTTTTGTATTTTATTGCTGTATGATGCATAAATTAATTCTCGTGAATGCGAAATTTACTGTTATGGTTAAGTGCTTGTGCTATATCAATCGGGTTTGATTTAAGTTATGGTTTATGCTGTGGTGAATAGATTATCCAGTCAGAAGGGAGTCTGTAAATCCGTGTGTTCATACTAAAAGGTGAGATAAGTTCAGAGCCCTGGAGACGAAAGCATAGTGAAGTATCAGTCATCGCGAGACACAGAGGGTATGAAAGATTTCCACACAACACCATGCATGATCGAAAGGCATGAAGGTAGACTAACTAGGAAACCATAACAAAGTGACATCTTATCAGCAATAAGTGATGAAGATAATATAGAAGATAGAAGAAGAAGATATAGAAGTTTGGATATGTGTGTGAAAAAAGAAGCCTATGTGCTATTCCAGACTATATCTGTGCCAAATTTCAGATTCGTTCTGGTGTGATTGAGTAACCATTCAAACTTTCGCATTTATCCAATAGCTACCGAAAAGTAGTGTCAATTTCGCAGAAAGTTAGGGATTATCACTGTAGGTCCTCAAGGCAGGACTACTTCTCAGAGACAAAAGCTCGCAACTGACTTGAAAATACCGATTTATTTCTTAGCCTCTGACATAATTATAATGCCAAAACATTCGTACAAGACAAAAACAAAAGAGATAAACTGCGCAGAGAACGATGGATGACTCTCTTCTTTAAGCAGTCACTCGTGAATCTCTTTAAATGCACCCTTTAGAAGTGTTCTTCATAAAATGCCCTTGCACCACAAGATAAAGCCTTTACCATAAAACCTACACAATACATAGTAACTTTACGTCTATGACTTCATAACCCGAACCTCACCAATTCGACATAACTTTTACAACTTCATAAGCTTTTCTGCTGTCATACTCTTCTGTATTTTCTACACAATAAGGTTCAATATCCTCCAAATCGTTAGTGTTAGACACTTGTGGTCAAAGTAGTCATGTGGATTCTCAACCACAAACAAACCAAGCTCTTCCTGGATCGTGGGAACTAACTTTGTATCCGGTGATTGCTTGCGGGACTCAGACGTGTCATATATTAGCGTTATACCAAAATTATAATCTTGAGTTGACGAGATAGCAGTCATGGTCAGTCTCAGTGGAAAATCACTTATTATATTTCCAACAAAAATTCCAAACTTTTAGCGAAAATTAAACTTTTAGAGACTCAAACTTATGACAAAACAGATGGTGAATTAATGACGAATTCGCAAAAAATGGTCACCAAGTAAAAATTTATAACTGCGTCTGTGACCATTTTAAGAATTTTATTTTCGTTTCGGCTCGACCGGCCATTTTAGACCACCTGGATATTTTTGGATATCAGATCAGAATCAGAATTAGATCGCGTAAACTCAGTCATATAAGTTTGATAACAAGATACAGATCATAATGACAACAGGGTGTTGCAACGTATTGACATACCGACTCAATCGGCAATGATCGCATGGACTCGGTTAAATTCGGCAGGCGCTTTGTTTCGATACACATAATAGACTATACGGGCTACTGAAACCAAAATATTAAATTTAGTTGTGTATGAATTTCTAAACGGAACTATTCAGTATTACATTCCGTTTAATCCAGTTGGGTTAACTTATAAAGAAATTCCCAGTAATAGCTCGGAGTTTGGAATCATGCTCGAGTGACATACTCATTACATAGAGATTGTTAGAATGTGTCGAGAGAAATGACGGTGTATTCATCTACTGTATTTATACTCTACCCCTACTAAGAAGAAATCCTTGATGTTATGTTATGTTATGTTACCCCACAGATTAATGTGGAGAGTTATACATCAAGCTGTTAGTTCTGAAAGGGAAATTCACTCTCCGGAATTCTCCAAAGTATCTTTAGACGTATTCGTGTACATTGTCGCTTCCGATACCAAGCTCCTTTGTGAGAGTCCTTTCAAAGAGTTTCCTTTACTATGTTTCTTACGAATGTATGTATGTCTATGTATGTAGTCCTTTCTTACAAGAAGGTACTATGCACAAGATAATTTCTGAGATTTAGGCGGAGGTATGTGTATCTATAGGTACCTGAAACTAGTACTCCTAAATTTTTTCAGTTAAGTATGTTAATGTCTCATGTTAAAAGAAATAAGTCTGTAAGGTACCATCAACAGGACGCAAATCTTAATTTCAGAGCAATTCCTGATGAAAAACCCAAAATATAGGTAGATCTATTGGGTTTGTACTAACATGTTTTATAATCCTTTATGATTCCATTCCACTAATTGTTTCAGCTACCAATCCGATTCCCTTAAAACCATTGTCAATTTGTCATCATCCGAATACTCCCAAAGCATTAATACCATAAAAGCTTTCAAATCAATTCCATAAGCTGTTCACATAAATCCTGAACAAACAGACCGTTTAAAATTATTAGTACGTTCTTCAAATACAGTCCAACTGTCCAATATATATTTTTTTGAGTGAAAAACAAAACACGATCGGCAAATTTTCACGTACGCGGCCAAAACATTTGCAAATACTGGCGGGGCTATTTTAACGCTTTGACGCTCCGGCCACGACCTCAGGCGATGCAAGTGTGACGAGCCAAGCGACATCCGCGTAGTGTCATTTTTCCTTCGAGTGGATACCGTGAGTCGTGATAATCTGTAAGCGCGGTTTCAGGCTAGCGTTTCTTAATCTCGGCTTACCCGATATCACGCTACATTTTGCGCTTGAAAAAACCGAACGCACACACGCTCATATTCCTATTCCTTTGCTCCAACCTGTAGGTTCTGCCAGAACCAATAGAGTCCAACAAAGAAACATTGCTTAACGAGCTTATAAACGCATTATCGCACGTACGAGTCGCGCAGTGGTAAAAGACTCGCCCATACGCGCCTATATACGCTAAAACTACTCTTAGCACTTATTCATGCGTGCCGCTTGATCCTCCAGCTCGTGGCCATGCGGTAACCTGCGAGCGTGTCACGGAATATTTTACAAGTCCAAACAGGTCGGGCAAAGTTCAGGGGGACTGGTATGTTCAACAGTTAGAAGTTCCACGGTTCAGTTTTGCTAGCAAAGCTTCGTTTGATAGGATAGATTTGTGGAGGAATATTAGATACGGAGGCATCGATAGCGATATATATAA
Source organism: Xestia ashworthii (assembly GCA_950022955.1). NCBI lineage: Eukaryota > Metazoa > Arthropoda > Insecta > Lepidoptera > Noctuidae > Xestia > Xestia ashworthii. Next base: position 21,034,589 of record OX465555.1, read on the forward strand.
TGTAGTTGTGAAATCGTTTAGCAAAAATAAAGTTTTTAAATTGTGAATGCAAACAGGTTTTTACAAACACTTACACGTCATTTTTTTATTATAAACTAGGTGAGGCCGGTGTTTCGTACCTGACTATTCTGAGAAGAAACAGCCGAAACAAACTCCAAGGTCATATAGTCTCTTTTCAAGTCCAGACAATCTTGCTCAACTCACATGAGAACTATGCAGATTATTAGTGTTTGAGATGGTCTTTTGAAGAAAGAACCTCACAGATTTGAGTGGACCTGTCCAGACATGTCAACATAATAAACAGCAACAAAGGTTTAATATAATCAACAGACTAAATTAAAGGCATAAAAAAACGGAGTTTTATTTAGCTCATGCCAATGGAAACTCCGGCTAAAACCAGTGGAAACCGATGACCTGGTAAAGGTTGCGGGGATCCTCTGAATGCGGGACGCACGGGACTGGTTATTGTGGCGACACTTGGGGAACGCCTATGTCCGTCTTTCGGCTGAAATAATGAGTGGAAACTCTAGGTCAGTTATTAACTCAGAAGAAAATGCTTAGAACTTGTCGTTGATGTCCATAGCAACATTCCTGGCCATTTAAAAAAAGGACCTGCAAATGTGTTTAATGAAATATACTTATACGTGTCGACGTGAAACAGTTAAAATGTACTCAAAGAATGTATTTACAAGTGTCTATTTACACTTATGTATAACCTAGTCGTCTGATCATTTTATTTTCTTCAATAATAAACTAGTTCTTTATAAATCGTCGCTTAATTCTCTGTAAAACCAATTTACTTGACCGGTCAAAGAAAATAGAAACAATAAAGTACCGTCTGTGTCTTCCCACGCTATTGTTACAGGCAATTGAAGCAACCTATTGGGGGGTTACTTAAGCCCGGCGCACACTGGCGGCACGTCACGGCACGGCATCCCCATCTTTCGGCATCCCTACATGTAAGAGCACACTGATGGCAACTTTAACACGATTAGGCATGCCGTTTGGGCAGCCTTTGGAATTCCTCGGTATCCCAGTGTCAACAGTCGTCGCTAACGTTCTTAGATGCGTGCTCTATCTTGTCTCCCAGCATCCCGAAGACTGTCGAAGTGATCCGTGGGATGCTGACAGTACCTGTAGCATTTTTTTTAACCTACTACCATTATTTCCCCGCTATATTCTAATTCATCACGTAAAAATCCCTTGATATGCTGTGCGGTCAGTGTGATTAATGCCTTAATGGTATAAAGCGGCCAGCAAATATTACTTCTATTTAAGCCGTCTTTCAGTACTTCGAAACAATATACGAGAGAATGTAAGTAATTGAAATTTTCTCCAGCATCGTATTAGAGAAGAATAAAAGTTTATTGAAGAACAAAACACAATCAGAAATAGCGTTTGAAGAAATAAACTTGAAAGTATTTAATAAACTTGATAATAACTTTCTAAGACGTGAGGAAAGTTTTGAGTCTAATGGTTATAAGAGTAGAGGAAGACCAAAGAAACGATGGATGGAGTGTGGTAAGGATAATATGGCTATAATTGGAGGTGACTGTTGAGATGACGGCTAATACAGATGTATGGAAGGATTCTCCTCCTCTCCGTACTTCCGTATTATAATAGATGGCGATAAGGGCTGAAAAATGATGATGGTAAGTGTCTCTTTCTAAAATGAGCTGAAGGTGTGCTTTATCTAAGTTAGCAAAGATTTTTTTTTTAGAAAATATTAGATTCGCTAAATATTATAAAGGGTGTAAAACACCTCTTCACGAAGCCGAAAGGCGTTCTCCCTATTATTGCGATCATTTTTTTGTTCTACACCATACCTGGGAACCTTCTAGTTGCGGAGATATGGGGGGTCAAAGTAACAACGTTTTGACAACTTTTTTTTCAAATACAAGTTTTTTTTGTAATATTTTCACTTTTAACACCTCCACGACCCCCGTACTATTCAATCCATCCATCAGCACAATGTTTTAAGTGCGTTACATTGAGTTCTACCACAAAACATGATGTTTGACCCAAAAATAAAAGTCCTTTCCCAGCAATGTTTTTTGCGTAAAGTTACTTATTTTGATGTACGGAATGCTTGGTTAACGACTTCGTGATGAGGTTGTTTACACGCTGTATATCACCCGCAGACACTTAATATTGACGGTTTGAGCACATACAAATCGCTCTACGTATAACCTACTTATGTACGGTCGAACAAGCTATTTGGTTTACATTTTACAATGTAATTTGTCGGTTAAACTGTATACCAATTAAATAGCTTGTTCCCATATTTTGTGGACTTTTGTCCACTTGAGTCCCAAGAAACAACGTATCTACCTAGGTACAATAGGTAGGCGTAACCATGATTCACTGGTTTAAAACACCTACATGGAGTTACTTAATTCAATTTATCTGATTGGTGTTAACAAGCCTATGTTGTCGGCTTTGCGGTACCAAAGTGAGAGATGTACAATGTTGCCTCTGATAACTGTAACAATCCAACATACAATACCTATCTGCACTAACAATTGGCCATACAAAAACAACAACACAAAAAAAACAGTACCCGTATTGATTAATTTTCATCATCATCATCATCATCATCATTTCAGCCGAAAGACGTCCACTGCTGGACATAGGCCTCCCCCAAGTGTCGCCACATTGACCGGTCCATTGCAACTCGCATTAATTTTCATCACATGCGAATTGCTCTAAATCGACAGTACTTAATCAAAATCAATCCTAATAACCTACTGCCGGGTATTTGCGAACCAAATTCAATTAAACTCAGTGAACACTATGTCAACTAAAACTAATTATTTTGTCTAACACACACTGTGCAATTTAAACAAAAACGTGGACAAAATTACGTAAATTATTTCGATTTTACTTCTATGTTTTAAACCGAAGAAAGCAGGTGCTACGAGTATCTGCGGTAAGTGTATATATTTTTCACTCAATATATTTTTTTAACAGAAAAAAGTCTGACACCAGTCTTACCAAGTGGTATCGTATAACCCAGTATTAACTGGGTTGTGGAGGTCACATAGGCAGTCGCTCCATGTAAAATACTGATATTCAGCTGCATCCGGTTAGACTGGAAGCCGACTCCAACATAGTTGGGAAAAGGCTAGGCAGATGATGATGATGATAATATTTTAACAGAGTAGTTAATCCGATTTTTCAGTGTTTTGTAAGGTTTTGCACATTGCACGTGATTGCACAGTGGAACCAGTACATACTTAGTGCTGTGTTGACAATGTGTGTGGTCGTCTGATATTGTTTACTTGACAGCATTATGCACGGGCATGCATGTTATAATAATATTATACCGTGTAATGTGCTAACTAAATGGAGATAAAGATGCATAGTTTTTTCCTTTCCTCTGTGTTTTCTCTGAGTAAGTTTTTTTTGTGTTGATGGTGTATAAAAATGAAAGAAAAAAAAACGATGGATGGACAGTGTAAAGAATGTTATGGCAAGAAAGGAGGTACATGGAATAAGACATGCTGCGCCGACCCCAAATAGATTGGAATAAGGGCAAGAGAATGATGATGGTGTATAAAAATAAAAAAGCGGCCAATAGGCTTGTGTCCTAAAAAAATCTAATTAGTCCGTCAGTTAGATTATAAAAAATATTTGACCCGTATTTTTTCTTTTGTTACATAAACCAAAATTGACGAAGATACGACGGTTTTAAAATTCGCAATACGTCACGCCTTGCTATAGTTTTTAGTGCGTTGTGACGTCACGAGCATCAAAACTCCCGAGTTTTGATGCGTTTTATTTTTGTCAGTACTCAGTGATTTACAAAAACAAAAAATACGTGTCCATTATTTTCCAATACTCTAACTGACGGACTAATTAGTTTTGCAATTTATTGATGGTGGAAACTAGCCTAATGGGTTCCTTATCAGCAAGTAACATAATGTAAAATTATTTGAGTTGATTGAATGAAAGGTAAATTGCGGTTTACGATTTATAACGTATTAAAAAAAACTACTCACTAGATCTCGTTCAAACTAATTTTCGGTGGAAGTTTACATGGTCATGTACATCTTATATTTTTTTTAGTTTTATCATTCTCTTATTTTAGAAGTTACACGAGAAACATATTCAGTTTAGAAAAAAACTATATTTAAAAACCTCAATATCATTTTTGAAGACCTATCCATAGATACCCCACACGTATGTATGGGTTTGATGAAAAAAATATTTTTCAGTTTCAATTCTAAGTACTTACCAGTAGTAGAGGAAAAGTGGCTGTTACATACGGACGGACAGACAGACAGACATGACGAATCCATACGGGTTCCGTTTTTTGCCATTTGGCTACGGAACCCTAAAAAGGGACTAAAGTTTACCAAATTACTTAGCAATTGGCTCGCGTGCACTTCTGAGTCCTGCATTTTGTGGGTTAGATCAAGGCCAGTGCTAATAACGTGTTGTCTATATGGACAAACAGTGGTAAAAGCTCATTTAAACTAAAGCATTAAACAAATAATAAGCAGACTATTTCTTTATTTCATTATACAACTTGTAAAAAGTCTTCTATCTGTATTACTTATCTAATCACACTTACGTAATCAAACAAGATTCATCCATAACAATGCATTCAAAACTTAAGGGACTCTCAAGACTTGCTTTCAATTTTCGTCGTCAATTCAAATGAGCAACAAAAGCTAATGCGTGAATTGACGTGAGTAAATTGTGAATTGAATCCATTGCCGCGGAGCCAGCGAAGTGAACCCACTCGTAGAACAAACGTATTTAGCTTCTGAGAGCTTTACAAACATTTTGCTGAAGAAAAACATGAGGTTTTGTCTTTAGAATGTCTTGTTTTAGACGATGTATATCTATCGAGTAGTACTCTACGTTATGGTTGAATGATTAAAAAGTAAAATGCGTTACAAAATAATTGCGGTCGAGATGATTAACCAAAATGACCTCTCATCGACAATTTTTAAGGGTCACTTTAATTTATCTAGCGAAACACTTACCACCACTTTTTTTTAAAACCAATCGTTTAATTTATTAGTAGCCATGGAGTCTGGATTTGTGACCGGCTGATGGCAATAGGCTCGCCACCTATTACATGGAACTTAAGACATTACTGTCGACATGTAAGTGTACCATTAGGTACAGTCAGCAAAAGAGTTAGATATGCAGGCTAGCAATCTTCTAACGACTATTATAAATGTAAAAATCTGTAAAGATTAATTTTTGTTCACGCAGAAACTACTGAAAGGATTTGGATGAAATTGCAAACAGATTGATTATAACCCCTTTCCATTTATAATAGTAGTAAGAAGATTGCTAGCCTGTAAACCTACTGTTTTGCTCAAATCATGTCTAGATATCATCACGGCAGCGGGGCTTCGCTAGCTAAGTTAATGACTGCCAATGAGATCTATTATAAAATTCGGCAAAAAGGATCTATGCATTTGGGACTTATAATAATAGCTTAACTGAAATATAACATATAGTTAGATTACCAAAGCAATTGCCAGAAGTAAGTACCATTACGACATCAAGTGATGTATGATAGTTAAGCCTCCAATGAGATAAGCTCTGACCTGTGGCAAGAGGATCTAGATAATTAATCCGCATCTAGGATGTGGTTTCCACCGGGTAATGTCTTAGGAGTTAGGATAAAAGTATCAAAGAGAGCATCAAGGAATCAATGCCATTCGCTGGGCTTTTATTAGCTAAATATACAACCATTAACTCCATTAAGTATATACATTAACTGTCTCGTTAAGGTTGAGTAGAGGAGGGGAGAGTTTCATATTTCAGCCTCCACTCTCGGTGGCAAAGCTGGCAGCAGCGCACAGATCCATAATTTATAGAATTACTGATTTTAACTTACGGCAGTAGAATAAAATCTCTGAGATTTTAATCATTTGTGGTGCAAGGCCTTAGTGTCGTTTGTTTTGAACTAAGTGAATTTGTTCTCTGTTATATTCTAAACTTCGACACCAAAATAAAATCTCGCTAAAAATATTTATCTACCCTCTAAATTCTGTTCTCCTATTATACTCAGCCCAGTGGTTCGAGCACATGCATTGTTGTGGCATATCGCAACTTTTTGTCGCCATAGACACGGCGCGACCCTCTGTGCACCATACTAATCGATTTCACATTTTTATTATTTATGACATGCCACCTTTGGGGGAGAAAAATTTAAAAAATATTTTTTTGTTTTTCAGATTTGTGTGATTTGTGTTTTAGAGTGTGAAATCAAAAAATATTTGTGTATTTTTGAAGGGGAGTCTTTTATGTATTTTGTGAGAAAAGCGACGGATTCTAACATCTCTTCTCGTAAAAGTGTTATAAGCGACAACGGTGATGACATAAACTACCAAAAAGTATATTGCAAAAATGCAAAACGATTTGCCCACTTGTACCAGACCTTACTGACCCAAAGATGCGCCTAACGTATAATCGTATTTAAAGAGGTATCATACATAATAATATCCGTGAATTGTGCACTCTAAGGTCGGCTTTTGGATTGATTTCGCCACCACTCGCTATAAAAGCCACTATGAGTGTAATCATCATCTACCCCCCCCCCCCTCCTCCCTGCCATTGCTTGAGCCAGTAGGTACTTTTAAATCAGCCCCTGAATAATGATATCAATCAGAACCAGCTTGTCTTTATCCATTCATTTAAGTGTTTGACCCTGGCTGAAGGCCTTACCTACTGTGGGCACCCACAGAATAGTCCGGTTAAGCTGAAGCCAGCCTTTCTTCCAGACTAGAACATCAATTAAATAGCAATCAAACACCTAACATAGCTCACATTCATCGCAGATTAACCGTAGCTCACTCATTACAATATCCGTTGCATAACCCACCCACAATAATAATTACAATTTGTTTACAGAAACAAAACGGAAACACGTTTTCGGAATTGCATCGCGTTCCAATAACACCCACGTAATCACGTTGTTCGAATGTGGTGTCAAAACAAAGCAATATGAGGTGATTGTCATTGTACCGCGAAGTGTTCGGTTTAAATTTTGCCGTAAGCCGATAGATGATACTCTTTATATACTGTGTTTTGTTACATGTTGTGCTTGTTTTGATAAGACTTTGTTTGGAGTTATTGTTCATACAAAATAAAAGTACGAATTTTATTGATTGATTTAAATATTTTGACTTGGCAAAATAAAATAGTAGTTGAATAGCCACCACATGCTTCCCACGTGTGTAATATCGTACTAACGAGGCGATATATCATTGAATTTCTGTGCTTTATCAAAGTTTAATTTCAATATGTTAAACACGGAAACCTCCACGTACAAATCGTATAACTTATGGTGAAAACCGCTCAAAAGCATTAAGAGAACTCACTGCATGTGATAAAAGCGACTTTGTTTGTAAAGAATGAAACACTTTTTTCCAAAATCTCAATAAACATCTAGTTATGACAACCTCGATATAAAAATCCCGATCCCTCAAACCAAAACCAACTACTTCGTTACACCACAACACAACACATAAAACACAATACATATTTCGTCCACATCCCCCGCCCGACGGCGCACTGTGCACTAATAGAATGCACAAACGTGCACTCTTCCTATCCCACATACATTGATGGTTCATTTGTATTCTAGTGTTGTTCGTTGTGAACTAATCAAGCGATGCAACCCATCCTCCCTGGAGGCCTGACTAGAGGCCTCTGGCGCATATTAAAGGGGATAGAAAAGGCCTCGTACTAGACAGGCGCGGAAGCGACCGTAAAAAGTATTGAATGTTTAATAGTGCGCTTGCATTGTTGTAATATTTAAATGTATCTATTTTTGGTGGTTTGTAGATGTAGAAATAGAGGGGATTTGTTTTGTAGTTTGTAGGTGGGGCGTTAAATATTTAAAGCCGGAGGAGAGACTAGTTTAGTGGTTGAGGCAGTTTAGACACTAACTTGTTGATTCAGATTGTAACCTAATTATAACAAACATAGTAAATGTACCTAGTCTAGTCCAAAGGATTCATGAAACACGGTTTTGGGGAATATTTCTAGGATAAGTTAGTTTATAAAGTTGGTTTTTGAGTTAATTTATTTTAGTTAATTAATCTAGGTAATTTTGCCTTGGTTAATAATGATCATTTACACAGCTCGCTGAGTCAGCTGCTACGGCTGTAGGTCAAATAGGCAGTCGCTCCGGGTAAAATACTGGTATTCAGCTCAATCCGGTAAGAATGAAGCCGACCGACATAGTCGTAGTTGGGAAAAGGATAGGCAAACGACACAGCTCGCTGAGCCGGTCAGACAGCGTCACAGATTTTAAGGCATAGGATAATCAGACTTAAAGGGTGGGCCATAATACACGAAGTTGGCTCAGGCGGATCGAAGACTCCAGCACAATACCTAAGTTCCCGCCCCGCTACTACCCAGGACACAGCCTTACAACCGCCGGCATCCGCTCCCGGCACCCGCGCCGCGCCGGCGACACATGTCGATAATATCTTGTCGCGGCCTTGTCAGTCGTCACTAGACATTGCTGAAGGCCCTTACATTGTAATAATATCACATCACACTAGGAGAATTGATAATTGCTGTGATTCCTGACATACCGATACGACAAAATTTTGATTGTTACAAAGTTAAAAGCTATATTGGAGAACTGAGGGTTTGAGGCAAAGCAGTGCAGAGTACCTTACAGCCGCTTCTTACTTCAATTATTTCATTATCACCACTTTCAAAGCAGTGAGACACACCTTTCATCCCGAGGAAAACAACCATAACATTCTTATGATAATAGATGGCGCCACGTCTTTCGAATCATGGTTGAATTATATTATGACAAGCAGCCCTACAACCCGAACTGGTTATCGAATTCTAAATTAACGCGAGCGAAGTCGTGGACAAAAGCCACTAAGTAATAAACCTGGCTTTTTACCAACTTATTTTCTTTTTAGCAACTGAGATCCAAGCTGAACCTGCCAAACAGAGCTGTAACCGCCTACTTCTCATCATCTGCCCAGCCTTTTCCCAATTATGTTGGGGTCGGCTTCCAGTCTAACCGGACGCACCTGTATTTTATATGGAGCGACTACCTATCTGACCTTCAAAACCCAGTTAGTAATACTGGATAATACGATACCCCTTGGTAAGACTGGTTGTCAGACTTTTTGAGCCACTGACTAGCTGTAACGACTGTAAAAGACCTAAAATGACAACCGGGACCAACAGCTTAAAGTTCTTTCTGAGGCACGGAGCAAACTCGGTATGTAAGGGTGGTCACCCATCCACAGATCAACCTAGGCAAGCACGGTTTAACCTAAAGATCGACCCCGAGCGGCTCTTATTATTAAGCTACGAGCTCCTACTTTTATCACACTTTATTAATAGTCAAGGAATATTCATCATATCGATTCGGAGAGGACTAGGGCCAAGGGCCGACCCTACTAAAATATTCAGCGTCGGGAGGAATAATAAATGAGATGATCTCTCAACAGATAGAAGTCTAGTTGTCTAGTACTAAACCTATTTCATTGAAGTGGTCTGAAACTAAGTAAAGCGGCGGTGGCCCAGTGGTGGCGGCTCCGACTTTCGTAAGTAGTAGCAGTAGTTAGTAAGTCGTGGGTTCGAATCAAACCCAGTTGTTGATGAAATAAATTACACAAAGTAATGCCAGGCGCATTACTTTGTGTAATTTATTTCATCACCACTGCTCTCAAAACGGTGATCGAAAACATCCCGAGGAAATCGGCATGTCCTAGAACCAAAAAATCGAAGACATGTGTGACATCCACCAATCCGCACTGGGCTCCTGGGCTCCTATGTGGGGTTGGTGGGTGTCCTGTGTCCCAGCAGTGGGAACATTAATAGGCTGATGATGATGATGAGTATGAAACTGAATAAGTATTTGTCTGAGTGTTATGGGGTTTTTCATTGGATCCGATCCCTCGATTTGTTGACTGCCTCGTTGGTCTAGTGGTTGGAAGCGCGGCTGCTGGGTATGAGGTTCTCCTGGGTTCGATTCCCGGGTCGAGCAAAGTATTATTGGGTTTATCCATTAGGAATTTCTCAGAAACTGCCACGGGGTCTGGATTTGTGCCCGGTTGACGTAATAATTTGCGACTTAAACATAACTGGCGAAATCTAGGTGTACTATTAGGTAAACCTCAGCCTAATCCTTCTGGGATTGCAGGCGTGAAATTATTTTACCTGCGATTCGATACTAGTGACAGACTCTCTTCTTAGGTTCCCTATCCATTTGCATACAATTTTAAGACCTAATATAGTTTGGCATACTTTTGTTATTCCTAATTATATTTTCGCATAATATTATTTACGCATAATTTTCCTAAGCATACTAATGATAAAACATAAAATTCTTAAGCATAAATTAATTTACGCATAATGATATTAAAACATGTTCTATAAAGGCATAACAAAGAAGCATGATAATTAACTCCTAAAATGTTAGACATTCCATAATTGGATTTACCAATTTATTTCGACAATTAGAACTATCTCCTGAGACAAGTAACATATTTATTTGTTTTGAATACAGTTGACTGTGAAAATAAGTGGGTTTTTGCGCTGCAAGAAGCATGCTAACAACCATACATCATGGATACAGTAAGCAAGCAGCATGCAAACATGTAAACAAGCACACACCATGCATGCAGAGCATGTAGCATGCAAACATGTTAACAAGCATACACCATGCATGCAGCGAGCATGCAGCATGCGAACAAGTATACACCATGCATGCAGCATGCAAGCAAGTATGCAGCATGCATTCAAGCATGCAATATGCAACATGCAGTATGCAAGCAAGCATGCATTATGCAACATGCAGCAAGCAAGCATGCAGTATGCAACATGGTTAAAAGCAGGCATGGTTTCTGTCACGGCGCCGGCGCTGCAGGGCTCTGGCGGTCCCACGCGAGGTTATCGTCGCAGATGTGTTTAACGCTCACCACCGCAGCTTCGGCTGCCTCAGCCAATGCGGCGAGTGTTACATGAAGTTACATCCACCTGCTCCTCAACTCGCGGCCCGCCTCGCCCCTCCGCACCTACACGATTTTAAATTACACCCTCGGGGTAGGGCAGACAAGACTACGTCGGATTTACAGCGAGTCGTTTCTGTCACTAACTTTTGTAGCACAGCCTAATTAATTTTTAATTCAAAATAAAATACTTATCAAATCAAATCAAATCATAATTTATTTGTTAACATAGGTAAATAAAGACAGTACAGATCTTATGTTGATGAAAAGAGCGCCATGTTATGCCAAGAGGCGTACAAATATTTTGTGCTAATTAGCTTTGGATTAGAATTATCACTATAATATACGAACATCATGCATTACGGTATTAAATTAAAAAAATAAATTGAATAGGCTTAAAAATAACTTGATTCAATCTTCAATTTGATCACGTTATTTCTATTAATTGTAAGTATGTCTAAATAATATTATGCATAGCAATATTATGCGAATTAAATTTATGCTAAAACAAATTAGTCTACAAGGCATATTTTATGTTCGCATAATTAATGCCAACATAAACTATGCCAAAAAAAATATGGTAAAGTATTATTATGGCAAAACAAATTATGCCAAAATCGTTATGCCTATATTCGTTATATTAGGAAAAAGAAAATTATGCAAAGAAGGGATCCTCTTCTTATTGTATCTGAACTTGCATAACTGGGTCCACTATGAATATGTATGTTTGTATCATAATTGTTTAGCTAAAATTTAGTCTGCCTCGTTATTCGAGTTATTGCAGTATACAACGATATGTTTCATCAAATTTTCAAAATTGAAACTCCTTCGGTTTGATCGGAAAAACGCTTTATATTGACTGAATGACCTCTCTACGTCACAGGAAGTAACTAGCGCAAACTGAAATTTGCACAACTCTGTAGGCGAATATGCCTAACCTCTGGATTGCCGGTTGGTGTTCCACTGAGAATATTGTTATTTTTTTGGTAGCGTCGTTAATCCTTTATTTTTTTCGAGGACAGACCTTATTTGCATGGATACAAAAATAGCGCACGAGTCCCGCACGACTACCTACATCCGTGTATGCCGCGCAACGACAATTTATTCCCGCGGCACGGCGCTATGTAAGCAAAAAATATACAGTTTTTGGTATAAGTAGTTTAATTATTAAAAATAGGAAATATGGACTAATGGAATTAAATTCTAAAAATATGGTCTTAATCTTGAAATATGGAAAAATATGGATTCTAAAACCCTCATTTCCCAGCTTAAAACATCATAATTTATGGAGAAAACCAAATAATGAATGAAAATGATTCAAATAAAAAATATGTGTTTACATATTTATCCGAGCCCTAGACATAAGCATAGCTTGTAAATGTTATTTTATTTATTTCCCAGTTGAAAGTGTAATTCATTATGCACCAAGAAGATAAAGCTGTAAATAAATCACCATGAATCTCTGAGTGAAACTTTCCATCTTATCAGTTCGAAACAAAAGTTTCAAACTCCTGGAAATGGAATCGATAGTAAACTCCTGCCAAAGTTCATTACAAAACACGACCTACGAAAGTTCGGCAGCCGATAATTGTTTAATTTACATACTTATTAAGTAAAGATAAACTCACGAGGATATACAATTACGGAAAGTTGGAAAGCGATCCTGTTTTATCGAGGAAACAAACAGAAGAATGAACTGAGCAGGGGAAGCAGAAGATTCACTTCGTACAGTGCCCAAAACCGTATCAAAAAGAGAAGATATTCTTATTTTTAGGGTTCCGTACCTCAAAAGGTAAAAACGGAACCCTTATAGGATCACTTTGTTGTCCGTCTGTCTGTCTGTCTGTCTGTCTGTCTGTCTGTCTGTCTGTCTGTCAAGACCTTTTTTCTCAGGAACGCGTGGAGGTATCAAGCTGAAATTCATATCAAATACTCAAGTCTATGGTCTCTTGGAGCTGTGAAAAAATCAAACTTCTAAGTCAACGCGATCAAAAGATACTCCCGTTTATGCCGCAAATTTTCGACACTCGCAAGGGAATCAAAACCTACAGGGTACTTCCCGTGAACTCAGAATCTTGAAATTTGGTACGAAGCAACGTCTTATAACACAGATAAAGGAAAAATTGCGAAAAGCATAAATTTTTAGTTACATCATATAATAAAAATATTTTTAATAATTTTAAACTTATTACCCCTTTACTCATGAACGCGTAGTGGTATTATATTGAAATTCTTAACAAATACTCAAGTCTATAATATCTTTAAGCTGTAACAAAATCAAACTTCTACGTCAACGCAATCAAAAGATACAGCAATTAAAGCCGCATATTTTGAAACTCGCAACTACTCGCAAGGGAATCAAAACCTAAAGGATACTTCCAGACGACCTGGAATCTTGAAATTTGGCATGAAGCAACGTTATAAAGTACACATATAGGAAAAATTCCGAAAATCTTAAATTACCATAACTTTTACTTATATACCTACAGGTTTGTACGGAACCCTCGGTGCGCGAGTCTGACTCGCACTTGGCCGGTTTTTTTATCGTGTGGTTAGTGCTTAACCTGGTATCCGAGTTTTCATGCCGCTAATGGGCTCCTGTCTTGGCTTTTACATGTCGGAGACAAATATCTCTCAGGCATGCTGGTTTCCTCACGATGTTTTCCTTCACCGACGCTCTCTTAAATCGCTCATAAATCCAAAAATCAAAGGTCTTGGGTTAGAACTCGAAATTAAACAAACATTTAAACTCACTCATTTCCGATACAGGAAAATTTCGTTTAGTCACGATGATTGTGACTCAGTTACTAAAACCAATTATAATAACCTACGGGTTTACTGTTCCGATATTTTAACACCTAACATAATCATAGGGCTAAGATAACTGTTTCTAACAGAATATTTTAATTCAATCAATAGTTATTACCGACACTTCGAAAGCCAATTTAAACATAGGTATATAAGAGAAAATTACGTAATGCGGCATTTAACGCCTTTCCTGAAACTATTTCAGAAATAGTTAGCCTAAGTTTACAACCATAAATGAGCAGTTATAACTCAGACAAGGAACTGAAATAACCTCTGCTAGTAACAGTACTTAAGAGGATACAGTAAGGGGAAAATAGTAATAGGTATTTGTTAAATGTATTGCTGTCAGAAAAAGACAACAGCAGAAAATTACCAACAGTACACAAAAACAACGTTTCGTCGTCCCTTGATTACTACTCCAAAACTTGACCGATTTTATTATTTTTTAAATTGAAAATTTAAAAAAAAGGTTTTGGCCGTGTTCCTGTTTTCCTTTTTTATTTTATATACTTAATCTAGTCAAATTTGTTTTCTGGATGTTTGAACACAACGGAGAATCTGGCCAATATTTTTAGGATTTTGAAGGTGCATATATCTTTTAATAAATAATTTAAAAAAAACATCGGGACATGCCAATAGTGGTCATAGATGTTTTAGAGAAGAAAATATTGCTCTTCTGACGTTATCCAGGGAGGTAACAGGGGACTACGTTTGTATGGAAAAGCGGCCATGCTGTTTTCTCTTAATACTAGGCAGACTGCTGAGTGCTGACTGAATAATTTTCCTCGAAAACAAGGTTCGAGCAGCAGTCCAGACACGTAAGCCGTTAAGTTGGAGGAATCTCTCTGCAGCAGAGGATAGGCAACTTTCACAGTTTTGAAGCCTATTCCCCATAGACATTTTTTTCGGATATGATATCATCAAATGACTTCTCCCACTCTGGGCGGAGCGGGAGGGAGTGTCAGAGTTTTACTGACTAAAACCCATCCATGCTGCTTCTTCGCTCTTTATGTTCTGGAGCCACGGTATCTCTTTCCAACGGTCCTGCAGCCTCGGATTCCTCATAGACCTCAGAACTTCTAAAGTGTCTGCACAAATAACTAATGTCTAATAGACTAATCAAAATGACCATCTATTTAATGGTTGTAAAATACCCCTTAACGATGCCGAAAAACACTTGTTCTATTCATCATCGCGAAACAACTTTTTTGTTCTAGACCAAGCTTTCTAGTAACGGAGATATTGAAGATTACAATTTTTTCACAAGAATTTTTTTTAAACATATTTTTGATGTTAAAACATTATTCTAAAAATCTCTATGGACGGCCCCTGTACTATTTATTAAAGCATCCATCAGCATAATTTTTTGAGTGCGTTATTTTGAATTTCACGGTAAAACGTGATTTTTCACCCCAAAAAAAAGTAATATTCCAACCAAGTTTGTTCCACAGACTGCTTGGTTGACGGGTTCATGAAGTGTCCATTTTACACCTTGTATGTACCTTACCTTCCGTCCCCTTTCTTCATAATACGAAATTTAGACCAGATATGAATAATTTAAAAGCAATCCAGCTCGCCACGAAGTCCGGGTGTGCCTGTAGTTACAAATTATACTAGCACCGCCTACCGCCCTCGCTTACCGCTGCTCGTAAATAGATATACTGCTAATGGGAATATAATCGATTCTATAAACAATCTTTCAATATTTACTGTTTCTGTTTGTGCTAAATGGAATGGGCTGTGTTTGCACAAACTTGGGTATAATCAAATTGCAACAGCAATGAAATGTTTTAAAAAGCTCATCTGAAATGCTTTACAGTTTTCTGTTTTTACAACACCAGCAGTTTTATATTTATCTTTAGTGTATCGGCATTTGTATAGGAGGTCCTAGGCAAGGCTATGGTTTTCAAAGCGTTTTGTATTTCTGCAACGACTTCGAAAATTTTTGATGGAAAGTTTTCAATAACTTTGACGACTATGGGTCTCCCCACATTTATCGACGCGGAATCGGCTTAAGCCGAGTGCGTATCACCACACTACTCGACTTATAATAGGCAAACGGCTCGTTTCGCCGTCGGCCGGCGTCGTCACGACGCGTCGTCCGAGCCGAGCCGATGCGAATGGTATTAGTAACACCCTTATTACGTAGACATAAAGGCTTTTTTGACCGGTGTTAGCCGATTCCGCGTCGATAAATGTGGGGAGACCCTATGACGGCACGTTTGGTGCAGTGGCTGAGCTATTGGCAGCTGCGCTGCGTGAGCCTGCGTGTCACGGGTTCGATCCCCGCTCGAAGCAAATATTTGTATGACCTAGAGGTAGTTGTTCCGGGTTTGGCTGTTTGTGTTTGTGAGTTTAAATGTTTGTAAAACCACGACACTTAAAACTACACGATTGTCTGTCGTCACGACTCACGACATAAGTTGCTCTGTCCAGGTATTGTGATAGTAGTTTTGGTATCTTCACGTACATACCCAAAAATATGAAATGTGGTTGTTAAAATAACCTCTTACAGATAAAGGATGTAAAAAACCTGAAAGGCACTTATTCTCAACGTCTTTGCGATATTTTTTTGTTCTTCACAATACTTGGGAACCTTCTAGTAACGGAGATAGGGGGGGTCAAAGTTCCAACTTTTTGACATGTTTTTTCTTTTAATATTAGTTTTTATTTAAGATTTTTACTTTAAACACATTCACGACCCCCGTACTATTTAATCCATCCATTTGCATAATGTTTTAAGTGCGATATTGAGTTCTACCGTAAAACGATTTTTTCACCCGTTAAAAAGTCCCCAGCGTTTACCAGCGATATTTTTTGCGTAAAGTTACTTAGTTTGATGTACAGAATGCTTGGTTGACGGCTTTGATGAGTCTGTTTATACCCTGTCTTTTTAGAAATGATACTGGCTTTAAGTATTATCTGTCTTCACTATACCTTCGCACAAATAATATGGTAGGTACCTGGTGTGCAGAGTAATCAATCACCTCGATCTACAATAGCGTCCTCTTAGCAGAGCACTCTCACAATCTGACAGAAAATACAATTACGTTTAACCTCAGCTGTCGTCTTCAAATGTATACCTACATACATCAGGTACTGCCTCCTAAGTTGCAGGTTATTTGAACCTAGTAGAGTTCCTTTGTGTTTTGTAAACGGTTTCACTTCGATAGATTATAATCTACCGAAAAATAAGCAATATGTTCTTTAGACAATCTTCCGAGAGTTTACAATTTCGCTAGATAGATTACAATCTAACGGGTTTTACAATTTTACGATGACATACAACAATGCATAAACAACAATATCATTGCATACTAAACACTTGTCTCTCCCTCTTCCTGTAATCTATCCAAAGCTTGTCTTGAAAAGATCGCTTTTATCGATAAGACCGCCCATTGTGTCAACCTATGTGAAAGTTTTCTTTTATTAATGTTACTATGTAGTATAAAGAATATTCTATTTTGTACAGTTACTAATTATGTTTTCTTCTGATTTCAGAACAAACCAACCTTTTACATAATCATCACAACATTTAATTAACATTCAGTGATCGTCTTACACCCACAAACTTCAGAAGATAGGCAATAGTAACTATTTATACTCTCGTATTTGAGAAGATACGAAATTTATTCCTTATTCTAACGAGTTACGCCTACTGAATCCTAATTTAGCCTAGAGTGTCTAGACAACTTTTGTGGATCCAAAAATAGTTCAGACCTAATATTTGATATCAAGATACTGACAGACAGTTTTAGGTAAAAATCGTAGCTTTTGAAATTAGGTCTCGTAATTACTAATAAATAAATATTGTTCTCATTAGTACCACACTAAATGACGAGGCTTATGTCGTAGACACCAGATAGTTGATATATTACAAAGATACTTTTTGTTTGTAAATACATACTTATTAAACATACATCCGTGACTCGAAAACAAATATCCATAGGTACTCATCACTCAAACATTTGCTCCTACCCGGAACCCTAAGAACGTAAGACAGCCTCACTACCGCTGCGCCATTCGGGTCGACGACTAAATCAAGAAAGTCAATAATATCGCCTAAAGTCATAACTCAAATGACACGAAATGACCCATCCCTAATGACTGCACGATCAATCTTTACCCAACCATAGACAATTTAAAAGCTAAGAGGAACGAGAACGCAAATGATGCATAACGATCCCTAGCTATCTGTCCAAAAACCAAAAAAAAAAACGTAACGATCCATCATACACAGCCAACATAACCCCCAAACGCTAGCCTGATCAGAAAAGTCCATTAACATGCAAAAATAACAAAGGTACCGATTAACCCTTTCCTACCGTCCCCGGGGCATTTTTAACATGGAAACGCTGAGCCCGTAATAGCAAGCATTATAATGCTACACGTTTATAAACATAAAGCCGAGTTGTGTATGATTTGATGTATAGGGTTAAATTAATTTTAGTGGTGTAGAGGAGAGAGTAGTTTAGTGGATTTGCTTGATGTTAGGGTTGGGGCTCATTTTGCTTTCAAGAATATCTGACTAAAAAGATAAATTGCAACGTCTGCGGCATGCCCAATGAGCTGTGAGCCAAAATAGCCACTTTCTGGAGCCCTGACACAGCCAGAAGGCGTCGCGGTAGACCTCGTAGAAGATGGCGAGACGAGCTGCGTAAAACCAACCACCAGTGGTCCACATTAGCCCTGGATAAAATTCGGTTGCAATAATTATACTTACTAGAAACGCATCTAGGATGTAGAGACTTTTATTATTCGCAAGCATCATTAATGCATCCGAATTTATTCGTTAGTAATTAGCAATCGAAAGTTAACGATTTTGTCGTTATCTCTGTCGAGACTGCCGCCCCAGGATGGGCGATTAACTGTAATTCTATAGTACGGTCGGTCGACCAATCTATTTGGTTTACATTTTACAATGTATTTTAAGGTTTGAAATATAAGCCAAATAGATCGATCGATCCTACGTATGTATGTGGGTGGGTATGTTTTACTACACTACTTTGCGAGTAGATTTATGAATATATGAATGTCTGAGCGAAGTTACCATTACAGTTAGTTACTGCTGGTGAAATGAAGCTCTTAAAATAAACTCCTTGAGAGGAATACATACCGCTAGTTCTTAATGTAGGTTTTATAACTTTTAAGATTTTTTTGAAAGTCATATCAATGCTTGTGCCATCTTTGTTTAAGGGTCTACCCCACGCCAACGACCTTAAGCGAGTGGGAGGAGCTTAGCACTAACGTCTACCTATGCATGAGGAAGAGGGGGACTCTTCGCTGACCACTCTCAACGCACCAAGATTATTCGAAAAAACAATTCAACATTAGTATGTTAATAGTTTATATCCAATATCATATTCAATATTTCATAATTATGATGATGTACATTTAATTATTCAAAGTCTAATATAACTCAAATGAAATAATAACTAGACCATCATTTAGACTATCTATGCGATTTATAGGGATGCAATAAAGTGCAAGTAATCGTGTATCGGACGGCCGAAAAGTCTAGATCAAAGTGAGAAAAATGTAGTGTATTTCTTTCAGAACGTATCCGTGCATCTACAAATAAAACACTATGACTCGCTCGTGAAGGTCGTTGGCGTGAAGTAGCCCCTTAAGAAGAGGCATTTGCCCAACAGTGGGACAGAAATAAGCTGGTATTATTATGTAAGGTGAAAGCGTCAGGGAAGCCCGCGAAATTCAAATTCTTTAGGATTTTTGCAATTCGCAGGCCAGTGCCAAGTTGTATGTTGATGAAAATATCGTTCATCAACGAAAATTTGAATTTCGGGCTACCTGGAGCATCAGCCTTAAGATTAAAAGTTGCCTATGGTGAAGGTCCCAAGGTAAAATGTTCCAGGCTAACTGTATTATAGCCGTGAAAAGGTCATATACAGAGAGATATAGAGCTAGTTTCGCATTAAATATGTATTACGAAAGCGTTTCCATTTTATAGGCAAACATAGAAATTATTTGCAAATTATACCCATTTTCTTTCGAATTGATCCCACCTGAATAATTCTGCTAGAAAGCTATTCCACTAATGTATGGTTTTATTAGGCTATTGGGAATTCTTGAATTATTTAACGTGCAAACTTTATTTGAGACATAGAATATATAAAGAGAGAGAATAGCAATTGAAGACCTAGATGACCTTATAGCTAAACATTTAAATAGTTGATATTCACGCTGCTGCGTCAAAAACTAGTCACCTTTTTGTTTCGTTGCCAATAACATCGAAAGTTTTATTTAACACAGTTATTTTAACTGTTATAAACGCAATTAAAATTTCAACAACCCTCTAATTTGGTTGTTCAAATTACGTCTTTTCTCACGAAAGCATGATCCTAAATATTACCGACCTTAAACTAGGCGAATTCCAACAATATTCTACTATGAGAACCTTATAATTTACGAAGGCACGATACCCAGAATTTGATGAATATCGAATAATAATTTGGACACACGAGATGCCGAAATACTACATCAAGATTATTAATTTTATGCCTAAGCATAATGTACAGACAAGCCTTGATCTGAAAGAATGCCTTTAAAAAAGATATATTTGCAAAAAAAAACTTGTCATGAATCAATTTTAAATTGTAACTAGGAAAGAAAAAAAACTAAGTGTAAACGGGTACCTTGTCCCTGACAAGGTACCGTTGGTACTCCCTTGATTGTCCTAAAATTTTTTGTCCGAAAATCATTATCCATAACACGTTTGCTATAAACTTCAGTAACCATAATGTTCAAAACACCGAAATTATGTTTTACATAACTAACTTTACTTCTAATACTATTTTGTCATAATATCGAATACTATTATAATTGAATCTCCTAATTTTACATGACATAAAGTCGTATGTCCTAAGTATTGTATCACATAATGTGTATGATTCCGAATGGTCATTTATAAACCTAACTTTTAGGGATTTTTTAGGGACTAACAGTCGCTAAAAAATCCCTAAAAGTTAGGTTTTAGTGACAGAAACGAATTGCTGTAAATCCGACTCCACGCAGTCTTGTCTGCCCTACCCCAAGAGTGTTATTTAAAATCGCGTAGGCGCGGAGGGGCGAGGCGGGCCGCGAGGTGAGGAGCAGGTGGCTGTAACACTCGCCGCCGCGGCTGAGGCTGGCCGGCGAAGCCGGCCAGCAAGCCGAAGCTGAGGTGGTGAGCGTTAAACCCATCTGCGACGATAAGCTCGCGTGAGGCCGCCGGAGCCCCGCAGCGCCGGAACCGTGACAGAAACCATGCCTGCTGCATGATGCTTGCTTGTTTGCATGCTACATGCTTGCTTGCATACTGTATGCTTGCTTGCATGCTGCACGCTTGCATGCATGCTTGCTTGCTGTATGCTTGCTTGTTGCATGCTTGCTTGCTGCATGCTTGCTTCCTTGCTGTATGCTTGCCGCATGATTGCTGCATGCTTGCTTGCATTGCATGCTTGCTTGTTACATGCTTGCTTGCTGTATGCTTGCCGCATGCTTGCTACAGGCGTGCCGCATGCTTGCTGCATGCTTGCTTGCATTGCAGGTCAACGCCTACATACGATTAAACATTTACTTAGAATAGGACTTATGACTTTTATTGAAAACGATTTTATGTCTTTTGTATATTATTGATTGTAATACTTATGACAAACGGAGTTAGGGCTTATTATATTTAGGGATTTCAACTTTATGGCATATGATATTATGTGATTTAAAATTCGCGTAAATTATCATTCGGACGAATGATGATTATGACAAAAAAAAATATGTCATTTTAGATTATGGATAAAAAAGTTAGGTAATACGATAGAGAACCGGTACCGTTTACACTTAGTTTTTTTTCTGGTTCTGTAGTCCTGATTATAGAACCCTAAAAACCAAACTACCGAACCGATTAATAAATGAAGGAGTTGTGAGGTACCTAACAATCATTAAAAAAAAACTGAATTGAGAACCTCCTCATTTTTTTGAAATCCGTTAAAAATTTATATGAAAAATATTTAAAAAAACTGGATCCAGGCTTGAATGCAGAATGCGGCACCAAAAACGCATTTTTTATGAAGTATCAACCACCAATTCTAAAATCAACCTTATTCACAATGGAACACATATTTTATCGATCGTTACACGTTAGTTCACACCTATCTAATATCTCCGGCCCACAGTTACCGTCAATCGGTACTAACTACTAACTGCAGATTGCTCGGGTGTGTAATCAGGAGGCGTGCAGTAGTAAACAACAGCCGGCCGACATCACCGTGTGATTGACGTTATGGCACGGGTGAGGATAAGCGCGCGTAATGCCCGGACTCCAACAAAGCGAAGGCGAGTGGACCGGAGAGATGTCCAAGATTCAACAGAAAAGATGAGAGACCCGATGTAGGTCTTTTTCAATGTGGTTGGTTTCCTCACGTCTTCGGTTTCGTGGAGTAGGTCTTAGGCTGGTTTGCCTCTAAAGATGTGCGGGGTAGCTAGTAGGGCATGGAAAAGTGGCCATTTTTCAATCCCGGGTTTTCGGGTTCGGGTTTTTTTAAACCGGTTACTCGGGTTTTTCGGGAATTTTCGTGTTTTTTTATTAAATGAGAAATGATGTTTATTTTGTTAGTAGGTTTTTACAGATACTTTTACAGATCATTTTTTTTAAACTAGATGGGGCCGGTGTTTCGTATCTGACTACTCTGAGGAGAAACAGGCGAAACAAACTCAGAGGTCAAGTCTCTTTTAAAGTCCAGATATTGCTCAATGCACATGAGGAATTAAGGACTATGCAGATTAGTATCTGGGATGGTCTTACAATATTAATACAAAATGTTCTTGCTCTATTTACTCGTATTAATTAACAATATCAAAGGTTATAATATTGACAAGGCCCTCGACCAAATGGAGGAAATCTTCAGGGAGGAAATGCTGGATGGCCTAGTAGATTCTTCAATACGCATTGGTCTCAGGGTGAACTTAGACAAAACCCAGATTGCATTCTACGACCACGTCACCCCAGGAGCTATTGTAGTCAATCCTGGTCCTCTCGAGATTGCTCGAGAATATAATTTACCTCGAGCAAACTGTACAGTTTGGCAAGAACGCTGAATTGTTGTCAATGGTGGTCGCTTAGGAGCTATGGAGCGGGATATCCTTGAAGTCTCCCTGAGGAATCGCATCGGGAACGAGGTGATCAGATAGGTTTATTAAAAAATAAAAAAATATATGATATTGTGTAGTTATAAAAATTATATCTCAGAAGAATAAATACACAAAGTCAAAAAAAAACAATGGGTACTTTCGAATGAGAATTTTACCAAGTCCACAACCCAAGAAACCCTGTAACGTATTTTCGAGAATAAATTATTTAGATGAATAACTCGGGAGATATGTTTTTACTTACTTACTCATATTTCTACATATTAAACGACCTATGACGTGATGCGTGTTTGATCTGCTAAGTTCACAGATCAATCAATTTAAAAGAGACCGAAAAACCCGAAAACTCGGGTTTTATACGGCAAAACCGGTTTTTTGCACAAAGTCAAAACCCGGAAAGCCTGCCTAGCTAGTGGGCATACGAACCGGGAAAAACCAGTTCGTATGCCCACTAGCTAGGCAGTGCGATGACACACATTCTCGCACCGCCTAGCTACCCCGCACACCATTTCACAGCACTTACTACACAGTAGCGAAACGGTGTGATGGTTTCCATCAAAGCTGTGCGAAGAGATTGCACATTGCATCCCAAAAAAAAAAAAACACATTTTTCTCGCTCTCATATCGTTTACATATCTGACTTTTTAAATTTTGTACAAATAACCTTCGCTATCCATTTTCCCCAGAGCGGCACTAAGACATTCTAGGAAAATGAAGATCATCATCATTTTAGCCGAAAGACGTCCACTGCTACGAAACTTCCCCCAACTATGAGAGAGAAAGTAAAGTTATTCCATCCTATTTCTGGTGGAAACAGAGCCTTATAATGCGGCCTCAGATTAAGGTCCATGTTCACCGAAAAGATAACAGTCTGATTATCTAAAAACAGCTGTCAATGTGACATGTTCCCCTACAAAAATGTGTTTTAAACAGCTGTTTTAGATAATCAGAACGTCATCTTTTTGGTGAACATGGACCTAACGCGCGTAATGTCGATCGACATTTCAAATTTCGATCGACAGTTTATCCGAGATACGGCTAATATGGCCGGCCACTGCATCGGTGAATGCATGAACGAATGAACGATTGAACTTTGAACGTAATTGTGATTGTTGTGGTTAGAAGTTTAGTCGGTCAGCTTGGTTTGGTGTTTATTTCATTAGACTAAAACACAGTGTAGTTAACTGTTTGCCTTTCGGAAAACAACAGGTGATTTTGGTGGTCGTTTCATGGTTCTACATTCTAAGTTATTTGTTAATTTGTAACGTTATTATGATTATACTAACAGAGAAGGAGGAGAGAAGAGGAGGAGGGGGGGGAGGAGGAGTGAACTAAAGTAAATGGAGTAATCGATTGTGTGACAGTCAAGAGGGGACAGTTTAATTAAATAAAAAACATTTCCCTAACATGAGGCAAAAGCGAGAGACGAATTTCCCACACAATTTGCTGCCCATATTTGCTGCATACGAAGACAGTATTAAACGATGAAGGAAAACATCGTGAGGAAACCGACATGTCCTAGCACCAAAAAACGAAGACAAATTGTGACATATAAAAATCCACACTGGGCCCGTGTGGTGGTTAATTAGTTGCGGTTTATAAATGTATAGTAGGTATAGGATCAAGAAGTCTAACACACTGCCTCGATGGTCTAGTGGTTGTAAAAGCGACTGCTGAGGATGAGGTCCTGGATTCGATTCTCGGGTCGTGCAAAGTGTTATTGGGTTTTGCCATCAAGAATTTCTCAGTAGCAGCCACGGAGTCTGTATTTGTGCCCGGTTGATGGAAATAGGCTCGCCCCAAATTACATGGGACTTTAACATAACTGATGGCGTAATGTGGGTGTATTATTAGGTACACCACTCTGCTTAATCCTTCTGGGATACTGGGAACAGGTAACTGGTGACGTGGGTCCACTATAAATGGTGCTTCTAGCTTACGCGGAATATAGGCATGCTGTGTGTGCCATTCAGTGTAACATTTTACACTAAAATCAGGTATGCAGCTGGATCCGGTTAGACTAGAAGCCGACCCCAACATAGTTAGGAACAGCCTAGGCCGATGATGATTTACTAGGCTGTAAAGTGAAAGACTGCGGTTTTACTGTGTCGTTATTTCTGCACATGAGGGATCTCAATAGCAACCCCGAGTCTACCGACAGTCTAGGTTGATGGCAATGGCAATAGATTAGCTCCCTATTACCTTGCACTTTAACATAACTGACGAAATATTAATGGCTGTATTAATAGGTACACTTCTGCCTAATCCATCTAGGATTACAAGCATGAATATTAAGTTTAACACACAAAACACTTCTCACTCGTAAATATCATCGACTTGGCGGCATGTCGTATACCAGAACCACGGCACTACGCTAGTCTCACTCACGAAGCGACAAATGTCTAGCAATGTGTCGCGGAACTGACGTGCGACAAGGATACAAATGTCGCCATGTCGTAGGTGACTCCGCGACAAGACGCCGCATATTTACGTCCACACTCGCTAGTCACGACGATGTTGTTTGAAGTAAAGCAAAACACTTGTGTAGGGAAGGCCAACCTAACTTATCCACATAATGTTTAAAAGGTTCACTAATGTTTTACCAAAAGTCCATTGACAAATTTTCATTTTACAACCAACGTTTCGTATACTATTTATTTCGCAAACAACTTATTCCGCAAATGTTTTATTTTAAAAATATTCGTTTTACAAACATTTATGGTCGAGTTGAATGGCGCCGATACATGCGTCATGTTCGTGAACGGGCGCTATCAATTGGGACTGGTCATCTCTTAGCTGCCACGGTTAATTTTAATTTCTTTTTTTTTTATATTGTTGATTTAATCTTTTCTCTGGACGCTCTTAATGTGCGTGCACGTCTTTCTACATCGTTCTCACATATATGTATAATCACACATGAATGATGTAACCAAGATTTTGTAAAAATATATTGATTTAAAAGAGTGTCCATGCATGGACTTTCTTGTCCGTTCTTCTCCATAGAGATCTACGCTAGGGAATGGGCAACTACAGTACTTTCTCAAGTTATTATGCCTTGTGACTGTGACTGTAGCTTTGATTTTATTTGTATTTTGACATTCAAAAGTGCCGTAATGGTCTAGTTGAAATAAATGCTTTGAGTTGAGTTGAGTTGAAACATGGCTAAGTCACCTATTTCAAAATACCATGAATGAACTACCAACAATGAGCCTCGTAATTATAAAGTTAATAGCTGAATATCCATGCTACCTTTTCAACACCCCAAAAATCTATTCCAGAGACCGCTTTATAGAAACAATAATAAAAATTCAATTCCCTTTATTTCCATACCCACGAATATTCTCCCAGAGGCGAATAACAGTCTCCTAATGGTTGTATAATGAGATTTTTTCATATCATTTCAAAGAATAGAAGGAGTTCTAAAACGCCGCGTGGTTAATCATAAGGCGGTGTTTCGACGCCCTATTTTTACTTTTTAGGGTTCGAGGGGAACTTTTGATTTTGACGTGACCGTGTTTCTCTCTGTTTTCTTGTGTTTATTTCGTTTTTACGAATGGAGTTTCAATTTCAAAGGATGAATGGATTAAAGTTTTAAAGAATGTTGATTGTAGCTTTAACAACAGCCATTTTTTACAGGAATTTTGTATTATCCCTGAATAAAAAGAAAATTCTTATAGCGCTGTATTAAAAAGCCGAAATTGCTCAAATTATTTTTTAGTGTTACCTGATACACAATTAATTTCTAACAGACCTCGAACGTACTTGTAGTAAATCTCTTTAAACAAATCTTTATCAAATTATTCGTGTTCCAGCCTATTTTCCTTATTATTTTTGGTCGGCAAACCCCATCATAAATCGTCGTTAATCTTTTTAATTTTTTTCTACCCAATAACCCTCAGTTACTCCTGGTTAATAGGAAGATAATGCCTTAATTCGTCACGCCTTGCGCGGTCGCGGACGGTCAAACACCGTATGATTAGTTGAGCTCTAACCAGAATTTGTGGATTTTGGTAATACCCATTTTTTCCCTTGTTCACTTCGTAGAAACTGATTAAGTTTGTTTTTCCCCTTTTTTTTAAACATGTTCAAAATCATACCAAACGTATTTTAAATAGGTTGAAAAAAAATGTACCGTGTGTTATTTTTTTTTACCCGGCTACGTCCAAGTTAAAGGAGGGTTATGATTTTAACAGGCTTCCTATTCAATGGTTGAAAAAGCTTTTTGTAACTCAATAAGGAAAAATCTTAACAATTTTTAAAAACGTATTGTATCGAAAGGCGAGTGTTGTTAACAGCCTTCAGTATGACGCATTATATTCCATAAGAATGGCTAACTGGGTTATCTATAGAAATCAAAAGTAACCCTTAGCATGCAAACTTCGTTCCAATATACTTCTTACGTAACCCAACCCTGTAACGCAACCTAACCCCTGGTTTGACCTTTAGACCTTCGAGAGTAATATTTGTCCAAAAATATCTAGCCATATCCAAAATTGCGTCACAAAAATAGTGGTTGTGTATTTGTAGATGAAAACTGCTGATAGAGGAGAGTTCGGGCATCCAAAACATTGAGAGCGCATGCGCCAAGCCTCCCCTAGTCTGTCTGTTCGTTAACCTCAGATGTAGGGTTGCTAGCTAATCATAAACATGAAATATTAGCAACAACAGAAAAAAAGGTTTTGACTTTTTTTGCGTTGCGTGCCATTTAGGTCTCTTAATTAGTATTCTGACTGAAAATAAACTTGTCGACCTTTTTTATTAAAACAAGAAATTAACTTTTAAATAATAAATAAAATGTGTTCAGCAATATGTACATAAAATAATTATATATTAATTATTATATTATTCGTTATTTGTGAAACTGCTGGTAAACTATCGTCTTAACCAAGACTAATTGACAATAAGTTTGCCGTAAATACTGTTAAGTAGCTTTACTCATTTCAAAATTATACCGTGGTACCAAACAAGTAAGATAAAGATGAAGTCTTACAGATACATTAGAAGATTTATTGACCAATAACGAAAACGTTAGCCTTTTCGCTTCAATAAAATTCTGCTTTTCACAACCATATTAGTTTTAAAACACAACCAAATTCCCTCTCCACATTTCCAACTATTCGACATTAGAATCTCATTTTCAAGCGAACATTTTTGAATCCCCGTTGGAATTCAGAACAGTTTTACATTAAAAAATCCAGGAATATTGGGCAAGATTGGCAACCCTACTTGGAGATGTGGCCATGCAGTAGCAAGGAAGCGGATTTGTCTCGAGCCCTGCAAGGTCGGTGGAAAGTAGGCGCGGGGTGCGGGGTAAAGGGAGGGTTGACGATTTTTCTTCACCATTTATGCAACCGAATTGGGCAGAATTATTATGGGTGCTTTGTAGTGTAGGGCCGCATTTTAGGGTTGATTCTTTTGTTTGATTTTGTACTTGGATGTATTATTGAGTTCCCTTTTAATAATTGTTTTGTTTTTGAGATACATACGGAAGTTTAATTTGATTTTTGTTTGTTTTTTTTTGTTTGTTGTTTGGTTTTTGTTTGTTTGTTTGTTTAAATCATCATCATCGTTTGGAATTATAAATGCTTCATTTGTGCTCACTATGTGTACCAAAACAAAAACATTTAGGTATCTTATAGTATAGTTCCAAAAAGCAAATTACTCTTTGAATAAAGCAAAGATTTCATCCCGCGTCAAGAAGTAACGTAAAATTAATATTTTACAAATATTACCAACATACAAAACGTCCCGTTTATTAACATTCTGCTTAATAAATACCACGGCTAATTAGCTCATTCGTCTCGTGCGTAATTAGTGTAACGTACGTAATTAAATAATGATTCAACTAATTCATAAATCAAGACGACGACGCAAGGAAGGGTGACGTATTTCCACACGTCTTGTCTGAAAGATTAAAGTTGTGAGCAATGTTGTAAGCTCTTTTTTCCAAGAAAACATTAAAAAACCGGCCAGGTGCGAGTCGACCTCGCTCACACGAACAACAAGTTTAACAAATAATTCAATTCGCAAAATAATTATCCGATAAACTTTTATTCATTATCGCATTATTTGACAAACAATTCATTAATAGTTTCATTTTATCTCATAAAATAACGTCTGGAAAAAAGACATTCAAACTCATTGATAGTGCCATTAACAAAAAAAAAGAATATAAATGAATTTAGTTTTCTATAAGCACAAATTTTGTGACAGAAATGAATCGCTGCAGAACCGACTCCACGTAGTCTTTTCTGCCCTACCCCTAGAGTGTTATTTAAATCCGTGTACGCGCGGAGGGGCGAGGCGGCCCGAGGCGGCCCGCGTGTGACCGCCGGAGCCGTGACAGAAACCATGCCTGCTGCATGTTGCATGCTTGCTTCCTGCATGCTGCTTGCTTGCTGCATGCTGCTTGCTTGCTGCATGCTGCTTGCTTGCTGCATGCTGCTTGCTTGCTCCATGCTTGCGGCTTGCTTCTTGCTTTCTTGCTGCTTGCTTGCTTGCTGCATGCATGGAGTATGCTTGTTTGCATGTTGTGAAAAAACTATGCATTGCCTAAACTTTTTCTTACAAACGAATAATAAAAAAATACTAGCCTGTAAATTATTTTGTAGAACTAAACGTGATTTTTCCAAATGTATCTAAATTAAGAAATGAAAAATGTACAAATGAATAAATATCATCTGATACATTTGATAAAAGAAGTATTTGCCAAATAAATGTTTGTAAAACAAATGTTTTTAATATAACACGTTTCCGGAATAAGTTGTTTGCGAAAGAAATAGTATACGAAACGTTGGTTGTAAATATGAAAATTTGTCAATGGAGTTTTGGTGAAACATTAGTGAACCCAAAATTCTAGCTCCAAACTCCATGCTGTCATTGAGGATTTCCAGGTAGAAAAACCTAATAGGTAATACGTTGCCCGACTCGAGCGCCGAACCCAAAGTCACAAGTAGGACCACAGTCCACCTACTAAGCATTAATGCTAAAGACAATGGATCAATTATAAGTGAATCAACAATTAAGAAAAGCATTTTCATGATAAAGCTCTTTACGAAAGAGATAATTCTTTGGTAAATCTATTCTTGAATCATACTAAGTTTTAATCTTGACATAAATCTGATTCAGTTACTATTGAACTAATCTCCAAAAGCTAGGCTTAAATGTTAACTGAACATCAACCTTAATGCTGAGTCTCAGAGTTCTGATTTGAAGTGAAAACAGGTGGAAACCTATGAAATTGCATTCACTTTATAGTTACAACTTTGTTTCTTATTTCCATATTATTAATCGTCAATTGTTAACCGTTTGTTGATACAATTTGGCAATCTATTGGACAACCCATAAAGTAACTTCATATAATTAGTGGTACAAGAATCATTTACAATATTGTACCTATAGCAAAATTGTTTTGAAACAAGCTTAAATTAAAAAAAAACGAAGATTTTAAATGTAGATGTGACGTAATTCTTTTTTGGGAGTCCGCCTTGTTAAGTTGTTAGATGTAAAATGGTGTCACTTAGCGAACCATACATTTTCATCGAAACTAAAAATGTGTGCAGCATATGAATCGGTTGGGGTTCGGGAACTGCTGAAAGATTTGACCTAGACAAACCAGCATTGGACGATTATGGAAGCGCGCCCGAAAATCTTCATACAGCTTACAAAGTGTAATATAAAGTAATTAGTGTCTATTAGCTGTTTTTTTTATATAACAACAACATAAGTAAAAGGAGGTTTTGACTTTATTTTCTTTTATCTAATAATTTTGTACAAACCTGTGTCACAGGTTCCACGCTGGAGCCTAGAATTAAGTTTATATTTAATTATTTTCCTGTGCGAGTTCCAACATTTGTTTTTTCTTTAGTTTTTTTTTTATGTTTTATGTATACCTACATCTTCCTAAGAATGACAGTCATGTCGCAAACTAGAGTACACAGGGACCTTTTAAGCCCACGCCACGTGCCGACGACGAGACGTGTAGGGTTAAAAGATCACAACTGTACCTGAGCACTGACAGGTTGATAACCCGTCCGCTGCAAATGCCGTTCATCCCAGAAGAACTTTGAGGTTTTTGCTCCGATTGTGTCCGGAAAATTGAGGAAAGAATGGAGTATTTGTTCTTTGATTTGCATTGGGGAAACGCGCAAGTGTCTTGGACGAAAGAAGGATGAGTTTGTAAACGTGTAACTCGTTGCGACATTTTAAAGTAAACTTATGAAACACAGAGATACAATATTGCTATAACCACCAATTTAGATATCTGCGAATCTCTAGCATTAATGAAGATGTATTTATTTGAATATGTTGGTAATAATAGTTTTCGTTTACTTATTTTTTTTTTTTATGTTGTTTTTGTTTTCTTGTTTTTTTTTTTTTTTTATATTCTTCTGTTTGTTTCATTTATTTATTTGACACTTCAAGCACAAAAGTACACCACCACCACACCACCACCACCTAAAGGCATCACCTAAAGGCGACTCTCTCTGCCCCAACCCCACCTAAACCCCACCCAAAGGTCACCCCCACCACCCACCAGGTCTCTCACCTAAAGGTTGACTGGTAGAACCAGTCAACCTTTAGGTGATGCAGAGACAAGCAGTGGTAGGTGTCATTACTGAAAATCAGAAAATAATTTTATTTAATACTAACGCTATACTACAAGGATATAAAAAATACTATACATATTTATCAAGTACTGTAAATATATATTAAAATAAATCTATCTATTTTTTGTGTCTATGTGTTTTTACTTTCTGAAATTTCTTTTTACAATTTGTTTTTTTTTTTTTTAATTTATTAAAAATAATCTATTAAGTACTACTTAACTAACTTTGTTAGGTTAGTTTGTAACTTTATTGCAGCATACGCAAACCGTCACTCGCAAAGTATCGCAGCTAACTTCCGAGCCGCGTATGAACAGAACTAAAAGAAACGTTTAAAGTTTAAAAAATCGAAACTTTATGGTTTAAACAGTCACTTATCATAATTTAACTGTAAGTAGCCTTTATAAATAAACCCTATTTGTTTTACCCATCACATAGCAAATAATCGACATTTAACAGGCAATAAACAACCATAGATATCAAGTTTTCCTTTACACATTTCAAACTAGCACGACCAAAGACAATAATGAAAAAAGTTTCCCCACTTACTCAGGGTTGCCACCCAATAAGTATTTAATAGTATTTACGGCCAGTGTCACTTAGGGTTTTATCACACTGGGAATTTGCAAGCGTGTTTACAGAGAGCAGTTGTATAACACGCTGCGTGGGCGTTAGCGAGCACGCCACGTATGCGTAACGTTTTCGCCGCGTATGCGTGACGTGAGCGGTTGACGGTTGATGGGTAACTGCAGTCTTTTCACAGTTATTATGATTTGTGCCTGGTACTGTAGCTTCATCTTTTGGTTTTTTAACTATTCAAAAGTGCCTGTAAGTAACTGTTTTATTTTAATATAAATACTTTGGGTTTGACGTGCGTGTATAAGAGTGAGCGAGACAATTTAATGTAGAATATTGTGAAATCGCGAAGAATTCGTCGAGTATTCGCGGCTTGCTCGCTTCTCACCCATAATGCTCTTATACCATTATCAAAATGTATAAGTTACGAGTACTTAGCACACCATTTTCCAAAGCACACCAAGTGTCGCACAACTTTCAAACTTCAAGCGCAAAAAAGGACGCGGGAACGTGTCTGAGTTAAAACTCGTGCTATGTAACATTTATAGATCGCGCCCTTAGAACCCCGTAAACAAAGCGAAAGCATTCGCCGACACGGAAGAGGATGGCATGGCCTCGACTTTAAACAACTCTGAAGGGTCAACCCTAATTACAGAGACGGTCCACAAGCGTTTGATTTTGTTTTATTTGTTTTTTTTTAAGGTCAAAGGGTTTGGCGAGTTTTTTTGGAAAAGGTGAAAGGTGTGTTTGTTTTATTTGTACCCAATTTCTATTGTCTTAGCCGCAATAACGTTCTTTGAAGGATCTAAAAACCCTTTTTCTAAGGATAAAACCCTTAGGTCCCTGAAGGTGTTCAAGCGAGTACTTTTAGATCTAGAGATTTTGGGCAATAATGAAGGCTTCTTAGGGGTCGTCCTTTAATCACGTGAGGATGAACAGGAGGGGGAGGGGGTCGGAAATAAAACACGATCGATACCGATGAGTAGGGGAAGCTATATAATCTGAATAATCACGTGTATTTTTTTCGTGGGCCAAAAACAATAATTTAATGTTGACGTAAAATATGTTTGTACCAATAATAAAGTAAAAACGTCTTTCGTCGTCTCGTAATAAAGTTTTTTTGTCTAAGTAAAAACCCGAGCAAGCGAATTTTTATTTTAAAAAGCCGTTTTTTAGCATTATTTTATTTTTGTTAGACCAGATTCTAAAACTATCCGATGTTTTCAAGAATATGAATTACACGTGATGCTAGGATGGTTAGCAGGTAGTTTGAAAAATATGGTCCTCAAAATATTTTTATCGTAATTATCACGGTAAATGGAGGCAGCCTCTGGGAATGAGCTCAAATTCCACCACACCATCACTCACCACATAAGCTATACAATAACACACCAACTCCCCTACTAATAGGTGGAAGTCACGACTCCTTCCTCGTGACATCTAAGAACTCGATCCGCATTACCAATGACCTTAGAGATGCAATGCCGTTGTCAATGGGAGGGTCACCGACCTCAGCACATATGTGTTATTTAATATGCAGTTTTATTTGCATGCATTGTGCATTATTGTGAGACGTCAAGCTGTGTCCAGGATGAATTATGGACCTGGGTATTCTTACGAGTGTGTCTAGGGTTGCCATTTCAAAAATAAAAATTTCCAAAACACTCGGAAATTATTATTTAATGAACTCATTACGTCCCCAAATCGTTAACACGTAAAGTAAAAAAATGTACCTATTTGAAGTCCATGGTAACTGGTGTTCCAAAACTCTGGACAGATCCGGATGGGATGCTAAGCTAACCCTGTGCCACAAGTATAGGTTTTTAAAATATACATACAAAGCACCTGTCTTTCATTCAGTGGATAATATCCCTTTGAGAATTAAAGTGCTTTTATACCTGTCGTACAAGAGATGGATGGATAGGAATTCTTGGGTCGTGTCGGCTTTTACTCATGTCAGTAAGAAATGTATAAGAATAGACCAGGCCTGGTAAGGAAGTTTAAATCTAGCGTATTTTATAGCGAGGTTATTGCTTCTGGTGTATTTCTGGAGAAAATTCCCTAACAAGCAAAACTTCTTTAGATTTATTTTCTTTTTCTTTAGTCGTGTAAAGCACCAACAACAAAGTTCGTTAAAGTCGGCAGCGTAAAATTATCCACTCAAAAACGAAAATAACAATCATGGTAATACCGCAATTACCCATCCAACGAAGAGATAAGAACCAATACAATCGAGAAACCGACTGAAAAAAATATAATTCTATAAAAACAAAGTTTGAAGAAAAACTCCGCAGTTTTTCCTTCATTTCCCGACAATCTGGCTAATTTCCAAACAGCCATAGCTCACGACTACGTTTATCAATACACTTCCTGCAGCATCCCTGAACTTCCTATCGATCGGGAAATCTTGCGAGATGCTTCTTGTTATGTTTCTTAGATGTTATGATAAATAAAATAGAACAGACGGTTCTTTTAAACACATGCACATAAGAAAATGCTAATTACGGGTGTATGAAGCGTTACTTTCATGGATTCTTCAGCCAAGCAAGACCATTGACTCAGATTTAATCAGGAACAGAGAAAATGTATGGTTGCATGGAGAAAATTCACGTTTCTCGTGATGAGTAAATAACAAGTTCAAGTCCTTCTAGCAACCGTCAAAAGACCGTAACATATATACTGCAGAATTTACCAAATACAACCACATACGCACGTGAGCCATAGCAAACGCCGAACGTTTAACAAAAACACGCAATAATCATACGCAGTAATTAAACGAGTTACGCGATACCAGACCTTAAGGGACTATGTGTTTATCTCCACAACACAACTTACCTTGTTAACGCAATATTCTGGTGAACTAGTGCGGCTAACAATCCAACAAGACCATGCGACACTCACTAACGATCATGTTCACAACACTAGCTGACTCGAGGTTCACTCTAAGGGTTTATTTTTATTTTCGTTTCGATATTGGCGACGATAGCGAAGCGAACGCTCTCGGCTCTGTCTCGCGACTGGCCGGTATCGAGCGGGCGACCGGCGACTCCCCGCGCCGCTCTAAACCAATTTATAATACATACAGAGGCGCAGCATCCCCTGAAACCTCTCCACCCAAAACCCAACCTTACCTAACTTATAATAAAGTTAGATTTCATTCGCACACAAGATGCCGCAGAGGCAAAAACGTCGCCAGTCCTCGCAGAAAAGCCAAGAGTGCGAATTGTGTACGTTTCCTTCGTTTATAATTGAAATCAACGTACAAGGAAGATCTTGGGCTTGAATATTTATAACAAGGACTAAATTAATTGTCATTGAAGTTTTGCGTGACCCTGAATAGTTTTAGAAGTCAAGTATCTTAGGTATTAGGATCCAAGGGGGCTGTACTGACAACTCGCTGTACTTGTATCTAAGTACTCTCATATGTATACTTAATGTTCCGCATAATCATGTCTCATATGTCATTCCGACGACAGACTCCGGAGATGAAAATTATCTTTCCATATTTCACACGTTGAGGAAAATGCTTTAATTTTGTTGACAACTTTTGTAATTCCAGTCATTTTGTATCAAAATAATACACATTTCCTAGCTTACATAATATAACATAACATTATGCCTTGCAAGAGGTAGAGCTATTTTTGCCATCAACCGGGCACACAGCCAGGCTGCACTTTATCCGACTCGGGATTGATTCAAGGTCCAGCTCAGCAGTCGCGCTTCCAACCACCAGACCTACAAGGCAGTCAGTGAGTCCATAACATATTACAAAAAAATATATTCAAAGAAGTTTTTTAAACTTAGTCAGTACACACGGTATACATAGCTTTGTACTTTTGTATTTGAATATAAGAAGAGCAGTTGTGCTTTTCTCTCCACGATAAAACAAAACGGTAAAAGGAGCTTTGAAACGTAAATAAACTCCGTTTTTGTATGGTAAGTTGAAGCGTGTTCAATTTATCCAGTATTCGTCTCTTTGTTCTCATCATAGCACGTTTATATAGCTGTGATGATTTGATAGTACTCGTATACAATAGTACCACAGTGGTAGTGGCAGCTCCATTCGTACCATCTACTCGTACGAGTATTAGCAGATTAGATTACATTTCAGTTAATTTAATACAGTAAGATGTAACAGAAGAAGCTCGTGGCTAATTAGTAATACCGCTTGAAACAATCTTCAGTTGGTTTGTGGATGGGTGTCCACCCATTATATGCCGAGTTTCCTCCATGCCTCGGAAAGCCCGTTAAACCGTTGGTCCCGGCTGTCATTTGTAGATCTTTGACAGTCGGGTCAGGTAGACACGTAGACAGTGGCCCGAAAGTCTGGCAACCAGTCCTACCAAGGGGTATCGTATTAGCCAGTACTAACTGGGTTGTGGAGGTCAGATTGGCAGTCGCTACATGTTACATACTATTATTCTGGGTGATATGATTTATATTTGTGGGTTTACCAAAATGCTATAGGATACTCATGTGTTTTTTTTAAGAACAGCGGGTTCTGAAATAACGAAGTCCTTGTATAATCTTCTGTAGCTTACTTTATCCAATTACTCCTAAACTAAAACGAGGACTTCGTAGGTACCTATGTACCTACGAAGTCCCTATTCTTTGGACATCGCCTTTCTCTTCCGGGATCACCGTTTTTCCTTCATTGTCCCCGTACATGGCAGACTGCCAAAAGATCCTTGCTTGAAATATTTGAACTACCCTGCATGACGACAGTCGCTAAAAAGGGAAATATTGAATCATTTTCATATTATTTCAATTTTGTGGAACAGATAGTGGTTATTCATGAAATTACAGCTAGATATGATGGAAAATATAACTTAATTGACTGTTATTTTTCACTTAATTCCGTTTCTTAAAAGTATACATTTATTATGGCTTCTTGAGGGCTTGGATCAGGAAATGCTTTCACAGCCTTTCATATTGTACAGCGATTCGCAACAAAACAGATATTAAGCTTTTCAGTAGCTTAAAATAAATATCCAATATTTCCAGGGGGGACAGTTCTGTGGAACATTTCCTTTTGGGTCCCCCGCCTGCAATAAAAATGTTAGTTTGAATTTTCCATTTCAGGACACAATCGCGGTGAAATTCTATGAATAAGAAATGTTTCCATTCATCACTGAAGTCATTCAACTTTTTTTTTTTTTTACTTTGTTTTTGACTTGGCATGTTTTTTTTTCTATAATTGTTTAACTTTTATCCCTTTTCACACACTTTGAAATAATGACTTGATTTTATCGTTGTGTGTGGCAACCCTATTTTCAGTTAAAAGATCAGTTCCTGGCGAGATTAATTATTATAAGCTAACCGACGTAATTTGTAAAAGTCAAAGCAGATCCTGGTGATTAATCCTTGTTATAAATGTGAAATTATATTCTATCGTTTTTATTTGGTGGATCTTTTTGTGCTGTTGTCTTGACTAGAAAGGGCCATAGGGGAGGATCCTTTAGGGGAGTTATTATCAGTAAATCCATATCCCACCAAAAACATTTTCATGTAAAATGTTGCCAAGACGAGCCCATATGACTCGCACTGTCAAAAAGTTATCAGATCTCATGTAGAGCCAAGCTTCTAACACTACACGCCCTAACTCTACAAGGGCTAACTTCACAAACTCTACACCTTAGTCAAAATATGTGGCTTGGCCATTTCGCTACATTCACATCGGCATAAGGTGAAATATCGGTGAGATATCGTAGGTAAGTAAAGTTTTGAGTATGAATGTGTAATATAAGAGTAGACTAAAAAACCTGAACCTGAAACGATGGATGGACAGAGCGAAGGATGATATAGCTAGAAAGGAGTTGACTGCTGATACGACGAGGAAAGCAGACATGCTGCGCCGGTCCCAAATAATCTGAGACAAGGGCAGAAAAATGATAGAAGTTAAACCGTAAACACTCATACATATAACTAGGGTCTCCCTTGTTTGACCGAAAGGAATTTGACAAATTTTCCCTTCCCAAAAATTTTTTCGCATAATTTCATTCGCCAAATTATTATTTAGCAAAAAATCTATTCACCAAAAATTTTAACGCAAACCTAATGTTTGGGAAATTAACGTTTAAACTATAACTTGTTTACCAACTAGTACTTTTAACATTTTTTATTTAGTCAAATATTTCAGTTGGAAAAAGAGTTTTTACGCAAAATCAAATAAGCCAAATATTTTGTATCGTCAGTTTTCCATTTTTTTTTTCTATATGATGTAGTCGTTCCTGGTCACAAGTTTAACCTAACCTAACCATTGTTTTAAAATAATTAATTATCCTAATCTAAATAGCTCAGTTCCGGGTAACCTACTAAAAACAATCTCTTTTTTCTATTTATGCAAGTCGTTTCTTCGTAGGAGGTCACAGTTTTATCCTAACCTAACCTTCCCATTCCCAACCCACAAGCCTTGCTTAGTGTGGCACTAGATGGCGCTGTGTGTAATGTCCAGCGATATTTATTTATTTACATCCATCCATGCACCTTTAACCAACTCACCATTAGAAGAAGACGCAATACACAATTGGCTCGTCAACACGTACGCTCTGCTACATTCACCGACATAATCTTATTAAGGAAGTTATTTAGGAGCCCCGGGTAGCTCAGGAACACCTTAAGCTCAACATAATGAGAGAAGTTTACCGGGAAATGAATGATGAGGTGGAAATGAGTTTATTTTTCGTCTAGCTACTCGTAACAACGTAGGGATAGCAGCGAAGGGTGAATTGTATAAATTATGTTTGGCAAATAGATTTTTGCAACTGAAGAATTTATCGTGAAGGAAATATCATATCTCAATATTTCCCACATATAAAAGTTAATACCTTTTATATGTGGGAAATATTGAGATATGATGTTGATTTAATGAATTAAAAGGAACATATTCTGTTTCTCGACTCTCAGAAGGTTTAGTTATTTTTTCTGCTGACTGACTATCCAACAATTTACAATATTTTGCGTCCACCAACTTAATGTTGTTTGAAGTTTAATTTAGACTGTTAAGATGAAAGTTTTGGTTAAAATTAACACTAGAAAATTATAACTTACTGTACATTGCTTGAGGCTACGCTAAATTATTTCTGCCTTCTGTGTCATTCACCTTTTTAATTATGACATTGTTTATAACAATATTCCAACTGTGTGAATTTTTGATATGGCTTTGTGTAATCTTATAGGTATGATAAGGCTCATGATCTGCCTAGATTTTCCCCAACTATGTTGGAGTCGGCTTCCAGTCTAACCGGATGCAGCTGAGTACAAAAATTTTACAAGGAGCCATCTGACCTCCACAACCCAGTTAGTACTGGGTAATACGATACCCTTGGTAAGACTGGTTGTCAGACTTTTTGGGCCACCTGTAACGACTGTCAAAGATTAATAAATGACAGCCGGGAACAACAGCTTAACGTGCTTTCCGAGGCACGGAGGAAAATCAGTATGTAAGGGTGGTCACCCATCCAAAGACCAACCTAGGCAAGCACGGCTTAACCTAAAGATCGACCGGACGGCTGTTAAGAGGAACTGTTGAGCAAGGGGCATTATTTAGGACTACTCATCATCCACCTGCTTTCTTGCCTAGCCTTATTCCCAACTATGTTGGGGTGCGCTTCCAAAATAACTGGATGCAGTGCACCCACATTTCGCCAGTTGCGTTTAACTCCCACATAAAAGGGAGCGAGCCTATTGCCATTAACCGGGAGTCGGGAACGAATACAGACTCCGTAGCTGTTAATGAGAAATTCCTTTTGGAAAAACTAAATAGCTTTTTGCCTGACTCGGGAATACAACCTACGACCTCTGCACGCTCATCTGACAATCTCTCAAAGACCGACCTCAGAAAATAATTAATTGAATCCTCCTACTCGCATGCGTTTTTCATACAAACGTAATACCAAAATAATATGAAAATCAAACATATTCTTAAGGTAGTTACCTGAATTAAATGATATATTATTATTATTATTATATAAGGTGTTAAAAAATTAACTGCAAGAAATTTGAGGAGTTGTTTGGAATCACAAATAAAAAATAATCACAAAAAAAAATAAAAAATTAAATTATTTAAGTAACGATCCGTTTCAAAGATATGCAATATTTTCACTGCCCACAAAATGATTGAATATGCGCACTTGACTGTACTGTGACTGCACCGTGCAGGCGCCGCGCGTGTGGTCGCTCACCCATGCGACAGCGCAATCGTAGACAGCTGATTCTAACTTTTCCCGTCACATTTTGCAGACTTTGGACTGGCATTTTTTTTTTATGTAAATACTAAAAATGCTTGAAAAATGTTTTTTTTTGGAATATGTTTGTTTTTTGATGCCAAATACGTACACGAAATTCTTGCAGTTAATTTATTAACACCTTATATATTTCGATTGTATTATAGAATATCTATGTTCTCAAATAAATATTTTGAAAGGACAATGATATAAAGACGAGATATGAGGAATTAAAAATTTCTATAGAAAATTTATTTTTCTCATTACTGTTGTTTAAATGAGTGTACATTCAAAATATGTGTTTGGGAACCTATACTATGTATTCTGTAATCCAATCAAAACAAATACACGCCACCTTAAGGGGCTACCTCACGCCAATGACCTTGAGCGAGTGGGAGAAGTTTAGCAATAGCGTATACCCGTGCGTGAGAGTGGTCAGCGATACACTGCCGCCCGTCGCCCCGAGGAGCCCCGCTATTGAAGCGCACCAAGATTATTCGAAAAAACAACCCACCTTGATTTATCAAACACAATACGGATAAAAACCGTATACTAATATAAAGGGCATTAAATTGTCTTTGAAATGATCTAAGTTTCATGCAAATACGTCCGATAGTTTTTGCGTGATGATCGTTTTTTTTACCGCGTTAGACATTACTTTACAAATTAATTACACTAAGTTATAAAAATATTTCTTCACATTTTCACATACCAAATTATGAAAGAAATGGTCTAGTATAACATACATTTTTTTTTCAAATAAATTGGACTAGAAGTTAAGACGTGATGATCAATTTAAAATCACTAAAAGTCATGTGTCTGCGCCTTAAGAATATGTTTGATTTACAAAAAAAAATGGTTATTACGTTTGTATAAAATTCGCATGCTCCGCAGGCCTCTTAACAAGTTACTTTAGTAATACCTCACCTCTATAAAATAAACGAAAAAAAAAACTTGAAAAAAATAGACAAAATAAATGAGTTCAGACTTCAGTGTCGTTGAATGGTTTATTCCCATCTCGGCACCTTCCCATCTCGGCACCCATGAATTTATTTATCTTGTCTATGAAAAATTCCCATTTCGGCACCCTCTCATAAATCATTTTAAGTTACACAAAAAGAAACGGAAACACAGTATCAGTATAGTAAGTAAATCAACTTTATTATTTATTAAATAATTTTTGTTTCTTTTTAAATTACCATTTTCACAGACAAGCCTTGAATCGCTTTTTAGAGGCACCATTATCTCTGCCTTGGCAGTAACATAACAAATTTTAAAATATATGAAAAATTCACGGTTCGTAGCAATAATTGTTTTAAAATCTTTCCAGCAATTATGTAAAAACATATTACAAAAATCAACAGTTATTATGTACAATTAACGTTTAATCAGTATAACCGGGACGTAGGCAAAAGGGCGTGCATACTTTGAGGACTTTCATACTAGGACTAAATGATACGAGTAGGCTTGATTACGCGTTCACTGTACAGTCATAGCAATTAACTGATCCCCCTTTGCAATTCTTTTATATTTTATTTACTTCGCTCAAATAAATAAAATATAAAATAATTGCAAAGGGGGTCAGCTAATTGCTATAACTCGCTGTACATTCATTTTCAGTCTTAATTATCACATAAATCGGAATTGTATATTTTCATACCTACATAATAGGTAAAAATTCGAAATATAAAAAAAACATTAGTCTTAAAAATATCTGAAATAATAAAATCACAGCAAGTTGTTACTCTTCATACAAAAAACAAACTAATAAAAAAATATTACACTAATCAACAGTTGTAAATAGACTATTTTTTTAATCTTCTATTTCACAGAGAAATCAACATTGTACATAAGTAATTTTCTTACAATAATAGCAATAATTTTAAACATTACTTATCAAAAATAAATAAAATCACAGTTACTTTGCCGTCGTCCACGAAACAAATATGGAAATTATTGCAGACAGTTGTTCTATGCAGCTTTTTAAATTTATCGAACCATTTTCATAATTTGCTACAATTTGGTCGATTTCGGCATGGGACTTTACGTTTTTCTCTTTTTTCTTGGAAATAGGAATGTTACACTTGAAAAATTTGATCATTTTAAATGCAAACCTGCACCTTGTATCATGTTTCACGACACTTAAATATTTGATTAAAGTAGGTCTTTTGCCGACACGCCTATTTAATCTCCCATTCCAACCTTCTACGCTATTGGTGGTACGGTGTCTCTCGCCGTAACTAGTTTTGAGTCAATTTGATTTACTGACTATACTGATACAGTGTATCCATTTTTTGATGACTGTGTACTTAGCAACGACTAATGACGGAGTGCCGAGATGGGAATTTTTCGTAAAGATGGTAAATTAATTCATGGGTGCCGAGATGGGAAGGTGCCGAGATGGGACTAAACCCGTTGAATGACACAAATTCCCAACTGAATGGATTCAGTGGTTTTAAGATTATCCCAAGCTGATAGTTTCTGGAGCTAGAGCCCGCAGTTCTTTATTTTTCACGTTCATTCAACTTGAAATATAAAAAACTTTTTTGCAAAAAATAAAACCGACTTCAAAAAGAAAAAGTGAAAAATAACTTTAGCTTCTGAAGTCGGTGACGTTTGTATGATTGATTTAATTTTTTTGTCACCGACTTCAGAAGCTAAAGTTATTTTTCACTTTTTCTTTTTGAAGTCGGTTTTATTTTTTGCAAAAAAGTTTTTATTTTTCACTTTTTAGTGGTTCACATGGAAAGTGCATACCGTTACAATTACAACAAGCCCAAACACGACTAGGATACATTGTCTCATTATGGAGTTCCGTGACTCTTGGCTTCATCATCAGATCTGATGGTAGAATGGTTCTTATCAAACGCAAATGCTTCACTTGTTGTAGAAAATATAAAAATTGCTGTACGTTATCCTATAAAATTTGAAGAGTTCCCTCGATTTCGCCAAGATTCCATCATCAGATCCCGACTTGGCGACTATGGGACCAACTTGAAAGTATACCCTTTCAAACAAAAAAAGAATTTTTCAAATCGGTTTAGGCGTCTTCGAGTAATCGGGTAACATACATAAAAAAAAAAAAAAAAAAAAAAAATACATACAGTCGAATAGAGAACCTCCTCCTTTTTGGAAGTCGGTTAAAAATGGTTCTACGTTATCTTAAAGTTTCTTGTCTGCTCTGAAACTGTGGGATAGAATTCCAATAGCGTTTTATGTTAATGGAAATGTATCAATTTCTGCCTGTCCCCGTGGGAAAAAGGCGTAAATAATTGTAGTGTGTTCCAAAAGTATGTGATAATAATGGAAAAATGAATAATGATGAAACGGAGAAGGAAAACATCGTGAGGAAACCGGCATGTCCTAGAACCAAAAATTCGAAGACATGTGACATCTATCAATCCGCACTGGGCCTGCGTGGTAGATTATAGCCCATTCCCTCTCATAGAGAGGAGGCCTGTCCCAGCAGTGGGAATATTAATAGGCTGATGATGATGATGATGATGCGTTGTCTGACGCTAGTGTTTATGTATGTTACCGTAACTTCCGTTTTGTCTCTCAGACAATTGTCTCTGACGGCCTTTTTTAGGAGAGACAATAATCTAGTCTATTTTCT
The DNA here is from genome assembly GCA_950022955.1 of Xestia ashworthii. NCBI lineage: Eukaryota > Metazoa > Arthropoda > Insecta > Lepidoptera > Noctuidae > Xestia > Xestia ashworthii. The sequence continues at coordinate 21,078,522 of OX465555.1, forward strand.
AGCTTATTGCTAGGTTGCATTTGACAAGTCTGATTATTTGGCTAAATGTGAAATCGTCGAGTTCTAACAACACGTAACTCAAAAATAGCAAGTTTACAGGAGAGTGAAAAAACTGCATAGTTATACATTGTGGTTACCTAGGTAATGCTACAATACCATCATAGAATTTGTGTTCACTTCAAATTAGACGTTGTTGGTTTCTGATAGGCTGAATTAGCACATCTTCCGATTCTCTTGCCAATGGCATAATCGACATGTCAAAAACCGCCAAAAAATATCGACTTAAATTATATTAGAGCTTAAACGACGATGATTTTAGTTTCTTAGCTTTGTTTTCAAGGTCGATATTTAAAGCCCTCTTTTAAGCCTTTAACCTATTAACCATAATATAAAAAAAACAACTAACATAAAAAAGTGCGGTACGCGGTCACGTAAAACTTCCCCAGACGAATTCATAAGAGGAGCTCAACAAAAACTCATTTTTCAGGCTAAGGTTGACAGAAATTCCTTACAGACGTCTAAAAATAAGGCCTAGAAATAAACTTGCAAAATAAAAGCTGGAAAAGTTTTATAAATAGGTTAGAATACTGTCCCTAATTCATATTCATTATTCTAAGTTTCACTATAAAAAGCTTTCGCTTAGTATCGAGTAGAAAACGGCAAAATACTACACAAACTTTCTCTTCAGAAAAGAAAATTACCCTAAACCAGTCGGCACAGGGTTCAAAATTGAACGTGTTCCTCTGAAACAAATGCATTCATAAAACTTTTCCCGTTAAGCCCCTGTCTTTTTACCTAATTAAAAATACAATTCGATTTGTACAACGACACGTTTTTATGCGACAGGAACTCTGTAGCATTCCACAACTTTGTTTTATTGTCTGAAAGAGTATACACAAGAAAAAAGAAATACGCCGTCGCATGCATTTCACAATATTACGGTCTCACTTCGACAAATTATAATCTACCGAAAAATAATAATAATACCGACAAAAGCACCCCGATGAAAGTCCTCGTCTCCGCAAATCTTTGTCCGTACCTTAATGATCGTGTCACGCAATCAAATAATCGGCTGTGCTAATAGGCATTCATATCTAAATTCCCCTCTGCACTACATAATGTATGCCGCTATCAGAGTGCAACCATCGGTCGCAGTGCATTTCAAGGTGCGAACTAATGAATAATTGAGACGGTGCATCCCTTTCTGGGAGATTATGTTCAACTGCAAGCCTTATTGTATTACCTAGCTCGAGCGCTTCGAGATGTAAGCTTTATCGAAGCTGGATCAAAGCTTGTTAGAGCTGCTTTTGAATTGTTCAAGATAAACCAATGTTTCCAATGTGGAACGGTTTAAAAAAAGGTGAAAATGAAATGCTTCTTTGATTATCATTTGCAATTGATTAGGGACGTAATATTAGATGCTCTGCGACGTCATGAGTCCTTTGCAAAAATCGACGAAAACTCTTTAAAAAAAAAAACTATTTAGCTTTCCGTGTATACTAAAGAACCTACCGTTGCCGTGTAATCTCACTCAATCTTAGCTGATTTATGTCCTAATACTACTAACTAGGTAAAATTGGTCAAGAAAACATAGTAAATAAGAAAATATAGTTTGAATAGGTACCTCTATGAACACAGAAATAGATAAAAAAGAGACAGTAATCTACAGTCAAGGACAGAACCTTCCAGAAAATTATAAATCTTTCCACGTGTGAGCCGGCACAGAAATATAACGTCCTTCACAAATTCTAAGGCAAGTAAGTCTTTGTATAAAGTTAAGGTAAAACGAAAATCGAAAACATTATAGTATACTAGCTGTTGTCCGCGACTTAGTTCACATGGAAATTTTGTTGTGTGTGTGACAAAAAATTAGCCGGTCTTAAATCGGTCTAACCGTTTCGGAGGAGTTCGAACATGGGCCACAAGATTTGTAGATATATACTTTATACAGGGTGTAAACAAACTCACCACGAAGCCATCAACCAAGCAATCTGTACGTCAAACTAAGTAACTTTACGCAAAAATTATTGCTAGGAAACGAGTTTTTGGTGAAAAATCATGTTTTGTGGTAGAACTCAATATAACGCACTCAAAAAATTGTGCTGATGCATGGATTGAATAGTTCCGGGTCTTGGAGGTGTTTCATTAAAGTAAAAATCTTACATTAAAACTTATATTCAAAAAAAACTCGTCAAAAACTTGGTACCTTGACTCCCAATATCTCCGTAACTAGGTTTTGAAGATTGGTGACAAATATTGAAAAGAGTATGTTTCGATGTCATGATGGAAACGATGAGAAACAGGCGTCTGACAAAAGGTACAGGCAGAGATGGGTGTGGCAACGCTGGGAGGGGACGCCCAAGAAGGACAACAGATACCTTATTGGTGAGGTTCTTCTGAAAGTTCAGGTACGTAGTACTCGCAACCGGTATGCGTGTATGACTAGATATATTAACGTGGACGATGGAAAAGAATTATGTAAGGATCGTAGCAGGTTATTATTGTTGGGACAAGCTCGCCACACACACCCAAACCTCGCCACCACGCCATTCCTGCCAGGGCGGTGGGACTATTTGAAAAAGATATTGTGGTCCCGGAACATAAAGGGCGAGGAAGGAACATGGATATGAATATGTGTACGCCAAGACATAGGGCTCATTTTATAAATATTGACATCTATACTTTTGTTACTTAGGTTCTACAAATAAAAATATTTTAATTTGATATGTTTTAGTCAGTAAAAGTGTGAAACTCCCTCCTGCTTCGCCCAGAGTGGGAGGAGTCATTTGATGATTTACCATCCAGAAAAAAAAGAATGTGATGTTCTGTGGTATCTGCCTATACCCCCGTGGGAAAATGGTGTTTGTTTCAAACTCAAACTCAAACTCAAATCATTTATTTCAATTAGACCATTACGGCACTTTTGAATGTCAAAAATACAAAACTAAATCAAAGCTACAGTCACAGTCACAAGGCATAATAACTTGAGAAAGTACTGTAGTTGCCCATTCCCTAGCGTAGATCTCTATGGAGAAGAACGGGCAAGAAACTCCATGGACACTCTTTTCAATCAAAATATTGTTACAAAATCTTGGTTACATCATTCATGTTGCGATTAGAGATATATGTGAGAACGATGTAGACAGACGTGCACATTAAGAGCGTCCAGAGAAAAGATGAAATCAACAAATTAAAAAATAAATAAATTAAAATTAACCGTGGCAGCCGAGAGTTGACCAGTCTCAATTGACAGCGCCCGTTCACGAACATGACGCATGTATCAGCACCATTCAGCTCAACCATATTGAAGGGAACTAAATGACCCGACACACCCGCCACCATCACCGAGACATTTGAGTGAGCATGACATTCTCTCAGCCGCCAAGGCTTATTCAAGTCAGAAAAAATAAAATAACTAGATGTAAATGGTGGCTTTACAGTACATAGTACTCACACATGCGCTATGAAGTTATATAATACTAATATATGGAATCTATACAATGCAACGATCTTTTTTACAATCTTCTGCAGCTTCCACAATAACTTGACTGGGAATCAATTAGTTTGCTCCTATGGTTGTGGAGCAGGACCGGCATTGAGCCAAGCATTTTTATCATCAATGTAATCCACCAACTTATAATACGCTTGACTACATAGTGTGCGTTTTACACAAGATTTAAATTTCGTCTCATTCAGTTGTAGAATGTGGAGAGGTATTTTATTGTAACATTTTAAGCAGTACCCCATGAAAGAGGAATCTACTTTAGCAAGCCTGAAACCTGGCTGAACTAGTTGGTCCCTATTTCTAGTATTATAGTGGTGTCTGTCACCTCTTTTACTGAATAAATGCAGATTTTTCCTAACGTACATGATGTTTTCATAGATGTATTGACAAGGTACTGTCATGATATTAATTTCCTTAAACAGCTCTCTTAGAGAGTCGTGTCTACGTAAATCATATATGGCTCTGATGGCTCTTTTCTGCAGAATAAATATAGACTCGATGTCTGCAGCCCGTCCCCATAGTAAAATACCGTATGACATGATACTATGAAAATAACTAAAATAAACTATCCTCGCGGTATCAACATCGGTAAATTGACGGATTTTTCTAACAGCATATGCTGCTGAGCTTAGGCGTCCTGCAAGAGATGTTAAATGAGGGCCCCATTGTAGCCTTGAATCGAGCGCGATTCCCAAGAAAATCGTTTTATCGACAAATTCTAGTTTCTCTTGATTTAATACTATGTCACAATCACTACTTTTGACATTTGGTAGAGCAAATCTGATGCACTTAGTTTTTTTCCCATTTAGAACTAAATTATTTACAGTAAACCAATTATGAACCTGCAGTAGGGCGTTATTTACGTCGTCAAGATTAGTGGCACGTCTGTTTATCCTAAATATTAAAGAAGTATCGTCTGCAAACAACACCATTTGCGGGTGATTGTTAAATAAATGGGGTAAGTCATTAATATAAACTAAAAAGAGGAAGGGACCCAATATCGAACCTTGTGGTACACCCATTTCTACTTTTAAACCCATTGAATTGACACCATTGATTTGTACCTGCTGCTGTCTATCACTCAAATACGATTTTACTAAGCTGAGCGCAAGTTTACCTAAACCGTAATGCTCAAGTTTCAAGATCAGGGTTTCGTGATTTACGCAATCAAATGCCTTCGAAAGGTCACAGAAGATTCCTATGGCATCTTGTGCCTCTTCCCACGCAGTAAATATGTGTTTTAATAAAGTGACACCGGCGTCAGTTGTACAACGTCCTTTGGTGAAACCATACTGTTGCTCGTGTAATATTTTATTGTTGTTAAAATGGTGAAGCATTTGATTGAGCATTATCTTTTCAAACACCTTGCTGAAAACTGGCAACACGGATACGGGCCTATAGTTATTCGTGTCTTTACTGTCCCCGGATTTAAAAAGCGGTATTACCTTACTGAACTTCATTAGATCCGGAAAGACCCCTTGATCCACGCACAAATTAAATATTAAGGCTAAATACGGAGCTACAGTCTCAATAATTGAGGTACAAACTTTGATAGACAAACCCCATAGATCTTCAGTTAATTTGATCTTGATTTGCTTAAAAGCTTTTAAGACTGTTATGGGGTTAATATGCTGAAATTTAAATTCATTTGGACAGGCTGAAACGTTTGCTTTCAGTAAATCAATAGAAAGCAAGGGACAAGAGTTTAAGGTTTCTGTAGTTTTAATTGGGATACTAGTAAAGAAATTTACAAATTCATGAGCAACTTCACTGTTGGAGCTGACAAGGCCACGTGAGGTCTCTAGTGTTAAGTCATTACTTTGTTTTTTATTTCTATTTGTTTCGCTGTTGATTATTTTCCAAACCGTCTTTATTTTATTTTCGGCTGATTTAATCTTTTTGCTAATGAATAAAGATTTGGCTACCTTGCAAGTGGTTTTAAAAATTTTCGAGTAAGTAGCTACATATTTATTAAAAGATTCTGTTTTGATGTAAGGCTTAAGGCCGTACAACTCAAACAATCGTTCCCTACTTTTCCTAATACCCTGTGTTGCCCAGTCACTGAAAATAAACTTTGGGCCAATAGTTTTAGTTTTCTTTTTTAAAGTGTTATTGAACTCAGTGTGCACTACCGAAAAGAATTCTTCATACAATTCATTTACATTGTTTCTAATATGGCCTGGTATATTTAGCTTGCTAATTAAATTATTATTAAACTTTTCTAAATTGCTGGGTGTTATTTGTCTGGTTTGAATCTGAATTTTTTGTAATTGTTTATTGTACGCGAAAGCAACTGTCTGCCCGCTGTGATCTGAAGGAAGGTAATTTACGATAGATTTATCTATGTAGTCGCAGCAACAAAACACATTATCAATACATGTAGCAGTATTTGTAGTAATTCGGGTTGGTTCTGAAAAAACGTTTGACAAATTAAATGATTTAAAAAGACTTAAAAATCTACTGCTATTTACATTATTCTCTAAGATATTAACATTGAAGTCACCACAGATAATTATTGGTTTATTACCAGTTACAAGTTTTGCTAAAGCATCTTCCATTACTGACTCAAAGATAGAGTAGTTCAGATAATTTGGGGGTCTGTAAACGCACACTATTATATGCTTATCAAGCTCAACACAAGACAATTCAATGCTATGTTCGACCGATAGATCGACTATATCATTTCGAGACTTAGATTTAATACAATTGTTAACTAAGATTAAGGAACCCCCTCGCATCTTAGATTTTCGGTTAAAGCAACTTCCCACGTTGTAGTTATCATAATTTATTTGCATTGATTCATAATCTTTCATCCAATGTTCGGTAAAACAAATAACATCAAACTTCGTTTTTTCTAAAAACAATTCTATCTCTAATTGTTTGGATGAAAATCCCTGAATATTCTGGTGAAATAATTTCAAGGTATTCTGCTCAGCCCCTTTTTTACAAATAGTTGATGGAGAGCTAGAAGATATCGGTTTATCTAAATTGTCTCTATTACCTTCTATTGTCTTACTGACTAGTTTAAATCTAAGCTAAAATGTGTATAATTACAATTAGTATAATTACTAATTTCCGTGGAACTATTTACAAAAGACTGCGACATACAACTTATGTCTGAGTTTATATTAAAAGCTAATAGCCTCGCTATTTGACGTCTAAAACTAATCGGTAGATATGCATTATTCCTCGTTGACTTTAATTTCTGAACGAAACTGTTGGTGTCAAAAAATACCAACTTGTCACAATAGTGACTTAGTAAATGCATGTGATTATTAAGTTTATGAATATAATGATTTTGCCTGCTTGACAACTTCTCAAAGTATGGAAAGGCACAAAGAATTATTTTCCTACAATTTAGTTGCAACAGTTGAGTGACATTGTCAGTGATATCATCAATTTTTACGTTAAGACTATTCCCAACAAATACAGTTAATATAGCATTAGGATCTAAATCCTTCCGAGTTATGGATGTCATTATTTGGTTGTAAGAAGCCTGAGGTGCACAATAATTTTGGGAAGAATGACTCAGATTGTTACTTATTAATTTTCCTAATCCTATTCCGATACTGTCTGTAAACATAATGGAGCAACCACACTGTGAACTACTAGAAAGGGGAGAACTACTTTCTGTTTGTCCTATAGGTATAGAACCTTGTACAGTGAGCGGTGAATTTTCAATGGGGATACAGCCCGGAACACTGCCCAACCGGGTCGGGTCCTCCGTTACCTCAGGCAGGACAGTGTCCGGGCTGGATTCCCCTTGTGATGTACATTGAGTGTTTTCGATGGTCATCATGTCTACATAGTCTGCATTACCATTTACTAACTCGTTTGCAGCAAGTATATGTTCCTTAATTTGTTTCTGTGAATTTACATACTTAGAATAACATAATTTTAGTTGACACTCTAAAACTTGAATTTCTGACTGTAAGTGTTGAGTGTCTGTTTCATAAAACTTCTTACTGTCCTCTAATTTAATTTGATAATTATTTAACTTTTTAATCAGAAAAACACGTTCTTTTCTTAGTTTTATATTGTTGGAACTATGTTTTTGTTGTTTTTTAAATTTATTGCATTTCTTTATTATTCTATTCAGTTTTGCATATTTTTTTTTGTTTATGTACGAATGTATGAAGAAGAGATCAGACTCTACTCTTTAGAAGTTTACTAAAGTATAATATTATAAAGAGGAAAGATTAGATTTTTTGTTTGTTACGATTTAACTCAAGAACTACTCAACCGATTTTAAAAATTCTTTGACCATTAGATAGCAATATCTTTTGTGAGTAACATGGGCTCAAAATTATATTGATATCATGCAAATTAGCCAAACTAAGTATAACACTTCTCGCGGACGAAGTCGCGAGCGAAGAGTGCCAGTTTTTTTTTTTTTTATATAAAAAATGAAAATTTATATTTTTCTCCAAAACCGAGCTTATTTTTTGACCACTCTAATTATTAACCGAAGAAAAAATTCTCTATTCGATGATAATTATTTTTTTCATAATTTCCGCCCTTTCCATATCTCAAAAATTCGCCCTATTTCTCTCGCGTGTTCAGATCGATAATATTTTTTTATTTATAGCCCGATTGTTTGTTGGAATATAAACTAGGTGGCGGGCGGCGGCGTGGCAGCATTGCGTGCGATGTTACTGATAAGAGGCGGCGACCTTTACGAGTCTGTTTGTTTTTAATCGTTTTCGTCGGATACTTTTACTATTTACTGATTTATTGGAGTGAGAAATTGTGTGGGCAGTCGTTGGTGGATACTGGAGTTATTATTTTCGTGAATGTAAAGAAAGAAAGAAAGAAAGAAAAAGCATTTATTAGCCCGCACTGGACAAAACACATCAAAATTATCAGTATAAAACTTACTAATAAGACTTACACAGAAAAAACAAATAAATATTTAAAAATATTAGAAACGAAACTCGTCCTGTAGGTTGGTGCTTCTCTACCTAACCTGCGAAAAAAGGGATGATGTTGTGTAATGTATGTGTTTTCTTAAAGTTTAAAGAACTTCTCCTTTATCTGACAGTAATAATGAGAATAAAATGTGAAAATCAAACCTGTGATCCGTCGGGCAAAATTAATCAAGCAACTTGACAACTACGAATGTCTTATTGTACGGTCGAACAAGTTATTTGGCTTACATTTTACAAAGTAATTTGTGGGTTAAACTGTAAACAAAATAGCTTGTTCGACCGTACATGTTCTTCTTTCTGTCTTCGTTCCATATTACTTTGGCGTTACACCTTTTTTCTTACCTCCTGTCAATTGTCACGCTATTACAAGTACTCCGTTTCTGTCGTCTCATTTCTCACAATAAACCATACATATACCGGAGCACAATCAGTTGAGAATATTTCCCAAGTTTCTTTACGTTCAAAACCTCATAATTTTAATTTTTACTCTCAATCCATTCGTGGTATTTTAGGATTTCATGCTTAACATGTCGATTGATCCAACTACTACAGATCTAGTTTCCCATCCAAAGATACATCAAACGAAAAATACTTGTAAGAGTATTCCTATTTGATAGTACTTTTACTTACGTAAGTACTGATTGTTCAAAGGGAGCTCTCGTTCAAATTGTATTAACGTACATTCCTGTATATAGTCCTTGTCACATAGGTACCTACTGTGCCAGTAAATCCATCTCTTCAAGCCCACGCAAGTCTCCTGTCACAGAGGAATATACAGTAGGTAGGTGCTTACCTTGCTGAGCAGATTATATTGAAGCTCGATATAGAGTAATTTAATATTCGACTCAGTTCAATAGATCATAGTGACTCATTGAGTATAAATAGAAAAAATATAAAGGACCTCGCGCACTACAAGGCTACTACCACGACTTTTGGCCGCAGAAGCTTTGACCAGTAAGACAGTTTGTTCGCACAGCCGGGATTTCCACCAGTTTTGTTCAAGTTAGCGGCCGGGCATATCATGGCCGCGTAGCGCGAGAGGGCTTTCATATTTAAATGTAGCGGTATAATTTGTTGTCCTCCCCATAAGTAATTCTAAGAAACTTATATACCTACTTTACTTTTTGAACTTTATCTGAGTTCATAATGATCATGAATGATTATGAAAACTACTAATATCTGACGGCTTAAAGTAGCTTAACGCCAGGCACCTATCAAGGGGGGGGGGGAAGGTTTCGGATGGAAAATCATCAAATGACTCCTCCCACTCTGGACGAAGCGGGAGGGAGTGTCAGACTTACACTGACTAAAAACCATCCAAATTCCTTTCTCGCCCTTTACGTTCCGGGGCCGTGGTATCTCTTGGGATTTATCCCCCCCCGAAATATGACTTATAATAAACGGGATCATAACCACTGCAAAGTACGTAAATCATAGTACAGTTATTACAGCGATTTTTACACATGGCAGTTCACATGGTTGTTTCAATGTTTGTCGCCCCCCGAACCAAAAGTCTGGATCCGTGCTTGCTTATCGTTATTACAAAAAATATTTCACTTCACCTGATTCAACACATGGATTAAAAAAACAGTTAAAAGATTACCTAACTAAAAAGCGGAAACAAAAGTTTTAGTTTTATTGATCGCTTTTAATATCATCATCTGCCTAGCCTATGTTATAGTCAGCTTCCAGTCTAACCGGATGCAGCTGAATACTAGTATTTTACATGGGGCGACTGATATAATTTTATCTAACCTGCACAACCCAGTTAGTACTGGGTAATACGATACCCCTTGGTAATACCGTTTGTAAGACTTTTTGGGCCACTGACTACCTGTAACGACTGTCAAAGATCGCTTCTAATACGAGTACATAGATTTAGTTATTTTTGTTACATATTTTTTTTTGCTACAAAAATTTGAGATATTACGATGAAACCCTGAGATGTGTGGCTCCTATTACTTATTCCCAGTAATCCCAGTAATGAAATCATACCCACGCAGTTTTCCATAAAGGTCACTGCATCCATGCAGTTTTAATTAAGTTTTAAATTAATCGAGTTCGTCTTGTCTGAGAGACATTTTTAGTTATTTGCAAGTTGCTCTCCCACTCATACACCCACGTGCAATTGAGGTTGTTTGATCAATAAATGAAGTTAAAAGTCAGAAGGGTTTTCTCTTATATAACCTTAATTTTATGGTTTTTCTTTCGTAGGTACGAGTATTATATGGTAAAAAGATTAGTCAGTTAGTAAACAAGGACGAATTGTTTGCTAAAGATGAGGCAACAACAGTACTTTCTCAAGTTATTATGCCTTGTGACTGTGCCTGTATCTTTGCTTTTTTTTGTATTTTTGACATTCTATTATTTTGTATTTTATTTCAATGGTCTAATTGAAATAAATGCTTTGAGTTTTGAGTTTGAGTTTGAGAGGGGAACATTATTGCGAACCTCTTTTCATCATCTTCATCATCATCAGCAGCCTAAAGCAGTTCTGGTAACGGGCTTATGTCACTTTGAATGTTCCAGTTTGTTCGGAAGGAAACCAAAACGCTCATATTAGCACTCTATTTACTCTTCAAGAATCTGTTAACAAAAAGACAGTCGCCCATAGTATGCCCAAAGTCTATTATTTAAAATCAATTAAAATGTAAGTATGTCAATTTTGACGTTATTACATTTTTTTGTTAAGTACATAAAAACAAGATGGATGGTCGCTGGACTCACTGTTTACTAAAAATACTGTATTCCCTTTTTATTTTTGAAATAATTAAATACTTACGAATGTTATTAATTAACGCACCTTAAAAACACATTCGGGCCCTTTTATTTACTTAATCTCGCGATCAAATAAATACTTACAGCCTAATTTTCCTCACCGTTAATATTGCTTCCGTACCCCTCATTACATAAATATTTCCATGGGCAGTAGGAAAACGGGCATAGCGTGGTAATAACACCTATGTGCTACCATTTCGTGCATTATGTATGTCACTAATTGCTCCTGAAGGAGTTGGGTTATGTTACATAGTGGGCGTCTTAGTGACTTGGTGTATGTTGAGCTAACAATAGTTAGACTGATATAAGGAAAGTTCCTTTGTTAGTTTTCACTGATACTAGGTACCTTACCGACTGACCTTTAATGTCTGCTTGTTATAGTGCCTTCGAGGGAAAAGATAAAATTCGTGAAACATATTTTTCTCAAATCTACATAGTTTTACTCGACTGTAGGGAATCCCACCAGTCTAGGGTGCATCTACACCGCATTTTGATGTAACATTCTCATGTTATCAATTGTTGACTGTATTCCAAAGGCAACATTACGTAACATATACTAACTCGGCAACATTATCGAAACGTTGCTCAACGTTGCTAACATACCTATACGACAACATTATCGAAACGTTGCTCAACGTTGCTAATATACCTATACGACAACATTATCGAAACGTTGCTAACATACCTATACGACAACATTATCGAAACGTTGCTCAACGCTGCTAACATACCTATACGACAACATTATCTAAACGTTGCTCAACGTTGCTAACATACCTATACAACAACATTATCTAAACGTTGCTCAACGTTGCTAACATACCTATACGACAACATTATCGAAACATTGCTCTAAGTTGCTAACATACCTATACGACAACATTATCGAAACGTTGCTCAACGTTGCTAACATACCTATACGACAACATTATCGAAAAGTTGCTCAACGTTGCTAACATACCTATACGACAACATTATCGAAACGTTACTCAACGTTGCTAACATACCTTCATACCTATACGACAACATTATCTAAACGTTGCTCAACGTTGCTAACATACCTATACGACAAAATTATCGAAACGTTGCTCTACGTTGCTAACATACCTATACGACAACATTATCGAAACGTTGCTCAACGTTACTAACATACCTATACGACAACATTATCTAAACGTTGCTCAACGTTGCACAGCGACCAGCGTTAGAAACGTTGCTCTACAAAAAGTAACTGCGCTATCGATGCACCATAAGAGGTTTTTTATTAAGACGTAACTAAGTCAAACTACTTATGTGAAATAATTACGGGAATCATCGACACGACCTAGATCCAGACACGTATAAAATCGGTTATCAAGAACTATCTTATTGGCTTTCAAAACAGTGTCATATTTCAAGCTATTTGTAATGATATTGACAAGCAGTACACAAAAACAAAATTCATTCAGGGTTTCTTATACATCAAACCAAATATAAGGGGAGACGAGAGGGCTCATTTATCTGTTGCCGCTCAAATGCCTTCAAGACCTGGGGCATCATGAGCAAACACCCTAAAAATTAGAAATGATGATACACTAAGGGTGGCGATGGCTCAGGGCGTATGGATATCTGCGTGTATCAGGGGTGTCTGGGGGTGTTTGGGGGTAGTACGTCAATAATTGGCAGCGGAGGGTCTTCAGCCGACTGGAAAGTCACATGATGAGATAACGACATGTCTCGTATTATAATTATGGATGTAGTTGCGGTGTTTATCTAATGATGACGTGTATAGGACGGATGAGTAACAGATATCATTGACTTCGGGTCTTTCCTGCAGATTTCGTTTCTGGCTAGATTTCCTTTCGTTTGATTTATCATATTTGTCAGAGATCATATTTAGAGAACTTTCCCTCCAGATGAGGTTGAAAAATTACAAGCGAGGTGAAAAAGTATGTGAAAACCCAAGAAAAACCGATTAACACGTTGCACTGGTAGCAAAAAGCTTACAACAGAGTGAACACCATTTTCCACCACTAAAACTCAGTAACGATACACAGTAAACACCAACAGCCAATTTAATTTGTTTCATTTTTATTACAGACCCTCCGTGATAGTACGACGAGGTGCAATTACATGAATGTTGCGCTTGCTGAAGCGAGAAAAACGTTTCGGAAATATTTGGCGAAAACGTTACAAAAAAAATGGAGAATTTTTTTTTCTTTTTTCTAGTGGAAAGTGAAAGATTACAAAGGATTTTCTGAAGACCTCAATAAAAGGCCAACAATACGGCAAGCCCACAAGGCATGGAGACTGTTCTAAAACCCTAACGGCGTGAAAAGAGAAAGCCAAACTTTAGGCTTGTGGAGCACACGGTGGAAGTCTGCCCTGCGTGGGCAGAGCACCGCCGTGTCCTCCTAGCGGCGATCGGCGGCGGCGACCTCTCGCGTCCGGCCCTGGTTCAATCCATGGAGAGGGAGAGAGCCTCTCTTCCCAGCCACCGCGGGAGACGCACCGGGCGTCGGGGGCCACAGGGTGGGTACCGGCCACCGTAGATGCGGGCCTGTGGACGGTTAGCTATGGGCTAGCTAGCCGTCCGTCCGACGACATGACGACTGGCCGTGTCGACGGCGCGTTCGCGCGCGCCTCAAAGAGATGTCAGCATAAGGGGAGGGGCCCGCAAGGGCTGAAGCCTTCCGGGGTTGCGGGCCTGTTCGAAAGAGATACCGCGGCCCCGGAACATACAGGGCGAGGAAGGAACATGGATGGGTTTTAGTCAGTAGTCAGTAAAAGTCTGACACTCCCTCCTCCCGCTCCGCCCAGAGTGGGAGAAGTCATTTGCTGATTTCCCATCCGAAAAAAAAAAAAGCTTTAGGCTTCTATGAAAGCATTGTTTTCTTGTTTCTGGGGTGCATAGAATGAAAAGAAGTTAAATACTCTCTGGCCAGGGGTATTCTCATAATTTGATTTCTATTTTTTAAACTGGGCAAGAACTACTTTTTAGGGTTCAGTAACGTCCGTAATCAACGGGACCCTACTACCAAGCGTCCCCATCCGTCAGTTTGTTTGTCAGCGGGTAGTACCTACCTATGATAGGCATGAAAACAGTATCAAATAAATGCAAATCTATTTAGTCCGCCAGTTAGAGTACCTATTGGAAAATAATGGACACGTATTTTTATTTTTTTTTGTTTTTCTAAGTAAATCAATGAACATTGACATAGATAAAACGCATCAAAACTCGGGAGTGGGGGCTCTTGACGTCAGAACTCACTAAAACTTTTACCAAGGCGTGACGTATTGAGAATTTTAAAAGCGTCGTATCTTCGTCAATTTTGGTTTACGTAATGAAAGAAAAAATACGGGTCAAATATTTTTTGGAAATCTAAATGACGGACAAATTCGTTTTTTTTTTTTTTGCCCTGTTATCATGATCCGTAATAGGTACAGCTGTTTTTACAGAATGTGTATTTCGGTTGCCGCTATAGTATAGGGGGGCACCTACTACGGCCCTACTACAATAGTACGGAACCCTTCATGGCCGAGTCCGACTCGCACTTGGCCGGCTTTTTAATCGTTTTTCGCCACGTTTTTGAAGCATCGAATTTCACGATTGATTTTTTGCAAGTTGCAGTTTGCAGTAAGGGTATGTGAAGGGTTGATCAAAATTTCATGGTACGAGGAGAATCCAAGGTACCTATCCAAAAGTAATCTATCTTAATTAATAAATATAGTCTGCTAGTTACATTCGATTAAACTTTTCTTACAATTCCAAGATATTCCCACCTACAAGACCGCTATCCAACACCGTTCGACCGTCTCCAGAACTAAAAACTTTAATCCACGTTCATAGGGTTGAAAATCCATTAATATTCTGAACTATTGTCGATTACATTGTGGCCATGTACTCGTAATTATCGGTGTTAGCATTCTCTTTTATTGCTTTTACAAATGGTGATCAGGTGATCACCCGAGACTCCGAGAGTGCCTAGGTCCGCCATTTTGTTACTAAGTGGTAATAAAATATGGATAAGTAAGACAGATGGTGAGTTAGGGTTTTAGGTCTTGAATTAGGGTTGTTGTAATTTGGCGCCTATTTGTATAACTAATTATACAAACAACTTGTGTAATGTGAGAAAAATAAAAGATGTCTTCATTAAGACTAAAGACTAATTAGCAGTCTCTATGCTGTACTGGTACTTTTTCATGACTAAATTACAGAACTAACTATAATCCGCGTATAAGGTTGAACTGCTGGGGCATAAGCCTCCTCTCTGTGCCAGGGAATGGGGTGTTATCCACCACGGGGCCCAATGCGAGTTTGTCCATGTATTTGAATTTTGGTTTCTATGACATGAGTAACGGTTTCCTCTCTGTCTCTTCAACAGTAAATATATTAATTGGAATCGGTTCAAAACATCGCCAATCGTACAATATCTGAATCGTTTGCTTTATGGCCACAATTGTGTTCAATTACAGCGGTGTCAGTGGGTTCAGAGATCACCACAAAAAGGACGCCTGCGCTGACAACAACTAACTGTGGTCTAGCGGAGTGCGCGCTGATTACCTGACACTTACTTTACTGTTGTTATAATAGATCCTTAAAACCAGAAAACATCATTACGACTATAAACCCCGAGGGGCTTGGTACAGGTGTACCTAATAGTAGGTACACCCACATTTGGCCAGTTATATTTAAGTCCCATATAATAAGGGGTTAGCCTATTGCCATCAACCGGGCGCAAATCCAGACTACGTGGCTGCTACAGAGAAAAACCTGATGAAAAACCCAATAAAACTTTGCCCGACCTGGGAATCGAACACTGGACCTCATGCTCAGCGCGCTTGCGACTACTAGACCAAAGAGTTAGTTGAAAAACGTAAAACCGATATCCTCCAACGAAATTACACCCACAGAGAGCGAGCCTGTTGTAATTAATGAAACTACAAGTTGCTTATCAGAAATTTAAATTCTTGACTACCTGGCAAAATATGAGTGGCCTATACCTTTTCCTTTTTAGGGTCCCCTACCTCAAAAGGTAAAAAAGGAATCCTTATAAGATCACTCTCCGTGTCCGTCACACTGTCCGTCTGTCCGTCCGTCCGTCCATCCGTTAGTCACCACTGATTTTTCAGGAACGGGTGAACCTAGTTCCTTTAGGTGTGAAAATATTATGCTTCATGAAATGCACAAAATTATATAATTGCCATTCCAACACTAACAAAACAGATACGCGACACACCAGTAACAGCTCGTTTGAGCTCGCTCGCTGTGCTCATACAGCTCCCATAGTCCCATGGCTCGTTTCGCTCGCAACGGAAGTAGGCGTGAGCTTGTCGTGTGCACGTCTAATGCAACTTCCGGTTGGTAGCGGAACCGAAATTAGTATATGTATAGTTTCGTGTTATGTGAAAAATGGTTTATTGCCTGGTTTTGAAATTTTTGTTATTTTAACCGACTTCAAAAAGGAGGAGGTTCTCAATTCGTCGGAATATTTTTTTTTAGTAGAACGCGTGAAAGCTCTCTCAAACAACTGAGTAAAACTTTAATAGAAATAAAATAAAGTTAGAAAAACTATAACTACGGAAATAAAAACTACGGAAATAAAGGGGTCTTAAAAGGAAGCAACCCCGACCTCACCAAGTGTTGCTTAAGCCTACCCATCCTTTTCCCGACCTCATCAATGTTGCTTAACCCCACCCTTCCTTTTCCGGACCTCACCAAGTGTTGCTAAACCCCACCCATCCTTTTCCCGACCTCACCAAGTGTTGCTTAGCCCCACCCATCCTTTTCACAATCACGACCTCACCAAGTGTTGCTTAACCCCACCCATCTTTTTCCCGACCTCACCAAGTGTTGCTTAACCCCACCCATCCTTTTCCCGACCTCACCAAGTGTTGCTTAGCCCCACCCATCCTTTTCACAATCACGACCTCACCAAGTGTTGCTTAACCCCACCCATCTTTTTCCCGACCTCACCAAGTGTTGCTTAACCCCACCCATCCTTTTCCCGACGTCACCAAGTGTTGCTTAACCCCACTCATCCTTTTCCCGACCTCAGCAAGTGTTGCTTAACCCCACTCATTCTTTTCCCGACCTCAGCAAGTGTAGCTTAACCCCACCCATCGTTTTCCCGACCTCACCAAGTGTTGCTTAACCCCACTCATCCTTTTCCCGACCTTACCAAGTGTTGCTTAACCCCACTCATCCTTTTCCCGACCTCAGCAAGTGTTGCTTAACCCCACCCATCGTTTTGCCGACCTCACCAAGTGTTGCTTAACCCTACCCATCCTTTTCCCGACCTCAGCAAGTGTTGCTTAACCCCACCCATCGTTTTCCTGACCTCACCAAGTGTTTCTTAACCCCACTCATCCTTTTCCCGACCTCAGCAAGTGTTGCTTAACCCCACTCATCCTTTTCCCGACCTCAGCAAGTGTTGCTTAACCCCACTCATCCTTTTCCCGACCTCAGGAAGTGTTGCTTAACCCCACCCATCCTTTTCCTGACCTCACCAAGTGTTGCTTAACCCCACCCTTCCTTTTCCGGACCTCACCAAGTGTTGCTTAACCCCACCCATCCTTTTCCGGACCTCACCAAGTGTTGCTTAACCCCACCCATCCTTTTCCCGACCTCACCAAGTGTTGCTTAGCCCCACCCATCCTTTTCACAATCACGACCTCACCAAGGTTTAGTGTTGCTTAACCCCACCCATCGTTTTTCCGACCTCACCAAGTGTTGCGTAACCCCACTCATCCTTTTCCCGACCCCAGCAAGTGTTGCTTAACCCCACCCATCGTTTTCCCGACCTTACCAAGTATTGCTTAACCCCACTCATCTTTTTCCCGACCTCAGCAAGTGTTGCTTAACCCCACCCATCGTTTTGCCGACCTCACCAAGTGTTGCTTAACCCTACCCATCCTTTTCCCGACCTCAGCAAGTGTTGCTTAACCCCACCCATCGTTTTCCCGACCTCACCAAGTGTTGCTTAACCCCACCCATCGTTTTCCCGACCTCACCAAGTGTTGCTTAACCCCACTCATCCTTTTCCTGACCTCAGCAAGTGTTGCTTAACCCCACCCATCGTTTTCCCGACCTCACCAAGTGTTGCTTAACCCCACTCATCCTTTTCCCGACCTCAGGATGTGTTGCTTAACCCCACCCATCGTTTCCCGACCTCACCAAGTGTTGCTTAACCCCACCCATCCTTTTCCCGACCTCACCAAGTGCTGCTTAACCCCACTCATCCTTTTCCCGACCTCAGCAAGTGTTGCTTAACCCCACCCATCGTTTTCCCGACCTCACCAAGTGTTGCTTAACCCCACTCATCCTTTTCCCGACCTTAGGATGTGTTGCTTAACCCCACCCATCGTTTCCCGACCTCACCAAGTGTTGCTTAACCCCACCCATCCTTTTCCCGACCTCACCAAGTGTTGCTTAACTCCACTCATCCTTTACTCGACCTCAGCAAGTGTTGCTTAACCCTACCCATCGTTTTCCCGACCTCACCAAGTGTTGCTTAACCCCACTCATCCTTTTCCCGTCCTCACCAAGTCTTGCTTAGTCCCACCCATCCTTTTCCCGACCTCATCAAGTGTTGCTTAACCCCACCCATCGTTTTCCTGACCTCACCAAGTGTTGCTTAGTCCCACGTATCCTTTTCCCGACCTCATCAAGTGTTGCTTAACCCCACCCATCCTTTTCCCGACCTCACCAAGTGTTGCTTAGCCCCACGGTAAAAGCCAGCCCTAGGGTCACTGGAAGTGTCAACTAAGCGTTTTGAATTTTCTTGAAAAGGCTGTGAGCACTGCATAGTGTATATAGCTACCAATAAGGTTACTATGTGTGTCATGTGTGTGCTTGTGCTTGCTAAGACCTTTCTTTTGATACCAAACACGTGATGATAATCTCAGTTTAATCGAGGTCAGAATCTTAGGTTTAAATTCAGTCATATAAATGTTTGCTAAAATTTATATATCCTATGTCACCCGGACTATAATAACGAATCGATTGATACCTTACTCATTAAAATCGGACGAATAGCTACGGAGGAACATACGTAAACACATACATATACTGCTAAAATCATAACCCTTCCTTTTGGCTTTGCCGTAGTCGGGTAAAAATAGGTGGGTCAAGAGCTTTTGAGTTAACCAACTAAAATAAAGCCACTCATCATCTGCCAAGCCTTTTCCCAACTATGTACTTCCAGTCTAACCGGATGCAGCTGAATACCAGTATTTTACAAGGAGAGACTACTAATATGAAGCCTCTACAACCATTTTAAAAAACGTACATTTATGTCTATGGTAGAGCATACGAGATTTTACAGACTGTGTACATAATCTGGCTGGAGATGTGATTTTCTGCCACCTATTCTAAAAGTACATACAAACTTGGTCAGAAGCAGAGCCAGGATGCTCACCTAAAATTGAATTTGAAATTAACTGCAGACAGAGTTGGGTGAAGGCAAATAGTCTCGATGGTGCTGTGTGGCATTTATCTTTTGATTGTAAAGTTTTGTTTTCTTACTTCTTGTGGAAACCGCACAATTGTCAAAATGTTTGTTGACAGGAGTACCATTTCCATTTAGTAACGCATATTTATATCAGTCACTTGCGAAATAGTGAGTCCTAAAAGATTATTGAGGCGAACATAGCCAGATATCGCACATGATAGAGACGTTTGGAAGTAGAAAGGAGAGGGTTTTTACCCAGCAGTGGGACACATAACAGGCTAAGAAAAATACTGTATTTACTCAATTAAAACTATAAATATTAGTGGTGTTTTATAAAATATTACCTAGTTAAAGTAATTGGAGCCTGTTGGTAGATTAAAGCATAGTGTTCCAATTTATTATTAATTATAGGGAAACCGTAAAATGTATTTTGTTTAAAAATATCTACGTGAAATATTTCAAATAAATATTCTAACAAAATAAATTGTTTCAATAGACTTTCCATTTACTGTTTTTATATACCTATTATAGTAAATCGAGTATACAATACAGATTCCAATAAGCTTCTCTAAAGATTCTCAGTGGTCCCAGAGGAAATTAACATCCGCAAAGCTGGAAATTGGAACATATTATTATAGGTTGAGGTTACTGCTTAGTTAGTTATAAAAAAAAATAAAAAAATATTACAAACAGTTAAAATCTTTAGTTGATAGTTCCTTGTATCATGAAAAAATTGCATTCTTCAAACACAATATAAATAATAAAATTAATAATCCAAAATTACTATGGAAGAACATTAAATCCACGTTTGCACCCTCTAAACAAAGATTAGACCTTCCCTCACAATTTAGAAACCCAGACCTAATTAATAACACTTTTTTGACTGTCCCTGGAAACCCAGTAGCTAGCACTTCGCTTATATCATTTTATGAGTCCAACAGATATAGTGAATCTACTTTCACACTTGATCAGGTAGACCAATATGATATCTCCCGCATTATAACTGACCTAAAGTCTAATGCTGAAGGTTACGACAACATAACCTTGAGCATGCTTACCCTAACTATGCCATACACGTTAGCAACGATCACTGACATGATTAATTGCTCCATATGGACAGCTAAGTTTCCCTACCAATGGAAAATTGCAACAGTTAGACCCCTACCTAAGAATCCAAACCCTATAGAGGTTAAAGACTTGCGGCCTGTCAGTGTTCTGCCCTGTCTTTCAAAGGTAATGGAGAGGGTGGTATGCCGTCAATTGACCAAGTTTTTGGAAGAGAACGAGATATTACCTGACCTGCAATCTGGTTTCAGGAAACAGCGCAGTACTTCTACGGCGTTGCTGGACGTCACTGATAACATTTTGTCTGCCCAAGATAAGGGCATGTGTACACTTATGGTGCTACTTGACTTTTCCCGTGCATTTGATTGCATAAATGTCCCACTATTATTATCCAAGTTAAAATACTACGGTTTTGACAACAATGCAATCCAGTGGTTCCATAGTTACCTCAGTGACAGAAAACAACTCGTGGAATTACGGTTGCCGGACGGTACTACTCTGACTTCGGCTCTTACTTCAATAGAAAGAGGAGTTCCTCAGGGATCTATATTGGGTCCGATTATTTTTATTTTATATTGTGCAGACATAATAAAGTGTCTGAAGAAATGCAAATATCACATTTATGCTGACGATGTGCAATTATATTTATCCTTTAAGCCTGACGACATTGACTCGGCTATTAAAGACCTAAATGACGACCTGGAAAGAATCGCTACTTGGTCAGATGAGAACTGTCTAGCTTTAAACCCATTGAAAACTAAGTACATGTTGTTTGGTACGAAGCAGCAGTTAAAGAAGGTACCTTTAAGCCTTAATTTGACTCTAATGGGTGAGCCTATTGACCGAGTTAATGAGGCGCGGAACCTAGGGTTGTGTATGGACAACAGTCTTAGGTTTGAGAAACACGTCGCTAACTCCGTAAAAAACTGTTTTTACCGCCTGAAACTGCTGTACAAAATGAGGCCTTACCTGTCGGAAAAGCTTCGCGAACAGCTGGTCGAAACCCTTGTACTCTCCAAACTTAATTACGCTGATACGGTTTACGGCCCACGTTTGCTGGCTCGTACGGATAGACTTATACAAAGAGTCCAAAACGCGTGTGCTCGATTTTGCTACTCGGTTCCCCCTAGAAGTCATGTCACCCCATATATGAACAAACATTGTATGCTTAAAATGAAGTCGAGGCGAAAGTTACACCTTGCGTGTCTACTGTTTGGTGTTATTAGGACTACGAAGCCGAAGTATTTGTACGACAAGTTAAGTTGGATGGCTAGTAAACGAGAGTGCGCACCTAGGCTTTGTGCCCAACAATTATCAACGCAATCTCATAGGACAGCAGCTTTCAGAGGTACCTTCCGATACGCCGCATCTAAAGTGTGGAATAATATTCCTCCACCATTGCGGGTTCTGGGCACTATTCACACTTTCAGAACACGACTGCGGCAGTATTTGATAGCAGCACAGCAGAAACTGGATATGGTTACAATGAATGTTTCAATCATATAAACGCTTAGTAGGTAATTTGCAGCACTTGCGTACGACTGTGCCTATATGTACCTTCATACGCATACACGCGAACTCTTGAGACCACAATTATATTAACCATAATATTGTTCACGGACCATAATCATCTCTCACTTACTGAACCTGGCACTCATTGAGCGCCGAATACCGTATATTTTCTTTTCTTTTTTCTTCTATCTCGGCTTATCTGTGTTTTTATTTATTGTTACCAGTATTACTTTCTCACACAATGAAATACTTATTACTTACATTTTTTTTCTTCTTAAGTACGAACTCATTTCATTGATTTACCCGATAACTATTTATTGTACTTATATCCATTTATTTACTATTATTTATATATTTATTATGTTTGAAACTGTTTTCTGTCTGTCACTAACCCCCTCAAGGTTCATTGGAAGACCAGCGTCAGACAGCATCACCTGTCTGGCATGAATGCTGAAATGGACCTTTTTGGCGCAGCCGTGGGGCACACAGCACATACCATGTATTTTTGTCCTGTTTGTAACTTTTTTTAAATTATTGTGTGTGTGCTTAATGTACTGACGTCAAATAAACATTTTTTCTTTCTTTCTTTCTTTCTTCTTTAGTTATAGTTAGTGAACGTGATTATGGGTAAGATTTAGGTGACGCCTTGTGTAATCGTGTCGGGTGTTACAAACACGATTGATGGAATTAGAAGTTACAGGGGGGGGGGGACACACATTTTACCACTTTGGAAGTCTCTCGCGCAAACTATTCAGTTTAGAAAAAAAATATGTTGGAAACCTCAATATCATTTTTGAAGACCTATCCATAGATACCCCACACCAACGACCATACAGGTATGGTCGTTGCCCCACACGTATGGGTTTGACGAAAAAAAAAATTTGAGTTTCAGTTCTAAGTATGGGGAACACCCAAAATTTATTGTTTTTTTTTTCTATTTTTGTGTGAAAATCTTAATGCGGTTCACAGAATACATCTACTTACCAAGTTTCAACAGCATAGTTCTTATACTTTCGGAAAAAAGTGGCTGTGACATACGGACGGACAGACAGACCGACAGACAGGCCGACAGACAGACAGACAGACATGACGAATCTATAAGGGTTCCGTTTTTGCCATTTGGCTACGGAACCCTAACCCCCCACCCTATGAGAATGTCAAAATACAAAGTCGTTCCCGTGTAAAATCTGACACAATTCATCAAAGATTATTTTAATTGGCAAGATACCTCGCTTGCTCTTCTCCAAAAAGTGCAAAAGCAAACAAACTGATGCGAAGTGACACACTGCCAGATGATGTTACTATCTATCCCTCCTCTGCCTACCTTCGAAGAATACAGGCATCATGTTTTATCTGTCACTAAATTCCAAACTACTTCGAAACAAATTCCCTGTCACATAATTTAATAACTCTCAGATAAGGAGGTCACCTCACGTGTTTTATTAGCCGTTCAGCCCCGGAAGCACCTCACCTGACTACCCTCCACGTCGAGGAGGGAAATGGCTATAATTTCCCGAAAGGCGACGTTCCCGGCACTTGAGAGAGGGGGCGGAAATTGCAGCCAAATGCAGCCCCCGGATATAAAATGATAAACTTTCCACTTTGATTTCTGATGCTGTTATTGAAATATCGAGAGGCGGGCCAATGTAGTAGACGGTGAAATTGATAAACAGTAATTCAACTTGGAAACAACCGACGTGCGGGCATGAACGTGGACGAGGCGCAAGGAGTATGTAATAATGGCTGCGGGACTGTTCGAAAGAGATACCGCGGCCCTGGATGGAACCCAAAGTGCTAAGAAGGATCACGGATGGGTTTTAGTCAGTCTAACCCCCGAATACTGAAAAGTCACTCAAAATGTAAGAGCTGCTTAACATTTGAGAAGCTCCTAAACTTAAAATTTTGTATGGCCAAACGTCATTTTTGAGTATCTGTTAAATATAAGTGTTACTTAAAGGACATGGTCTATTTTGGTACTTTATTCTGAGATAATTTAACCACTGTAAAGAAAATTCTCACGGATAATACGGCACAAAAGAATGCCTAATCTCAAGTTTCAAGCTGTAAATTGCCTGCATTTTCGAGAAAATAATATTTAAAGATTTAATAGTTAGTGTCCATGTAGAGAAGTTTTAATAATGTCAATAGATGGCGCTGTGCTGAGTTTTGGCCCAATTATAATTTATTAGTACAAATATTTGCTTGTGATATTCTTATCTCTGTGATATAGATCATCATCATCATTTCAGCCGAAAGACGTCCATTGCTGGACATAGGCCTCCCCCCAAGTGTCGCCACATTGACCGGTCCCGTGCGACTCGCATCCAACGGATTCCCGCAACCTTCACCAGGTCATCGGTCCACCGTCTTCCAACGCATCGTCTTCCGGTTCGCGGTCACCACTCCAGAACTTTCGGCCCCATCGGCCATCCGTTCTGTGAGCCATGTGCCCTGCCCACTGCTACTTAAGTTTGGCAATTCTTCGGGCTACATCGGTGACCTTCGTTCTATTGCGGACGTCTTCGTTTCTGATTCGATCACGAAAGGAAACTCCGAGCATAGCCCTCTCCATTGCCCTTTGGGTGGCTTATTGACAAGGCCCATTGTAAGCGACCACGTTTGGTCCCGTATTTTATGGCCAGTGAAAAGGCCAAATTATCATATAAAGAGACATCCCTAAGGCCGCGGTGCGTTTCAATGCATAGACGTAGCATAGGAACTGGCCTTGAAGGCAGCGGTGCGGGGAGCAGAGCACGAGCGGTGCGCTCTAGTCAAGCAGTGCCTGTCATGAAGCGTACTGGTACTTTAATCTTATGCAACCCAAGCACAGATTATGTCGACTGTTATAGGCAGGAGACGACGAATAGCAAAATAAAACAATACCTACTCAAGTTTTTTTAAATGTGTATTTATTCACCAAAATTCTCTCTTATTAATATTCTATCTAAAAAAGGTAGTTTTCTTGGCAATTCAAAATATGGTATTTTTATTCAAACTACCTCTTCATTTCTCCATTCTTCAACGACACGAATAATATCAGGACCCATGTCTAGGGCATGATAAAGTACCTGATTAGCTGCGGAGGTTCATTACAATTGCAGCAATCCATAGTAAAAAATCTGAAATGTAAAATGCAGTGCCAGTTTATAAGAGTAATTGGGTTGACACAACATAAATATATAGGAACCCATATATATATGGCCCATAGATATATACCTTATAGACTAACATACATAATTATTATAATACAAATAGTGTTAGTGTAGTACCACGTCCAGCAAACAAAAACACGATTTTCCCAATCGTCGAAAACCAAGTCTTGAAGTAAATCGTAGTCCAGTACAGCGAGCCGGTAAGTTCTCGTTCACAGAATCAATCGAGTACAACGACGCAAGCAGGAGTCCTGAGAAAATGGGATCAGATCAAATGCACCGAATAATACACCGAACAGAACGCACGAAGTCAAATGTAACTGTCACACGGACGTAGGTATGTATCGTGCGATCGTGCGTGACACTGACAAATGTCATTCAGCGCAGCGCGTTCCGAATTACGTTGAATGCATTCTCACTCAAGTATATTTGCTCAAAGCACAAACATGTCGGTAGGAACAAGTTATTTTTCATTTTTAATTACTTTTGCTCATTATTTTCCTATGCGCATTATTTTCCTATGCGTAACCAAAGCGTAGGCATAACCTTTCTTATAACTTTGACAAAAAAAAATGCGTTTCAGTACGACAATCCTCATAGTTAATAATTAGCGCGGCGATAATATGCATAGGAACGTAAAACATGGTGTTACCAAAACCTACCTGTGTTGCATTGTGAACTAAAAATAAAAAACTTCAAAAATCAAAATCTTTATTTTGCAGGACAATTACGTGATTATGATATAATTAAGTTAAACTATATTTTATTCTCTTCCGATTAATACAGTATTATCTGTGGTTGAGTCCAATTTGAATAAAGTACCAAGCTTCATAGTATTTCAGTTTTCTCCTTTGAGTGACGTTTCAGTATTCGGCCGTAAGGCCCCGTTCCCACTGTGTCGTGACGACAGATAATCGTGTATAAGTGCCTCGACTTGTGTATTTAAATGGAGGTGTTCACATATAGGACGGCACGATAACTGTCGTCCATGACTTTTGCCAACCAAAAACCAACGATTTAATCGTCACGACATAGTGGGGACGGGGCCTAAGTTTGACATTCCCTTCCGCTCCGCCCAGAGCGAGGGGGTCATTTGATGATTTCCCATCGGAAAAAAAAGGAGGATGTAATTAAGGTACGGCGCAGGTCGTTCTGTAGTTTCTGTGTTTACCCCACCGGTTTACCTCTATGGAAGTTCTGTAGTTTACCCCTATGGAAAAAAGACATAAGCTTAGGTGTGTATGTGTTAGCGTAAAATTTTAAAACCCGTTTGATTGTAATATAACTAGTGCGATTGTAAGCTCTCGAAAAATTGTCAAACGAACATACTGCTTACAATATAACGCATAATTTTTCGGTAGATTGTAATCTAACGAAGCGAAATCGTAATATTGTGAAATATATGCGACGGAAGTCAACCCGCGCGGTGTGGAAGGGTGAGCGAAGGGTATTTCTATCAAGGAATTTCTGTGTGCAGGGTTTAAAGGAACCTAACTAACCTAACGTGGGGGTGCCCCAAGTCCCGATTATGGGGGCAGAGATACTTCCGTCGCATGCATTTGCCCATATTACGGTTTCACTTCGATAGATTACAATCTGCAGAAAATAATATGCGTTATATTGTAAGCAAGTCACACGGTCAGAATCGGCACAAACACACATGCAGAGCGTTCCTACACTACAGTCAAGTAAGTCGGGGCTGTCGCATCGAAACAATTAGTTACGTTTTGTTTGTATACTAACTAAGTGCATCATTATAAAAAGTTTAGTGGACAACCCTATCCCTTTTGCGCAGCCGTAAGGCACATTATTAACCCCCGACGCAAAAACGACGGGGTGACACACACCCCGTGTGTGTGTGTGTGCGTGTGTGTGTGTCTGTCTGTGGCATCGTAGCTCCCAAACGGATGAACTGATTTTGATTTTGCGGATTGCATATTTTTTCACAACTCTCTCATTATGGGGATCAAGTGAAAGGGCTTGACTAGTAGAATAATATCCACTAAGTATATTGAAAGGTAATGAAGAATACTTACTAACGAAGTGAGATGAGGAAAGTGATAACTGGTACCTAGGACCTAACGAAATATTTTTATTAAAATTTTAGTATGTAATTCACTACGTTATTATGGGTCGGGAGTTATTAATTTTTATTTTTATTTAATTTTGCTTGTTTCTAGTTTTATTTTTTTATATTTTTTTCGTTCATTTTTATACTGTGTGCACTTGTGGCGCGTGCCAAATAAATGTTTTTTCTTTTTTTCTTTCTTATACGCCGCATTTGATTCCGAAAAAAAAAGTTAGTTGGTTCACTGGTTCATCTTTATACTGTGCTGTTGGGCGTCGGTTGTTGGGCAAACGTCGGGCAATCGTCGGGCACTCATCGGAAAATGAAAGCTTGGCTGTTATTAAATGTAGGTAAGTGTCGGCTTCGCTGAACACAGATTGTTTTTATTTCATTTCAATGTAGAGTAGTAAGCTGCGTTCATTTTGGTTTGGCGAAATGTTGATTTAGCTACACCTCTGCCTACCCACCTATATACACTATGTTATGTCATTACTTAAGGGCTAATTTCACTAACCTGTTCATAATCGGACATTAGTTAATCAGCCATTAAAATAAATGTCGATGTTATTGGTATTTGCGTTCCACCAGAAAAAAATAACACCGCATTACTAAACCCGGTGTTAACTGAATGAGTCATGTATTCTTCACTCTTAGATCGGTCAGTTGTCAAAACCAACCAAAATAAAAAGTCTCAATGCCGCATGTCAATGTTCACTGACAATGCATCATTTAAGTTAGCCGTATAATAAAGACTCGCGTTAAATAATACCACTAAATTATAATTGTCTGTTGTGTAATACAGTTTGAGTGTGTTCTTGCAACATTTTACTTTGTCGGTACATATGTCATTCCCAGTTTCAAATTTTGTTATTCTAATGGCGCATCCAGCATCCACACATGCCCGGCGGCACGAAGATCATTTTTGCGGTTCTTTTTATGAATAATAACATACAACACTTCACTTGCAATAAATGCAACTATATTATAGTCCAATATCTTCTAATCCTACGTACACGACTAACTTCGAGCAAGTCACAGCACTACTGGGAAAATTGCAACCGCATCTGCAGGCAGTCGGCAAACCCGGCGGCATGTGTGGATACGCCATAACGTTCTTACGTTTCGTGGTGTTTGTGGTATTTTATTTTGAAATTACGTAACTGTAATTAATGCCCTGTAAGAGAACGCGTGAACGGGACCCTAATTTCTTATCAAATGAGAAAGAAATTTTAATAACTTTAATTGCAAAATAGTTGAAAATAAAAATAAAAACTGACGCTGTCACAACTGCAGCAAAAAATGAGGGATGGAGAATTTTAGCTGAGGAGTACGTATTCTTCAAAATAGTGCCGCCGTTCTTTATAAATTTCCAAATAACTTTGATCTTCGATAATATAGTCGTACGCTGCTTCCATTTTGATAATTTTGACAACTGACTAAATGCCTGTTAGTAAGTTAACGGACCTCCAAGGCGGCAATTAAATTTAATGCCTGATTAAGGAAGGCATTTAATCATGGATAAGCGCATGGTGAAATACTCGCTACTCCTAATGTCCCGTTAACATTTTAACAGGAGATTAAACTAACTAACATGGTATGGTGAAACTAGGTCTAAGACCTAGTTTCATTAAATAAACTTGTGAAAAAACTGTATTATTTTAGGAAAGTAGGTACTGACAATGACGTTAGAACGTCATGTTATAATCATTGTCCACAGCTTAATACCAATTTTAAGTTAAGTAGGTATATTGGGATGACATTACAAGGGACGTCGTCGTGGATTATTATCTTTGTTCCTACTATACGTATCCTCTCTCTGCCTAACTTTTTTGGTGTTACAGGCGGAATTATGTGACATTACGTCAGCTACAAGTGTATAACTTCATATTAAATGGCCAACCAATATTTTGTATTGATGATGTAATGTTGTTCTCCAAATCATTTGATGTCTGCCTGCATTTAGGGCACAAAATACATATTATTTGTATGAATACAATCGATTAATTAACAAAAACAAAACTGTGTGTTATCAAGAAATTCTCACCCTACTAATATTTTAGTTCAGAGATAGCATAACCCGGTTTTCTAGTAAATAAACAAAATTATCTAGAAATGACACCTATTACGTTGATAACCTATGCCTTGCTTAATTACTAAATAACAAACTATGATTGATATTGTTGCCGATTTTTTTCCGACTTGTCATTCCTGAATGGATAAATTGAGGTGTACCTAAAGAACATAGAAATTTCGATAGTTGTGTTAAAGTCCGACGTAGGGAATGAGCCTATTGCCAATAACCACACACAAACCCAATCAGGGAATCGATCAAGCGCTACTGTAGCGCTTGATCGATTCCCTGATTGGGCAGAGTGTGATTAAGTTTTTCCATCAGGAATATGAAGCAATCAGCAGTGAGGATTTGTGTGTGGTTATTGGCAATAGGCTCATTCCCTACGTCGGACTTTAACACAACTATCGAAATTTCTATGTTCTTTAGGTACACCTCAATTTATCCATTCAGGAATGACAAGTCGGAAAAAAATCGGCAACAATATCAATCATAGTTTGTTATTTAGTAATTAAGCAAGGCATAGGTTATCAACGTAATAGGTGTCATTTCTAGATAATTTTGTTTATTTACTAGAAAACCGGGTTACGCTATCTCTGAACTAAAATATTAGTAGGGTGAGAATTTCTTGATAACACACAGTTTTGTTTTTGTTAATTAATCGATTGTATTCATACAAATAATATGTATTTTGTGCCCTAAATGCAGGCAGACATCAAATGATTTGGAGAACAACATTACATCATCAATACAAAATATTGGTTGGGCATGAACGTGGACGAGGCGCAAGGAGTATGTAATAATGGCTGCGGGACTGTTCGAAAGAGATACCGCGGCCCTGGATGGAACCCAAAGTGCTAAGAAGGATCACGGATGGGTTTTAGTCAGTCTAACCCCCGAATACTGAAAAGTCACTCAAAATGTAAGAGCTGCTTAACATTTGAGAAGCTCCTAAACTTAAAATTTTGTATGGCCAAACGTCATTTTTGAGTATCTGTTAAATATAAGTGTTACTTAAATTTTGAGTGACGTTTCAGTATTCGGCCGTAAGGCCCCGTTCCCACTGTGTCGTGACGACAGATAATCGTGTATAAGTGCCTCGACTTGTGTATTTAAATGGAGGTGTTCACATATAGGACGGCACGATAACTGTCGTCCATGACTTTTGCCAACCAAAAACCAACGATTTAATCGTCACGACATAGTGGGGACGGGGCCTAAGTTTGACATTCCCTTCCGCTCCGCCCAGAGCGAGGGGGTCATTTGATGATTTCCCATCCCAAAAAAAAAAAAAAAACAAAAAAAAAGGCCCCGTCCCCACTATGTCGTGACGATTAAATCGTTGGTTTTTGGTTGGCAAAAGTCATGGACGACAGTTATCGTGCCGTCCTATATGTGAACACCTCCATTTAAATACACAAGTCAAGGCACTTATACACGATTATCTGTCGTCACGACACAGTGGGAACGGGGCCTTACGGCCGAATACTGAAACGTCACTCAAAAGGAGAAAACTGAAATACTATGAAGCTTGGTACTTTATTCAAATTGGACTCAACCACAGATAATACTGTATTAATCGGAAGAGAATAAAATATAGTTTAACTTAATTATATCATAATCACGTAATTGTCCTGCAAAATAAAGATTTTGATTTTTGAAGTTTTTTATTTTTAGTTCACAATGCAACACAGGTAGGTTTTGGTAACACCATGTTTTACGTTCCTATGCATATTATCGCCGCGCTAATTATTAACTATGAGGATTGTCGTACTGAAACGCATTTTTTTTTGTCAAAGTTATAAGAAAGGTTATGCCTACGCTTTGGTTACGCATAGGAAAATAATGCGCATAGGAAAATAATGAGCAAAAGTAATTAAAAATGAAAAATAACTTGTTCCTACCGACATGTTTGTGCTTTGAGCAAATATACTTGAGTGAGAATGCATTCAACGTAATTCGGAACGCGCTGCGCTGAATGACATTTGTCAGTGTCACGCACGATCAAGGAACTTATATTCAACCCACGATACATACCTACGTCCGTGTGACAGTTACATTTGACTTCGTGCGTTCTGTTCGGTGTATTATTCGGTGCATTTGATCTGATCCCATTTTCTCAGGACTCCTGCTTGCGTCGTTGTACTCGATTGATTCTGTGAACGAGAACTTACCGGCTCGCTGTACTGGACTACGATTTACTTCAAGACTTGGTTTTCGACGATTGGGAAAATCGTGTTTTTGTTTGCTGGACGTGGTACTACACTAACACTATTTGTATTATAATAATTATGTATGTTAGTCTATAAGGTATATATCTATGGGCCATATATATATGGGTTCCTATATATTTATGTTGTGTCAACCCAATTACTCTTATAAACTGGCACTGCATTTTACATTTCAGATTTTTTACTATGGATTGCTGCAATTGTAATGAACCTCCGCAGCTAATCAGGTACTTTATCATGCCCTAGACATGGGTCCTGATATTATTCGTGTCGTTGAAGAATGGAGAAATGAAGAGGTAGTTTGAATAAAAATACCATATTTTGAATTGCCAAGAAAACTACCTTTTTTAGATAGAATATTAATAAGAGAGAATTTTGGTGAATAAATACACATTTAAAAAAACTTGAGTAGGTATTGTTTTATTTTGCTATTCGTCGTCTCCTGCCTATAACAGTCGCACAGGGCAATCCATTTTTTCGATGAATACAACATAATCTGTGCTTGGGTTGCATAAGATTAAAGTACCAGTACGCTTCATGACAGGCACTGCTTGACTAGAGCGCACCGCTCGTGCTCTGCTCCCCGCACCGCTGCCTTCAAGGCCAGTTCCTATGCTACGTCTATGCATTGAAACGCACCGCGGCCTTAGGGATGTCTCTTTATATGATAATTTGGCCTTTTCACTGGCCATAAAATACGGGACCAAACGTGGTCGCTTACAATGGGCCTTGTCAAAAAGCCACCCAAAGGGCAATGGAGAGGGCTATGCTCGGAGTTTCCTTTCGTGATCGAATCAGAAACGAAGACGTCCGCAATAGAACGAAGGTCACCGATGTAGCCCGAAGAATTGCCAAACTTAAGTAGCAGTGGGCAGGGCACATTGCTCACAGAACGGATGGCCGATGGGGCCGAAAGTTCTGGAGTGGTGACCGCGAACCGGAAGACGATGCGTTGGAAGACGGTGGACCGATGACCTGGTGAAGGTTGCGGGAATCCGTTGGATGCGAGTCGCACGGGACCGGTCAATGTGGCGACACTTGGGGGAGGCCTATGTCCAGCAGTGGACGTCTTTCGGCTGAAATGATGATGATGATCTATATCACAGAGATAAGAATATCACAAGCAAATATTTGTACTAATAAATTATAATTGGGCCAAAACTCAGCACAGCGCCATCTATTGACATTATTAAAACTTCTCTACATGGACACTAACTATTAAATCTTTAAATATTATTTTCTCGAAAATGCAGGCAATTTACAGCTTGAAACTTGAGATTAGGCATTCTTTTGTGCCGTATTATCCGTGAGAATTTTCTTTACAGTGGTTAAATTATCTCAGAATAAAGTACCAAAATAGACCATGTCCTTTAAGTAACACTTATATTTAACAGATACTCAAAAATGACGTTTGGCCATACAAAATTTTAAGTTTAGGAGCTTCTCAAATGTTAAGCAGCTCTTACATTTTGAGTGACTTTTCAGTATTCGGGGGTTAGACTGACTAAAACCCATCCGTGATCCTTCTTAGCACTTTGGGTTCCATCCAGGGCCGCGGTATCTCTTTCGAACAGTCCCGCAGCCATTATTACATACTCCTTGCGCCTCGTCCACGTTCATGCCCAACCAATATTTTGTATTGATGATGTAATGTTGTTCTCCAAATCATTTGATGTCTGCCTGCATTTAGGGCACAAAATACATATTATTTGTATGAATACAATCGATTAATTAACAAAAACAAAACTGTGTGTTATCAAGAAATTCTCACCCTACTAATATTTTAGTTCAGAGATAGCGTAACCCGGTTTTCTAGTAAATAAACAAAATTATCTAGAAATGACACCTATTACGTTGATAACCTATGCCTTGCTTAATTACTAAATAACAAACTATGATTGATATTGTTGCCGATTTTTTTCCGACTTGTCATTCCTGAATGGATAAATTGAGGTGTACCTAAAGAACATAGAAATTTCGATAGTTGTGTTAAAGTCCGACGTAGGGAATGAGCCTATTGCCAATAACCACACACAAATCCTCACTGCTGATTGCTTCATATTCCTGATGGAAAAACTTAATCACACTCTGCCCAATCAGGGAATCGATCAAGCGCTACTGTAGCGCTTGAAATTTTTGGCCTCTTATAGGACCAATTTTAGTTTTATGTACCTATGTCTAGATAATTTAGATAGGTAGTCGCTCCATGTAAAATACTGGTATTCAGCTGCATCCAGTTAGACTGGAAGCCGACCCCAACATAATTGGGAAAAGGTTAGGTAGATGACGTATGTCTAAATTTTTTGTTTTTGTTGCCTTGGGGAAGAATGAACGAAATGATCGTAACTGAATGAAAACTTTTTTGCCGTTAGAAAAGGAACTTACAACACCACCACATAAACACCTCCCAGTGAACGAATGAACGAATGCTCCCATCTTTTCTGCCCAAGAAATACATTTTCCGCTCCATCTAACTTAAAAGAAAATTCCACCTAGAAAAGTCAGCGGACACAGAGTGAATACCGAGCAGCTGGTTTAGTAAGTGGTATAGCGGATGAGTGGGTCAACTCACTGCAAGCGCTCAACCAAAGGAAAACCGCTTGAAATGTTAAGGAGAGAATACATCTGCAGAGTGGCAAAGCATTCGTCTTTAAATGATGTATGTATGTGTCTTGTTTAGTACAACTAGAGAGGCAGGATTAATGTCTCGACATCGCCTTAGTACAGGCACGTATCGAGGGGGGGGATAGTTGAGATTTACCCCCCTCCTCCCCCCCGAAATCTTACTTTTAATAAACGGGATCATAACCACTGCGAAGAACTTAAATTATAGTACAGTGATTAGAGTGATTTTTTCAGTTCACATGCATGGTTGTTTCAAAGTTCGTCCCCCCCCCCCCCTCCCGAACCTAAAGTCTGAATACGTGCTTGCCTTAGCACTATATAACTATACAAGGTACAATTGAATGGTCATGGATTTGGGATAGACAGTTAGGTACTTACAGGATAGGCA
Source organism: Xestia ashworthii (assembly GCA_950022955.1). Taxonomy (NCBI): domain Eukaryota; kingdom Metazoa; phylum Arthropoda; class Insecta; order Lepidoptera; family Noctuidae; genus Xestia; species Xestia ashworthii. The sequence goes on from OX465555.1 coordinate 21,113,277, forward strand.
GAATCTTACTACTATTACAAATGCGGAAGTTTGGACGGACGGTTTGCTACTCAATCACGCCACAACTGCTGAACAGACCTGGATTGTATTTGGCACAAAGATAGACTATACCACTATAGTCTCTGGAGTATAGACTCGCTCGTCTGCTATTATCTCGGTATGACGACCTTGTGGTATAATATTGGTGTACCACACGCGGGCGGAGCTGTTAGCAGGTATGGTTAACCATATTTTGAATCATCATCAGCCTATATTGTCCCTACTGCTGCGACACGGGCTCTTCCCAATGAGAGGGAATGAATAATCCACCACGCGGGCTCAGTGAGGATTGGTAGATGTCATGTCTTCGAATTTTTGGGCCCAAAAATTCCAAAATATTTGGAATATTAGAGAGAGATTAGAAGTGTAAACTGAGTACTTATACTGAAGTAGGAATTAGTTGCTGTATGATATTGTTAACCGCATCAGAAAAATCTTCTTATTCTCTAATAGGTCTGAAGTTACCCTTACTTATATTTCTGTGTTCAATTCCCCTTTTACAAAAACAAACAAGCATTAACAACTTCCAACAAAGTTAACACCGCTCAAATACCCTTTATCTATAATACAACATCTCGCCTCGTTATATTTCTAAACAATCCAGTGTTTGTCCTTAAAAATCGTTGTCCGCCCACTGTGTAGTTGTCCCGCTAATTCGTTCATTAGCATTGAATGGCGGTTCGGCGCCACTTTCGCCGACAAGCTTGCCTTCACCGACACGGTAAGCCGAACGCCGACAAGCTAAAGGCACAATGTGACGTATGTCGGCGAAGCTGTCGCCGTCTGAATTATGCCTTCACTAGCCGACTGGGGTACTAGTAGGCTCATTCATTATTGATTAAATCAGAATAGGATATTTATGTGGGAATAACTTGGCGTATAAATATTTTGAGACTACAAGACGAAGTTTGTTGGTCTACCGCTCAAGTGTTTCAGGAATTATTTTCAGAAAGACTTCGCTCGTGTTTAAAGAAAAACAAAATTTTAAGCAACTCATCAGTCCATCATTCAGCCTAGCTAGTTGTCATAGTTTTAGGGCCACTGACTACCTACCTGTAACGACTGTCAAAGATCTACAAATGACAGCCGAGACCAACAGCTTAACGTGCTTTCCGAGGCACTGAAGAAACTCGATAATATGTAATGGGTGGTCTGGGTCACACATCCACAGACCAGCCTAGGTTGGGTAAGCAAGGCTTTAAGTACCTAAAGATCGACCCGAGCGGCTGTTATTATTTAGTCAGGAGCTCCTCAACTCACCACTCCAATTTCCAAAAATGACCGCACACTAAAAAGATTCATTTATGGTCAATTCTCATAATTGACTTTATCTAGGACACTGTCCTTCATTGTACCATGTTGTTTGGGATCGGCGCAACTCGTCTTTTTGTTCCAGTGTCCCCTGTCAATAGTCACGTTATCATTTACTCCTTTTTCCTTCATATCATTCCTGTCAAAATCCATCGATCTTTTCTTTGGTCTCCCTCTCCCTCTCCATCCATAAACATCAATAAACCCTTTATCTAGGATACTAAATTCTACTTATAACTGTCTCTATGTTATAGTTAAACCATTTTAAGCCAACAAAAGCCCACTACACACTCAGAAAATGTTAATCCACAAACTTCTGAAGCACTAGAAACTTCGACTCTTACAGCTAAAACACACTTCCCAGTTTGAGAGCAAATAAAATACCTACCGTACCTAAAACATTCATTTAGTATTCACGGTACTAAACCAACTGAAATGAAGACGATAAAACGTACAATTTCAATTCAGGACAACTAAGTAAGTAATTTCGTTACGCTGCTAACTCAAACTTGTAAAATAATTTCAAGAACAAAATTATTCCAGTTTTCAACAACTTACTTTATAATGAAATACTGCTAGAACACACGCGTACTACTGGTTTGTGAAAGGGTTTTGGTAACTCCTAATGAATTTTAAGAAGTTTTTGTTACACTGGTTGACGGTTATGAGAAACTGAATATTAATATTGCTTGAATTTTCCATGTAATCACAGCTACAAACCAGACTCTGAAGTCGAAATAACACTTCACCTGTCCAGGATATCGTACCCAAGACTGTAAGCTTATTGTTTGTAGGTACATACCCAATTGTGAGCAATGAAACATCTAGGAAAGAAACAAAATAGGTCTATTTGGCACATTCCACAAACTTGCACGCAACATTAAACAAAAAAAAAAGATAATTATTGTGTTTGCGAAAGCATGCTTCAATTCCCTATAAGCCGAATAACAAACGCAGGAAGGACATAGTGTGCGAAATTCAGACGCATAGAACTGCTCTCGCCAGTAGAAATTTTTATGTAAACAGTTCTCGTCTCTACAACCGTATTAATAAAATAGAATACATACATAAGTTAACAAAAAGTAAATGTATAAAAGAACTTCAAATCCTCTTACTAAGATTAAACTACCAGGAAACTGAAGATCTTCTCAAACCAATCCAATAGTTGATCCTATTTCAAAACGGACATTCATACATTCACACATACACTCACACTTACACTCACTCATACACTCACACATACAAATACACTCACCTGTGCACTCTCGTGCACGCACAACCACAAACGATTAACATAAACAAATAAGTAGCTTAATTTTAATTTAATTTAATTTTGATATACTTTTAATTTTAATTTTTACTACCTACTTATTGTTTTAATTTTATTTATATTTTAAATTACTTTTAGTTTACTTTTAAATTTCTTTTACTTTAAATTAAATTATCTTATTACCATATATCTTTACTACTAGATTAGTTCACTTTGTACCACGTTCGTTCTTCTTTTTATGTACATCTGGGGGCACGGCAGTGCCCCCGCCAAGTCGAGCGCGAAGCAAACACTGCCGTACCATCCTTTACTGGAACCATTTCGCCGCATTTTCAGGCCTCTATTTGAGAACCTCTGGATAAGACCAGAACGCAGAAATTTTCGTCATCCAGTAAGCTATAATCACATACTTAAAATCCAAAATTTCAAGTCTGTAGGTCATTTAGTTCCGAAGTTAAGCGAAAGCAAAGTTTCGCATTTATGACACTCACTCACTCACTCACTCATGATCATCAAAATAGAACTAGTACTTCCCATAAACTCAGAGAGCTGAAATTTGGTACCGAGTTAGGGTTTAATGGCCACATAAAGGGAAAACTATAAAAACTAGGATAATCGAAGATCTGGAGTACCTGGTGACCCTGATTAGAAAACACAAGAGCCTAACCAAACTATAAGAGAGATCGACATACCGCCTTTACAAAAAATATTCAACTTAGTGGGCCGCTTCATTTGATGTCAAAAATCGAAGGTCTGAAGTATCTGATGAAGAACCCTCAGCTGGTCTCAGCTGTATTAGAGACTGGCTTCTGCCCGCGACTTCGTTCGCGTGAATTTCCCGCTTGCAACATTTCTTATTGCTGCTTCGCTCCTATTAGTCACAGCGTGATGTCATATAGCCTATAGTCTTCCTCAATAAATGGACTATCCAACGCAAAAAAAAAAAATTTCAATTCGAGCTGGTAGTTCCTGAGATTAGCGCGTTCAACCAAACAAACAAACACACTCTTCTGATTTATAATATTAAGTACAGATATGGTAATGCCCCCTTCTACTATTGGTACATAAAAAAAATCGACTGTCATTGCAAAAATCCAGCGTAGTGGGACACATCTTCTAATTTAATCTAGCCTATAGCGTCCCACTGCTGGGCGAATGTCTCCCCTTCTGCTTTTAATACGCATATAAATAAAATTGAAGGAAAACTCTGGATAAGACTAGACTGGCTTTTATACTTATACTTACAAGTTTACGAGAAGAAATAGTCGAACGATTAACTTTATTCTACTCGAACATTACACAAATTAAATAAACAAATTACACTAAAATATTAATTTCGCATAGAGAGGAGGCCTGTGTCCCAGCAGTGGGAATATTAATAGGCTGATGATGATGATGAGGATGATTAAATTCGCTCAAAATGTTGTCAAAATATAATGCATTGGACTAAGAGTGGCGGTGATACCCGCAAACGTCGCTAGATGGCGCTGACTGTATTTTAAAATGCGCTTACGTTTGTTTTTCCGATAACCTTATATGGCGAAGTGGCAACCGGCCGCGTTACAGTCGTTTACGACATTCTCCTACTGCGCTTGAAAACGTTTACTAGGGATTAGGAGGGATTATTTGCATTTCGTTGATTTCGCTTATTATTTCGTGAGGTTTGCTAAGGTTAGCAGGTTGTTATTATAACAATTCGAAGATTTGAATAGGTTAGGAATTTTATGAAGAAACAGTACTTCGAAAATTCGCTAATAATTTGATTCACGAATTATTGCCTATTAAGTCAAAATTTGAGATCATACCCCGGGCATACGTGTACAGAGAAATATTCCCAAGCTGTGTGGCGTATGCCCTAACAATTCACAAGAGCCAAGGTCTAAGACTAAAAAATGCCCTCATGGACATGGGCACCTCCATATTCTCTTGTGGCTAAGCCCACGTGGTGCTTTCACGAGTAACCAATATCTTCATGTGGTGCACCTCATAAATGTTGACTTCAAGAGTATAAAAGCTCAAGCTTCAGCGATCACCGAATACAACCGGCTTAGGCGTAAATACCGCGCCGATCTTTCAGAAATTAAACCTTCTAAAAGAATAAATAATGAACGCGAATGGGCCATACGAAAAACTGTTGCTACTGTATACAATAATCTGAACCGGAAAAATAGAAAAGAAAGATTTGTAATAATAAAAAAACTACTCCTAAAAAGAAAAAAAACTGTGTCAAATAAGAAAATCTAATAAAATAAATCAATATGCCCCACGTTTCTACAAAAAGAAGTGAAATCCCACCAAAAACATTCTGTAAAAAACTAGCCAAGTCTCCATGGAGCTGCTTGTTTATCTCTAAAAAGTAATGAAATCTAGACAAAGTCGTGCCAAGGCTAAGGTTCCTCACTGCAATTTCTTTATTATTTATAGTTAATGTTGTGTGACTTGGCCGTTGAACATTCTTTATACGTTAGTGGGTACCTACAAGTCAATTTTGTAGTAACAATAGATATAACATTACGCGAAAACTAAATTAATGTTCAACGGCCAAGTCACACTACATTAACTATAAATAATAAAGAAATTGCAGTGAGGAACCTTAGCCTTGGCACGACTTTGTCTAGATTTCATTACTTTTTAGAGATAAACAAGCAGCTCCATGGAGACTTGGCTAGTTTTTTACAGAATGTTTTTGGTGGGATAACCTATTCTGGAAGGCGCTGGTGTCTGTGATACAATGATTTTAATCATTAGTACAGGCACCAACGATTCACTTTGTCAGAAATGTTCACTTTTATTTGAAAATTGTTTTATTGTGAAATTTCAATGTGTCTTTTTTCTGAAAATAAAATTATTATATTATTATTGTGTTTCAGCAAACAGCCGAGCAGCTAGATTTCCCGGCGCTGATTTTCAATTGGATCTGAGATGTTATCATCATCTGCCAAGCCTTTTCCCAACTATGTTGGGGTCGGCTTCCAGTCTAACCGGATGCAGCTGAATACCAGTATTTTACATGGAGCGCCTATCTGACCTCCACAACCCACTTAGTACTGGGTAAGACGACCTGACCCAACCCTGACTTGAGATAGTGATGTAAGTGCGCTAATTCAGTCATCTACAAGTTAGACTTAGAATTTTGTAAACGAACATGTATTCATTAAACAGAGCTGCATCTATGAGAGATAGTAATCTAAGTTTCCAAAGAATAGTAACAGACTAACAGTATAGTCATCATAAAATAACTAACCTGGGTTAATCTTGACACGCATATGATTTGCAAGCGCCGATGTAACGTCGACGCTCAGTAACGAGATTACCGCGTAATGCAATTACTTGCACCCCTGAACTACGCGTGATGCTTGCACCGTATCACTACGACCTGTAACGTATGAGTACTGATGTTTACATAACGTAATTACAGACTACCAATAATGGTGAGGCAAGTTTTCAGAAGCGTTTAATAATTGAAGATTTTCCGATTAAAAATGTTGAAATATAGAAAAGATATGATCTGTTAGTAATCATGTTGATTACCTGAATTAGTCATTATTAAATACAGATTTTGAAACCGCAAACTATTGATTAAATAATATGAAAGTACATATTATGCCTATTATTTACCTACAATGTTGATAGACTGTCTCGTTGTTCTAGTTTTTGCAAGCGCAACTGCTGAGCATGAGATTCTGGGTTCGATTCCCGGATCAGGCAAAATGTTATTGGGTTTTTCCATCAGGAATTTCTCAGTAGCAACCACAGAGACTGAATTCGTGCCTGGTTGATGGCAATAGGCTCGCCCCCTATTGCATGAGACTTAAACATAACTGGCGAAATTTAAATAGGTACACTTCTGCTTTATCCTTCGGGGATTATAGTTATCCCTCCTCACAACAGACACGCAGTAAAGTACTCGTAATATTGTATACCTGTCACGGAGCGGTCATCCAATTGTCTATAGATTGAGGGATGTCGTTGAACCCTACGTTAAGTGGATCGCAACCCCAAATTCATACCAAGAAGTAAGCTAACATAGGCAAAGAGAGATTTAAAGCCAGCAGTGAGCGAAGTCTGACTATGGATGATTGATATGATCTAATGATGATGCAAAATGCTGATCTAATTAGGATACAAACATTCAAAAGTCCAAACTCAAGGTCTGCCAGCGTGCAATGGAGCGCAGCATTCTAGGCGTCAAACTAACCAACCGTGTACGCAACACCACACTGCGCTCCAAAACACAAATTACTGACGTTGCTCAAATAGCCGCTAAGCTGAAGTGGGACTGGACTGGCCACGTCTGCCGCATGCCCGATGAGCTGTGGGCCAAAATAACCACTTTCTGGAACCCTGATACAGCCAGAAGGCGTCGCGGCAGACCCCGCAGAAGATGTCGGGACGAGCTAGACAAAACCAATGACCAGTGGCCAACATTAGCCCTGGATCGAATCAACTGGAAGTCATGGCCTTTGCCCAGCAGTGGGATGATGCAGGCTAGCAGTAACAGATAAACATATGAGGCAAAATAAACAAACATTATGAAGGCATCATACACATCATCTGCCTCGTCTATTTACGACAATGTTGGAAGCCGAATCCAACAGACTATGACCATGCATTTAACATGGAGCAGCTGCTTAACTGACCTCTATAACCTAATTACTGGACTGCAAGCGCAAGGTGGGACGCGCTCGGGTTAGGTGGAGAGATGATCTTCACAGGCTGGCTGGCAGCAGCTGGATAAGAGTTGCCGAGAAGAAGAGAATCTAGTTGAATGGCAGGCTATTGGAGGAGCCTATGTACAGCAGTTATAGTCTGCTGTAAGTTGATGACGATGATAAAATTCTATTTTGGGTGTAACTTATTAAACGCAAGACCTCTCGTGTGTTGTCTGAGACCATGAAACTGAACAACTTTTGTTCTAACACTGTTTTAAGGTTTCGCGGTTTAAAACTAAACTTATATTGTCACTTACGGGATGCCTTCCGTAATATCGGCAGCTCAAAATAACAAATAATCACGGAAGATATCCCGTAAGTGACAATATAAGTTTAACTTTTGTTCTATGACTGTCGTATACTCCTTTTAACTCTACCATGAAATCTGATCATTCTTCTAGCACAAAAGCTTAAAGAAACCTCTCCATTTACCTCAACCAGGTACCTGTCGTGATCACGATCCATCATACTGATCGGTATCTAACGCCAGGAGTTACAAAAAACAAATTGGATAAGTTTCCCATTTCGTCGCCCTACCTCACGAACGACACCGAACGATGAATGTTTACTGAAACGAGCGCCTCTTCAAGTAATCTGATGGAAAGAATATATTTACCGGTGTTTTATGTGTTTGAAAAAATGTTGATAAAACTGTTAAATTCTCGTTAAAAAAAAAATCAAATCACGGATTACAGGTGTGACGTTATGTTTTTAAAATAAAAACTTTTAGTATAGGATAGGCGGAGGTGTAAGTATCTTTAGTAAAACTTTCATTGAAGTTATATATGTAATAGGTGGTGCGCCTTTTACCACCAACCTGTCACAAAGCCAGATTTGGAGCCGCTAACCGCAACTGAGAAATTATTGTTTAAATCTATCTATACATTTTATAGAGGAAAGATTTGAATGTTTGTATGTAACGAATAAACATAAAAACAAATGAATCGAATTGAAAAATTCTTTCAGTAATGGATAGCTATATTATCAGCGAGTAACTATATGTAGGCTATATTTTATCCCCGTACTCCCACGGGAACGGGAACTAGACATGAGTGAAACCGCGTGACGTCCGCTAGTATGTGTATATTTTCGTCGTAGTTACCCTATCTACCTTTACAAGTCATACAAACCAATATACATAATCATCCTGGCATATAAACATAAATACATAAATAAATAAATAAATAAATAAAAGAAAAGATCTGCCTTCCTTTCCTCAGTTACGTCCTACTTATTTACCTGGTTAATGCCCATCATTTCCTGGGGGTCTAAAATAGCCGCTTTAGCAGAATCATAAATGAATCACGTTAAAAAACTGAAATTCTTAAAATGGTCTTTGTGACCATTACCATAAAGTCCATTTTAAGAATTTTAAATTTTCGTGATTAATTTTATTGAACAAAATTTAAAATTCTTAAAATGGACTTTAGCTGTGCTTAGCGGCCATTTTAGAGCCCCTGTTCTCATTTACAAGCAAAATAGCTACTTATTTTTTTTAAATTATGTGTATCGTGAACATAAAAAATAAATAAGTAATCCGTTGCCATATCGAAACCAACGGAAACGCTTTCAATTGATATGGCGGGGAGAATTTTTCCATTGATACCGTATCAACGTTATAAATAGACGCCATCATACCTGTGCTTGGACTATATGATTTGTGAAGGTAACTAGGGATGTACTCGTACAATACGAGCAAAGAATCAAATAGGTATTCCAAATTTATTTTTACTTAAGCGTTTTCTCTCCCGTTCATCGTTGATGGTTAGTTTTTTTGCAAACAGATTTGAACCGTATTTTAAAAAGATTGATGAAAAATCTCCTTTACCCTGAAAAGAACAACCCAAATGACACAACCTGTAGACTGACTAGATCCGTGCGTAGCCTGAAACCAGAGATGAACACAAGTTACTTTTAATCTATATCTATATACTTATAATAAATCTGTAGAGAGGTCAATTCTGTACATGAAATATATTTACAAAATAACTATCGGGGGGTGATTAGTGATCGATACTGATGCCAAAAATGCAATCAGTAAAATTTTTGTCTGTCTGTCTGTCTTTCTGACTGTCTGTCTGTCTGTCTGTCTGTCTGTATGTTATTTATAGAAAAAAAAACTACTCGACGGATTTTAACGAAACTTGGTACAATTATTCTACATACTCCTGAGCAGGTAATAGTATACTTTTCATCACGCTACCATTAATAGGAGCAGAGCAGTGAAAGGAAATGTTGGGAAAACGGGAGAAGTTACTTGGTTTTTTTAGCTTCCGTCGCGTGTGCAGCCTTAATGGTTAAAGCTACATAGAAATCATGTATAACGGAAATATTCCACATAAAATTATATAAAAAATATCCCAAGACAGCATATGTCTATCTTTTATAGTTGACTCACAATAACACGTGTAACTCCCGATAGCTTAGCAGTTCGGAGAATAAATGTGAATGTAAGTTTGTTTGTTGCGCTTTCACGCGACAACTACTGAACGGATTTGGATGAAATTTTGCACACAGATAGTTTATAACCTGGATTAAAACATAGGATACTTTTTATCCCGGCAGTAAGATTCCATGGGACAATAATCATTCTAAATATAATACACTTCCTACTAATAATAGGGTATACGATGGATGGACTGATGGAGGATATTTGTTACTCTTTCACGCAAAAACTACTGAACGAATTTGGATGAAATTTGGCACACAGATAGTTTATAACCTGGTTTACATAGGATACTTTTATCCTGGTACTTAGATCCACGGAATCATCCCGTGAAACCCGAAGCCGCGATAAAACAAAGTCCTCCGCCGCGACTGTCTGTCCGTTTGCAATAAACTCAAAAACGACTACCCCGATTTTCATGCTGTTTGCAGCAATGGATAGAGTCGTTCACGAGGAAGGTTTTAGTAAATTATTTATTAGCATTAGCAGCATTTGGCATTAACTAGTTTAATAATAAAATACACGCACGAAGTCGCCGGCAACAGCGATAGTCTCCAACGAGGCGCTAGGCGATCATATTAAATTAGATTGCAGGGGTACAGTAATAAGTGCGTGGTTCTCGATTAGAGGATAACCCCTTCGATCCCCGGGGTGTCATAAAGTAACTAATGAGTTGGCAGCTGTGTCGTTTGAAGGGGACAAGCAGTAGTGACCACCTGTTAACTAATTAAAGCGGGCATTAATCTGCAAAGTTAAAATTACGCGGGATAAACGAATGAAAATCTTTACTGGTTGGACCTTTTTGTGAACTAATATGACGTTACCTACTCAATTTAATTAAAATGAAAGGCAACCCACAAGGGTTCACAACGAATACGATTAGAATGAAGCTTGCTGTCGAAGTTTTATGTGCAATAGGCATGACGCCAGTATCAAAAAATTGCAAAACTATTTAGTCCGTCAGTTAGATTATTGGAAAATAATGGACACGTATTTTTTGTTTTTGTAAGTACTTAAATTTTGACAAAGATAAAACGCACCAAAACTTGGGAGTGGGGGCTCGTGATGTCATAACTCGCTAAAAATTATACCTAGGCGTGACGTATTGAGAATTTCAAAAGCGTCGTTTTTTTCGTCAATTTTGGTTTATATAACAAAAGAAAAAGTACAGGTCAAATATTTGTTGATAATCTGACTGGCGAACTAATTTTTTTTTGTTGTCTCCCCTATTAAATCTGTTAAAATATTTCTCGTTCACCTCATTTTCCCAGTTGTATCTATATTTGGTTTGACTCTAAGCTACCTGTAATAATCTATTTCATAATCTTTTTATCTGGCACATAACAAAGTTCTCCTAAACTGCAACTCCGCAACAAACAGCTAAGTAGTTTCAAATAAATCTTGCACCAAAAATCCATCCCCCGCTGAAGCTTCGATAGCACCCCAAACTCCCCCGTTCATCCAAAACTTGTAGTGGTGCCCCTTGATGTGATGAGCGAGTGAAATGAATGGCGGGGGCGAATCGATTGCGTCGCCGTTACCTAGCAACGCGGGAGGCGTCGCGACGTCCACAGTATATAGTCTATGGTCCACGCTGCCACTGACTTGACGACCCATGAGTTGGGTTCACTCACTTGGGTTGGTAGTGTTATTGTTTATGTAGTATTTATGTTGCGAAGAGCTTCTAATAATATTTAGTTTTGTGTGTACAATGGAATAGAATAGAATACATACTTCATAATGTACGGTCGAACAAGCTATTTGGTTTACATTTTACAATGTAATTTGTGGTTTAAACTGTAAACCAAGTAGCTTGTTCGACCGTTCGTCATACTCCATTAAAAGCATGACGTGTAAAAGGTTTAGTAAAGTACACAAGTAAATGCCATTGACACCCAGTCTTTACAATCATGAACCCGATCTGAGATTCCCAACCATGGATTTTATAGAAACACATTCATAGCAGACATTCATTACTTAGTGCTTCTTCGGGGAACTGACTAAAACCAGTTATGTATACTAATATTATAAAGCAGAAGAGTTGTTTGTTTGTTTGGTTGAACGCGCTAATCTCAGGAACTACTGATTGAAAAAAAATATTGTGTCCAATAGTCCATTTACCGAGGACCGGACGCTGCGACCAATAGGAGCGGAGCATAAGTGAAAAATGTTGCAAAAACGTAAAAATTAAATAAAAAAATAAAAATTAAGTATTCCTTTTGTGAGCATTTTCTCTTTTATACGAGTATGACGCAGACGAAGTTACGTGGTGACCCACTAGTTTAATTATAAAAATTGAATAAAGTAAGTACTCTAAAAAAGGTCTTGGAAGAACAAGAGCAAAAAAAATCGACATCGGAAATACCCAGACACACTTGATAGAGTTAGGTTCATATTGTGCACTGTGCAGCAAGCTATTATATACGGACAGCAAAGTAAGCCGAACAAAATATCTCGAGCCATGTGATGTATGGCGAGCAATCGACGTTACGATCCGTTTGCGGGCGGCCTAACGTACGGGCTAGCTCCGAGTCTGATATCCTGAATGTTCGGCCCAAGTTATGAACGGAACTATTCTATTCTACTTTTATTTAATGGCAAGTAAAGCCGATGTTGACTATTCTGCCAATGTCGAGTGCATTGAAAAAACAAGTCTGCATGGCAAAAACAAAAAAAAAATTCAATGAAGCTGAACTGATATCGCAAGTTTTTTGACAGAACGTCAAGTACACTTCTTCTCTTTGTCATCATCATCATCTGCATAGCCTTTTCCCAACTATGTTGGGGTCGGCTTCCAGTCTAATTGATATAGTAGTATTTTAGATGAAGCGACTGCCTATCTAACTTCCACAACCCCGTTAATACTGGCTAATACGATACCACGGTAAGACTGGTTGTCACACTTTTTGGGCCACTGTGAACTGAAAAATCGGTCTACCTTGTTTCTTGTTCGTTTTTTTTTCAATCGGTACCGGTACCACTGTCACTCATAACTCGATTCAGTCCCCGACACACGAAACTCACTGTGTCCACTCGCGAATTTATCTTGTTTTACGTTTTTTGCATAGTAAGCAAACTACCTATCGTCGGACCTACGCTGTTCCCCCATACTTAAGTACTAATGCTGTAACATAATATGATTTTTAGTAATACTAAATGATTTGAAGAGAGTAACCATGGAGTTTCTTGCCCGTGTCTCCGTGGAGACAACAAACCCGAACCGTGTTCGACGTTTAATAAGTGCCAATCTAGGCCTATGTGAATAAAATATTTTGAATATGAACTTTTTTTCGCCGCACAAACAGTAAACATGGTAAATAGATAGGTTTCAGTGTTCATAATACCGTTGAAATATGTTCAGAATTATGTACCTACTGAATAGTAGTAAACATTTGTGCATCGGAGTCCTTTCCGTATGGCTGACGACCGCAAAATTCGCAGCAATTTTCAGTATGAGTATAAAAGAACAACTTTACCTGCGGCGTCCCAAGATCCGGAGAATCAGCCCGAGAAAAATAAAACATAGGTCCCGTTCACACTATGTCGTGACGATTAATTTATCGTTAGTTTTTGGTTTTTAGTTGGCAATTTAAACACACAAACGACACTTAAAACTACACGATTATCTGTTGTAATGACATAGTGGGAACGGGGCCTTATGTCCAGCAGTGGACGTTTTTTGGCTGGACTGCTGACGAGGATGATGAAAAAAAATAAACGTCCCAACACTAGTACCACTGGTCCGTAGGTGCCGTTTGTGGAATAAAATTTTAAATAATAAACTATTCCCCTAATGGCACCTGCAAAAAATATCGGTAGGTGCCGATTGTGGAATACCTCAGGTGCCAATAACTCAGGTGCTGTTAAAGCGAGTGCCCAATGTGGCATACGTCCTTACTGTTGAACTGAAAATAAAATCTAACAAAGTTCTTCTTTGTGCGCAACGCGAGTTTAATCAAGCCCAAAGGTATATGATTCACTGCAATAAACAAAACCAGAAAAATATATGATATTCTTCATGATATATGCTAGTATGATAATGTTTTGAAAACATTCCATTCTTCCATTCTTATTCTTTATTGCACACACAAAAATTAACAAACAGAAATTTACACAAAATTAAAATATATAGCTTATGTACAACGGCGAGCTTAACCCAGAATTGGGTTTTCTTACAGCAAACCATACTTGAATTGTGAGATTTGCAGGAGAGGATAAACCTATGTGCACAAACAATACAGTTAGAAACTTAAACTAACTTATTTTATACACTATATAATCTAATACATACCATACAATATACGTAATAAATACAATATAATATATACATATACATAAAGATACACTTACATATAAAACACTATTTACAAACTAAAATCATGAGGACAGGAAATGTTCCTTTACTTTTTTCTTGAAAACATCTAACGAAGGGCTATCCCGCAAGGAGTGTGGAAGTGAATTCCAAAGGCGCACAGCACGAACAGTAAAAGAACCATCATACCGACTTGAGGAGTGGGGAGGGAAACGAAGGAGAAGAGATGAAGACACATAATACAATTAATTTTACTCGATTTTAAAAAATAAGTAAATCTCTAAAAAAAAATATTTTAACAAGTAAAACCATACTAAAATACATGCTATCGTTCTGATTATTGGGCAAATAATTCTACAAGCAACACATTAGCGTCAAAGTGTTTTATGTTTTTAGTCCAATCAATAGATTTTTTGCAAATCGGTCGAAACCACTCATTTTGCACTATTCTGCCCGCAGTGACTGACGTAACAACCACTTTGTAGTGCAAGCTGATTAGAACTTTATTTTAACAATTTTTCAGACGAAATTTGAACCACCACAAATAGAGTTGCTAATTTAGCTCATGTAGTCGCCTTAAAATCCAAGACCACCGCCATCAGTTCATAGCTTGTTTCAAAAGAGTGTATCTCACCGATTATCCGCGGCGGGCAGTCCCGGGGGCACTGCATATAGCAATTGATGGGCCAATCAGCGGCTAATAACTCGAATTCATAGTGCTATTGTAAAGTTATTTATTATGAACAGCTATGTCTGATTAATGAATCGACTGACCGACGGGAATGTGAACTAACGGACTAGCAGTCTCGCTGTGTCGTATTTGTTAGATGCAAATTAGATGAAAAAAAAGAACTTTAATGGTGGAGTAACCGAAGGTTTTATTTGAAAATAAAGGACGCATAATTCCTATAATATGATTGATATGTAAAAAATAAACATTCGAGCGATTGCAGCAATCACGAATTCACGACAGATTTGCTGTCTATTAAAGAGTTCCATTGTATATCTCCGAAGATCAGCATCAGATCTTCACTAATCTTAAACGGGACCACCGCGGAATAATATTCTTCCAAACAAAAAAATAATCATCAAAATCGGTTAATACTTGGCGAAGATATCGCTGAACATCATCATCATCATCTGCGTAGTCTTTTCACAACTATGTTGGGGTCGGCTTCCAGTCTAACCGGATGCAGCTGAATACCAGAATTTTACATGGAGCGACAGCCTATCTGACCTCCACAACCCATTTAATACTGGGTAAATCGATACCACTTGGTATGACTGGTAGTCAGACTTTTTGGGCCACTGACTACCTGTAACGACTGTCAAAGATGGAGAAATGACAACCGGGACCAACAGCTTAACGTTCCTTTCAAGCCACGGAGGTAACTCGGTATAAAGCATAGAGTACATAACCACTAGAGAGCTTATAGGCCGATTCCTTCTAAGAACACAACTCACTACCGCGGGCCGGGGGACGAGGAAGAATGCGCGGCTGCAATTGGTCAGTTCGAGGTCAAGTTGCGTAGGTATGTCTGGTTAGGGATTGCACGACTTGAATAAGGGAAAATAGTCGATATCGATAAAATGGATCTTAAAATAAAAAAAAATACTCATTAAAAATCACATAACTAAATTTAATCAAAATCAGTCAATAACAAAAAGAAAAACAACAATTGTTTCTCATTGATTTTTAATAGTGCATTGTGATACAAGGGGCTAAAATGGCCCATTATAGACGAGGTAGTTTTTACTACCGAGCTTTAGCGAGGTAGTAAATAGGAACCGAGTTATAATGGGATTTTAGCGCCGTGTGTTACACCGTACTTTTCACTACGATTGCGAGAAAATAAAATAACCATATTTAATATGATAGTTTATTTTATTAAAAATGAAATGTACAATTTGTACTGTTGTTCTAATGAGATGTTTTTTCCCGGCAACATAATCTCAGTTCTCTGTGAAGACGAATATAATATTGTGTCGCCTGTGGGGTAAACGTAGGAAATAAAAAGGAATCCTACTTATAATATTCAAATAAATAATACAGAAAATATGTTAAAATTTTGCGCCAATGCCTTTTTTTATTTCTTCTGTAGCTGGAATGCAACTCACACACCCTGCCAAAGAGTTCGGCGTTCGGCGCGTTTGGTTCCATTTTTGAAATACTTAAAATGTTTTTTTTTTTTTATGGAACAGTAATAAGTCAATTCTTTAGGAATTATGAGTAAAGACTTTGCGTTTTCGAACACCGACGACGAAATTTAAAAAAAAAAGCTTATTTTCCCTAGGGCTATAATGAGCAATTTTACGGCCCCTCTGGTACGCTATTATGACGGTCTTTTCGAGCAAGAGGAGTGAAAAATGAATTAAATATGTTTTTCGAATTATAGTTTTAGGGTCTTGATTGATCTCAGTCAAAAATGATAAATTAGCGTCTACATAATTATTTCTGAATTATGCATCTTCCTCATAAAATACAATGATTTGTTGATTCTATTTCATATTGATTATAATTAATATCCCGAAATAAATTATACCCAGAGCGAATAGCGATCTTATAAAATAGTCAGAATTATATTTCGTATTTCTTAAAGTAATAAAAAAATTGTATGATGTTTAATTTTATTTTTATCGATATCAACTTCAGCCATTACAAAGGTAACGGCTCTGATTTTTACGATAAAAGTACAAAGGGAGAGAAAGGGATAAAAGAATTAGAATTTCCTAGTGAAAGAAAGAGACTTTTCCAAAAGACATAAACGCGGGTCACTGTTTCGTGTGTTTTTTCACACTCTACCATTTTATATAGACCCCTGCGGTTGCTCTTAATCTGATTAAATTAAAAAATAATTTCGTACCTAGTGTTCACTTACTGATGAAAAGGTATGCCTATCCTTTTTGTAACTAGATGTCTTGGAATATTTCCCACACCAGGGGGTCTAAAATGGCCGCTTTATCAGAACATTAAATGAATCACGTTAATACTTTAAAATTCTAAAAGTGGACTTTACACTCATAACAAGAAAGTCCATTTTAGGTAATTACATTTTTTAAGGTGATTCGTATTATGTTCTGCTAAAGCGGCCATTTTAGGCCCTCAGTTTACCGCGCATTTAGGCATTTTATGCGTTTTAAATTGTATAAATAAATCGCAACAATTTATAATTATTTAGCGTGCATATGGGTCTAACAATTGGTCACAACTAAAATGGTTACTAGTACCGTCGCCTACTTATAGGTGCAAAATTACTAATAGTTTTCGTACGTCGGGGCACTGTATGCGCAGTCAAGTGGTTTTATAGTCTTTGGTATAAAGTATGGGTTAAAGATCGACCCGAGCGGCTGTTATTATTTAGCCACGAGCTCTTCTGAACAAGAAGATATCGCTGAACATACACACAAAAAAACTGACGAATTGATAACCTCCTCCTTTTGGAAGTCGGTTAAAATGCATTTACATTGCGCTGGCCGGATATTATAATAGCTACTTTTACTAACTCAATTTAATATGAAGTATCCAAGTAAAGTGAGAACCTAGTAGTCGACAGGACAAAGCAATTTAATAATGCCTGTTAGAGCAAGTTTCTTCGTATTATTCGTATTTACCGGTCTTACTCACATTTAGTGCTATTTAAGTTACGGTTACGGTATGTATGAATATGAATGTTTAAAAATATTAAATAATATTATTATTTTATATTTTTAAACATTCCAAAACAAAATAAAATAAAAAATATATGTAGAAAAAAATAGTTGCCCACCAGCGCAGGGAACAGGGTCCGAGCTGCCGGTGGTCAGGGCTCTTGAGAAAGGAACCTCCTAACAATACGAGCCGTGTTCAGAAGTACTGCTTTCTGAATCAAGCTCTTGATCCAGCTGCTAAGCGAGAGCCTCCTAAGATGTTGGTCGAGGCTCTTGGCTATTAATCCATTGGCCGACACGACTATGGGCACAATGACTGCATGTACTCATGTCGACAACCTCGCGAGCCGATCTCAACTAATAGGATAATTATTATATTACGTAATGCCGCTTTGTGCGATAAAACTGTACTGTGTCTTGCCATAATTCGAATGCAGGCAAGTGAAGCAAACTGAAGCTCGTGTGTGCCCAGGCCATGTTGCGCAATGTTACTTAGTTTGAGGTACAGAATGTTTCATTGTCCAACGTCTTGTAGAGGGTTCTTTTACACCCTGTATAGACAGCAGTTTGGCATAAGCGTAAGTTGCACTTGGGTAGTGCCGAACTACTGTCGCACAAGCATTTGTTGCACTAGCGTGACGAACTATAGTGATGCGTCGCAGTACAGTTTTGACGATTGAATGAATTTTTCATGAAATAGTCACTCAATCGAGTTACATGAACTTGGAGGGTAGTATTGATGATTTTGATGATTATAATTCTGTAACTACATACGTCTTACAGTCGCGAATCATATTTTAAACTACATACAACCTAGCACGTCTGCACAAATTGCAAAAAAAACGTAAGAATATTGAATTTCGCGCGGGCCTCCCTGGAGCATCCACCATATCCGTGATAACGTCAGCAGGTAGTGCACTCCCAGAAGAGACAGGCATAAAAATAGTTTTTTTTTTTTTATTTAAGTATTATTAATAATCGTAACTAGACGTAGTTATTATTTAGATAATAAGGACCGGATATACTTTGCTTTTATATGAAAATAACTAACGAGCTCTTGTTTATTCGGAAGTCATAACAACGGCGTTTCGTAGCTCTCGGCCTCTCGCGTAGCAACCTACGAGGAAAATAGACACAAAAATAAGATAAGTGGTGTTATTTATATTATGCTACAAGTAAAATAATAATAATTTATCTTAGTTTTTTGTACTACGTTTTTGTTAGTAATTGTATAATGTTTTTGTGTTTTTAATTTTAATAATGTTGTTAGTTTTATAGTATAGAATAATATGTTTCTTTTTTGTAATTTGGTTATAAGTATACAGTTTAGGTTAATAGTATAAGTTCTTAGCTGTCGCATTAGGGTGAACCCTGTAAAGATAGTTTAAGCTGTTTTAAATAAATAAATAAATAAATAAATTTATGTCAATAAACAAAAAAGTTAAAATCTACGAAAACCAAGGTTACCGACGTAGCCTGAAGAATTCCCTTTATTCATATTCTTTTATTTGCGTTCCACAAGGTAGAACATGGTGTTAACAAAAAAGGGCTTAGAACTAAGAACTGTTGTAGACCCTGTCAGGGCACAGCAAAAATATAATTCTTACATGCTAACAATTAAAATATAAATGAAACCGAAAAATTTGATAAACAAAAAGAAAAATAAAGAAATGTAAATGTCAAAATACTAAAAGTTAGAAGTTAAAATGTCAGTCGTACATAGTATCACAGCCAAAAATTAAAATTAAATTATACTTACATGAAAAACAAAATAATTATTTAAAACTCACAAAACAATAACATACAATTAACAAGCATATATTTCTATTAGGTAGGCAGGTAGCTATTTCCTTTAGTTTAATTAAATAGTCTTGGGATAAATTTGTACCTATTAATATATTTAATTAAAATCATTCATTCAAGTATTCCTTCACATTATAGTGTGAACGAATACTTGAATGAATGATGTTTGCTTTTGTTTAATTGAAATAATTTTAATTTATTAATAAAGATATTGTATTTATTTATCCTTCTTATTTCCTCTGGTAACTTATTATATATTTTTATCGACATGAACGTAAGGTACTTGAAGAATGCATTTTTAATCGGGATGTAGGGATGCTTAATCTATCGTTATGTCTCAGAGTTATTTTATTTTGAATGCCTTCTCTTTCTGTGTAGAAATTCGGGTATTTACGTACACAGGATCTCAAAGATGTAGAAGCACGGTAGGGTTAAAAATGTTTGTTCCTGGAAGTGAACTTAAGTGGAAGTGGGCAGGGCACATTGCTCACAGAACGGATGGCCGATGGGGACGAAAAGTTCTGGAGTGGTGACCGCGAACCGGAGGTCGTTGCGTTAGGAGACCTTCCCCTAGGTGGACCGATGACCTAGTGAAGGTTGCGGGAATCCGTTGGATGCGAGTCGCAAGGGACCGGTCAATGTGGCGACACTTGAGGGAGGCCTATGTCCAGCAGTGGACGTCTTTCGGCTGAAATGATGATGATGATGTTTGGAAGTACGTGTTGTGATTGTGGAAGGAAAAGTACTCTATGGAAATTCTATTTCGATCTAATCTGAACGCTATCGTAGCACCATCTCGTTGATAAAACAGGAAATGTATACAAAGAATTATTAGAACTACATGGGGTGCGCTATCGGTAACCGCTTGAAAAAATGTTGTTACGGGAACCCCAATCCTTTTTCTATAAAAAAGGGCCTATGTTGCCTAAATTACTCCTTATAGCAGGAGCTATCTGCCAGTAATAGTCTGGTAAATGCTGTTATTTTGAAATTACAAACAAGACACATCAATTTTGTTTATTTGTAATGATTTTTCCATAGCACCAAAATATCCTTTTACAGAAATTACTTTTAGTTTACCCATAAAAAAACACTTTTCCCTATAATAAGTAGGTTCTTCAAAAGAATTTATCGTTGAAAGCTTTACTTTGACGTAAGTACAAAGCTACAGTAATGTGTGAATGATCCACCTACGTACTGTATCCCATTCATACACCCACAAAGTCCAAAAATACACAGTCTACTTACTCTCTACATAGACGATGTCACTATTCTGCTCTAATAAAACTCCAAAAATCAGATTTTTCGTATGTCTTTCTTAAAATAGCTCTGAACTCTGCTCTAATGTAATGGACATTATAATATGTACAACGTTATGTAAGTACCAACTTATTGAAGTTTTTGGTAGGATTTTGTGTTCTTTTTTTAAGTCACTCGGAATAACATAAACATTATGCAATGAGTAAAAATTACGATGGCAATAAACAGTACCGTATATTGCTTGATTTACACTACACATTGCCTGCCCTATTTTCTATAAAACCTAAACAATAAAACTGGCAATAACAAATAAACTGGCTAACCTAACCTAACCATAAATATAACTGGCACCTCGCAAATCTTTGCACTAGATACAGTTCCATAAATTAGCTCATTCTCCGGAGGCCCTAAATAACTGATAACCAAGCCTATTATCAGCAGCCTAACCCAGCCCATTCACTGCTCTATAAATCAGCATTCTACAACTATTGTCCCTATATCCCCTAATTACAGCAAAATATTCTACGTATGTCCGTCTGTCCCGATAATTAGTTGTCAAAAGTGCATTTTAATGGGGCAATGGCGTAAGATCCGATCGAGTCTGAGATACCACGCGATTGTATCGATATCGGTATAAATATCAGGTTGTGTCTGCAAGTGTTGAGTCGTTATTTATTAGAGCTTTTGATACTGTAATTAAGAGCTAAATGTGTAAATAAAAGTTGTAAAATTAAAAAACACAGACTTTTGTTTTTTTTCCATGTTTATCATCATAAACGTTGGGTAATGGCAATTTTTTCAAACTCTGTTAGATAGGGCTCGGCTTCTAGTACGTACTTCTATTACATGGAACCACTGCATATCTGACCTCCACAGCCTGGTTATTGAGTTACATGATGTACATGATCTACAGGTTGTCAGTGGCCCGAAAGTCTGACAACCAGTCTGACCAAGGGGTATCATATTACCCAATACCAATTGGGTTGTGGAGGTCAGATATGCAGTTGCTCCATGTTGACCCGAAGTCGAAACCATGATAGTTTAAAAAGGCTAGGCAGATGTTGATGAGACCCTTTGGTAAAGCTTTTATTACAGTTGGGAACAACAGCTTAGCGTGATTTCTGAGGCACAGAGGACCAGAGGGGTTCGATATGTGTGACGTAATGTGAATGGTGGCTGATGTGATGACCATTCCATCACATCAGCCACCATTCACTAACCGGCCTCGACCACCATTGGTAAACCTACAAGATCGACCGGTGTGACTGTAATTTTCTGGCCGTAAACCCCTCTCTTTTTCCTAGTTCATCAGCAAAATACATTACGCAAAGAGGTTTTACAAGCGCCATTTTAACGACCAGTGCCGTTCTATTCCTGCTACAAGCGACTTGGAAACCAAATAACAATAAAAACAAACGAGTAAGTATTCTAAAGTCTCATCAAAACCTTCTCAGTTTCTCGGCAAATTCTTTATCCAAAACTTAAATATAATCAATCTGGAATGTGTATTCAGAGCGGAAGTTTGTTGGAGATACTTTCAATGCCTTGCAGAAGTTTCCAACTTTGCCAGCCAGTTATGAATGGGAGTCAGCTTCAGTGCTGATTAATATACCGCCTTCTTCTTAGGATAGTTTTAATCTTCAGAAGAATGTGGGTAAGGAGATTAAATTGAGTTTGAGTGAGTAGTGGGAGTAACTTTTAGTGAGCATAATCAGCCTGTAATGTTCCCACTGCTGGGACACAAGCCGCCTGAGAGAAAGTGGGCTATAATCCACCTCGCAGGCCCAGTTCGGGTTGGTAGTCACATGTCTTCGGATTTTTGGTTCTAGAACATGCCGGTTTCCTCACGATGTTTTCCTTCACCGTTTTGAGAGCAGCGGTGATGAAATAAATTACACAAAATAATCACCCAGCTGGGTTCGACGAACCCGTGTCCTACAATTCGTAAGTATTCGTACCACAGAGGTTTTTTGGAACTAATGTTACCATCCCGTCAATGGACATGAACATTTTACCTTTAACTAAAACTAAAATAATATAGAGTATTTAATTGTTTTACTTGTTTACATTGAGGTTTAATAGAAGTTAGGATCATCTCTGCATAATGCCAGCTACACACGTTACGATAAATCGTTACGATCGGACGGTACAGTTCAAACTGCGACGATAAATCTACATGTGTGTATGGGAAAAACTGTACAGTTGGTCCTTTTTTTTAGAACTGTACAGTCGAACTGAACAGTATGAAATTTTGGATAGATAAAACGGAATCGGATGAAACTGTGCCGATAATCGTAATGCCAGCTACACACGTTACGATAAATCGTTACGATCGAACGGTACAGTTTAAACTGCACAGTTTCGTAGTGCCCACACATGTTACGATAAAACTGTACGATTATTCATTCATTGAGATGGCTTCCGCTGACGACACTCTAGCAGTTGTGGGGTTATTATTCGTCTTAAAAAAGCAAAATGAAGAAAAAAAAACACGAATTTGGTGTAAAGAATGGCTAATGAAAAGAGAAGCTCATTGCCATGTTAATTTAATGAAATACTAAAGTTATTTCCCAAACATTGGCATATTTTTTTTAATCCGATGTCCATGGTATTGCCAATAATTGAAAAGCAAAACACAATTATGAGAAATGCTATTCCTCCCCATGATAGACTAGCGGCCACTATTTTTATCAAACGCACGCACAACCATTCAGACCGCGATCCATGCGAAAATTGAAACGACTGGCACACACGTTACGATTTATCTGCACAGTTCATCCGATTCCGTTTTATCTATCCAAAATTTCATACTGTTCAGTTCGACTGTACAGTTCTAAAAAATCGGACCAACTGTACAGTTTTTCCCATACACACATGTAGATTTATCGTCGCAGTTTGAACTGTACAGTCCGATCGTAACGATTTATCGTAACGTGTGTAGCTGGCATAACGTGTGTGCCAGTCGTTTCAGTTTTCGCATGGATCGCTTTTTTGGATTTGCTTTTTTATGACGAATAATAACCCAACAACTGCTAACGTGTCGTCAGTCGAAGCCATCTGAACGGATGAATAATCGTACAGTTTTCTCGTAACATGTGTGGGCACTACGAAACTGTGCAGTTTAAACTGTACCGTTCGATCGTAACGATTTATCGTAACGTGTGTAGCTGGCATAACACGTCTCTCGCGGAATACTAGATAGCCTAGTGGTTTGACCGTCAGACTGCCAAATCAAAGGTCTAGTTCGAACCCAAGACGCACCTCTCATTTTTCGGATTCATGTGCGTATTGTATAAATTATCACTAGCTGATAAAAACCAGCATTCCTGAGAGATATTTTTCGTCAGCATGTAAAGCCAAGTCAGTTGCCCATGCATGGCATAAAAGCTCTGACACCAGGTTAGGAACTTACCATACGAAAAAGAAAGAACGAAGATATTTTTCAAATTCCTTAATTGGCTAGCATAGATAGACAATCAGGTCTAAAGTCAAGTAGTTTACTATACGGTTTAATTTTACTAACATTTTGAAACCTGTAACAGAAGATCCACTTACTACCTATTACTGAAGGCCTATATAATCTCACACACACCGTGTTAGTGGTTTGGCACAACCATGTATCGTTAGGTAAAGCCCTGCGGCCTACAAACCGAGCATCGTGAAGCCTGCAAGCCATCAGTGTGTAGACCCCATTAGAATGGCTACACAGACAAACGGTTTACCTAGCTAGCTACCATCAAACTACATCTACCACTAGGCACTGCCCAAATACGGTGTAACTGCAAACGATGCGCAACGGTACCTACTAGACTAGAGCTTTACGATTGTATAAAAATAGCTGCTATTTTGAAGTAGGTTCGAGCAGTATTATATCTATCAAGAAATTTTCAGTTCTTGCTCAGAGTCTGGCTAGGTTTGGATCTAGTAATAACATAACATCACGCCTTGTGAGCCCCGACAGGTTAGGCAAAGGTTATACCTATCAGGTACATTCATATTTTGACAGTTATGTTCAAGGCTGATGCTCCAATGTAGCCCGCGAAATTCGAACTTTCTTACGTTTTTTGCAATTTGCAGGGCAGTGCTAAGTTGTATGTTGATAAACATGCGGCCACCCTGACGCTTTCACCCGAGCCTACTACCGTCAACTGGGCACAAATCCAGACTCCGTGGTTGCTACCGAGAAATTCCTAATGGAAAAACCCAATACCACTTTCCACGACCTGGGAATCGAACCCAGGACTTGTAATGTTTGTGTTTTTGTACTTACGTTTTTGGCAATTGTAATCCAAGATTTTATCATACGTCCTTTCCGAATAACTGCATAGCCTTTATGCGGAGGCTTAATTAGCATGCCTTTTCGCCTTTCAGTTGGTATTATTTAAAGCTTTCTGTATATTTAAGTCTTTTAAATCTTTACAAGCTAGTTTTCTTTTAATTTTATTGCTGTAACAAGGAGTTGTATGTGGTAAACGTTTGATGTTAGACCTTCTTTGTAATCCTTTTATTCTTCTATGTTCTAGAACATTATAAAATTCTTTATGATGGGAAGCCGAGCCTGAAAAATCTAGTCTGCGTTTGGTCCTCGAGCCGGCAACAAGCTAGAACTTCCTCTAAACTACGAGTATTATTTGACGTGGTGATTAAGCCGGCGAGATCTAGCCCTGGCGTCATTTTAAAGTCCTGAAGTCATGAAAAGCTACTACGACTACTGCTGCTACTACTGCTGCTGCTGCTGCTGCTACTCCTACTACTAAGAACCTGGACACGGACAGCGGGTGAGCCTCGACCCTCGAACCCTCGCAAGATTGGCGTCTGCGAGCGAGCCTGTCACTGCGGCGAGCGGTTTCTGCCAGCTGCGAGCTTTGGACCTGGACCTGGACCCTTATCACGTTACCTCGGCTTCCCTAATTTATTAAATTTCTAACCCCTTGCCATTTTTCTTTTAACCTTACCCAATGCGACCTGATAGGAAAATGTAACGTTACAGACTTGATAGTCAGGAGTCAGGAGTCGTGCTTGCGACCACGCGACCAACGAGACAGTCTCGTAATAAGCACCTACCAACACTTTTTTTGTTCAGAAAACGTATTCCAACAAAAAACGAATCGAGTCTTGTGTCGTCCTACGGAGAGTTCAAGTTTCATATACAGGGTGTAAACCACCTCATCACGAAGCCGTCAACCAAGCATTCTGTAGATCAAACTAAGTAACTTTACGCAAAAATTATTGCTGGGAACCGGCTTTTTTTTGGGGTGAAAAATCATGTTTTGTGGTAGAACTCAATGTAACGCACTTAAAACTTGATGGATGGATTAAATAGTACGGAGGTCGCTGAGGTGTTTAAAGTAAAAATCTTACAATAAAACTTATATTCAAAAAATAATTGACAAAAGTTGGAACTTTGACCTCCAAGGTATAGTGTAGAACAAAAACTGATCGCAATGACGAGAAGAACAATAAGTGCCTTTCGGCATCGTTAAGAGGTGTTTTGCACTCTTTATTTTCAAATCTCAAACATATGAAAAAGTTACTATTACCTCGCTTATCGAAAATCATTCCAACCAAGTTTATCTTTGCACACACCCTGATCCAAACCTGATATTTCCCAGTTATGGAAAACCTTTGTTCCCCATACGTTGTAAAGACACTACAGCTCATATTACCCTGGATACTCAACCATTCTAGTTAGAACCCTAACATTGTAAACCATGTATCGAGTATTGGGTCAAGTTAAGTTAGATATTATTTATGAAGGTATCAAGTGCTGGTAACTCATCGGCAATGGACCGTGAAGATGCGTAGATCCTCTTAGATAAGTGAACATTGTGCAAAAGTTATGTTGTTATATTTATTATGCCTCAAACTATAACTATATATATCTGTCGATCGGCCTGTCTGTCTGGTACGTTTCTGAACGGATCTGTATCTTTGGCATACATATAGACACCTGGGCTTGGACGTACAATATTTTTCATCTTGAAAATACGATCTCGTGGAATAATTTCTGAAATCCACGCGCGAAGCCACGGCCGAAAACTAGTACCTACAGAATATGATTGATCTTAGTAAGCAAATAAAAAAAATATATAATAAAAAAAGAAAAAAACGAAGAAAGAAATTAAAGTAAACTATTCAGAACTTTATTGTTGTTTTATATTTATTTTCATTGTTTAGGGAATAAACAAGACATGTTTATTGAGGCAATACTTTGTTTCTCAATAACGATAACATGTTATTGCTAATATTTGATAGCTATTGGTATTTCTGGAACGTTACACTATTCAGCAATTTTAGTAGAGGGAAAATCCTTTACCACTGAATAAGCTTTAGGGGCCATCCATAAATTACGTCACACGAATTTCATGATTTTTTAATGCAATTTTACATCAACTTGCAAATTATGCAATTTAAAAAAGCAGTTCCGAAATTAGTTTTGTAAAGTTTTGTTTCAAATCAATTCAAATCAGGTGAAACATTAAAATGTTGTTTTTACATGTGACGTCACGAAATTCAGGACTCCTCCCACCCCCTTTGTTACACATTATCACACTTCTTCGATCCCCTCCCTCCCCCTTAACGTGTGACGTAAGTTATGGATGGCCCCTTACTGATATCTACTCAAATATTATGACTGTTACCCGTGTGTACAACCGTTAATGGTTATTATATTATAGTTGCTGACATTTAAGATCGCAATAGTGCTACATTTATTAAAGTTCTTCACTTTGAAATCTAAAACTAAGCCTGTTCAAGTCTTGAATCATCATCTATCGTGATCTCCAACATTTTTTCTAATTAATAACGATGGACTAATGGTTCATTTGTTTTTGTTCTCACGAAGAGATAAAGGGCAATGACCTCAATTACGATCTTATCTGGCAGCTAATATAGAACTAACTACCAGAAACTACTAACTACTAATAAGTGGCCGACGGCGGTACTTTCATACAAGCTTAAAAGCTTGGCTTCCCCTTATAAGCTACTACTACTCATGATGTTAGGGTTTCTGAACAGTCTGCTTGCCCTAGGGGCTTTCCGTATTGTTGGCCCCTATAATAGACACGCCACAGGCACAATGTTTAAAGGCTAATCAATATTAACACTACAGTGAGGATCACCCAAAGGGCTTTTAAGCAGAAGGAACAAGTCTGGTCGTCAGCATGTGTTAATGATTTCAGTACGCTATACGTAGGTAAGTACTTAGTACTTATACTAGAGTATGCTGTTCTAATCTTATTATAACAAATTTTTGAGTAAGTTTATAATTTACGGGATTACCAGTTAAATCTTCTTATAAATTCTGAAACCTATATAGCTCATGGTAGAGAAAGATCGGGAAAATACAAACTTGAAAATTCTTAGCTTCTTAACAACGCAATGTGTTTTCGGTGGGTTCGAATTTCACGAAAAAGTTATTCAATGGGATTCACGACAACGCAACCGCCCGATTTCACGAAAAAGTCATGGCTTAGAGGGTTGTATTGATGACTTTTATGATAATACTTAACTCAGTGAAGCCATATTTGTTACATAATGTTTAATCAACTTAAACCCTGAAACTGATCGAAAAATTGCAAAAACTTAAGAAAATTTTAATTTCGAGGGGTCTCCGCAACAGAAAAACAAGCCAGTCTAATCGTACCTATCGTCGATCACCTCTGCCGTAGCCTTCTGGGAAAATGGGCGAAGTATATAAATATTTAAAGTATAACCTGTGGGCATAACCATCAAAAATACCTAACTCCACAGACAATACTAATAAAGATACCTAAACCAAACACACATAACACTTACGTTATGTTCCAATAATAGCTACACAGCATTACAGGTCGTCTAAGTATCAAGTATCAACATTCGCTGTAAACACCGGGAGTCCTGACCATGCGAAATGTTATACCTACTGGAACTGAGGCACGTACTCGTGGCTACTGTTGGTATTGCCGGCCCTAGTTACCTAATGGCTGGTAGATTAATTATTGAAGATAAAAGGGAAAGATGGGGGCGCTATGTAGTTTTGTTGCTGAAATTGTTATTGGTATGAATAAGTAATAGTAAGTATGTATTATAATTAAGGTATGCACTAATGTATGAGTGAAACCGTCATAATTCACTGACAAGTCAACAGGATTTAGGATATGTTCTTTACTTTTACACCTATATCATCATCTACCTAGCCTTTTCCCAACTATGTTTGGGTCGGCTTCCAGTCTAACCAGATGCAGCTGAATACCAGGATATTACATGGAGCGACTGCCTATCTGACCTCCACAACCCAGTTAGTACTGGGTAATACTATACCACTTGGTAAGACTGGTGACTTTTACACCTATATATCTTACTATAATAAATCTGAAGAGTTTATTTGGTTGAACGCGCTAATCTCAGGAACTACTGGTTCGAAATGAACAATTTTAGTGTTGGATAGCCCATTCATCGAGGAAAGCAATTGGCAAGCGCTTAATATGTATTTGCTATCGGAAAGTGGTATTTTTATAATAATTTCACGGCGATGAAGGTCACTGGCAACAGCCATAGTATCTTTATAACTTAGAGTGCCTTATCTCGAAAAGATTTCCTTAAAAAAGCTGGTAGGAAACAAAAGACTTACGTCTAACTTTGGTAAAATCTGATGGCGTCGTAAAATGTTCGTAAATGACTGTTAAACTGTAGTAAAAAACTTTGTTTATGAGTTTACCTACCTAAAGATAAGACAAGTTACTATCAAGTTAACATAAGAACCCTAAAAAGTACTTACGTGCAGAATTTGTAGTTGGTTTGGATATGAAAGTAGATAACAGTCACAAAAACACAAAAAAGAAACGTAAAATGATACAAAGAAACAAAACACGGGAAATATAAAAGCACACAAAATAAATCACAAAAAAGAAAAACCCTGAAAACACCAAACAAGAAATTCATCAAAAGATACAAACACAGTAAATAAAGAAAAAAAAAAGAAAGTAAAACATCAAATGAGTCTGACGAATCTTCATAGCCGCAAGTCCGCTAGTTCTGATTCTGCTGTTCATCCTAGAGGTGTTCAGCAAGTAGGGCAGTCCAGGTCGAGACTTCCACTACGTCACATCACACGTTGTACCGTCATGACCACGTGACTGTGAGGTAATGGCCATTTCAACCCTGAACTCTTCTCTCTTCTGGCTTGAAGACTGTAGGTCTTGAGGGTCTTCTGGCGTTGAGTTTTCAGTAGCGTTGTTATTTTTCCCATACGTGTTGAAATTTATTGTACTTCATTCGCAAAATTAGGAGCATAAACTAAACCAAACGTTTGGGTAGTTGTCTTTAGAAGTATTCACAAGTATAACTAATGGTTTAAAATTTCCTTAGAAAACCCGTAATTTACCGCAACACACAAACAATACAATATTTAACACATAATAAAAATTAAAATCGCATTTTTTCAAAATTAAAATCCTAATGAAAACTGAAGGTACAACAGGCTCTAATTTAAATTCTAACTAAATT
Source organism: Xestia ashworthii (assembly GCA_950022955.1). Classification (NCBI taxonomy): domain Eukaryota; kingdom Metazoa; phylum Arthropoda; class Insecta; order Lepidoptera; family Noctuidae; genus Xestia; species Xestia ashworthii. The sequence continues at coordinate 21,143,564 of OX465555.1, forward strand.
CTACGTACAAACAATTTCAGTGCGGGAATCGAACCTGCAACAGCATGATAGGGCTTTTCAAAAAATCCTTGAAAAGAAAGCTAATATTTTAACTGTCTTGAAAGAACGTTATTCAAGAATTAAACCGAATCCGATGTACACAACTTAAATATCGTGAGTAACACAATGCATGATTCAAAATAAGAGTTGGTTAAAACTCACCATGCGCTTTTATGATGCTTGATCACTCCCGTCCGCCACCGGGAACTGGCTCTGAAAAACAAAGACTGTAATTTCAAAACACAGCCATAGTTTTATTTACTCTATCGCTTCATTTTCGTCCTAATACCTCAAACGAAATACATAGCACCTTAATTTCCTTTTGAAAGACCAAAACATGATTATATCATGCTTGTAATCCACAAAGTGTTAGGCACAAATACACCTACATTTCGCCATTTTGCCATCAACTGGTTACAAATGGTTGTTACTTAAAAAAAACCCTGAAGGAAAAATCCAACTGCCCGACCTGATATTGAACCCAAGGCCCATGCACAGAAGTGACGCTTAGTGTCCTGAAAGGCTCACCGGTTTAGAAAACTCGTAGCCCCCTCGTGTAGTTGATAATACTTTAAAAATAAAGAGCACGTAATTGATTGAATTTTATTAAATAAAACGTCACCTACATAGACCTACTCTGTTCCTTTAAAAAACAGGTTACACTAAAATAAGCAAATGAATAATATTTAAATCCGTATTTAAGTTGCTTTCAAAATTAAATAATTAGCTGAAAGAAACGTTTAAATGTTCAGTAAGAGCTAAACCAGTAACCTCACCATCGAAAGTAATTATCAGTTTGCCAGAATAATTAACATTGAGGAAGACCTACTAAATTGTAGTATGACCTAATAAATTGGAATGCCTAGGTACAGTTAGTTACTCACATGGTCCGGTGCAGTCGACAGGTTGCGCAGGAGTGGGACGAGGCCCCGCCAGCAGGACGCTCGCGGCTTCCGCCAACTTGCTGACAAAGCAGTCTGGTGCATGCGACAGGGGCTCTGCACTTTTATATGCATGATTTATTTATTTATTCAGTTTTTAGAGCTTTTTTTACTCTAGTTTTTCAAGATAAAAACCTTAACCTTAGCTTACTACTTATGACCCGGTACTTATACAAAATGTATGGGTCAGTTGTATGGTGGAAGCTTTTACCATATCATATATCATTCTCCTGCCAAATTTTAGCACAGCAAGTCTTTTTCCACACTTCTCCATTAAAAGTCTTCTCGGCGACCCTTTTCTGGTCAAACCATCTTTCACACTGCCCATCTATCGTTTATTTGGTCTTCCCTACCCTACTCTTCTTACCATCAACATTCATACTCAAGACTCTTACACAAGCTTGATGTTGTTTCAGGTTTGAATCCACCTCACAATATTACAAACGCAACGCGGCAGGCCCAGAAGAAGGAGATTGCGAGACAAACTCACTCTTTTCTCAAATCTTAGCCAATAACAGCTATGGATAGGGATTTAGTGGAAGGTGGAAAGTTAGGCCTTTTACTCTCTAGAGGGACCAGTGGCGGGTTATCCCTAAGGCAAACTAGGCACGTGCCTAGGGCCGTGTGGTTTCAAAAGGGCGCGCGTGGAATTTCATAACGGAAAAGGATAGGCAGATGATGGTAGTCCTTCCACAGATTAAGTCCTATATTATAATGATGATTGATTCGTATATCACTGTTATTATTATTATTTATCTGTTTTATTTTCCGCCCGGCATTTGAGCGACATTTTGTGTGAGGCGCCTCTCAAAATGGAAAAGCCCCTGGTGAGAATGGATGACGACTATACTTCTGAAAGCAGGAGGAAGTCCTCTATAGAGAGAGCTTCGGGAGTTATCCTACTCGGACCTGTTCTCTGGGAGAACTTCAGAAGCGTATAAGAACGGGGTTGGGATTTTCTTTAAAAAGGGAACAAGACCCTATTACAGACCCATTTAGCTCCTTAGCTCCTTGTTTTTAAGCGGTTTACAAGAGTCGTGACGAATCGTCCAGCGCGAAGACTCGCCGCCTTCTAGCCTTCGATTCAAGCCGGGTTTCGAGGAGGATACAGCACCACAGACCACATCCACGTAGTGTGGCAGATTATACAGAACAGTTTAATCGGAATCGGCGTCGAGGGGGTGAGACAAGGGGACTTAATTTCCCCGAAATTGTTCACCATCGAACTCGAGGATATTTTCAAGATGCTGGTCTGGGAAGGACGTGGTATTCACATCTACGGCGAGTAAATTGAGATTTATAGATGGCATCGTCATACTGGCGTCTGGCTGAATCGCTGCACGTCTTGTACCAAATGCTGGACGGCTTAGTTGAGTCTTCAATGCGTATCATCTCAGAGTGCACTAAATAATAATCGATTTATTGCTAAGACCCAGCAGAACCGTGAGGTATGCAGTTCAGGGATTACTTCCTAGAAGTCTTCACCCGCTCTCTCTGGATAAGAAGACCAGGCGCCAGCTCCGTTTTGCATTGATTTGATTCCGTATTGCATTTGATATTGGAATTTTGGTGTTATCTAGCAACAATCGACCTTCAAGATTATTGATCATTCTGTCAGAAGAAAAAATACGTGTCAAATGTTATTGTACTTTGTAATGTGTTTTTTTAATTTATTATATTGAGTTTATTTGAGTTCAAAGCTTGTTCTCCTTTCTTATTCAACCACCACCTCCAATTTTAGATATTATATGGCAGGCTAAAGAGCAGGCTCTACATGGACCCTATAAAATATGAAGTTATGATGACGAATAAGTAGCAGAAATATGTTTTGAACATATATATATAAATATGACATAATGTCGAGCATGCCACTGTCCGGGAGAATCGATCCGACACATTATTTCTGGATGTTCTCGTCTAGTTAACGGAGAGTACTTGCATAAACACACCTCGTGGCCCGGATTATCCACCAGCAACTTGCTTTGAAGTACAACCTTATGGAATCAGAAGTGCCATACTATTTATAAGTATGTGCCCGACTCAGTTTTCAATTGTGGTAATATTAGTAGCGGAAAAAAACAAGACAATTGTGGGTTGTGGCTTATTAGTTTATTGTTTTTGTTGTTTTGTTATTTGTGTATTTTATCTATGGGCCTTAGTTGCCTGACAATAAAATGATTATTATTATTATTATTATTACGTTAAATGACCTATCATCACTAACAGGACTATTGTTGCCAATAAGCCTGGGATTGTGGTGAATGGTGGTGGCGGTCCTGCATGACCAGAACCTCGTGAAAGCAGTGAAAGATAAACAATTCAAATATCTAGATCTTCTCGCAAGGTGGTCGATATGTGGGACGTCAGTAGTAAAAAATATCCCATGTGTTAATTCACGATCGCAAACTTTCGATGGCAACTAGAGGGGCGCTGATGAGGTGCCAGCCTAGGGCGCTCTAGACATTTAATCCGCCTCTTAGTGGGACACAAGTTGCTGATAATAATAAAAGGTTTAGATTATGTTAGATTGGCATTACGTAATAAATAGTGAATTAGTGAGACCTGTTATTTCTTTTGTAGGGCTCTGGGGTCGTCTGCATTTGTGCCCAGAACCACATACATAACCAGTAAAATATAGCTCAGGCACACCACTGCGTAACTCTTTGTGTATTACAGGCGTAAATCGTTGTGTTAGTAATTAAGTAAAAACATTACATTTCTGGCGGCGACGAGTTGAAAGAACTATTATTTTGTCTAAGTTTCCAAGTTGAAACTTGGACTTCTTAACCAGCAATCAACCTCCAACTAATCATAATTAAAATAAAGCATCAATATCGTCAATTAAAACAATAGCTTGATGACACCTGCCCAGGTATCAGGTTGCCTTGTGAAACATATGCTGCCAGCGTTCCCGGGCGCAACAAATACCTTGCACAACTTACCTATATGCATTATGTTCACTAAAACTCGGTAGAAATTAGAAACCATAGGTATCCTGTGTAATGTAGGTTTTGCTTTGAAGTTGTAAAAATGCTGATAGATGCGTTTTGGCACGTGGTGCGTTTTGTACACTACTTTGGCTGTTGAATGCAAGTGGTTAATAATATTGTTTTACAAGGTCGATTCTTGTTAACGAAACTTTCTTTTGTCGACTGTCGTTTGTTTTATGATGGATGCTATCTTTTGCAAGTCAACCAAAGCAGTAGATCTATACAGGCGTCTACTATACTAGCGTACCGGTATATTATAGATACCTACCTCATCATCTGCCAAGCCTTTTCCCAACTCTGTTGGGGTCGGCTTCCAGTCTAACCGGATGTAGATGAATACCAGTATTTTACATGGAGCGACTGTCTATCTGACCTCCACAACCAGGTTACTACTGGGTCATACGATACCACCCACCTGGTAAGACTGGTTGTCAGACTTTTTAGGCCATTGACTTCCGGTAACGACCTACATATGAGAATGAAATGTTTTCTTCACTAGGGAGCTCTCTGGATAAGGCCGTGAGTCGACAGGGACAGGCTACATCCTACTTCTAGGGTTCCAAGTACCAATAAAATCAAACATCCCTTCAGCGGATGATGTCCATCAACTTAGTAAAGCCGTGTTGGCAAGCGAATCCGTTGAACGATAGACTAGGAGTTTGATCCGCGATCCCAGATCAGTAATGATTTTTTTAAAGGCATTGTTGGTAGCAACCCAGTCTGAATTTATGCAAAGTTTTCGGCATCAGGCATCAGCCTACACTTCATTACACCGCCATATAACAGCAGAGACAGCAAACAGAAGCAAGCTCATCACAATATGATGTCTTCTATGAAATGCTTATCAGATGATGTATGTACTACAGATAAAAAATTGTGTACCTAGGTGTCTGTCTTGTTGTGATGTTTGTTGTCCTTTATCTTTTTAAAGTGATAACAAGGGTGTATTGGTAAAGGTGTAATTCAGATGTATCAATGATTTAATAAAACACATAGTTATCAATCATACAATATGTATTTAATATAAGATACAGTACTTGTGACAGGTGGACAAACCAATTTATTTGAAAAAAAAATCTTAATAATCACTACATTGAACAAATTTCAAATTTAAATTAACATTCACTATTATTATGCCCAAATGTGTGATAAATTAATTGAGGTAGATTACCCATCAGCTCGTGGGTTCAAAATTATAATTAATTTCACCGATTTCACCATAGGGTATAAGCAAATAAGACAACGCATTAAACATTATACTATATATAATTAAATATCTACAAATTGAATAAGTAGTGCACACTATTTGGAATACACAGGCTCCACATAGTTACTATTGTATTCAAACATTTACAATAAAGGAGAACATTCATATAATAAACGCATAATATAGGAAACGTGTGAAAGACAACTCGCGAACATTACCACTAGACTAACCCGCACGGCGACGCCCGGGATCATCCCGGGATCAGCCCGGGACGGTCCGGGATGTCCGGGTCCCGCCCCGGGCGCGCCACCCTCGCTCGCACTAAGGCCCAGCCAGGCGCGAAGCAAATTACAGTACTATGCAGAATTGCAGAATAATACTTAATAATAAATACTTAACTATATACATTCCTTGAGTTTCCGTCTAAGTGCGGGAGAAGCAATTAAAACCACGATTTCCAACCACACGATTGTGTAGCTGAAGATGGCGCTTTTTATTGTTCCGCTCGCTGTAACTTGACAACGTCATACAAGCGGGTCTGCATCCCGGCTGTAATGTGTTTCACGCCTTCACATAACCAGTGGACACTCCACTCAAAATAATGCTGATCAAACTATAGGGCTTAAATAATATTGGCAGCGACTACCATTGTTCCCCGTTGTATACTCTGTCACGTAACAAAAAGATTTTGCATGCGAGTGAGCCCGCGGTTAACTAAAATTATTATAAATCGCTGAGCAACAAGTGAACGGTCGCGCGCTCCTCAGACATGCAAAACCGAACTCAACTCTAACAACGACACGACAACTATGACTATTGTGGCAGTGATAAAAATATATTCTATCTTTTCGAGCTTACCAATATGTATATCAATGTATTTCGATATAATTTCATCGCCTTGTCCGAAGAGGTTCGTCTTCATAAAATATCATCTCTTGACTAACATTCTGAACCACTAACGCTAATCTAATGTTAATTTTACTTTAGTCCGATTGATTATTTGCCAAACACTAGACATTTCATCGCGTCGTAAATATAGCGAAATGAAATTTGTACTCAAGCATTTTGATAGGCCAAAATGTATGTTTGTATGTGTCAAACTTTGTTCTCGTAAGTAAAATAAATTTAAATTGAGCGACACTTAACACGTTCATTAAGATATAACACTCACAGACCGCGAACACTAGGATCCTCTCATGCATTCTCATCATAAATCTGTTACACTGCCGATTTCTGAGATCAAATATTCAAGTCCATATTGTTACACGGATAGAACAAAAAACTAATTTTGTCTTTCTGATTTTGGTGTCGAATTTCACTATAAAAATAATTTATTAAAAAAGCGAGCCAATTAAATATGGCACTACGATCAGTGCTGAAAAAAATAATTACTCTAATTTTTTAAATTTATTAAAAAAATAATCAGTACGTTGGAAATGCTCCAAAAGGAAGTCTAAACTGTATTATATGTTAGCATACGATCCCCTAAAACATGCGAACAATCAGGCACCAACTTGACTACTAGAGAAATTTTTCTAAACTCTTCTTTGGGTCCCTCCCCACTACGAGTGCGTTCGGGACTCAAGTGTCCCTCCCCTCTACTCGTACCAGAGACGCAATACTGATCTCTGACTCTCAACCCGCAATTCACGCCTAAGGCTCCCTCTATAGTACAATAATATACTATTCACATTCAATTTTCACACTATTAGTCCAGGGGCCGATTTACACTACTAAATGAATCTAATAAAATCTCCGTTCCAGTTTACGATAAGCGATAGTTTGAAAAATACGTAATGGTGTTTACAATTAAGATTACACCACGTCCACACAATTCGTCCTAACTTAACGCTATAGGCACTAACTAAAAAATACTAGCGAGATCGTGTGAGCACAGAACACAGTTTTATATTCACTTGTATAATCCCTTATGGCTAAAAGGCAGTTATAATCTGACAACGTCTGTATATGGGCATCCAAAAGTTCGTTTTACATCTAGCTGTGTGTAGTAACCAGCTATTGACGGTAATCATTGGCATGTACTACTGTATGAGCTGAGCTATCTCATCTGTATATCATTCGGAGTCATTTCACTGGACTTGCCTTATAAATGCGCTTAGATCATTGGAAACTACACTTAGTAATCTGTCTCGATCTTATTATCATTTAATTTGGTGTTTCTTTTACACAAATCGCTTAAATCGCTATTTAATAAATTTAATATTATTAAGAACACGATGCAACATTGCTTTTCTATTGGTTATGCGGACATAACCATAACTTACAATAAATTATTAATATTGAACATTTCAAGGCTCCTTACATTTCAATGATCTAAAAACATTCGCCGCTACAATTATTATTACTTTCACAATATCATCACTAATTCCTCTAAACCGTACACCTCGTTCGTACAACACGAGTTTCCTTACGATATTAAAATAAAATAATAATTCATTGAACATAGTTTGCGCTCATCTGTCATTAGGAAATTCATGATCAAAATCTTGTTTAATCCTGCAACAAGGATACAAATTGATGTCCTTGACTTCTTAATTAATTAAAAAGTCAAGAAAATATGTTTATATCAACTGTTTTCATTTACTACAAAATGATCTTAAAACGTTCTGTTTACGCTTGCTGACTCACTCTTCACATTTCATGAATCTGATACTGACACAATAAGCGCTTACCATTGTAAATAAAAACAATAACCTAATGTGTTTTTAGTAAAAATCTTCCAGTACGAAATCTCATGCTGTACCAACGAGTGTTTCTCGAACAAACAAATCCTCTCATAAATTGAATTAGAAATTTACTCTATATCTTTAAAAATCATTGCTACACTATTGTTAATGTATATTAATGTATCACACAAAAATACGGCTAATCTTGTGCGTGGAAACGAACATCGGTTATCAATATAATCTTATCACAAAATGTTTATTGCTAACAGTATCGTCGAGGCTAACAAGTTGTACACAACTCTCAATGGCAGTGACATATGTATAGTATAACTCTAACTACAGACAGCTGTTGATTCCTTAGAGTCACCAAACACAACAAGGGGAATAAAACGTCGAATATCAAAATTGTTCGTCCTACGCTACGACTAAACTGCGAGTTTCGTTTGATATGACTACGCACGGTATACGTGATATATAGTGAACACTAGCTTGGTAGGTGTGCGACGTGAGTCAGGCACTTGTCCGGAAGACGTCAGTCGGCACCTCAGGAAGCGAAGCAACACGACACGCGAGACAAGGGGACTAAACTAAAAGCGAAATCATTTAATACTAAGCTAAGTATCGAGTCGATACGACTACTATGTACAGTTGGCAGTGATGCGCTCGCTGGTCGTCCTTACTCTAACTTACGCTATCAGACTAACGTCCGGTAGTCCGGTACTCTATCCGTCGCCTATGTTACATGTTACATCGAGCACGAACTGTACTCACTATACACTTCCAACTAACTATGTACACGCTTTGTTCGCGCCGCGTTCTACCACCTCGATGAACGGACGCGTTAAGGCTCGATATTTCGACCGTTCAATATCATTATAAAAAAGCATCAGTCTTGTGAATAAATTTAACTTTCTGCTGTATAGCAGTCTAAACCGCGTCGCGGCATCTCAACAATCTTTGGCGAGAATTTTCCTAAGTCGGATATCGTCGGCCATCAGCCTGTCGTCGAATCAACATCTGTCTCGCTCGGTGCCACACGGACTACGCGAGCCGACAACATTTATACTATCGATCACATTATTCTATTCAATTGAGAAAACATTAATTTATACAGACATCTCTTTGCGGGCCGACGGCCACTTTGGAAAGCGGACCCTTCGTAAAAATGTATTAAAAATGGAATTAATCACACACAAACAAATTCATATCGTCATTCACATAAAATTAAATCATTTTCATAAATTTCCCAGTCAACTCATTCAGATCCGCGTTCCAAAGTGAGGGTCGGCCCGCAATCACAAATAACAACATCGGTCGCGTAGGGTGACACCGGGCCGGGATCACTAAATTATCGTCCGCAAGGCCAGAAGGCGGCGCCACCGTAGCGGCGTCCCATCTTGCGCTTCTTAGCTCCGCTCGGACGTAGTACTTTGTCAGGCTCGCTCCACTGTGGCGGCTCCACGCGTGTGTCGTGCGGCCGCCGCGAGCTCAGCAGCTGCGCCAGCATGCGGCCCCCACCCCCGCCCCCGCCCCCGCCCCGGCGCGAGCGGCGCGGGGCGGGGGGCGCGGGGGGCGCGGGGCCACTGTACGACGCGCAGAAGTGTGCGTACAGCGCCACCTTCACGCTGGTCGACAACTCCGCGATCTCCACCCGCTTGATGCGCGTCACTTCCTTCTCCGGCACCCACTCGTCTTCCAACCTGGAATAATTACAAACTTATTATTACTGGTCCACTCCCGTGCCACACGGAGGCAGCTGCAAACACAATTTAGGCTGCGAAATTTGGTGTAATGTTGGTCTGCTTCTGGAATAAAGGATTTATTGTTTGACACAAAAATTTTGATTTGTGACTTGTGTTTGCAGCGTTTATGGGCACCAATCCCATATTGAAGGTGTACTAAATGATTGGCATGCACATCTAAAAAGCTTTTTTATACCACACCATAGCATTTAAAGATACTTTCAATTTGGGCGACAAATAGCTAGCTGCACAGCAAGGGACAACAGTGCCAAATTGTACAATTTATCACAATTTGATGCAGCAGTCACACTGCCGCTACACAACCTATTTGCCATTCAGACTGTAAGCAACCTTATGCTTGTAAATAAAGGTTGAAAACATTTGAAAACCAAAAGATGATTGTCTATGCCTAAATACAAAACATCAATAAGGACTGGCCACCCATTGGTATTGCTAGCAATCAACAAAGAACAATTTATGAAAAAAATTATAAAATTGAAGATATTTTTTTGAAGAAAACGACAATATTTATGATCAATGTTGAAAGACTATTTCAATGCTAGCAACTTAGTGAATATTTTTACTCTGTGTGGCACTGATGGCAACATCGAGCATGCGAAGCCAAGCTTTCTGCTTGGGGATCAAGTGCATACGATTTATGCCAATTGCAAGCGTTCCGTTGCCAGTTAGTGCCAATTTTGATTCGTAGTAAATGCATATGATCCCCTGAAGAGGTGAGTGCACTATAATAAATTATAAGGTATGTGTTAAATTAATCAGAAAGCTACAGGTTGTGGAGAAATTATATGAGCGTAATAATTGAAAAATTGTTACGTACGTTAAATGTTTTCAACTCAATCTGGAAATCGAGCATTTAAAATGGGTGCTAAAACTGATAATATTAATTTTGAAATTATAAAATGACTTGTGAATTTAAGTGTGAAAATAAATAAATTATTATGCAATGAAGAAAGTAAATTGAAAAGAGCATTGCTTTGCATGATAACTTGGTAATTGACGAATAATAAAATATAGCTAAACACATAAATTTCCTTTTGCACTACTAACCCACCTGAGTTTACCTGTGCACATTATAATAATTTACTTAGACACGACAGTCCCGGGCTGTTGACTAAATCGCCAAATACTCAGATTAGTATTTTATTTTTTATACTCCTAAACCATATCATGATGGGATCAATTCTAATTAGTGAGGAATGATATGTCGGGGGGCTTCAATTTCTAAGTATCTAAAGTTTATTTAAATTTTAAACACTTAGAAATTGAAGCCCCATTTGTAATGTGAATCAAGAGTTTTTCAGCCACATACATTCGGATAAAAATTGTTCACCCCTCGACTAAATCAATTTAGTACCAACTTTAAATCCCTAAGTTTTGTAATAGTTTTCTGTAAAACCAATCTGTATAGTATAAGGTTTCACTGTGATACAATCTACAGGTTTTAGCAGGTTACTCTATTCTCTAAGAAGGAAGGAGATTGACCCAGGGTGCATAGACGATTGGTGATATGAATTACTCCAATGCTTACCTGAAAACACCATATTTTGTGATATCGAAGAATATACATTGACTACATCTAGGGAATCATTGTATTCGACCTATCAAGTGACAAGAAATTATTACTGTTTTTATTGAAATTGTTCAGTAAATATTAAAAATCTTATCAGATGCCTATGTACTCAGTATATAGAATCAAAGTTGATTAAAACCCTTAACTATTCAGGACAAAATGAGCTCATCATCGATTTGATCACAAGAGAGAAGCAGATATTTGACTGATACAATTCTGCTGGTCAACACTTTCATGTGTTGTAAATAATCAGAAATATTGCGAAAGGTTGAAAACCAGGTACTTCCTTACCTTACCTTACTTAGCCAAGTTTTCTTAAACAACCAATGGTATTTCAAGTAACGTTGATTCTATACAACTTATCACACAGAATTCTCTTCCTGCCGGTCAACCCTGCATCCAGCCTTCCTCTCTCTCTCTAAAGCTAAAACTTGTCCAAAATAGAATGCAACTTACACATTAGGCGGGTAGTAGGTGACGAGCGCCTCCCTCCGGCGCGCCGTGACGTTGTACCTGGTGGCAGTGAGCGCGGCGCGGAGCGTCAGTGTGTGCCGGCCGGCCGGCTCGGGCAGCGGCCACGCGCCGCCTAGTCGCCAGCGCGTACAGCGCAGTAGCCGCCACACCAGACCCTCCATCATACCCGCGTCGAAGAAGTCGAACATGCGTGCTGGAAAAATATGGTGGCGTGCTCAAAAAGATGTTACATACTAAATAAGAAATGACAGCGCTTGCTGTAGCTGTAGCAAACTAAAGCCCGTTTTGACGATATGCACGTTCTAACACTTTGATTATTAGTGACATTATTTAATCAAAGGTCTAACATTGATCTCGTAGTGACTTATATCAAAACTTAAAGGCCCCATTAAGTAATCCAAAGCATATCATCATAAAACCCAGTCTTGGAGGTCCAAGGTACATTCGTGTCCTGGATTGTGTACCTACACTTGATAACATTTCTGATGCATCAGGTTTTAATCAAATGTCACATCTTTATTCAAGCTGGAAGAGGCAGACTGTCCACAAGTCTATTTTTGGGATACTCAGCGTCAATGCACTGGTTAAATATCCAGCAGCAGAAATACTGCATTCTCGGGCCTCCTTTTGGCTCTAGACTCCATTCCAAAAGTTGTAATGGTTGAGTGGTAAGAATGGGTCAATTTACTGATACTGATAGTGCTGCTTCTCCCCATGACTTCCAGTTTTTTTTCTATCCAGGGCTAATGTGGACCACTGGCCGTTGGTTTTATCCAGCTCGTCCCGCCATCTTCTACGAGGTCTGCCGCGACGCCTTCTGGCTGTGTCAGGGCTCCAGAAAGTGGGTATTGCCACGTCTGCCGCATATATATTATATATGCGGCAGACGTGGCCAGTCCAGTCCCACTTCAGCCTAGCGGATTTTTGAGCAACGTGAGTAATTTGTGTTTTGGAGCGCAGTGTGGTGTTGCGTACACGGATGGTTAGTTTGACGCCTAGAACGCTGCGCTCCATTGCACGCTGGCAGACCTTGAGTTTGCACTATTTATTATTTGTCTAAGACCAAGTCTGGGATCCATAAGTCAAAATGGGAAGAATAAACATGTCCATGATTTTTCGCTTTAGTGACAAAGGAAGGTTTCCCTTCATAAGCTATTTCATGGACCAGTAGCTCTTCCAGGCATTTTCGGTTCGTCTTGTGATTTCCTTGTCTTGTCTGGACTGGAAAGAAACTAACTGGCCCTAGAAGATGCAATTATTGCAATTCTTCACCATTCACTCTGATTCTGTGCTTAGTGGTGTTTGCCATCAGTTTGGTCTTTGACATGTTCATCGCCAGCCCAACGTCAAGGCTTGCATTTAAGCCAAAAATAAAAGAGTCAACTCACCAGACCATGGTTGTCTTCTATACCGCAGCTTCTTGCCATTTCTACGGATGAGTTTGGCGGAACCTTCTGCTGACTTCTTGCCGGCACCATTACTTGGTGAAGCTTCATTGAAGTGGTTGTTCACATGTCGCTCCAATAATGTCTGTAATTGTAAAGTAAACGTTAGCAAGTAGGAAAGAACACCTTCGGCCATGGGTGGTAACGGTAAGGTTCTCTGTGGGTTAAACACAAGTTTATTTGCAACAGTAGTACAAGTCTCGCAGAATTTGCAATAAAATAGTATATTAGTAAAGTATGGAGCTCATTTATAACTTCAAATGTATTAGATTAAATAACAGTGACGCTATAAGCAGTAAGAATATTTTAGTAGGCACTTTTATTTGTTTTTAAATCGAAGATATGTCAATTTAAGTTTTTTTCACGATTATTGCGGATGTTTTTTCCGGTATACCGTTTCGTTAGTTATATTTTGGTATGCAACAATAATACAAGCATAGAAGAGTTAAGTATTGTGTATTAGTTTTTCTAGTGTTATCTACAAAATTATTTGTTATTTCGCTTAATATAATTTCTAAATAACATTTTAAGCTCGTCGATGAAGGCGTAAAGTTTATAAGTCCTTATGAACTAATTAGTCTAACACCAGTTCATCTACATAGTACTTGCTTTTACACTACACTTATTCCGTAGCTCGACACGTCGTGTTGAAAAAAATAAAATGATACATATCAAATTCATCGCTTTTAACACTTCGACTGCCAATAACCGGTAATCACTTCAATTGTACAATACCTGAGGTTTCGCGGCTTCAAGTAAAAGTTATCCCCGAAAATTACGCAGCTATTGTCGCATTCTTATCTCACGTTTACGGTACGCTGAACGTTACATAGCGGTCAAAGGGGTAAACCCGACGAATTTATAGGTCGACAAAAATAAATAAAATCTCGGAAGTGGTTCCAGCCATCGAGGGTTCTCTTTGGCATCGTCTTCAGTGTCCTTGGGGAAAGAAAAACATATACAACTTTATATTTTATATTCATCGGAGGCTGCGTCGTAAATTAACGTCTCTATGGCGCATCACGCGATGTCTGTTTTGTGGGAATGAGATTTTGTAAGTTATTTTTTCTTCTTTATTAAAAAAACGAACATAAGTAAAGTATAGCATGGAAAGAAAGGAATCGTGATATGCCATACTAAATCCAGTGATGGGATCACATCACTGAGCAAGTACTTTAATTTAAATTAAACAGATTAGTTAAATTCTTCTTGATCATTTAGTTTTATCGATTAGGTTGTTTTGCAACTTTCTTGCTTTACGATACTACAATTTACTGAAAACAAAAGTTTAAAGCAATATTTCCGAAGCTTTTAAAAGTTATTTGAGTTGACCGCGGATATAGGAAATATTTATGAATATTTCACGTCGATTGAATACTTTTTCAATAGTGTTTCATGATCCAATAACTCGATTGGACGCTATTTACTTGTTGAAGACACTACTGTTACACTGAAAATACATTTTAGATTAATTAGGTGAGTAAATTGACAATTTCAAAAAAGTACACGAGGTTTACACCGACGATAACACGAGGTAGCTTTTTGAAACTGAAGATTTACAGCTGAAAAATCCAAAAGTACCAACTAAAATAACCATTTCAACGCTAACAAGGAATTGTAAAAAAAACTCAAAACATTGATAGTTTAATTTTCATCTTATTATTGCAATTGTAATTTCTAAATTGAGGACCAAGAAGTACATGAAAACAATAAAAAAACAAAAGTAATATCTGACTTTGAGTACTTTTTTATAATTATATTTCTGTTTTAATGACGTTGAGGTCGTTAGCGGTAATAGGGTTAGATACAATCAACAAATTCACTTAATTGCTAATGAGCTGAACATAAAATTATTAACTTTAAAAAACGATTTGCTGCAGAGATAAACAAACTACAAAAAAAGACATTCATAATATTTTTGTATAACTATTGTTTTCAAAATCTACACTTTAGTGTACTGTCATAACTTTTACTTAAACTATGAATATATTATGTAAACTAACATATAATACCAATATTTTAAAATGTATACCTTAAAATATTTCTTAAATATTTTAAAATGTATTTCCTAAAATATTTCACCATACATTAATATACTTTGTACTTTTACTTATTCTGCAATCGTTTGATTTCAAGTGATGTAAAGGGATGATAAAATAATATTTGGGTTTTCGAGAAACGCACTGAAGATACACACAAAACTTCAACCTGAACCAATACAATTTTAGGATGAAAATAACAATGATGATGATTTGGTCAAGCATAACATATTCCATATAAATAAAAATTGCCATTGTGAACCCTATTTTGCGAAAACTTTTGAAGAGCCATATTGATAGTTATCAATAATAAAATGCTTGCTTGACAGATTTTATCAATATTTGGAGAACTCTCTCAAAAATGTTCGCCACAACGCCAAATTTCTGGTGTCATATTTCAATAATATCACAATCTTTGACGCTGAATCGCATTGCAAGTTTGAACGCACGCAGTAGCTCAATATGACGCGAAAAGCTTCAAATACGCCGACTGCCGCATTTAATACCACACTCAATTTTCATTGATATTGAATACCTTTTATGGAGTTTTATATTTTCAGTGCGTTTTGGGGAGGTTATTCAAGTACATATGCCCGTAATTATACCTGTGTGGAGAAACGCCTCTCGCAGCCGTCGACGATGCACTTGAAGGGCTTGTTGCCGCCATGCGATAGTGTGTGACGTTCCAGCCATAGTCTGGAACACGACGGCTTGCCGCGAACCTTGCACTGCTCCCAAAGGCAGACGTAGTTCTCGTTGCCGGCTTGTGTTTCTACGTGGACGTTCTGAAATGGTGATGGCAAGATTTTAATATTAAAAAAAAACGAAATAAATGTTTTATAGAGATAGTTTACGTTGAATAAAGTGACCTAATCTCTTTCCTTGAGCACTATGAATTGCCTTTCAAAATTGAGAATGTTTTATAGAGATAGTTTACGTTGAATAAAGTGACCTAATCTCTTTCCTTGAGCACTATGAATTGCCTTTCAAAATTGAGCTTTGAATAGTTTAAAATGATTTAGTTCTAAAATTAGAGAAAACTATGTCTATTCAGATATTATTCAGAAAGCATTAAATGTCCATTGTTCAAGATGGGCTGCACAAAAAACGAAAGATAGGGCAGTGAAAATAAGGGAAAAACAAATAACTAACCTGTATGTGTTCTAAGAGATCTGGATCTCCGTCGAATTCTCGCTTACAGTTCTCCCACAGACACACAGACACTGTGGACGTCGTGTCTGTACTCGACTTGCGCTTGTCACTACTGGGCTTCGTCAAACTCCTCGGGGGAAAGCGCAGCGTCTTCGGCTGCTTTAGGATAGGACTCTTCTGACTCTGCACCTCCACAGAACATACACTTATACTTAAAGACAACGACGATGAATCTTCATCACATTCTTTACTAGCTTGAGAATCACTCGGCGAGTCTATGGACTTGTCCGTCCCTATACCTGATTCGGACTCCGTTGTAGTACTACAGAAATTAGCTTCTATCAGAGTATTGTGGACGTCTGACGATGACACGTCCTTGAGAACGGTGATCTGCGTAAAGATCGTCTCCTCCCGCCTGGCGACCGCCTCGATCTTTCGAAGTTCAGAGCTTGAATCCATGGTGGAGTCCATGGTCGAATCCATACCCGAATCCATCCTCGAATCTTCTTCAATCTTCTCATCTTTTACTTCAAAGATCTCGTCTTTTAGTTCAAACCTCGCCTTCTTTGCAGCTAACTCTTCGAGCTTCTCCGACATACTACAGATCTCCGCGAAAGGCCTCGATTTCTTTTTATTTGGTTCTAATGGGAAAATGTTATTGTTGACAGTTTTGGATAACCACGGTATTTCGCATTTGGGAGGCGTTAGATCAAATAGCTCGTTTTCCTTCACTGTGCTGCTAGGTGGGTCGGTGCCCTGGATCGGGTTGTCCGGCGGTTTGACCGGCGCGATGGGTATACTACTCGTGTGCAGCGAATGATAATTGGGCACGATGGGCGGGTGATGGTGAACTATATGACTCGAATACGTCGTTTGTGACGAAGACACTGTATTCGTATTTGTATAACTCCAAGTTTCCTTCACGTTTATATTTGGTGGCACAGATGTTACAATATAACCTGGTTGAGGCATAAGAACGGGGTGGCTGAAGTTGACAGCGTAATTCTGTTTCGATTGAACTGTCATCCCGACAGTTGGCATTCCAGTGACATTTTTATTCATCCCTGGAATAGGTTGGCTTGTTACCGGCTCACTTTTTACGGTCGGATAAGCTGATGTCATAGTGTTAGCAAGCTTCAAAAGAGTGCCGTTTATAAGAATGGATGCAGTTTGCTGGTTTTGTAAATGTTCTTGTCTTTGTGTCGCCAGCTGTGGAGTTGGTGGAAGTACAAAGTTAGGCATCTTTGTCATCAGATTTGGTATTTGGACAACCGTTCCATTTAGGTTCTGCATAAGTGGGAAAACGAACTGACCGTTTAGTTTTGTCGGACTTGAGACGTTCACATTAGGTCGGTTGTAAGCTGCCATATTACTCTGTTGTCCTAGTGCTTGTGGTGATAAACCGTTCTGGGGTATCCTTAACGCCGTAAGCATCATATTTTGTGGTACAGCAACAAATGATGGTAAATTGTTGTGGTTTATTGTACCGTTACATGGTTGTGGGATGTTAATCTGATGACAGTTTTGGTAATTATTCGGTACAGGTACATTGAGATTGGTGTAATTACCGTTCATCATAGGAGCCTGACGAACACCGTTCGGAGGGATTTGCATCTTCGGAACAGGACTCGCCTCGCCCGGCATGGTTTTAATAGGAGAACTTGAAGATATGTTTGTGCAATTTTGTTTCTGAAGCTGCACTTGCTTGAGATTATTAGCTTTAGACCACGTTAGGTTTTTACTATTGGCAATACACGCAGATGACTTGCGATTCGTTCTTTTTGCGGGTTGTGTCGCTTTCTTCTGCGTCTCCTTCTTAGCCGGTTTAGATATAGGGTTTAAGTTCAAATTATTTGATCCATGTGTGACTCCATTCATTCTGCTGTCTAGTTTAGTCGTTGAGCTTACAACGCCGTTCATCCTAGATTTATCAGGCTTTGTAGTTTTCTTAGGTTGACTAATTGGGGTTGAGGGCGCAATCCTCATGCCGACCAAGTCACTGGACGCAGGTATGGGAACTTTACGTCTACTGACGTCTTGAGTGTGTTTATTGGCTAATGTCCCATTGGCGGATGGGTCAGATATTGTAGTCTTTATCTCGAGGCCAGGTCTCTTACCATCTATCAAGTCTTTCAGAAGCGCTGCTGTTTGCTTCCCCTTTGTGAAAGTTTCGGATCCGTGCCGGATTTCCAGAAAACCATTCATGTTCGTGTGATTTTTGTCTTTTACCTCCTTGGGCCTACTGTAGTCGATCAGACCATTGAAATTACCATTCGTCGTCGTTTTGCTGAGATCTGCCGCTTTCGTGGCGTCCATCGCGCCGTTAATGGTGGTGTTCGACTTTCGGCTAGCGGCTTCGTTTTGCTTTCCGACGTCCATTAATACTTTAGGACTAAGGGTCTGTGACAGATAAGAAATATATTTCTCTAGGTCATGCGTGACCCCATTCTTAGGTAGGCACTTTTTCTTGGTGTCATCGTTGGCGGCGTTATCCCGCTTAAGGCCATTCTGCGGCTTCATCTTGTGGTTGAAGTATTCGGTGATGCGGCGGTGTATGGGCGGCTGCGAGCGGCGCACGGGCGCGGGTTGCGCCGCTATGCGTCGCGGTGCCGGCGGCGCCGGGTCACACACCCACGGCGGCATGCGCGCGCCCGCGCTATCCTCGGACGTGCCGTACGACGACGAAGACGACGACTCGGGGCTGCGCGGCGAGCGCGGCTCTGTGATATCGCTACTGCTGCATCCACCGCTCTCCGTCGGGCTCAGCACCGCCACACCACTGAAACAATACAATGCAATAGTTAGCTACGATGAAATAGTGTATTTGGTGTCACGTGAGACATAGTAACCTGACGATGTCACTGATCACGTTACTCGTGACAATCAGCTGTTGAATGGGTGGGATCGATCGCTAGACGAGCGAGGCGCGAGCGGGACGGCGCGAGCGTGCGGTGTGGTCGCGGCACTCGCGGCGCACAAGGTGCAATGCCCCGGCGGTGGCGGTCCAGTGCAGTGACGCAACGAGACTGCACTGCAGTGGCGCAGGCTCCTAACAACTCGATTCCCACCGGCTTACCTTCAGAAGTTTAGAATACAACCACTCTCTACCTACCGTAATTGAAAAATTGCATAATCACTACTTCTTACAAGCATCACCAAACGCCTACTCGCATTTAATCAAAAAAAATTACCCTTCAATAACATTTTGCTATAAAATAACCCGCAGGCGCTATCGGCTTTTTGGCAGTATAATTTCTAAGCAAAATAAACGTCATGACGTCACTAGCCAGCCCGCCATATTAGGGCTCTTGGTAAGCCGAAGCAAACCGAGTTATTCATAGAGAAAGTAATAGAAAATGCGTGCGCGTGAGCGAGATGGACAGAAATCGTTATCGCTCGTTGAATTTCGTAAAGAATCGGATACATTTATGCTTGATGAATGACATTATTTTGTGCAGCCGAATTTTATCGAGTTACGACAGGGGCAGAAAAAGAAAGTACAATAGGGGAAGAACGAGATAGCATTAGTAATGGTGGATTTCGTATTTGGTTATTTATTTGGATGTTTATTTTGTTGTTCACTTTTATTGTTTTCCTATGGTACCTCTGCATTTTATTCTATTTTTTTTTTGTTTTTTTTTTTTTACCATGCCAATTTCATTATTTTTGGGGTTGCTGATAATGAAAAATAGGTCAAAATGAAAATACAAAATGGCATTTTTTGGTTGTTTCTTCATGGGTGTTGTTTTCGTGGTATTTGAGGTCGCTGATAATGAAAATGAGGTCAAAATGAAAATCCAAGATGTCGCCGACTCGCCGACGATAAATTTCGGTTTTTTTTTCATGGGTGTCGTTTTCGAGGTTTTTGGGGTCGCTGATAATGAAAATGAGGTCAAAATGAAAATCCAAGATGGCGCCGATGAAAAAATTCAGTTTTTTCTTCATGGGTGTCGTTTTCGTGGTTTTTGGGGCGCTGATAATAAAAAAGAGGTCAAAATGAAAATCAAAGATGGCGCCGACGAAAAATTTCGGTTTTCTCTTCATGGGTGTCGTTTTCGTGGTTTTTGGGGTCGCTGATAATGAAAATGAGGTCAAAATGAAAATCCAAGATGGCGCCGATGAAAAATTTCAGTTTTTTCTTCATGGGTGTCGTTTTCGTGGTTTTTGGGGTCGCTGATAATAAAAAAGAGGTCAAAATGAAAATCAAAGATGGCGCCGACGAAAAATTTCGGTTTTCTCTTCATGGGTGTCGTTTTCGTGGTTTTTGGGGTCGCTGATAATGAAAATGAGGTCAAAATGAAAATCCAAGATGGCGCCGATGAAAAATTTCAGTTTTTTCTTCATGGGTGTCGTTTTCGTGGTTTTTGGGGTCGCTGATAATAAAAAAGAGGTCAAAATGAAAATCAAAGATGGCGCCGACGAAAAATTTCGGTTTTCTCTTCATGGGTGTCGTTTTCGTGGTTTTTGGGGTCGCTGATAATGAAAATGAGGTCAAAATGAAAATCCAAGATGGCGCCGATGAAAATTTTCAGTTTTTTCTTCATGGGTGTCGTTTTCGTGGTTTTTGGGGTCGCTGATAATAAAAAAGAGGTCAAAATGAAAATCAAAGATGGCGCCGACGAAAAATTTCGGTTTTCTCTTCATGGGTTTCGTTTTCGTGGTTTTTGGGGTCGCTGATAATGAAAATGAGGTCAAAATGAAAATCCAAGATGGCGCCGATGAAAAATTTCAGTTTTTTCTTCAAGGGTGTCGTTTTCGTGGTTTTTGGGGTCGCTGATAATGAAAATGAGGTCAAAACAAACATCAAAAAGTCAAGTAAAAAATAATCATTCTATTTTTTTTTCTCGGCTTACCCTGACTCTTTTTTCACCCTTCGCCACTGCTGCACTGACCGAGCGACCGTCCGGACTCAACGCACACATTATTATTTTTGGCCGCGTGACATTCACCGCACGTAGACTTGACGCGACTACACACTGTGACGAATGAACTAACAATTTTACTTATTGTTCACGTATTTGAAAAGGTGTTTTATTATTAAAGTTCGCTTTTATATTCAGTGGCGAGACTTCGTCGGTGGTGGGTATCAATCATACGTCTCACACCGACACTTACGTGACTTACAAAGCGAGATGACTGCAGCTTACTTTTCCACATAACGAGACTCTCGCTTCTCACGTGAAATGTTTATTCTGGGAGCATCCTCCCGCGTAACTCGTTTTAGAATCTTTTGTTGGGCGAGATCCACAGGTAAAATGTCGAATAACACAATTTTAACGCGCAACCTTCGTTGTTGTGTCGTGTTCGATTATGAGCTCTGTGGTTTTGTGGCTGGGCGTTATTTTTCTTTGGTGCAGTACGCGGGGCGGCGGGGGTGGTGCCGCACGTCGAGGGCGCACCCTCGCTCGCCCTTTGTGAAGCCACAACGTATACTCGTAACTATAGTAGGGACGTACGTTCCCCTCCTTTCTCGCGCTTGCTAGCTTTGTCGCTAATTGACCCAATTTTTTAAGAAATTTTTGCACTGAAGATATTCAGGACAGGTATCTCTGACCGTCTGGAAGGGGGACGTTTTTAATTTAATACCGACAGCGTTAAGTCTGGTGGAGTTTTAATTCGGGGAAAGTTTCATTTCCTTTAATGAGAGGAGGATTAAAGGTCTATTGAATGTCGAGAATCCTGATGAATTTGGACTTGTGAAAAACTTTCATATGATAATGAGAAGGAAATTCAAGAAGGAAAAGAACCTTCCTTTTTGGGTTTCTTACCAGATCAAATATTTGTATAAAGCATATAAAACAAGAAGAGATTAATTAGAAATCTTAGAGTCCAAACCAATTCCTATGAAGCCTTGAAAATCAACGAAATATACGAACTAAATCGTGACATCAGACTGTAGACACCGTAGGTAGTATAGGTACCTATAGGGCAAGGCTAGATGCGTCACCAGCATCCAACGGAACAAAGATATTCCTTAATATATTTTTTGCGAATTGTCGAAAGCAAAAGTGGCTTGTTAGTGTGGCGTATGTAGGTGAAGCGAGACGTCGCAAGGTCGGCCGCGCCGATTTCGGTCATTCACCTGCGCTCACAACTACATTGTAATCTCTCTTCGAATATAGAATTTGTATACCTACTATGCTTTTTTCTTGTTATTGAGTTTATATCTGTAGTTATTGTTCGTAATTCTGTCATCTATGTAAACAAAGTAGTCATTATTTATCCGTCTGTGATCACATTATGTGCAATGCCAATGCATGCATTTACATATTCAATAAACATTATGTTAGTCGAAGATGTGAATTCTGACGAAGATTTCTCATTGTAATTGTTGTCTGAACTCTGCCTCTGATGATGCAAAATTTCATGCAGAACTACAAGTACAAGCTTAATTAATGGCCAATGAAAGCAATTACAAGCAGATCCAGCTTACAGTGATTGGTCGAATCAAGAATATTTTGTGTAGGCAATGAACTGACGGAAATGTTCATTTGCCAGAGATTGTTGAAATCAAATAGGTATGATGGCTCATTCTTATCAAGAACTGGGATTCTTGGGAGATTAAATAGGCTTTCATTCTTAATTTCGTAACTTATGTTTCTTCCCTAATTTTCCCCTACACCCATTAACTTTCCCCACCCGCTGTCGTTTGGCGAAAGGTTGCAATAACTTAAAGAAAATGGTCCGTCCCTCACAATTTATTTTCGTAATACCGATTTGGTTCAACATTTCATTATTAAATGGCATTGACCTGTGGGGTCATTGATACTGCAGTGGAACGCAGTTTCGTGTGATACACCTGTTTAACCTTAAACATTGAAATCTTTTAAGGCTGTGCACAGGCTGGCGGCAAGTGCATGATGACATTACGTTACAGTCAAAATTGTCACGCAGTTTAACGCGGCAACGTTACGTTTTATGCTACGGCCAGACTTGCAGGCGAAGATTCGTGTTCGCGTTGTCGCGATAAAGTTCGTGTTTGCTCTATGACGAAGTGCTTGGCCACACTTGAAAAAACCTTGCTACTGTCGCGATAATCTAGAACGTCGCGATAATTCATTTGTGGGAAAAAATGGAAGAGGCGGTTGCACTCGGGTAAAAATTATTTACTGCATCTTTCCTTATCCTCTCATTATTCCAATCCGTGATTAACAAGTTCAATCAAACACGTTTAAACCTCTCGGAGTATCGCAGTCAACTAGAGCACGCGAAGTGTAGCCAAACGCACGAACTTTGTCGCGACAAAACCCTTTGATGTGCGGCAATTTACCGACAGCGGCGCGAAGGGCTTTCGTATTCGCAAAGTTTATCGCGATAGGACGAATTCTTTGGCCAGACGTGTCGCGACAACGCAAATCTTCGCGTTATCGCGATAGTGTAGCCCCAGCATTACCGCACGATGCGGTCCTTCAATCCACGAAGACGCGCCCACTCTTCCTCAATCACGTAGTCTCTGAACTTAGGACGAAGAGAGGGGCGCATCCTTGTGGATCGAACGATATCTGTAAATTAGGCTACGCGTTTTATCATGCGGTAACGTTACGTAGGAATACGTTTTACCGCGCGGTAACGTTACGTTCAGCATTACGTTTTACTGCGGAGTAACGTTACGTTTTGTATAAAGTTTTACAAGGCCTAAAGCCCGGTTTCCACCGCAAGCGGAGCGGACCCATTAATGACTTCTTTTAACACGCAAGAGAAAATTGCTTATGCTGGGGCTACACTATCGCGATAACGCGAAGATTTGCGTTGTCGCGACACGTCTGGCCAAAGAATTCGTCCTATCGCGATAAACTTCGCGAATACGAAAGCCCTTCGCGCCGCTGTCGGTAAATTGCCGCACATCAAAGGGTTTTGTCGCGACAAAGTTCGTGCGTTTGGCTACACTTCGCGCGCTCTAGTTGACTGCGATACTCCGAGAGGTTTAAACGTGTTTAATTGAACTTGTTAATCACGGATTGGAATAATGAGAGGATAAGGAAAGATGCAGTAAATAATTTTTACCCGAGTGCAACCGCCTCTTCCATTTTTTCCCACAAATGAATTATCGCGACGTTCTAGATTATCGCGACAGTAGCAAGGTTTTTTTCAAGTGTGGCCAAGCACTTCGTCATAGAGCGAACACGAACTTTATCGCGACAACGCGAACACGAATCTTCGCCTGCAAGTCTGGCCGTAGCATTACATATGTTTCCACCGTTAGAAATTAACGAGCTCATTATTTACTCTTTTTGCTCGCTGAGTCATTTCCGCTCGACTTTTTTTTTGCTGGAAAAACAATATGAGTAAGCAGTTTTCTCCTGTGAGGTAAAATAAGTCATTAATGGGTCCGCTCCGCTTGCGGTGGAAACCGGGCTTAACGACGCGATTATTGAGCGTAACGCGGGATCGCTAGTACTCGTATCGCTACCTGATGCTATCGGCCGTGGGCCGTGGCAAGCTAACGAGACGCGACTCGCTCGCCTAGCGTGTCGCCCTCGCACTGCGCCCGCGCAAGTGGACGTGTTGGTAAACATTCGCAGCAATTATATTCATTAATGAAATTGTTGTTCCCTTTTTAGAACAGACATTATAATTAAAAGGTTACTTGCTATTGTGTACTAGCTTCCGTGACATTTAAATTGTAAACTTAACACAGAATGGGCGGAACTGAAAAATATGTGAAATATCTATTTGCAGTTATTTCTGACACTATTTTGATTACCATCGACACGAGCAGAAGATAAACACAGAATACGGCTGTTCTTCTCAAAGTTGTAAAGGTTTTACGAGCCCACATCCGAACCGCCCGCCATATGAGAATGCAGGCACAAGTCCTTTTGTCCTACACCTAACTGTATACATATTTAGATAACTATACAAAAATATATATGTCGCATACAAATGGTTGAAGTAAAAGGTTACTGTGTGGGTTCTTAGTGTGCGGTCTACACTATACCTAAGCTCTTGGCTTTGGTCGAAGCTTTTGGGATTACGCAAATGTATCTGCCTGTCTTTAGATGTAACATGTTGATAATACCACGTTTGTACATGTGGTTGGCTGAAGCTATATTACAGCCAAATCTAAAATACGTGCCGCATTTTTTAGCGATTTGTCATCATCGACACCCCCCCCAACCCACTTTTTCCCAACTATGTTGAGATCGGCTTCCAGTCTAACCGAATGCAGCTTAACACCAGTAGGTATTTTACAGATAATTCTGGGTAATACGATTCCACTTGGTAAGACTGATTGTCAATACTTTTTGGGCCACTGACTATCTGTAACGACTGTCAAAGATGCGCAAATGACAGCTGGGACCAATGCTAGCTTAACGTGCTTTCCGAGACACGGAGGAAACTCGGTATGTAAGGGTGGTCACCCATCCACAGACCATCCTAGGTAATCTATGTATATGTCACCGTAAAATTGTCAAATACGTTATATTACAATATAACGTGTATCTCTCTAGCGATATTGTAAAGTCTCGAATTATTATCAACTGAACATACGGAAGTATCTCTTGCCCCCATAAACGGGACTTGGGGCACCCCCCCGTTAGGTTAGTTAGGTTCCTTTAAACCCTGCACTCGGAAATAGGGGCCCCGCGAAGGGTGTCACGTTGTTTGTCCGCGATGGACTCCTAAACTACTTAACCGATTTTAATCAAATTTGTACACCGTGTGCAGTTTGATCCAACTTGAAAGATAGGATAGCTTACATCTCAATTTACGCAGACGAAGTTGCGCGGGTCAGCTAGTAAATATATATAATTCAGTTATTATTTAGCCACGATCGCCTCGTATTTTTT
Organism: Xestia ashworthii; assembly: GCA_950022955.1. Lineage (NCBI taxonomy): Eukaryota > Metazoa > Arthropoda > Insecta > Lepidoptera > Noctuidae > Xestia > Xestia ashworthii. The sequence goes on from OX465555.1 coordinate 21,169,662, forward strand.
TGCGATTTGTACGTGTTAATAATCCTATTTTTATCCGCCCCAGTCAATTAATCAAACTGCTCTATTCATCATAAAGTTGCCTGAAATCCTTTGTGTGCCCAACCCCTGCAGCTAAACAACAACAAAATGCTATTTTTTTTTCAAGAAATCTTTTTTATAAGTTTTAAAATTAGGTATTACGTTACTTGTTACGAAAATTATGTCATCCGTCTCTGAAACTTTTTGCAAAAGAAACTGAACTTTTAACAAACATTACGTGACTGAGGAAAGAAAGTAAATAAGGGGTGTTTATTACAACCACATTTCGCCAGTTATAAGATTTCCATTGAGTATGAATGAATGTAGATGGCTACAAGTAGAGGAAGACCAAACAAATGGTGGATGGACTGTGTGAATGGTTATTATGGCTAGAAAGGAGGTGTCTGAGATGACGACTACCTAATAGATAAGTATGGAAGCAGAAGATATGCTGAACCGACTCGAAATAAATTGGGATAAGGGCCAGGAGAATGAAGATGAGTCAGTACCGTTACTGAGAATTTTACACCTCATTTTGTAACTTTTATTTGTGTTACATACGTTTTAAAAAAAAAAACCTACAACATCGACAGTCCCATGTTTATCTACTATCCCACTACGACACAATAGGCTTGCGTCCTGAAAAAATCTAATTAGTTCGTCAGTTGGATTATTAAAAAATATTTGACACGTATTTTTTCTTTTGTTACGTAAACCAAAATTGACGAAGATACGACGCTTTTCAAATTCTCAATACGTCACGCCGTGTTATAATTTTTAGTGTGTTGTGACGTCACGTGACCCCGCTCCCGAGTTTTGATGCGTTTTATCTTTATCAAAATTCATTGATTTGCAAAAACAAAAAATACGTGTTCATTATTTTCCAATACTCTAACTGACGCGATGACGGACTAAATAGATTTGCAATTTATTGATGGTGGAAACTAGCCTATTCAGTTGATAACCTATTACCTACGTATAATAGGACTACAGAACATGGCGTGAGTACACATTTCTCGGAAATGTTGCCGACCACGTACTAATTGTTCGCGGAAATTACTACGCTACGCTACGTTATAGTAACTAACGACGTAACACGTACTATTAGTTGGCTTAATTACGTGTCGCGGACTTTTTGTTTCCATGCTTTGCATTGCAGGTGGTATAGGGTCATTGTTTTGCTGGATAAACATGTCATTAGTTTAATTAGATTTCGTGATATCAAATATTTATAAGCTGTAGTGTTACTAATTGGGTTAAAACTTTTTGCTTGAAAGGGCATGAATATACACGATGGTCAGTGGGTACTGGACTTAGACTTGAGACGATAGTGGGCGACACGACGTGGTAGATCTAAGAACCTAAAATTCGATGGCATTCGACGTCTATCAACCCGTAATGGGCCCTCGTTGTGGATTACAGCGACCACACTCCTTTTGTAGAGAGAAGGCCACACTGGCATAAGATATCTACTGCAGTGGCAAGTTGGGAACATTATAGGCATAATATCTTTATTACTTTGGACTACATCGCATTTGACGTTCAGCATCACATGTCACACGCCGATTATCGAGTAAACATCAATCACACTAAAATCGAGTCGGTTTGGCCTGGGCGCGGCGAGTGGCACATACGTAGTGGGTGTGCAAAAGCGCAAATTATGATACATGTCAAACGCAGATGGCGTTGCCCCCGCCGCGCCCCGTGCGAACGTGGGCTTTGATTCACACCCCTGGGATTTGATGTAATAACTGTGTGGATTTTGACAGGGGGTTTTAAAGTTAGTTATATTTTTAGTTACGTTTTATAAGATATTTTTGACAACACTTTCAATAGTGGTGCATGTGTTTATTGTGATATTTCATAGCGTAGTACTCTTATTGATTTAATACTGTTTCTGCGAAATGAAGAGTTCGTAGCTAAATGAAAAAGCATGTAAGAATTAAAACGAGATTACGTTGTAAAGAACAAATAAAACCAAATGCAAAAGCAACTTGTTTGTATAACTACTGAACGAATTTTAATCTGCTTTCAATATCAAAGACCGCACATGCGGACGGAGCCGCGGGCACGAATAAGTTTGAATTCAATCTACGTTTGCACAAGTAAGCAAAGGGTTTATGACTAATAAATATTTATAAGAATACGAGAACACAATCGTACATAACTAAATCGATTTTGAAGTGCCTATTCTAACTTCACGTTTGATTGATAGTTTCAAGCTTTCGAAAGAAAATTAATAAACCTACAACTCATTTAATAACACTCTAAAAATAATACACAAAAATGTACATTTGTATGAACACACCATTACTAAATCAAATCATACCGAACAAAGACGACTTTAAAACCTATCCGAATTAAGTCCCAATCTTTCTGGGGTCGTAAAATGGAATATTATTTCGTTTAGCGTTGGAAATTGATCGTCGTGCATGGGGCAGACCCTCGAGGGATTTAAGTCCTTGTCAAATTCCACTCGGGGGTTTCAGTGTGTTGTTGCGGAACCCTGCTGTGTGCATATGCGCCCCACGAGGACGCTGCCCGCTGCAACCCTAGAGTTGCGAATTACTTGGTGAGAGAAAATGTTACACTCTAAATAATCAAATTGATTAGTTCAAAATAAGATTCAAAGTAGGTACAGAATTTTATAGATATTTCATAATAAATTTTCGAGTAGAGCTGGAACATTTTATGTAAATGTAATGAATTTCCTTAAAAATAAAACTTGATAGAAATAAAGCGTGCGAAATAGTACCGTGAGAAAATTCTTGAATTTAATATTAACCTTGACCCTGCCCCGAGTTCTTTTCCGCAGTATTATACAATTTAATCCTTTACAATTATTCTAATGAGTTACAACTACATTCCCGCCCCTCGAATGATAAATCACACCAAATCACGATTTCACGAAAATCACTTGATGTCACAGCACTATTCTATTTCGAAACAAGATCCAACCGAGTTATTTAAATTCTCGACATGAATATCGAGGTTTGATTCCTAACTTTGAAGCAGCGCTTGTTTTTTGCCTGAAATACGATGTCAGTGGAAAGAATGATGTTTTATCCATACGACGAGCTTGATATCCTTAGCAATATGATAATGTTCATCTTGCGTTACGAGATCCTATTCCAGTATGTATGTTTCTCACGCTGTATGACAAGTTAGTTAATGTCTAATTGAGATTAATGTTGCCTTTGACCAATATTCCATAGAAGGCAATTTGAAATATGTATGAGTAATTAATTTTCGAAGCCTTCGGCTTAATGAGGATAGCATTTTATGTAATTAGCGAGATAGATTCCGGTTTTTTGCATTTTAATTAAATGGAATGCAGTTTGCCTATTTCAGTGAGTCAGAAGAAATCATCAAATCACTAATTATCGAGTACCTACAAAAAAAATCTGAGCTTTCCACTGCGTAACATTAATTATAAGTTCCACTTGTTACAATTCTCAGTAAAGGATAATTATTTCAAGTGCGAACAAAATCAACACTGCGTTCCAAGTTCCAAGTAACCACTGAACGTAACGAAAGGGAATGAGTTCGCATAAAAACAATAAATAAAAACACAAGCCAATTTCTAGATCGAAAGAATTCCCCGGTCAGTCCACTTTCCAACTGCATAACCGTCGCCATACTGGTTTTCAATGTCGTGCTGCAGAGATTATGTCATTGGCGACGTATTTACGTCGTTACCCATTCATTACAACGTTGAAAGGAAGCTCGTCGCGTGAGAATCGTGTCACTGTAGGGGAGTGCCGCCCGCCACCCTACCTCCCCCTTTTCTACTACGAGGGGGGTCGTTGCCCCACCCGCGATTATTATGCTAAGTGTCTGTCTGTATCGGGGTGAGTTTTTCGCGCATCTGCTATTTATTTACGCGTTTTATATTCATGGGATTGCGTAAGTCGCTCGGTCGTGGCGAGGCGTCAGGCTTACAGTTCATTACGCCGTGTTACAAGGTTAAACCGTGCGGACTGATAACCGATTTTCGTTCTTGTGTCGTCGACGTGTAGTTTCGATTTTAGGGAGGGTATAAATAGGTTACCAGGCGCACCCACCGTGACGCTCCTGCCGAACGTAGTTCAATTGATTTTGTTACTAACGCTTTTTCAAACCGCTTTAACCTGTGCATAGTGGGAGGGCCGAGGGGGTTCAATGGGAACAAAACATTGTACCTGCTCCGATTTAGTTACATATTCTATACAAGTATCATTATCACACTGTATAATCTGAACCCATGAATAATTAATTTCCTGTCATCATTATACAAATTAATTCTTCTCGTTAACGGTTAAGTACACAATCATCAAGTAATTAGACTAATTAATGAAGATGTATTCGTTGCACCGTCTCACAAGACAGCTAGGGCTACAACGGTAATATAGTAGATATAGGATAAGCAACCCCGGCTGAAGTTTCACGTAGCGCACCCTTCAGAAACTCAATTTCCTTCTCAAATGTCAAATCACATCGGGACTGATAAACGCTATAGTTTGAACGCTACAGAACCGCGCGAAGATAGTTATGCCAATCCGAATTTCAAAACGTTTCCTTATCTTTTAAAACAGCAGAGAATCGATACTTGCATGGCAAAAACAAGCTGGTGATCATGGGATTAGTTTTCTTTTCGTTGTAGTAATAGGAGCGATAGTGGCATGACAAAGTAATCGGAATGTTTCATTTGCCGTTGCATCACACAAAGACGCTGCAGTTCCAGTTTCCGTTGACGTCTGGGCAGGAAATAAGCGGATCCACAGAGACAGCTTTGTCTAGTACTTCGGTTAATATCCTCGAGAGTAATGCGGTTTTCGAAATAACGTTGGTTGGCTGAAGTCTGTTTTTGCTTTTATCGTTTCGTTTGTGTAAGCATCATTAAGTAGATTGCAGTTAATGGTCGGAATGTCTCGCTGGGTCAGACGTTATTGTTTCTTTGAATGGAACGTAATGAGAGATTGTGTAAAAGTGTTAATGCATGCAGAGAAAGAAATGTTTAGTTTTAACTGAAAATGTAAGCCTTTCTTGAGAAATACTTTGAAAATGGATTTGTATAAACAAAACCGGTGAAATATTGTCTAATATTTTACTTGTGTTTGGATTGCTGTCTAGTTTTCGTAGCTTTTCATTTATCTATTTTAAGATGACCTAATCAACTGGGAGTTAAGCTACGATTTGCGTTTTTGAAAGGAAAACCGTTGCTCCCTTAATTCTTAAATTACTGTAAGTACAGCGATTGATCTTTCATCGTCCAGTGTAAGACTCTTGTAGCGACACACAGCGCACAGCGGAGACGAGTGCGGAAATTCGACCAATCACAGGACAGACGAGAGGCGCGATGTAGATTTCAACTAAGGTGATTGGTCGATTTCCGCAATCCACACGTTTCCTCTCATCTCCACTTTAGTGTAAACTGAGCCTTAAGCCACATAACAATAACGCACTTACGTTATGCCAACATAACGGCAAAGCGGTCGATGCGAACGAAACGCACCGACCAAAAATACGCACCACAAAATATTCTCACGTAGACTAAACAAACCGGCCGACGGATTGTATCACATCCCTGAAGAGCGATGATGATGACCACATAGCTGAAGAATTTTGAAACTGGGGTATGGATGAAATGGAAACTGAATACTGGTATTCAACTGCATCGGTAAGAATGGAAGCCGACCCCCAACGTAGTTGGTAAAGGGTAAGGCAGATGATGATGGGATTAAGTAAGATTCAACTTAACTGATAAGTACAAAAGAAATGTAAATGCTACACAACCAACGTTTATTTTACACAACATTTATTTTATATCAATAAGGATACAGATAACGATGATCGGTCGCAAAAAGTCAATGCAAATGTGATGAAATAATGTAGTAATTCTGTTCCAAACACTGAGAACCTAATAAAATTCTTTTACCGACCCCAATCAAAAAGCCTTACGCACGAGAAAAAATGATGATCCTAAAACTACTAGGTTATAAAAGCCAGTTTGTTTTATTTTTAGACCTAGCAAGAGTGTTGATTGGTCTCGCTCACGCGGCTAATTGCAAACAGGCTTCGTATGCTACGGCTACGATTCACGAGATGTATCATGGTCTATGGATTTGTCCATGATCCTGGCAACCACGTGTACCATAAATATTAACGTTTCCGCTTTGAGATAATTTATGTAATTTACTGTAAGTAATTAAGATAAAAAGCTCTTGTTACCTAAATTAATAAGCAGATTCTTTAGTGCTAAAATACAACCGTGTCTGTAAATAGAGATAAAAGTGGCATATTGCCCGCTTTCGTCTTTGTTACATTTCTTGAAAAGATTTCATTCTTTCATGTTGGTTTTTAATTTTCATTAAGAGCTACCTACACTAAAGAAAGTTTAATTGAATTAGCTAGCAAAAGTCCACGCACCCACGTGATTGTGTCAACTCCATTTTAATATTTTACATCCTACTTCCTACTAATATTATAAATGCGAAAGTTTGTGAATATCATGTATGTATGGATGGATGGATGGATGGATGGATAGATGGATGTTTGTTACTCTTTCACGCAAAAACTACTGAACGGATTTGGATGAAATTTTGCACACAGATAGTTTATAACCTGGGTTAACACGATACGATAGGATAGTTTTTATGGAGGTAGTAAGATCCCATGGGACAATTATCAAACTTCACGCGGGCGAAGCCGCTGGCAGAAGCCAGTTATCAATCATCAACAACGTTGAAGTCCCAGCTTATCTGCAGGACAAACAGTTTACGAAACGAGCGGACGTTGCACTGGGCTGCACTGATAACTTTGTTGTTCCAGCGCAGTATAGGACACATCGATAACTGTTCGTATAGGATAAACTATCATACAATACATGTTTATACATACGAATAACTATAGATAGGTACGTGAATGCCACACCGATAATCCCCGATCGGTAGTTCAAGCGTACCGCAATGGTAGCGTCTATTTAGTTTGCCAAACAGGATTACGTCCCTCAAGATAAAGGGGGAAGCTATCAACATTATCAGCCACTGGAATAGTGCCCTAGTTTACAGCCCTCACATGATTCATTAGACGGAAACATAAACTAGCGAAATTGAACCCTATCGACGTTGCCAATGCCATTGTGTTCGATTCAGTAATAACCTATTAAGCCCCAAGAATGCAGAACTAAAGCTAGAATTATATTTGAACTTTAGTTGATAAGTACCTATAGACTGAACTTTGCGATCCTGACATAATCTAGTCATTACAAGTTCCTAGATGTCATTTCTTTGTACGGTAAAGTATGTCAAGTGCATGAATAACGCATTCATACGTAGTTTATAATATGACGTGCCTATGTTGCAGTCACATTATGAAGTCCCTTACTAAGTGTACGGAAGGATCTCGAATCTCGAAATAAACTCGCGAATTCCTAGCTGCTGTGACTTGTGATACAGCTCCGGGTCACTGCGTACGGTATTTACACAACGGGAATTCGTATGTTAATTAATTTAAATGTCTATTTAAGATGCGTGAGAACATGTACCCGACAGAGGTAGGCGAGACCATTCCCGGAAGTACGGCACACGTGTATGTACCTAGATCTACAGAATCAAACGTACTTTTGAGGTTATCGAAACGACTCCTTTTAGGTATCTAGTAAATATTATTTTTAAACTAAACGTGTACACATTAACGTACGTTCATCGGCCACGTGTGTAGACGACCAAACAAAAATATTCGCCCACACACTGTGATCCAGACGACTAGACGCCTACGCTGAACTTCACCGACATTCAACTACCTACGCTACGGCGAAAACACGCTTTCATTCCTTTTTCGTTCAGTAGAATCATGTGTATTTACATATTCCGAGCTTCGGATAAAAGTTACGAAGAGCTCGCGTTTCAATTCAAAATAGAAATTCATGTTAGAAAATGAAAACATTCAGAATCTAAACAAAAGTAAGCTTTACGTTGCCGACTTCCATTTCCTGTTTAATTTAATGTTTGGTCCTTTGAGTCTAGGTCTGAAAACTACTCGAAACATAATACACTCTTCCTCATCCAATTAAAATAATTCGCAGCTAATAGTAGTGGTTACAACAAAGGGCATTGCATATGTTCCGTAATTGCGAGTGCAGCGACCTTGTGTTTGATGACAGGCGACCGGCCTCGCTGTCGACGCCTTTGTGTCGAGTCGTGATCATAAAAAACAAAGGATTACCGTAGCGCACGACGCTAATAACTATGCTACACCTATTATATGCGACAGCTTGAATAAAAAGTGGAAACTACCGTTGACGAGATCGCGTAATAAATTATGAAATGGTTTGAGAGCTTTAAGATATTCTTTTTTATAATATAGAGCGGATGTTTTACCGCAGATATTTTGTCCCAATTCTCAAAGGTCATGTTGTGATATGACATCGTTTTCTTATCTACAAATATGTCATCATAACTAGGGGCAATGACCGAGAGGTTAGGTATGTGACTCAGAATAGAAGATCTCCCGATTCGACGTGGGTGTGCAAACATATCATTACAATGAGATAGCACTATTGCGATTATTTCTTACGTTTTCGTAAGAAAGGACGCAATCTCTCTTATTCCAAATATTTGGCTTACGAACAGACAAAGGCTCCTTTCATTAGCAACCGATTTGGAATCTAAACGTTCTATTACGCGATCGGCGATAGTGACATCGCATATCAGGTGACCAGTCAGATCACCAAACATTAATTCACAAACTTTTACTTGACAAGCAACGATTAGAAAACACATTATTTGTCATTTCATCAGTATACAACAACAAGTTTAACAAATAATTCACTTCGCAAAATAATTTTCACATAAACTTTTATTTAATAACGTATTATTTGACAAACAATTCATTATTTTTTCGTTTTATCTCATAAAACAACGTTTGAAATAAAGACGTTACACAAATTGATTGAGCCATTTAAAAAAAAAAGACAATAAATGAATTTGGTTTCCTCAATGCCCAAATTTTGTGACAGAAATGAATCGCTGCAGAACCGACTCCACGTAGTCTTTTCGGCCCTACCCCTAGAGTGTAATTTAAGCCCGCGTAGGCGCGGAGGGGCGAGGCGGGCCGCGAGCTGAGGAGCAGGTGGCTTTAACACTCGCCGCCGCGGCTGAGGCTGGCCGGCTTCAGCCGGCCAGCAAGCCGAAGCTGCGGTGGTGAGCGTTAAAACCCTCTGCGACGATAAGCTCGCGTGTGACCGCCGGAGCCCCGCAGCACCGGAGCCGTGACAGAAACCATGCCTGCTGCATGTTGCATGCTGCATGTTTGCATACTGCATGCTTGCTGCTTGTTGGTAGTAATACAAAAAATACTAGCCTGTAAATTATTTTGTTGAAACATGATTTGTCCAAACGTATCTAAGTAAAAAATGAAAAATTTATAAATGAATAAATATCATCTGATGCATTTGATAAAAGAAGTATTTGCCAAATAAATGTTTGTAAAACGAATATTTTTAAAATAAAACATTTGCGGAATAAGTTGTTTGCGAAATAAATAGTATACGAAACGTTGGTTGTAAAATGAAAATTTGTCAATGGACTTTTGGTAAAACATTAGTGAACCCGCATATCAATCAGGTTTCATAATAAACGCTATTAACGTGCTGTTTGCTAAGAATTGATTCCCACGCCATTCTGGTTTAATAAGTAAGTTTCTTTGTATTATAACCTGTTATTTACTGAGCAACAATCACAGAAACCTCGGCGCCATTTAGGTGAAGGTGTCGATTAAGTGAAAAGCTAACACAGTTATGTCTATTTTCATTTTTCAGCCATGCTTATATGCGTGACAGAAGCATGCAATACATTTAACGCTAAATTAATTTGAGACATCGCTCTACTTCCGTCAAGCTTTTGAAGTTGATGCTGTTGGCAGAGGCAGAATCACGTTGTAAATATGTTGAGCTATAATAGTATTTAGTAAGCTGTCCGGAAAGCCAGCTTCAAAGTTAAATATTCAGTTTTGTGCAGATACGTTTTTCAATAAATCTGAATATTTAAATTCATCTGTCTAGAGATGGCATTTGCTTTATCAAAATAAGGTTTAGTTCAAATACCGTATAGACATATTGCAAGGTAGGCATTTTGCTTCATAATTAATATTAGGTTTAGGCAATATTTGGCATGGACGTTTTACTACGTCTTATTGGACTACGAGAAGAGTAAAACAAAAAGGAAGCTCAACGACACGGAATTATAGAAGTTTAACACTTTGTCACCAACCCAGATTTATCCAGCGATTCTTCCTGAGTCCACAGTTCTACACCACAAATCCCCAATAAAAAAGGTTATAAATATCCTTCGCGTATAAAAAGCCACATTTTGGGTGGTTTTAATCGGTGCGCGCTTGGCTAGAGGAAGTGAGGTTCCGGTGCGGGCTTAATTAATGGATGACGGTTCCCGCTGTGAGGGAAGAGAGTAGAGACAGTTTTCTATTTCAAATTTGAGTGCTTTTCTCATGTGGGTGATGTAGGGCGCGGAAGTAATGTTGTTGTTTATCTCATAGCTTTTGAGTAAACTGGTTATAATATGGTTTTATCATGATTTATCTTTTATCTCCGGTAATGAGCTTGAGATTACTGAAGTAATCCCACTTCATCCCAAATATTTTAAGAGGATCTCATCGAGCAGAGATAATCTGGAGCGCTAATTAGGTTAAACGACAACGAATACATTACAATTTACAAACTAGTGCTTTTCTGCGATAGAAATGTACGTGTTACCGTAAAATTGTAAGGGCCTATGCACACCACGTTTTTTAAACGCGCCGTCGACGCGCGTTTTGGGAACGCGCGTCGCCGGCGCGTTTTTATCCTGCAGAGCAGTTTGTTGTCGTTTGTATCGATACAAACGCGCGGCACCGGCGCGTCTGTATCGATTCAAACGCGCGACACCGATACGAGCGCTAGCGCGCGCGCCTTCCCTACGGACGGGGTTGATTGAATGCTGTCTCGACCGACGCCATCTTGCTACTGATGACGAGGTTCTGCTTAAAAACGCAAAATGCCAGCGCGTTTGTATCGATACACACGCGTGTTTGCATCGCGTCTGCATCGCTACACACGCGCGTTTGCATCTCGTCTGTATCGCTACACACGCCCGTCTGTATCGCTACACACGCGCGTTTGCATCGCGTCTGTATCGCTACACACGCGCGTCTGTATTTATACAGGTGTGCAAAGGTCTACATGCTGCGTCTGACTTGCGTGCGTATCGCGTCTGTATCGCTACAAACGCGCGTCGACGGCGCGTTTAATAAATGTGCATAGGCCCAAACTCAATTAGATTGTAATCTATCTAGCGAGATTGTAAACTCTCGAAAGATTGTCAACCGAACATACTGCTTACAATTTAAAGCATTATTTTTCGGTAGATTAAAATCTATCGAAGTGAAACCGTAAAATTGTGATTTTATAATTTTACGGTGACATACCGGTGTTTCTAGCAATAATAAGATAACTAGGTTAGTATCACCTAGTACCATTATCAATACTTTACAATGTACGAGTATACTTAATTTATTATAATTATTTCTGTTATTGTTCAAAATCTCTCACAAATTTTGGTCCTTTGTACCTGAAGCGTACTGGACCATTATACTAAACGGCAACTTTGGTAAACAGAGCCCAAAACATCGATCTTCACGTCGAAACAACTTGAACAAGCATAAATTGCACCGTTTAGGCGTTTACCTCTCCGTTGAAACAACAGTATTTATTTATAAAAGCGTTCTTCGAAGCAGGAATAGACTATGTTTGTACTCTCCTTTTGATAAACTTTTCGTTGCCCTAACTGATATCGAGGTTGATTTATGATACAGTACCTAACTAGGAATCGGTGCAGAGAAATCTAGACTAGATGACCTCAATTAAATAATAAGGCAATTAAAAGCGTTGTGTATTGTTGGCGTTTATCAATAATGTGGAGATGCCTTCCAGTTCACTTCTTCCATCATTTTGGAGGAGGTTTCGCGACTCTGCTTTTTATTTCTTTTACAGGATTCTTTTGGAGTTTTACAAGTCAGCCGTCTGGTCAACATCGTCATCATCATTAGATGATGTTGGAGTCAGTTTCCAGTTTAACCGAATACAAGTATTTCACGATAGACCTTAACAGACTTTCGGGTCACTGACTACAACTACCCGTAACGACTGTCAAAGCTATCGATATGTCTACCATTTAGTATGGTCTGGTATTCAGTCCAGCGAGGAGAAAATCCAAGTGCAACTTCATACACTTAAGTATAGTATAGTATTGTAGTGTTATAGGTGTGTCGGTTAGTTGCACAGTCGTAACATAAATAATAGCAGTGGGCGAAAGTGAACGCGCTACGGTCCGCGGACCGATAGGAATGACTTGCGCAATGCGATGCGCGCACGCATTGTTCCGACCTGTGCAATGGACCATGTCGTGGGATGTGGGGTTCGATTCCCAGTAAGTATGTGTGGAATCGGGATTGTAAGTTTTTATAGAAAATATGGATTTTTATTTGTAATTGTAAGTAAGTAATTTTAATGGTTTGATGTAGGAAATGTTTACTTTTATTTAATCGTTCTCGTAGTCTAAAGAAAACAAAGCAAATTTGAAAGAGCCAAGTTTCAAGTTATTCAAATTAAACAAATAATTTAACTAAATAAGAACAATAATAACTTCAAAACCCTTGAGTCAAAGTGTATCTTAACAGCACATAATTTTGCACCATATTAAATCTATTCTAATCTTTATAAAAACGAAATTGCAGATTGAGTTTGAAAGACCAAAACATTCTTAAGTTTACAGCCAATTACGAGTAACATACTCAGCAATCTCAAGTATCCAATTAAGAAGTGTAAGATCGAACCATTGATAAAATTTCATGACACATGAAAGTCCACATCACACAATTATTATTTCAATAATCTTCGATGGTATCAGTGAGACGATGGGGGTCATTTGTGGTGGTGCAACGACCCCTGGCCCTTGCCCGCATGGAGCCATTGTCCACGGAACAATGTCCACTTGCGGCTATACCAGTACCATTTGTTTTGCCTTCGAGTAACACTGAACTACTTTGTTGTAAGATCTGATTTACGGCCAAGTAAGAAACCTATAAAACTTTTCAAATGTTCTATAATAAGAAGTGTGTCGTAAAACGGGCTGCGAGTGAAATATGTTGGTGAAAAAGTTATGGGTTTGCCGATGATGTTAAAATAATAAATAAGGTGTTGTAATGCACTGTGTAGTTTGTTTATTTTTATAGAAATGATTTTTGTGCAATCCCAGAATTCATATTATAACAGGGGGTCTAAAATGGCCGCTTTTGCAGAATCAGTTTAGGATAATGAATCACGCTAATATGCTTAAATTGATCACAGACGCAGTTAGTATTATGAATCTTCGTCTTTGTGACCATTTTACGAATTGTAAAGTAGGTAAGTAATTTATATTTTTATCCTATTACGATTTTACTATACAGATCATTTTAGCCCCCTGGCCGGGTAAACCTAGTTATAGAATACGCCTATTTTCAAGATAATAGTTTAATTATACTTATTCTGTGTTATAAGTAAAATTGGTCCTAAGAGCCAACGTTATAATATTGTGATTTATTTATCTTCATTCGTCATAGTTATTCAATCAACTATTGCAAATAAGTAACAATGATGTTAAAGCTCAAAAATAAATAATACAGTAATGAATATTCCTTTCCGTTTATTCACAATTCTATATTTTTCCTTCCTGACTACAATTTAAATTATAATTTTAAGCAGAATTTGCGTCATAAATGAATGAATGTGTCACAATATACTGAGTAATATTGTTATTAATTTGATTAAAATATACTTATTGATTTATTACTTAGCCCATAAAAGTCCCCATACCTATGTCACTACAGTGTGCAGAATATTTCCGACGAGTAAGTTGCCCAGGAATTGCCATTAGATTAAAATACTATGTCTTAAGTATTTACTTAATACCTATACCTATTTATCATCATTATTTACTATTGAGTAAGTACTACCATACGACATCGCAACAAAGAAAAAAATGCTGCCCTAAGCCCTAGGTTTAAGTTACGAATAATAATTTAACAGGACAGGACGTCGCCTGTACACATAATTTCAATGACACGGCAACAGCACATAAATACAATAATTAATTGTTTTATTGTCTTCAACATTAAAATTTAACTTTGGGATATTTATTACCCTTATTACCCAGCGATATTTAACAGTGTAAATAAAAGTGGTGAATAATTATTGCATTAATTTGACAGCTTACATAAATGTAGGTAAGCCATACAGTGTGCTGTTTTTGTGGCACGCGAGTGTAATTAATTGAAATCATTAAAACTATCACGTGCCATCAGTGTAATGGGGGACATTATACGGGTAGGTTATGATCATTTTTTCCTAATTAATATGGGTACAGTGTCGTGTAGGCGGTCGGGTTATACGTGACTTAGCTATACGTGTTTCTAGTTATATCTTCACAGTTTGGCTTGTCTTTGTTACATGTTATGTAAGAGACATACAAAATGATTTGTTGTCTTGCAGACAGTATTCACCGGAATATGATTAATAATTGAACTCAAAGTTATGTCATTATTTCAGTTCGGTCAATTATTTTGGCGTCGAGTGTAATTTGTAAGCACGTAGTTTCGAAGTCTACGAAAACAAAGCAAATTGTTAAGAGCTAAAGGCAAAGTTTCAAAGTAAACAAATAATTAATTTGGTAATGTACTGCCTATTTAACTACACGAATGCTTTCACCTAAGTTAACTACTAACTACTAGTGGTAAGTAACTTTTATAGCGGTTTATTATCGCGACATATTAACATTAATTTACATTTCCGATGGCTGTTATAAAGGAATAAACGCTCATTGTGTGTAGTTTGGCTCTAATAGGCTTGTACGATGATTAACTAGACTTTAGGCTCTTTTGTTAACATTGCCGTCTTTCTACACCACCTAAATTAGGTAGAACTTTTAAGTATGTATTATTTACCATAGGTAGCTAGTAATCATACTTGCCTGCTTTAGTTAGAGCAAAAACAGATAGGTATTAATTATAGAAAAAATAATGACAGCTAATTTATCCTGCTGATAGAACGGGAAAATTATTTCAGCAGGATGGGAATTACCTATCATAATAATCATATTTTTGCAAAATTATCATTTATTTTTTCCTTCCTTTTCCACGTAGCATCCTGTTTTCATCGCTCTACTAGAATTGATTACATTCATATAAAAAATATAAATGCTAGCTATAAAATAATAATGTAAACGTGCATTATTTCTGTTTAAAATTCAGACAGTGAAATCAACACTGGAAAATGAATCCGAACAAAAAGTTAATTATTCAGCATTGACGCCTTCACAAGTTATAACGACGGTAATGACTACTTGACAATGTCTCTATTCACTCGAAGCGCCAGTCCACAACATAATCATACATTAAATGACTGTATAATCACGAGCACCAATATTACTGTGTCCTATGATGTGATACGATACCCACAGATGCTATGATGTGATACGATACCCACAGATGTAATACAGGGGGTAAACAGACTCATCACGAAGTCGTCAACCAAGCATTCTGTACATCCTCTAAGTAACTCTGAAATTATTGGCGGGAAATGATTTTTAGGGTTCCGTAGCCAAATGGCAAAAACGGAACCCTTATAGATTCGTCATGTCTATGTCTGTCCGTCCGTATGTCACAGCCACTTTTTTCCGAAACTATAAGAGCTACGCTGTTGAAACTTTTTGAGTAGATGTATTCTGTGAACTGCATTAAGATTTTCACATAAAAATAGAAAAACCGGCCAAGAGCGTGTCGGGCCACGCTCACTGTAGGGTTCCGTAGCTTCCCAGACCATTAAAAATACCAACATTTTTCGTCAGCAAAAATAACTTTGTTTTTCATAGTATTTGTATGAAAAACAAAGTTATCATTTGCGTTTTTTTGAAAAAGTGCTATATAACTCAAAAACTATTCAACTCATCAAGTTGAAAATAATTTTCCTAGAAAGTTCATATAAAGGTCTACTTCTGTGATTTTTTTCATATTTTTTAAACTTATGGTTCAAAAGTTAGAGGGGGGGGGGACACATTGTTTTTGACTTTCGGAGCGATTATTTCCTAAAATATTAATATTATCAAAAAATGATTTTAGAAAACCCCTATTCATTTTTAAATACCTATCCAACAATATATCACACGTCAGGGTCAAAATTAAAAAAAAAATCGCTCCCCACTTTACGTCTGGGGGAGGTACCCTAATAAAAATGTTTTTTTAAATTTTTATTTTTGCACTTTGTCGGCATGATTGATATACATATTGGTACCAAATTTCAGCTTTCTGGTGCTAACGGTCACTGAGATTATCCGCGGACAGACAGACAGACAGACATGGCGAAACTATAAGGGTTCCGTTTTTTGCCATTTAGCTACGGAACCCTAAAAAAGCAATAAATTTTGGGGGTTCCCCATACTTAGAACTGAAACTAAAAAACTTTTTTTTCATTATTCCCATACGTGTGGGGTATCTATGGATTATATGGATAGGTCTTCAAAAATGTTATTGAGGTTTCTAACATCATTTTTTTCTAAACTGAATAGTTTGCGCGAGAGACACTTCCAAAGTGCTAAAATGTGTCCCCCTCCCCCCTGTAACTTCTAAAATAGGAGAATATGATACACATTACCATGTAAACTTCCACCGAAAATCAACAGTTTTTTTTAAAACGTCATAAATCGTAAACAGCAATTTACCTTTCATTCAATCTGCTACGGAACCCTTCATGGGCGAGACCGACTCGCACTTGTTTTTTGGGGTGAAAAATCACGTTTTACGATAAAACCGTACCGACTCAAAACAATGTGCTGATGGCTGGATTGAATAGTAAGTGTGGTGAAGTGTTTAAAGATCGATGATTTAGAGATGTGTACTTAAATATTGTTGCTTGTGTGTACATATCCAATTACAGAAAGATTATTAAGTGGTAAGTTTGTATGACAAAATGAATGGTCGTTGTTCGGCCAGCGGGACGCACTATCGATATTAATAACAATAATAAAACGATCGATACTTGGACGAGGGTTCCGTGCACGATGCACGAGGGTATAACAAAACTAACGAATATGCTGGTTCGTTGGATATGACATAATGATTATTTTTCGAGCGAAGTTTGTGAACGTTTACTAAACAAGTATGAGAGAGAAACTTTAGTGCAAGTTTGACTAAGAAAAAAGTTTGAGAGGAATAGGGTAAGTAAGATTACATAACATAACATCACGCCTTGTAATCCCTGAAGGGTTAGGCAGAGGAGTACCTAACAGTACACCCACATTCCGCAAGTTATGTTTAAGTCTCCTGATGAAAAATCCCAATAACACTTTGCCTGACCCGGGAATCGAACCCAGGACCTCATGCTCAGCAGTTGAGCTTGCAACCACTAGGCCAACGAGGCAGTCGGAGAAGTAAGTAAGGTTAATTAAATAGCTTATCTATCTACTGAAGGATTGCAACTTTGTTAGTTTCCGCCACACACTTCTTGGACTCTAGAACCTAGACCAAGTCCAACTATTACAAGTTATTATAACGATAAGAATACGGTGACTTGACTACACATAGAAAGTTATGATAGCAAGTCAAATAGCACTATCTTATCTCTTAGGTTAACTGGTCTCCAAATGTTAGTTATAGATAGTAAGGTTTATTGAGCAAGTGATGACTGAACTGATGTATAAAATGTCACGTACGCTTCGATAACTGTATTGGTTTTAAAACTAAACTATTTGGTCCTAAAGTCCATTAAAGGACCAAGGAAACTACAAGTTATCTCAACCAATATCATCATTAGATTAATTGATTCTCCATGCTATTTACAGAGTAAATCTTTTCAGCGATCTCTTTCGCGATAAGTTTTGAATTAAACGCTGTGCCAACAAAAACAAATAAGAATACGGCCAGACAACATTTTTCATTCAAACAAATTGATTTAATCACCAGAAGGCTGCACAGCAGCAAACGGCAACGCGGCAGGCCCAGAAGAAGATGGCGAGACGAACTCGACTCCTTCCACAAAGATTGGCGTATAACAAGCAGCCAGATATGAATAAGTGGAAGGTAAGGTAGGCCTTTGCCCTGCAGTAGGACACAAATGGCTGATAATAATAATCAGTAGGCTAAAATAGAACCTATCTTTAAGGCCGCTATGCCACCAAAGTATGTGAGAATGCATAGCGAAGGATGTGGGTGAAACATAAGATCACGCCTTGTAATCCCAAAGGCAGAGGTGTACCTACCGCGGCCCCGGAACGTAAAGGGCGAGGAAGGAACATGGATGGTTTTTAGTCAGTAAAAGTCTGACACTCCCTCCCGCTCCGCCCAGAGTGGGAGGGGTCATTTGATGATTTCCCATCCTAAAATGAAACAAAAAAGAGGTGTACCTAACAGTCCACCCATACATCGCCCATTATGTTTAAGACACATGTAGAGGGCAAGCCTATTTCCATCAACCGAGTACAATGACTCGGCGGCTACTGAGAAATTCCTCACCGCCGCGCCGCCCACAGAACTACGCCGCCGGACCCGGGAGTCAAATCCAGGAGCTCATGCCCAGCGTTCGCGCTTGCCACCAAACCCACAGGCAGTTAAAACCAACAAATATCCCTAATTTCTCACAGCAAGAGCAAAGCTATCTATCTATGTGATTGGTTAGCTTTCAGTCGTAGTAAACGCAGCCTTAGATCGTAAGCTAAAAGCTTTTTAAAAGGGTTCTCCGTGAATCGCAATTACGAGTTATCGATCAAGTACTATCGATCGACATTGAAATAAATCGTTGTGTGAACTTGACCGATGATCGAATCGATTCATTCACAGCCAGGACCTGTCTCGCATCCGCTCCGTTACGTTGAAATACTATGAATAAAATGATTTTATGAAAACCGGCTCCTTGCCGCACCCGCGATGCATAGGTGTGCCAATGTAAACAGATAATATTGGCTTTATACGTGTTTTTACAAAGAAAGCCTGATACTGAAGTGGAAATTTGAAGGAAATGTGATGAGTAATTACCTATTGTACTTGTTTGATTTTTCAGGTTATGTTAGTTAAGTAAACAACGACGCGACGCAGGTGGTTTTCGGAAAATTGAACAATGCTGATTATTCTGTTTGAATACAGTTTTGTATTTAAAATGATCGTAATCTGAACAGCGTGTACGTAGTTTGAATTTAATTAAAAACAGACGAGTTGGGAAATACCACATTGCGTACAAATAATTACAGAGTGATCCTAAAACGTGTGATTAATTTAAAAGTTCTTTAAATTTTTGATTCTTCAAAATTGGATAAGGACGATTAATCTTAAGCACTACATAATTTAAGCATAAACGTTTTTATGAAAGTACTAAACACGCACGGTCATCGACACCGAGTGGGCAGGCAGGAAACACGCTGAGATTTTTATTACGCAACTTCGTAAAAGATGTTTTTTTCTCATATTAACATACGAATTTATTGTACTATGCACGCCTATTAAATCAGATTCATGGAGGAACGTTTACGGATAAATATTCAATTTTTGATCGTATAATAATGAAGAATTAAAACGCGTAAACTTCATGATCGTTCAGTTTTTAATTTAACTAAAATAGTTTCCATTACATTTTCCGTTTAAATATTACGACGTTTAATTGAACTTTCCTCATTTTTTTTTTTTTACTTTTTAAAAGACTTAATGATTTTATTAAAAATATGTTTGATTTAAATCGATACGTATTTATTTACAATATATACACACTAACACTATAATAGAAATAAAAATATGTACAAGTATCAAACTTTCCTCATTAATTCCATTTAATTCCGATGATATAGGTACAGGATGTTTGTGGTGTTGGAATTACATATTCGAACGCACAGCGCGGAAAGTCAGCCAATTCACATTTAAAATGGAAGCAGAAATTCATGCACGTAATTTTCATCAGCAGAATGTAAATCCACCACATTTTGAAGCAAGAAAAAAGGCATGGTCGTTTGTGTTGAGTGATATTACGTAGAAATGCGTCATTTTGCGTTATCACACGCATTACCGCCGCTCATCTAGTATTGCTGTGTGTTCTTCACATGCGATTATTATGCCAGCCATGCGTCCCGACGCACGTATTTTTAGCGAATGTCGTGCGCGTAGCGTTCCGACTTAGGCCCGTAATAGACAAGCCGATTGTGGCAAAACCGATACCGTCGGATGTGACAGACTGGCAGACCGCACACACCCTAGATTCTAAGTAATGATAACTTAGTATGTAAACAGGTAACAGTATGTTAATTGACATACTTAACCAACTCAAATAATCTAAAGTTCCTGTCTAATATTGTAAATTGTGTACTATCGAAATAGATTATCGCATCATAAAACAAGAAATAATGACAAGCGATTCCAAAGCGAATGAACTACATCCGTTGAAGAGCGACAAATTACCATTAAACACGCGACCTAATGTATTTTTTTCCTTTTAATTAAGAGTATTCGTACAATAAAACTAAAATTAATATGTATCAGAGACTGCACGCGGCGGACAGTGTACTCAGGCCTTATGAGACGCGAGGTGAACGCACTGTGTGTATTTCGTTACGATTGTATTACGAGTCTGAAGCCACTTCTGAAGGACATTTAGCGATACTTAGATTAAAATTATATCGCTTTTAATAACATTTATTTTTTATAAGCTTCTAATATTATACCGCCAACTGGGGAGTCTGGGGGCTTCAGAAATTCACTGATAAACTTCCCATATTGGAAAAACTTTATAAATTGCGAAGAACTTTTTTTAAACAATCTGTGTTGTTTTGTTTATAGGTAGAATATAAAAACACTTGGTTTTTATACGCTAACGGTTGTATTATTTAGTCTAGACGGTATTAGGATGATTTAATTATTTCCTGTTACGGTAATTTACGGCTTTAAATTATTTTGGTTATACAATCTGTCCATCGTTTTTAGCAAGTATAATTTTTTATTGATGGAATAACGATATTATTATGCGAGAACATCAAAACAGATCATATAAATTCAAGTTTATTTATTACTGATTAGTATATTGATTTTAGTTTTCTCTGAGTAGTTTAATTATAATTAATATTCAACTTATATCTCGACATTCTAAAAAAACCCGTATGTACGGTGGATAATTTTCCAACAAATAATAAAAATGGTCTAGACCCTAATCTACAAAAAATCGCAAAACACTACATGGGGGTGTTTCGAGAAACTCTAGCCCTGTATAATTTTTTCTATGATATTCACCTATTTTCTAAAAGGCATAAAAGAGCCAAGACATCGAGGGATTGAATATCAACCAGCAAGTGTATTCTAAGCTCAAACACGTGAATAAACAGCCGTAAGGGTCCGATATCCATCGCCGTTGACATTTTACAACCGATAGAAATAATAATTCACAAACTAACAATACTTTTTATTACCTTGCGGTTAACAATCGCCTATATTGTTTACATGCTGAATAATAAGGGTAACATTACATTATGCCTTGTTCTCAATAAAAACTTTTATGAACTTTGCTTTGCTAGGTTTATGAACGAGCATTTTCTTTTATGACTTTCATATTGTTTATACAAAAACAATGTCAAACAAATCAAACTCCATGTAAATGGACTCGACGGGGAAGAGAAAAGTTATTTGGGTGCTAACTTTTAAATCGTTTGTTGATTGTTTACATAACATTCTGAAAACAAAAAACTGAAAAATTGTCTACGTAAATAATTGTTATAAAAATAAATAAACGAAGCTGTCGTATTTCCTATCAATATGCATTATTCTGTTACAAATAATCTTTAAATAATTACTTACCCATCAGCCAAGTTAATACCTACGCTTAACAAGTTGACAGTTTGAGGACAAAGCGAAACATTGTAAATGTATTAATGTAAAGGATTAACATTGATATAGGAAAGAATATAAAAAAGTGATGGTCATTAATATTAATATTTAAGATTTCGATTTATTGAAGCAAGGTTCACACGCAGAACTTGTTTCAGAATTAACAGATATCAAAAAATCACGTGTAGGTTAAGTAAAACGTGATGAGAAGATTAATTTAAAATATACATTTATTCTTATATTCTTAAAATTCAAAATAAAATGCGAGCTTGTCAAACTAGACAGCAGAAATAAAAATTATCTAAATATTATAAAAGGGGACACGCATAAAACAAGTTTAAGCTAAAAGAATTATAAATACCAGCAAAAGTGCAAATGAGAAGAAACAAATAGGCACTCAAGTTACACGCTTTATATGAATAAGAAATTAAAAGCCAAATTAAAATTATCACACATTACTTACGGCTAACAACTCTTAATGGCGAAGATTAAAGAAGATGATAATGAAATGAATAATAAAGAATCGCATATAAAATCTGTTAAATTCAAGGCAATCCCTCCGAAATACAATCTTAAAAGTGCAATTAATCTTACAGGTGAATTTTATTGTGGAGGGCACCGCTCCTCACGATGAGAAACCAGTTCACGCCGACGAAGTTTTATAGTGACTGTCTGACTTTGCGATTGCACCAAAAATGTTCTTTTGTTCTGTGAATTTCTTTATTCTATTTCTTCTTCGAAATGTAACGCAGATGAAAGATATAAACCAGAAGATCGTTTTAAGAACGGTTTAAGAACTTTGCAAATGTTTTGAAATGAAGATGCTAATGATGTCATTAATGTCGTATATGGGTAGAGTAATTACGGAGACATAAATAAGGAGTGTAAAATTATGACTGGTCATGTCGGGAATGATATTTGTTATAAGTACCCGTTTTACAAGTCTGGTGATCGAGTTTGCGAAAGTATTCGCAGCACTTATAATTTTAGTTTAGAGATCATAGATTTATATTGCGAAAGAACATTTTAATCCCAGGTATTATAGATGACTAGATTTAGCGCAAGAGATGTTGCGAAATCGTCGGATCATTCGACATTTGGTACGGAAATTGAGCGTACGAGACTACGAGATTGCTTTTAAATCGCATTATGCGCTCGATGCACAGACGATGCAACCACCCGTCTATCGAGTGCAAAGTGGACGTGACGGATCACTTGGTAATTATAAAACTCATTTTTCTTCGTTAATGAACCTTTGACACGCTTCACATGTAATTGATGTACGTTGCAATATTTATGACTTGAAAGTCTCTTTAGATGCTTTCAATTCAAACAGAAATGAAAAAGCTGTGAAGAGCAATTAGAGGATGACAGTAACGTTCAACAGAGGTAAAAAAATCTTAGCCAAGGTAAGTAAGACTTCAACGAATAAACAAAGAAGAAAATTAAAATAACAGCTTTTGACAAAACCGAAACAGGGTCACAGCAAATAAAATTGCAGGCAAAAGGGATCCGTCGTAAAACTTCGGCTGATGGCTAGAATGGGCAAAAAATACAAACGGTCGTTGTGAGCGATAAAAAAACCGCGACAAAAACGTCACCCTAGTGTTTCCAACACAAAAGTGAATTTGAAAAAACTATAGTCCCTTTAATGATCGACGAGGGACGTTAGAAAGTCATCAATGTTTCAACAATAGTAATATTATTACGATTAGCTGTTAGAAATAAAACAAAAAAAAAACACGAACTCATACACAATTTTGAAATATACGACGAAAACTTTACATATAATTATCAGAGTCCAAATATAACGACGGGCACATTTGAAGAGAATCGTAAAAAACTATGTTTGGATTTTATAGCGGTAAAACACGAGTTCTAACTTATGATCGATGATTGATTAATATACGGAGTTGATTGTTGATTTACAAATGTATGATTTGATTCGTCATTAATCAAATTGAACAAAAACTGAGCTCAGTGTCGACGGGGTCACCTTACTGCGCCATTTGTAACATCTGCTCAAGTACCTACATATTGTTACTGCAGACGTTTCTGATGCGAGATAATGAATAATAAACAAAAAAGCGTTGGATTATGGAGCTATAATAATGGAAACATGTCAAAAAGCTAATGTTACTTTTCCAAGCGTATTTAAAGACTAAATGGTTACTATTTATTATAATAATAATGTCTAATATTTCTCTGAATCAAATCTAACGATAAGGAAAAAACCCTTCAATGGATTAAACTGACAATACAAATAGTATAAGCATATTCATGTGATAATCACATCGATAACATTCAAGAAATAAACATAGTAGCGAACTTAATTATGCAAATTGATGATATTGCACTTGAGGCCGATAAAGAAAAGTTCAAAGTCAAGGTGAAGTGCAGATATGAAAACGATGTCAAAGAAGAAAAAAAGGGAATTTCAGACAGCCCAGACGGGACGGACAAAATAGAATTCCTGGATAGTTGGGAGGTTTGTTTCAAACCGGTAGTTTTGTAACTCCGTAGACTTTATAAGGTGTGTTGTAGAAATCAAAATGAGTGTCGCTAAGTTCCTGACACTTGATGAGTCATTCCACCGACACTGAATGCAACACTAAGAATCATCGAGAACTTCAATGACTTCCTTACGGTTCCTAGCATAGCATGTTTAACGATTGCTTTGAGACACGTCATGTCGGAATACAATACCTTCATATTATGAAATCTTGCTGTCTTACAGATTACAGTATTTTCCTTCAGTTATAATTAATATCTTGTGGAAGGAATTTACTTTATCAAGTAATTTGTTGCTAGTGTAACTTTATGATGCGTTTGTTGCCTGGATATTTGGAGAAATTTATATTACTCTTCCACTTATTTGTTACTATGAATGATTTGAAGAATGATTCATAGAATTCTAAAAGAAGACCTTCATATTGGAAGTCTTGGCTAGCTTATTTAACATCAACATTCCTTTTATGTATTCTAGTAACATAGAGGTCGCGATCATTGCTAATAGTTATATAAATATAAAACAAAGAGCGGATAATATATTCAGTGGATAAAGCCGGAAGGCTAAGCACAAGGTGCTAGGCACACACCTGCCTTATACGTAGACTTTAATGCGACGCTCGTTCTAACCAGAATGGGCTTCTAACATTTATTTTTTCTAAAATATCTTGGCTAGCGTAAGACACAATGAAGCGATAAATCTCTGGATTCTTTTCTTCATCAACGGCAGTTTAGTTGGAAGCTTTCGATTGCCAGTATTTTCAGTATTTCATCAAGGTTTCAAAAATCTCAATTATTTCTGACATTTTAGGTGTTGGATATGGATTTGTAACCAGATTCAATTGGCAATGTAGAATTAGATGAGACTTTAACGAAAAATCTGATGCTGTTTAACATATCGGTAATACCTAAACACGAACGAATTGTCATAAATGTTCAAGTAGAGCGCGAGAGAATCTTTTTCAAAAAAGGGGATCTCAAGAAATTCGGCGATAAAATGTTAACAAGTCATAAACTTAAAATATGCGTAATTGTGAAACGACGATGACAGTATAATTGTAATTGCATGCGTGTGATCGTTAATGAGTAATGAAATCGTCTGAATAATAATGTAAATATGAACTGAGGCTCGCGTTGGACTTTTATTAGTTTCATAAGTATTTACTGGTTTAGAGTGTAGGTAAGCGTGGGTGCCAATTAACCAAAGGAAATAAGACTCAGTTGATGATTTAATTACATCCAATTAATTCGTTATAAAAGCAGATTTTCTCCTTACTGCACCGTATTTCTGTCAACAAAATTGTTTCCTGGTTCTTAGTAAATGAAGTGACGTACCTATGTGGAAAATATATGGGAATCCTTATAAACAACGTTAGTCATAATTAAATCAATACACAAATACACATCATCGGAATTGCAGTGGTACAATTATTTAATTAATGTATGCGTAATACAATGAATATAATTTTAATTAAGTAGTAATGTGATTCTATGGTTATTTGTTGAATTATTTAATACGTAAACGGGGAAGACCTACAACTTCTCGTAATTGAAATGGAGAATGGAAACGTGAGAGAACCGTTTCTGCATGGAGATCACGTCTCCAAAAATACGTAGGTAGTAGTTTACGGTACCGGTTTCCTTTATTATAAATGCCCAAAAAAAGCCACGGTAGATACAACATAAAAAAAATTCGAACCGCACCTTCTTTCATACAATGAGTCCCCCCGAGCGAAAGGGCGACATCCATTGTTGAAATTTCCAAAAAAGAAGGAACTTTTTCTGTTACGACCGGCGCGGCGTGTTACTTTTTTTCGTTAATCCTAAAAAAGCGCCAAAATGCTGGCGATGCTTACCGAGTGTTACGAACTTGGCAGAATAAAGCACTAAAACCGTACCGCGGCCGGCGGAGCCGTCTCCGTGACGGTGGCGCGCATGCATGGTGTTTTTAGGGCCGAGGTCGGGAATAATCACCTCGGTCGGTGGCGTAACATCACTTCTCATCGCCCGCGGTCAGCTCCTGGGCGCGGTCCACGCACTGCACATCCTGGGCATGCTCACACACTACACAACATTATCACTGGTCTGACTCTGAGCACGGCTCCTGTCGTCAACTCGTCACGCACAGCACTGTGTCACTGTCACTGAGTGGGGTCGCGGAGTCTGGCGGCGTGCGCGGTGTGCTCTCAACGCCGATGCATTGGCAGCGGAGTACGATGTGCGCGCGGCGCGCGGCGGTCCCGGGCGCGCAACAGCTGACGGGAGGCGCAGGCCCCGCGCCCCGCACTCCGCCCCCTGCCCCCCTCCCCCCGCGCCCGCGTGCGCAGCCGGTGCGTGCGCCACACCCCTCCCCCGGCCCGCGAGCTCTCCCCACCTCTAATCCATTATTTACGGACGGCCGACCGGTTTCAGGCGCGTTCGTTCTGCCCGCCGCTTCACGACGATCGTTCAAATTTAATGCCCTTCCTATGTCCGGCCTCTAATGCGATAAGATTACGGTCGGCGAGCTGTGCCGCTGTTCCAGAGCCGCCGCTGCCGCCGCGGTGATCACCGACGAGCTGGACAATATAATTAACAAGAACCGCACAATACCGCCACAACTAAACTGCTGCTCTGACTGACATACAGGAGCTCGTTAAGTGTGATACAAACGCGTGATTGATATGACAGCGGAGAGGTGAACGAACCTCAGGCAGGCATCGGCTGGCACTGAAAGCACTAAAACGCCTATAACCCAAAGTTATATTCTGTTGTAAGCCACAAATACTCTTTTGAAGCAGTAAATCACCGTACTGAACATAAAAATGCAGTAAAAATAGAATTGGAAAAGAAATTTGTACCAACCAAGTAACTTGGCTAACTACTTACATATTCTCTTATGGTTGAAGTTCTGTTCAGCGAGACTGCGAGCCTGAGATATCTACACTACGAATACCTACTTAGTTTGTGAAATGCAGTTGGAGTTACATAAAGTTTTCACGGTTGACCCGCCTCTTGCGGGCTAAGTTTATCTTAGCGTTTATCTTATTTCCGTGAAAACAACTTAAAAAGTTGTTTCTTATCTTCCAATTCCGAGAATACTCTTTACCATTCGTGCCAGTTAAAAATACTGAACGTTTCAAGTGCGCCACTGGCGTTACTGTTATGAAATACCTACTTAAGCAAAAGCTGAGACACATCTTTTGGTGTAAAAAAATCTCGTGCAATAACAAGAACACAAAAATGAAATCCAATCAACGCGAAGACATTAAACGATGTAGGTAGCAGCAATAAGACCAGAAGAATCCAACTGGGATACTTCACAGTGATTGGAGGACGACTGTCGTTGTTAATTTGATTTCAAAACGTACCAACGTACTGTACAATCAACTTACAATTTGCATTGGGTTGACATTTGGGTCTCACCAAATGTCGGTGTAAAACAGCGAAGGTAATATTAAAATCGATGCGGGGGTGTTCACATAAAATTAAAGTCTCGTAATTGGAGCAACTAAATAAAAAAACGATTTCTCAGAAGGACCACCACGTAGATGTGTCCTCGTCAATCATCTCATATTCTAGAGCGCCTAATGCGGGACATTAGATACTGTAAAAAGCACAGCAAACGCACACCACGGATGGAGGTCCGCCAGTCGTGTTGTGTCGCAGCCGGAGGGTAGAGCAGTGTTTCATTACACGTTTCTCCGTAACATTAGCGCCAGCCGAGTGGCTCTCGAGATACTCCACTTTCGGCGGACAGCCATAGAAATCACGTAGTTCGCGGAACTTTGTTACCTGTGGTGCGCCGGCAGCGCAGCGCGCCAAGGTGAACGTTCGGGCCAAGGACGGCTCGGCGGCGATGCAGGGGGGCCGCCCTCCCGCCACCCGCTGCTCCCCCGAGCCCGAGTAAAAACGCTCCGAACCTTCGAACGCGGTCGGTGCAACCCAGCAAAAAAAAGGGCCCGACGGAACAAATAGAAAATGTTCGGGCCCAACAAAAAAAGGAATACAAATAACAGGGGTCTCGGGTAACAGAACTAGTTAGGCTCTCTGGGTGGATGTCGAAATAATGTCGAGTTCGCATGTCACCTGCGCCTACGCAGACGGGTCACGCACCGCGAACGCGCATGTTCCTATGTATGATGTAATAGACGAACGATAAAAAACGGCTATCGGAAGAGGCGCGGAACGCCTCGCCGCGGACGACGACGGCCCACTAATCACCTGGCACGATAGTTATTTTATAATTTCACAGCTACAGCGAACGGCCGAGGATATTAATATTCTAGAGATGACCATCTCCGCTTCAATTATTCATGTCTCTCGTTGCTTATTCGTGCTGCGTCAGCGTTGAACTTTTTCTACGCGAATTAAAGGAAGACTAGGGACGATAAAATGCCAGGACCGCTTCCTAGGCGTTGTGCCCTGACAGGTTCAGCTGCGCATTGTAATAACTTCCCCACCAGAAAAAGTTACGCCAGCCACAAAACACGTCCTACAGAATATTTTTAACGACTTGCATTAGAAATGCCATTAACAGATAACATTTCTGCGTCTACACTTGGGTAAAATGTAAACGAATTCCAAACGTGTCGATGGTAACATCAGAGGAAATAATTATTAGCAGTGAAGGTCCTGACGCAATAATATATTTGATAGTTGATCGATCGACTTCCTACCGATTGTCATGAGACAATAGATGGCTTCGTGTGTGCGGTTATGTGACCAGTCTATTGGTCATATTACATCACCGTACATAAATAGAATCTCCTGGAGCCGCTCGTACTTGCGTATAGCGCGTGCAAGGAGGCGTAACTCTCTGCACTCCTCTAGCGAACAGCATCGAACGAGAGAGAAAGGGACGAGGCAGTGTTACAGTTAAGCAGGAACTCTATTTATATGCAAATATAACCTCGGAGTCGACACCTGTTTGCGTATTCTCAGCGCTCGCCGCGTCGCTTTGTGGCAACACTGTCTCCGTGGTATCCTTTAGATTATGTAAAACCAAATCAACTTTGCGTTCAATCCATGTCATCATCATAAAAACATGATCCTTATTACCGTGCGTTAGAGCTTAACACAACCTGGCATGCGATAACGTAACTTTACCATCCCATACCTGTACCTTTGTCGCTTCTCTCTTGTTTTTCTGACCACTTTTTATTAATCTTATTGTTGTGGGCTTCATTATGAGATTTGAGAAGTAAAATTAATTACGAATTTCACTCAAAAAACGTGTCACGTTCTCTTGACGTGATGGCATGGATTTCGTTAAAAGTTAGGAAACGAGAAAAAAATGCATGAACTGAAACGGGATATGAATTTAGGGTCAAATTTTGTTCTAAATAAATGTGTAACGAATCGCTATTTACGTAGTGTTTGACAAAGCTGTGCATTAGAATAAAATATGAAAGAAGGGCAGAGTGGCTTGGCATCGCACTCATCTATCACAGCAGATTGCCGAGTACATCACTCCGAACGATAAATGGATCGTATTTGAGGACGGGATTATCGAATTACCGGATCCGCTGATGTGTGTTTTGGAGACGTGAGAAAATTTTGTAAGTTGCAGATTTCTAAACGTCGCTTCTCTCTATCTGGAGCACGGAGTTTTGCTCAGACTTTTATTGATTTTGTAAAAGAGGAAGCCAAGATAGATAAGGATATTTAATTTCGCAGCGTCCGCAGTATTTCCCTTGCGGTTATGGTGTCACATCTTTCCATTACTGTCATATATCTCCCTCCCACACTGGGTAGAGTAAAGAGAAGAATTGGAGGCTGTTCGGGCTGTCCATTTATCATAGTCGGCCGAGCGGTCCCTGAGTGCGATCCTGTGTAGGTCTGCCGGCAGAGATACGACTTGCTGGTTGTTTTGTTTACACGTGTTGCGACGTACGCATAGTCTGCAATGCACATTATGACTGCAGATTCGTATTACCGGTTCTTTATTGAAATTGTAATCGGAGTCGTAGTGAAATCAATCTCTGTTGGCAATAATGTTTGATTAGAATTCTCGTCTTGATTTAGATTGAAGGGTGTCGTCTTCTGGATATTTGGTATTTTCTCAATTTTCTATTATTAGTTTGAGTCTCTTTTGAATCATTTCAATTTTAGGTTCAATGCCCAATATGTCTACAATCTACAACCAGTCCTTTGCCTCACAGACCCCATTTCACTTATCTTGGAAAGCGAAATCTCCGATTCATTCACAAACAATTCCCGCATGTTCAGGGAACGTTTCTCTATGCAAATGTGACACATTGGCACCTGAGGTACGTTGAAGTGTAATATCGCAGTACGCGGTGTAATATCGCACAGCTCGATCGCATTGTGAGATATCGGCCGCCGGGTGCGTTGCCCGAAGCGTCCTTCCTTGCCCTTTGAAACACGTCGTGTATGACACGCTATTATTGTTGTAGTGTTTTAACATAACTTTGAATAGGAAATTACATAATTTTAGAAGCTTATCTGTGTGTGGTGATTGTTAGTGTTATGTTGGCTTCAAAGGTTCATAGATTTTTTTTTTATGCACTGCCTTATATTTTATTTTAAGTAACCATAAGTAATCATTTTCGGTACGGACAAAATTTTCAGAGGTTGCTCTTATTATTTTTTTTCAAATTGACCTAGTATTTTTAGAGCTCTGGCATGCACACCATCTGAATGATGGTGACTATGGTGAACGAGTACTTTAAGCAAAAAATACAGTTCTGATTTCAGATGTTGCGTAACTCTATTTAACATGTAGTTGGAAAACTAGCATAGTTAAGTGCAGAAACAGTTCAGTAACCAGTCGCCTATAAGCTCCATTAAATAACTCGTTGCCCTCAGTTGGCTTTTACAACTTTAGCGGGAATATAAACCGCTGATACAATCTCCTTTAGTTTTATTCTCACGCTAACCTCAGTTGCAAACATTATTAGTTGTTGGCTTAGTTTAAAATAAATAAATATCATTCAATAGCAAAATCAGCAGGACTGTTTGTTACCACCTGAGTCGTGGTTGTGACACCCCAAAAGATCCGAAATCTCTTTCTTCGTTTTCGGTTCGCTTTCACCCTTATCCTTTTCAAGAGAGTTATGAAAGTCATGCTGCGGGAACTCTACACCATGGCCACTCTGCAGGTTCGCATGCACGCCCTATCTAAACCTGTACCGATCAAGCGGGGTGTGCGACAGGGTGACACCATTTCACCAAACCTTTTCACAGCACTTCTCGAAGACATTGTGAAGTGCTTAGATTGGGACTGCTGTGGTGTTAACATCAATGGTGTTTACCTGTCGCATTTAAGATTCGAAGAAGAACTTCGGAGACCTTCAAGTTATGCTTCAACACCTGTACGATGCTTCTTTTAAAGTAGGTCTTAGAATGAATATGACCAAGACGAAGATTATGGCAAACATCAACAGCTGTTCGAATCCTTCTGTCAAAGTTGGAAATGAGGAGTTGGAGATGATTAGTCAGCATGTCTATCTTGGTCATAATTATGCTTTCATTTGGCAAAGAGCACCAACAAAAGGAGATATCCCGGAGAATACAGCTTGTGTGGGCTGCATTCAGCAAATTGGACGACATTTTAAAAGCACCCAAAATTCCGCTCTTTATAAAGTCTCGCCTCTACAACCAGTGTGTCCTGCCCACAATGACGTACGCTGCTGAAACATGGACGCTCACGCAGGAGGCTGTGTACAAACTGAGAGTTGCACAGAGAGCCATGGAGCGTGCCCTGCTCGGCATAAAGTTAATAGATCGGGTTCCTAACGTCGAAATCCGAAAACGCACAAAAGTTTTCGATATTGGAAATCGCGTTACGGAACTCAAATGGAGTTGGGCAGGACACCTAGCAAGGCGCAGGGATGACAGGTGGAGCAAGGCTGTCACCGAATGGCGTCCAAGAAATGGAAAAAGGAACGTGGGTCGTCCGGCGGCGAGATGAGCAGACGACATAGTTGCCGTCGGGGGAATAACCTGGATGAGGCTAGCGCAGGACCGTGGAAATTGGCACAAGAAGAGAGAGGCCTATACCCAGCAGTGGGTGAGTTCGGGCTGTGGATGATGATGATGATGCAAGTCCTGCCTAATCAACACCTGATATTTCTGTATATAATTTCTTCATTACAGTTAAGTAGGTACATTATAAAAGACTTGCATACAACTTACTACACGAGGAATGGTGTGATATTAATGGTGCACACTCTGAGGGCGTGGAAGGACTCATGCGTATCCGATGAAATGCATTTCTGCGATTCCACTAGCAACACAGAAAAAAGCTCATAAACAATATTTACTAACTCTATCAAATATAAAAATAACAGCCCTAACGAGAAAGAGTTTAAATAGTTGTTGCTTGTAATTATGTAAGTTGGTAATTTCGCAGCTGCCAAGATAGCAAGTTAATAAAGCCGTAAGCATGCTTCTTCATTACCAAGTTGCGTTTGCAAAACATTTAAGTTCAATGAAATAAAAATAACTACGTATCGTGTGTGGCAGTCGACACTAACGACCCACGCTTTATGACACGTAATTACGTTTTAGACCAGCAATTATTCATGTCACAATGTTTCTGACTTTAATGCATCGAGCAGACCTCTCGACTCCAAACTCATTACACTGAAGACTCAATAATTTGTGTCGGTGCACACATTATTCGTGTTTTCTTTAATCAAATATAGACGGAACTCCAGCTTGTTAAGGAGTGCGAATTTAATCTGAGAACTCCCGTAGCACATTTTGCCTCCGTTCGGCTCCGGCCTAACGCAATAATAAAATCTTGCACTTTGATGTCTGAAGGCGCCGT
Source organism: Xestia ashworthii (assembly GCA_950022955.1). NCBI lineage: Eukaryota > Metazoa > Arthropoda > Insecta > Lepidoptera > Noctuidae > Xestia > Xestia ashworthii. The sequence continues at coordinate 21,202,882 of OX465555.1, forward strand.
TTCGGCCGCAGTCGAGGGGGTGGAAAATCACCCGCGGCGTCTTTACCAAGCCGGCGTTCAATTTCAAAATCAGAGGGAGCATCGCAACGGAAGGCGGCACTAAACTGGAGCGCGACGCCTCGCCGCTCTCTGACCTATAAACGCCATCCGTAAGACGCTTGTCTTCATATCCCCCGTAAATATTTTGTTGCTCTTCCATCCCATATAAAATTTATGGGATAGGGACCTCTGTTGCGATTAGAATGTCGTTTCTTTGCGATATTGAGAGCTTATTCCCCCTATTTCATTCCATATGGATGTTTGCATAATTTAGGTGGAAAAGTACGGAGTTGCATCAGAAGGAATTTCTGAGGAGGTGGATCATTGGAGTCAGGGTTCAGGGCCGCGCAGCTTGTGCTTGATGGTGTAAGACGTACGTGCAAATACATCGCTTCGATGGATATTAGCCGGTTCGCCCACACGCGGCGTTAAGTTAATTAAAACGTCATGAACTCTCAACGTGTAGGGCTATGGTTTTCAGGTTTGATTAACGTTGTCTTAATAGTGTGTAATAAAGCGTGTGGTTAATGTAGGGAACCACCGAATCAGCACGAGTCCATGGATGCGTCTCGCCGGGACAAGACGGTTTATTAATTTTACGAGCGCTGAAAATGCTGATTTACATCGTCCTCAAAAGGGGAGACCCGTAAGCAGTGTTTTTGAGTATTACAAGAAGCGAACTGATCCAAAAAGTAGGCACTCGTTTATTGGATATCTTGTTAAGAGCTAAGTTTCAGAATACTCTTATTATTCATCCTAGAAACCGTTAATATTGTTTTATTCAACAGAATTGCTAGTAACACTCCGGGACGAGGCAGTGAAGAGAACAACACTTATCCTGACAAAATAGTATCGCTAACACAAGTGGCTTCAAAACATAATAAATGGAGGTACAGTCACGAGCACTAATAGCTGAATTCAAGTGTTTTTCTCATGGAATAACGATTGCAGCTTTGAGATAAGACCAATTTCATAATAATGTCAGGCCTGTAATTCTCCGAAGTCAGGCAGAAGTGTAACATAAAATACCCACATTTCACAAGTGTCATTTAATCAGGGACGAGCCGATTGTCATCAAGGAGGCTCAAATCCATACTCCGAGGCTGCCACTAAGAAATTCCTGATGAAAATCCCGATAACACAGCCTGACCTGGGAATCGAATCCAGAACAACGGATGATCAGAATGCTTATGGGTAGCGTAATATGGGTGTCCATGAGTGTACATTGAAAAGAGCAGAGCGGCAGGAAGGCGTCGACCGAGGCGCGACGACATTGCGGCGTCAGAGACAATTTTCCAATCAATCGGGCAGTGGTCCGCCCATTGTCACTCCAATTTCTATTAGACTCAACTATGATAGACAGTAGTCGTTTTTTTGTATCGGAATTTGAATTTTATCGATATTAACGTTCTCAAACGACTGGGCGAGTCTTGAAGTCTCGACATAATTCGGGTGCAATAACAATGCTTGCGGGAAATGCAAGTCTCACATCCAAGATGCGATTCTCGCAAGCATCCTTATTGCAACCGAATTCTTTAGTAAGTAATTAGTGATCGATTTTGTCGCTATCTATGTCGAGACTGCCGGCTCTGATTATTATACTTTAAGTATAGTACTAATGGTACAATAAATAGTGTACTTGCATTTAAGTAACATAACAACGTGAACTTTAAGCATGCATTTAACATTTCAAGCCAGTCGCAATAACTTTGTAGCGAGGACATTTGCCTTATTTTACACCGACATGCAATATTAATATATTTAAGTTAAAACGTTTAATATTTATGCGAGGTTATGCAAATGTCGAGATGTTTTCTGTGTCAAACAACTGAATTAAAAGATTTCCTCCGTCCAAAGAATACATTTAAGTTAAAAGCCATTAAGCACGAAGTAAGCGGCGCAACAAACAAACGAAAACTACGTTCGTTATAATGACTAAACAGGAATTTTAACTAAAATGTAATTAATTGGCATCGTTGTTATGCAAATTACTTTGTGTATGAGAAAAACGTTCCAAAGTAAAGAGAATAACGTTGAGAAAAAATATGAACGTTCATAAATAGTAATCTAATTAGATAGTACAAAGTGCGCAAGTTAATGACAGATTTATATTAATTAGGTGTAACGAGTGACCGGAGCAGCAACGTGAAATTTTAATACATCTGGCAGCTTGGTGGAGCTTTACAAAATGAGGCGACAAAAACTCCCGTCTACCTTGCTTCTCGTCACTTTTTATCCCATTCCCGTTTAGTCGAGAGTGGATAAGCGAATGGATTCGGGACCATCCAATCCCATTATTAAATTGCTGGAATATTTTCCTTAGTTCGAGACTCGACCAAATTGAAGAGGAATTAAAATATGTTCAATAAAAGGAAGCCAACCTTTTACATTTTATTACAGCGTACTTTATAGGTTACAAATACAATTGTTTTACTCTCTAATGTAAGTAATAAACAATGTGAATTTATTAAATAACTATTATGCAAAAATTATTAAAACTATATTTTAGATTGAATCTTAGCGTTTTAATATCATTAAATCATTGTTATTCGGGATCAAATCCATAAACTTAGCCACTAGACGCATATTATAGTATCCAATACGCCAGAAACTATCGTACATAAAACATATAACAAGCATGGCCGTTAAACTTTCATCAGCAGTAATTGCGTTGCAAGAGTACGTGTGGATGTATTACCACTGAATATGAACATACAGAAGCTTTACTTTATGCAACGCGTGATAAAATATTGACGCTCACACAGTACGTGCGAAACGAAATGCATGCGGCTCGAAGGACCAAATTTATGGAGATCAGGCGCATGAAGTAAATATGTATAGGTCTAACTAAAGGCGCATTGAACTCAATAAACAATGAGTTTACAGAGTATGAACTGCATCTGCTATATTCTACTCAAAATGAACTTTACGTAAACTTCCTTGCATGCAATTGTTAAATTTTAAAGCCTGCCTACGTGACAATGTTCAAGTGTCTACTGCATATACAAGCCGAAGGATAAAACGATAACATTACTTATTGATAAAGTTTCACCTTCAAGGTGCTATCGAACTAGAATCGTAAAAACTGCAATCTTTAGATTGTAATAATGCATTTAAAAAAATGCATTATGAATAGATATAAATGGTCCTTCTGTCCCTTATTAATTCCATGATATAACGGAGACGGCTCCGACAAAGCTCGGTTCTCCACCGTACTCCGGAAGTGTTCTCTCATCCACTGCCCTATTTATAAAGCCAAGCTATACGTTAGTTAGCGTTTGTCGGCAAGGGAAATTTAGTTCGCGGCAAATACACGTCATTTTCTCTATATCATTAGGCAACTTTTACTACCAAAAACGACAGAAAGCTCAACGATAAAAAAGAAGAAAATATCTCAGTGCGAAGCACCGCTCAGTTCCAGACGGATATTCTGAAAATTCTACAAACATGGAAGTATGTACCGCATTAAAAGAGACGTTTATGACTGGAAATGTCTATCACAGGGTATTAAGATATTATGTTTAAATTCAAATGTTATTGGAATCTGTGAAAACTTCGGGAAGCGCCCTATATTGATTTCGGCGAATGAAGCCACAAAACGAGTGTCATACGCTGTTGATTTATTTGTGTTGCATTCTGAATATTCCTTTAATTAGCGCCTTAATTAAGATCATGTGCCGAATCAAAACCGGGATGAGTGAAATGGAAATGTGAGCGGAAAAAAAGAATAAATGTGGCAGTTTTTTTACTTTTTACACAAAGGAACCCTTGGAATGATATCCAATTATAAATATTTAAAGTGTGTAAACGCAGTCGCTGGGGTTCTGTAATTCAATTCATCGGTGTTGAGTTTCTTATTGACGTATCCATTAGGTATTATTCGAGTTCTAGGGTGACTCGCATCGGAGAGCGAGCACGGAATGTTTTCACAAGCTCCACTGGAGTTGGCCACGATATTTCAAGAGGAATTTCGAAAGATTAGATTGGAGTAATGAGAGTTTCTGTAAAGTTTTTTCGTTAAAATAAATCTGGTCTGGTAGTTCGAGATATACGATTACCTATACGTTTCTATTTTAGGGTATATTTAATTTCGTAAATTTAGGACGAACCAAACACGTTCCTGAATGTAGTAATTTAACGTTGAGACTTTAATTGCTTTCATGCTCAGAAGGAATCAATAAAATATTACTATAGAAAAAATACATAGGTAGCATATTTACTCTATCCGGCAGAGAAAGTATTTGAAGCTTGAACAATGTATGTTGTCGACATTTCCTGAGTCAATCATCAAACTATTTCGAATTACAATTCACGTCTCGAATATCCGTTTCCGTTCAATTTGGCGATACACAGCAAACATGTCTAAACATAACTTATAGCCTTAATACAAGGAAGTGGAATTGCGAATGTGGCCATATGTTATACAGTTATTACACTCACAAAATCATTCTACATTTTACTTAAACATAAGCAAAGCTACTAAAATAATGAAGACAAAGGTTTTGAAAACAAAAGAAAATCTACTAATGTTCGAAGATAATTTGGAAACATGGCTACTTTAAACATGCCAAAGGTTCAACAGAGGTTAAACGCTACGAAGCATCGTGAAAATACAACACACGCATGGCTAGGGGATACAACTAATGGCATACCAGAAACCATACGAGAAAACACAAAAGAAACTATATGTTACTTAAAGATTCTATAGAAAGCTCAATCGTTGTTCAAGGAAAAACGAAAGTGATTACAGATGTCAACGAAGCGAATGGTCCCAAGAATGTCAATTGAAGTTTTTATTCAAAATTCTTTTGAAGCATTGCGGAAAAGCTTTGGAGAACTCGTGAGATTGTTTCAATGTATCACCATAATGCCGTAATTTGAGGCAATGCTAAACTTTTTGGACAAACATAAAGCTTAAGCACACAAAATCTTTGAGAAAGGTTATTCTTGCAACAGCGTTTCTATTGGTTTATTCAGTTAGGCTGATGTAATTCAATCTATTGGCTTAGCCCTTTGAGTAGCAGGCAGTTTCAAAACCAGCTTGTGTCCCTAACGGTGACGGCCGTGCATGTTGCACCTTTGATCTCAGATGTGTATATTGAGTGTATATTATTTTAAAGTTCGGGGAACTTTGCCTACCTACCTTAGCAGATTGGATTAGTGGGTGTTGGCTGTTAGTCTGTATTTGTTAGTTAGATTATTTTGGATCTCGTCTTTGAGGACTGATCTCGTACCTATACTTTCATATTTTCTTGAAACAATAATTTAAAGGCAATTGAAGTTAACTTCGATTTCAATACCGACAGTTTCATAATCCATTGCGGTGAGACTGCGGTTTAACAACTACTTCCAGACCTGAATCTAATTTAGAAGCTAAAAAACATTTCCATCGTCGAATCCAATAATGATTATGCCCATTAGCTTCCCCTGGCTGTAGGTGTAAATAAATAATGGTGCCAAAGCTAAACCATAACCCTTCCCTGCTCAAGCAATATAACCGATATGAAACCGGTAACCGGTTCTGTAATCCGAACGCGCGGCTGCCAACTTATTGAAGGAGGGTTCGTGTTTGAGGAAGTGCCGTATCCAGTCAGATGAGATATTTCGCTGAGACAGGCAGCGGACCCGTATTATGACAGCCGAGCGAGAAATAAGGCGTGTAAGGTTTTGCACTTTTGCATTAGTATTAAGACGATTTTAATATAGATTTATGCATATGCAATTCAGCATGGGTTAGGTCATGATGGGCTCTCAAATTACTCCTTTTTAGTTTAGCAATCAGTTTCAGTCTTGGATTTAATTGTATGTTTACAGATACCCCGTGTGGTAGATAATTAGCCCATTCCCTCTTAAAGACTGTGTCCTAGCAGTGGAAACAATACAGGCTGACTATGCATACGGATACATTAACAAACAGCTAGAAGAGAGCAATAGGGGATGATGACAAAAGTTGTGGCCTGCAAAACCTGCAATTTAGAGCCTTCCGAATGACTTACCACGATTTACTCTACCAATAAAGCTTCAACTCTTTCGACAGTCGTCGTGCAATCACACTTGTTGTAACTCCGAGGGCAACCCTTTTGCTAGTATAACCGGTCATGTAACTAGAGGCCGGTGGCTAGTCCGGTACATTCGAGGAAGCGGCCGCGTTCCCACGGGGCTCGCGCGCATGCGCCCGACCACCGCAGACTGGGCTCGGACAACGTACCTGCAAACAAAAACCTACATGTTAGTTTATATTACTTTTACAACGTACCTATATTGTTTATGTATGCGATTGATTTCCATATGGTGTAAAGGGCGGACTCCCGGTCAAAGTAAATTGCAGCAAAAAGTGTATTAGCATTTAGCAAACATGTTTGCAAAAGTTATCTGATCTGATAGGTGGTGGTTTGGATTTATCCTTAACGTCATTGAACCGAAAGACTTTCACGGCCGTCTTCAAAAAGGCCGTCCGCAAGTATCACCACTAGTCCACTACTATCAGTTTCTGCTGGGGATATATCTAACCAACTCTAGGCAGCTCCTGCATAAGTGTTTACAGATCAGACACTTACTCGTAAAATATCTCTGTGTATGTGAGAGAAAATAAGTGTTGCAACAAAACAAACCACATGACATGGTTTCCACAGGGTATTGAAATAATCAGTTCCGATACGAGACAGGTTCCTCTAATGTGTCTACGTCGACTTCCTACCCCGCATATCTGTCAGCATTAGGTGCACATCAAAGGCACCGTTAAAGTCGGGCTATTGAGCCCGCGAATCGTGTTCGGTACTTTGCTTTGCATATGCGTGGGAGCATGAATGGTTTTGAAATTTATCTTACGAGCGTTTTTGTGTTGCGTTATTTAAATAATTCAGACCTACATTAATCATGGATCGAGGTATGGGTTTTACTTTTATCAATCTGCCAGCAAAGCTGCTATGCGCTAGTAACAATAAGACTAAGGCACGTACCAAAATGTCATGGCATGGTGTGGAAAAAGTCACCCCAAGGCGATAGAATAAAATAAAGATAATATTAATGTTACTTTGCATATATCAAAAATATTTTAGTTCATAATTCAAGCCGACAAACATTACTCATGTTTCGAAATATGTTAATGTATTTACACAAAGTCATTGTCAAGAACGCATGGGCACATTGCCATATGTTGTTGTTATTATTCTTTCAACTGAGCTTGTTTCTTCATAACTTCATTATTTGCCCCTAATATCAAATCATGCACATAATTAGGTATGAAACTTCAGGGTTTCCCAGTTTCCATACGTTTCTTTCGATGTTTCTTGGCATACGAGAACTTTTAAGGCGCTTATACGAGCTAAATTAGCAACTCTATTTGTGGTGGTTCAAACTTCGTTTGAAATGCTGTTAGAATAAAGTTCTAATCAGCTTGCACTACAAAGTGGTTGTTACGTCAGCCACTGCAGGCCAAATAGCGCGAAATGAGTGGTTTCGATCGATTTACAAAAAAACTATTGATTGGATTAAAAAACTAAAACAGTATCATGCTAATATATTGCTTGTAGAATTATTTGCCAAAAAATCTGAATGATCGCATGCTTAATAGTATGTTTTTTATTGTTTGAAAGATATTTTTAGAGGTAAGTTCGTGTTTTCTTTTTATCGAGCTAAATTGACTATGTTTTCAAAACAGTATCATGCTAGCATATATCCTGAAGAATATCATATATTTTCTTTTTTTTTTTGGTCTTGTTTATAGCAGTGAATCATATACTTTTTAACCGACTTCCAAAAAGGAGGAGGTTCTCTATTCGACTGTACGTATTTTTTTTTTTTTTTTTTTATGTATGTTACCCGATTACTCGAAGACGCCTAAACCGATTTGAAAAATTCTTTTTTTGTTTGAAAGGGTATACTTCCAAGTTGGTCCCATAGTCGCCAAGTCGGGATCTGATGATGGAATCTTGGCGAAATCGAGGGAACTCTTCAAATTTTATAGGATAACGTACAGCAATTTTTATATTTTCTACAACAAGTGAAGCATTTGCGTTTGATAAGAACCATTCTACCATCAGATCTGATGATGAAGCCAAGAGTCACGGAACTCCATAATGAGACAATGTATCCTAGTCGTGTTTGGGCTTGTTGTAATTGTATCGGTATGCACTAGGGAATCGAGAACCGGTCCTTGTTGGAAGACCCGGGATTTTCGGGACACGACCTTCAGGAACCGGGAAATCCCGTGATTTTCGGGATTTTTTAAATACTTTTATGAGTTTTATATAAATGCCTAAAAGGATCATTTATATAAAAGAGTTGGATAAATTTAAAGTATTTATTCTAATAAAAATCACACATCCAGCTTAAAACTTCGCAATTTTAACACAATTAAACTTTTCAAGAAATCAACAAAACTTTTACAAACATTAACAAAATATGAAAACAATATAATAAGTAATATCCTAATAATATCTACTTTAAAAAATCAAAACCCGTTGAAATACTTTTCATAATCAGTCTTAATTGTTACATAATAATCAGTCCTTTATAGATTCAAATCAGTCTTTCCTTAAAATACAAATTATTAATTTTTCTTTTATTAAATAAAACCTTAAGTTTAACTTAATTCATTAAATAAACTTAGGTACCAACTAGATAATCACGGTTCATTTTACTACATACAAGTCATGCGGTAACAAGATTTCTTTTAACATCTGTTTTATTACATGCGGAAAATTAGCTTTTCAACATAAATCAAGTTTCATCTATTAATATACCATTTTGTTCACAACTTCACATGCAATAAAAATTACAAACTGTAATGCAACAATAAAGTTTCGTTACAAATAAAACTGTACAAGACTTACATTTATGAATAGTTCAAAAAACTAAGAGGTCTTCAACTGAATTATTTCTTTGCATTTTTAAGATCCTTTTGTTCCTTGTAATAAGTCCTAAGAAATATGAGAGCGTCTAAACTTATGTCACTCAGTCGTGACCTAATTTAGTTACATAGTAGTCCAGCTGAAGAAAAAATCCTCTCGGGTTCGACATTGGTAGGTGGAATTGATAAAAGATGGTCATATACTTGTGACAAATACCGCTCACGATTGCCTCCGTTCTCGAAAATTACCATTTCCAATTGCACAGTAGTGTTGCCATTAAGATCGTCTTCGTTTGCAAACACACGTTTCTGATTTGTAGCCTTTTGTAACTCGGCATCTAACTTTTCTTTATTTGATGACAACCCAGTTATACTTATATTGCACTTCAGAATGGTCTTCCTGTTTAGTGTGAATCAACGATGAACCTTGAGCATCAACTGTCGTACTTCGTCCTTATTCTTATCCTTCGTCGTAATTGCTTAGTAAAATAATTTCACTTGTGTAAACGTAAAATTAATATAGTATATTGTTATCCAAGGGGTGTAAATTACTTATTTAGTCCCGATACGGGGTTTGGCGCCCGTAACGTAGTGAGGCTAGTAATTTGGGGGACAAAATAAGTCTTTTACCCGAGATCAACAATGTTCTTCTCATTATAAATACGAGGAAAGTAAAAAATAAGAACACAAATAGCAAAAGAAAAAAATGAGCGTTGATTGGATTGTCGCTTTTTATTTTGTTATAATGATGTTAATTAGAGAAATAGTTGAAACTAAATTATATTAGAGTCATAATATACATTCGTAATACTCAAGTTTTTGTTATTTTAATTTTAAACCTACTTTCAGAGTATGAGTAATGAAAAATTTATTTTGATTCCCGTAAATCCCGAAAATCCCGGTTCTCAATTTCATTTCCCGGGTCTCTCAGTAACCGTAAAGAACCGGGAAATCCCGGGATTTTCGGGACCGGGATTTCCCGGTTCTAAACCCTAGTATGCACTTTCCATGTGAACCACTAAAAAGTGAAAAATAAAAACTTTTTTGCAAAAAATAAAACCGACTTCAAAAAGAAAAAGTGAAAAATAACTTTAGCTTCTGAAGTCGGTGACAAAAAAATTAAATCAATCATACAAACGTCACCGACTTCAGAAGCTAAAGTTATTTTTCACTTTTTCTTTTTGAAGTCGGTTTTATTTTTTGCAAAAAAGTTTTTAGTAATTATAAAACTAGCGTTTAGCTCGTGTAATCGCCTTAACATCGTCACTAAAGGAATTAGACAAGTTCCTCATTGTTATTCGATCCTGCAGGGAGTACCATTTAAAGCCCTGCAAGAAACATTTTCTTCATCGCATCGTATGAATAGGGCCTTGATAAAAACCATCTAAAGCTCAAGATTCTTTATCCTTTCCCTATTTCTGAACCAGACTACGAGTAAGCTGGATTTAATAAAAACATGCTTCATCCAGGACAGTTGAATCTTTTATTTGGGACTCGTCGAGTTTCATGGCTTCGGGGCACTTTACGGTGTTGCTGGCGTTCAGGAGTTGCATTGCTTGGGAATACTGTCTTCTTCTTCTTTTTTTACCTATGGTGCGGTTTATCAAATTTCTTGGGCCTGGTAGGTGGCCACGTTAATCGTTGAGTCTGTATCGTAAAGTCCTCTAATGTGCAGTGTACCAATAATAAAATATCCTTTTTGTTCCTTGCTCCGCGCACTTAGAGGCCACGTGCTGGCGCGCGGCGCGCAGGAAGCAAGCGCGTAGGCGGACGTTTAATACGGGCGAGGAAGCGCCGTGTCCGGTGCCGCACGACGTGTATCGGGGTTTGTCGCCTCTATACCTATATGCTCGTGTCTCGGAGATTTTGGTACATGGGTGTGGCATTACCGCTATGGTAAGTATGGTACCGATAAGAGCTGGGTTTTCCTAAAAACTGCTGCACTGTACACATGTAGATGAATCATTTAGTTTGCTCACGTGTGGCACTTAGCTTGAGGGGCATTGAACTTAAGGAAAGACGAATGTCTTTTCTTTTCTGAAACCCGGTAAATGCGACAGAAATGTTAACTGCAGTTCCCTATGTTTCTAGATAGCTCTGATAAAACGAACCAGATCGACGATTATTGAATCAGATAGAACACATTGAAACTGTTCTATACAAACCACTGAAATGTTGACCTCAAAGCGTCACAAATAGTCACAATGATCAAATTCCGAGCTAACTAACTGCAGCACAGTCCCGACGGCTCCCACTCCCATAGCAACGCGCTATTCAAGTTTATTCCCATTTCCGCGAACAGTATAAAAGCGAAATTCATGCAACCACGTGTTCTAGCTCATCTGTTATTGTTGTGCATACCGCGAATTACTCTGAAAGGCCCTCATTGTACTACCTTTGTTGGATTGTAAACATCGATGCCTTGTTGGCGAGATTGTTGGTGTTGCTACCGCACGTAATTAAAACCAGTCAAAACATTGCGGTACGTGGGAGTGATGTAATAAAATCGTAAGTGTTACGTTTGTATCGGTAATATTGTTTTTCTATTTACGGATACGCGTCATTGGACGGCTGCGTAGTGTCTGTTACTACCTGGAAACTGGAGCTCAGATTTTTGCTGGACGATTCGCATTAAGTGTTTCGTTCATATGTAAATGTTTGAAGTAGTATCCTCTACTAAAAAGCTTACTCATCCGTTCACTTATTAAATTTTTTATAAACTGTCTGTTTTGGACGGTGATAAAATGGTCGGTCGATCGGTTCCTTGTACAGCAGCTTGAACGTAATTGTTTCAAGGGTTCTGTGCCCTAAGGCTTCGAATGAAATCTAATTATTGGGGCAACTCTGGTCGCTCGTCGGCTAGGGCTCCAAATTAGTTAAACAGAATGAGATTTTTCACTTTTTGTGTAACCAGACATCCATATTGAACTCCTTATAACTTTTAATTTTTCATTATAGACACTTTCTTTCCATCGCATGATATTTTTATTTCAAAACTTTCAGTATTAAGTACTTGTTTGTACAACAGTGGAAAAGAAAAGTTCTGCTTTAGTTTTCATATTTTTGTGGATAGAAGGGAGAAGGGGAAGAAGACCCAAACAACATCCAACGCAAAGCGGTTGGTTTTGACAGGTAATATTATTCTGGCGTAGTCACCAGCTGAGAATGCTTTCGCTATAATTGTTTGCAGTTATTCTCCAGAATAGCCTTCAATGGCTTCTCAGTTCCTTTCAATCATCATACTACCTGCTAGAGAGTATAAAACGTTATTGCCTTTCAAACAACCATTTTTCTACCTTCCCGTACAAGCTCTACAACTGCATATACTTATCACAAACCATTTCTAGCGAGCCAACATCAAAACTCAACCAAACCATATCTAAACAAACCAAAAGGCGAAGGGATCAGTAATAAAAAGGCTAGTAATAAAATAAACATGAGAGGCAGCGGCGGCGTTGCCGCTCTGCGCCTGCGCCTGCGCCGATCACAATGGTACGAACTCGAGTCTCGACTCTCGACCCACCAGCTGTTTGTACCTGCACTGTTTACTGACGGCATGCGGCACCACCCTTGTGTTGAATAAGCAGTAATGTAAGAAGATTTTCCGTCTTAATTTTCTGGTCCTTGGGGACTTGGGGTAAACTGGTCTTTTTGATTTTTGACACACATTCAGATCTCCTTAGTGACAGTTTTAGGAAACGATTGGAAGTCTTAATCCAATTACTGCTAGATCTATCGTGGTTTCACATAAATCTTCCTCTGTTTTACATGAAAAACAAATAACTAGCTAGCAGCGTTCGTTATTGAACGTAAGCCTACATGAATTCGACTGAACGCGAGCCTACACCATTCAGTAATAAACAGTGTCATTATCATCCGATAACATTCAATAACTCAGCCGCAATTATCCTTAATTATCTTAATGGTTAGTTCGTTAATGTCCAGTGTTTTTCGCCAGCCAAATTGTTGCTGCTTACTTATTGCAATAAAAGCAGCGACAAAATGTCCACAAAAAGCCATGTGCATTAGGCTAATTGTAATTAAGAACATTTTGTTCGACCAGGCTTCGGTAGATTAATTATACTAATACGGTATGGGGACAGTAAAACAGCATTTAGTAGTAGTAGCTAACTATACAATAAATACACCATTTGCAATATATGTGGTTGTTACTGTAATGGTAGGAGGGGAACTGCGGACGGAAGGACCACTGACCTCTGTAGTATGTGAGACCGTTGGTCCGGAAGAATAGATCAAGATACTAGATAGTAACATAACCATAATCAGACCTAATAGGTTAATATGATATAACATTTTTGATACCGTAATAAATGTATTCAAAAGTTTTAATTTAATTTGAGTTACACCGTGAGAAATTTTCTCAGGTCCAAAGCCCACACGCAGTTCAAAATATAAAACGATTATGTTTACAACGTGTACCGTCATATGTGGCAATTTATCCGATGATCTGTAAATGACAAATGGCTCTGTCGATAAAGCCTGATATGGTCTACCAGATAGCTATGATAAGTTACTGATGTTGTGAGGATGGAAGTGACACATGAGATAACAAACTTATAAGAGAAGTCATACGTATGGAAGAAGAAGACGTACTGCGTCGACTCCAAATAAATTGGGATAACGGCAGGGAAAATAGGAATGACTAGTGTAGTATAGTTCAGGTTCCGTTAACTGAATGTTTGGAAACTGTGTTTGTAAGTACGAGCCTGTTTGTTTCAAGGATATGTACAAACTATGTCATAACCTCGTAGGCAATGCAACACATATGTCATTAATGCGTCTATAAATGACACGTGTTATAATCTCCGTGGAGTTGAAGTACTGGAACACATATGCTGTGCCAAGGACCTTTTTCTCAACGACAAAGAGTAATCGATCCGCGTGAAATTGATCCACTGGATCCACGAGAGCGCTCGCGAAGCACGCACTGCGCATATACACAGGGCTACCATTCGTCAGGATTGCTGTGACAGCCATATCATGTTAGTGTCAGGTTTTAGCTTCGTTTGTTAAAAAGGTAAGCTTTGAACTAATTTGTAGCATGTTTTTTAAGGTGAGAATGTCTGAAATAAAAACTTGTTTGAGTGCAAGTACATGTGAATACATTTTTATTGATGCTTCGATAATGCCAACCTATGAATAGCTACGAACACCTCGACCACAAACGACACAATAACCTATTTCCAAATCGAGTTTGGTGTTGTAAGAGAAAGCGTCATACAGTGACTGGTAACCCTGCCACAGCCGGCACATGCATCGAACCCCTCGCTCCTACTAGGGGACACTTAATCCCCTGTCTATTTCAAACACGTTTCACCTCATTCGTTTCGCGCACAAAAAACTCTCTTATTAGATTTACTAAGTCCCTCGATCGATTGTTATTCGTGATTTGACAGGTTTTTTTTCTATAAGCGAGAATGAAGTTGCTTGTTAGAAGCTTTGTTGAAGCATTTTTTTGTTTTTTCCAAGAACAGGTCTATAAAAATAAATAGAGCTGATAAGCCGAATTCTAAAGAAGCCATTACGAAATTTATAGGAACAATAGGTGTTTAAAACAGTAATTTAATTAAAATATAATATGTGCTTTTTTCTGACGAAATTGGACAAGGTTTGGGTATTTTTTCATCGTTAGGTTAGTTAGGCCCATTAAAACTTGGATCACAGATTTTTTTATGTTCTTGTCGTGGGTTGTCGAACAACATTCCTTTAGTAAATTAGCCGCAATGTTATTAAATTAATATTTGTAGCTATACTTAGATGTTATAGCTAATGATATAGTCTATACAGGTTTTGAAGCGACGCGACGCAATGTCTGTGTTTTTACTCTGAATAAAAGGAAGCCTCAGCTGCTAACATTCGCGCGACAGTCGTGAGAATCAATTAAGGGAAGTGGCCTCTATGGTACTCGCAGTCTCTCTCTAGACTACAATTCCGCAGACTCCAAGTTTAGATCACACAAGTTTTAGTAGCATCTGCAATACTTGCATGTTTGTTAGTCTCGGAATTTTGTCTCCGAAATACATAGTGAAATAGAGTTTTTATTTTATCTTAGACACCGTTATCGGCGAGGAAAGGCTGAGCATCTCGCAGTGATAAATGAAAATAGCTGGCGAGGGGGGGCGGACTCCCGCAGTGCGTGCACACATGGCCTTATCGACCAGACGATGTGGACGAAGGGAAAAGAGGTAGCGGTATAGGGTTGGCGATGAAAATCATGATGAATTGCCAGTTATTTCTTAAAGTACCTGTTGAAATTCTTTGTTTTAGATTCATGTCATTATGTTTCTTTAATTATTTCACGTATGTTATAGTCAATTGTCTTCGTCTAAAATGGAGTAGGCGAAACAGAGACAGGACTGGAGAAAAATGGGGATACCTTTGCCCAGCAGTGGGGTAGTATAGGTTAACAAAAAATAATCTTTCATGATTAAAACACACTGCTGCCAAAATTAGCATCTTGTAAAGTAAGATTAAACTGCACGAATGGCCCATTTTTTTGGGCCATTGGAACTAATCTTTACATCCATAACTCCCATTGTTACCCGCTTCCCGCTCACACATCGGCCAACCGGGCGGCGCCGTCCACACGCGCTCTCCTCCGCTTACAATAATAAGCGGGCACGCACGAGGCACGCGTCGCGTGAGACCGACGACTGCCGAAATAATTGTCCATTAACATCGCATACTTGTGGGGGACCGACTTACAAACACCAGATTAAAGATACGTATGTATCAATTACAGTAAAAGCTACGTGCTCCTTGGATCTGAGATGATGTGGAGGAATAAAATTAGAATGAGAAATATTGTCATGATGAGGAGCTAGATATGCGATAGTATGTGTGCTCTATGGAAAAAAGCTCCTAGATTTTTAGTAGTTTTCAACTAAGTATTCTAATGATAACGATGGAACACGATTAGTACAATCAGCCAATAAAACCCCCTGGGACACTGGCCTCCACCACGCGGACCCAGATTGAGTTAGTATTTCAAGCGGCAAAGATGAATTTCCAATATAATTATTTGGTTCAAAATTAAACCATGCGAAACACAGTACATCGTCTAACGGTCTCTGAAAAACTTCTAACATAATGATTAATCAGAATGTTTATCGTTGATGATGTTTTTAGCTAAAGTTTCGGTTTCGGATGCTCAGACGAAACAGTTTGAGTCATTTATCAATCATTTGTTGCAGTTAGGTTATCTGCTAAGAAAAGAACCAACTGGTGACCTAATATCCTTCCAATATATTGCCGACTGCAACCCATTTCAATGTGCCATTTTGAAAGATTCATAATAATCATAGTTTGACAAAAGTTGCGTTTAGTTGAGACTTTTTCTGGTCCTTCGATCCAGATTGTTCCCTCTGGTACTTCAATGCGCGGTAAGACAAATGGTACGTAATGGATCTAACTAAATTGAAGCAAACTGCAGTTATATCCATGCATCCAACTACGATAAGTATTATAATTTCTGTCTGTGCCTATACCAGCATTCTCTAAAACCACTTAAATTGTCTGTTAGCTCCAGAAGATAAAAGCGTGTGTGATGCTCATCCATACGTTTACTCCGGAATGTTATCTGGGTTAATTCACAGTTGTGACGATTACGTCACGTCTAGGAAATGTTGGTCAAGATCGAGTTGGTTCGTGTCTCGCGCGATTTATACTGCCAACATTTGACGGGAACTTTTATAGAACACGCTATGGGGTCGTATGTTGTCTATAGCTGTATGGAATGAGAAGGACACATGTATTATATTCTGGTTCAAATTAATTTATTTCATATGAAGAGGATTCATAAAACAGTCAAATAAATGTTTAGATGATAAATCGCCTGTAGTCATCATGAATCGTTTCGGTAAAATGGTAAAGTGATAAACTTATCCAATCAAAAGCCATCGTAAAATTCAACACGACATCTATATGACGTTTACGTGAGAGTCATCACACTTGGCCCAGCAGGGATGAAGGCCGATACGAACGAGGGGACGCAGGGGAGAAGGGGACTGAACTCGTAAACCTAAAAATAGATGCGACGACACCACGCCTTCAATACACAACAAACAACTTACATATTCCGACCGTACTATCGAACTGTGACATGATCATGACACTAGGACGACGTAATAAGAATCAAATTGTTCTGTAACTTGATCACGATGAGGTTTTGTAAACGCAATTTTATGTTGGTATTGTCAACAGCGGACCAATAGCAGCATCTGTCAAAACAATACGCACCGGAAACAATAAACAGTCTGTTGTTTGACTAGTTAATTTTTAGGGGATTCTGTATTCAACAGAGCTTAATGAAAACATCGGCTATAAATGTTAATTACCGCGCTATAAGCAGACATATTGGAGTATCAATTTGTCGATGGACTGTATTAATGAAGCACCTGTAGGCAGTAGGTATATAAAAGGCGATAAAGTTTTTCTAGTTTTTTAAGAGTACAGATTGTATCATTAGTGCTCATTTTCATCCAATTATATCACAGATTGTAATCGATATTTTATGATGGTAGTAAAGTTGAATAATCTTAAAATTATTAAAAGTAATGTGCAGTTTGTAACTGCAAAGAATGATTAGTCCCAAACCAGAAGTAAAAAAAAATGTGTCAGTTTAAGTAATGAAGATATAGTAAGTTTTTAAATAACTCTCTAATTAAACCAGTTTGAAGTGCCACCGGCAGTCTTTATGAGCAACTTAATTAAATATTTTGGTTGTTAAAGGGCGCCGATATTAACTATTTATCATTTCCGAGACGTTGATTTTTATTGGATAATTACCATATTAAACCAACATTCGTGCCCGAATGTTGAAGAAAGCAGATAAAATGAATGGCTGGTTGATTTACACACAAGCGTTTCGCCGAATCGAATCATAAATGAAATATTTGAAACCTTTCATGGCGTTCTGACGATGAACAATACTGAAAGCTACGTGCAATAAAAATACTTCTGTTAATCAATGGAGCAAAAAACTTATTCCCTCCACCGAAGTTCGCGGAAAACGGCAACAAAATATTTTTGTGTCATTTCCACACCAGACGGAAAACAAACAAAACATTAAGTAATATTTGTAACAGAAATCTTGACCTTTCACTACGTTTTACTTTCAGGTTCTAATAACTTTGCGTTATGGGTGGTAAAAAGAAATAAAACCATACAAGTCATTTTGACATAACTTAGTCAATTTCTGCTAAGTTCGGTTGAAGTTGATCGTTACAAAACAGTTACAGGCTATCGAAGCGAGGCGAGGGGAGAAATTACCTAACACCGCGTCTCTCCAAGTGTTACTACGAGTTATAAAAAGTTGTAGGGAAGCTGTGCCATAATACCCCGAGGTCCCCCGAATCCGCTCCGAGGGGAAAACTTTCGTAACGTTGTTGCCGTCTGGGTTACGAGAATTAGGTAATAATTTATTTAACTTTTTCTTTTTATTTCTCTTTGCCGATTATAGTTCTGAAGTTTAACTTAAATGTGCTATTAATTTGTGGTTGTACACGTACAGTCAACTTAATCTTCTTTACTTGCTAAACATTCTAAAATGCAATGCTTTTTTTTTGTCTTTCACTACTTTTGACTTATAAAAATACTGCAGAAGAAGCACATGAAGCGTAGATTGACATCAAATGAATTTTAAAACCCAATAAAAACACTGCATTCGTATTTTCCGCTGGTTAGGCCCAGTCAACGTCCAGCGCAAAGTCAAGCAAAATGCAAATAAACTGCACAAAGCAGAAATGAATAAGGGAAATGAATCGTACAAAAATCAACAGACACACGTACAAAATGCGTCAAATACAAAGAGAAATAACAATAAAAGGGATCAATCATAAATCGCCACCGCGTTTATATGACACCGATGCGCGAGCGCGTTCTAAATCCGTGGCATGAGTGACAGGTCCCAATCAAACTTTAATCAAAGCGGCCGACAGCTCCAGTGTACAGCGTACAACGTCTGCGGACTGTGGAGTAGACAAACCCGGTCGGCAGGCCTAATTGAGCGGAATGGCCCCGTACATATTGCGCCGGCGATTAAGTCACGAACGTCAGCGTGTGACCCTTTGTTCACGTACACAGAAGGTCGATGAATGACAGGACATGTGCGGCTTTATTCGCAGTTTATAATGCATTTCCATATGCGGCTAATTGACTGTGACGCCTCTTTAAGTTGGATTTACATTTTTATTATCTTGAAGTTATTTTAAGATAGTGTCATCGAAAAAGGTTAAACCATTTCCTAAAACACGTTTTTCAAATCAGTTCTTTCGGTAACCATTACTTTTACGTTGGACAAAAAAAAAACAAGCTTTAATTAAATGAAAAGAAAAAATATCTACTTATCAACTTTGAACCCGTCGAAGTTTTGCGTTCTTACTATTAACTGCTGAGGAGTTTTCTCGTGAGGAGACAGCCCTTGTGCATGGCGGCTGGGTCATCTATCACAAAGTGTATTGTCGCCAGAACCAAAGGTGTGTTGCAAATTTCGACTCGATCGGTTGGGTGGAACTGGTTTGAAATTCAGTTGCAATATTTGACCAATACTAAGAAACTAACAAGGCAAGTTAAATAAAAGCTTAGAAAAAAAATGTTGTCGATCGCTTCAGCTTATCAGTTCAACCTGTCATAAGTGTCATGATATGAGTAGAAGGGTAAAATGAGGAAAGAGAAAGGGACGGACAACACGGTACGATATCACGCGTCCACGGAATGCGGGGAATGTTAAGTTTAGAACCCGTCAAAGGGTTTTGAGTGGCTTTTAAAATTAAAACGACAAACATTGAGGTTCACGTGATAATTGATTCGTTCAGTTTTGTTGCTCATGAATATGCAAGTTGAGGTGAGCTGTTTTAAATCAAAGTTTTTATTCGACTTCCAAGTTTTATGTAGAGAGGATTACTCTATGATTGTATCGTTTCTGTGGCAGAAGCAGAGGTTTGTGTGGAAATTTGAGTGTGTTTTGTGAGAAAAAAAAATACGATAGATACAGACGCAATTAAAAATAATAAGACAGATGTCTAGACGACACAATGATAATGATAACATGAAGACGTTCAAAGTAAAACAGAGGTATAAACAATTAAATAACTTCAGAAAAGGATAGGATCGATAGAAATCACACACAAGGCAAGGGCGATAAAAACAGTAATTATTGTTCTTTAGTTGTCTGTAGTCTGGAAAAATAAATCGGGTTGTTTATGATCTTAAAACCATTAAACTCATCATGAGAAAGCATAGGTCTTGTTGAGCCATTTTCTACCTACTTATGAATCTGTAGGCTATAATAAGTGGAGATATCAGATCCAGAGTAAACGGTGTAAATACCCTTAAAAAAGCCGAAAGCCAGTGGTTCTCCTTTCCAGACCATACCTGGGAACCTTCTAGTTACGGAGATATTGGAGGTCAAAGTCCCAACTTTTTCATAAGTTTTTTTTTTTAATACTAGTTTTTAAGGTTGTAGGCTAGCTTTTGATCCGTTTACTAGTCAACGTTTCAGCACAATGTTTTGATTTTCCGTAAAACGTGATTTTGCAGCGAAAAAAAGTCGTATCCGAGCAATATTTTGAAGAGTCTGTTTACACCCTGTATATGAGTCAGCTGATGTAATAATTAATCTAAAGCAGTAATTGCAATATTTTACAGAACGTTATTATAATTTACACGTAGTGTGTTCCTAATCTGTTAAATGCTTTCCAAAGATTATTTTTACATGTATTTTTAGGTCGATAACCACATATCCTTCAACTTGACCGATAACAATAATGATATCACATTCTACTATAAACAACATTGTAGAGTAATAAAAATAATTAAGGGGCCGGCGGAGCATGCGTATTTCATACAAACGTAATACCAAAATTTAAAATTTCTATAGAAAACTCATTTTTCTTATAACTCTTGTTAAAATCAGTGTCCAATCAAAATATATATTTGGGAACCTAGATATTCTGTAATTCAATCGAAATAAATACACACTACCTTAGGAATATGTTTAATTTAAAAATTATTTTGGTATTACGTTTGTATGAAATACGCATGC
The DNA here is from genome assembly GCA_950022955.1 of Xestia ashworthii. Lineage (NCBI taxonomy): Eukaryota > Metazoa > Arthropoda > Insecta > Lepidoptera > Noctuidae > Xestia > Xestia ashworthii. The sequence continues at coordinate 21,223,836 of OX465555.1, forward strand.
TCCGCAGGCGTCTTAATACTAGTTTCGTCCGCGTGAAGTTATAAAAGTTGTTTTTTAATCACTGTTTGTGTGAAAAATTTCATCCAAATCCGTTCAGTAGTTTTTGCGTGAAAGAGTAACAAACATACATCAATTCTCAGAAACTTTCGCATTTATAATATTAGTAGGATTGTAACCCAGTGAGCGAAGACATAAACCAATAGAACCTTGGGACGCGGTACACATCTATGTGTGGAATGTATGTACCTACATACACTATGACTATAGTATACCTATCTATAGGACTGATAGAGCCTTGAAGATTGATTGAAGATAAATGACCCTGTCGGCCATAAATAAAAATATTGCTTCGTCACACACTCAAGGAAATTAGGGATACATTTACTCATAGTAAAAGTTGATATGAAGCATATGAATGTCTTGTTGGTCTAGTGGTCGCAAGCGTGACTGCTGGGTATGAGGTACTGGGTGCGATTCTCGGGTCGGGGAAAGTGTTATTGGGTTTATCCGTCAGGAATTTCTCAGTAGCACCCACGGAGTCTGGATTTGTGCCCAGTTGATGGCAACACATGGGACTTAAACATAACTGTCGAAATGTGGACGTTCTATTAGGTCATACACATAGATACTGTTTTTAATATTTCTATGATCATACACCTCTGCCTAACCATTCAGGGATTACAGGTGTAATGTTATGTTATGAAGCATATTGTACCCAATACCCTTGACTGATATGCCACAGCAACGTCATCATCATCTGCTTAGCCTTTTCCCAACTATGATGGGGTCGGCTTCCAGTCTAACCAGATACAGCTGAATACCAGTATTTGTAACGTAATGATGTAATATTACAGGTACTGTCACAGCGCCTACTAATTAACGTCAGAAGACACTCCAGTTCAACAAGTTAATACTACTACAATCAATTCTCATATCAGCAAGATAAAATTGTCGGAAATATTGGCTGACACGCACGGGTACCTAGTTCGTTTTCAAATAAATTGCTTCATAAATCATCCCTAAATTAGATTTTAATTGCTCATCCAAACAAATATTTCGTAAATAAAGTTCTATGCAGAAAAGTGGGCGGGCTTGCAATAACATTAAACGGACTATTTTTTATCAAAGCGTAGTTCAGACTAATGGTCCAAATTACAAATTATGCAGTTAAACGCGGTGCACACTATGGCGTATCGTGTGGCGAACTACACAGAACAGGGAACTGCAGAGCTTTCTCCGAAAACTCATTACCTCGCACGCGTCACGTAGGGAGCATAACCGGTTTTATTAGGTTTCACTGACGCTCCCTATGTTGGCCCGCGGTGCGTCTGCCTTTATTCTACGCCCACTGACTTCCAAACCAGATGTTGACAAATTTTTGAGACTAATAAAGTATATTTTGGGGGTTTAATAAAATTATCTGCCCTTTATGTGTTGTGTTTATGAAGACCCTCAATCCGGGGAGATAAAAGTTTAAAAGACAAAATATCAACAATTTCCTAGAAACTCGTTCAATCCTAAGTGGTACGGCCATCTGTTTCTAGATCTACGCGGTTGGCTTAAAAACTACTGAAAGGAATTAAACGGTACATTCACTTTTACAATTCTATAGACCTCGGGACCCCCAAGATACGAGCATATCGTTCCGACGTATCTAGTAGAATGGGCACCGAATACTTCAAGCCCTATCTTGAAACCGACGGTTAATGAGAGGTGAAGTCTTAACTAAAGGGTACTGGTACTAATAAATATTGATGTAGTAAAATGTCGTAGTTAATTGAAAAATGTAAGTGGGTTGTAAAAGGAAGTGGTCGTATCCGAAACGGGTTTGATTGATTATGATGGCAGAATCTTTCCTGAGGGATTGTGAGGTTTATTTCCTCTCCCTACTGCAACGAAATGGGGTCTCGTTTCGGAGAAGCGAAAGTGCTAAAACCGTGATTTAGTTATTAGGTATTTGTCACTTAGGCATTCGGGCAGCTGTGCCAATGCGGAAGATAAGGATGCCAACGGCAATGCAAGGATTCACGGAACACATTTGGAATAAAATTCAGAGAATTTATAAAGTGTTAGACAGAAATAAGCCTATAACTATTCATAAATTCCAAACACTGAGCAAAAATAAGTATGCTATTAGGTAGTTAACCTAACCATTTTGGTGATGTTACGTTACTGCTAAGTTTCACCTCGCAATTAATTCCTACTTAACCAAAACCCGTTTACAACATACTGCAAGTAATACTATAAAGTTATATCACAGTTTCCCCTAACTAATCCTTTCAACACGATTGGCGCCAGGTATCGAGTAGTTTACGAAGATTCCATCAGGGTCGGTTGGTCCCAGTTAGTCCTGCATACCAACTTCCCAAGTACATATTAGTTCATAGTTCATTGTATCTAGTCGGCGAGGGAACTGTTATCGCAAGTTGCGTTTGTCGGCCCGTTGGGGCATCGATAAGTGTGAGTTTCGAATGGGATTAGCTTTAGGGTTTAATTGATGTGGATAGTTTAATTGCGGAATATGTTTGCGGGGGAGAAGTTGGGAAGTGGAGGGAGGGTGCGTTTGTGGGTTGCGAGGATTTTTTCAAATGGTGGAATGAGTTTTTTTTTTGTTAGGGTAGGTAGTGATGATTGAACAGATGTTTACCTCTTGTCAAGATTGAACATGGATAATTTATTCACCTATGCTTTGTGGTTTCATTTTTATTTTTTGAAATAATGCCCTAACCGTTAACGGTGATTTTTTGTTGCACTGAATAAAATAATGTTAGATTCCTACACTTATTTTTGTAAACACTGAAGTGAAGTGCTCGAAGGTAAGCTTAAAAAATTGGCCATAGATTCAAATAATAAGACAAAACCATAGACAGCGTCATCGCCATAAGTAGAACTAGTTAACTAATCTATTTTAAATCAGCTTAAATTGCCTACAACATTTACAAAATACCCAGCGTGCAGTATCTCTAATTGGTACAGCATATTGTAAAAGCAACACTAAACTAGGGCTGCACAAAGTTAACGCCGACAACTATTGCAAACTAACTTGTGCCACAAATAATATCTAAAATTAATTCTCACACCATTGCAGGGTCGACCGCATGTATTTGTGGCATGTTTTAGAAAGCAAAAGTACTAGGTTTGCATAGGAGCGAAGAGCGAAGGAGCTTAGCGGTGGCCGCGTAGGCTCGGTGCGTCGGGCAGACGGCGCGCGGGGTGGATCGATACCCGGGCCGCATTGTTGCCCCTGCTCAAAGCCCCCGCGCCCCCGCACACGCCCCTCGCCCCGCCCCTGGCTTGCACCCGAAATTCGCCCCATTTGATCCTGAGAGCGCGAATCAATCGCTTTTGTTGCAGTAACTTGATGCATCACTTCGAAGGGCGAAATTGCCGATGTCATGTAAAAAAGCCTTTTCTTGCTATTGTGGGTCGCTGCTCCCTAATAATATGGTTCAAAATTGCTTGATTTTTAAGGAAATTGGATTTTACAGTCAACAGCTGTTTACAACAAATTCATGTTAAAACGAGCATTGTTCACGTGGAATTGACGCAGAGCCAATAAAAGCGTAACACAAAGTTGTGAGAAGAAAGCTGACCTGTAAAGTTTTACAATAAGCGAAAAGTCTAATTAGCGGGGTTAGGTTATTATTTAAAAATATTTCACAGTCGAGTGCACTGGTTAATTAACTGCGTGCTCCAGGGAAGATTAAGTGCAGCGAAGGATTTTTTTTTGTTGTTGTTATAATAGGGAATAGGTTACAGTGAAGTGCAGCTCAAATACTTATGCATACAATTATTATGATACGATATGCTATGAAATTGAAAATGTATAAAACCTGTCATGCATGATTTAGTTATTCTAAGATCCATATTAAAATTGTATGATAATCGTACGTTCCCTTTGTTTTCAGCCGATCCGCCGGCTGAAAACACCGCTATCGAATGCACAATTGCACTTAGGTAATTAAAATATGCTAATTACCCAATCATGAACCTATTTCCCGGGGAGATACTAAGTATCTACTTTCAACAGTAAACCTCGGTTTTTCTTTTGTTTCAATTTCAAGCTAAAGAGCTCACGATAATTAAGTAATACTACAGAAAGCAATAAAGACTAGGAAATATATATATTTAACAGCATAGTTATGGGAAAACTATAAAACTCGTAGCATAAACAATTTACAATAGACAAGCATAAAACTATTTCCCGTGTCGCCATATTCCATAATTTACACGGGAAACCTAGACGACATCCATTTTGTTATCTGTTGTTAGCATCTAAAATGTGTCCGAAACTTATTACCGTTAATGGGGCATTAAATTTTGAAGCAATTTTCAAGTTTTGCAACGTTGTTGTTTGCTGTACACTTGTACAAGCTTTTGGCCACAAAAAGGTCGGATATTATCCCACGAGAACGTCCAACTGGGATTAAAAGTATCCTAACCCGTATCGTGGTTTATCTACATGTCAAACTCAACTTGAGTTCGAACCCAAGACACGCAACTTGGATTTTTCGGATACATGTGCTTATTGTCCTAATTATCACTTACTTCGGTGAAGGAAACCAAACCAGCATGCTGAGAGATATTTTCACGACGGCATGTAAAGCCAAGTCAGAGGCCCTATGGTGGCATAAAGTTGACACCAGGTTAGGAACTAACCACAACCACATGGATATAGAAGACTCGACATCAAAATCCTTTCGGATAAGGCATCATCAAGCAATGACAACAAATAAACATACACATATTTATATTATTAGTCAGAACATTTGAAGGACTAACACTAAATATAAAGCCGAGCTATTAAAGATAAGCTCACACCAGCCAATAAAGTATAATCCCGCTAGGTTAAGCCTCGGCTTTCCATGCGAGATTTGTGATTTTACGCTGTGCAATCATCTATTAGTGCTAAGGGACTGTTTCACAGAGATAGATAAACTTTAGATAGCATAATTATTATACGTTTCCGCTACAGGGACACAGACATCTTCCCTGTAAGACTTCAGATCTAAAAGATTAATTGTAAATCTGTACTTTTAATAGGCCTGTGTCCTAAAAAAATCTAATTAGTTCGTCAGTTAGATTATAAAAAAATATTTGACCCGTAATTTTTCTTTTGTTACATAAACCAAAATTGACGAAGATACGACGCTTTTAAAATTCGCAATACGTCACGCCGTGCTATAGTTTTTAGTGCGTTGTGACGTCACGAGCCCCCACTCCCGAGTTTTGATGCGTTTTATCTTTGTCAGTACTCAGTGATTTACAAAAACAAAAAATACGTGTCCATTATTTTCCAATACTCTAACTGACGGACTAATTAGTTTTGCAATTTATTGATGGTGGAAACTAGCCTATTGGTATTAACTTATCTATATAAATAAGTTAACGGTGTATCTTATAAGGAAGTGGTAAAATAATCCATAAGCCGAAAGCACACTTTCAATTTAGCACACAAAATAAACTAAAACACTACCAAACGATCTAGTAGACAACAACAAAACCAAAACACAAAGTACGGAAATAAAACACAAGTGTGCACAAGATTTTAGAATAAGGGGTTCTACTGATAAATAATAAATCGTCTTTAAAAGGCTGTGACTGACGCAAATAAACGAAGGTTCGAGAATTTCCAAGCATGTGGAAAAGAGCCTGAAACCTTATAAAATAAAGGCGACACCGACGCTCTTACTACTTTACATCGTGCTTTCAGTACCACACCGGCTTTAAAACTAAGCACCCACTCTCTAGGAAAGATTTAACTTAGGTATAATATGTTTACCCACTTGTGGTTTTGTACTTGGTTATAGTATGTAATAGTCGTATATTCCATTACACCTTTGGCCCCAACTTCATAAATCAGTCGAATATAGACGTTAGTGGCAATTAGTACTAAGAATTACTTAAACATGTAAAATAATGTTTTACACTCCTAATGATTCGGCACGACTTGTAAGTTTCTAAGGGAAATATTTTAATTAGGGCTGTCCAAACACTATATTTTGTCTTTCAACATAATATAACACCACGCCTATTTTAATCCCCGTAGGGTTAGATAGGGTTGTACCCTATAGTGCACTCAAATTTCGCCAATATACTTAATTTCCATGTTATAAGAGGCGAGCCTATTACCAGCAACCGGACAGTTGCATAATAAATTAGGTCTCAAAAGCTTGTCATAAAATCTTACGTCCCCAAAGACTTTGTACATATTAACTAAAAAGCTTCATGTAGTTTGTATTGTACATCCTTCCTGATAAGTTGGCATGGCATCCTTAGGAGCTACAATACCCGTATACAACTTGCAAGACTCCGACGATTCTAGTCTATCACTAATTACGCTGTAACCTTTAAACCTACGCCTTTATTGCTGTACTTAAGTTGTTCTAAAGAGCTTCCAGTAGTGAACTAGAAATTGTAGTCTGCGATGTTAGATCTGCTTTGATTATTTCATCATTGTCGTCATGATTTACTAAGGGAGAAAGCCGAGAAAGGTGGCCATATTTGGACCTCAATTGATGATCGCTTTCGCCACGAAACCCTGTGGAAACATTGTTATCATTTTTTATAGTCACCATTTCTAAAGTAAACATTTTTTATTGCAAAAAGTGCTAATATGTCTTAGCCGGTGATTCAGAGTTTCAGACCATCATTGCCGCCGTCAGTTTTGGAGAAAGAAACCAAATGCCAATCACAAAACAAATGAATATCAATCAACATTTCCCCTTAATCACAATGTATTTGGGGACATGTTTTCTTCTTTCTTTCTCTATTAGTCACTTCTTTTCTAGCTCTTATCTCTCACACAGTCCCTCCATCGTTTCTTTAGTCTTTCCCCACTCTTGACACCACATAATGAATATTTTCTCGTAAAGTCCTCGTATAATATGTAGATGTATTGGATATCGATTGGAACACACGACGCGAGATAAGTGCGGGCCATGCGTGGGGACGCGACTCACTCGTATCCAGATAGTTGCGCAGTTATCGGCCGCTCCGAACATAAATAAATCACACTCGGAGAGGAGAGATAAAGCGCGGTTTATTGTTTTGGTCGCGGTTTGTGTGATAAGTTCGCAGCGGCTAACGCAATATTCTTAGAAAATGTGCCTATTATTCGTTTATGAACAACGTGCTACTGAATACACAAAAAGTTAATTGTAAAACAAACAATAACTACAATACATGCAATGGTAAATTAAATTGCTTTGTGAAACTCTGCAGACGTCATGGAAAAGAAAAAAACAAGAAAAATGGTTTTATGATTTTTAGGAAAATAACTGCCGGTGGTGCAATATTTGATGTATGAATTTGTAAAATCAGTTTTAAGTTGAACTGTTGCAAGTCAGTCACTGGTCTTATAATAAAACAATTCTTACCCAGATTAGAATCTTTAATTAATGTTTTCATCTTTGTTAAAATTGGCAAGCTTATTTACATAAGTCAGCAGATTATACAAAGCATGTTCATCATGTTAATCACGCTAATAAAGTACGGTACAGTACGATATCGTCTGCACGCGTTTACGATCTCCGAGGCAGCTTGCCAAAGTGTGATGGGATGTGAAAAATAGTGCCAATGACATAACATATGGCATTACACGCTAATCACTTTGAATTGCTGGCACTTGTGGCATTTAGATGTCACTAAACGCCGCGATGTTTGTCTTCATTCAGTTTGACTATCCGAGGTTCTACAGCATTTCTACATAACATCACGCCTAGTAGTATACCCACAAAGTCCCATGTAATTTTTGATTGAATCATTGTCATCAACTGGGCACAAATTCAGACTCCGTGGCTGCTGTTGAGAAATTCCTCATGGAAAAACCCAATAACACTGCCCGAACGAGGAATCGAACCCAGGACTAAGCTCGGCAGTCGCGCATGCGACCACTAGACCACCAAGGCAGTCACACATTAATTTCTTCAATTACAAATTTCCATGCTGAAGTTAGAAAGTCCCGTATCACAGCACGATTCCCAATTATAAGCTCTACTCAAAGCTTGTTTCAATCGATCAAATGGCTTTAAAATAAAAAAAAAAAACCAGTACTTGAATATCATTTTACACGAGCCAAGTGTTTTAGATCATAAATTACTATGACTCATTTGGTACTTATTTACAGGGTATAGATGTGTTTAATTTAATTAACAACCGTAACCTTTATGCACGTGAATTATGTCCCAATTCAAAGCGCTTCCTAGTTCTAGCCAGTAATTAACTGTTTCCCGACCAATACCAGCGTTAATTCAATTTACGTAGGTGTAGGTAGGTAGACACAGTAACGTGGCTAATGAGAGCTACTCGACACCTTGCGTTGTATTGTATTGCGGTGCCAGCTTTACGCTGAATGTGTAATAGGATTGTGGTGGATGCCGATTCCATTTATGGAGAACCGTGAACAGGTAAAAGGTGAATAACTGCTAATTGCGCAACCCTTGGAAATAAAAATGCGGGGCAGTCTGTGGGGACTATCGATAGAAGTAATCTATGTATATCTGCTACGGGTTGTGCCCCGCGCACACCTAAGTGGTGCTACGCCGTAGCGGATCGGCTACGAGTGCTACGAAGCATTAGGTGACGGTCACGCGAGTTTCATGATCTTTGTTCACCCAAAAAGAGCTCGACGCGCCTAAAGAAGTTTGAATTCACTTAAAAAAACGGTAATATAGTCATCATCATCATCATTTCAGTCTTAAGACTGCTGGACATAGGCTTCCCCCAAGTGTCGCCGGATCCAGCGGATCCTCACAACTTCACCAGGTCATCGGTATACCTAGCGGGAAGCCTTTCAACGCAACGTATTCTGGGTGATACAGTATTTACTTGAAAATTACAACAGCGATGAAAACTCACTCAAAACTTTAGTTCTGGAAATCGCTTCCGCTTGTGACTTAAGCGACGTCAGTAAAAGCAGTGACTGAAGCATATAATCATCATCAAAATGTTGTGCTGCATTAAATGAGTAATAGTTGTTATTATAATTAACGTATATATTAAACTAAAAGGTTTGATTAATCTAAATTGTGAGCACATGAAGAGTATTGTGTGCAGTCATTAGATAACCAGGCATCAATTCATGAAGAGTGACTAATATTAATGTGAGCGTAACTGTCCAGCTGTAATCTTTTCATGACAACTGAACGGATTTTGACGAAAGGCACACAGACAGACCATACCCTAGGTTACAAGACACTAACATAAGACACAGGGCACTTTCTGGGACGCAACATACCTTTCATTCTGATAGTCGCTACCAGCTTTTTTTCCATTAGCTTTGAATGACCCACTGCTGGCCAAAGGCCCATATCCTTCCAGGTACTCTTCTCCTGTGCAACCTTGGACCAGCCTTCGTGATGCGCGTTTAGATCACCTCGCCACCTCTAGATAATTTCTGACATAAACTGCCGAAGCCGGGGCCAAAAGGTCTCAATCTCATAGTTTATGTCCTAACTTGGATGTTAACCAGTTAGCCAGTACTTGCGCAAGTTTACTTCCCCGCAGTTCTGCTAGCATGTGGGTAGCAGGCAAACGCACGTTCCGTTTATAGATGCACTTAATTACCGTTGGCAAACCATAAAGGTGGAGAATAAGTACCTGAAACAAAGGGGGAAAACATTAAGACATCGTTAAGTTTTATCAGTGAGTTGATAGTGGTCACCCACGAATTCAATCAATGATAGATATTTTAGTTGTAAACAATAGGAAAAGTGACGGAAATCCAAGCAGACAGCAATAAAACCGTCAATCACACTTATATCTGGTCCGTTCATCCATAAAAATAACCTACATCAAGTCCACAAGAGCATTGAAATGAAATAAAATATCGCTTCCACTGTAAAAATATCGAACATTTTCTCATGAAAATATCGCTCACCTTTGAACGTTTAACGTGTCAATGGTACACGGCACATTTCTCTGACGTCGTCGATAAAACTGGGTAGGTACCTAACTACCTATATCGGATTGGTCGTCCGTAGTCGGACGGCGGGGAGTCGGGGACAATCAACGATTCGCGATTACTGACCTACCGCAACACGCCACAACTATTCGCCACCCGCGTCATGCGACGTAGACTACTCGGATTTAATGTTGCTAGAAAAGGTACGTATTTATTTCAAAGATACTTTTTTTTACCACAGTATGTGATATGTTCTTTCTTTCTGTATCGTGTGGTTAGTGTCTAACCTGGTGATAAGTTTTGATGCTGCCCATGGCCTTTTGATTTGGTTTCCTCACTATGTTTTCCTTCACCGAGCAAGTGATAATCCGTACAGTAGTACCTAGTTTAGTTACCATGTTTATAGTGCGTCGTGGTCTTTTTGGTGCCTTCAGGTCATGGTTGGGAGGGCGCGGTTGGAAACATTCTTGGATTATTGTATGTGGAAAATGTACTAAAAAAACAGTGTGGCGGCGTTAATTCCGACTATGGCCACGCGCCAAAAGAACTATATAACGCACTCTGGTAAGAGTTTTCTTTTTTATTGCGTATAGTAACGGATACGCTCTCTTTGCTAAGTCCCGGGTGATAATCCCGCATCCGGAACGCGTTGATATGGGCTACAGACACTACAGTCTACACTACACATATTTGTTCAGTTGGAATGTTGGTTCGGTTGATTTGTGAGTGTACTTGCTTCGCATTTATATCCCGACATTAGGATTCCCTGTGACTATGAATAATGTTTCATGCATAGAATAACACAAACAATAGAATACATAACAATAACTCGTGAGGTTGCCATAGTTAATGATTTACATACCGAAACACAAGCCTGTTAATGTCGTGGTACTGCTCAACATACCTATATCTTAAAGTTTAACGAAAGACAAAGACTCACGATTACATTGAATCTGAAAGATATTGCCCATTTTGTCGTAATCCAATTTCATAGCTTTACGTTTATTTGAAAAGCTTATAACACTAACGACCATTGAGAAGATATCTGTTGCTAAAAGGCAAAAGACTGATTCAGAGATCTTCAAAAACTCATCCATTTTTCCAGTAGTTCTGTGTTCACCCGCTTTTTTTATGATTGTCAGTCAATGGGTTATCGATCTAAACCACATCTAGTGAAAACTGGCGCATGCTCTTTGGTCTTGTGCGAAATTCGTTCGAGGTTTCGTCATCACATCAGTACCTACTTACTTCTTCACTGATTTTAGGGCCTTGAGTCGTAAAAAACATAATGATGATGCTAGACATTATAACGTTACGGTTGTTTAGGTGTAAAAATAAATTAAAAACGTCGTTGATCTATCGTAGGTTTAAGAATTTATGTTATTTTTATTATTACATTTAGTTGGATGCTGTCAGCAGCAGTAAATTAGCTTCGTAAACGATGTCTATCGATATGCTATGTTCATTTAAAATTTTAAAAATACGTTTATGCTTGTGAGAATGTAGACAATCTACAATGTCTTCCACTTGAATATCAAACATGCGTTATGAAACTGCTGTTGAGGGACTCGGAACCAGTAAATAACAATGCGAATGATATATCACATTATAAAGGACCACAGAGAAATTCCTTAGAACTTAAATAAACACAAATACGCCATTGTTCATGCTGGTTACAAGTACCGCCTTCTTAAAGATCGGCGATGCCCTCCGCATGTTCGGAACACGACACCGATTTCCTGTGAGTCGCAGGTAGATGTCGTTGTCGCATACGCGTCATTGTGTCGATCATTTGCATAATTAAATAACATTATGCATTCATTAATTCAGGTCACCCCTACACGAACCGCCAAAACAAAGCGTCATGTCCGCCCCGCTGATATCGATAAAAAACAAAGCGAAAAAGTCACACCGTAATCGCGTCGACAGTTCAATCTCCAGGCGTTTCGTTGTGTAGCCGCAAAAAGGGAAAACTGCTCAGGACGGGAATTAATGCTCGCGAAGTTCTAAATTAATCCCCTTGAGGTGGACGCCCGCATCGGCAACGTAAAGAGTAAACATTCGTATCGCGGAGGCTTTTCCTACCCATTTCTAGTTCGCGGAAAGATCGGGGTGTTTCGCGTAACCGAGCGGCGCCGGATGGGGTAGTCGCCACCCGAGGAAAGCGAAACCACCCCACGTTTCCCCCTCACCGGGGGCTGAGGTCTTTGTCCCCGCGCGACCCAGTTAATGACCGCCCCCGCAGACGCGGCACATAGCCTCGTTCTGATATAAATACGCCTACTACACTTGACCTCCAAAGTTTTTATTGGAAAGCACGTGCCTATGAGATCGTATGTTGTAAACAATATAGGTCTGTTGTGTAATTGATGTTGTCTTACTCACTGATGTAAAGGTTTGTTCACCTTCACCAGTACCTTACCAGAACGTCTTGATGCATCTAAAGTCGGGAACGCGGCGTGCGATACTGTTTCGAGTTTGTTAGTAAATAATTCGCTTGAAGTGAAAAGGGTTTGTCTGTCGGTCAGATTGTGCGGTGAACTAGGAATGGGCGAGGGGAGGAGAAGCAACAGGTCGCGAAATAACGTTTTAATTGTCGGGTGATAAGCATCGACGTCACCGGAGCGCGACACCTACACGAGGCCGGCGCGACGAGTACAAGGTGCGATGACCGAACCCTAAATGCATTCACACCGCTCAACTCCATGTGAATCTGTTTAAAAATATTGCATTAATTTACAATGTAATCATAAGCCCCGAACCTTTAGTAATCGTAACTCGTAACTAATATTTCGAGGAACGCTTTTATATCGAGAAACTTCTTGCTTCGTAATAATTGACATTAATGCCAAGCGATTTGTTCAATCATAAGAATTTCGATAGAATTTAAGCCGTGACGGATTGTGGTGTGTGTGGTCAAGATGCGATTAAGAGGCTCGATGGGGTATACATTTCGTGGTTATGTTTAAAATCAGAAATCAGATACACATCGTCTCTTTTCACGGTTCCAATCTTCACTTCCCTGCTCATTGACTGCACAGAAATTTGACTAGAGTTACTAAACCACTCAAAAGTTCCAAACCCATACGTTATTTCTATACTTAAAACGCCTACTACCGTTAAAGTAATCAAACAAAACGTAAATATGATAAATTAATTAAGTAGGAGAAACAGCTTTAGTTCCCGCAATCATCTTCGGCAGCCCACTATAAAATAACATCTTTAGTGCTCCATTCAGTCATAATCTCCCAAGTTTGATTAAGCACTGAACTAGTCAATAGACATTACATTTCAATGGCAGTTTAGACACCTTGGCAAGTCAGTTCCAAGATACCGGTTTTACTAGGACCAGTTCGAGAAGAACTTTCGCCTATGAAGGGAATGTGTGTCGGTAGAAGGGGAGACGGGTGCCTTCACTCCTGGTTGTGTACACGGAAACTTATGCCTAGGGTGATAGTTGCATAAAGTGCCGTTTCGCAAACCGCAAGAGACTGATGTAAACGTTTCAATTTTCTTTGTCTTGTCCAGCTTGTTCACAGACGTCTAGTTTGTTCGACGTCTGAAGTTGTCACGAAGGGAGTTCACGATACTGTCACTCGTGAACAGAATAAGTCCGAAGAACATTCAATTATGTTGCAAATATTTTCGACTGGGGAAATCAGGCCCCAAAATCAAAACATTAATAACGCCATTAATATTTCTAACAATCACATAATTCCTTCAAATTTGAAAGTTTGAGAGACGAATGAGCTCCTTTCATATTATAAACAGGTAGTTTCATAAACGTTTGGCCCACGACCCACGCAGCTCCGAAATACTCGCTCCTCATTGTCCAGGAAGCTTTGTGTCGGCTTAAGCAAGGCACCGCTTTTGCCCTCCACTATTCCACTACATTTCAAAAGCACAGCAAGTCACAGTCTACCAATATTTGCCTTCGGTTTGTTCAGTGTTCTGTTATCGCTATTAATGTTGATTTAGGAATTGAATGGTTCAATGGTTCGTGTTAATTCTGTCGAGATCGCTTGATATTGTCTGGGATATCGCTGGCACAACTTTGAGTTCAATTGTGCGATTGATTCGAATTGATTTCCAGTTGAGTTGAAATTGGTATTAGTTTCATTTAACAGGTAAATGTTTTGTAAAATCTGTCGAGTTTCTTGTAAATTAAACGCTTGATTTGAATTGAGTGGCTTTGGTATAATCCCATGTTCAATCACACATGTTAAAAACTAAAGAAATTACAATTAGAATCCAGTTTTCAATGGCCGAATTATTAGTATTGTTTACTTTAGCCTACATTCAGTACAAAACAGTAGTGTTTCAAGTGGTTGTGATTTAATAAGTTTACGAGCAGACTTGTCAACGTACTTACGAACAAAAGCCATGGGAAATGTTATTACTGTATTGTAACATGAGAACGTGGTGCAGGTCATTGGTGCGTCGTAAATACCAATTTGGGGCAGGCGTAGGGTTAAACGAGAGGAACACTTGTACAGAATATTACAACAACTCAAATGCAGGAAAAGAAAGATGCTATACCTACAGCGATAGGCTGTATACCGTAAAAATATGTTTGAGGAAATGGTATTCGTCAAGTTTTTACGCTATACGTTGGAAGCGGAACTAAGAGGCTAATTAATTTGATGATTCTGTTACTTACGCTGAAAAAGAGTAAAGCATTGAGTGCCTCTCTAGCACCCGCCTGTTAAGAACATTATATATCTCGGAATCTATAGCTCATAGACACGCCCTGAAGATGTTATCGGTGCAACATCACGATCCGTCTTGTCAGACCATTTTTCGGGCGACTGCATTTCATTCCCAACTATTTGAATAGATGTTTTTGCTTTTCCAGGTAACCATAGAATATTTGGATTGCGTGACCCACACCACGTTTGGCAACCCTATAAGCTTACGCTTCGAACTATGGTTTCGTTAAGTGATATTTATTCTCAAACATACCATTGTTTGTTTATATTACTATACAAACATGGTCGTCGGCCAACATGTAGAATTTTAAGTGCCGAATTTAATTAGTACACCTCCCGTAGCGTTGATGATGTATGAGCATAAAATAGCAATAAAAGTAAAGGCTCTAGAATATAAATAGTGGGAGAGTAAGTCATAAAACATAAAGTTAATGATGTGACGACTAATCGTGGTACTGTTTGTGGATGCATGCGTGAGCGCGTTATATTTCATCACTGTATTAGAGATTTCGGATCGAATCTACACGACATTATGGTAGCATTATTTTAGACTAAAAACAACACGACAATATTCTTTAATGCACTACGAAAATGTTAAATAGATACTAAGGGATACATTAGACGAGATAAGAACTTGAGCATGCACATGTTACACATATCAAATGACGTATTCCATTCTGTTGAATAAAACAACTTGCAAGTTGATAGACAGCTGCTACATTCTAGTTTGTTTCTCTGACATCGAGATGAAATCAATGCAGCGGAATGGATAAACATTCATTCTTCCTCCATCTACAGTATTGTAAGCTATCGAGGACAGTATCCATTCATTGTAAAGCAGGTACTACCTTTATTTTATTACTTATTTCTAACCTCCTTCGGCATTAAGAGCCTACTTCGATTTAATGGTGCAGAAGATTTTATCAAGTATAATTTATATATCGAATTGAACGTAGATGTTATCTATCCAACGGTCTTCAAGCAAGTTTGACGGTTCCACAGGCAATATTTCGCGTATTAGTGGAGCGATAAGCATGCAAATCCGCAAGGGCTAACACAAATCGTCCGGATACCGGTTGGTGAACGTAGCTAGCTAGTAGTTGCATTAGTGCAGTAACAACGTTTGTTGCAACAGTATGCAGAGGCCTTGCATTCGCCGAGCCACCGCACCGCTCCGGCCATGGACCGAAATACCCGCTTTCACGCAGTAAGTCTGTACTCAATACTTAAAGTAGTTTTGCTATATTATTATTAAGAATATTAATATTATGTTAAACTTCTGGTTTTGTATGTCAATATCAAGATGATAATTTCTATGCAAATCCGTAATTGACGGACGAAAAAACTTTACAACCCAACCCACCCACGCGAAGCATGAAATAAGTATGCAGATTTTGATGTTTTATTACGACAATTGATTGCACAGTTCCAAACAACCGCTCATTATACTCTGAACTCAACAAGCGTAACGATACAAACGTAGACGAGGCTGCATTGATAAAATTCTTCAGACCTCTAAACGTTGCCAACTAACGGTACAGTACTTTACTCTTTCCAAGTCGTTTGGAACGCCCCAGCAATTTGTATGATCTGACAACAGCATACGTGATGTTGTGGACAAGAGTCAAACTGATTACACTGAATAGCCCGTGAATGAATTAGTGCAGGAATGTCATAGATCATTACAAACATCAGGTAGAAGTGGCAGGTCATTCATCAACGCGTATGATTGTATGACTGTGGTTTTGTTAAACCTACGTGGTCAACTCTAGTCGGGAAAGCGACGCAAGCGCAACTGGAGCTTGTTCCGAGGTTCTAACTAGTACTGAATAGGTTTGTTATAAGACCTACGACGCCATATTATTACAGTTAGTTGATTTCATTGATTTCAATTTCAATATCGCACTGCCTTTCAAAGCTAATTGGAGATTGTAGTTTATTGCAATTCATTCGATGTAAAAGCCCACGCTTTTTATTTTAAGTAATAAGTTTATAATCGAAGTGCGTACCACATATGATAAAACACTAATCTTCCTTCTTTCTTCTTACATCATCGTGAGGAATACAGCATGCCTGCATGGGCTTCTGACTTGACTTTACAAGTCAGAAGCCTATGGGCGGCATAAAAACTCCGACAGCAGGTTAGGCAGTGAGGTACTAACCACACGATAAAGAAAATGAAAATCTGCCTTCAAACCTTTTGTTTCCCAACGCGAAAATTTACTTTCATAATCTCTCAATTGCAGTAACATCTAAACAATATCTTGACAACGAAACGAGCACAGTTTCCAAGTGCCCTCGAACAAGAGCAACCTCGAACAATTAATAGGAGTATTATAGCCATGTTAGGTACAGCCCGCAAACCGACCACTGGAGAATGTTATTGTACCCGCAAACTGTTTGCATTCAATTCCGTCTGCGAGTATCGGTTGCTTGTCTAGAGATGCTTGTTGTGGTCACAGTGTAAAGATGACCAGTAAACCAACAGTTTTTGGGTAATTTTACGCGGGTGCTAAGCTTTTTAACTAACTTTTTAATGTATGTGGTAATGAATAAAATAAATAAACTTTTTGTTATGTTGGACAACATACAAAACGTAAACACTTGTCTCGATGGGACAGCCTCGACTTAGACATTAGTAAGTTGTTGCCTGAAACATGTTTATAGAAAACGTATGAACGCCTAACTTGTGTGAACTGCCTCTGACCATTTGTTCCTAGTTGAAATACTGTTTGCTAATAATATGTACTAATATGTGTACTATGGTCGTAGTTCTGTGTGTAGACATGTAGCTAGTGTACATGAATATGTAGGCCTCATTGTTGTTTCATTTTCATTCGCTGTGGACCTTTTAGAGTTAGAAGTCGTGTTACGAAGTGTGTTCGTTTTATTCTCGTTAAGTATTTGATTGTAATAAGGGAATATACTCAGTACTGTATGTAGCTTTTAATTGGGACGTCAAGATTTTTTTTAAATTGAAAAAGAATTTATAGATTACGTAAGGACTGTTTTTCACAGTTTTGGCTTTGGAGTGTTTGATATTAGGAGCTTCTTAGTCCGTAAGGTCCCATGACGTCTGTAGCGTTCAAGATGACATCACACATGGCCACGTTTGTATTAATTTTAAGGGGACGTCCATGAGTGAAGCCTTTTAAGGGGGTGTAAGTCAATCTCACCAAGGGGCCTCGAAATATGACGTAATTAAGTTTTCACAACCAATTTTATATCTATCGTTGTATTGGTGATTGAAAGCTCGACTGACGTAATAAAGTTTTCACAACCAATTTTATATCTATCGTTGTATTGGTGATTGAAAGCTCCAAGTGCTAAAACTATCGTGATTTCAGGAGCAGGAATCCTTTAACCGCCAGTCTTTCACTTGAAGTGGCTTCATTGAACCATTAAATAATATATTACAGCACAATTTTCACTCGTCAGTCGTGTTCGGTCGTTCGAACACATGTGAGCAGCCATCCGCCGCCCACACGTTGAGGAGACTTTACATAGCGCGGAATTGACAGCTCTTTTGTTGTGGGATCTGTATATAATTGTGTTATATTTGAAGAGAGCATAAGTTGATAAGTAACGCGTAGTAGTATCGAGCATGCGAGGTTATTCTGTAACAATGTTGTGCAGGTCAGAAATCCTTCTGAGTTCTAACACAAAATGTTATTGTCTTTGTAGCCAAAGATTTTAAGAAACATTCAATGCTGATGTGTTTCGTTGACTACTCAAAAGCGTTTGATTGTGATAGGTGAGAATGTCTGTGGAGAATTCTATTAGAAATGGGTGTACCAGACCACCTCGTCATTTTGATCGCAAACCTCTATCAGGATGGAAGCAAAGTTTTGAAGGTGAACAATGTTCGGTCGAAACCTTTTTAAGCCGCAAAATGGAGTTAGACAGGGATGTATCTTGTCGCCGATTCTCTTTAACATAATTATACGGTGAACATACAATGAGACGAGCCTTGGATGGTTGGGAGGGTGGAATATCCATTGGCGGCAGGAAAATCAGCAACCTGATACGCAGATGATAACACTCTATTCACTAATTCTAAGGAGCTCCAAATAACCGCAAGAGTATCCGCTGTTTGCTTCCAGCGAATTCTTAAGTATTATAGACAGTCTTGAGAAGCTTATGTTGGTTGACCAAGTAGACGGAGAAAGACCACGCGGTCGCTCACCTACCCGTTGTTTAGAGCAAGTAAGGACGCCCACTGGCCTATCAATAACCGAAGCTTTTAAGACCGCCGAGGACAGAAAAATGTGGAAGAGCACAGTACACCGCTCAAAAAATTAAATACAGTTAGATTTACCCTCTATAAAGTCATGTCAAACACGCATGTCAAAGTCTATAAGTATTTATGCATTTCATTTGTCAGATGTGTTGAAATGAAATTTTGACGCGGCGTGGCGAATCTAACGAACTAAATCTTAAAAAAACGTAAAGTAACTGCTATTCGAAGACATGTGACTTCTACCAATCTGCACTGGGCCCGCGTGGTGGATAATAGCCCATTCCCTCCCATAGAGGCCTGTGTCTCAGCAGCCCAGCAGTGGGAACAGTAATAGGCTGATGATGGACATGGACTAGAAAATACTGCACACCATAAAGCCTCCTCACTGTTACAAGGAAACCACTAAATCTGCAAAATACAGTAACCATTGCATGAGCTACGAGTAATAGTATCCTATTATAACGTAGGTCAATGTGTAACACAGTACTAACACGTGTTTAGAGCCATGTGTCCGCCCACGCGACGTCGAGCCCATTTACACGGCACGATAAACTATTGCTGATAAATGTTGTTTTATCAGCTAAACTGCTGAAACATTCCAGTTTGCAGAATTTTCTGAATCATATCTAAAAATCTGGTGAGGTATTCTTATCTGAGATGTATAAATAGACGATTACATAGTGCTTATGAATATGAAGGCGTTTGAAATTAATTAGTTAAGATTAATGTTATATTTGATATCTTGATTTGTTGCGTGTGAACGCCGAGTAAACGCAATTAAATCGCTTTTGAACTAAAGAACGCTTCACAATGTATGCACAATGCTTAGGCGACTACGACTCTTCAGAAATAATTAACGATAAATTCTTCAGAAGTTATGCATATTAATGAATTATTGACATTACGAGGGTACGGCGGAACACCTAACCTTTTATTTGACGGTTAAACGAATGCCTTTGTTCTTATGGCACACGACGACGACTAATGAAATAAATATTCATAATATTGTGTCAATAGCATAAATTAATTGAGCTAATTAAAAAGTATCACCATAACATAAAAGTAATTAAAATAGTTTAAACAAGGCAATACCAGCTTTTATAGACTGTGGCACCTGTCATATAAAAAACATTCACGTGAAATTGAATATGCAGACATTTATTTTATTGCGCTTTTTACGGCTTTACAACCTTTCTAGTTTCCGCTCTACACGGGCTACACCCACAAAGAATCGCTGCGCCTGCGCTGTCGCGTCGCCAGAGACAGCTGTAGACATGGACATCAAATTCGGAGCATCGAGTGCGTTGAGCGCACAACTTCTATCAAAGCTGTCAGTTTCTTCTCTACGTCATTTGTGTCGTATTGCAAGCAAACGGTGACAGGCACATGAGTAAGTGACAGGCCTGGTTTGTGTTGACAGTGCCCGCCCAAACTGCGGCTTCCGAGGCATATCCCTGCACAACAGTCATACATCCCCTATCCCTATCCACTATTAAAGGATTATAAAACAATAGTGTAACAATCGTGCCGTGTAGCGTACGATACGCTTATCAAACGCATCGTGTGCGCACGACCAAACAATCGTACTAGAGCGCATTGCGTCATCGCTCGTAGTAATCAGCTGATGTCGGTCGAGTAAATTGAAACCGTTTAATACCTACATTTGTGTAGTAACTGTATTGTATACCTATTGTGGGTTACTATGTACCTATACATAACGTATTATGTCGTTCATGTTACAATGTTGTACTAGAAAGAAAAATTGTAAGTGCTTTAGTTTGTTCTTATCGTACGCCACGCCGCGCGTCGTTCGCTGTTTCCTTTACTGCAGGAAATAGGTTATCTGCAGTACAATTGGGTGGAATTGGTATTTGATTACCAAGTGCAGTAGACCACAGTAGCTGTGCGCTATTCAAGATCTGAGTTTTGCCGACACTCGACTTATTTGTAAACGGTCTTATCTCTCGCAGAAAAACGATTTGAAAGCTGCACAATTTTCTCACAAGACTAGAATTTATTTATGCGAAATTTCTTTTTCTCGGGGTTTATTTTCAGTGGTTTAAAAACATTTTATCACCTTCGAGTTCAGTTGGCAGCAATATAAACGTGAAAGCGCACACTATAAAATAAAACAATGCCTGTCCATGAAACGTAAACATTCCTAGGTTTCTTTGACTTTAAACTCATCAAATAAGTACAAATTTTAAAACAACCAATAGATTACGTAAATCGGTGCACAACAATAGCAGGCAAGGGCAATAAAGTCAAACTGTTTATTTTACAGCCCAACAAAATGCTCAACAATAGAAATGTCAAGACAAAGCTCTTTAGAAAAACTTAGTCGTTCGGAACAAAAGGACGTTTCGTTGGAAGTGGAGACGTAAAGGGGGCGCTGTAAATCAATGCTGGCGAATAATAAAATGCAAATGTACAAAGACTTTTTGTTTAAGCTGGAAATGCTGATATAGAACTAAGAACACAGCTAGACGAGTGCTGTCTTCGTCAAGACAAGAAATTACTTGTGAATGTTATCGCATCAGATATTTCCTATACTGGGTAACAAAATTTCTTAGTACAAGACGAGATAGGCAACGCCTTGTGTGATAGCAAGACTGCAAGAGCGTGTTTGACACCTCGGCCAAAGAAGGTATCGTGATTAAGGACTGGACCAGTATTAAGTCATTAATAAAGAAATAAGTGCTAAACATTAAACGAGACATTCACATGACTATGTCCATATTGAGGAAGCAGTTTATTATCGGTACGCAACATATTTTGTACCATATCAATCAACTAAGTTGTAAAAGCATTAAGGATTGCCAAGTTGTAAACTCCGAATCAAATTAATATTCGGCCAGGTACGAGTATTTCACACGAGGCCGACGATGTAATTGCTTCTTATATTAACGGACATAATAATTATGGCTTCGTCGTAAAGACGTTAATGAAATGCAAACAATTACTGGGTACTAAGTTGCTCAAGTTATTGCAAGCGGGTGGTGTGGTGCATCCACTGCCACTTTCAGTACCTAGCTTGTACTTCGACGGTGCCGTAGCCATAGTACATAAACTACCCACTTTAGTACAGCACATTCCGCCATGCTGTGTTTAAGACAAGTAACCTACATAATAATAACTGTTTCTTGAACAAGTTATTTTAATAATTCTCAGTATGTTATGATTTCAAGCTGTTAGTACGAACAAATGTTTTCTGAGTTCTCCGTTTCAGAAAAGAGAAGAAATCAACAGCTCAGACGTATTTGAAGACTTCGGGGAATTTAAAGCCACGAACGACGACGGAACACATCGACAGAAGAGAACTGGGCATCACTTTAACATTCCTTTTGTAAATGATACGAAGCAAACCATTTACTACTCGCATCCTGTCCAGTAACTTAGTGCAACATCTTACCCACAATGTGCAGACAATAAACCTAGATTTTTATTCGCAGCTTTCCGATAAGTTCATTCAATATGTTTACCAGACATTGAAATTGGATCCTTCCACGGTCTACATTGTATGTAGGTAATCATGACGACTGAGAGTGGTAATGTCATTGGTTGGTTGTTCAGGCATTCAATAATGCTACACTAGGAGCTCCAAGGTCGGGCGGTGCATGCACCATAAACCCTCGTGTTTACCGCCACTCACCGCTTCGTCTTTGACGGTAGAGGGCCGACTTAAGTCATAAACTGATCACAGTTACATTTCTGGAAACCTTGGAGTTCTTTGTAATGCAACATCTTCAAATAGAACGCCTATGTGAAGTGAAGAATTTTGTTAAAAGTCACACTCAAACGCCGAAAGTCTCAATGTTTATGAATGCTATTCAAGAGTTCTTTTTAGCACTTCGAATATTTTAAAAAGTTTTACCATTCATCACACGGTTCGCCATGCATAAATACATCAATCACTTTCTAATCCGCTGTCATCTCAACATTTGTGCCAACTGGTGCATATGAAAAGCTGACGGTTGTATCAAGCAACTGCATCGACCTACAATGATGACCCTGGCATGTTACCAGTCACCACTGAAGGTTTATTGCTAACGTAGGTGTACTTTAAGCCTTTATTTATAACTCTGCATTTTATTGCTCAAAACCTACTCACCGTGTTTATCGATACTTTCTTTAATAGGAAACTTGGTTTCACATTTTCTTCGTAACTGTGAAACTCGGCTCCGTAAAGTTTGTTCGATCAATTGTATGTTCATTTTAATCCTACGCTCTGAGAAAGATTTATCCAAACACGCTCTGAGAAAGATTTATCCAAACAATTTCCATTCATTCAACCTGTTTATTAATAACAGCAGGTGTATAAAGCTGTTAACTTCTGCATTGGTAATTGCGAGGCAATTCATCAAGCGTCGTTAGAGGCAGGAGCCAATCTAGGAGCTATACATTTCTGTGATTAGTTTTAATACTCTGTACGATACGGTTGGACAGGTTTGAGGCATAATTTGAAGGTAGTGGAAAATTGGAAACGCGACAAGTAGCGATCGGTGAATGATAGTAATTATCTGGTGGTTGTGGAGTGGCGGCCGCCCACCAGAATTCCACGCTCATTCCCACTGTAGCGGAACACTTGGTGCTCCCAGTTGTTTATTCTCTCACACAAGTTATGTTTTGGAGTGCGTGACTTGTCAAACGCCACGTCACTTGGACGCCACACCGGAGCACTACCCACGGCCCATTATTACTTTGTTATTACTAAATGAGAAATACAGTTTCGGAACAATTTGTTTAAGTAGTATTGTTATTTTAGCCATAAAAAACGTCTGAGCCGTTAGGTACCAATGATGGAAAGCTTTGAGTATACATTTCAAGGGAATTAATTCCACAAACCTTCAAAATCAAACCTAAAACCAATATTAGCACGAGATTTGGTTGTCTCCCAGCCAACAAACTAACACAAACAGTCGTATCGAAGCTATATATGGTACTGGATGATGAATCAAAGCATTCAGAGATCCGTATATCAATACAGCTGAGACTAGTGTTTCAACGGAACAGATAAACAAGCCATAATACGGTAGATGCGGACGGTAAACAAAGCTAGGGTCAACGCCACTGCACCCAGCGCACGCAGTTCAAATTATTACATTTTTACTTTCATGTTGATAATATCCCTGTTTTCATAGAAGGAACTAGGTTTTCCTAATTCCTTCTATGATGGGTTCGGGTTTTCAGTTCTTTGAAAGATTACGTTGAAAGAAAGTACATTACTTATCAGAAGCGGAATATAGTAAGTACCTACTTGAATCTATTCTACTGTTGTTACAGCTCCAAGGTTAATTTCTGTTACTTCTAATCTCCACAGGTGGGATTTGGTTCAAAACACAGTAAAAGCATACAGATTTACTCGTCTAATCCTTGAATGTTTAAGTCATTCCCAAGAGCGAACTCCCAAAACCCAGTACAAATATTTGATGTAGATTATCAAGATGATGATGGGCCGAGGTTCAGTGAAGTTGAAAATGTAAATACAGAGAACTACAACTCTGATAATGAAGTAAGGAATCAGTTAAATTAATTTTCACTTCCTGTCCTTATTTAAGATGAAGAAAAAAGTAGAGATTCGTCTTAGTCACCTGAGAAAAATGATAAAATGCGTCACCGAACTAAACAAAAAGTGTGTGACTAAGTTGATTTCTCAAAGGCTCACCAACGGAATGACATAGCAGAAAACTTCCAATCACTCTGTACAATGCTTTGTTCAATCCCGGAATTCCCGGGGCATTTCATTTAAAGCATTTCGCGAAACACCGACCCCTCGCGGCTGCGATATTAAAAATTGCAATCAAACGTCGGCAAAAGATGAACGAATGATACACACCACACAATAATTAAATATTAATTTACTAAAGTCACGGTACTGGATAAAGCATTCATGTAAATTACTGGGTATTTTTGTTCTGTTGTTGGTTGTTATAAAAATCAGCAACATGGTTTTAAAATGAAAGGACGAGATTTTATGAAATACTGCTGGTCAGCTTTATTGTTATTGAATTCAATGACTTTATTGAATTTATTAATATGGAATGATGAATAAACATGTACGTTTTCATTCGCGGTCGCAGTTGCTATAGATTCACTTCCCTATAAGAATAGACGCTTGCATTGTTTATGTATCATACGTCAAACTGGTCAATGGAATAAAAATCTATGAATGACCGTTGACGACGACGACGCCGACGCGACGTTAGCGGCATGATCGTGTGTAATTGGGGAGTGAATTAGCAATGAGGGTATCGATACCGTTTTAAGAATGAGCTAGTATGGGTAAAGTTACAATGGCGTAGATCAATGAATGACCAATTTAACGTTGGCCTTGAATTGCTTCAAGGTAGAAAGGTGGAATTGGAAATGATCGATGTGCTCCCAATTCTTAAACGTGAATCATTGCAAATGAATACAAACAGGAAATTAACTACATTACTGTAATTAACACCGTTTACGCTTTCAAGAATGAACTAGACTTTATGTAACGGACTACTAAAAACAGATCAATGGAACGAAAATAAATGAATGACCGAGCCAAGGCTAGGCAATGTGTAATTGTTAGTTAATCGGCCACGATCCACAATGATTGACAACGAAGACCAGTTTCGTTTTCAAGACTTCAATGAAACTGAATAAAAATGAATGACCGATCCGGGAGTGAGTAATCACGAGTGAATCGAACGATTATTTCCTACTATACTATTTCCGTTCGCTATGGGAACGTAGTTATCGGATGTGGGCGAGTTCTAGTTCCATGACCCGCTTACCGCACTCTATTGCGATTTGCGACTTAGACACAGGGCTCAAGTCTGACGCAACTAATAGCTGGGCTTAAACTGATTCATTGTTCATGCTTTGTTATGCTATCTTGTTAGTACTTGGTATACGAGCTTTTGATATCTGAATGTATGTAAACTTTTACTTGTTTTATGCGTCTTTAATGTCGTCGAAAATGTTTTCGATGTGTAAATTTTGATCTGCCACTCAGTGTCGTTTTTACTGAGTAATAAAACGTAAGATTGATTTACAGTAACATTAAATTGGGCATTAGCATAAAATCTTCTTTACAACTTGAAATGACTACATCTGAACGACTGCCTAACTTTGTAGAAGTCAAACATGCATCCATAAAAATGTATGACATATTTATTTTCGGTAATTACTGCTATGGCAAAAGCTAATGTATTAAATATGGCAGGCATCGTATTTCAAGAGACTGACGGACGGCTGTTGAACTGCAATATGAGAACAGTGTGATATTTAAATCCGCCTACATAATTAAAAGATTCGTTCAACTAAGCATTCCTACACGGCCGAATAGTATTGAAATCGGATTTTAAATGTATTAGCATAAATTATTTTATTCAGACTGACGTTACGAAACAACAGAATATATTTGAACTTATGGATAATAAAATGCTATTTTGAGCATCTCCAGTTTCTGTGTTTATCGCCTTCGTTCATTCATTCAAGAATACTACACTACCATTAAACTTGCTTTGTTTATTTGTCTTGTAAAGATTAACTAGGGAACATAACTTCGGAATCTGGCGTTAAATACGTACTGTGATCTCACAGGAAATAAATCAAATATACGGAACCGAATTCCAGAAAAGCGAAGCCGACATAAAAATAACTTTGGCGCTGCCTATTCGTACAAATCCGTCGAAACAATACAAAATGTTTACGGACTTACCCATTAAAATAAAAATGCTGCCGATAACTGCGAACGCTGAAAATAGCCGAATGAAAAACAGAATTGGAATCGGGATGAATTTCTTTTTTTTTCTTTCTGTGGCGCACCCCTTTGACCTATCATTTTTTTGTTTCAAAATACGTTGTAGTGCAAAAGAATGGGGCTTTTGAATGTTGAAAGGTATTTTTAAATAACCTGTTGCGCTGCTTGCTTTAAAAAAAGCTTCATAATCAATGACCTAAGGGCTGATTGTCCCCAAATGGAATGAATAGAAAGATTATCATATAACTTTGGAATAAAATTTCAATTTATTACGATTCTGTTTGACTATATTTACAGTAGTACGCATAATTTATTTCGAAGTAATAATATTATGCATTTTTTCTGATTTTGTACTTTAGAGTAGAGTAGAGTAGAGTAGAGTAGAGGCATTTATTTGTTTAAACATGTGTGACATGATACATAGATATGCACATATGGATGGAACGAGATTAGCAGATTGCTGGTTCAACATGTTTTGCCATATTCGGCGTACAAAATAGTTTTTAAGTACCTACTTCATTGAAAATCACAAATTAAGAAAATAATTGAAATTGATTGATTGATTTTTGAATATTTGATTGACTTTTGCTTTTTATTCAATAATTCATGGTTCTTTGAAGAAAATATTAACAAGTAAGTAGATTCATTATAACGGAGTGTGAAACGTTTTGTTGCGAGTGTTCTTGTGGGTTTATTAGTTTTAAATAAAAAAAGTTAAACACTGATAAAATTACGAAGTGTTTTTTCATATTTTTTTGATGAACTTCTATTATGACTTCATTTTATACTAACTAACTGCACTCATGTCCGTGTACATACTTAGTCAGGGTGGAGGAAAGACAAATAAGAAATTATTAATCATATACCTATTTACTATCTACTAAGTGACACAGATAAGATGAGTAAACTGAAATGAATGAACTCACAATTCACACAAACAAAAATAATGAAAAAATCCTACTTCTGTTAGTACCTACTTGAAATCAAAAGCCTCATGCTTTTAGAAGCGTTCGTCCTTGTTACCTCTTACCTATATCCCTACTAAATTACACAGATTTCAATTCCTCCCTATCATAACATCGAATACTAAAATCAACACTAATCAATCACCTCCATAATCACTTACAAACATTTTTGTGTCAACACGAAAAACCGGTTATCCAAGTATCGAAATAAATCAATTTCCTAAAAAGAATGACATTAAAACATTAAATTCGGTAGCCCGCGGGGTTAGGCAGGAATGTCGTGGCGGCTGAGGGGGAGAGGGGGGGAAACAAAAAATCCCGGTACCTGCGCTGCCGTTGACCTCAGGCGATTAGACCCGGTACGGAATACAACGCCTAATGTACGCCCTTTTGGTTTGGACTGTGTGAATTCGTACTTTATAGTCTGAATAAAATATACCAAATCTCGATCTACTCAATTTTTTGAACTGAAATAATAACTGTACTTCACTTGGTCTTTAAAAACGGGATAAAAAATACCCATATTCAACATTACCAACACAAAGCGTATGACTCCAATTCAATTTGCAGCATTCAAACGCCACCTTCGATGCATTCATTACCTGTAACCAAAACACACTATATTAGCTTTGTTCACCCCCTCTCAAATAGAATTAGCAGCACAACAATTCCGTTCATTAGTATCACTGCAAGTATCAATACTGTGGTAATTTGTACCAAGTTCGATCGTTTCTGTTGTGTCATCCCTTTCACTCGCGTAGTGGGTTTGTGAGACAGCAAGTGTTCAAACTCCTATCGAAAGAAAATTCGTTATCGTACCAAGCTTTCAGAAGTTGTAAGAGCTGTTTAATATTCTGTGAGCGTACTGAGCCCCCATGGTCCCTTTACGCTAACTTCCTGTTCAGTTCTGGTCGCCTGGTACCCGGTGCGAGTTTCGATAACATTGAAAAAGATACATCTTTAGGGCTTTAATTATGTAAGTAACAGTCTTGATCAATATGGTCAAGAACACAAGGAGACCTCATTATTACAGGAAGAGAATATTTTATGTAAATTATTGATGTGATAAAATTGAAATCTATATTTAAAGACTATAAAAATCATTAAATTAGACGTAAAGACATTGAAGATTCAGTCAACGGTTCATGTTTCAGAACAAGGTGTTAGAACCGATTTAAGTGTAATTTTGTGTTTATTGAATTACACCCATCGCGTTGATTGTTTATTGATACTAAAAGAACAGAAAATACTACTATTATGTTAGGAGGCTAGATGAGTCATCATTTTTACAAACGTATATTCACTGCTGTATTACTTGCTTAAGTACGCCTTTATTACGAGTAAAAGCATAAAATTCTGCAGGGTCTGCATAAAATCAATTAATTGAAAACTCATTAACAAGCAGACTAAACGAGTGCAGCGACCAACTTTACATACACAATTTGGTAAATTTTGTTTGCCCCGAAGCTGATATGCTTGTCGCGTACGCCCTGATTGGAGGGGCCAATCACAGCCGCAAATCGATACTGCTGGCGAAATTATTTTACTGCCAGGAACTGATTGATTTTAAACATTTCATATGAATTAAACTGAAGAGAAGACATTTATATGATAAAACCAAATAAATGATAGTTGTTGAATTGATGGTTACGTATTTGGAGTATCTCAGCAGAAGCATCGAAATCGAACTGTTCCATCCCGATGTAAACACTGCGATAACCGCAAACGGGTTTAAGATCCAGATCTTGCGTCATGTGTACCGAGTTGTTTGGAAAGCCTGCAACAGTCGTGTCCCAGTCTCCGATTCCCCCGTTAATCCACTTTATTTTAACCTCCAGCGGTGTCCAGAGCTTGTTCAGATCGTTTCCTGTTGTATTTCCACTCAACAAGCCAGTTAGAGCATACCGCAAACTAACACCTCGCATTTGTCTTGTCCGGTGTCTTCGTAGGCAGCAATTTATTGCCTTCCTATTCGTGTTCCATGTGATCAAATAGCGCGTTCTGCAACTTGATATATGTCCGTAACAAGTTCATTAGTTCTCGAGCTAATTTTGACTATCAAAAGGATGCGAGGGGAAGTCATTCATTCATCAAAAAAATGAAGCCTGAAACTCCTCGCGCAACAAAAGAGATTTATTTCTGGCCGTTGGACGTCCATATTATAAACTGATGCTTTTAATTGGAGCTTGCTACCTTTCATGAGTTTAGTTAGACAAACGTTTTCAAAACTAAATATTCGTCGTATTTTTTCTATTTATATCCGTCTTCGTAAGGATATAACAAACGTTTGATCAAACGCATAACATTTATGGCACGAGACTAACGATCCCCTGAATTGGAAAGGGTGAATACAAGTTTTGTTTTCTTATAATTTATTGTATCCGGTTTTTGGGGCAGGTGGTCGAAACACTCAGAGAGAGGTATTAAAATCCATAAATCAAACTCCTATGGAATTATTCAATAAAATGCATTCAGTGATGATATTATACCTTCCACAAAGTTAACACTAGGATGAATCTGCGATTATTACTCGACTTCAAAGCGAGTATAATTTGCAAGCACAATATGGAAATATTAATTGCACTGGGGTTTCTTGTAATAACAAACTTTTTGTGTTACTTCTTATACATGACACGTGCATCCAGCAAAAAGATTGACAGTTAGGCACTTTGATTTTGATATGGGCGTGTCGTTGCATTCGTTTGCTGTCTTCACAAAAAACTGCTATTTTTAATTTAACAAACAAGAAGTAAAGCAACTAGAAGCAGCAGATATTTTATTTCAATTAAATGAGTATCTTAATTAAGTACTAGTTAGTGCGTAACTTCTTGTGTACTTTAATTAAAAGTTTTTCTCTGTCTTGTGCTTTTAATGATGGAAACTGATGATATGTACATCCGGAATTAGTCTATCGAGCAAACTGTATAAAAATAAATGACCCTAATTTTCAATTACCCGTCATTCTGACGAAAGCCATTTTGGGCGCGATGCATTATTTCTATGTTCTAAAATCAAATTACGGCGGGTC
This sequence comes from Xestia ashworthii, assembly GCA_950022955.1. Lineage (NCBI taxonomy): Eukaryota > Metazoa > Arthropoda > Insecta > Lepidoptera > Noctuidae > Xestia > Xestia ashworthii. The sequence goes on from OX465555.1 coordinate 21,254,423, forward strand.
CGTTGTGCGCCGGCGCGGTAATTACAGGCGTTCGTGATTAATGAGCAATCAGACCCTTGCCGGATTAGGGTTGATCCTTTTGCTTTTGCTCCTTTTGTACGGAATATTCTAAGGCGTCCAAGTGCCGGGCATATCGTTCGAACCTGTTGTTTTGCTTTCAAACTTTTTGGAGAGTTGAAATTAGATTTATTATTTTTCAAGGAAACTTTTCGTACCTGCCGTGCCGGATAAAATTTTTAGGTATGTCAGCTACCTTTTTTTAGCAATATAAATGTTTTTTGAATGTGAACATCATTCAGTCTTTTGTGTATTTTAATTGGAAGAAGGCCAATTATACTTTTATAACCCTACAAAAACGTGAAGGTTTTTGTGCCGAAAATTAAATCATTAAATCTCTTGTTTTGGTCAAAACTTTTAACGCGGATAAGATTACTTTAATTCGACCAAAACGGAACATAAATTATTTCAGTAATTGCGGCCTCAAGCGATAAACAGAAACATACCTCCTAAATATGATTTAACTCCGTACTAAATATTTTTTACGCAAAATCACTGTAAAATATTCATCTAAATGGAACTTTTGCTGTAAAAACACATTTCTGCCTTATTCATTCATGGAAGTTGACACCCCTGAATCTCGGCTACCGTTTTCTGCTGTAAAAGCTAAGATAGTAAAGGTAAAGGATTTTCGATTCTGCACCTTTGTTTTAAGGATGCATTTAAGTTTGATGTGTACGTTTTCACGTTTAGGACATCGTAAGCCATGGCATGTCAGTATGCCTTAGCTCTGGGACAGCAAAAGAGCGCTTTGAGAGACTCCCTTCTACAGCTGAGGCTTGCATGATTAATTTCTGTCGTTTTAAAGGATACATTTTAAGATTAGACAGAGATTAGATTGCGTATATGCAATGCATTTTATGCATTACAAATATTACAATAAGTAGATAAAAATTATCATAGATAACTTTGACACGTATCACAGACCATGTTGCAACACACACACACCACTAAATAAATTAACCCGTCTTCTGCTACTTTGAACAATTATGACAAAGTTAAACTAAGTACCTATTTGAAGTGAAAACTTCTTTAGGCGCATTGAGCACTTGTTGAATGAACAAAAGCCATGGAACTCGCGTGACTGTCACGTACGCTTTTAGTAGCACTCGTAGCGATCACTTCTATCGGTAATCCCCAAAAACTTCCCCGAATATTTTTTTTGTAACTAAAAAAATATCGACCGAAAATTTCCCTTCCCACAAAAATCTAAACGAAAAGGGTTAGGGAACATTAATAAAGTTGCATACATTTTGAGAGGCAATTTAAGTTTAAAAGTCAATGGTCTCGAGTAACCAGCGGTACACAATGGTTAGTTATTAAAGTAATTGAAGTAGGAAACCTACGTGCTTGTTATTATATAGCGTTGGGAATCTCGAGGAGTGTGAGTGCCCGACGGGGTACAGACCGTTCGTGGGGTGCAGATAAAACAAAGGAGGATACATTTTTGGAAATAGTTAATGTGGCCGTAAATTGCTGATTTAGAAACCACTGATTAAGAGGGCTTTTAAAATAACCTAACCAAATTGATTCGCCTACCGAATCAATTTGGTTAGGTTTTGTGATAACAGCACTTACAATATTTTGGGAAAAATGTAATACACTAATGGACATTCGTCCATTGATGAGGAAATCAATTACGAAGGACGGCACGTTTAAAGAACAAGTTGAAAAATCATAAACGATCAAGAAACTATTAATTTTGTAGTAAAAAAATACGAGCATTTATCATCAACTTACATCAGAATACAAAAGGTGTTAAATTCGCATAGTAATTACGTATTTAAAATTTCACTTAAACGTTTAATTAAAGCGATGTACTTGATTAAAACTATCAATCAATCGTGAAATGATCAATAAAGTATAAAAGTCGATATTATCGGGGCCCCGCCCTTACGCCCCGGCGACACTTGGGCCTGGTAACCCAATATGCGAGCACGGGAGGGTTGGTCACGGAGATACAAATCTACTAGATGGAATGTAATTTTTTTTTGTTGAACTTGTGCGTAGCTTGATTAATTTGTGAATTGACGTGATCGATCATGATAGAAATACTATCATCAATTTCTTTAAGGCGTTGTTCGAAAATTGTCGTGTCTAGGCACAGTCCCAACTGGAACGACTAGCTTTTCTGTGCGGGGGGCGTTTATACAAGCAAAACCATCACATTTTTTTAAATCACAGCCTATTCCTTTTTCTCTAACTGTTACGTTTACGACCTCATAACACACAGTTACAACAACTTAATTTCTCTTAAATGCATAGACTATATAGACATACGCAAACATAGGCATAGGTATGTTTGCCTCTATGCATCTTAGAGCAATTTCAAAGGCATATCCAGCAGTGCTATACATTCTGCACATACAAGGGTACTATGGCTATAGTAGGGTGTGCGAACACGCCAAGCGGTTGAGCTTGCCACGTCATAACGCCGAAGGCTATCTTACAAGCTTCAACGAATATTTTGTTACTGAAAGTGAGTCCTTGCACATTTAATTTGGCAAGAAATTCTTTGCGCATCTGCTTTATTAGATTTGAAAATCGACAGGATAAAGTCGTTTCGTTCTTCTACTTTATTATCATTTTTACGAACCCATTCTTCAGGGTTGTTTAAAAATTATCGTGTCACTCTAGGAACAGTCTCAACTGCCACGATTCGTTTTTCAGTGCGGCATTTATACTAGCGAGATAATCACGTAAAAATATTGAAATCTCTATCTTTTCCTTTCTATTCTCTAACTGTTACGTTCACCCCACTGCTGGGCCTAGGTCTCTCATCCCCTCCTCTCTTCCAGGTGTTGACTGATGTAAGCTTTAAGAAACCTGTAAAATTTTTAGAATCGGCGAATATTTTGGCGACACAATATTGTGACAGCGACATAAAGAGAAGATGACAAGAAGAGATACATAGAAGTCTTTGTCTTTATAATCACCCTATTTCTATGAACCCAAATCCACGATAAGTAGACACATTCGCTGCAGAAAGGGATCAAACCACAATAACACTCATCTATCCATAACCTACAAAATAAAAATACATTCACAAAGACAGGCACACAATTCGGTCACTATTCCTCGATCGATGCCCTCCCCTCGGGACACTCAACAACAGTTCGTCAACATAAAACTGGAATGAATCAAACAGACTCATTATATCAGCAGTGATCACAATGGGCGCACTAAAGGGTTGAGCAGATGAGATGAATGAGTCGCGTGCCACACACACGTGTGCACATGGATTATGCTAATTTAGTATTCTCCACGGTCCACTGGATTTACTTTAGATGACTAGGACGCTGAGTGGACAGCTGCAGCGAAAATAATAATACTTTTTTTAAATCTCTTTTTGTATTTTCGCGAGTAGGACACAAATAATAACGTAGGCCTTACTGGCCAATTGATTATGGCAGTGCACAAAGAGGCCGGTATGAAAGGGCTTTATGCAATCTACATTGAAATTGTAATCGCAAAATTCCTGATTCAATATACTGCAATTTTAAAACCGGTCATTTAAAGCACGAATATTTAAATGAGTGCAATTACAAGTGTTTTGTTATCTCGTTTTGTTGTAAGTAAACCAGTTTGAAATATTAGGCATCCAATAAATGTAAGGTAAACAAAGACTAGGTAATAATTTAGATATGGACAGCAGCTTAATTATGTAAGTAGCACAGTAATAGCGATTGTTTTGATTTATTGTTATTTCATTGCCCCAAATGTCAAATGGGACATACTTCGATAACCGCAATCTGAGTTTAATACATATTTTAATTGCTTTAAACTGAAGCTTAAGCACAGGTATATAATCGATTATATTAAATATATTAAACGGTTAAATAACATGGCACTGGCAAAACCCCAAAACATACTTTTCGGATTGGGCTATATCAGTTTCTTTGATTACTTGTGATCCCGTTAAGCCCCAATTCAAAATTAAGTTAAATTGTTTTCAAAGTGTTTCCTTCTGAAATCTCCATTCATCGGCAGATGGGCTCCATTCTTGGCGGCTTAAGAAATTAATAACGAAAACAAATTCGTGAGAACCGCCAAACACAAACAAAACAAGCAGAACCTACTATTTATTTAAGTAATACGCAAAATGCGTGCGCACACGTGCCGACAACCACCCCCGTACTGCCAACCCTTAACATAAACATGCCGAGTGACAAATCGAGTTAATTTTCAACCTTATCAAGATAGTTTTAAGGGTGATGTATGGTGCACTTGCTAGGGTTGTCAAAGACATCGCGAATGGCATTCAGTGCAGAATTAAATATCATTGTTAGAGAACCTCATTAATGCAATATTGAACTCACGAGAGACCGGAGGGATGGTTTTATTGTGTGAAAAATTGACTAAGTAGGTTTTAAATTTTTCTATTGTGATTTTATGGAGAAGGAAAATTTATTCGTTCTTGTGGGAAGCTTTCACATAGGTATTGGTAGGGTAATTTGGCTTTCTTCCTACACAGTTTCAATTATTTAGTTTTTTCCTACGGATGTTTATGTTTTATGTTGCAAAATGCTGTTTGAGGAAAAGAAAAAAACAACAAAAAAAATCCCTCCGGCAAGCCGCAGGAGGAGGTAGATTTCGAAGAAGGTGCTGGAGCGTCCGACTATTGAAAATTTGTATAAAGAGTTGTACTTATGTGTACAATCTACAAAAAAAAATGTGATTTCAAAATCGTTGTCCTGTAATGGAAAGTTTACCCTTTTTAAATTCTCTCATAAGAGTTTAGCATGGAAACGCCCTCAAATGTTTAGTTATAATTTTTTATTTCGAAAACTATAAGTTTTGTCGCTAAACTTTGAAGGTAACAATTGTAAAGTAAACAATTTGCTTTCAAAAAAAAAAATTTGCGACGGTGAAAATGTTTACTGTTTCGGAGATATGATTTTTTTTCGCAAAAAATTTGGAATTTTCAACCCCCTCGCCAATTTAGGGGTTGCGTCAAAAAAGTTTTAATTTAAAGATGTCCGTATTCGTACTCAGAATGATAAAAATGAGAAACGGTTCAAAAATTTTCCATAGGAAAAAAGTTATGGCCAAAAAACTGATTTTAGAAAAACCGCCCCCCCGCCGCCCCCCATGGACGAATTCCGCCCATTCACGAACTTAGCCTAAGTTTTGACCGTTTCGATTTTTTGGCCAAGTTTGAAAGCAATCGGTTCATAATTGCGACCTGTAGAGTGTGGCTAAATTTGGCTTGTCACCCATATACATACGTATTCATATATATCCCCGTAGGTGAGAGACCAATAGGTAGATTTTTTTTTTTTCAAAAAAAGGAAATCTACCTAACATACGTCATATCAAGCTTAATAGTACAAGTAATTAATTTATTAATGTCCGTATAACATAAAATCCCCGTTTGCTGTATCGAGTCCTTATTTATCTCGGTTATAATGCAAATCTTCTAACATGTTTCAGTAATTGTCTTTTTTAAACTTTCACGATCAGAACACATCATAAAACATATAAAAACGGGTATTTATCCTCGGGTTTTTAATCCTTGCCAATGAGAAGCACTACTATAAGAGAATGGTTCGGGAAGCGATTGAGATCAAGAAGTAGGTACCCTAATTTCAATCGCGAAGACGGCTTCAAACTCTCTTCAGCTTGGAATCCAGTAATCACTAAGTGTACTCGTCAAGTGAAATCGCCTCAGTATACGGACACGGTTAGTGTAGTGTGCTGTCCTAGTGTGAACCGGCCCTAATTAACATTTATGAAGATCAAGTGAGGGTAGTTGAATAAACACCTTCACTTTGCTGTGGCGGTACCTCCACACTTCAGTCTCCCCGCGACCACGGCTGGTGCAATCCGGTCGAAACGTCGGGCTTAAATTAAAGGTAAATTCGCGATAAATACCCGTTTTTATATGTTTTATGATGTCTCAGTAAATTAGTTGTTACAAATAAACAATAAAGATAAAATTACAATAACTACGTGACTATACATATTACTAAGTTATCAGTTTTTCATTAAGGCACCTCTCAAATTCTCATCTTACGCATAACTTTTCCTGCGATTTTGTTAATTGACATTTCAAATTGCCCATCTGTCTATTTACATGATCGATAACTTACAACACAAAAAAATCAATGAATACATCTCAATTATCGCTAATAACATGTTGACAAGTAAAGACAAGTTTACACTGTGCACGCGATTGTTCGAACTGCTGCGATTATAAACACGTGTCACCGGTCTATCATCTCTGTTTATGTAACTTCTGAGAAATGTGTGCGTTGATCTTGTATTTATGGCTTGAAAATCCTGAAATGCATCACGTGGTTTTCTCTGTCAACTGTTGTAAACAGTCTTACTAACACGGTTCAATGAATTTCACTCCTCGATAAATTTTAATATGGTTTGTTAGCTGGAAAATTGACTTTGAACGACTTTTTTAACAGACTTCAAAAATAGGTCGCAAACGATGAATCAAACTGAAATATTATATAATGTCACCAGACTACAGGTGTGTGCAAAACTTCAAGTTAATCGGTTGGGGGGAACTGGTTTTAATTCAGTTGCAAGATTTGACCAATACATTTCAACAAATTAAAATCTTAAAAAACTTTGTTTTTGTGGAAGCCGTTATTTTTGTTCGCGGTTTTAACGCTGACTTAAAAACAATTAACAGCCTTCATAAGAAAGGAAACAAAACAATCCATACATAACAATAACTTTTTTTTTTTACAGCATTTATAAATAATGTACACCAACGCGATCGCGAGAACCAGCCAGATGGTACGGTATCGATCGTCGGCCGAGCGCGCACGGCCGACCGGCCCTATTATTGTTTAATCGTAATCTCGGCGCGCGATTACCATAACCATTGTGCACTACGCACTATACACATGTTATCGCAATGAATGGGTGACGTCGATATGTAAAAAACACTAGTATTTTATTTTAATGTTTCGTAAAATCTTTAACTGTACTCTTGCTAACAGTTCTGTAATTTGTTGAGCATTGATTTGCATTTTGTTCGAAAAGTTTTACGGATGACGAGATTCTCGTCTCCATATTAATGAGACTGATGTTGAAGATAACGATGGTTGTAAGATTATAAGATAACATTTTTCGTCGCGATCCGTAGAAAAAAATACATAATTAATTAGGTTATATAATTCGTGACATCGTGTTGAAAATGGTGCAGTGAACTATTTTATCCCGACATGGTCTAACATATTAAGTATTATGGAAATCTTAAAAGTTCACGGGGTATCAAAAACAAAATGTATCAAAAAATATTTTTATATGGATGTCCTGCTTGTTCATAATATGAAACATCCAAGTATTAGCAGCCTTAGAAGTAAATGCCGTATAAGTCGGCATATAAGTAAAAATATACGATCGAAGCAATCGAAGGTCTTCTAGATAGGAGGCCTTTGTCCCAGCAGTAGGAACGTTATAGGCGGATGAAGATGATGATGATGATCAAGGTCTCATTAGTACGGTAAAGAGGTTCACCCATTGGGGACATAACATCCCTTTGGAAAGACAATGTAAAACAAAAGCAACAGAACGTAGTCAATTAATAAAAATAAAACAAGAATCAGACACACAGCACCTATTAGGATTAGAGATGGGTAACCACCCGGGTTAAAACCTACTAGTGGGTTAAAACCCAGCTATCACCCGTTTCATTCCACCCATTGGGTGGTTTGGCTGGGTGAAAATAAAATATTTCAAATTTATTATTTAAACATGTAGCACGCTACGGCCGGTGTGCGGGGTGGCAATACCGGGAGGGGAAGGGATGTCGCCCACGCGGAGCTATCCCCGCGCCCCTTCCCCGCTCAAACTTGTCAGTATAGTTTACCTCGCTGGTTAGAGTGCGCGCGTTTTAAGTGAATTTTCGGGTTTATACTTACGACCCGGAACTGTTATAATGCAATCTGATCCTGCTTTTACCCCTAACTTACTTACTTACCGTGCATTTTTACTTATTAGGCCCCACAGACCAAGGATCTGAACTTGACGAAAGTCTAGAAGTCGACGCTATGGAGTTTATTTACGAAGTAGGACAAAGTATCGGTTTGAATGTAATGTCAAACTAGGCATCGTATAGAGCAAGAGATGGTTTTTGGAGTCGGAGATTTCATCAATCTGGTGGAAGGGTATATATGTGGGTCTACTGCATCGAGCAAAGTCGCTGTTCGTATTCTTACTGCTCCGTGCACTTCTGCTGCTTTAGAGCGATCCCTTAGTGCTCATAGTGATATACATAGTAAAAAAAGAAATAGACTCACGACGTAAATAGCAGCAACAGTATTTTTTTTTTCTTCTACGTATTGTCTGCAATCAGTCCTCAGACTGAGCGGATGAGTTCCGCGTTGCTTGTAGTGTAGAGTATGGCTACCAGTGATGCCATCTACTCGCAGATGTTACGGATTTACTGCCGGTCTGCTAGTGCCATGATACTGTGGCTCTTCAAGCGGAGCACGTAGTCTCGTGTCAACTGATGAGTTAGCTCATTTGGGTGGATGGCTAGTCGTTCTTCATATTTCGCTGCTACACTCCGAATCTCCTCAGCAAATTTGGGATTGTCTAGTTGTTGGTGGATTTCAGCGTTTGTAGTGAACCATGAGACATTGGCTATTGTGCGTATAAGTATTTTGCTTTGTTGGCGCTGCAAGATGGCTATACTGGAGTTACTTGCGCTTCCCCAGAGCTGTATCCCATACACCCAAACGGGCTTCAATACTACTTTGTATAATAGGAGCTTGTTATCCAGCGATAGCGGCCCAGTAATCAGTGAAATTTTTTTAGTCGTTTTGAGAGTTCGTCTTTCTTGGCTTTGATTTGTGTTGTTGCCAGGTCAATCAACGGTCCAAATGAATTCCCAGGTATTTGACACAACTTCTGTGTGGTAGGGTGGTATCTCCCAGTTTGACCGGTGGGCAGTCCTCCTTTCTGAGTGTGTAGGTAACTAGGACATACTTTGCAGCACAGGCCTTTAGTTTCCAGCTTTTCATACAAGTGTTTATTTTATTAAGTCCACTCTGCAGAAGATTTGATGCACCTTCTGGGTTTGTTTGAATAGACAATATTGCTGTATCATCTGCGAATGTTGCTATAACAACTCCAGGTTCCGTCGGTAAGTCAGCTGTGTACAATATGTAAAGAATTGGCCCCAGAACAGAACCCTGAGGTACACCAGCTCCAATTCTGTGAAGGGCTGAGGTATTACCTGATTCTTTTACGTAGAAAACTCTATCTGTGAGGTAAGAGTTCAGAATGCTAAAGAACGATTGAGGCAGATGCTGTTTAGTCTTGCTTACAAGGTGTGGCATAAGGGCCTCCCCCTTATGCCACACCTTGTCAAAAGCCTGCTGGATGTCCAGAAACACTGAAGAGCAATATTTCTTTTCTTCCAGCGTTTTTCTAATGTGTTCACAGACCCGGTGTATTTGTTCTACTGTTCCGTGTTGTTTCCTGAAGCCAAACTGATGGTCAAGTAGTATATTTCTCTCTTTAAGTATTGGGGTCATCCTATGCAGCAGCACTTTTTCAAATCTTTTGGACATAGTCGGCAAAAGGCTTATTGGTCTGTATGATGTTTTTTCTTGGGCAAGTTTCCCTAAAACTAATATATCTATATCTATAGTATAACATACAATTGGAATTTATTGCACAAGCATGTGAATGATTTTAGTGATAGTACTGAGGACTGTGTGCCTGATTCACCACCAATACTCCAAATCCCAGTATCCCAGAGATATAATATACAAACCACGCCGCCACGTACAAATAGCCCTGTCCATTATCAGTTTAAATATTAAAAGAAATAATACCGGTAAGTACGGAGAAATAGAAAAAGCAACCCAAAAGATACAAATTGGGTCAATGGTCTGAATTCAATGGACTACGGGTCAGGTTAAATTGTCCGTGGTCACACTAGTGTAACTACGGATCAGCCGTAGCCACACCCAGTGTGACTATCAGGTTAAATTATCCGTAGTCATACCAGTGCACTGGTATGACTGTGTGACTACGGATAAATAAAATTAACCATAGTCACACTGGTGTGGCAATTTGGTGTGACTATGGGTCGGTCGCGGAACCATCTACATCCGGCACTAACAATTTTCAATTTTTTGATTGTACCGTGTTTCCGATGCAAGCGATGATGATTAAACTACCCACTAATTTGTTGTAATTTTCCAAATAAACAATAAATGTACTTATCTGATTTTGGGTTCAGGCTCTTATTTTTGACAAGTTAATAGTGAACTCTACTTCCCACTATTTAATAATTAACTATACTCATTTTCACCCAGTAAAATAGGTGAAAATGGGTTAAAACCGGGTTAAAACCCAAATCACCCAGTTTTAACCTAAATGGGAAGAATGGGTTTTAACCCACTACCCATCTCTGATTAGGATAGGTAAGCTCTTTATAAAATGCGTTTCCTAAAAGTCCGGTGAAACGATAATCCGCAAAGTGCAAGGATAATCTCATAATCCATCGCTTGGTCCGCAAACAAACGTACTTAGAGGACCTCATAAGAAAATAAACGAATTAAAACTCGCCCGCTCAGTTCCCACGAGGCGACATTTAGCTTTTCATCTTGCAATTCATGGGACTTTGAACGCTTTTATCATCTTTTCTAGGACAAAACAGAACAAGTGACGCAGATAACTCTTCTTTGTAATTAAAAATAGATTCGAGACTTTTCACTTAAACATTGTTCCCCTTTTTGGCTCTCTAAAGTCCTCAGCTTATAACGGGAACATAGCGTTGTCTCACCAATTTTTTGTCACAACACCCCAAAACCTTTTAAGTAACCCCCTTTTCTTCAAGTTCTTAAAACGTATTATTTTTAATCCTTACAGCTTAACCCTGTGATCAAAAGGCAATACACATTTTTCCTCTCTCATTTCTGTCATATCCAGATGAGTATATGTAAACATATATAATATTCGGTAGCAGTGCAAGTGGCGTTACGGAAAGTGCTCGCCCCACGGGACACGTTGTTCAAAGTTAAATTGTTTTTACGCGTTCAGTGCCGTAATAAATGGAACTTGGAATATGCTGCTGCGGTTTTGCGGCGGCGCGGCGCCGCGGCGGAAGAAACTACAAGACTTCGTAATTTATACATATAAGAAGTTTTAGCAGACGTTTGTAAAGGACCTACTCGTAAAATAATACACATCGTGTCTACGCATTATCAAAATGTGGCAAAAATTGTTTCCTTAGCTTACAAACGAGCTAAGGGCTAGGGCTCACGGTAATCCACGAAAATTCGGCGAAGGCAAGTGACGTCGGACCTCGGCACGACGACTAATTGCGAGTCTCCCGGCCTGATAATCCGTTCACAGCGGGCGGGCCCCATATTAAAAAAACCCCCGGTTGTGTCCAGTCCGGGCTGGATTACCGCTCCCACGGCACCGACATTTGGCCCCTAGCGCAAAAATATTAGGAGAAAGCGTTATGGGTTCTGTACTTATTAGTATTTTAAATCGTTCTGAGTTTTCAGGGACTGCAAAATATCTGTTGCTTTACTTTAGGATGCTCCTCGTTTGTCCTTAAAATCGACCGGATTAAGGATCTCCTCGTTTCGTTTCTAATATTTTGCTGTGTTAGTAAGGTTTAAGCGCACTGGAGCAAAAGTTTCTTGGCCTCCAAAACGAATCCCTAAAACCGAAGGGTGGCGAATTCCAAAAGTTTGGCGAGAAATTCGAAATCCTGAGATGAAATAGTAATTTATCAAAGGATTTTGAGTCTCGAGGAGCGGAAGTGAAGGATGGATACCCTTTATCGTGAATTGCAGCAGTGTGCCTTATAGGAAATGCCGGGAAATGGTAAAACGAACACTTCGGGGTGAGAAAACAACCGGAATGTATCTATTTAAATAATTTTCCTTTTGTCGCTATTGGTCTTTTTTTCGCTGAAATATTTATTGTTTGAAGGTGCTTTACCTTCAAACCTTGTTTTTAATGCTGTACTGGGTCCCTAAGCTTGCTTATTTTTAGCGTGTGTTTAATATTGATTACTTTACGTCTAGACTTTCTTGCAGTCATTTAGTTCATTCGTGACCAAGGACTAATTCATGCATTGTGTTGACTACACCTTTTCTGTTTAACTAATCGAGTATATTCTTGGAATTGCACATTAGTAATGCATGAAGCAACCACGTAACTGTAAACGTCGCCATTACGTATTCGCCAGTATGGACAGATAATGAAGATAATGGTGATTTATTCGTTGTCCTCATGTAGACTTCACACGTTATAACGTCTAACGCCATTACAAAGTCAGATTATTTATAATCCCATAACGGAATAATGTATGCACGGTGCGATGTACGCCTAAACGAATACGCCGCCGCGTATTAATATTCAAATGGCCTTTGGGCGAGCACTGTATGAGATCCCATGGTATTAGTTCCATTAACATTGCGGTGCGTCGGTCAGTTCTTGTTATGTAAACACAATGGACGCACTGCAGGTTGCCCTTTATGAAATAATGTATGTAATAATATATTCGCAACCCCTTAGGTCTTCTACAGCTGCTAGATCGACACTATTTTTATAGTACTACGAGTACTAATTTTGAACATAAATAACGTTTGAAAACAACATGTGTATGGGCTATGGGAGGGCAATTTAACTTAGAAATAGATTAAGAGTTGAGCTCTTCTTATTTTTCATCGGAGCGATCGTAGCCATTTCCTTCATAGTGTCGAACAGCTGTTGGAAAGGTTACGCCCGTATCCTTGCACCTGCGCTCCCCGCGTGCCCTCGCCTCACCCCCTTTCGGCTTAATTACAATCCTATTAACGAAATCGTCCCGTCGCCTACCACCGCGGCATCGCCCAATTGACATTTAGGGGTTACGATGCCACGATTAAAATTTGACCGTCCATACTTCCTCTTCATTATTTAGCATGTATTCATTATTCATTGCTCTGATGGTGTGATAACACCGAATGATTTTTCAAACTGGTGTATATTGATAGAGCGCTAAGATAACAATATTTCGACAAATGCAATTCACAGGCTCACATTAAATGTGAGCCAATCGCAAACATAAATTTTATGTTTGCGATTGGTTAAAGAGATTCGTCAGTGCACGTGCGAGGGTACAAATCCACAAAGGGTTTGTTTTTTTCTTTCATAGCGCAAAAAATCCACCGACAATTACGAGATTAGGGATGAAAAGGAGGGACAAAGTTTTTTTTACTTTCAATCGGTAACCGTTGGTATTTTTCTTTCTTCGTTTCCCAGCCGGAGAATGTTTTAATTAAAAAAATCTTGGGTAACCCGGGAGGCGGTGTGTAACGGTAGTCGCGGTTCGTAATTTGTATGAAGTGAGGCTGACTTACAAGCTCACTGAGTATTAATCAAGGTTGATCATTAACTGTGCGGGTTGATCGTGCGGCGCAGATTGACGTCGCGTTATGTGAACTGGTTTTTTGGAATACTTAAACAATTTCTTTTCGACATTTTTGAAGATGCTAATCTTTAATCGAGAATTCGAGAGTCAGTCTTGATTTGTTTATTTTTAAAGTGACTATCACTTGGTATTTTCACAGGTTGGTCCGGAACAGGCGAACTAAGTTGCGGCGTGCATGACAAGGTACGCGAAACAGACTAACGACCGGCCTGTAGATAAGTGCACATAATTTCGCCGCGTCCGCTTAGCTTGCGGCGCGCACGCACGCGACGAGCGCGTCAGTCGGGAGCCGGCTTTATTTATCACAACACTATTCAATATAATAAAATAAATTAACCTTGTTTCTTAGACAATAAGAGCGAGTTGACCGCAAATATAAAGTTGTGCTTTCATAATGATGGACAGACGGTCTTCTTTGTATTCACTAATTTCTCTACCGTTATGTTATGGAAACTGCTTCCGAGTTCTCTATTGTCGATATGGGATTGTTTTGACATTTGGACCTTAATTAGCTCAGTGGAATTCTCTCACTGAGACAAATGGGTAGCTTTTGATATTCCTAAGTTTGGTTCGATCATAAAGAAAGAGTAATGGTTCTAAAGACAGTCTGTACTTTTGGGCTCAATTTAGGTGAAAAGAAAGAAATGAGAGTATTTTCATTTCTTGGACCATTGTGTATGAGATGACCTGCAACGGAAATAGAAGTTCTCGTGCATCACTACTTTTTACAACTGTTTAAGTTTGTCGAAGAGCTTTCGAGTGGAAACTAATAATCAAATGACGGTTAAATAAAAAACTTCGTGTCATACAGGCATTGTAGCCGTAATACTGGCACCACACCGGCACCATTAACATCCACACTCGCGGTAAATTGAACGTTGCGTCGTCGTCGCCGCGCAACTATACTAATGTAATGACACCAGCTGTTAAAGCCGTGTCACTAGTCTTCGACCTCACAAAAGACGAGGCATCGATCGACCGACGTTCGTGACTATTGTTCGCCGAACGAATGCACCACCACCGTACATCTGTTTCGTTCCTTTTTCACTCGCCCTGCATAATGAAACCGACCCATTGTGAGGAAAAACTTCCACAAAAGAACACGCACTTTGGCGCTCGGCCTGTATTTTATAAGAAAAAATAACAGAGGCCCTCCAGGCCTAAAAGGTGGGCGTAAACGCTGTCGGAAATGAGAAAGTTGATGCAACTGTTATGACATACGCGGTTCGTTGAGTGTTATTGAAAATAAACAACCAACCGTTTGCGCTTTAACGAAGTAGGTACGTGCAGGAAAAAAATCATGGTAGGAAGACTATTTGTGCTCGTTTTTCTATTTTTTATTCAATAATGTTGTTAATTTAAAATTTAATTTCAATTATTTTTATATTATAGTAACATCGATTGTGATTATTTTGAAAGTTTTGTTAAATAACTGTTAAATTGTGGTAGAATAAAGGCTATTTTTATTTTTATTTTATTTTATTTTACTTACTAGATCTCGTTCAAACCAATTTTCGGTGGAAGTTTACATGGTAATGTACATCATATATTTTTTTTAGTTTATCATTCTCTTATTTTAGAAGTTACAGGGGACACATTTTACCACTTTGGAAGTGTCTCTCGCGCAAACTATTCGGTTTAGAAACAAATGATGTTAGAAACCTCAACATCATTTTTGAAGACCTATCCATAGATACCCCACACGTATGGACGAAAAAAACATTTTTGACTTTCAGTTCTAAGTAAGTATGGGGACTAGGGAAACCCCAATTTTTTTTTTCTTTTTTGTGTGAAAATCTTAATGCGGTTTACAAAGTACATCTACTACCACGTTTCAACAGCATAGTTCTTATAGTTTCGGAAAAAAAGTGTCTGTGACATACGGACGGACAGACAGACAGACAGACCGACAGACAGACATGACGAATCTATAAGGATTCCGTTTTTGCCATTTGCCTACGGAACCCTAAAAAGGAATAAAATAAAAATAAGCAATGTCTCAGTTAACCTGTGACGACTGTATGTATATAATTACGACATTACCAGGTAATTACAATCAGAGTTTTTCACTGGCAGATGGTGCAGTTGATTCAAACAACAGTTGTAAGTACCTACAACTTTTGCGTCAATACCGCAAAATTATTTATTCTCAATGTCAGACAGTATTTCGCTTTTCTTTAAATGACATGCAGGTTGTGAGAATAAGGCCACAGTATGTAGCAGCATTACCGATATTGAAGCCTTACAAAAGACAAGACAATTTGGGGCAATTTGGTTGCGCTATACGTGCATTCAACGAGGCTAGTCTAAACTAACTCCCGTAATTCTTTAACCCAGCACACGTATCTAGAAGACCACATTACTTGTCTCGGTGGGGCGCTGCGGTAAGTACTCCCGGACTAACTGAAATTTAGCAAGGAAGGAGCTATCATAAAAACCGTATATTATAAATGCGGGCTCAAATTGTGCTCCCCCGGGCGGAGCGCCTGCGCCGACGATTAAGTGCACTTAATTCCGTCTAAATGTTGCCCGACGGGGAGTTGCGAAGTTGCTGCCGACTCTCTTTGGCCGTAGGGTACTGTATATAGACAGAATTCAATCAAAACGTAACTTGTCTGAAGTGATGCGGGGTTGTCACTTGCCAGGTGACGTAACATGACGGTCCATTATCGACATAACAGCTTCTCTAAGGCTTGATTGATGTAAATGCTAAGCCTGTCCGAGAATCTGCACTTCAAGGACCCAATGAGTGAGTATTGCAACTGCAAATGAATTTTGTGCAATTTTCTTCTGTATTAAAACAGCCTGCAAGTCTGACGTCAATCATTTACATTCTAGCTTTTTGTTCGTGAGCTATTCGTGACAAAAACTCATCCGTGATAACGTTTCAGACGGGCGGGTGGGGACTGAGACAGCCCTAGGGCTTCGCCAATACGGCGCGGCGTCCTCGCGTGCGTCGCGGATCAAAAACTCCACCATGTCAGCCTAAATCGCTCCCACAAACAACTTGCGGTATTCAGATGCATATCGCAATGAATTACTGGTGCTTAGTTACCGTTTAGTGACGCTTTTTATAGATTCTTGGTTATTGATACTTTTTGCTTCTAAATTAAATGAGAGCAAAACCTCTTGCGCTGTTACGGAAAGTGGTTTCTTGAGCATGAATCGATTTCTTGCCTGAAGTTTCGCCATGAAATCGGAGATTTAAGGGAGCTTTGCGATTTTCTTCCAGTACCTTTTTAATGCTAATTAAAAGCGATTACAAAGAACAATAAAAATCAATGGACCACAAACAAAAACTTCTTCCATCGTTTAAGAATTGTTCTCTGCTATGATATGTGCACTGACTTAAGAATAGGACTTGGTATGTTACTATGTTACTTGCTGCATAAGCCTCATCCAATGAACACATATCTGCTATCGTTATTCGGTACAGACAACATCTAAAACAATAAATCAAAGTGACACAAAAAAGCAACATTGCCTCCACTAATCTTCCCACGGATTTATTCTGGATCACTTTTTGTGTTCGTACGTGAGGTAAGTTGGCAATCGCGTGATAATATGTGACGACTATCCATTTCTATTTCACACTCAAGTCTGTTCGAACCGTGACTCTATGTCCCAGTAATAAAGATACTCTCATTGCGTCATTGAGCGTATGAAAGTGACGTTCGCGTGATTTCCAACATCCGATGATACTTCAAATAGCACTGCCTGTTAATTTTCTGATAATTAATCTACACTCAATGGGGAGTTTCTGGATTTTTTTGCAGCTGTTGATATCGATACAATTTACAAGTGATTTCAGCGTTTACGCTGCAGAATACAAGTTGCAAAATCGGTCAGAGCTTAATTTCATGTATGATTGATTATTTTACCGACAAAGCTCGCGGGACCGCTCGGATTTGTTGAGCGATACCGTCGGGGCAGGTGTGAGATGATAATGTTACGATCTTGTTAAAGTTGTTAAACACACTTGTTAGATTTTTTTAATGCGAGTACTTTTTCTTTAGATATAAAACGGGTAGCTTTCAGCTTTCTTATTAAGCGAATTTACCGTGTGGAAACAATTAAATGATGATAATGTGTGTAAAGCTGCGGTTTCCAATGCAGTGGCGGCGATGCATTAGTGATAGTGGAATAGGGGTGGCGGAAGGCGACGACAGCGGTAATTTTCCACTGATGACAGGGATTTTTGCTTTGAATTATTCGCACGCAACCCTAATGTTATTATTGTGATAAAGTGTACAATTTTGCTAACTAGAGGTTATTTTAGGTGACATTATTACCGTTTTTGTCCTGGAAACGAGTTTTCTCTTTGATCTTTTAAATAAGCTTGATTATGAGGGTTTTATAGTAAGATTTTTGCTTTTAAACTGACCGACTATAACGGTAGTCAGCGGTACGAATGCAGTTGTAGCCGTGTCCCGACAAACATGCTAATGTACTGAGATAAGTAACCACACATATTGCACGTCATTCCCCACACACATTCTCTAGGCAATAAAAACTTCGTACAATCTACTTTATAGATTCTAAATACCGTTTTGTTATAAAAGCAATAAGGTCGCGTGTCCATTTTTATCTTTATGTATTACTAATGGTTAGATCATGACAAATATATGGAGTTAAAAGCTTAATTTACATAAGTATTTCTAATGTTTATTACTGAGCTTATGGCCACAACTTAAGTGTTGTAATAGGAATAAATGATGGTGCTGAGACACCGTTGAGTCGATGGAGAGAATATATCTATCTGTGTGAGATTTTCAAGAGGTTAAATCCTTCTCTTTTCATATTTTTGATTGAGTGACCCTATTCAGTACGTTTTATTTCGGAGCATGGGTCATACAAGACGTTTTCTGTATTCTCTGTGGTAATAATTAGCTCTTCCGGATCTTTCCGTTCCCAGGCGTGTTTGCCAGAACCTAACGGAACTGGCCGTGCGTTGATTAGCAAGTGCGCAAGTTTATAATAGGGCTAGTTTCTTGTTGTACCACACGAAGTGATTGCCGTGACTTAGATTTTTTTCTATGATTCAAAGTGTTTCCTTCTTTTGGTAAGGAAACGATCTTGAAAATATTTTGGAGTTTCATCAAAACATAAGGACATCTTGAAATTTCTGTAGTTGAACTAAGCAAAACATTTGACCTCAGTATTTTCGAAGAGCTCTCATCTCAATCAACTCCCTTTTGTATTCGTCAGCATAAAGTTCAATAGTTTGGTTTGGCAAACCCACCCACGGAGGCAGGCGGCGCCGCGGGTTGGTCTTGTGATGCCACCAGACGTCTCAAGTGCCAAAGCTACCTGTACTGCTGAGCACCGTACATAATTAATGGTAAAGGCATTCCTAAGATCAACCCCAACGACTAGACCACTATTTTATGAGTATGTTTTGCGTCTAATGGAAATACCGTGTTCGTTCAAACTGGCTTTGAGTGGATTAGCTTATCAATAGTTACGAAATAAAGAAATGTTATCACAACTTTGGCCTTAGACTAAATTGGGTAACACCAGCTTATCGATATCCAGATTCTGTTAAAAAAATGCAGTCATTGTTCAAATACTTGCTTCGATTAAATTGCATGGTACGTTAGTAGATACAGATCTTATCGCTAATTTCCATTGCATGTTACTGACAATGGCAATGGAACCAAAATTGACATTGTGATTTCCCCAAATACATAAAAGCATGTTTGGGATTGGCGTACACGTGAGAATTGTAGCTTACGTCAGCCACTTATCATTAAAGCGACAAAGTGGAATTATGTAGAACATAAGTGTAGATAGTCTGCAGGCTGTGTCCTGTTCGAAAGACTGATGACATCGTGTCACTAACGTTTCTGTCTGAACGTGCCGCGAATGTTTCAGCCCCTTTTACGGCTTTACAAAGAAATTTCGTTATTAAGTATGTACGTTGCACCTTGACTTTCATTATCCAAATACGTCACGTTCCTGGTGTTATCGCGTTAGTATCTTAATTTAAGTGACGTATAGACAATGAGACAATTACTCTCAGTTTATATTCAACCGTGAGCGCCAGTGTGGGATTATCACATAATCGTGCACCCGTCCAGATAAACAAAGTTATAGCTGAGTTAAGGGTCTCGAAGACTCACGCTGTGCTCGTAAAATTAAAAAGATTTCGAGTACATGGTGAAGTCCTCAACCCGCAGCTCAAACACAGTTATACCAATAATGCGGGCGACGTGTTCTCATATTAGAAAACCGGACTCTCCAGATCCGAACGTAGATATACGATTTCCATCGCTGCAAACATAACCAAAGAAAATTAAAGATTCTTGAGGAGTCAGCGACATAACTGTCCAAGTGTAGCTCGAGGCGGTGACAGTAAAAACTTCAAGCCTGCATCGTGAATGCCATCTGCAGAGCTCGTCAAGGCATGGGCGAGCGATAAAAACGATCGCACAGCGCATGCGAATATCGCGTTACGTACGACGCGGCCATACCAATGGCGGAGAGTGCTGAGTGTAGTCAACGACGATACTTATTTTACGTCCACAAAACATTCGTGCCGATGTTAAATGTGATAATGAACCCTCACAAGGTAATCGCTGACGCGTGTTTACTCATGTATATGAGAAGAACACGAAGTTCAATGGCAACGGTGCGGACGCCGAAAAAACATTACATAAGGCGCGTGGCAAGGTCAATGTCGCGCGGAACAAAGATCGCGAAAGTGCTCCAATGTTACGTAGGCAGCTCTCGGCTCGCTCGGATAATTGCGATGTAATCGGCGTAATCCATCCACGAGTCTTGTTTCCTTTTACGGCGCGCGCAGCTTGCGGCCGCATAGAAGAAACAGCTGACCGACGGCACGCGCTTCGAATGCATATTAATGTCGCACCCGCCGCAAAAAAACACCTATAAAATCGAAATGCTACTATGAAATATCGAACCAGTTTGAAGTGCAGGCGCCTCAATTATGCAATCGTCGTACGAGGACAACCCATAAATCAAACTACTACCTCGCAGTCATTGTAATGGTGTAATCGATTTCAGTTTTTAACAGCATATTCTTTGTTTTTCGTGCAAGCTGCGCGCGGGGTGTAGCTTCCAATTTAAGCGTTTGCCATAATTGATCGACGTTCATCGCCTTCATTTTGCAGCGCTTGCTTCTCTGTGTATCCAGCGAGGAAAAACGTACATGTCCTTAATTTGATAACACTTATAATCTAAAAAACATGTTGTGATGTCATTTTATTTCATTTTCAGATGATGAGACATATTTATTTTTAATCTTAGGGATTTTGCGAAAGATAAAACAAATCGTAACGACTTATCAATAGGACTATCGAGCTTTATCTTATCGAAATAACTTGGCTAAAAGGCCAGAACATTCTGATAGTGGGTCGATAGCCGCACGCACATAGCGAGGGTGCGTTGTTGTTGGAGAGTAAATAAATAGCAGAATGAGTTCATCGCAGGGATCCTCATTGTCCTGTCCATATAATGAGTGGAGCCATGGCATTTTCTCCCCTGCGGCGCCGCAGCTGCCCATCATTACACGCCAATATTAAAAACAGTTCCATTTTATCCTTGATCTACAATAAAACAATAAATACGTTCACACAAAATAATCTTCGATAAGTGCGATGTTTGGAAACACAAACACTTTCTTTTGATGACGGACATCCCTGCGTTTTATCGCAGAAACAATAATAGCAATTTATCAGGCTATTAGTATTAAGGCAGCTGTACACTGACGGGGCACGTTCGAAT
Organism: Xestia ashworthii; assembly: GCA_950022955.1. NCBI lineage: Eukaryota > Metazoa > Arthropoda > Insecta > Lepidoptera > Noctuidae > Xestia > Xestia ashworthii. The sequence continues at coordinate 21,275,640 of OX465555.1, forward strand.
CGCTAATGGACACTAACGCGATAACTTTATATCCGCGAGGGTGGCAGGACAACTGCGCGACTGCCTATGAAAAGGATGTTTTATACTATCATTGTTGATGGCAGATAATTAAATTGATCCCCCTCTAGCGTGAGATTATAAAGTGTCCCTGAATCAAGTGGCAGAGTTTTTAGTGTACTCTTTTTATTTCTCTGATATCTTTAATCTTTAAAAGGCGATATGTTTATTTAATTCTCATTCGGAAAATAACGTAAAACACTATAAAAATGCCGCTTAGAGATTCTATTTCAATTCTCATACCGGAAGCGCACTAAAAATAAAAACGAACCTATAAAATAATGTATCCAATCGATAACCGGACAGGACCTCAAATAAAATCTCTCACGCAGGCTGCACCGGGCGTCGACGCATATAAAATTCTTCACGCCACATTTCCCAGACACGTGATATTTCTAGAACCTGCCTTATGAAGCAGATGTCCTAGGTCGATGACGTTAGACCTTTCTATGTTGTCGCGTGCCCTGACTTATGCACATGGTGTTGTTATAAATGCGCTGTTAGCGAGGCAGCGGGGCTGTCAGCACTCGCCTTTTTACTTTACGAGCTTTGTCTAACAAAAGCCTTTTTGTGGTTTGGTATTTAAATGTTTCGAGCTGGAGTTGATGGCGGATATGATCTGGTTTTGTTACACCGTTTTCAATTTTTACTTTTGAAACTCAAAGTTGCTATTGCAAAGTACCAAAAAATAAGAGTGAGAAAATTTACACCTGCCTGTTTCAACCAAACTAGTCAGCGTTACTAGTTACATAAATCTTTGGAGGTGTTATCGGATTCTATGCATTTTAAATAAGTTTAGCATACAATTTGTAGCTGCTCACGTTTTCTGGCTTCGGACATGATCGTAATTTCCCGAAGTCGCGACCACTTAGTGCTTGTGACGTTAATGACGTCATTAAACCTCTCGCACGTCCACTTTAAGATCACGTTAAGGCGAGGATTTACTAATTTTGAACTTTTTTGAACATCTGTAACGTTTCAACCATAAAACAGAACCCAATGAAAAATTATTTTATTATAATTGAACATATGACCAAGCGCCGGGCAAAAGCCAAAACATGATATCAATAAGTTGGCTCGATAGAAAAAAATCACAAACCTGACTCTAATTTGTGACTTCAAACGTATTTTTTATATGAGATTATGTCTCAAAAAGTATTGAAAATTACATTAAACAATCAAACATCGTTTATAGAAGGGACTCGCAAAAAAAAAATTGGAAAAAGTGCCATATTTTTTTTAATAAAAATAAAATTGCTTTTGCGGGTCGCGAAAGTCGAGAAATACACCAGCCAGGGCAGCCAGTGCTCGCCGAGGCGTGACCGAGAGCGGACGCATGTCGCTTTTTTCACAGAGCTACCCCTCATAATTGTTACGCAACGTTTTCGTATCTTTTTATTATCTTTTAGCTAAGTTTATTTTGAAATAGTTTTTTTATTAGTTATAGGTACCTACATTATTAGTTTTAAGAATTTGTTTATTTTATTTAAATTTCCCCGAAAACAGGATGGGTAATAAAAAAAATAAAAGATCTTATAAAAAATTAAAACAAAGGGAATATCGAAAAATGTTACTCGAAAACTGGTAAGTACCTATCTATGAATTTTTTATTATTTTCATATTTTAATTTAGATGTACCTACCTAATGTGTTTAATTACTAATTATAAATCACGGATTTGATTAATGAAACGCTAAGCTAATTTTTCCCGCGCGGTGATATCCCATGTCAAGTGCGTGGACCAAGGGCAACCGACGACGATCTCTCGCGCCGGGCCTCGGTTCAGGCCATGGTCCGGAGCAAGGAAGGGTGGCAGGCGGTCGCGGTGCCTTCTGCGATGCAGTAATGCTCGTAAAGGAGGAAGGCATAAAGCAACAGCGCTAACGTGTCAGGGTTGGCTTGCGGACGGAGAGCAATGGGTCGCCGTCCGACCGTCCGGTAACCGTCCGGACTGAGCCCAAGTCGTCAACGGCGCGCAGCGTTCTCGCTGTAAGCAATCCAATAGGGGCCCAGCAAGGTCGAAGCCTACTGGGGCTGGACTTGGTTACGAAAATAAGGCCTGGTCCCGGTACGAAAGGCCACGAAGGAACGGGGTGGGTTGTTTAGTCAGTAAGAGTCTGACACGCCCTCTCGACCCGCCTATGAGCGGGCGAAGTCATGTTGATTACTTTTACCCGACGAAAAAAAAAACCTATAAGATGTAGTTAGGTATCTCAGGGATTATGTCACTTTCTACTAGTGAGAGAATTATGAAAAAATCACTTCTGTAAGTAGTTCCTGAGATTAGCCCCTACAAACCTACAAACAAACTCACAACTCTACTTTTTTATCAGATTAGTGTAAATGAAGTATGTAGAAGTGTAGATACCTTTACTCGTTCAACCCAACATCGCGCGTAATTATTTTTCTTGCGTTCGTCACAGTGCAGTAAGGATTCAGTAAGTATAGTATCATAAATTGATTTGCTAATGTAGAATAGATACGGAATAAAGATATAATTGCCTTTGTGTTTATCTATACTAAATTTGTTTGTTTGGTTGAATGTGCTAATTTCAGGATCTACTGGTCCGATTGTACCGGAGCTGGACTTGGTTACGAAAGTAAGGCCTGGTCCCGGTACGAAAGGTAACGAAGGAACGGGGTGGTTTTTTATTTAGTCAGTAAGGGTATGACACACCCTCGCGCTTTACCCAAGAGCGGGAGAAGCCATAATGATTATTTTAGCCCACCGAAAAAAAAACTGGTCTGATTAGAAAAAATCTTTCACTGTTAGATAGCCCATCTATAGAGGAATGTTATAAACTGTATAAAACCAGGCTACGACTAATAGGTACGTAAGACTAACCAAAGATGATAAGTCCTTTCATTTTTGCATGTATTTTTTTTGCAGTATTTCAATGAGGGAAAAAAAACCACTAAGACTCTCAAAAATTTGAACTCTAGTATTCCTAATTCCACGTAAGTAAAATTATGATAATTGTGCATATATTATAGTTTTTATTCTTTTATTGTGTCTATATTCATCCTAACTGATAAAATGGTATTATGATAGTATCTAGTCTGTGGAATGTATTGCTTGTGACAATAAAAGTTGCGCAAATACTGCCTGCTTTTACAAGGTGTGCTAAGGAACATTACATGTCACAGTGATTCAGTATCATCACTTATTCTCTTTCCTATATATATATTTTATGTGAGGTTTGGGATATGTATCTACATATTTTAATGTTTGTTTACATTTTTATTTGTGCAAAGTGCAACCCCAGTTTGTGTCCTGACAATCCCTATCCATTCTAAGTTACTATACCTTCGACTTCTTCCACAATTGCTTCAAATATAGCGAACGCTGAGTCTAGTGTTATAAGATTTGAAAATTTTTAATTTTTTTTTTTTGTTTTTTTATACGTGTTTTTCTTGTATACCACAACTCTAAAGCATGAATGAGGCCATATCAAAGAATCAACTGGCATGTGAATTATTTTTTAATTTCTATTTTTTTTATTAATTTTTCATACAAAATCGTGAATTTATCGAATTATTTTGTATAAAAAGTAAAAAAAAATAGTAATTGAAAAATAATTTATATGCCAGTTATATAATTTTTGTCTGTATATTTTTTTTTGTTTTATAATTTTTGTAAACGATAATACCAATTATAACATTTTATTATACGTTTTAAACATGAAGTGAACTGTTATTTTTCTTCCCTACCCAAAAATAATGAAGTTATACCTTACATACTGCATTACACTACACTGTGACGCTAGGCAAACGCAGACTAAGTACATTCGCCGAAAAAAAATTATGTCGCCGCCGGCGCCGCAACAAGCCGACTCGCCTTCCCGCGCAATCGACCGCTCGCCCGCTACTCGTCTGCGAAAACGAACTGGCGGGGAACGCGGTACCAAATTCATACCAGCATGCAGCACTACAAGCGCGCCTTAAAGTCACGTCAACCTAAGGTGGAAGCACCGGTAGCCCGCGAAATTCAAATTTTCTTATAATTGAATGAACTGAAAGGGGTTGTGTATTGATGATTAAAATCATCAATACACAATGATCATGACAACAATTCTGTAAATCATACCTTTTACGGCCCCGAATCTTATATTTTAATCAACACACAAGTCACACAATCTGACACTGAAATGCAAATTGCAATAAACGTATGAGGCTCATAGGAATATAAAATTCATAATACTAAACCAAACAAACTTAAGCAAAAAAGGTTTTTATTATAATCCCTTGTTTATATAACAAAAACAATAATGAAACCGTGTAACCTAAAAAAGTGACTCCATAAGCCGTAGGGCCAGTTCATATTGTCCAAAGACAATATTAGCTGAACAGGTCCCGTAACTTGCCACGTTTGGCAGGGTCTCCTAAACCAGTAGGCACACCTGCTTGCAAGGGGACCCGAATTCTTTACGAAGGGGACAATGTTTAATAGGAAAGTGTGATATTTCATTATTTTATTATATTTGTTGAAGTTTGGTATTGTGATATAATGATGGCGAGGAAAAATTGTTATTGGATTTGGATGGGGAATTCGGTATGTAAAGTATTTTTCAGGTATTTTTTTTACATTTTTATTTCGTAAAACATTTAATTTTAAGCAACTAATTTTAAGCTTTTTTTTTTCCAAGTTACAGTTTCTTTTTTATTATTTTTTAAAGTATTATTCGTGATGACGTAATTTCATAGCCTGAATAGCTTTAAGTCTTTGCCACGTTTTCAGTACATACAAAAAATACTAAATAACTTCAAAGTTGACATTGATGACAGTTGACGCTTGACAGATACGTGTTTTTATTTTGTTGTGAAATGTGAATACTGTGATCGTGACTGTGATGTGAACTTTTTGTTTGAGTTTCTTTTCCTACGATTTTTAGCAAATTTTAATTTCTATCCATTATCCGTGCTGCGTATCCGTGCAATGAATCTGTCATCGACAACTAGTGCTAAATGCTTCGTACCGTCATGTAAAAACACTACAACAAATAGCCGACACAAATTGTTTGTAAATGTGAAAGAAACGCTAAAAAAGAAGTGGTGCAAGGAAGTAAATATGGAATACAAGCCTGGGCGTCGTCTTTTTTGTTGCGAAGATCATTTGAACGCGAAATTATCATCGCGCGATGCATTCAAATAAATAACACAGTAACTAGCATTGACAGTTTTGATTTGACACTGACGGTATGACAAACAAAAGTATTTTTTTTAAATTTATCTTGAAAAGCACGAAGGAAGTAGTCTATTCAGGCTACGTTATGACGTCATTTAGAGGTCAAATGAAAGTCAAATGATTACAAGTATTATTGTGAAAATAAACACAATCTTGTGATATAGAAAGCTAAAAATAGAAAAATAAGGCATAAGACCCTAAAATCTCCAAATGGTTTTGGAATCAGCGTAGGTTAATTTTTACTTTACATACCGAATTAGGAATGTAATAAATCCAGCAATTTTGGAAACTAGATGGATTTGTAACTAGATTTTTTTATCTTTTTGATTGATTGATTTTATGAGTTTTCAAAAGAGATTAGGACATATTATAGCACCCTGTGGCGCACCAAAATAGTCTTGACTGCAATTAGTTTACATTATACAAGTTTTCTCTAAAATAATATCTTCGAGTAAGACTTTGATAGTAAGATTTATGCAAACTGAATGACGTTTCCATGAAATAGAACTTTATGTAATAGAACACTTAAATTTTCTCGCGAACGTTTCATGTTGGCACCATTTCATATCGGTGATGATTTACTTTCAATACAATATAAAATATTTTGTGCATTTGGTTCAGTAATAGAATATTCTCAATGTTGGATATCTGCTTGAAGAATAAGCGTTTTTACCATAACATTATCACGTGATTTGATAATTAGGATCAATTTAGAAAATCTGATATTTTCCAAATGTCTGCTCGAAAATTTAAATTGTCATAGACAAAAAATCAAATACTTCCAATATCAAAATGATTAGTTAACTGAATTGAAATACAATGCTAATTAGCTTAACATAATATGTAAACTATAATTGGTTAATTATTCAAATAGCCAAGCCACTATCGTAGTAAGAAGCTACCTAATTGCACGTTAAGTTTTTCTTACATGAGACTGCAATAATATTATGAGCGTTGCAAAGACCGTTGATTCCATCTTACCAAGCTACACTTTATACATGGTACAAAGATCGAAACAGCAAAAACTAAAGCGATAGCAAGCAGAATGTTTTTTTAGTTGATATTTATAAATAATTTCCATAACAAACCTCCGCAAAAGGAAGACGCCTTGTATGACAAAAAGTGTTGGTGGTATGCTTGGGTCGGGTGGTGCTAAGGCTTGCTAAGCGAGAACTCGCTCGCTATGCTACCCTGGTACCCACAACTGTACGACGATGCCGAGGGGACGACCGGCGAACTCGTAATTATAAACAGGGCGAGGTGAGTCGAGGTGTCGAGATATCGCGATAATATCGAAACGCTTTCGTTTAACGTTGCTGGCGGGTATTTAATCGCGGAATTTAATAAAATGGTCAAGCCGGGCGAAGGGAACGCTGATTTATCGTGGGCGATCGCGGCGAATATCGATACGGAATCCAACTTCACTATATCGATTCGAATGTATTTTTATAAGATTATCAATTTAATGTTCTGCGCTTTTTATTGCGACCCTGGTACTTATTTACTTTGTCGCAAAATGAAGATAACCTCTTCCACTTAAATAAGTAATTTCAAGTTAAATAGCGACTGGTTTTAGACTATGAAGTTGAAAAGGCGATTTCAGTCATCATAAAGAATTTAATCGCAACAATAATTATCGAAATAACGAGTTTAGATATACATCTAAATGCGTCTTTTGGAAGAACATTCTGCGACTGTCCTATACATACATTACTGAAGCTCCCGGGCAGATGTGTAGTCAAATACTTTGAACATCAACTGAGCAGATTACTAATATAATTTTTGGTAGCGTTTACGAAATTGGGCTTCAAAGTGCTTGTGAGACTATTGTTTAGTAAACAAGGCTCTGCAACAATACTGGGTCAAAATAAAGTTTATTAAATAACACAGTTCTATTATGATTTGATATTGATAATTCGATGACCTGGTGAAGGTTGCGGGAGTCCGGTGGATGCGAGTCGCAAGGGACCGGTCAATGTGGCGACACTTGGGGGAGGCCTATGTCCAGCAGTGGACGTCTTTCGGCTGAAATGATGATGATGATGATGATTGATAATTCGATAGCCATTTCAATTTATCTGAAGAATTTAATTTACCCTGTATGTAGTTTTCTATTCAATTAAATTGTGTATCACACTTCAGGAGCCACTCACTCTTTATCATTTAAATGGTCTATTTACTGCTAGCCAGCTCATTAGCTGGTTCTAATTTGTTTCCACAAATCCAGAATTACTTGCCATAAAGTCTTATGTGTTTTTTTTTCTTTAAAACCTGTTTTCATATATCAATGAACTTTGGGGTCCTTTGCAATCCAGCTTGCGCCACACTTTTTGTCAGAAAAAAAATATCAGACAGAGCGCAGCCTCGTAGAAAAAAATGTGAGGCATAATACAAAAGATAAGCACAAGTTTTCACACGGACTTGCCAACTCACAATGTAAAATCTTATTCCCAAGTATATATATATACCGTGTTAGTTTATATAATCCAATATTTATTCGGGCGTTCACTAATTGTATGCGAAAACTGTCTGTTCGGTATAGTAACTCTATGTAAAGATATGAGATAAGGAAATTAATTTAGTAGTTTCATGTTAACGTCTAACGGTGTTGCGTTTCGGGGTAATTAACAAATACCTTTGGTGTCTCGGGAAGGGGGCGAGATGGCAATCGTAAACTTTGAACGAGTTCGAAACTCCGTCTACCGAAAACAAGTACCAAAGTACCGACGTGCTTCGATGTTAAAGTGACTGATATTTGTGAGTGTACAAAAAGCACTTCGGTTGGAACTGTCAAGTAAGCTCAACAAATGACAATAAGCGTGAAGCGGCAAAATTAAACAATGTTTAGACGTGAGGGAAACGTTTAGAAAAAAATGGAGAATGTTGGGGTCCCAAAATTCCCCTCATTGATGATATTCTACAGTAGTGTAATGGATGCCGCAAAGCTTTTAACACTTTCAGAAATTAAACTTTGTGAAAATCCTTCATCAGCATTTTAAAAGTGAAATACAATTAAGCTATCATGATTACTTTGCGTAACAGAATTTTATCTTAAGGAAAATCCTATATCGTAATAACCCACCAGCTATTCATTTTTTAATTTAAATCCGCGGTATTTGACCCGAACAATGTAGTAAGGTTTCACATACAAATTGATCGATTCCGCAACAAACAATGATGTAAAAGAAAAATATATTAGCCCCTGTGATGTCCATAGAGTGATTCCCCTTGTACACGCCCCCTCTTGTCCGATTGCATCGGAAGCAGTAGAAATGCAGTGGGATTAAGCAGCAATCTGCCATCAGAGGGACCCCCCTCCACCCTAGAAATGTATCGTGTTGCCAGGATTAATTGGTGTTTACCCCCGGCTTGGGGGCAGATATTCTCATATTATATCACGCGAAATTAGACCGATGTAATGGCAAATTAATAATACATCGCGACGTGGAAACGCACAATTCTGGAGCGAGGACGTTGGGAAATGGAACGAAGATTCGTCAGGGTCGCGGCTAATACAAATAGGTAATTGGAGAAGAAACAAAACGCAAATCCCCCAGCCTTTTGTTTCTTTTTTGGGTTTCAAAGGAATTGTAAAACAATAATGAAGGTTCGCAAGAAGTGGGTGGAGTGGAGGGAAGCCTTCGCCCAGAAGTGGGACAGAACAGGCTAGAAAAAGAAAAGTAAATTGTTATCACGGCTTAGTTTTAAAGACTTGCGAATAGCTATTTAATGTGGCGAGAATTTGTCTCTCACTAAATTCTCCGTCGATTTACGAGGAATGCAATTGGACAATACGACGACGTCCGTCTTGATAGATGGGCTCCAATAAATTGTTGACTTAGCTGCCTGAGCATACGAAGGGCCCTTGAATACCTTCACGCTCATACACATAGATACGTATGTAGGTACCGTATATTAGAGGAACCTTTAAAACGAGATAGCACTTACGCATTTCGGAATGTTGGCAGCTATTTCGGGTGATATGCGATGTTTTGCGGAGAATTCTCACGGTAAATAATATCACCAAAAGTGAAAAAACTTATAAAACGGCAGGGCAACTTTTTTGTTAAAGAAAAAAAAATCCATTCAGTCCGTACTGGGGTGCAGATGGAGATAATGCACTTTTTGACCTGGCTTTTATGCACAGTAACAAAAAATTCTGATAATAGGGGTGTTTATTCCTTCCCCAGTACCCAGGCATGCGACGTATTTCTAGGTACATTCTCAATGTTCAGTCGGAAAGTCAGATGCATTGTCTAACTTCGATTTCCCGGCGGGATCCGAGATGGTATTCCGTTCGAAAGACGTCTCTCCCTGTCTGGCTTCACTAATGTATAAACGAAGCTATTACGAACTTCAGACACACTATTATTACGAACTAATCTAATCATACAATACCTACTCTGTAAAGGTCAATAACATAAGCTGTATACATATTTACTGCTCAGAAATATTTATAACGACTCGTTCTTGCACTGCACAAAAAAGTGGTTTTGACTAATTTCAGGGGTCGTCCTTGTACGTCCTTCAAATAAAAACTAGATAAAAACAATCACGAAATCGCAGTTTAAAATTGCAAGGATGACGTAGTGGCGCACGCGTCGCCTCAGGCGTAGTATTTGGTAGACTAATCGTTTATAATTTAAATAATAACAAAGGGTTACCACAAAGAATCGTCCGCGGTCTGATCGTTCGGCCATTCGCTAATTATAGAACACGTTTACCCAACCCTAAAATTTTGTAATCGGTATTTAAATTTTTAATGGCAGTAATTGACAAGGATCAGTACTGCATAGAAATCAAAATTCTATATGTACGTCGCTTAGTGGGAGTTCTACTGAGAAAGATGATTATCGTTCTCTTTCGAAACAAAGAGATAGTTGACCATTATAAAGTAGTTCGTGACATGTGTACGAGTCAATTACAGAACGAGTGGGTAATGTAGCAGTTGTTCACTGTCATAAAGAAGCTACAAAACTTCTACAATACAATAATATAGGTAACAGACATTTAAGGTATTTAAAAGCACAATAAATAATCGGATCGCCATAAAAATTGTTGTCAAATGTCAAAGGTGAAAGAGACTGGGACAACCGAAGCAGGTGTGTCCCGGCTGCATGGGGCAGCTGCAAACTGACGCTTTTATAAAAGAAAAATACCTCATAAAAATTATAACCGGGTATCGATATTTATGCGATGAAAAATAAAATTGCACATTTATTAGATGATACAAAATTTAAAACCGTTTTTAATTGACCTGCAGAAAAACAAAGGATATCCAAGAATACGCGCAAATTGCACCTACGTGGATTCGATGTGGTCAAAAAACTAATAACTAGAGGTAGACCGTCTCAAATCGTTGGCTATTAAAAAGATTTACAATCCAAATCGGAAAGAATAGATATTTTTTTTTTCAAAGTCACCTACCCTCGCTCATGCTAGAAGGACCTTACAGCTCTAAATCTACAAGAAAGTTCAAAGTACAAAAACCACATCCGGTAGTTTCATGTGATGACGAATTTAGAAAACGTGCAATAATGAACCAGCATCCGGTTGGGTTGGAAAAACCTGAAACCTGTTAGTTCCCAGTACCACGGTAACCATTATCAGAATGGTTAATCACCTTACCGTCATACGTAAGATCCGTTTTAGGAAACTTCTTATCTGAATTCAGTCTTTACGTTTTTTTCCACGGTATATGTATTTTTCCTTCTAATTTCAGGGACTGCAACATCATTGTAATGAGCTTCTTCGTGTTGAAAAAGCTTTCGATCTTGCTTCATTAGAACACAACAACAGAATTCTCATTATTCACAAAGTGTGCCTATGGGAGTATGGGAGCCGACTACTACAAACATAAAATGTAAACGCCACGGCCCGACAGTCTTCACTCTTCACGCATCCATTCGGTCACTTAGAGCGGTCTCGACGAACCAACCGATAATTGCATTAGCAAGAAACCAGTTTGTACATCACATGCCCTTTGACTGCACTGATTCTTTATGACGTACCTAGTACCTACCTCATGGGAAGTGCTCAAAGTGGGTGTAAAACTTATAACTTGTGCTCATATGTAGTTTGGTGCTCTAAATTACTGCCTTAATAGTAAACGCGTGATATTGGATTTTTTATTGTTTTAATGAAATGTTTGGAGTGATTTGGGTTTTTTTGAATGATTTTATGTACCAGTAAAATAAAATAAAATAGCCTGTATTCTACTACAATTTAACAGTTATTTAACAAAACTTTCAAAATAATCACAATTCATGCATGTTAAATTAATATCATTTTATAAAATAGCATTTTCGTGCATTTTTATGTATATTTTTTATTTAATTTGTGGAAGACCAGAAACATACATCTATTAAAATGTTACCATAAAGTTAGGTCAATAACTGTTTACGTGATACAATTGGAATTTCTATATGGGAAGGATGTGGTTCCCCTGTTTGATAAGAAAAAACTCATTAATCACACAATTAAATACCATGAAATATGTGCAAATGATGTTTCCGCACAGACGGTCCAGACAAAATCCCGTGATAAAAATTTTCCTGTTTTAATTGGCTATTTTTCTCGTACGTATTTGTTAACACCAATTATGTTGACTTGGAAATGTTTTAGAAATATTGCTGCTAGTACCTAAATAAATTGCCACTTTAAGTAGTTGTTCCTTATTTGATGTTACAATAGTAACATTAATCAGTAGAATGTCGGTGTAAGTTATAACCCTGTCATATGCTCAAACAAAGAGATCTTAGTTCTGAAGCCTGATAAAATTACTTGTGCAAAGAAAAAAATATTGCCTTAAAGGTTGAAGTGCTCTTCAATATTTCAATCTCAAAGTAAACAAATGGTAGGCAGGCAGATAATACCTGGTAGGTTGGTATTTTTCCAAGGTTATTCACATTCCACGTTCTCCCAGCCTAGGCTAGCGTGCATAGACTCTACTTGAAGTACACACGGTTTGATTTGTAACTAGTGTTTGTAAGTACCGTTAAGTGAAATAACAGTGGGCCTAGTATAGACCCTTGTGGTAGACTGAACGTTTTTTAGCTGAGAAATGATGAGGGTGACACATAAAATAATCTGTGGCATTTGCGTGAGGCTATTTGCCTATCTTTGATCAAATGATAACGATATATGTATTTACAAGGTGATTTTGAGCTATAAGAGGCGATTATGAATACATGAAATGACGCAGTTGACAAGTTAATACGTTATTACGCAAATGTGTTGCGTCTACAGACTTTATCAGATAAAGAATTCGTCTAAGATTGATGAATATACAATAATGTATAAATAAAAGAATAGATTCATTTGGAATATTAAACAGAGGAATAACAAGCAGCAAACGAATTAATTAAGGAAATACTCGTGCTTACTGAAATGTGAGTTAAAGTACAGGCGGAGACTTTTTTTATGCTTTACGACTGGCAATGTCAGCAATACGCACGCGTCAAACGTCGAACAATAAAAATATATAAATAAACAATAATGAAAGTTGAACGACCACGGTTGGCGTTGATGACTCAGTTTCTACCTGACCGGTCCAGTGTCGTTTTATTACAAACTTGGTCTGTGCTGTGATCATCACAAAGACAGGAATTCCGTATCATCTCCGGCCGTAATCATTTTTCTTTTTCTTACGATTGCAATTGGACTTGAGAGTTTTATGAGCTCTAGGTCCTTTGTGTGATTTACTGGTAATATATTTCTATATTCACTTTCAATATTGGACTTCAATAAAAGCTTTATTATGTTCAGGTAACTTCAGTGCTTTTGCAAATTGCTCGTCTAAAATTTCAATAGCTTTTTCGATTCCTTCGGAGTATTCTTAGTTCTCCTGGTGACCTTAAAACACAATACAATCTACTCCAGCTTATTCCAATAAACATAAATCCTCAGTTCAGTTTTTTGTAACACAATTTCCAATTCCGATGCTTTTCTGATCGTTAAGTTTTTACTTGCATTCTACAAGGTCTTAAACTAAAAGGCGGACTGTTCCGAAATTCAAATCAAATCACATCCACCGTTCTGAGCCCATAAGTCGGGGCATGCGCAACGGCCGAGGGCCAATGCGCCCGCGCACGCTTCTAATGACAGGGGGGAGGAGCGCGCGCGGGGGGCGACGGACCGGTCGCGCCGCACCGAGGTAAGTACATGCCATAAGGGTTTGTATCCAGCTGATTTGATGGGGAATAACAGCTGATTTTATGGATACTTGTGTATTCAAGTGAAGTCGATTTCTTCAACATTGTAACGAAAATGTTCATGTGGTTTTACGAACAACATTCTGCTCTGAATACAAAAGACTGTAATATATTTTAAAGAAAATAAAAATAGAGTAATTATTCAGTATTTTAGCTGCTACTTATTTATGTTTTGCATTGCATTTAACCTTACACTAACGAAGACAGGTGGTGAAGTCTAAATATAAATAACCTTACTTTCTTTGCCATTTAAGGTAATAGGTACTTACTTTCACATTGTAGAAAAAAAAACAAGGTTTATTAAAAACTAATCAGCCGCCGCCATTTAAAACAGGCGTCGTATAAACAGTAACATACCATCGCGCGTCCGGGAACCCGTTCGCTGTCCCCGGCACGCCCGGTTAGAACTCCTAACTTTTTATTTTACAGCTCACCCTTTGTGGCTTAGGCTCGCGTGAATGCCCTACTACCTACCGACTGGCAACTAACTTTGTTCCTTTTCCAAGGTGCTTCCACGTCACTTGTTAAAACTTTCGCGCCAGTTCGGTAGTAAAACTAATGCTTGCTTTTTATTTGTCCTGTTTTTGTTCTCCTCGTACTGTACTGAGTAGCTATGGTAAATCTGTATTGGAAATAATTTATGGAGCTGTATTTGAATTGTTTTGGCATGATTCCTGGTTTTCAATTGAGATTTATTTCTCGTAATATGTAATACGTATCGAGCGCTGTTCTGTTGGTATTGGATTTTAACAGCATTGATTACATTACATTGGAAATATATCACGCCAGACCTGCGATGAAAACGTGACCAAAGCAAGGCTTTCAAAGCTGGTTTCTGGTCCGCTTGAGAACCTTTACCATACAGATGGAATGAGTTATTTTCAGTGTTATGAATTTATGGAATATCCCGTACATCAGTATCATAATCAGTCTTGAATATTCCCACTTCTGGGACACGAACATCCTCTCTGTGAGATGAAGTGGGTCATAACATAATGCACCACGCGAGCCCGATGCGGGTTGGTGGATGTCACTATGTTTTTGAATTTACGTTTCACCGAAGCAAGTGAAAAAGATGATGAAACAGCATGCCTGAAAGATATTTCTTGAGGGCTTGTAAACCTTACTTACTGCCACCCATAGGGGTGGCATAAAACTCTGACACCAGGTTAAGCACTAACCACATGAAAAGAAGGAGACTTCACCCTTTTGGCAAAAGTGGTGATGAAATAAATTACTTATAGGACAGTGACAGCTTGGGTTCCAAATATAATAATGCTGCCTGTTTTGTAAGCATCAGATTTGCAGGTCATGATGTAAGAGCGATGAGATTACGGTTGCTAAGTTAAAATTACAACACAGTAATATCGACAAAACTAATGTGAGTTATGACTACGATAAAACACCAGCGGTTCAAGTGCCCCTTATCGATATATTGAACCCTAGATAACGTTTTATCAAATTGATATCCACGAAAAACCATACAGTTAGTTTTCCAGTAAATGGTATGTTTGCGAATAGACAGATACTATAATACTATTGGATTTGATACTAGCTTATCTTACAAAACATTAAAACTTGTGTAAGTAAAGCCATCCTTTGCTGAACATTATGCACAGAATGATACAAAATCGCCTAAAGAGGAGAGATTCAATTCTACACTCAACTTAGTATTGGGTTCAAGAAGAAGATGCACAGAATAAAATAGCCAACATTTTATCAGAAGTAGCATCCATGATTTTATATTTCCCAAACATTGAAATCGTTAGATTCGCCCTAACACGTCAAAAAAATAATGACATTACTGTTTTGTAGACATTTGAATAGTATCGTCTTGCTCACTCAAACTGAAAATTGTATCTATCGTTTCATACAGGAGATACGAGGTCACGCTTCACAGTGTGGACGCTTTTTCGTGTGACCATATTACGATTGGGAATTTTAACAATTTTAATCTTCTTTATTAACACCCTGTATAATATTTATTTACTACGAAAATTAAGTTCTACATCAACCATTTCGATTAGAAGCAAGCATGACACGATAATAACGTAAACGATGGCCACGATAGGTATTGATTGACTTATTGAGCCACAAACGTACTATAATATCTCAATTGGAGTTATCAATAAGCACAATGCCACAAAGTGGGTGTTATACAACTAGGTGCATCTCAGTTCAGCAACCCCAGATAATACGTATGTCAACAAATACAGTGGCGTTGTGATTATAATATTAATATAATTAAATATCAGTGGCGAAGGATCCATACAACTCGATTCCTAGCGGATTCCCTTTGAAAAATGGCACTGTCAGTATTCTATGTATGGACAAAAAATATATCATATCTATTTATTTTGTATGTTTGTATTTTTGTAAGGAACGAATAAACTTAAAAACTACTGGACCTATTTGAAAAATTCTTTCAGCAATAGATAGCTACATTATCAGCGAGTAACATAGGCTATATTTTGTCCCCGTACTGTACCCGGGAATGGGAACTACAAACACTGAACTGAAACCGCGTGACGTCAGCTAGTTTGACATAATATTATTTATGTACTCCAGCTTACCTCTCACAAAAAATTACCCTTCGCTACTGTTAAATATGGCTTGTTATCAGAGGAAAGTGCTAGTGGTTTAGCTATCAGTTTTTAACGGAGCTTCCTTTTGAGATAGCCTAAATCATAATCATATAATAAAAGTCGATTTGCTGATATGAGCGACAGGTACGGTCAGCGAAAGCTTGAAATGCATTATTTATTGTGTAAATAGAATTTTGGTCACACACATCATATTTCTAGCTAGATGGCGTCGCTATTTCCTATCAGACTGTCCCCAAAGATAATATAGTGAAACGAACTTCGTTCAGGACGATTTAATTTTACAAAACCAGTTAATGCGGATCTCTCATTGTACGGGAAATCTATACAAAGCGAGGCCATGTTATACTGGAAATGTATAGCTTGATGTGTCGTCGTGTGTACTACAAACTCACAAAAGACTATTTCAATATTTTCAAAGTGAGTATGAAGCACCTTATCTGTCAGCTAGAAGTAAATGTGTGGTGACGTAACCGCACTCAAACTGAAAGCACGGCACCTGCGACCACCTGTCACTGGTATGTGCTATTAAAACTTTTGACATGGTGACACAAGTGGTTTACTAGTACAGTCACGGCCATAGGTACGTCTCCATTTAGTAACATTCAAAAGCAAAATAACGATTATAACATTAATTTAAGATAAGATCATTTTTTAAGTGATAACTTCTTCAGGCGCGTAGAGCACTTTTTGAGTGAACAAAAATCATTGAACTCGCGTGACCGTCACGTACGCTTTTCCAAACGCAGACCCCAGACTGCTCCGCATTATTTTATTTTTCATAAGAGATAAGAGACAGATATGTACGGTGTACCAAAATACTATGTTACTTTAAGAAACTTTGTTATGTACACCAGACAAATTTGAATTTACATAAAAGAAAAAAATCACAGGGTGACTTTTATTTCTAAAGTAATCTTTTCAAGACAAACTTTGTATGGCATAGATGAGGAGTAAGTACAACAACACGAAATTACAATCAATACAGCAGGAGAAAATCATTTTTAAAAGTTGCTAAGTGTCCCACATATTGGTGCTCGTGACTGTACCAGCTCAACTTGAAAGAGTACTCAAGTACGAAGTTTAAGTTTTCCAATAGTCCAATACCGTACAGTTCTCAAAACACTCGAAAATCAATGGATTTGTAAGCAACTAAGCATGATTGCTTATGCGTAAGTATTTTAGTAGTGTTTACTTAGTTCAGTTCCAATTACTATAAAGTATAAGTGAGTGAAAATGCAGTTAGGCTGAATGTTGACTCTATGAAAACATGCTGTCATGCGAACCAAAGTATACCAAAGTTTGAAGCACAGCATACAGAAGTAAAACTACAACAAGTGAAGTGAACTATGTGAACTTCACTGTATCTGAACTAAGATAAAAAAAAAACAAATGAAAGTCTAGCAAAACCAAAAAAAAAACAAATGCTAGTCTGATTCGCATACCGAGGGTCTTTGAACTTGTTTATGGTCCGTCCATCACGAAAAAATCAGGGCCCCGAAGTTCATGAGCTCAAGATAGTTGATTAAAGAATTCTTTTAATTTTGCAGTTAAAATAATTACTTTTCCATACATTGATAATGTCACATTCAATTCTCCAATAGCAAAGTAAACGTTTTTTTTTATGTGGTATAAAAATATTATTTCCCTATTTGCATCAGACTTTGTTATCAACCACTACATGGGTTTTAGTTTGTTTGCACTGACCCATAATATGATTTCTGACTTAAAACATGCAGATAGCAGTAAAAGTCCCCTCAAATTGCCTCAAAATCCAGTAGTTTCGGAGATTAGCCGGGACAGACAACTAAAACAACTACCATCAACTATCAACAAACAAGAAACAGTCAGACACAATTACTAAACAATCGACGTATTCCTACCAATTTATTGACCAACCAACTGCCAACCACACCTAAATTCGTACAGTATGTCCCCGCGTTATCACAGTAATAGGTGACCCACATATCACCACTTAAGTGACGCTATCTCACTGTGGTATCGTACTTTACAGCGAGCCTACTAAATCGGTAGTGGAGTGGACTATTAACAAGTATTACTTGTGTTCAATTTAATTTTATACAGGCTTATTTAAATATTTTATCATAGGCTGAAAAGGCTGTGGGGCCACTATTTCTAAAAATTAAATCAAATGATGCAGGTATCTTTTACATTGTCTAATTGACTAGATCTTATTAAATCGGTACCTCAATGGTGTAAAACACCTTTTCAAAAAGATTTTATGATAAATTCCCAACCCAATTTTTTTTATTTGAGTGTTTGAAAAAGTCTAGAATGAAAAATACCGCCATGAATGTTAAGTCAACACTTTATAAGGCACTGCTATTGCAATGTGTGTAACGCAATTATCTGATCAGTTCTCCGCCTGTGAAAAAAAAAACAAATCACAAAAAAAAGGAATCCAAGAAAATGTGTCAGACATGATATCAAATTTAGCTGGAATAAGATAAGTTTTCGTAACATTTTTATAAATTTAATTATTGCCTTACATTTTACAACATTATTACATAATGCTGGGTTAAGACAAGAATCACTTTTTTTTTGTAATTTCTGACTTACTACTAAATTAGTCTCACAATATCAGCAGGGTCACAATAGTACATTGTGATACAAGGGGCTAAAATGACCCATTATAGACGAGGTAGTTTTTACTACCGAGCTTTAGCGAGGTAGTAAATAGGAACCGAGTTATAATGGGATTTTAGCGCCGTGTGTTACACCGTACTTTTCACTACGATTGCGAGAAAATAAAATAACCATATTTAATATGATAGTTTATTTTATTAAAAATGAAATGTACAATTTGTACTGTTGTTCTAATTAGATGTTTTTTTCCCGGCAACATAATCTCAGTTCTCTGTGAAGACGAATATAATATTGTGTCGTCTGTGGGGTAAACGTAGGAAATAAAAAGGAATCCTACTTATAATTCAAATAAATAATACAGAAAATATCTTAAAACTACGCGCCAATGCCTTTTTTATTTCTTCTGTAGCTGGAATGCAACGCACACATCCTGCCAAAGAGTTCGGCGTTCGGCGCGTTTGGTTCCATTTTTGAAATAAAATGTTTTTTTTTTTTTATGGAACAGTAATAAGTCAATTCTTTAGGAATTATGAGTAAAGACTTTGCGTTTTCGAACTCCGACGACGAAATTTAAAAAAAAAAAGCTAATTTTCCCTAGGGCTATAATGAGCAATTTTACGGCCCCTCTGGTACGCTATTATGACGGTCTTTTCGAGCAAGAGGAGTGAAAAATTATTAACATACTTAACCCATTTAAGCCCGCTGTCCCCATTTGGGTCCATTTCTTTTTGTGACCGTTCCTATGTTCATGTACATGCTTTCATCGGAGAATAATGTTCAGAAACGAAGGGAAAACGTTGTAAACCAGCTCATAGACCAAACTCCAGTCAACATTTTTGAAAATTTATTTGATGTGGAGTTCTTTGACATGATCGTTATGAATACAAAGTTATATGCCGCAAAACACAACAAACATGACTTCCAAATCGCTGGTGATGACCTCAAATTATCAGTAGCTACTGCTTGGCGTCTGCATGTCTTGACCACTGAAGAGAAACTAGACCAGCTTCAGTTTCGCCGAAGTATCACCCGGTTTTATTTGAAGAGCATAGGCGCTGAAAGACCCGATGGAAGGCGTCGTAAACTTTCTTCAGTGCTGCCAAGTATGAGTTTAGATGGTGTTGGACACTTCCCCAGAAACTGCCAAGCCAGCTACGATGCAACGAATACCACATGAAAGCACGTTGGCAATATAAAATGCATGAAAACATTGTGCATAGAATTTTTCATTGTTTTGAAAAATACCACACAAGCCCATTGGCCCCATTTGAGGACGGTGTTTTTTAATACATAAGGATTTTTTTTTATTTTGTTTTTTCTTAGTAAAATGTCTTACTAGCCTCCAATAGTTACGTCAATAAAGTTTTTTTCAGAATTTTGCTGCTAGTTTGTGTTTGGGTCCAAATGGGTTAATTACAATTACAGTATTTAAATAAAATGAACATTTTTCATAAAAACTAAGGGCGAAAACCAAAACCTAGTGCTGATGGACGGATTGAATACTACGGAGTTTGTGGAGGTAGGTATTTAGTAAAAAAAAATACATTAAAAACTTGTCATAATGTTGTAACTTTGACCCCCAATATCTCCCTCCATAACTAGAAGGTCCCAGGTATGGTCTAGAACAAAAAAAATATCGCAATGAGGATGAGAACAAGTGCCTTTCAGCTTCGTTAAGAGGTGTTTTACACCTTTTACTAGAGTAATCAGTATTATTTATTTAAAACTTGGGTATAGCTAGGGTGTAACTAGGGTGGCATATTAAAAAATGTTTCGATCCGTAAGCTCTATTTGCTCTATTTAATTATTGCATTTATTTTAGTTGGCCAGCAAAAAAACCTTACCCCATTCTGGGTGCTCTCAGACATTTTGTGATTGAATAACTTCTCAGTGAATAGACTTACGACTTAGGTGTAATAAATAACAAAAGTTTCTTTTTTTATGCTCTATCCAAATAATAAGTTTATTTTGGTTGGCCGGCTTGGCTACTTTTGAAAATAGCCCAAAAATGTATGGAGGCTGGGTGATCTCCTTTATTATAAGTAGAATAAATTACATAAGTTTGGTTAATTTAAAATTGAGTTATTTTAAGAAATACATTATTGAATTCAAGATTTATATTCTGTTTTGTTTTTGGAATACACCTACCTGCTAGGTAGGTATAATAAGCAGCTTAAGTAGGTATGGTTGTACATAAAATTTTACAGTCATAATTTGCTTTTTATGTTGACTGTACAATAAGCACCAAGGTCCATGTTCACCAAAAAGATGATGCCCTGATTATCTAAAAACATCTGTATAAAACACATTTTTGTCTGGGAACATGTCACAGTGACAGCTGTTTTTAGATAATCAGACTTATCTTTTCGGTGAACATAGAAAAGCATATTATTATGTATATTATGCTTATCCCCAAAAACACCATGCTACCTATTTACAAGGGCATCCTTCTTCTAAACTAAATAATCCGAGTCATCCAGTCACTAGGCTTGATCATAATCTGATAACAAAAAAAAACTAAAGCAAACTCTCATATCATCAAAAAAGACCAAAGAGATTATAATTCTTTTTATCATTATTCTGTGACAAAATTTACGTCATGCCGTGATAATGACCAAAGTTTACCTTGATATTATTGTAATGAAGTCAAGTTCAGTAAATGTTTTGTTTTTATTAAATGCCTTTTTCATGAGTCTTGAGATTAAAATTGAATCAAAATGTTTACATCAGTTCCTTATCTTTCAAGCAATGCTAAGTGTCAAAGTCAATAAATCAAAAATCATGTTGCATGTGTGTGATTGGTACAAAACATACACCGGTCGGTTTTCTTAAATGTCACCTTGCAAATTTCAAGGCAGTCTACCAAATAAAGTGCTTTACATTGTCAACTTATCAGTCCTAAGTCTGGTTGCATCTACACAACCAGGCTGCCATCATATCCCATTCATTTTAGAACTTTAGATTTCATGGTTTTCCTTTAATTTAATTTATCATCTTTAGAGAGATTTGATTGACACTTTTGACTGATGTCAAAAAAGTACAGGTTTTTATTTTTTCGAAAATGTGTGAATGCAGATTTGTTTTTTTTTAAACAAAGAAATTATGTTTCCTTTGAGTAAATTTTGCTATCTCCAGTATTTAGATTACTTTCACTGCAGCATTGAAATATTCCAGCCTGTATACATTTCAGAAGGGAATTAAATTACACTAATTACTCACAAAAAGGGTCAAGAATGTGGCAAAGTTACTTGAACTAAAAACAAAAGCAAAAAAAAGTTTTACAGCATAACAAATAATTATCAAACAAAAGAAACCCTAGAAATAAATAAGTGAAAAGGTGTATTAAACCCACTTTTAAAGGTACTGTGAATGATTTACAAAGAAAAACTTTTTCATTGAATATTATCTGGTAGGGTCTTACATGTTTTTGTGTCGTTATAGAATAGTCAACTGTCAAGATAAACTTTTGTTTTCGAGGTTAACTGAAGAATAAAGTGACAGTATGGTTTCTAATTTAAAGAAAGAACATCATAATTACAAATTATGACAATGTAGTAGGTACTCCCACAATTTAATGACAACAGGATGAGTAAGAAATATTATTATACTGCTCAGTTATACTGTATAATAAATAACTTTGGTCTTTGAATTATTGTTTGCCTTACAGCAAGTCAAACCATAGGATAGCACTCAATCCTTCTTTTGACAGGCATATTATTCTGCAAAGTTTTCTGAATTTATGATCTTAGCATTAAAATTATGGCATAAGTGTAATCAATTTAATCATACATGCTTAAAGAATGAGAAACATGGCATGTGGGTAGGTATTTTATAATGGAAATTAAGCAGTCTTACCCGCACCGCAATTGACCTTATTAAAATAATTCTGTGTAAACATGTAGGTTCATAAAATGTGAGTGAATGTTTCATGTTTGTAATAGAGCGACCTGTATGGTTAAAAACGTATGGACAGATATCCATAATCTCACAAAAAAAGTTAGATATTCAGAAGAAGCCTAATAAAATGTGACAGACAAGTTTTGCAAAAAAGGTAAAAACTAAACGACGCTAAAGTTTTACTGTTAGCTAGAAGCTAATTACAAGCCAAGGTTATTATTTTTGGCAGACAGCTAGCTGTACGAAATATGTAACCATCTTAACAATTTAGTAGCAATTAGATAACACTGAAGCTATAAAACAGATCTTATCTGTGAAGTATCGCGTTTGTTCGTAATACCTCCGTTAGGAGCATCGAAATATCTTACGATGATGATGTTTTGCCCGTCTACAATTTTCAAATGGTAATACGACGCGTCGCGGCGCCGCGGCCCAGCATTCTATTCCGAGGGCGTTCAACCGAACTAGAGCCGCTTAGCAACACCCAAAGTTTTTCACAATGGCCATGACATCGAAATCAAACAGCCTCCGGTCACTGGAGCATTGACTCTCAGAACATCGCGGCCGCAAACAAACTTACGAAACAAACGCGGGCGCATGTTTTGCTAACATAAATCAGCAACAACTTACCTGTCAGAAGACTCGGAGCTGTCGTATCGGTCCAGACATCTCCTCTTCCTGTCGTCGCCGTCCACGGTGTTCGCATCAGACAATTTTCGGGAATACGTACCGCCGACCGCGGCGCGCTTAGAGGCCACGCCGCGCGTATCACTTTTCTCACACGAATCACTCGTTTCCAGTTCCCTGTAGAACGATAACTTTACACTATCGCTGTTAAATGTTTCGCCACTGCACTTTTTTGTGTCACCAAGTCCATTAGCGGGCGCGGAAAAAGTTAAATCGTTCATTTGTTTCGGGCCGGCGCGGTCCACGGGCGACCCATCCGCCATCTTTGAGCGCACGAGTGTTTTGTCGTGAGTTTCCGTGCGACGCCACGGCCAGCATGGGCGCTGTCGTCGCGCACTAAAGGCGCGGAGCGCGGCGCGAGGGGCGGCGTGACGTCACGGCGGCTGCGCGGCCGCGGGGGCAGAGCGCGGTGACGTAAGGACTCCGCCCCGTGCATGTGCAGGGGCGCTGTCATTGGCCGCGCGTTACGCAACGCGAGCCTATTCAAATACCGGCGCGAGAAGGGAGCGTAGGATGGCGGAGGACTCGGCGGCGATAGGGACAGGCCCATCCCAGCTCTAACGTAACAAATAATGCAGCGTAATGACGGTGCACACACGAGCGCACAGCGCACTGCCGACTGCCGCCGCTGCCGCGAGCACGCTTGCTCTACACTAACAAGTGCATCCAAATTAATGACACGTTCCACCCTCTAGCTTTTCGAACATTATCATAATTTCCGATTACACACTTATGAATGATGTGAGTGAATTCAAAGTTTTGTTACTTAGATAGGTAGGTATGAATGCGTGGCACCAAGAACAATACCACAATACTGAATTAGTGTAGGCACAGAATAGATACCTATTAGTACCTACCTACTAGGTAAGAAAATAGTTGCGTAGGTACCTACCTCTACCTACTAAATTAATTACGGAAAAGCACCCTGCAGTGATAGGGTAGGAAGAACAACTTGCTTTCCTTCATCTAATGGGTACTCGTACTACCAACTGTAACTTTTATGAAGTAGGTAATTAGGTAGGTAGGTACTTAGATAAGTAAATAATCGAATAAAGTAGGTACCGAACTTCTAGGTAGGTGTATAGCCTACCTAGGTAACCTAATAAGTTTATCCAATGACGTCATCTATTCTCATGTTCTACTTTGTAGGTAGGTAGGTAGTAGGTACGTAAGTAACCCTTTAACTCTGTTTATTTTATCCCTACCTATTAAAATAATGACAGCATAATTACTATTCCCTAAGTAGGTAGGTACTCGATTCATTCTTCATTTCAGTAATAGGCTTCTTATACCTACTTACAGCTTCACTAATAAAAAAAAACAGTTCCCGTTACTTATTTGAATAAAACCTCATCGTTTCGAGTCGTTACCCTTATTTTTTACATTTCCAGCCTCATTTAGGAAACTAGTTAGCTAGTTGCTTAAGTACCTACCTACCAAGGCAATTTACCTACTATGGTAACTGACTACCCAATACAAGGTAATCATTAAGTATTAGGCATTTCGTTTAGGTAATTACCAAGTAGGTAGGTATCCTTTCCTCTATTATCTACAGCTGTTCAATTGAAACCATCTACCTGATTGGCTTGTAATATCACCTGTTTAGATGCAAAACCAATGCTAATCAAATCTTTACACGCAGAGACACGGTATATTTTCCCTTGTAATCTATCAAAGTGATTGCTTCAAATCCACCCCAACGTAATATTGCCGTCTCTTTCGCACGTTTCGACCGGATCTCCCGCCCAAAAATGCGTGCGAAACGTTATAGGTAATGAACTTGTTGGACAGTTATCGAAACGTTCGTAAATAGAGCTTGAAAAAAAGCATTCACATTTCCGAAATAAAGCTACCAATGTGCTGATGTCGAAGATTAAAACTGCTTACTCAACTGGTAATACAGGTACATATTATGTGTATTTTCAAAACTTACGTACCTATTTTTAACTAATTTCTAAAAACAGGTTTTGTTTCTGTTTTGCACATGTTGATGAAATGATGATAATTATCATAATCATTAATGCGACCACTAAAACGTTTATAGTCAAAATTAATGAAAGTGTGTAAAGACTCTGTAGTAGTACTAAGACAACACTGTGTTTGGACAAATAACTAATCACTTCCGATTCAAAAATGATTTTAAGCAAAGAAAATGTACCTATCTCCTAATAAAACTGTTTGATTTTAAACAACGTGTAAATTATTTTTCAATACACTTCCTCGAAAACTGGTTCTTTTCGCACTACGATTATGTTCAAAATGCAGTCTATATCACACACGTGCGTTTTTGCTATTTTTTCCACACATGTGCAAAGAAAAATTGCCACAGATAACTATACATATACTTAGTCCAAATTGGTTCAATGCATAATTAAACAAAAAAACATTCACCTCTGACTATAAATGTAGAATCAGAGGTGAATGTTTTTTTTTTTTTAATTTCTGAAAAGCGATCTACGTCTTTCTTTGTAAACATTTTTTGAATAAGTAGGTATTTAAATTGTGTTTATAAATTAAATATCATAGTAAGACATGATTATTTAAAAGTAATATTTACTTTAAAAACAAAATAACATTTATTTGTGTCCTAAATTCAAAAGTTTATAAAAGTAAAACATTTTTTTATATTAGGCTGTGGCTTCTTCACCTTTGCCTCTCTTTCAACCTGGCGAAAGCAAAGCGCGGACAAAAAAAAAAATATAATCATAGTCTCGTAATAATTCATGACAAATATTTTACATTCTTTTATTTTATTTCTTCAAGTGTATTTTTTTCCCTCTCATAGAGAGGAGGCCTGTGTCCCAGCAGTGGGAACAGTAATAGGCTGATGATGACGATGATGATTTTATTTATTAAATAAATACCTAATAGATAAATATCGCTGGACATTACACACAGCGCCGTCTAGTGCCAGACTAAGCAAGGCTTGTGTCGTGGTCACCAGACAGTTGATATACTACATAATATACTTTTTGTTTGTAAATACATACTTATTACAGTTATTACACATATAAACATCCATGACTCAGAAACAAAATTTTAATGTCCATGCTCATCACACAAACATTTGCTCCTTCAACTGACAGCTGTCACATTATTTAAAAAATCTAGTTCTATTTTTACATTTCTATGGAACCATGTTCCGACTTCTATACAGCCTGTAAATTACAGCGCGATGTAAAATTGAAATAACATAAAATTCAGTAAGTATTTATTTCAAATAACTTAGTTATAATTTAGTTACAAATATTTCTTTAAAATAACAAACATTTGGGCAAAATATTTACTATTTTTTCAGTGACGATAGTGAAAATAAAGGCTGAATAGCCGGCCACAGAAAAAAAAACAAAATAGGCGGGAAAGCGGCAATCCGATCTTCATTTTTTTTTCGAGTGGTTTCGTGTTTTTCTTTTTATTTTCCTTGTATTCGTAATGAAAAGCACAGTGTTTACCTCGAGTTAAAGACTTATTTAGTCCCTCGAGCTATTAGCGCCCGCGCTACGCTTGGGCGCCAAACCCCGTCTCGGGACTAAATAAGTTACTTTCACCCCTTGGATAACAATGTACTATTGTTAATCGAACTGTCTTCTGCAATTTAGATTTCATGCAGTTTCCTTTTTTTAAACGTTCCTTCAATACGTTTTAAAAAATAGGTAAGTAACTTTGATTATATACATGTCTAGATAGAGTGTTGCGCTGCAATCGCAGCAAAAATAACAGGCCAGATTTGAAGCGGTTGTGTGCGTGTCACGCACACAAGTAAGCGTCTTTTACTGTGTAACAAGCCTACTGAGTATTACCAGCCCTTGAAAATTTCCCATAAAAGAAGGTAATAAAATATTGTTTTGATTTTGAGATTATTATCTTTGGGTATTTTTTTTTTAATTTATATTCTTTCAATTGTGTTTTTTACATATTAGGAGTATGCGCATCTGAATTACTAGGTAAAATATATTTTAATGAAAAAGATATTGCTATTCAAATTATTTATTTTTAATATCCTAGTTCGGAATTATTGAACACAGCACCCAAGGACCCCCGAAATTAAAATTTAACTTAACTACACATTATTAACTAAAATAAACAATGTCCACAACCTTAGATTTAAAGAAATATATATAAGTAAATAGATACATTATTATGTGGTGATTTTACAGCACCACAGAAAAATGGTGATTTGAAATCTGGAAATATACTTTTTGAATCATGATTAAACAATTTTTAAATTAGAGCTAATGATCAAATGGGAAATTTACTTTCAATAAACAGGCAACCCTGTAAACATGCCGTCAAAATGACGGTCTATCATAAGATAAAAGTTTATTTTGTTAATTTAATTGTTTCTCTAAATTATGGTTATTAAACTTTACCTACCGATGATAGGTAACATTTTTAGTTGTTTTCAATCGTCCTTTGTAGTTCCTGCACACTTTTATAGCGCAAATCGTCATTTTTTATAGCGACTGAAAGCGTGTTTACCGTACAATGACAGTGTCGCCACTGAGTGGGCGGGACTAGCTTATGAGCCAACAGTTGGCTGATATTTTTGTTGACGTTTAGACGCTCGAACTCTCTATCTAGACATGTATATAATCAAAGGTAAGTAAGTAGGTATTTGATAGATTGCATTTTTTTATTGGATGGACATGAACCTAACATAAGTACATTAATTTATTGTACCTTTATGTCCAAACAATGAAAAAATTGCGAGTTTGATTCGCGATGATTAAATTGCAATTATTCAAATAATAATGATTGATGAATTAAAGTGTTCATCGACTTTTTTTGCTATCTTTACCTTGTAGATAACTAGGGTCATTACGCTGGATCGCGGCCCTGCGTTGTTTCGCGGCCTCTTAGAGGACCAACCGTATAAATATTGCAATAATAAGAATTCTATCTCACTCTTGCCAACGCGTTGTGGCATTTTAAAAAGATGGATAGTTACAGAATGTAATGCTTATTCAAATTGGTCGGTTACCCTAATCCATGTGCCGGAATTAAATCGTCAATTTTGCCAGTCGCGCTGTCAGCGCTCATACGTACGCAAAACTGCGAAAAAATTAGCGAACAAGTCCCGCTTTAAAAGTAAGTATTTCAAGTTAACGATTACTTATTACAAGTGTGATTGTTTTTGAGTTATCATAGTTGTTTGTTTCATGTTATTTTTCATTTGTTTTGGGAGTAAATCACTTTAATACCAGTTTTTTTTGGGGGCCGCCAACCAAAACAATTTTTTTTTAGTAGAGTTGGTATACGGCCGGGTGGCCGCGGCACTAGCTCATTGAATGAAATAAGTTGGCTTTCTTTCTTAATAGTAATGTAAATAAAGCTTCGCTTTGTGCAACATTTTTTTATTGTTGTTGTTGGTTTAGATGATATAGTTAGTTCACGGCCGCCAAAATATAATTTTATACGGATTTATAGCTACTTCGTATCATGTGGCCGCAAACTAACACATGCAAACAAATCAAATCTGGTTCGCGGCCCTCTGAAAATCATATGAAAATTAGAAGGCCGATATCTGACCATAGCATCATCGCAGCCCTCGGGACACACGGGGTGGACCCAACCCTGCGAGGCTGGATCAGAAATATGCTCCGACTGAGAGCGGTTCAAGTTACGGTAAACGACACCACTAGAGCCTTAGTGGCGAAGGGCTGCCCCCAAGGTGGAGTCCTCTCACCACTACTGTGGAACCTCGTAGTAGATAGCCTCATCAAACGCCTCAATAGCAGAGGCTACTACACGGTGGGCTTTGCCGACGACCTGACTATAATAATAAACGGCACACATGAAAACACACTTTGCAACCTTATGCGCCAGGCTCTAAGGATAGTAGAAGACTGGTGCAAGGAACACAAACTAGCAGTGAACCCCACCAAAACCAAACTCGTCCTCTTCACAAAGAAAAGGAAGCTGGCAACGCGGCAACGTTGCAACTACCAAGCTTCTTTGGGACCACCCTAAGCCTGTCGACTGAAACCAAATACCTGGGTATCTATTTGGACAAACAGCTTAACTGGGCAAAACACACGGATTACATCATCACAAAAGGCAGTATATCCCTCTGGCAATTCAAGAGGCTCCTCGGGAGAAACTGGGGCCTAAGCCCCAAAATCACCTACTGGCTAATGGCTATACACCACAGTTATCCGACCAATTATCACATACGTTTCTTTAGTATGGTGACCCAGGACCAACCTAAGTACGACCCAAAAGGACCTTGAGGAACTACAAAGATTTGCCTGCGTGGCAATCACCGGCAGCATGAGAACATCACCAACTGCTGCCCTACAGGTGATGCTGGGGCTACCACCCCTACACCTCGTCGTAAGAGAGGAGGTGGCCGTGGCGATTTTCAGACTCGAGTTAGCCGGCACCCTAAGTAACGACTCTAGAATAAAACATACACGCATCAAAGAAGATGCAATCAAAGAACAACCGATGATGGCATCACCTATCGACAGAACTCTGAAAACTCACTGCTTCAAAAAACACTACAATATAGAGCTCATAGAGGAGTTGTGCGACTATTCAGGCACAAAAGAGCTAAGAATCTACACTGATGGATCAAAAACCAACGATGGGACAGGCGTCGGGGTGTTCTCCGACGACCTCAACATTAAAATATCAAAATCTCTTGGAAGGTTCAACTCTGTCTACCAAGCAGAGTGTGTAGGCATTATCCAAGCAGCACATGCTATAGAGGCCAGGGAGGTTACGGAAACCAACATTCATTTACTCTCCGACAGTGCCTCAGTCCTTCAATCCCTAAAGTGTAACCAGATCACGTCGAGACTAATGCTAGAATGCTACAAGGCCCTAGAACGAATCACGGTGTTGAATCACAACACGGTAACGCTGCAATGAAGAGGATCCAGCACAAAACCATACGGACCCGAACCCATTGTGCCCATTCCCTTCAAGCAGCTGAGGAACTGGTTAAAGGTTTACACCCGATTACAAGCAGAGAAATGGTGGGCCTCGGCACCAGGTTGTAGGCAATCCAAGGAAGCTATGCCATCCTCGGATTCAAAGCTGACCAGGCGCCTTGTGCGCCTCGACAGAGATAGCCTGCGTCTGGTGGCGGGGACCATCACTGGACACTGCTCGTTGCCGGCGTTACCAAGATTTGCGAGGAGACCCTGGGAACATCAGGATCACTTGCAGATGTCCTGAGGAGACCGGGAAGTTTAATCTGCTTCTGGAGGGAGGTGGGCTGGTTGGAGTAATCGGCCACCATGGCTCACGCACAATGGTCTATTTCAAGGACTAAGTGCGGAAACCTAAACCCCCATGATAGATAGAGGTTAGGAGTTTCGAATAAGGAAAGAAAGGAGGGAAAATAGAGGAAGGAAAGAATAAAGGACAGAGGAAAGAATTGTTGCACAAATTATGAAGGTGAGTGGGGAGGAGAAGGTAAAATCCTGTAGAGATTAGAATGACGAGATAGTAGTGCGTGACCCCAGATATGATTAACAACTCTTGTGGAAATAAGAAATGTTAGAATAGTGTCAGGCAAGGTTAAGTTAGAGCACATGAAAGGGACGAATATTGAAGAGAACATGCTTTTTAAGAGTACATGACTGTGGAATATGTGGTGTGTATGTTTAAGAGTAAGAGCATATGTGGAAATGTATGATAGGACCATTAATTTGGCGGAAAGTGTACGTAATAATTGTATGTAAAACTGGCGGCCGAAAACTAACTCTAGGGTGGCCGCGAACTGAAAAAAGTGGCCGTCAACCGGCATTTTGAGTAAATTTTAGGTAATTATTTATTTAAAAAAAAACTGTTAGAATAATCCTCCAATACTTATGTCCAAAAGTAACTTGACGATATCTGCTACACCTGCAGAAACAATAAGAACCTGAATTATGGACATATCATACTAATTTCATAGAGCAAAGTTGGGAAGGCGACTAAAAGGCCGCCAACCGGTGCAACGACCCTACCTAACTTTTTTTTTAATCTAACTGACGGACTAATTAGATTTTTTTAGGACACAAGCCTATTCAATGATATTTTAGTAAGTTTTTGTTCAATTTGCGGCATAACATTCTGAATTCAAATTAATTCACACTGTCATGACATTGACAAACAGCAATCGGAAACGGATTTCATTTTCATTAAGGGATTGAGATCCCGGGGCGCCGTCTATTCCGGCAAACGGGACGTGTAAAAAGCAGCCTACTACGTGACGCATCCCATGTCGTACCTTCAGACACAGATAACAGATATTGTACCTCGCAATTCAAACTACCTGTTGCATTATGTACCCTACAGGTAGTTTCGAATGCTGCCATCTAGCTTAGTAAGCGTAATTTAGGAATGGTACCAACTGTGGTTTGTGAATCACGTAGGTACGATTGAGTTGGTTTAGGGAAGTGTCAAGCGTGGTATTTTTATTGGGTTGCACTAGATGTCAGCTCTGAGGTGAAAATGTCAAACGCTACTGTCAAATTGGTTTTGTAATTTGTCGTTCTGTGACTCTTGCTCTTAACAAAGACTACAATTTAAATGTCACCGTAAAATTGTCAAACACGTTATATATTACAATTTATCGTGTTTTTCTCTAGCGATATTGTAAACTCTCGAATTATTGTCAACTGAACATGTCCGTGACTACCGCCGGACCAATAACGCCAATCCCTTCCATATTTGGTCAATAATTTGTACTCAATTGGTATCAATTAGTACCCGAAGAACTAAATTGGTACCTTAGCAGTTTTCGAGAAAATCGACTTTGAAGGTGGTCCGGCGGTAGTCACGATCCCTTCAGCAGGACCACCATGAGCGCCGAAACAGGAGGCATTCTACAGCTATCTCTATCTATATATATCTAAGTATAAAAATAATTTGTACACATAACAGTGATTCATTTCGTAAAAAAACAGAACTGAAACATTTGTATTTACCGAGAAATCAACGATGATAAGTTCGTGCGCTCGCTCAGCAGGACCACAAATTGAATGTTAATTCCAAGTTTCAGGCACTTGTCGCTTTCCTCACACCTACATAGAAAATTTGTACCCAGGAAGATAAAATTAGTGCCCAAAATTAAAAATGCGTTCTTCAGTAGTTTACGAGATATACCATGCCATTGGTGGGGTGGCGGTAGTCACAGTGTTAAATTTTCATTTCAAGATTGCCCTATTCAAAACTCTGTGATTTCTTCCCAAATTGATACAAAAATTTGTAAGTACCCATAAAGAAGTTATAGTGACCAAAAATTCAGATTCCCAAGTGTTGTATTTTAAGAGAAATTAGCTTTCATTACTTTTCCATACTAAATCTCCGCGTAAAACCCGACCAAATTAAGTTGTCATATGGGTACAAATTATTGTTATACTTAGAATAGCTCTAGAATGCCTCCTTTTTCGGCGCTCATGGTGGTCCTGCTGAAGGGATCGTGACTACCACTTTCAAAGTCGATTTTCTCGAAAACTGCTAAGGTACCAATTTAGTTGTTCGGGTACTAATTGGTACCAATTGAGTAGAAATTATTGACCAAATATGGAAGCGATTGGCGTTATTGGTCCGGCGGTAGTCACGGACATCAACTGAACATACGGAAGTATCTCTGCCCCCATAATCGTGACTTGGGGCACCCCCCCGTTAGGTTCCTTTAAACCCTGCACTCGGAAATAGGGGCCCCGCGAAGCGGGGCTCCGTCGACTACGCTTTTTAGGGGAATTTGAAGTGTTTTAAGGTTAGGTTACATTAATCGATATTTCTCAGGAATGGTACAGTATCTTTTCATGAGAGACACTAAAAAGCGTAGTCGAAGGAGCCCCGCTTCGCGGGGCCCCTATTTCTGAGTGCAGGGTTTAAAGGAACCTAACTAACCTAACGGGGGGGTGCCCCAAGTCACGATTATGGGGGCAGAGATACTTCCGTATGTTCAGTTGACAATAATTCGAGAGTTTACAATATCGCTAGAGAGAAACACGTTATATTGTAATATAACGTATTTGACAATTTTACGGTGACATATATAATGAGGCTCTTATCCTTGTCGCAGACTCGCAGCAACATCTCGTGTCGCTGCGCTTGCCAAAACCTCTATGTGTATTTATTCAAGTTTTCAGGGGAGACAATAAACTGTTTTTTTTAACCTGACGTGCATTTTTTGTAACGTTAGTACCGACGTGAGGCCTGAGAGGCCGCTTATATTATGTAGTGTTTTTTAATGAAAGTTGTGATTTAAATATTTGTCTTTGCGATATGATGAAAAATAAAGGGATTTAGAAATTAATAAGTATAGAAAGAAAATAACATTTTATTTTATTTTTTTATTTTAGACTGTAATAATATTTGGCAGGAATTTTGAGGAAAAAGCCGACTATTGGATACAAAAAATAGTAACACAAAGAATAATACTCTCAGAATAACAAAAAATAGTATTTCTTACTTAAGACTAATATAACTTTAAGAAAAAAATACAGTAGGAACACCAAACTTCTGAAAAAAAAAAATGTCCACAGTCAAACTACACCTTAAATTCTATGCACAGTCAGGGCACACTTGTTTCGCGCCCTGTAAACAAATATGTTTTTTGATAGCATCTATACGTCGATTTTCTTTTGGTTGACACGAAAGACAAGTCTTGCGTGTCTTGACTTCTCCCGTTTGATCTTCAGATGCCTCTGGCTTATCAAAACCAAGTACTCTTGCCAAACTCATCCTAAGTTCACGAGGCAATCTTAGGTTACAAAATCTTCGCTTCATGTGCTCTAATACCAACTGTCGAGCTAATTTTTTTACATAATCAGTTTCTCTTCCCACATGTAAATTATGTAAAATATGAGAATTGACGGAACTTATATCCGAAATCCGGTAAAAGATTGAGAGCGGAATCTTTTCATCTCATGACGATGTCGGCGCGTCCAGGTGTTCAGGTTGAGTTTCTTCGGTATCAGAAATATCAGTTTTAGTATCCGTATCATGCTCACTGTGCTCCGGACAAAAATCTTCGCCAGCGTCGTCAACTTCGGATCCGCTAGAATCTTCAGCCGGGATCCAGCTCTTAATCACTCGCGCATTATTTGGGTTAAATGCATCTATACACACCCGAGGTTTCTTTGAGTGCTCTAAATCTATCGCACAAGTATTTATTTTACAACTAGAAGGTCCTGGTATATTCATAGTTTACAATATCTGTAAAAATATCAGTTTACTGTAACAAAGAAATAAAACAAAAAACTAACGTAAGTAAAGACGTGAGGCCTGAGAGGCCGCGTCGGAATTTCAAATCGTAATTAATCACCAAATGCGCGCGTGACGTTACGCTTTCTTAGTTCAACGTCAACGTGGGCACTCTCATTATATATATTGTAGTCTTTGGTGGGCACTGTCCTTGCAGCTACTTAAAAGCGGGAATCGGAATTCCGCGGGGAGAGGGTTAAAGTGGCAAGTCAAGTGCCTGCCGGGGCCTCTCAGACCGCACGTCGGTACTTAAAGGTTAATGATTGATGGACTTATCAATAAATTAAAAATGCAGTATGGTGACAAAAAATATTACGAATGAACTGAAATACAAGTGAAAATGATAATGCAAATACTCGCAATCCAATTCTGACATGTGCAACAAAGGTTAAAAACGTGATTTAAAAACGGTTGATGTGAACAGATAACCAATTTATCATTGCCAGAAATGAAAATTAGGTGCACATATAGATTTAATCATATCGATTTCTAGACGGCAATAACACATATTTGTTTTTGTAAACGATGCGCAATTCGGTTCCAAGGACATCTAGCAAAGTAAAAAAAAATGCACAATGGTTTTGGCAGGCGCACCGACGATATGGCAACATAAATAAAAATCTATTTTGATAGCGAAAAATCAGTTTCAAGTTCTTAAAAAAAATACTATTGGAGGTAAAATATGTGTGTGAAAGCACTATAGTTGAAGACTATCAGCCCAAGGTGCTATGAATGGCGGTAAACTTAATTTACATAATATCAGCTAAAGATTTTTTCAAAAATAATAAAAAAAACACTTTTTTAAAGTTATGCAGGTATGAAAAAAAAAATAAAACCTTTTTTATAAAAATATTTTTATTACCAGACAACACAAAATACACAGATTCATTTAAACGCAAACATTAATAAAGCTCCACTTAAATTATTAATAAGATTAAATAATAAATCTCTGATTAAAATCACAATAAAGTAAAAAAATAAATAGTTTTTGCACCACAGCAGGAATCAAGTACAATCTCAAAAAGGTATTATTTAAAAAATAATTATTATAAACAATTAAGAAAAAACAGCAGTTACGAGTCGTAATAAAATTATTGGACAGAGCCTCGAAGCAAAAAGTCAAATTATAAAAAATTAAAATAATATAAAAAATAATTCAATTCATTGGATAATTCTTTTTTGGTTATCCATAAGGATCAATTTTAAAAGGAGTATATTTCTATAAGCTTTTATTTATTTTACTTGCCTTGTTAGTAAGTTTGTTTTTTTGTAGCTTTTTTTCTCCCCATACAAAAATATATACTTCTGTTCGGGGCATTTTTTATATTTTTCACTTTCTATTTACACTACTTTGGGAATCATGGTGTGCATTAGAAACTAGATTATTTTATTGTAAACTGGTGGTTTTTATTGGAATGATAAGTCATTAGGAATGAAATCGGTAGGTTTCAGATCAGACATGTTAAATATTTTATTTAGTTAGTTTTAATACTCTAAAGCAAAATCTCTAAAGTATGTTAGTAATTCTAGAATACCAAGGAGTGTAAAGTACGCGAAGAAAAACAATAAAAATGCGTTTTTTTTAGTCCTTGCTACCTTCTCTATAATCTTTTTGGCAGTAATAATAACTTAGTTGCACTCGGAATGATAAATGCATCTTTAGAAAACATTGTTACCATTATTGTTACAAGTTACGATTATGTTATATTTATTGTTGACATAAAAACTTCGTTGGATAGTAAAATGTTAAATAAATAAATAATTCAAGTAATATTGTAACTGTAAGTCGGCCGGCGCTGGTTAAATAATTCTTACACATCAAAAATAAAGTTTTCCAAAACTAATAAGTAACAGAACGGTGGCTAAGCCATCATTCCGTCAACCATTCTTATAACAGCTTTATACAGGATGTAAAGGACACCGGCGCACAAACGCTTACCACGTATTTGATACATCATTCTGACCCCCATAGTTAAAAAAAAACACTCTTTTTAGGGTTCCGTAGCCAATTGGCAAAAACGGAACCCTTATAGATTCGTCATGTCTGTCTGTCTGTCCGTCCGTATGTCACAGCCACTTTTTTCCGAAACTATAAGAACTTTTGAAACTTGTTAAGTAGATGTATTCTGTGAACCGCATTAAGATTTTCACTTAAAAAAACAGCAATAAATTTACCTTTCATTCAATCAGCTTCAATCAGCTTCGGAACACTTCATGGGCGAGTCCGACTCGCACTTGGCCCCTTTTTTATTTTTTTTTTGGATGGGAAATCATCAAATAACTTCTCCCACTCTGGGCGGAGCTGGAGAGAGTGTCAGACTTTTACTGACTAAAACCCATCCATGTTCCTTCCTCGCCCTTTATGTTCCGGGAAAACTCGTAGACTGCGTAACTGGTGCTACTTAGGTGATGGTCACGCGAGTTCCATGATCTTTGTTTACTTAAAAAGTGCTCAACGCGCCTTAAGCAGTTTTCACTTCAAAAACAGCCGTTCCATACATTTTGACCGTGTAGGTATTGCACTTTTGTAGAAAATAATAGTTTTTATTTTTTAAATAAGCGGTGTTATGGGGTTCAGAATGATGAGCTCAATACGTGGTAAGCGTCTGTACGTCGGTATCCATTCCACCATGTATATTGCTTCTTTAAGTCAGTACGGACGCTATATGTATCGTAAGGACATGGTAACTAAATACAAATAAATTATAAAAAAATATGGAATCTCTGTAGAAAACTACTTCAGATCAACAATTACTCACTTTCTTAACAAAGATTAATTATTATTACTACACTACAGATGTTGTATTTTAGCATCACAATAACGGTCATTGCCCTTTCGTTTTGGATCATGCATAGAGATATCTAAGCATGAACCAAAACAAAAAGGAATTTGTCGTTTTTGTTGGCAAAAAAAGTTACTTTTTTTTTTAGGATGGGAAATCATCAAATAACTTTTCCCACTCTGGGCGGAGCGGGAGGGAGTGTCAGACTTTTACTGACTAAAACCCATCCATGATCCTTCCTCGCCCTTTATGTTCCGGGGCCGCGGTATCTCTTTCGAACAGGCCCGCAACCCCGGCAGGAAAAAAAAATGTTACTTTAGATACTAATAAGGACGTTATAAGGCTTTATTTCCTTTTCTTTAAACAAAGAATGTCTATAAACGTAGGAGGGTCAAAGACCGCTAATGCCACACTAAGACGCAACAACCATACATAAAATTGCACAAACATTTAATTTAACCTTATTTATAAGAGGTACGTAGCTTTACATTTATTATGCACAAAACAATCATTATTATGAATTTATACAACATTTACACTTATTTAAATAATAGATAAGGCAATTTAGATAAAGGTAACACCGAAATAGGCATGACAACAGTATAAAAAAATCTATTTAGTCCGTCAGTTAGAGTATTGGAAAATAATGGACACGTATTTTTTGTTTTTGTAAATCAATGAATATTGACAAAGATAAATCACATCAAATCTCGGGAGTGGGGGCTCGTGATGTCAGAACTAGCTAATAATTATACCTAGGCGTGACGTATTGAGAATTTTAAAAGCGTCGTATCTTCGTCAATTTTGGTTTATGTAACAAAAGAAAAAATACAGGTCAAATATTTGTTGATAATCTAACTGACGGACTAATTATTATTTTTTGTCGTCTACCCTTATTAGACACACAAAACTCCTTTCTTAAACAATTTCACCGTCATTAATAAGTCAATTTAAAAAATAAGTAGGTTCTGTTCATAATAGTTTTACCCCCATAAAATAAAGGCGCGGTTAAGCCGGACAGGACAGATTGAAGACACTGAACGGACACTGACGGCTACCTCAGTACATTTTATGTCCTAGTCCGGTTTCTGTCCACAATTGCCCGTACCTACCGGTTTCACCGTACCTTCAACGCCTCAAAATACTACTCTCCTTGTCACTTTTACTGAATAGAGAGAGAAGACAATAGAGTATCTTAGTTACAAAGCGTTTTTTTATGAAAGAGGGTAGACAATTAATACTGAGATGATTTTAGGAACATGATTTCAGTTCTTTCGAAACATGTCTTTAATGCTACTGACGGTGAAAAAGTCAAAGGACCAATGACTAAAATAACTGCACCACAAAAAATAGCCTACTTCGCAACTCCCGTAAAAGAAAAAACCATTTCATTGTCCTCATACTGAAAGCCTATTTAATAGAAATCTGTGGTCAAATCTTACTATGGATGTTAAGGATTTTTAAGCGAGTTGCCGAAATCGGAAAATAATTTGATGTCCGACAGGGCCCTTATTTCAACCTCACGCTGACGCCAAAAGATCCTTGTAGCACTGTATTGTTGATTGATCGTACAGTTCTGCTTGTCAAGATAAAGTGCAACGAAATGTCAAACTTGGTACATTTATTTTAGTTCTATGTGTTTGCACAGATCAGATAATGGGTGAATTGACTGTCGTTCTGGTGTGTTTCCGAAACACACCAGCTAGCTAGTAAAGTCTTGATCCACGGCTTGATACCAGTAGTGGAAAGGTTTTGAAGTGGTTTCTCTTAAGTAGCTGCCCTGAGTCAAGGTTTGTGCCCAGTAAATGGCATTAGGGTCATCCCAATTACATTGAGAAAAAAAAAAACTATATTTCCCAAAATGGCTACCCCCTTGTGAAACCGTGGTTTTACTTTCAAGTATGTGACCAGGCTTCCAGTACACGGGTCATTTGAAAGACTTATGGCAATAATATACAGAAATAATTACCACCTTCAAGGTTTCAGGTCCAAAGTGCAGTCGGCATCATACCTTCCATGCTAGTAGTCCTAGGTGTCAGGGTTTCGTTACAAAGGAATTCTAATGGCATATCTACGAGAAAGCCTTGAATAAGGTCTATTTTCCTGTTGGCAAGTATTGGGTCAGTTTCCCAGAGGTTTTGGTTCTCTTCTTGGTATTTCTTTAGTTCGGCGAATGTGTGGACGGCGTCTGTTGGTAGAGTGTGGAAGACCTGGAACAAGAAAATGTTGGTTAGTTTATTGTTGTAGAAGAAAGAGCATAATGGAGGCTTTGTGTAGTAGCCTGCGGAACTGTTCGAAAGAGATACCGCGGCCCAGGAAAATAAAGAGCTTAGAAGGAACAAGGGTTTGAGTCAGTACAAGTTTCATGCTCCGCCCAGAGCGCGAATTATCCTCATATTTCTTTCTTTATTGCAAGCAAAATACATATAAAAAAATATCTATAATAATTTGCGAAGTGAAATTTAGTACAGTTTATTTTGTAAAGCAAAATACCGTCAAGATAAAATCGGCTTTAGGTAAAGCCGTAAAGCACACTTCACACCACACATCAGCCCGCATAGCATGAGGACCGTAGAAACGGATTTCTTTGAAGAAAGAATCGACAAATCTTTGGTTTATTTGCCATTGAATCGACAAAACGACATTTAAACAAAAGATTTGTCGATTCTTTCTTCATATGGTGGTCATGCTATGCGGGCAGCAAATGTAAATAAAAGGTATATTTATCTATAAAGGTGTATTATCAGCACGAAATGTTAAAAACCTTGTTTCTCTACTCACATCCTCATATAATTCAGTATTCCTCTTGGAGATCGCTTTCCAGTAGTTCATGTAGAACACTGTGCAGCACGGATCGTCTAGCGAGATGCCCAGCTTGTCGAGGTCCTCGCCCATGAGACCGAGATGTTCCCGGAACAGTCGCTTGCGTAGCGCTCCAGCTACTCGGCCGCAAGGAAATGCTTGCCCGTTCATTTCACCGTCTACAAATTGTTCGTCCTGGAATAGGAAGAAAGAAGTTCGATCATGTGATTTGGAGGAAGTCCCAAAAGTACTTGTATGAATCTATCAAGAGACTAACCATTTTATAATCAGCTTGCTATACTGAGCTGGTTAAGTGTATTTCGAAATATAAATAAGACTTATTTTCGAAGAGCTAAACAATAACAGTCGCTCGGGTCGATCTTTGGGTTAAGCCGCGCTTTTACAACTTTGTACCCACAAACACTTGCAAACATTGCTCCATAAAATAAAAGGTAACATAGGTCATCATCTGCCTAGCCTTTTCCTAACTAAGAAGAAAGAAAGATAGAAAAGAAAGATGGTTGTTAGACTTTTTGGGCCAACGACTGGCAAAGAACTACAAATGACGGTCGGGACCAACAGCTTAACGTGCTTTCCGAGGCACGGACTCGTTATGTAAGGGTGCTCCCCATCCTGCCGGGGTTGCGGGACTGTTCGAAAGAGATACCGCGGCCCGGTATGTTCCGATATAGGGCGAGGAAGGAACATGGATGGGTTTTAGTCAGTAAAAGTCTGACATTCCCTCCCGCTCCGCCCAGACTGGGAAAAGTTATTTGATGAATCATCAAAAAAAAAAAAAAATAACGGTGCTCCCCATCCACAGACCAACCTAGGCAAGCACGGCTTAACCTAAAGATGGACTGAGCGGCTTTTTTTGTTTAACTACGAGCACCTCAGGTATGCACCTTTATATTAATCAGAAGAAGTGGATAAAATTCAGAACTAACCTGTAAAAGCACAGCAATCTCCGAATCCCTCTTCCCAATCATGGACCTATCATTGATATTGGCACTGCCGCATATGATAGTCTTATCATCAGCGATGAGCAGCTTGGAGTGTACGTACACCAGCTCCGTCACCGGTTCGTCTCCCAGCACCGAGTGAGTGCGCAGCCCGTGGAACGTTATGTACTCGAATGGGTCCGAGACACCTGATTCGTACAGACGCGTTATTATGGCTTCGCGGCTCCTGTTGATGGAAGAGTATGTTAATCATGACGTCACGTAATATGAGGATAATGTTGTAGTGAGAAGTAATGTATGTTGTAATGTTGTAGTAGCAAATAAATACGAACAACTTTCTCCATGGGACCACCACCGTAATCGCGAAAAATGTTCAGTTTGATGATCTGTAGCACACCTTTGAATTTGACCAGGATGCAATGAGACACCATTTTTTTTAAATTTTGTGTTCAATAAAGAAGAGTAGTAGTGTGTTCTAAAACAGTATTCCACAAGGTCCCTTTTGAAATTGTGATTAGGGGCCTTCTAATTCGTTAACTGACTGAAGTCACAAAGGCTGCATGACTAAATTGGGACTTGGTAGGCCATGTATGATTCGCTCAGATCTGGGCCCGTGTATCGCAAGACGCGGCAGGTCGAGAAGATGTTGGGACAATTTGGATGGCATCCTTGTGATTTGGCGAGAAGCAGAACGTTTTATTCACCTAACAAGGCGCAGTGATGGCAAGTGGAGTAAAGCTGTGACCGAGTGGTCTTCGGTAGCTGCGGGCTGCAACACTTCTCTCTCTCAGCGGCGAGATGAGCAGACGATACTGTTGCCATTGCGGGAATATCCTAGATGAGGTTGGCACAAGAGCTTGTAGCTTGGCACAAACAAAGAGAGGCATATACCCAGCAGTGGGTGAAGTTGGGCTGTGGATGATGACGATGAGAACGTCGAGATATGTGATAGGAATTGGGGAGACCTTTGGTCAGAAGTCTCAAGACAGATTCACAAAAACGTTAGTAACCTGCAAATACTCTGATAGTTCCAGTGCGTGACAGCATGTAGGGAAGTCCCCGAGGGAGCCCCGACCTCGCCCTCGAAGCCGGGCAGTAGCGGCATCACGACGTACACGCGGAACGTCTCCTTCGCACGGAACGCGCGCATTATGCGGTTGTATAGAGCCTCGCCTATCTGGAAAGTAAATGACGATACTCGTGTTATTAATTGTGAATACGGTTTCGCATGAAAAGTTAGAGTTGGCTGGTGATTTAATACGGTAAAAGGTGCTGATCTTTTCAATGTAACACATCGGCAAGACGGTGTGCCCAAATTAGGTTGTTCGCAATAATATTGGATTGTCTATTGATTTAATTAACAGGCCAGATTTTTTTCATTATTATTACTTATACAGGAGTTTTAGAAGGGGGACAATGTTAAGAAATGTCTTTTATTTTTATTTCCTTAACAAAATGGGCCTACTCTTGACAGTCACAGAATAGTCTTGTTTCCTATAGGGCACAGTCAAGTGGCGACTGGTACATCTTTACTTGGCATGCTTTATCTCACCAGTAGCATGCGTGTATACCTAGATGTATGAACGTGGACCCCCCAAATCCACTTTCGTCACCTAACGGAGTATGCAAAGATCGTAGCAGTTGGGGTTTCGTAGTTTCTGCCTATCCCCATAAGGAAAAGGCGTAGTTTTTGAGTATGTATCGATTCGTACCTGGTTCCTGACAGCCTGGCTGGAGCGCGACTGCGTGATAAAGAACTGGTTCTCTATGTAGACGTAGTGCTGCGCGCGTGTGATGGTGTCGGCGTACGCCTCGTGTATGCTCTGCTCCACTGTGTCCGGGTCCAGGAAACCTCCCGACCAGCTTGATAAGCTACGTAGCACCTGGAAATACGAATTAATCATGTTACGAATCTTTATGGAGAAAAATTTATATTAGTATGATGTGTGTGTGTGTGTGGCCTTGCTTAGTGTGGCACTAGACGGCGCTGTGTGTAATGTCCAGCAATATTTATTTTTTTATTTATTATTTTTATTGCATGGGAGTGGTAAGAAATGGCATGTAATTAACGATCCACCAGATTTAACAAAATGGAACGGCAAAAAAATCACTTTTGATTGCTAATTTTGGTAAATGATCACCAAAAATTGATCCCCATTTTATCATGAAATTAGAACCAAAAATTTATTTTTTTAGTTAATGACCACCAGGAATTGAACTGTTATGCTCTTGCATCCGAGTCGAGGGAGAACTGGTCGACGGAGCCCCGCTTCGCGGGGCTCCTACTTCTGAATGGTTTAAAAAAAAATAACCACGAAGGGTATGGCGG
This sequence comes from Xestia ashworthii, assembly GCA_950022955.1. Lineage (NCBI taxonomy): Eukaryota > Metazoa > Arthropoda > Insecta > Lepidoptera > Noctuidae > Xestia > Xestia ashworthii. Next base: position 21,318,975 of record OX465555.1, read on the forward strand.
GGTCTACTCGCTCGCTTCGCTCGCTCATTCGACTCCGCCATACCCTTCTAACCTAATCTATCCGTGTCGGGGTGCCCCAAGTCGGCCTAGGCAAAACTAGTTTGTCATCAAACACCTCATAATAATTTGGTGCTCAATTTACTAAATTTGGTGATCAATTGATATTTTAGGTGATAGATGTTAGTGGTCACAAAGTAATTTTTGGTGGTCATTATATTTTCCCCCGTAAGAAATGGGCGACTCATCTAAAGAAAAGAGACTCGACTTGGCGGGGGGACCTGCTGTGTTCCCAGATAGACTGGTACATAGTTAGGCCCGCGCTGCTCTCCGTATAGTGAAGTAATAACAATGATTTGAAAAGTGCAATCATGGAGTTTCTGGCCGGTTCTTCTCCATAAGAAACGACAAATCCAAACCGTGCAATTTTTTATCGATGTTTTAGAAGTGTCTATGTAGGCCCTACGTGAAATAAAATGTTTTGATTGTGACATGTGTTCGAGAAATCGTTAGAAGCTGTGTATAAAATGACAACTGAGTAAATAAAAGGCACAAAATGTTCCCATTTCGACACTCGCACTCGTTTACTGTTCAATAAAATGATCTTTACCTGACATGATACGTTGTTGATGTCACACTCTAAATGTTTGTCTAGATCATGCAGAGGTTTGATGTCGATGTACGCCTTCGGCAACAAATACGGGTAGTTCGGGTTTTGTCTGAAACATGTTACGTGAACGTAATTTTTTTGTTTCTTGTTAGAGTGAACTGAGACAAGACGACACATATCAATCTTGAGTCTCTCAACCACGAATGCGCTGTGATTGGCTTACGGATACGGTACTCTAAAGGATCGTCAGTTGCATTTCACTCGAAGTGTTTTTATACTTGAGTTATTAGGCGAAAAATGTGGAGGTACTTTTAAGTACCGTAAGGAGGGAAAGGGTTAATAAAGCTGATCAAGAAACAAACAAGCAGAATTTCAATATGACCTATTTGTGTCTGTAGTTTGAGTTAGACCGAGTTCCAAACGTCGAAATCAGAAGACGTACGACGTTTTCGATATTGGAAATCGAGTTATGGAACTCAAATTCTGCCGCTTGGCAACTGTCAGATATTTTCAATATATCAGCAGCTGGTCAGACTGAACTGCTCAATACTGAGTGATAGTTAAAATGTAATGTGGCAGACCTAGCCTTCTCCAGCTTGATAGCGTTCCAGCGCTGTATGAAGTGCCTGGCGACGTCCCTAGCGGCCGCGCCCTGCACCACTACACCCACGTCGTGCCACGGCATGCGCGGAGTTGAGTTTCTGTCCACTAAGTCTGGAAACATATGACTTGCTATTTAGTTATTTATGTATTGCTTTTGAACTTCAGTGATTTAATAATCTGTTTGATTGAGGGTCGCGGCTAAAAACCAAAAATAATAGAATCTTATCGTGCATGCTTATGTATACAGGAAAAGTTTTTAACCAGTGCGCAAATTTTGACATGATAAACTTGAATGTATTTTAATAGACACGTATTTTTTATTTTGATATGTGTTAGTAGTAAAAAATAAAGTTATCGCTTACGAGACTTATTTACCTATAAACTTATTTTATGGTCGCTTGCCAGTCGGGCGCCCGGTCGACCGACTCACGCGTCGACCGGTCGCCCAACCGGCAACCTGAGATCAGCTGAGTTTTGTAGGTGCGCTCGCTCGATGCGACGACGCCGACGTAAACTTACCTACCTACGCGCTGACGGTTACTGACCGCCGTTTCGCGCTACTTTTTTAAGTTTAGGCTGTGATATGTTATTTGTAAACGTAATTCCAATTTTTCCTTCATACTTTCATGGGCTTAGGACACATCGTACGTCAGCAGCCAGCGCGTTTTCATTCACAGTATTACAATTAAATTATGTCCATGTTATGCTTATTTTAAAATGGGACAAGATGGAAAAATTTGAAAAAAAAAAATTAAAACTAAAAATGGGAATGTGTTCTATTACTAACACTGAGCTACCAAAAAAAATTTACGCAGTGGTTAAAAACTTTTCCTGTATAATCAAAGAGTGCATGTATTTGTATAGGGTAAATCAATTATTCGTCTGTGGCAACATAAAAAAACCTACTTCAATCTAGTAGCTGACAACGATAGGGCACCTTGCGTGCACCTTTTTTGACGTTTTATAAGTGCCCATCTAGGCCTATGTGAAATAAAATATTTTGATTTTGATGACACCATAAAAAAATAATTCCGAGACAACAAATAAAACTTATTTTAGGCCTAAAAAGCTGATTTATTTACAATTAATTGCCAAATTAAATTTTTAGTTGCTCTGAAATCAATAAATAGTCGAGTCATTGAGTTGACTAAACAGTGACACCACAACGCACTATTGCCATGCATTATCTATAACAGAACTGTCGTTTTGATAGCTCCTAAAAAGTATGATGCAGATGGTGTGTCATATACCCTATAAACGTAGTGATTATAATTATACTCTGTGATATCCTATTCCATTCGAGGAACCATTTTCAATCACTTTTTTTTCAAATCAGCCCGTTTGGGCCTCAGAGCGTCTAAATTAACACTTGACGAAAGCCAAAGTAAACATGAACGATAACTTACCTACAAAAGGCAGATCTAAATTATTAAAATCCTTAACAATAAAATTGGTGTAGTCCTTCCCTATCCACAGCTTCGAGTTTCCTTCTATACCCTCCAATGCTTCCTTTGTCTTCTCAGTGATCACTCGCCCTTCCACTACTTGAGCCAGTGGAGTAGGCTGACTAACATGCCTACTCTCCACTTCCACTGGCTTCATACCTAGTGCATCAGTTAGAAGTATCTGATCAGTCGATAAAGCGTATTTTTCTGCCTTTTTTCTTTCTGAATCATCGAATTTCTGCTCGTTTCTTTCTTCTTCGTAAGCTGGATATAGAATACTTATGATATTTTTGCCTCTGTCTGTGATTTTGTCTATAACATTTCTTCTTTGTATCTCAGGACTTGGACTCTCGAGTTTGGTCAAGTCTTGTGTCTTCTGTGTGTTTGCTGACTTGATGAGGAGCTGGTCTCCAGGTTCTAAGACTGGGAGACTCTCGGGAACGGTTTCTGCTTCGCTTGTTTCAGGTACTTGTTCTTCTTCTTTCTCTTTTTGGATGGCGTCTTTTAGTGTGGCGCTGTGAATGGAGATAAGAATTTGTTAGTGTTTTCGCGATCTCAAATGGCTATTTTACTTTCAGTGTGACATCAAGTTTTTATAGAAAGTTAAAAATCTATGATTCTGTCTAGAAATTGACTTGGGATAGAAGAGAATATTACATTTTTTTGATTGTTTGCACTATGCGTGGGTGCATCTGTCATTGTGTTTTAAATCTTATGATATAGAGACTTGAAGCCGAGCCCAACATAGTTTGGTAAAGGGTTGGCCGGCAGATGATGATAAAGATCATAGAAGTCACTTGATGTGCAGCTTGGGAAAAGGCCAGGCTCGAAATTTGGGTTGAATTGATTGATTATGTTGTTGTTTCCAGTATGTACCTAGTCTAAGATAGTGATCTAAACTTACTCGTTGAGACTGATGACTAGATCCTTAGAACTCTTGGCTAGTTCCAGCGCAGCTTCCAGTCCATTAGAGTGAGGTAGATACAGCCCGCCGCCCGGGGAACTTGATGTCTTCTTCTTTATTCGCAGGAGACTTTTAGGTTGGACTTCGTCGCCGAGGTCTTTTAGCCTGAAAGTATGTTTTAGACAATTTATTGTCGAGTTGTTTGAGTTATGTGCCATGATTTGACGCATTGTCTAGTCATAAAATTACCAACTACTCTTTTTTTTCTGAATAAGTCTACAGAAGGTAATAAGAGACGAGTTGAAATTAAAAATATAGACTATCTTGTGACAGCTTAAAGATAACTAATGTCAATGAATATCAAGTAGTTTTTCCACACTTACTAACAAGTCATATTAAATAAAAAAATTAAAAAACCCCCGACACATGGGTCATAATTACAAGGTATTTTTTTTTTTGGAACAAAGCTCCTCAACGCTGCTTACGGGTAGTGCGATTTAGTAGAAATCGTCACGTAACGAAATGTCGTATGTTGTGTGGTTATAGTATAATAAAATAATATTCCTCATTCCTTTTCAATATAGTGTACATTATTCTATTATTGAGAAAAAAATGAAATTCACCATTTTGTGGTGGCAGCCACCTTGAATTTAAAATTTATTATAGCGTATTGTATTCTACTAGTCAAGCCCTTTCATTTGATACTGAACAAATATTTAATCCGCCATCTTGTGGCTTCGGCCATCTTGGACTGATTTTGCGTCGGGGGTAAAAATACTCGAATTACTTAGTACGATCTTTATTAATATCAATCTTCGGTGTTCAAAGGTCCATGCTCGGTTGAAGATGGCGTCGGAATGCCAAGAAAAGGAAAGACAATATATCAAGGTGGCTGGTTGAAAACTTACCTGTGTTTATAATCGTCCCACCGTCCGTAGCAGAGGTCGATGCCGCCCACGAAGGCGACAGTCTGGTCCACGCACACGATCTTCTCGTGGTGAGCCCAGAACAGCACACCGGCCTTCGCGTGGTCCGGGTGACGGAATACCTGGGATGTCGAACTAATATTACGAGTAATTCATGTAGGTATAAGGTTCGTCGCGAGAGAGTGCGTCACTTTTCAGTTATCTTGAATAAAAAGCGACCGAAAGGCAAGGCAGACGAAGGAAGTCTATAGTAGCTGAATAAAAATAAAAAAAAAAGCCTAGTACCATCTACGGCAAACTAGTTTCTCAGCTTTCTTGTTATATTTATCGATTGTATGGTAGTTATGGTAAATAAATAGGGCTAACTATCCAAACTGCACTGGACGTCTATTTTTTATTCTACCACACCTTCAGAATCAGAATTGCAAGTACAGCTAGCATAGTTGTGAGGAGTTACTATGTAGATGGAGTAAGCTCAAGCTTATTCAAGTCATAGAAAAGTTCTTACTTTAATATATTCGCTAGCTAATTTACTTTTGCTGTAGAAACTGTTGATACCAAGCGCCATCTCCACTTCTTTGTACAGCATTATGAATATTTTTACACCTTGCGCCTGAAACAAGTCAGCATGAAACCATTATTTTAGAAGACAATATTACAATTAAGTCTCCTTTTTAGAAGTCGGTCAAAGATGGTCGACAAAGCCGGAAAAGTGCGTAAATGGCTCGCAGTATTGTCACGTTTGAATAATTGCCATTAAAATATGGCTGATTCGTTGTGAGCTGTAGAGTAGAAAAATGTGGAGAACCTAAGTTGTTAACAGACTTTGTTATATTTGAAGGTTTCTGCGGACCCTAGATATTATTATTATTTTTTTTAGCTGACCCACGCAACTTCGTCTGCATTAAGTAAGAGAGAAAAAACTCACAAAAGGAATAAATTTGCCCCGTTTTTGAATCATTTTTTATTTATACTCCGCTCCTATTTGTCGTAGCGTAATTTAAGACCAGCGAGCGTCAGACAGCATCACCTGTCTGAAATGGACCATTTTGGCGCAGCCGTGAGGCACACAGCGCATACTAGTATAACTCAAAATGATGTGTCTTTTCAACCGACTTCCAAAAAGAGGAGGTTATCAATTCGTCTGTATGTTTTTTTTTTTTTTTTTTTTTTTTTTTGTGTTTGTTACCTCATAACTTTCCACTGCGTGAACCGATTTTGATGATTCTTTTTTTATTTGAAAGCTGGTGCTTCCCATGTGGTCCCATTTTAATTAACTGAAGATCTGATGCTGGTCTTCGGAGATATACAATGGAACTCTTCAAAAATGTACGGCAAATCTGCAGTGATTGCTGTTATCGCTTGTAGGTTTATTGTTTATACAACACCATGACGTAATATCACGCCTGTATGCTCTGAGGGGGTACGCAGATGTGTACAATACACCCAGATTTCGACAGTGTTTGTTACCTCAGTACTTTCGACTGGGTGAACCGATTTTGATGATTCTTTTTTAATTTGAAAGCTGGTGCTTCCCGTGTGGTTATATTTTAATTTGCTGAAGATCTGATCCGGATCTTCGGAGATATACAATGGAACTCTTCAAATATACACGCAAATCTGCAGTAACTGCTGCAATCGCTTGAATGTTTATTGTTTATACAACATCATGACGTAACATCACGCCTGTATGCTCTGAGGGGGTACGCAGATGTGTACAATATTCCCAGATTTCGACAGTTAGGTGTATTAAGTTCCATTTATTGGGGATAAGTCTTTTTTTAATTTATTGGCAAGGGCACTTCAAGGGTAGTTTGATGAGAATTTGGTTAGTTTCTGATTATGGGATCCATGACAAAGGAACGGAACTCTTCAATTCTTAGAAGCAAATTACCGATTCTCGGCCAAATGTTTTAAAGGCTATCCGGATATTTGAGTCACGTACCATAACGTCGTTATTAACCGACTTCAAAAAGGAGGAGGTTCTCAATTCAATGTTCCCCGATTACTCGAAGATGACTGGACCGAATTTGTTTTTTAATTGTTTGAAAGGGTATACTTCCCAGAAGGCCCCATAATCATCAAGTCAGGATCCTGATAATGGGATCCTGGAGAAATAGAGAGAACTCTTCAAATTTTATAGGCACACTAGAAGCGATTTGGGCAGTTTTTGAAAGAGTAGTTTCTCAGAGTGATCCCATTTAAATTTGGTATAGATCTGATGAAGAACTTCGGAGAAAGGCAACGGAACTCCTCATTAAATGTAGCAAATGTGTGTCTCTTACTGGGATTGCTGAAATCTCATGTCTGTCTATTGTTTACACCAGTTCATAACAAAAAATCACGCTGGTACGCTGTGAAAGGGTATGCACATATTGTGAACCACTAAAAAGTGAAAAATAAAAACTTTTTTGCAAAAAATAAAACCGACTTCACACAAAAAAGTGAAAAATAACTTTAGCTTCTGAAGTCGGTGACAAAAAAATTAAATCAATCAAACAACGGTCACCGACTTCAGAAGCTAAAGTTATTTTTCACTTTTTTGTGTGAAGTCGGTTTTATTTTTTGAAAAAAAGTTTTTTTTACATTATTGTGTGTGCTTTGGTAACTGACGTCAAATTAATATTATACTTTCTTTCTTTCAACCAAACAAACTCTTCAGCTTTATAATATTTAGTATAGATTTACTTACTGCCTTCCTCTTCAAAAGCGTATCCAGCCTCCAGTAGCTCCCATTAAGCGCTGGTCTCTTGAGATAGATCTCGGGACTGAGCCACCAGTCGGCGATGAAGATCTCCTCCCTGGCCAGCTCCATGGCGTCGGCGACGGCTGAGAGGTACGCGGAGCCGTCCACCAGTGTGCCTACTGGAGTCGCCGCCCGGGGCGGGGCGAACGAGTGGTGGACGTTGGGGAACGTGAAGTCTCGGGCTGTGGGATAATAGACAACACATTCATTAATAAACTGTTAACTTTATTATTATTACTTGGACACTAAAGTAGGAATGCTTTGTCAAATACCAATCAAGGGATATGTGTAGGTTTAAATGAAAGTTTGAAGTAACTTGAACTAACAAGACGAATCTAACTTTTACTTTTACATTCCTCTGTGAAGCCTTTTCCCAACTATATTGGAGTCGGCTTCCAGTCTAACCGCATGCAGCTGAATACCTCGTCGGATCTGAATACCAGTATTTTACTTTTACACGATGGATAAAAATTAAGCAATAAGAAACTTCAAATCATACTGCACCATCAAAGCATAAGTCGTAAAATAATGATCACATGGAACATTAAATTCTTTAGTTTTCTCCAGTGCGGATTGGTAACCAGGCGAAAACCCTATCCCAACTACATTAGGGCCAGCTTCTAAATTTCCAATCTAACTGAATGCAACTGAATACCAGTAGTTTACATGGAACGACTGCCTATCTGACCTTTACAACCTAGTTAATACTGGGTTATACGATACCCTTTGGTAAGATTGGTAAACATTAACAAATACTGTTTAAAATAAATAAATTGTTTTAAACATGTAAATACGAGTATCTTCAGTTTACAAGACAAAAATAGAATAGCACTCAAGAAACATACCGGTCTGATTTGCTACAGCTTTGAGGTACTGCATCCATTCTTTGCTCTTGCGTTTGGTCCAGCACTTGATCACCAACTGTCTGCTGAGGTTCAGGATCTGAAGACCATGGTTCATTCCCGTGGAGTACATGCCGCTAGATACTTCGAACCTATAGAGAATATACATTTTAAAGTGTTAAATTACAGTATGAAATTAGGATCGTCTAGTGATTTTGACGTAGGTATTAGATCAAGCGGATGGCTGTAAGAACTTTGCTCAATTCTGACGAAATCATTACCTATTCTTTGTTTCTTGCTGGCAGTCTAGTTTATTATGCCATTGTTTTATTCTTAGGTTATATTTCTTTCTTCAACTCGCAGATTTTTTTTGGTTTTAGTCTTATACTTTAATCCCGTCAGAAAAAAGTTTTAGGTAATGTGATGGTGGGTAATATACAACTGAAATGTTTTTAACGTGTAGATGATTGTGGTACGTTGTTACTATAACTTTATTAGCTTTCTATGATTTTCTATTCACTCATGAATATACCTTTTAACCTTTTTAGTACATAATATGTTATTAAAATTATACACTTCATTCAAAAACCACACCAACGTTAGACGTTGCTAAATGCTTAACGTTTTGTTTTAATTCCATATAAACCTCGACAATATTATTACAATTAGCACAATTCACATTTACTACGATACTTACGAATCATTCTGAATGGGCTGCGTGGAATGAGAAATAAGACAGTATAAATACAATGTAGACTAAACTAAGTTCAAGTTTAAAAATAAGTAGGTACTGTAACCACTTAAGAGCACAATAATCTTTTAGTAAACTATACAGAGATAGAATGAAAAAACGTAGAAACAAGACGACAGAATAATTAGCAAAGGGCACATACATAATTAAGTTCATTGGAAAAGAGTATCGGCAGTAGTTACAGCTAGTCAACCCGAAAGTCTGACAACCAATATTCACCAGTACTAACGGTTATGAAGGTCAGATAGGCAGTCGCTCCATGTAAAATACTGGTATTCAGCAGCATCCGGTTATACTGGAAGCCAACCCCAACAAAACATGGTAAAAGGCTATGCAGATTATGAGGAAGAGTATGACGACACTTACCCCTGATCAAACAACATGATAGCCTTAACAACGCCATCTCGCGGCCGTACGTATCCGAAGAAGGTATCTTTGACGAAGAACCATCGCTCTTGCCATTTCGCACACACTAGACCCGTGCAGAAGTAGTTACACCTGCAATAGAAATTGTTTTTGAGCTTATAAAGTGCAACAGAAATATACAGACGCTAGCACATCACCGTCATCATCATCAGCCAATAAATGTTCCCACTGCTGGGACACCAGCCTCCTCTATATGGGAGGGAATGGGCTATAATACACCACGCGAGCCCAGTGCGGATTTGTAGATCTCACATGTCTTCAGCACATCAAGCTATCCGAAACTGTGAATTTTTTCCAATCAACCTTAGATCTAATGCATGAGCGAGAATATCCATTAAAGAAATTTCACCGATAGTAGTACATCTTGATAATCTGGCGTTAGTACAATGATGATATATTCCACTGCACCACGCTCCGCCGTCTAGAGTGGAGCGACAGATCTGCGCACGGGACGCGATCTCGTACGCCGACAAGTTGTTAGTGTGTTGTCCTAGGCGCGTTTTCTACAAAAAGAACAATGGTCATTTTGGACTAGAAAAAATCAGAAATTCGTCCCGAGATGAGACTATCACCTATAAGTAGTGCGTTGTTAATGTAGTTATTGGATCCCATCAGTTTATTTTTAAAAGCTGGGAAAATATAGAAAATCGTTTAAAAAAAATACCATTTTAATTAACAGAACGCACCATAAAATATTTAACTTTGAACGCATCCGTAATTACTTCCGTGACTAGAGAAGTCCATTCTTATTCTAAAGCCTAAGTCGATTTTATTTCTTAATTGAAATTAAATCCCAGGTAATGTGAATCGTAATAATTCACGTTGATTATTATTAAACTAAGCTTACCCACTAATAGAATCTGATGTTACTTCGTAGTAAATAGTGAATTAAAGCCATACATTAAATAAAAACGAATAAGTTGACATTCAAAATCGATACTGTCATAAATCGATTGATTACGTCCCTCCCTATTTTTGACAAGTAAATAAAAAAATGCCGAACGTAGTGATTATATACTCTGTGGAACTGCCGTTTTAGTTTGAGTTGAGTAGTTTCAGTTACGATTTTATGCGATTTTCCTGTTTCTTTTTTGATATTTTGCCTTGCTTACGGACTGCGATTAGTTTTCTTGTCTTTTTGACTTGGCATTCGTTTAATGGACTTGGAATTGCATACGTTTAGGATCTGTTATTGGAAGTGGCAAAATGTCTTCACGCATTCTGTGTGTTAACTGTGGATTATGTGTAAATCGCATTGCGCGACACATTGTCCTAGAGCAAAACACAAGAGTGATATATTTTATTGCTGAAAGGATTTCCCCTCGTATCGTAAGTTTTTAGTATATTTCTTGCACCTTTTCACAACAGATTATAACCTACTTAATTCAATCAATAGGTGGTATTTGTAACTCGTTAACTTACTATTTAAACTGCTTTTACTATTTAACTTATTGTTCGATTAAATCCTAATGATTGAAGTTTTTTTTGGGTTTTTAACTTAAAGTCGATTATTGTTTTTTTGGCATGGGTTCTCCAGCAATTATTTCATTTTACAGATTCCCGAACATGATAACATCTGCCAGGCCTGTTTAGATACTATAATGATGAGGGTTAATTAAATTATTCATGGAGAAATATCAAGTAATGACAACCAGCTTCCTGGAAGTAGTCATACTCAAGCAGTGGGTCACTCTAAAGTATGCCTACTGTGTGGATGTTCACTCCTTCGAAGAAAAAGTGACCAAATATTACGCAGCAATCCCTCAGGACTGCAATAAATGATTGCTACCATCATAATGAATTCTATTGAACCACGAGAGGTAAGTCAAACACTTTTTTATTAGCTAACTAGTGACCCGTCTCGGCTTCGCATGGGTGCAATATATTGTATATAGATGTATTATGCATATAAACCTTTCTTTTGAATCACTCAATCCATTCAGTAGTTTTAAAGATCGAAGCGTACAGAGGCGGGAAGCGACCATGTTTAATACTATGCAAATATATTTTCTATGGTAACCAACTGTTAATCATTTATCTTGGTTGATGTTCACAACTTTAATTTCTATTATGATTCTAAACTGTTCAATAATCATAAAAAATCAATAATTTGTGCCTCATTTCTCGCCAGTAAAAGGTAAAGTTATTTATGAATTTATATAGAATGTGTTCATCAGTTGGTTTTTTGTTTTAGTTAACTACAACAGATAGTTTGTCATTCATGCTGGATGAAAACAAGAAGAACTGCTCTATGCATGCAGGTAGACCAAACAGAGGGAATCTGTAGCATTACCTTCAACAAGTATGGTAGTCGAAGAGTCTCAAGCAGAACAAGATATTGTGACATCTGAACAACCACCTTCAGCAATTAAGCAGTCAGAAATAGCTGACAACGAAGAGGTACCAGAACAAAGATCTGATGAAGTGGATATTGTAGTGCCCAATCCCAGCGGATCATCAACTTCATCTGAATGGATTCCTGGTGTGTTATCAGTGGTTACACAAAACGTTCCTGCACAAGGTGTAACTATCACACTTGATAACTACAGACGAGCTCCCAATACTGCAGCTCAGTGTATAAGAGGTAGAATAAAGTCAAGACACATTGGGAGGAAACAGTATTATGTATACATTTTAAATAATAATAATACATCTGGGCTAGCTGGCATTAAAGAATATTGCTGTAATTGTCTTGTTGGTTGATGCACACTTGGATGTTGTGCCCGTGTAATGACCATAGTTTGGTATCTCGGCTGGGCCAGACATGGACAAAATGTAGCTGCTCGAGCTGCATTCCTTGATGAAGTATTCGTTAGAGAATTGTAATAAAAAATATGTAAAAAATAATGGGTGTTTTTATTTGTGTTATTTTTAAATAGTAATCTTGAGAGGGTTATGTAGAGCCATTTATAAGAAATCTCCTCGACTAATTGGGCGTCTTCCTAACTTACCCATATAAATATAGAATGGACTGAGCCAATCAAATATCAGTAATAATTAAAAGCGGGTAGAAGTGTCAGAGAGACAAGCTTAGGTCCATGTTCACCAAAAATATGACACTCTGATTATCTAAAATCAGCTGTTTAAAACACATTTTTGTATGGGAACACGTCACAGTGACAGCTGTTTTTAGATAATCGGACTGTTATCTTTTCGGTGAACATGGACCTTAGATGTTAGTCTCATTGTATTTTTCTGTCTTACAGGAAAGAGATAGTTGGACCAATAACCGCCAATAACTGTTTTTCTCTCTTTTTAGAGAGTATGGTCAATTTCATTTATTTGAATAATGATCAGTCCATTCTATGACGTAACCTAAATGCCACAGATAATTAAAAGATGAACATAACCTCAAAAAACTTATTTCATGATTACTTGATTCTCCCATCTTTTAAAAATATATTGAAGGCCGTATTATGTTATATTTTTATAGGCGAATTGAATGATATATGTTTCATCAAGTTACGTTTTGGTAGATTTTTCTAGTCCAAGCTTGTTAGCCGTATTGCCATTGTTCTTTAGCTACTTGCTTACAATGTTAAAATCTGCGGCCCTGGGATACTCGACAGAGCGTAATAGAGTGGGGTAAAAGTGGTGCCCAGTACCTTTTCAAAGTGATAGGTTTACAGATACATATATTCTCAATTCTACAGTAATCTAACCTCACACAAACCATGTTGCCGAGCATCCCGAAGCAGTTGCAGCCCGCCTGGCCGGGCTGCGTGGAGCCTGTGCGCTTCTGTATCATGCCCTCCTTGCCTTTACTGCCTAGCTCCGATATGAACGACAGGTTTGATACTTCGAGGAATTTTACCTGGAAGAAGAGAGATTAAATACTTCACTACATTTTATAAAACAAAGTCCTCCGCCGCGTCTGTCTGTTCGCGATACACTCAAAAACTACTGCACTGATTGACATGCTGTCGAAAGGTTTTAGTATTTAATTTGTACGCAGGCGCAGCCGCGGGCATCAGTTAGTTTAGAAAAAAACAAAAAATGCAATGTAGGTAAAGCCGTTAGTTTTGGCTGTCATTTGTAGATCTTTGAGGTCGACAGATAGTAAGTGGCCCGAAATTATGTTAACAAGTCTAACCAAGGCGACCCTGCCGGGGTTGCGGGACTGTTCGAAAGAGATACCGCGGCCCCGGAACATAAAGGGCGAGGAAGGAACATGGATGGGTTTAAGTCAGTAAAAGTCTGACACTGGGATCCCGCTCCGCCTAGAGTGCGAGAAGTAAAAAAAGAGGGGTATAGCGACTACCTATCTGACCTCCCCAACTAAGTAAACACTAGGTAATACGATTAGGCTAGTACTAATTGGATTGGAGAGGTCAGATAGGCAGTCGCTCCATATAAAGTACAGGTATTCAGCTGCATCCGGTTAGACTGGAAGCCGACGTCAACGTAGTTGGGAAAAGGCTAGGCAGATGATGAGGCTATTACAGCTAACTCTTGTAACTTCAGTAAATATTTGAGAAGTAGTAATTAATCATGCAATGTAGGTAGTTTATTTGGTGTGAATGGAAAATTAGCTGATCATCCATCTAATAGGTGGTGGACCTATGGGTTTCAACAGTATCAACTAGTAGCTCCAAAAGATCTGAGGTTCTCCTAAGGTTCATACATTGATAGCTGCTCTGCTTCAGAGATATTGAACGCCTCATGCCCTTGCAAAGACCCCTCTGGGCCTTCATAACGGAACTCAGTCACGCTTAATAGACGCATAAAAAAGGTTCGTTGTTGATACTTACCTTTACAAGGACAAGTTCATTCACAAGTAGCTGTAACTAACATTAAAACTGTTTAAATAGTCAAAGAAATTACGTGTATCCGTTAATAATCAGTACAAACAAAAACAAAAAATGTAACATTGCAAAATCAACCTTGCAGCTTCAGCCTTAAGATTGATTATCGTTTGCCAGTTTTGTTACTTTGCACCCAACCAACTGTGAAGGATTGAAGGTAAATCTTACGCATCGGTGTTTGAAGGTCCTTACCGTTTCGTGGTGGTTCCTGTATATTGAGATGTTTAGCAGATTGTACAGGTATTCCTCAAGCTGCTTCATTCTAAGTTGAATGCCCTCGTATGTGACCATCACTTCGGGCTTCTTTGGAAACCTGCAAATAAAAGAATGCATTAATTAGACACTAGTACCGTTAATTTAAATTCTTGAACAGATGATTCTAGGTAGATACAAAACTGGAACTAATAAGGATTTGTAGAAGGAGATGTTACCCTATATTCTCAACGCTTCGATGAATTTCGATTCGGGAAGTCATATGTCTATCTCGCTCGTTTTCGTTATGCCAAAAAAGGATAGACATACGACTTGTCGAATCGAAATTAATTCCGAGGGTTTGTGAATACGGGGGTTGACTGCTTTCTTCTATACCCTATATTCATTTTAAGACCAGAGAAACGATGGATAGACTGTCTAAAGGATGATATGGCAAAAAGGAGGTGTTCAATCATATGACGAGTAATAGAGAGGTCTGGACAAAGAGGACTATGCCTCGCCGACCTCAAATGAATTGGAACAAGCGCAAGAGAATGATGACTTATTAAAAGTTTTGATAACTCTTTGATATTTAGCTTATCTCTGGTTCCCAAACGTTTATGCTTAAGTCTCGTCAGTAAATCCGTTATCTACATTCTTTCTTTAGTTTTTGTTCTCAATTGGTCCGCTACAGATAACACGAGTATGACCTCAGACAAATTCATAACCGAATTAGTTCCCTGTAAATGTGTATAAAAGAGGATTTCTTTAGAAACAATTCATAAAACATAGCGAGCTATTAACAGATTCTCATGAGAAAATACCAGTAAATCAGCTAACAAAAACAAAACTGGAAAAACCCAATAATATTATTAAGGTAAAGTTTGTATGTGTGTGTGTATGTTTGTAACTCCTTCACGCCTAAACGGCTTAACAAATTTGGATGAAACTTAGCATCCAGATAGTTTTTAACCTGGATTAACTCATAGGATACTTTTTATCCCGGTAATATGACCCCGTGGGACAATTTTGTAACTCCACGCGGTCGAAGCTAAAGGCATAAGCTAGAACAAGATAAAATATTCACCTAGGTAACGCCCCTTTCCTCTTCCTGGGCCGTGCTTGCCTCTTAGAGTTACTCCTCGGCATGGCTTGTAGGGCCACCTTCTCAGCTTGCTCCTCAGTGTCCACGGTGTTCTTGAAGCTGGCTCGTCTAGTCTTATGAGTCTTCGTGGGGAAGGGGATGTCAAGAGAGGCTCGGTAGAGAGTGAGTTGTTGGTGCAGGTACAGAATGTGTTTGTATCGCTTCTTGATCGACCAGTTGAACTCGCCATGTTGGAGGTAGATTGTGTATCTGGAAAGAAAATTATAAAATTTTATGACTAGTTTTTAGCTACGCTTTTGTTCGTGATGTAGAAGGTTTTTCTCACACGAGAACGTTTTAAATAAAGGGTGTAAAACACCTCTTTACGAAGCCGAAAGGCACTTGTTCTCCCCTGTCTATGCACGGCATGCCTACTCGCGCCTGGAGGCGCGCGGTGGCGGAGGAGGCGCGCGGGTAGCAGCAGCAGCATCGGGCGACGGCGGCAGCTGAGGGGCGCGCGGGCGGGAGTGCGGGCGCGCGCGCCTACCGCGGCCTCACTTCTAAATTTTACCACGACGAAGAAACTGCCTTGTAAAACGCTTGTATCCTGGATTACACCAGATCAATCAGTCCACTGTATTTTATTTCTTATCTTTTCTTTTCTATTCTCTGCTCCTGTAATTGAGCACAAGGCGTGAACGCGCCAACATACCATATGTTGGCGCCTTCGAGCCGGATCCCCAACATCCCCGTCATTGCGATCATTTTCTTGCTCTAGACCATACTTGGGAACCTTCTAGTTACGGAGATATTGGGGGTCAGAGTTCCAACTTTTTGACCAGTTTAAAAAAAATACAAGTTTTTACTGTGAGATTTGAACACCTCTACGACCCCTGTACTATACAATCCATCCATCAGCACAATATTTTAAGTGCGTTACATTGAGTTCTAACTTCTACCACAAAACATGCTTTTTCACCCAAAAAAAAGTGTCGTTTCCTAGCAATTATTTTTGCGTCAAGTTACTTAATTTGATGTTCAGAATGCTTGGTTGATGGCTTCGTGATGAGGTTGATTACGCCCTTTAACCAACAATAGTTGGGGATAATACTACTTCCCATTAGTGTTAGAATTTTCGGTATCGGACCAGTAATTCCGAAAATTAGTTCCTACATACTTTTTATCAATAGATAGAATAATCGTACGCCACACATGTTAACAAAGCTCATTTACATAAACCATAATATTTAGGGTACAACGGTCTTATCGCTAATAGCGATATCTATCGCACAATCTTTGTATCGACATTGATACAATAAAAACTAGGGGGTTAATCCTTGGTGAACATAGTTACAAGTAGATATAGGTACCTACGGAAATATCTTTAGTAAGACCAGTCTGAAGTAGGTTAGGGCTGACGCTTTGTTGTTATTAGATGATTGATTTAGTCAAAGTACGAGTATTTCATCAGATTGTTCTTTTAGATAAGGGATAATTGATAGACTATCTTACTTAAGATTTAAAAAATTTGCGGTAGACCACTTGTTAACCTTTATTGTCAATAGCATAGAGGTGAAAATTGGTCGATCAACTACTTTTTTGGGTGTACACTGTACAGTTTTGGATAATATGTAAATTAGCATAGCGATTCTATAGCGTCCCCACTGCTGGGACACAGGCGTCTTCTCTAATGAGGAGTTGCCTATAACCCACCCACCACACGGGCCTGGCATGTCGGATGTAATTAAGTTTCGTACTCAAGGCACTTATATTAATGAATTCCATTAAGTCATTTAGAAGTGGTTTTTGAAGTAGTACCTAAGAGCACTGAGACACTTGTATGCATACAGATATAGAAATAGGTACTTCTAACAAAAGAAGTACCTAAACATGCGTATTTGCCGTTGCCAAGCCAAAAGGACTGTCAATAAAACCTCAAAACACTCCTTTCCTAAAAAAACCGAATTAATATTGTGACAGCATTTTCAACAAAGATTATCAGCAACTTATCTAAGTATATGTTTTGCGTTTTCCATTCATCGCTAAATAAGTCAGAAAATGTAATTTATCTGCATAATAAACATTTACAACGTCATTGAGGCAATCAGCGCGCTATGATAGTAACAAGTTTAATGTTATAATGGTCAACGCTATTAGATTATAGGTACATAAATGAAGTCTATATAAAAGTGTGGGTATAATGAATTCTACCTATGATTCAGAGCGATAATGTCCGGTACAATACCTTTAAGATCATCGCACACTGCTCAAGCTGTCTGTTAAGTTGGAAAATATTTTTATTTTCTCTGCAAGAATGGGTCGATGTCAAATAAATTAGTTTAAGTTTTTAACAAAATTTGAGCACTGGGTTATTTTATTTTACCGGATGAACAGTTTAGGGCTCGGCGGACCCCCTACGCCCCGCAATGGTTGGAAATCCCTGGGACTTATTCTGAGTACAGCGGTGTTGCCATGTTTGCAGCTGGCTAACATTTTGATTACGGCTAGGTGAAGGTGGCGACAGCCATGCAACGGCTCAACCTAAACGTACCGACCGGACCAGCCATAAGCTCATTGTGTCCTGTTTACCAGCTGATCCCGAACCGTGGTAATGCCGGTAGGAAGAGTTACCAGCCTAAAAGCTTATGATGCACTGATGCAGATGCAGTATACCGCAATATTTGTTCCGTTTGGAGATCTGACCCGCGAAACGCAGCGCCGCAGTCACTCAGTGCCGGCCATGCCGTCAAGTTTCATTGACAGCATAAATTCTCCAGTAGAGACGGTGTTGATAATTGTCAGTGCTTATACGTGTGCGTTGATCTTTAGCCATTAATTGACTATAATGGAACGCGTGTCATCTGTTCAATACCCCTGGTAGATGAGGTCAATAGGACCGTCAATTGATGTAGGTATTTAATTGATTACAGTTGTTATATGCGTTTATAAATACGTATGTAAGTATCGAAGATAAACGCGTATCATTGGTTACGGAAATCATATCAGTCGTATTTTTCGTTATTACTCGTTTTTCCGGTAAGATTAGTCGTTTTGCAAAATTAAAGTATACTAATATTATAAATACGAATGTTCGGATGGACGGATATCAAGAATGTTTACTACTCAATCACACCAGAACGGCTGAACTAATCTGGAAGAGAGATAATTAATTTGGCAGAGAGATAGTCTGGAATAGCACATAGCACAGTTCTTCCCGGAAAAAACACAAAAAAAAATCACAGACGAACAAAGTCGCAGGGCAACAGTTAGTAGGCAAGTAAATATTTGTAAAATAAACTGTTTCTTACACTGGGCACAATCTACAGGAATGATAATATCCTGATTAAATGTAAAACTTTATTTTAGGTAAGCAAGAATAAGATTTTGTAGCAGTCAAGACCTTGAATTCCAAATGATTAAATGATTTACTACTGTAAGCTCATTAACTTCACATAAAAACCCTTACATAAACTTGTAATATTATTCGGTACTTATTTTTGTTGTTGAATCAAATTAAGTACCCGTTATTACAATTTTATTTTTCTTAAAAATCAAGCCGTTTTCCAGATGATAGTCCTAATATCTATTAAAATTGTAATCTTTTAAAATAACTAAGTTATCACTTTCAATGTTCAGGGAACTTTTGTGCTTTTCAACTCAGCAGTTAATTTAGATAGTTTGTTGGCAGACAGTAAGGATATAAAACAGGCAGAAATCTTCCAATAGGTAATACAACTTAGTACTTTAATAGATATCTAATCGTTATGTTTTCCGCATTGTCTTATCTTTAAGCACGTTTAAAAAAAACTAAAATACAAACACTTGTGTTCTACAATAAATGAAGATCACGAAACATGACGAACGTTTCAATGTGATAATTATTGAGCGATTACATTATCTGTAGGATTTTTTTATTTTAGTTATTGTTTAACTAGACTTAGTCATGTCTTGTGAAAGTCATTGAAATCTGCAGTATTATTGCGCAACACTCGAAAAGTCAATGCACTGATATAAATCACAGGACGAGCGCGCGTCGTAACCGAAACGTAACATGATTTTAAAATTCAAAAAACTTACTCGATTCAAAAATAAAATCTTCATAATTTTAAGACTTTTTTCATATCCATGAACGATACTGTGATTGTGCTTGTTGCAAACAGCAATTTAACTGACATGCTAAATTGCTGTTTGCAACAAGCAAACTTGTGACTGGGACTGTAGCTACATTTAATGTTCATTTTTGTTTCGACAATTCAAAAGTGCCTATAACTGGCCTACTTGAAATAAATGTTTTGATTGATTTTGACCACGCGCTCGTGTTAGAGCCTGTGAATCAACATTATCTCTACACGAGTATGGGATTCTTTCTAGAAAACTCCATACTGGAACACTTGCATGCATCATAAAGGCATCAGCTATAGGTAGTCAAAATGCAGCCAGATGCAGCATGCTGATCCTGTGCAGTAGTTAAATGTGAACTACTTACTTCAATGTAGGAAAACATCGTGAGGAACGTCGTCGTCATCGTTTTTTTTTTTAAACCTGCATGCCTGAAGGAAATTTCTCGATGGTGGACTAGCCATACGAAAAAAATAAGAGATCTATAACCTTTAATCGATTTGATTTTGGTAGATATTGCTAGCGCAAAACCTGTTGGCCGCTAGAATGCCAGCAGACAAAAAAGTGGTTTATCGAAAGTAAATCTTAGACACATAATCATGGTCTATCATGCTCGGCATTAAGATTGCAGATTGAACTTGTTTTTAACAGGAAAATGCTGCTAGTTCCAAAATCCTAATCGCCTTTTACGACGCCGAAATTCGTCAGGACCAAAACTTTACAAAGCTTAAGAAATGTGGAATATTAATAAGAAAAATATTTTACTCACAAATTAGGATTCAGCAAGTGTGTTGTGACGCTTCTTTCGTTTTCCACTAATCTGACCTTTATTTCAACGCCCGGAATGAACACTTTCCTGTGCACCGAGTTGAATTTTACAGGCGGATTGTGGACCGCTCTAAATGGCACTGTTGTTTGAGGTATTGCTGAAACAGAAGTATACAGGGTGTAAACCACCTCATCACAAAGCCATTAACCAAGCATTCTGTACATCAAACTAAGTAACTTTACGCAAAAAATATTGCTTGGAAACAACTTTTTTTTTTAGGTTATAAATCAGGTTTTGTGGTAGAACTCAATGTAACGCACTTAAAACATTGTGCTGATGGATGGAT
Organism: Xestia ashworthii; assembly: GCA_950022955.1. Taxonomy (NCBI): domain Eukaryota; kingdom Metazoa; phylum Arthropoda; class Insecta; order Lepidoptera; family Noctuidae; genus Xestia; species Xestia ashworthii. The sequence continues at coordinate 21,339,540 of OX465555.1, forward strand.
TGAATAGTACGGGGGTCGTGGAGGTGTTAAAAGTCAAAATCTTGCAAAAAAAACTTGTAGTTAAAAAAAACTTGTCCAAAAGTTGTAACTTTGACCCCCCATATCTCCGTAACTAGAAGGTTCCCAGGTATGGTGTAGAACAAAAAAATGATCGCAATGATGGGGAGAACAAGTGCCTTTCGGCTTCGTGAAGAGGTGTTTTACACCCTTTATTTTACATAGCATAGTATTCAGATGGTATTAAGATCGTAAAATATGGCGCATAGCATTCCTGGCCTTACTCGTTTGGCCACAACCGCAACTGCGGAGAACATGAATAAAAAAAACCTTAAGCCGGCTATAGACGATAGGTTATTTATTTATTTATTTATCTCAATCAACATTGGATCATAGGTATAATTACACAGAATTAAAAAAATGCAAAATCAAAAGCTCAATGGTATTAAAATCAACATCACAATTAAAATCATTATTGAAATTAAAATTATTATCAAAATTAAATCAAATTAAAGTCAATCCAAATCAGCTTCAAATCAAATTAAAATCAACATCATATTAAAATTAAAATCACAATTAAATTACAATTTAAATTATTATAAAATTTAAACCAAATTAATATAATATCTTAACATTAGTCAGTACGTGAACCATGCAGCAGTGGTTCATGTACTGACAGTCGAAACGTTCAGCGAACGCACTCAGGATACTGTTGCGGCTGGCCCGCACCCTGCGCACCAGGGATGTGCACCGCTTGCGCATGACTGTGTAGAAACAATCCACACGCGCCTCGGCAAACATCCCCGATGCGCTACAGAAGCGAGGCAGCCCCAAGAGTACCCTGAACGCGTTATTGTATTGGACACGTAGAGCGCTGTACTGTTTCTGCGTGTAATCCATCCACAGACTGCCGGTATAAAAGGACGAACAAAAAGCCCTAAATAGGGCTATTTTGACGGCCCTTGAACACCGAGCAAATCTGCGGGCTATCATATTCGCACGAACAGACAGCGCCCTACGTTCCCTTTCAACGTCTGCATCGTCTTCCAGGTCAGAGGTTAACAAATGTCCGAGATATTTAAAAGTATTTACTGTATTGAGTGGGCATCCGTTAAGCTTAATTGCCGGCAAGTAATCTGGGCACTTCCTCTTGGCCCGAAAGACCATGCACTCGCTCTTTTTCGCATTATATACTAAACCATGCTCCTCAGCATACTTCTCACAAATGCGAATCAGTCTCGACACCCCACAGACAGAGGCGCTCAGCAGCACCATGTCGTCTGCGTAACTGATATTGTTTAGGCACACACCTCCAATATGGCAACCGACATGCGTGCTGCTGAGCCTCTCTATCAGTGCATTAACATACAGGTTGAAGAGCTTCGGTGAAGTCAGCCCCCCCTGCCTCACGCCGCACTCCAACCTGTATGGAGTCGAGTAAGCCCCCGACCATCGAACAACATTGACCTGATTGCTGTACCAGTATTGGAATACGCGGATCAGTTCATCTGGCACTGACGCTTGCTGCAGCTTCTTCCACAGCAGATCATAACAAACCAAGTCAAATGCCTTCGATAAGTCGAGGAAGCAAGCAAAAACAGGTGTACTTCTATCAGTGTAGTACTTGACAGTCTGCTTCACACAAAATATAGCTGTTTCTGTAGAGTGACCAGCTTTGAAACCAAACTGGTTATCATGTAGATTTAAGTATTTATCCAACTGAGTGTTAAGCAAACTGTCAAGCACTTTCGAAATAACAGTGGCCAATGAAATGGGCCTATAGTTGTTTTTATCACTGACATCACCGGTTTTATTCTTAATAATAGGCACCACCACAGTTTTCATCATCTGCTCAGGCAGATACGAGTGCCCTATACACAAGGAGTAGAACATCGCTAAGACTCTGGACAGATGACGACCAGCATGCTTAAGGTGTTCAATACTTAAATCATCGTGGCCTGGAGACTTGCCCCTCGACATAGACATAATGACATGTCTTACCTCCTTCGCCGTAAACCGGACACTGTACCTCTGACCATTACAACCTGCACTGCCTTTAAACTGTGACGGTCCCAACGGTGAAGACACAGCGAAGTGCTGCCTAAATAGTTCGGCAATCCCTGTGACATCAGCAGCACCTCCGACACTCACCGGCAGGCCCGGCCTACTATTGAGCTGACAGATTTAATTATGTACATGCATAAACGACTTCCATAGAGGACACACAAGTAACTGCAAGCCTAAGCAAGAATGAGAAAAAATATAAAACAATTGAGAACTAAGAGGTGTGCATGCGACCTGCCACACACGCTCCCATGCCATAACTAAGAGGAAACAAATATCTATTTCGATATTCCCTAGATTGCATTCTTTCATGTAAGACTGCACAGTTTGACAGAAAAGGCAAACTGCACATGCATAACCTATGAACCATGCCAAGCTTGACGCAAATGGCCTGAGGGCGTGAAGCAGCCCCCTTCACGTCTTCATCATCATCTGCGTAGCCTTTTCCTAACTATGTTGAGGTCGGCTTCCAGTCTAACCGGATGCAGCTGAATACCAGGATTTTACATGGAGCGACTGCCTATCTGACCTCCACAACCTAGTTAGTACTGGGTAATACGATACCCCTTGGTAAGACTGGTTGTCAGACTTTTTGGGCCACTGACTATCTGTTACGACTGTCAAAGATCTACAAATGACAACCCCCTACACGTCTTTAGGCTGTGCAATTTGCCTCAAGCGATATGCGCTTGCGTTCCTTGTAGCAACCCAGTAACTCGTATCGGTAAGGTCAAATTAACGCGCAAAACTTGAAATTTCGGAAATGTATTCTCTGTTTCATCGTTATCAGATAAGATAGTGATACGATTTTGTCTGTGAACTTTAAATACGTAATTTGATTTGACGCTGTACAGGCTGTACTTTACTGGACTCTGGATATCCAGAGTTCACTGAAGGTCTGCAAATTTTTGCCCTTATGCCGTAAGTAATAAGGTAGAATGTGCCAACCGACCATAGATCGCTATGCGGCGCGTTTCAAGTGGCTTGAGTGGTTACAATTATCTATTTAGCCAGACAGCAACTGTCTGTGTTTTAATTCTAGCTTTAGAGAACAGCTAAATTGCCTTAATAAGATGTCCCAAGCGGATTGTTCAATGAATACAGAAATACATCGACATGTTCTATTCTGATTGCCTTGTTTGTCTAGTGGACGCAAAGTTATTGATGTCATGGGTTCGATACGAAATTTTCCCATCAGGAATTTCTGCCTGGATTTGTGCATGATTCATGGCAATAGGATTACCCCTACTACCTACATGGGACTTGATACATAACTGTCGAAATGTGAGTGTTTAATATAATCACACCACTGCCTACTCCTTCGAAGATTCATCATCATAATGTTCCCACTGCTGGGACACAGGGCTCCTCTCTATGAGAGTGATTCGAAGATTACAGGATATCATTTCGTTTCCTGAATGATATGTGGGGTTTTTAACACAACGTGGAAAGTAAAGGTAATAAGTATTCTTATCACGCCAGCACTTGTCAGTTCATTGCGATTGATAAAGAGATATATTTCTAGTATGCAATTAAACTAATTTGTATCAATATTCTTTAATATTTGTATGTTGTCTAAAAGATATTAAGCAGTCACCTTCCTAATATTTTCTCTAGATTTTTAAGTCAGTGTCTATTAATTACTGGATAAGTTAGATAAAATGATTAACTGAATACTTGGAAAAAAGGCTTTTGGACAATTTAAATATTTATTTTATTAAGATATACTGGCAGCTGCATGATTCTACTTAGGGATAATGTTGTTGGATTTTTATTAATTATTGAGAACTTCCCAACACTACTTGTATTACATAACATGCGTAATTTAGTACTCAAAACAAATCAAACTTGGCTTTGTGTGACGTTTTAGCCATTGGCAAAACACTGACGTCAAGTCAGCGATTGATAAACTAGGCACCGCAACAGCTTGTAATAATTTAATAACATAACATCACGCTTATAATTCCCAAATGGTTAAGCAGAGGTGTACATAAAACAGTACACCCACATTTAGACAGTTATGTTTATTTGAAGTTCCATGTAATAAGGGTCGAGCCTTTTACCATCAACCAGATACAAATCTAGACTATGTGGCTCCTACTAAGAAATCAATAATAACACTTGCCCAACCTTGGAATCAAACCCAGGACCTAATCCTATGCAGAGTTGCGTTTGCCATCACTAGACCAACGAAGCCAATAGGATTGTTAACTGAAAAAATCTAATTAGTCCGTCACATTATCAAAAAATATTTGACCCGTATTTTTTCTTTTGTCGCATAAACGAAAATTGACGAAGATACGACGCTTTTAAAATCCCCCGTCACTGTTTGGTATCATTCTTAGGTCCATGTTCACCGAAAAGATAACGGTCTGTTACACTGACAGCTGTTTTTAGATAATCAGACCGTTATCTTTTCGGTGAACATGGACCTTAGTGAGTTTTGACGTCACGAACCCCCACTCCTGAGTTTTGATGCGTTTTATCTTTGTCAATATTCGTTGATTTACAAAAACAAAAAATACGTGTCCATTATTTTCCAATACACTAACAGACGGACTAAATAGATTTGCAATTTATTGATGGTGGAAACTAGCCTATTGATGATTTTCCGTTATAGTATAATGTTCTAGTTGCCATGACTCGAGAAGGATACAGTAGAGTTATTATCAAATAGCTCAGAGTGACTAATTCAATATTATCTACACATAACTCATAAGTATGCATTTTAATATGAATCAGAGAATACCGGCTCCTATCACAAGATAAAATAGATAGGAATATAATGTTCTCCATACAGGTCAGATGATGTTTATCTAATCAGAAACAAATCAATTAATTACGTTAGCACTATATTTAATAAATAGTAGGTGAAATACAGGTAGCACAGATGAAGCTAGCCAAAACTGTCAAATCCCAATCAACCTTCAGCCTAACGCTTCGGCGATAAAGTTGAAAATACATTAAAGACTGCGTCTGTACAACAAACCTTGCAAATATTTCACTTTATCTTTGACCTTATCAATTATAGTGCTTAGTGAAAAATCTAGAACAATGAGTAAAAATGTATCGGACAGGCTTGAATGAGAACACTGATTGTGAGTCTCATCTCAGATATATAATCTTAATCTTTCTTTTGTGCCTGATGTGGAAGATTTTTTAAGCTGATAAGAAATGATGAATGATTGTTAACTATTATTTAGATATACTGTCATCATAATGCAGGAACAGCATGAATGTTTGGAGTTTAAAGCTGATGGGAGTGCAACTAGTCTTATGCAGGGTCCGGATACCGTTGAAAAATATTAACAAGGTACCAAAAAAAACTCATAATGTTTTTTCTCTGTGACTTTGCCTAATCTAAGCAATTATTAATTATACAGGGTATTTTGTACACCACATTTATTAGTCGAAGGCACTTGTAAAACCAGTACTAGCTATATTATATGTGGCTTTAAAACATATGTAGTTGTATAAAAATATTATTTCAAGTGAGTAGGTACATAACATTTGGCGGTCCAAAGTTCCGACCTTCCGCGGTTCGCCTGTTACTAACCGCTGGTTTAAAGATTTCATTCAGATTATGCACAATACAAGGATTATAAAAATGCACATATACCTACGATAGGTACAATTTAATTGCATCTCTTTGCATGCATTGCATGATATGATTCTGATTGTCTAAAATAACCTGCATCGGGAATCATCCTCCCACTTGGATGTTGGGTTTTATTTCCTAGGAGTTTTACGGAACCTTTCATCTTAGTTATGGCGGAGCTCATCCATGACTAAAAATGGATGAAGAACCTTCATGATCTGCCTAGCCTTTTCCCAACTACGTTGGGGTCCGCTTCCAGTCTAACCGGTTTACCGGATGCAGCTGAATACCAGTATTTTACATGGAGCGTTTGCCTATCTGACCTCCACAACCCAGTTAGTACTGAGGAATATGATACCCCTTTAGACTGTTTGTCAGTCTTTTTGGGCCACTGACTACCTGTAACGACTGTCAAAGATCTACAAATGACAGCCGGGATCAACAGCTTAACGTGCTTTCCGAGGCACGGAGGAAACTCGGTATGTAAGGGTGGCCACCCATCCACAGACCAACCTAGGCAAGCGCAGCTTAACCTAAAGATAGACCCAAGCGGCTGTTATAATATAGCCACGAGCTACTCTGATGAGATGAAGAACCTTCAATCGCATCTTATTATGATATTAATAAGTAAAACAACATACCACTCGAACTATTCCCTTCCTTATTATCAGTTTTATCACCCTCGATGACCGACAGGGACTCAGGTACAGCCAGGCTTTCATCGAAGTCCGAGTCTAAGGGACTCAGGGAATCCATGGTCTGAAAGAATCCTTGTAGGCATTCGCCTCCGTCACCTGCAGGGGTGGGAGTATCCATCCCGTAGTTTGTGTACCCGTAAAGTTTTTCATCTGTAAAAAAATCATGAAAGAACCTTTATTTTTATTGATTCATATGGGTTCAACAGCAACAGAACAAATTAAGATTTAACAGCCCAATGCACTTCATAAAGAAGTGAAATATATTTTCTACATCATCATCATAATCATTTCAGCCGAAAGACGTCCACTGCTGGACATAGGCCTGCCCCAAGTGTCGCCACATTGACCGGTCCCGTGCGACTGGCAAATACATACTCGCATTATAAAAATTAGTTCAATTTGTTTCAAATGCTATGGTATTTAGCTTCAGCAAAGTTTAATTGGGATCTAAGCCGCACGCATATTCCCCATACACCTCAAAAATATCCCAACTTTCCCAACAGCCTCATGCATAAACCACAGAAACCTTACTCATTTCCTCGAAAAACCATTCACCCAGAAATCCCACCAGAAAGAAGAACCCTATACATAAGTCACAAAAAACCTTTTTTCCCAAGAAGTCCACCTATTTATATGGATCTGTCACAGTGAAATTGTAAAACCCGTTGGATTGTAATCTATCTAGCGAGATTGTAAACTCTCGAAAGATTGTCAAATGAACATACTGCTTACAATTTAACGCATTATTTTTCGGTGGATTACAATTTATCGAAGTGAAACCGTAATATTGTGAAATACAAGCGACGTAAGTATCCCTACACCCATAATCGGGACTCGGGGCACCCCGACGTTAGGTTCCTTTAAACCCTGCAGACAGAAATATGAACCCCGCGTAGCGGGGCTCCGTCGATTACGCTTTGTAGGCGAATATAAAATGTCTTGAGGTTAGGTTACATTAAGGGGTTTTTCTCAGGAATGGTGCATTATCTTTTCATGGGAGTGGTACCAGGAGGCAAGGGGGACCTTCCCTCCCTCCCAACCCTCCACACCGCGCGATTTGACTTCCGTCGCATGCATTTCACAATATTACCGTTTCACTTCGCTAGATTATAATGATTATGATGGGTTTACAATCTCGCTAGATATATTACAATCTAACGGGTTTTACAATTTTACGGTAACAGATATAACCAATATATGTCACCGTAAAATTGTCAAACACGTTATATTGTAATCTCTCTAGCGATATTGTAAACTCTCGAAATATTGTCAAATGAACGTACTGCTTACAATAAAACGCATTATTTTTCGTGAAATGCATGCGATGGTAGTCAACTCACGTGGTGTGGAAAGAAGGAGGGGTCCCCCTTGCCCAGTCATGGTACCACTCTCATGAACAGATAATGTATCATTCCTGAGAAATACCGATTAATATAACCTAACCTTAAAACACTTTATATTCCCCTAATAAGCGTAGTCGACGGAGCCCCGCTTTGCGGGGCCCCTATTTCAGAGTGCAGGGTTTAAAGGAACCTAACTAACATGGGGTGCCTCAAGTCCCGATGATGGGGGCAGAGATACTTCCGTATGTTCAGCTGACAATATTTCGAGAGTTTACAATATCACTAAATAAATAAACAAATCACTAGTGACAAACACGTTATATTGTAATATGACGTGTTTGACAATTTTACGGTGTACAGCAATTAATTATTATAAGCACAATTTAATAAAGTAAATATTATATTTATAATGTTTTATAGTTTTGTTCTAATATCATTTAATTATTAAAAGATAGAGAGCAACCTGGCCTACAGTTTGAACTCATGAACTAATAATTTAAATAAAAACTCGATGCTACATTGAGTCAATGGAAACTATTGTAGAACACTAAATAATGTAATGCATCATAAATTATTCTTTAAACGGTAACTAGAGCCCTAAAACTTGCATCATTGCATGGCAGGATGAAGCACTTACGTTGGTCATGAGATGCCATAATGGCAATTTATTTTCTTAAATGATACTATTAATGTGCAATGCAAATGCAGTCAACAATGAATCAATATTTATGGCACATAGTAAAAAAAATTAGTTTCGCATAATAATATATGCAATTTAGAACACTTTGATTGGTATACCAGTATATTATTATTGTAGAGTAGTTTGGTAAATGAGAATTTATTATTCTCTCTTAATTTTATTGACATTTAATGCTTGTTGAATCTAAATAATGGCTATGTCCAATTCATCATAATCATACTCATAAGCTTGTTGCATCTAGGTACGTAATCACGGGGTAGGTAGGTACCCTCTATCTGCAATGTTCTACACAATGATGTGTATTTGGGAATTAAAATGAAACTTTAATTACCCGTGCGTAAAGCACGGGTAATTAAAGTTTCATTTGCACTAAATCTTTAAGCACTTAAAATGAATTTCAAAAGTGCTAATCATTCTGAAATCAACTTAATTTACATTAGCTTGGTGATATTTGTTTAAGTGGAAATAAAATCAATTAGAAATGGATTATAATGCTGAGTTGACACTGATAATATCAAGAATTACAGAATGGCTGCGGACACTGCACACTGACAAATAAAATAGCACATTATCCGTTAGAGTTTAAGTTAGATGGCTAACTTACTAATCATAGGTGACTTAAGGGGCAGGGTTGAATATTGGCCTAAATTAGAAACACAGTTGCAGCTAGTGAGTTTAAGACACATTGATAGAATTCTAAACTTTTTAAAATTTAGAATACAAATGCCAAACATAAACAAATAAGTCCAGTTGAACAATGAGTTTTTGTTTAGTTTTTTATGTGTGTCTATGGAATTAATGATTGAAGGAAACAATAACAATAACCAGTAGGTATGTCATACAGTAAAGAGTTTTTAACAAGTACATTTGTCAGTACTTTTAATCATTTCATAGGATTACAGTCTTAACAGTAATCTTGCCTACATACTAATGATAGTGACAATGCATGTTGTTTTTAAGTTTTAAAATAATTATGACAGAAGGAATATTTTATGATTGACATACAAAACAAATCCTATTGCATCGGACTTAGACATAACTGGCAAAATGGGGTAAATAATAGGTACCACTTAGCCCCCCTCGAAGTAGTCCCTCAGGTATTACTTGTTTGATGTGCACAGTTTTATGGTATGGGCCAGTTCTTGACATAACATACATTGTAACAATATTAAGTAATTGCTTATTACACTCTTATAACAGGAAAACTTACTTAAAATTACATATAAACTTATTTTAAACCAGGAAAACTTGATTTGTTATTATAAGCATTGTATTTTAGCAGAGGTATTTATCATATTTGAATAATGACCAAAATGTGATATTTAAAGTTAGCAGTAAAATGCATTTTAATACCATTATTTTTAGGATGAGAATCAAAAATATTCACTCAAGGTTTAATTTTTCTCATACCGCTGATTATAGAGTTTGATGGTTAAATTCCCATTGTTAATTCCAATTACAGAAAACCCTTATACTATTATTTTCATAACAAAGAAACCATGAAAAATATTTACAAAATGATTACCACTGTTAGAAAAATCAAGCACAGTAATGACCTTAGAATCACAAAATAAAAAAACAAAAGACAGCATTTAGCACCACTGTATAAAATTCACCATTGAAACCTTTTTATCACTCACTTGGCAATGACACTGGCCACTCATGTAAGAAATTAATAAAACAAATTCAAACATAGAACACTTTACCGTACCTCGTTTGATTAAGTTATGGAAACTCAATGTCAACTCCTTACGGTCCGGACGTTCCATACGTTTGTTGGTTATATTATTTTCGTTGTATTCAGTAGTAATCACACGGTACCCATTGGAGTGCTGGTAACTAATGTGTTGTCCATTACACGGTACAAAACGAACACTTGTGTACATAATCTACGCCGATAAGATAATAAAATATCACGCTTATAATAGTACTGTTTTGGCTGTTGCGAAAAGAGGTTGCATTATAAAAATCTACGGTTTTCATGGCAGAAGTTGTGTCCACGACAGTGAATCGTCGTTCACGGCTGAGTGAGCAAGGCCTTTAGAAGTTTTTGCATTGGGTTAAGTGAAATCTTTACTTACTAATATTGTTTCTTTTAAGAAATTATCTTGGAGGAATTCATGGTGTGGAAACAATAAATGACACTATCACTATAGCTTCTGAAGCCCGGATACACTAATGCTTGATTCACTCAAGTAATAATAACTGGTTCAAGGCCCCTAAAAATCCAAGAAAAGTGACGTAATGGGTATTGTGAAGGAGTTAAGTGGTCACAAACATTTTATTGACATTTAAATTCATTGACAAAAAGAAATGAACTGTATCTAACACTTTTTTACTGGCGTTTTACTAGCGAAAACTAAACGGAGAGTTTAATTATTTATTTACTAAAGGAAGGATTAAAAAAAATACTAATACTTAGTAGGTAATTGTTATTTTTTTTTTGTAGAAATATAATAATGTGACTATGTATCTACTTAGATCGAATCGTAGTGATAATTAATTTAGTACATTCAAAAAAAGGTTCCTACGGTTACTCAATGTGTCTAATAAGCAATTTGTAAAAACAGTATAGGCAAATGAAGAATCACTTCCAAATGTTCATGGCCTCTGACATTATAACTATTAAGTGACGTCACAGCGATCTTCGATACAATGACAGAACATGTTAGTTGTCTTACGTTCTGAAATTAGTTTTTAAACTTGAAAGATAGTTATTCGTCCAGAAACGCTGTGCAATGCGATTCACATAATTGATTACCTATTATTTTGCGATTGATTTTATTACTTTTTTGAGCATATTGATATTTGTTTTTGGTATTTCAATGATAATTACCTAACCGTAACTTCAAAATCAAACATTTTATTAAACGCCTGCCGGAATTAGTTCAGCAAACCTTCGTGTCCTCAACTTGCAATGGCTGAATAATTAATTTTGCAGGCTGTTTTCACTTGCACAATAGTCCGTGCGAGAGCTCCGAGGAATCGGTGGCTATAGATAAAGTTCAAACATTCTCAACGGAACGATAATATCCAAACACACGTACACTTGTAGGTATCTGAGAAAAGCTTTTCGCAATTTTACCAGCATGCATGAGCGTATTATTAGAATTAAGTCGTCTCTTTTTGTAGATTCCATGCACTGATTTTGAGCTGGCACCGAATTAAAGCGTACAAGAGCCTGGATATATGAACCTTAATCATGAACAAACATTATCAATAGACGTAGGTAACTCAAACCCAACTATAGGCTACGCGGCGGCACAGGCAAAGCTGCGGGCGGAATGTACATTGATTGTAAGTACTAGTGCTTGTCAGATCTTTGATGAGTATGCAATTCAAATTAAACACCTTTTAATTAAGCGCCTTTGTTTGGTGTTGTGCGGAACTCTATGGTATGGTGTCCGGAACGGACTATAGTCCCAAGGAGCAACAGAGATCGTTGCGACGTCGAAGCACATACTGGCAGGAACTGCCCTGTGTTTTCTTTAAGTTCAGAGTTTAAAGTATTGGTGAGTACAGTAGTGTTAGTTATGCCTTTGTGACAATAGGTAAACTATGTAGAAGTTACAGAAGAAGAAAATAAACCACTGCTTGTTTGACACTATGTATGTCACTAAGGCTACGTTCACACCAACGCGTAAAGTCTGCCACCGACTGTGAGTATAAAATGTAGGTACGAAAGATTAACTTCAGCCGCCGACCGATTCGCTTTTGTTTTTCAAACATTTGCGAAATTAGCGGCCGACTATACCTATGTTTGGTTTGCACATGGCCTTAGTACACTATAAGTACCTGGACGCGACATGATTATGTTATTTCTTCTCCTGAAATGTTTCTTGATACCTGGATAGGTACTTGTCATACCCTACAGCGAACAATTTCAACGAAAGCAAAATAGAGGTGTTATTCCTGTCTGCCGGGGCTGCAGGACTGTTCGAAAGAGATCGTGGTCCCGGAATACAAAGCGCTAAGAGGGAACATGGATGGGCTTTAGCCAGGTTGAAGGAGAAGCAAAGATATGAAGCCGCACCAGCAGCTGATATAAAATTGTTTTTTTTTTATTTATTTTTGAATCTAGAACACAAATAAATGTTGTTTATATAAATAAATATTAGTTTTAAATAATCATGTTTATCTATACACCGTGTTCCTGAGGATATACATTAATTTTGAATAATACTTCTATAGCTCTTGTTAAACATATCGTACAAAGGAAGAAAGGAAGTAGTACCTACTTTAAATGGCATAGTTTTTAAGTTATTGGTAATTTAAGTTTAACCAATTTAATTATGTTGTGCTGTGAGAAAGAGTCTTTATTTGTGAGATGTTGCCACTTTGTGCAACCAAAACTATCAAACTGAATTTAGAAGACTGAAACTGTTTTTTTTTTTTGAAGTTAGAGGCATTTTGTGTTGTGTTGTGATAAAATGAGTTTGTAATCTAAGATGAACACGATCAGTCTTATTACAAAAAAATAAATAAACCTTTTTTTAAACCTGGACTATCAAGTCCAGGCTCTGCAGAGCGATGGTATAATAGTATATTTTATAACGAGGGACTAAACGAAGCCATTATATACCCGAGGTGGTTTGACTCCCGAGCTTGCGAGGGAGTCATTAAAAAGCGAGGGTATATTATGTTGGCGTTTAGTCTCGAGGTGCAAACTGTACTTTTCACTTCGAGTGCGAGAAAAATAGTCATTTAAAACCGAACCAATTTACACCCGACAAAAATTCTTAACTGAGCGGTCAGTTTTTTCTTCTATCGGGTCAGTCACAGCTTAACAATTTAAAACACAACACAAACTCTCGACATTGTCGCAATGAAGATGATCCACACTCCACAGATAATTAGTACCTACATTACTGCAGCGGCTAGCAACAGAGGCATTGCACATACTTTTCTTTATTTTCTTCTTTACTTTTACAACGATGCACACAAACAACAACTCGCGTTGAAGAGTTCATTTGTTTTTTTTTTTTTTTTCAATAAACCGCCTTCTATCTGCAAGCCAATTCGAAATTTAAATAATACCTTTGATCCATTAAAAAAAAAACTAACTGTTTTGTGACCATGTTTCAGAGTAAAAGATCGTTCCATTTTTAAATTACTTTTTACTCCCTAGGGAATAAACGGTCACTTTAATCCCGCTTCGTAGGGCTATAATGGCGTTCTTTTAGAGCATGAGAAGTGAAAATTAATTTTCACACCACCTGCTCGAAAATGTCAAATTATATGTCAAGCAACCTTAACCTAAAGTGAGTCATTAGTGGCCGGGGGGGGCACAGCCGGTCAATAATGTTGTACTGGATTTCATTATGACCCGCTGGTCAATAATGTGATTTGAATTTGGAATCTCACGTCATGCTCAGCTAAATTGGCAGTATAGTACTAACAAACACCCTTTGGTGCCAGAAAGAGGAAAGCTATTCTCGATAGGTACCCTTACTATGCGTGGATGATATTCTCGATTTCCTACAAAATCATAACGACTGCTTCTTCATATCGTTGCCATGTTTTCGAAGACATAATATTGTAAGAATAATTAGATAACTACGAACCATTTTTTAAAAGGAATGGAACATTAAAACTGTCATTAATAATAACAAATACCGTACCGCACCGTATTGTATTGTATTGTATTGTACAACGGGCAGGTGTCCGCAACTCCACGTCAAAGCGCGTATTTTGCGTATGGGCTATAATCCACCACGCGGGCCCAGTGCGGGTTGGTAGATGTCACATGTCTTCGAATTTTTACCGCGCCGTAATACCGTAATTAAATAGTAATTGAAAGAAGAAAGAAAGAAAGAAAAAATGTTTATTCGTCGCAAAGTCATGATGTGTATACAATATTAATAAGGTAAACATAGAACGCATTAATTAACATTAGTTAATTAATTTATTCTTACTGTTTGTTTATTTAATAAATACTTTGTTTTTCGTACTATGGCTATTATTTTCTCACAGTAGGTGTAAAAAGTAGAGTATCCTCCTCGGGGCTAAAGGTGTCTTTGCCTTGGGCTAGCTTGAATCCCTCGCTGCATTCAGGATTCTTGTATTAACTCCCTCGCTTCGCTCGTGAGTTAAACTCTTAACTACCTCGCTGCGCTCGGGAGTTAAATCCCGAATCCTTTATTGCGCTCGAGATTCAATATGACGCCCGTGACATAAGACACAACTTTAGCCCCTTGGTGTATAATCTACTATTTCACACCACCTGCTCGAAAATGTCAAATTATATGTCAAGCAACCTTAACCTAAAGTGAGTCATTAGTGGCCGGGGGCACAGCCGGTCAATAATGTTGTACTGGATTTCATTATGACCCGCTGGTCAATAATGTGATTTGAATTTGGAATCTCACATGCTCAGCTAAATTGGCAGTATAGTACTAACAAACACCCTTTGGTGCCAGAAAGAGGAAAGCTATTCTCGATACCCTTACTACCCGTGGATGATTTCTTTTCGATTTCCTACAAAATCATAACGACTGCTTCTTCATATCGTTGCCATGTTTTCGAAGACATAATATTGTAAGAATAATTAGATAACTACGAACCATTTTTTAAAAGGAATGGAACATTAAAACTGGCATTAATAATAACAAATACCGTACCGCGCCGTAATACCGTAATAGTAATTGGCTGTAACATTAGTCAATTTATTTATTCTTACTGTTTGTTTATTTACTTAATAAATATTTTGGTTTTCGTACTATCAAATGATTTGATTTGATTTGATTTATGGCTATTATTTTCTCACAGTAGGTGTAAAAAGTAGAGTATCCTCCTCTGGGCTAAAGGTGTCTTTGCCTTGGGCTAGCTTGAATCCCTCGCTGCATTCAGGATTCTTGTATTAACTCCCTCGCTTCGCTCGTGATTTAAACTCTTAACTACCTTGCTGCGCTCGGGAGTTAAATCCCGAATCCTTCATTGCGCTCGAGATTCAATATGACGCCCTTGACATAAGACACAACTTTAGCCCCTTGGTGCATAATCTACTATTCTCGCGTTGAAGAGTTCATTTGTTTTTTTTTCAATAAACCGCTTTCTATTTGCAAGCCAATTCGAAATTTAAATAATACCTTTGATCCTTTAAAAAAAAAAAGTTACTCTTTTGTGACCATGTTTCAGAGTAAAAGATCGTTCCATTTTTAAATTACTTTTTACTCCCTAGGGAGTAAAGTGGTCGCTTTAGTCCCGCTTCGTAGGGCTATATTGGCGTACTTTTAGTGGCTTCGATTCCCCTGTTGGGCCAAGTGTTATTTGTTTGTTCCATTAGACATTTCTCAGTTGCAGCTCGGGGTCAACGTGCCCGGTTGATGGTATGGTTTGCCCTTCGCCCCCTTATTACCCTGAATGGAACCAGCTAAATGTACCTCTGCCTAAGCCTTCATGCAATTAGGTGCGATGTTTTATTGTTTTAAATTAGTAAATTAAGAAGACACTTTGACCACTCATTCTACAGAGGACTTACAGCCAGACCAACTCATTTGATACACGGCAACCTATGCTTAGTAGGTAATTTAAATCTACTAATTTTTAAAAAAGGCTGCTGTAAAACTGTAATTATTAATGTTAGCATTATTCCTTTTTTAAATATGATTTTAAATACAATATTGCAAAACATCTTGTTTGTAATTAATTAAAATAAGAGTGTTTAAGGCTAACTTATATTTTGTTGAGAAGTTAATTCAATTTGATCAGGATAGCAACCAAGGGCTTTTAAAAAAATGTAAAGGAGGTAGTCCATCGACGAATGGGTGATATTGAGAGCGTAGACTGGGGAACGGCGAGGTTGTGAGTAGAGGATTATTGTAAGATACGTAAATACAGGACAGTGATTTCAACTACTAGTCGTTGTTTACAACCCCTTCTGGCTACTTCTAATATTAATATGAATGGATTGTGAGAAATATGGTATTTGTGATGTATAACTTCCTACTGTTTGAATAACACAGGTCTTCTCTTCCTTTGGAAGCGTGGTGTGGGCCATAATAATCCGCCACGCGGGCCCAGTGCGGTTAGTAGCGGTTGTCAAATAATGTCTTGGAATTTTTGGCTCCAGGGCGAGATGTGTGATAAAATCAATAACATACAAGTAAAGCACCTATGGGATGAGGCCAACAGATTAACGCGGGATCGGTGCAAAAGAGGCATTTACCCAGCTGTGGGTGAATTCAGGCTGTGTAAAATGATGATGATGAAAGTGCATATTTGGGTCTGAACCTGGACCTAAGGCATGTGAGTCGGAACCGTTACCTCTGTCTATACAGGGTGTAAACCACCTCGTCACAAAGCCGTTAACAAAGCATTCTGTACATCAAACTAAGTAACTTTACGCAAAAAATATTGCTGGGAAACAACTTTTTTTTTTGAGGTTATAAATCATGTTTTGTGGTAGAAATCAATGTAACGCATTTCAAACATTGTGAAGATGGATGGATTGAATAGTACGGGGGTCGTGGAGGCGTTAAAAGTTAAAATCTTACAAAAAAAACTTGTATTTAAAAAAAAAGTTGTCAAAAAGTATATCTCCGTAACTATAAGGTTCCCAGGTATAGTGTAGAACAAAAAAATTATCGCAATGATGGGGAGAACAAGTGCTTTTCTGCTTCGGCTTCGTGAAGAGGTCTTTTACACCCTATAAAGTTAACCTCCTTTTATTTAGGGGCTTGTCGGACTCCCACAGACTAAAACTTCACGGTTTACCTTCTCGCCATTTCTGGCTAGGGTGCCCCGGGACACAGTTACATTCTCCACAATCACGCAGGTCCATAGCTAGCCCAATCTAACTGTAACCTGCTCAAAAGTCTTTTATTTATTTTATATTCGTCGTGGTGGGCAGCCCAGAGGGTTTTCAGCATGAAAACTTGATAGTTGAGTAGGTAGGGCGTGAAAAAGTCACTTCAGACAGCTTAAAGTGGGCCTTTGCTCGAAAGGCTCCTGTCTGAAACTTTTCATAGTATAGTTTTAGAGTTTACCTCGGGGAACCATCTCATATTATTACTACTTTTCGGTTACGTAAAATAAAGAACATTCATTTATATTCCGCGGCAGTTTTTTAAGATTTATACATTTACATTTTTTTTAGTATTCTGCATCGAGTTTTAGTGTAGATAACGTATTTTCCAAATTTAGGTTAACACGGTTAACTTCATACAGACGCTTTGTGGTTCCTGTTTGAGTTCAAACATGCTTACCCATTGTTTACGTAACTAAGGACGTGCGTAGCATTCAAAACAATTTTACAAAACAATTATGTCAGCTTTCGTTTTTGAAACTAGACTGAAAAATCGTGGCTGAAAGCGTGCATTGTGCGAGCAAACTGGCCTATCTCTATTCGAGACCGACCAATACTCATTGAGCTGTGTAAAGTACAAGGTGTAGCGAATAGTGAACGGTAGAGGGGTTGTAGTATCGAATGCAGCGGCTCAACGTTTATCGGTTAGACTGAATAATATCACGGATTAACATTTACACATGCGGCTAGCGGTGGGCAGAGAGTGTCGCGAGAGCAGCAGTGACCGCAGTCGCTTTTCGCGCACCGTCCGGCCTCCGCGCACATTTCCGAACGCACGCTCGCAACGTAACACACGCTTCCCGCCACAAATTCAAACATCATAAACCTACGTTCGAATAATCGAAATAATTATTTTTGTTCATTGCAATCTATGTGCACTGGCGCGTAAAGTCCGAACCGACGGCGACACTTGCCGCCAGTGTCCGGATTGCGTCGAGGACGTTGACATCTATCAACTGATACGGAAATCGATCTATCGATTCTGATTTTCCGAATAATGTAGAATTTTGGCGGGTAGTGCGTGTTGTGTTAAAGTTATTTTTTCTAACTAAATAGTGAAGGTGGTATCGGTGTTTTCAACAAGTGACATGGAATAATGGTGGATTCCACGTAATAAATTAATCAGTGCTTTTTACAACAAATTGAAGTTGAAGACAGTTAAATATTACTGAAAGGTGAGTTTCACGTTATTTTGTTTAATTATTTTTATAGTGAGTCAATAATAAATCTTGCGCTTTCTAAAGTCTCGACCATGAGTGTGGCAGCAGTCACGATTGAGCACTGTCCGAGCTGATATCTAGATACTTTAATATTATTCATAAAATAAATCATTTTACACGTTAAAACTTTCAAGGTATGTGAAATAATTCATAATGATATGTTTCGGTAACATTTTGCCAAGTGCGGCTTGTGCAAAAACTTGTTTTATGAAAGTAAACGGTGGTACCCTATATCACTGCGCTACGTTGCGACATTTCACTTCTGAGATAATTAAATATTGTTTTAATCCAAGTAAACTAACTCTACCTTTCTATTCGTTAATAAAAGTAATTTCCTTATAACACGCCTAACTTACATCCGCACAACTTTTTCTAGAAATCTAAAAGTAAAACGTAACTCCGGAAAATCTAATCTTAGTTTCGTAAATGCATTATCTGCTTCCACAATATTTACGGTACATAGATGTTACAATGTAGTATGTAGCACAGAATGCAATAAATTTATAATCTAGCACGGAATTTATTGCTTTAAAAGCACCTGTTAAATAACTGACAACTAAATCGAAAAGCATGTTAGCGATAGTCATTTTCGTATCTACTTGTTTTCGAGCTGAAAAAATACTCGAGCATTCTGTCAAGCTTATGCTAATGATAAGTTGGTTGCATGCTAGAAGAAAGAAAATGCTATAAATAAAATACATCGAAGATATAAACTGAACACGAAGTCTATTAATTCCCTTTCAATACAATTAGAGCGTGTTTACACTGGAAGAGTGAGATAGCATTACTGTTCTTTCCAGACGAGAACGGTAAATAAATACAATTCCATGCTTAATTTAAACGTTCCTGACTCGTAACAGTAGGCGTCTTAGTTTATACAATAGTTATCAATGTAAATAAAAGATTCAATCTTGGGCCAGTTGTCACAAACCAGTACTAGCCTACTTACTCTACCGAATGTAAACGCGCCTTCAGTTACCAATACAATTACCCGGATCCAAAGCAGCTGTTACACGACTCAAATGTCGTTGGTCAAGAATTAGATCTAATCGGACTGTTAGTGCCGCCATTTGCCGAAATGGTAGCATTGGTAGCAAATGGTAGCACTCGACAATGTTCGGAGTTTCGGACCTTGCGGCCAATTATGTCCAATGCCGAATATTTTCATTTTTTGAAACAACTGCGAGGATTGCGCAAGATTAGATCTGTTTTGATCTAAATCTTGTCTGAATCGCATTCGTTAACAAATATTTATGAAGCTTGAAATATTTTAAAATTCTTAAGAGTTGTGTGTATTCTTTGTGTGCAGACAAAGTAAACAATGGCATTCTTTTTAAAAATAATGGTTTGGAGATTGGTTACTTATATTTAAAAAAAGTTACTTTAAGATAAAAGTGATTTAAAAATGCCTTAATGAATCTAAGTAATTAAAACATGTCCTTTTATTTTGAAAATCTACTTGAAGATGCATTGATAAATTTTAAGTCTAATTTATCATTGAAAATGTTTCTATTTTATTTAATATTTTGTACAATTTATTATGTGATTCCAAAATCGGAAAAACTCATATCTCCAAAAATATATCAAAGAATCTAAAACAAGAAAAATCTCAAATAACATTTTAAACCACAATACTTTCGATTACAATTAGATTTATTTATTAAGCTCCATACAAACTTTTACGAGTTTAATGACGAGTTACGATAAAAAAGCGACATTCCATATTATCGATTTTAATTCGCTCGATATAGAAAGTGAGTGCGTGAGTGCGACTACCGGCAAACATTTCACTCGAGTGTTTATATTGAGACTCGATTTATATTTAGCATGTTAATCGTTTTTGATGATAAATATTTATTGTAGACGTGATTAAAAGAAAGGTGTTGTTTTATGTTGCATCTGATGCTGTTGTTATTTTTTAATTTTTTGTGTTCTATCTGGTGGTTACTAATAAATTCGAATAAGGGTAGAAGAATGATGATGATGAGGTCTATCTGGTATTTTCAGGTCGATTTGACTACCTGAAAAATATATGTAACAATAAATGTAATTACTCACTTACACTGTTCTATGTGATATTAATAACTATGTCGAAAACAGAAAGGAAATCGTTTACATGTGGACCCATTTAAAAACTACCAGCACCCACTCCCACGAACTCTTACATGTCAATTTAAACGAAAACGAAGATGTGAGATGATGATGTTGATGATGTGTGTGTGTGTGTGATGTGAGTACAACTCCTCATATACATCCAAATACATTACACAAATTAAGATCTCATATGATAAAGTCTATAAAAGTCACGTTGTTTTATTATCACATCAAAATCGCAGCCTCTGGCGTGCTTCAATGATGTCAGATCTCATAAAACACAAGCCCATCTGTCTATTTGAGCGTATCTCAAAGACTACTGAACTTTTTAGTTTATTCTGTTTGCCAATTTATGAAAACTAAATAACACCTAGTGTTTTTAGTTGACTTCTGGGCACTTTTCCCATTGACAGCAACGTGGACGAATTTTTGACGCCCTGTAATTCTTTTCTCATTATGATAGGTACTTGAACATTTTTAAATTATTTATTTTAGATCTGAGTTACTGTAAATGTTACTGCTAGCCTGCATCATCCCACTGCTGGGCAAAGGCTTCTCCCCATGATTTCCAGTTGTTTCGATCTAGGGCTAATGTTGGCCACTGGCCATTGGTTTTGTCCAGCTCGTCCTGCCATCGTCTGTGAGGTCTGCCGCGACGCCTTCTGGCTGTATCAGGGCTGAATTAGATCTGAGTATTTGTAAATAACATACACAATAAAACCGTTTAGACGATTTAAACACATTTTAATACTTTTATTTTATTTTAACACTCGCTCTCAAAACGGGAAAGGAGAACATCGTGAGAAAATCTTCCGATTCCGATTTTCTGGAGTGAACAAAATCATTCAAATAATTACACTGACGTGGTGGATATTACCCACGCTCACAGAGGGTGCAGGGCACTGCAGGCCTCTATGTTCCAGCAGCAACAGTGTAAAGGACGAAGGAAGGAAGGGTGTGTTGTATTGTAGACTGATACTGAATATGAAATATTGCATACAAGTCCTTCTCCTGTGAGAACGTCCTTTGCCCTTTCCTTAACCGTGTCCTATTAACTCTTTGAAACATCTTACACCCTATCTGTTTGTCTTAACAGTTTACAACCACTTATTTTAAACATAAAAGCATCTTTTAAAACGTTTAACAACCGACTCACATCCGTCAAAATACTACACACCAAAGATTTATATTTATAAACGTGTACTACTATCACATCAAGATACGCCACCTCTCGCGTGCCACCGCACCATCAGACAACAGATAGCAATATTGAGGATATTATGTTATGTATTATGTTTTAGAACATATTTTGTAATAACACTGGAAGTGTGCACGAATGTAGCGGTGACACGGTTTGATAGTGGCTTGTTTTTGTGTGTTATGCTGAAAGATGAAGAGAAACTTTAGGATTATCACAATATGAGACAGATTAGAGGTAAAGCTTTGTACTTGTATGTGAATGAGTATATTCAATAAGTAAGCTTATCTATTTTTATCTACAGTATGTAACAAAGTAAAAGTGGTCCAGTTTTATGGTCCGAGACACCACACAAAGAAGTCTAGCGTACCTTGTATATGAGTTCAATCTCTACACTACTGTTGTAGCGGTTCATGATAGTGTTTAGTCTTAGCAACCCTAAAAATAAAAGAATACTTCACCTAAATTAGTGAGTAGTAACATTTTTCTTATTATTTTAACAGCATTTCGAATATATTCTTCATCATATTTGTCAGCTACGATGCCAATTGCTGGACATAAGCCTTCCCCAAGAACCTATACATTGAGTGAATAGTTTAAAGACATTGATAGAAATATCAGTCCAGTTACTCAAGTTTTGCCAACCACGACACTTCGCAACGTTATAATTACTTCGTTCCTTATGCATTGAAGGAAGTCGCTTGTTTTGTTAAGTGCTTGCATGTCATTATGAAGAAAAACTGACCAACACTTTCATTTTAATTAGCTTGTAGAGAATCTAGTCTTATTAACTTAAAGGCAAAATAGATGCCTTGGGTTTTGTAAAACGTTTTTACATTGGAATTAAAAAGGGCACTCAAATCAATTGCAAATAATTTCTTTAAAATTAAAATAATGAAAGATTTCAGTACATTTAAAATGTAATTCTAAACTGCACGCAAAACATAAGTAGAAAGAGATATCTATTTACATAATTTAACTCATACAAAAATCTCCACCAGACCAAACCAAACAAAAGTAATTAACATTACCATACTTACGTCTAAAAATGTAATAATACATACATAATAATAACTGTATCATCATTACGCAACTGTAATACAGTCGTCACCGGCAGAGAGGTAACCGAGACACGACTAAGACAATGCAAGTCGTTACTCATTAGATGGAGAGAAATTATACAGAAAGTTATAAAAATATATGTTTCTTTAAGTATGAATGACTTTAGAATATCATATTGTTTCAGTCTCGCTGGTTAAGCAGCCATTGATAACAAGTAGAGGAATGTAGTGATTGTTATTTATGTAATAGCAAACGACTTTGAGCAGCTAATGGTGACTATCCAAAGTTTTCATCAATTTATACCTATTATTATATTGCAATTTTTTTATTTTTTGTCTGTTTGTTTGTTCCGGCTAATCTCCGAAACGGCAGGACCGATTTTAATGTAAGTTTTACTGTCACATAGCTGATGTTATAAGGAGTAACTTTACTTACTTAAAAAAACGCGGTCGAAGGCCGCGGGGAATAGCTAGTATTATACATATAATTTTAAATATTTTATAGTATCTATCTTCACATACAAGTGGGAGTTAAGTAAATAGATAATAGAGAACGGATATCTCTGATTTACAAGGTAATAAAGTAACAAAGCATTTTGCAATCTTCAACAGCTTTACATTCTAACAACATTTTAAACATAAGTACTATATTGCTCCAACACTTCTGCAATAAAACGTAAAAGTACTCAGAAAAGTATGAATTCCTTCTGTAAAATCACTTCATGACAGGCATTTTTACAACTACACAAAAACTATATGATCCTATGAATGAGCCAGTCAAAAGCGAACAAGCTTTTCTCCATTATTTTGAATTTGTTTATAATGCAATAATAGTGGAAAATAACAAAGAAACTGTCGGTCACAGAGCAGCTGACCATGGACAAAGCAGTTCTCGAACCGTAAATATAAGGAAATATGCACTGAATGCGAAGCGAGTAAAGGCTATGGGAGGTGACAGTATTTTTATAATGATTCGAATGCCATTGAATCGTTTTACTGCAGGACTTTAGATATGTATGGCAATTTTTTTTTATCTCCGAAGCAACCAATATTCTGTGGCTAAAAAACATTTCAAAGTTATATAATTTCTTTATTTAGTACATGGGCGACTGAGGGTAAAAATAGAAAAAATAAACAATTTTCCCAGATATGAGACCGAGCCACGGATTACTCGAGCTAGATCGATTTTCAAACCCCTATATTGCAACTTTCTTCAAAATCGTTGGAGCCGTTTTCGAGAATCTTGTAACAAATATTGCTTATTTAATAGTGTAGGATCAAGTCTGAAAATTGAAAACTTGATGAATAACTTCCTAAATCTAATATAAAATAACATGAAACCTGCATCGTCGGAAAACCCCTGCGTTGCTACCGGCATTGGCCGGGAAAACCCAGGCACCGTACTACTCATTAATTATAATTAAACTACTACAAAATCAGACCACACACAAGAAGGAGAAACTATCTCCACAGCACCTCACAGCTGTCTATACACGAAGCCCCTAAAATGTCTGACAGAAACTAAAAAAAAAACCGCCAGTGAAAGTTCGTCTGCATCCTTATTCAGACACACAGTCATCGGTATTGCTGTAAAAGTTGCATTCTTTGTGGCGATGGATGTCCCACGCCTTGAGAAGCGGGTTTTGATTAAGGAAGATAAGTAATTAGTTATTTGGAGTGAGGTTAGTAAGTTGTTTGACTGATCTGAAACATTGCTTCATAAATAAGACTTGTCGTGTTCTACGATTAATACTACTGAACTGAATGCACTCATGATATCTCAATATCATCGTAATATTAATTTAAATAACTGGGAAAATTGTAAGTTTGACCACTCCTGAGGCAAAATATACGACAGGCTGCTCATTGGCTATAATTTTCCGCTCACATTCTTAGTAAAATTATTTGACATCAATGATGTTATTTTTGTACGGGTTATTGGTGAAACACCAATAAAATCCTAGAGTTTGCCAAATAATTTCTCTATATATATTTGGTATCTAATTCATTTGACCTAAATATACAGTATGATCCCATCACAAACACTTTTCTCCCACATTTAAAATCAAATCTACGCTGCAATTCTTTCTTCCATACAAAAGACATCAACGCGCTAATCGCGCTCGTCATTTTACTCGTACTATATTTACTCGTTTTATTCACTTGCATACATTTTTTGTTCGTGTTATACATTCGAGTCAAGGTCAGATAATTTCACCACTTTCTTCGTTTGCATTGCAAATGAAATTCATGCATTTATAATTCTGTCACATTGATTTTATTATTATTATTCGCCGATCCATACATTAGTATTAAAAACTAGTTTAAAAACATTCGATTGACGTCTTTATTAGTCTTGTTTCCTTGTTGGTGTGTAGAAAAAGTTAAAAGTCTATTGTTTCGTTAAGCGCTATTCGCAATAAAATGAATAAGTTATGGTTGTAAGCGGCGAATAACAACCTCTCTCTGCTTTGTCAATTGTAGCAGCTGGTTGGTATTGTTATATTTGCATATTTAAACTGAAACGTGCTTTGGAGAGAAAATAGTGTACTTCCAGTATATCATGTAGAGAAAAAGTAGAGGTACAAGTAATGGACTGATAGTAATTTCTTCACTAATTAGGCGATCCTATCCGAGAAGTATACACTTGAAACAAAAATTCGAAGACGTGTGACATCCACAAACACGTATAGGTCCCGCGTGGTGGATCCGGCCCCACTCATCTCCCTGAGAGGCGGTTTTTATGCCAGCAGTGGGAACATTATAGACTGATATTTATCTCAAACTACACTACAAAATAAAGAAATATAAACATAATTAATATTTGAATTATATAAATGTTTCATTAAAGTTCATTTTGTAAGTTATTTAACAAAAACAAGAGGTGGATGACGTCACCGATTGGGTAAACTCACTCGGCTGGCGAAGTCGGTAAAAAACGGTGTACTGCTTTAGTTGACCGATAGCGACGAGAAAGAATGTGATAGCATATTCAACTGTTGTGAAAAGGAAAGTTTTGTTTTCATTTGATGATTTAATTAAATAAAGATATTGATAATTAACGAAAAATATCCAAGCTTCGCGTTAAAAATAAGATTTTTTTTCTGCCATACTTCGTGGATAGTTTATTTTTAATAAAAACCAGGCAAGTGCAAGTCGAATTCGCGTATGAGAGGTCCTGTCGTAGTAGTTTTTGTCATCAGAAATACACATTCTGTGAGAATTACAACTGTCTACTTATTACGGATCATGAGATAGGTATTGCCCGCTGACAGACTGAAGGACGGACGGATGGAAATCCCAGGCTTCGTAATAGGGTTAGGGGCCAGCAAGGGCCGGAGCCTGCCGGGGCTGCGAGACTGTTCGAAAGAGATACCGCGACCCCGGAACGTAAAGGGCGAGGAAGGAACATGGATGGATTTTAGTCAGTAAAAGTCTGACACTCCCTCCCACTCCGCCCAGAGTGGGAGAAGTTATTTGATGATTTCCCATCCGAAAAAAAAAGGCTTCGTAATAGGGTCCTAATGGTTCCACGTTGGTTCCACAAAACACTAAAAATATAAGTTTGACTAGATTAATTCCATCTTTAACAAAGAAATGATGATGACAATCAAAATCCATACAAAAATATACAATATCAATAAACACACAAAAAATCTAAATCAAAATCGCTCGACAAAGCCCCCACACAAATCTAGTATCCAAACTTAGTCACTAACGCAAAACACTAGACATTCCCCTTTTGTAAGAAACAAGTTATCGTAATCCACTTTCTACTAGATATTGCGGCGATTCAACTTGACCCAGATAACGGATCTAAATTAACATCTGTAATCTATCATAACACTTCGAAATTACTTGAATGACTGCTATTGTACTATTATATTTAATGATTCTTATTATAATGGCTTTATATCAAATATCATGATATTTTGGACAATTGTAAAAGATTGTTAAATCTTCGAGCTGCGGGTCATTTTATAGAAAAGTAGCTGTTGCCTACGACTTCGTGTATATGTATTTTGTATTTCATCATTGAATTATACAACATAACATCACGCCTGTAATACTTGAAGGGTTAGACAGTGGTGTACCTAATAGTATACCCGCATTTCGTCAGTTATGTTTATGTTAGATGTCATTAGGGGCAAGCCTTGCCATAAACGGGACACAAATTTAGACTCCGTGACTGCTAGTGAGAAATTCATGATGAAAAAAGTTAATAACACTTAGCCCGAATATATTATGTTAAGGAATTCATTTATCATAGACAGTGGGAGGTAACCAGTCAGGATCGAAAACCTACAGGGTCGTGCGGGGCGGGGCACAATCCCTTCTCTTTAGGGAGAAGCTGACCATAAATACTAATAAATAGCATGATTTTGGGAAAACGAAAATTTTATCAGCCTAGGGTAATTTAGGAACAGTCACATGTGCGATCTCATGCTCAGCAGTCGCGCTTGCAACCACTAGACCAACGCAGGCACTCGCTCAACACAAACAGCCAGGATACCACCAGCGAATGTCCTTCTCCAAGTAACAAATACTATATCTATCTACCCATGACAACGTCTTGTGCAGTGTTTTAAGAAACTAACCAACGCGACATACGGACAGACAGTCAGAGTTACTTTCATGTTGATAAGTCAGGATCCAAGTAAATGATGAGTTTAAGTCGTTTTGAAGCCAGTGAATAATTATATGAAAGTGGTGTAGACAATTCAAGTGGTAATACTGGCTCATCAACTCTGAGTACTTGAGCAGTCTTACGAAAGACAATAAACACTTAAGAGTATTACCACGAGTGAACTAGAATGTGTAGACTTATTGGCAATTATTATAGTAAATTCTTTTAGACCATTTTGAAGACGCGTTGGTGATAGTATATTTGAAGTATAATTGCAACCATACAATTATCTTAGATCACTTAAGGAGTAGATCATCATGTATTTTGTCCTTATCCCAATTTGTTTCGAGTCGGCTTAGCATCTCTTCTATTTCGACCCTTCTCTATTAGTATTTAAGAAGTAGCTAATTTAATATCCTTCGTTAAGTTAACGTATTAAGTCGAGTGAGGTAGTCAACTCGCAATATCATAAGTGAATGATCTCACAGTATCAGTTACAGTAGTGGATTGAGCTACTGGATTACGCGTCACTGGCTTAGCTGCTAAGTTGCTAGGCTCATGATGCAATGTACAAGTGTACATATTATTATGTTAGTTCTCGTTTAGCAGATCTTTGTGAGAATGATGTGAGATTATTGGCAACTACATGTTAATCACTGGTCATAAAAGCTGTTAAACGATACCATTTAGTTTGAAACCATACTCAGTCAGTTTTATTCCCAATGCTGGGACTCAGAACACTTCTCTGTGATGGGGATTGGCCTCTAATCTACTAAACTGGCCCATTGTGGGTTGGTGGAAGTTTAAACATCGTTTGTTATCCACGTTTAAGTACCAAGTTCCGCAATTACCTTTGTCCAATAAAATTTATTTGGTGTGGCACCTTCTTCAAAAAATACTCGAAACGACGATACAAATTACGGCGACATTGATCAAAGTATTTAGCTCATAGACAAACGATTACATGTTTTAACAATTCAGAAAACGCAGACTTCTTTGCCTGTACAAAGGAGAAAACTGAAATACTATGAAGCTTGGTACTTTATTCAAATTGGACTCAACCACAGATAATACTGTATTAATCGGAAGAGAATAAATTATAGTTTAATTTAATTATATCCTAGTCACGTAAATGTCCTGCAAAATAAAGATTTTAATTTTTGAAGTTTTTTATTTTTAGTTCACAATGCAACACAGGTAGGTTTTGGTAACACCATGTTTTACGTTCCTATGCATATTATCGCCACGCTAATTATTAACTATGAGGATGGTCGTACTGAAACGCATTTTTTTTAATCAAAGTTATAAGAAAGGTTATGCCTACGCTTTGGTTACGCATAGGAAAATAATGAGCAAAAGTAATTAAAAATGAAAAACAACTTGTTCCTACCGACATGTTTGTGCTTTGAGCAAATATACTTGAGAATGCATTCAGCGTAATTCGGAACGCGCTGCGCTGAATGACATTTGTCAGTGTCACGATACATACCTACGTCCGTGTGACAGTTACTTTTGACTGCATGCGTTCTGTTCGGTGTATTATTCGGTGCATTTGATCTGATCCCATTTTCTCACGACTCCTGCTTGCTTCGTTGTACTCGATTGATTCTGTGAACGAGAACTTACCGGCTCGCTATACTGGACCACGATTTACTTCAAGACTTGGTTTTCGACGATTGGGAAAATCGTGTTTTTGATTGCTGGACGTGGTACTTCACTAACACTTTGTATTATAATAAATATGTATGTTAGTCTGTAAGGTATATATCTATGCGCCATATATGGGTTCCTATATATTTATGTTGCTCTTATTTATATTACTCTTTTATACTGGCACTGCATTTTACATTTCAGATTTTTTACTATGGATTGCTGCAATTGTAATGAACCTCCGCAGCTAATCAGGTACTTAATCATGCCCTAGACATGGGTCCTGATATTATTCGTGTCGTTGAAGAATGGAGAAATGAAGAGGTAGTTTGAATAAAAATACCATATTTTGAATTGCCAAGAAAACTACCTTTTTTAGATAGAATAATAATAAGAGAGAATTTTGATGAATAAATACACATTAAAAAAAAACTTGAGTAGGTACTGTTTTATTTTTCTATTTGTCGTCTCCTGCCTATAACAGCCACACAGAACAATGCAATTTTTCGATGAATACAACATAATCTGTGCTTGGGTTCCATAAGATTAAAGTACCACGCTTCATGACAGGCACTGCTTGACTAGAGCGCACCGCTCGTGCTCTGCTCCCCGCACCGCTGCCTTCAAGGCCAGTTCCTATGCTACGTCTATGCATTGAAACGCACCGCGGCCTTAGGGATGTCTCTTTATAGGATAATTTGGCCTTTTCACTGGCCATAAAATACGGGACCGAAACGTGGTCGCTCACAATGGGCCTTGTCAAAAAGCCACCCAAAGGGCAATGGAGAGGGCTATGCTCGGAGTTTCCTTACGTGACCGAATCAGAAACGAAGACGTCCGCAATAGAACCAAGGTCACCGATGTAGCCCGAAGAATTGAAAGTAGCAGTGGGCCGGGCACATTGCTCGCAGAACGGATGGCTGATGGGGCCGAAAAGTTCTGGAGTGGCGACCGCGAACCGGAAGGCGATGCGTTGGAAGACGTTGGAAGACTAGGTGGACCGATGACCTGGTGAAGGTTGCGGGAATCCGTTGGATGCGAGTCGCACAGGACCGGTCAATTCGGCGACACTTGGGGGAGGCCTATGTCCAGCAGTGGACGTCTTTCGGCTGAAATGATTATGATGATGATCTATATCACAGAGATAAGAATATCACAAGCAAATATTTGTACTAATAAATTATAATTGGGCCAAAACTCAGCACAGCGCCATCTATTGACATTATTAAAACTTCTCTACATGGACACTAACTATTAAATCTTTAAATACTATTTTCTCGAAAATGCAGGCAATTTCCAGCTTGAAACTTGAGATTAGGCAGTCTTTTGTGCCGTATTATCCGTGAGAATTTTCTTTACAGTGGTTAAATTATCTCAGAATAAAGTACCAAAATAGACCATGTCCTTTATCCTTAATCATACCTTTGATCTCGACTAGACAACAAAACTATAATGAAAAAAGAAATTCTCAAACACAATGACAGAAACTCCCAACCAAAAAAAAAACTATCCCAAAACATTCTCTAGAAATTGAACAAAAATGCACTTGACAGACTAGACAAAATGTTACGAATAGCCGTGAGAATGCATGCTTAATAGAAATGTACGTTATTATTCGTCCAGCTGTCAGTTTGACGTGTACTAAGTCCAGTATTACATTACCATTACGTCGGCGAAAGTGTCATTGATATGTTAAAACGGTAAAATAAAGAATACGGTGCGCTCCGGTGGTTGAACCACAGTCTACATGACTGTATCAGTTGGACATGTTATACATATTTTCGTGTCGATAGTGGCAGTACGATTTGTGGAAGAAGATGACATGCTGCACCGTCACCAAATCAATTGGGATAAGGCAGAAGAATGTTGAGTACTTCCAATTTGCATTTAGTACTTCTTGTGTCTTACAGTACAGAAATGAAACGACTGTTCAGAAATACAATGTTTCTTTGTGAAGCCTAGAAAGTTTGTTTTTATTTGCTTGATGTGCTTGCATGCAAATAAAACTAGCGGTCATTGCCGTTTTGTAAAAAGAAATTGAATACTTATTACACGCAATTATTTTGGCGTAAAAACGGAAAAAACCTACACTATTATATGGCACTAAAATACATTGTAGTATTTTGTTGTTTGTATTACGTAGCTGGGATAAATCAATTAGAAAATACAGTATGATGTACGCTCAGTAAAATGATGAAGGAAATAAAGATACATAATAACTATAATCTACCACGACTTTGGTCACTTTAGACTAAAAAACATAAGCCTAATGTGGACACATAAAATTAAAAATAAATTACAACTGAAGAAAATGTGCGTCCCAAATGATGCTCTAATTTATGTGACCACTGCTGTTTATATTAAAGTAAACCGAAATAAATGTCCGAAGAGCACGCACAAAAAGAGTAAACACTTCAAATGTTGTCCTACGGTTTTTTCTTACGCTGTGTCACAAACCGGCGCCGCGCCGCGCTGCTCTGGTTTAGAAAGTGAACTCTTTACGCAGACTTCCTACGGTAACTTTAACGTGCGCGTTTACGTTACAAGATACTGATCTGGTTCAGGATTACTCCGCATTCCAATACATTAATTGCGTTTAATTAAAGAGTGAGATTTTTAAAATTCTTGTTTAATGTAACGAGAATTTCTTCCTTGATGAACTGCTCTATTTTTGGAATAAATCTGTCCTTTTCTATTATTTAAGAGCTGGTGTAGTAGTTGCCAACGCGTCTCATTCAAGGTCGTGAGTTTGTTCCCTGGTTCCGGGTAACAGTGTTATTGAGGGTCCTCATAATATTTCTATTAGCATAACCTCTCTGTCTGTTACTTTTGTGAAAACAGGCGTGATGTATTGAAACTGAATCATAAAGTATAGAGAATAATAAGAGCGGCTTGTCAAATTATCAGTGCAAATTGCAATAATCGATGTAAAAGCCATAGATTAGTATTTGTCGTTGGTTCCATTCTGTGGCAATATTTAACTCAGCTGTGAGTTACAACTGCTCGATATTATTCCGTGTTACGTTCTCTGTTCTTAGATTTAAATGTGCGTTACGTACGGGCACTTAAGAGCGAACAGGGTTTGCGACGTAGGTATTTGAAGAAACTATTACAAATGGATTTAAGGCGACTACAAGAGCTAAACGCGAGTTTTATAATGCCTGAAACTATATGATTCACTGCAATAAACAAAACCAGAAAAATTTATGATATTTTTCAGGATATATGCTAGTATGATAGTGTTTTGAAATCGTAACACTATTAATATTCCTCGAAAGAAAAAAAATCACGAAATTATGTCTAAAAATTTCTTTTAACGAGTAAAAACCATACTAAAATACATGCGTTCATTCTGATTTTTTGCCAAATAATTCTACAAACAACATATTAGCATCGTAGTGTTTTATTTTTTTAGTCCAATCCATAGATATTTTGTAAATCGATCAAAACCAATCATTTCGCACTATTCGATCCGCAGTGACTGACGTAACAATCACTTTGTAGTGCAAGCTGATTAGAACTTTATTCTAAAAGTATTTCAGACGAAGTTTAAACCACCACAAATAGAATTGCCAATTTAGCTCATGTAGTCGCCTTATTTGTGAACACTTTGACGTGCTCGACGTTGCGTATTCCAATATTTCCTCTCTTAAACTGATCCGATTTAATTATTTTAGACATTAAAATTTTCAGGAAAAATATGACTAGGTATGTGTACCAATATATTTTATGTTAAAAACTTTTCAAGTTCGTTTGATAGTCCTCTAATAACGGCCATAAAAATGGGTAACTTTTTGTCATTTTTGGAGGGTCATGTTTCCTTTACTTATTACATAGTTGCTGAAAAAAGGAAATCTGTCATTTCCTTTTTTCCTATAGACCTTGATTTTATGAAAAAGATTGGCTAGAGGCATAATTCAGGAAGAAAAAAAGGAAAAAACATTTGTATGGAGAATCGCAGCCCCAGACCCCTCTTAACTTTTGTCTATGTGTTTGGAATAGCGTCTGGGTATTATTTGCACCAAGAGCAATGTACATCTACATTTTATCACTTAAACAACACTTTTCTCAAGTCTGTAAGCTTCCGTATTTACAAACTTTGTCGATTAACCGTGAATTTATTTACACATGTTCATAGTTGATTCTTGAATGATCCTAAGAGGGCTGAACCAGTTTTTCTTGTGTGTGCATTTGAGGTTTTAAGAATCACACTGTAATACAAGAAAAATTGTGATATTTATTTTGACCACTCCTAGAGAATAAATCAAACTTTCTCGAGCATTTTTTTTTTAATTTTGTGGCTTTACCTAAACCATAATCACACATCAAAACTGAGAATTTAGATGTGTGATTATGGTTTAGATATGGCCATACTCAAATACACACACATACAAGAAAAATTGTGATAGCTCTCATGAGCTTTTGGCTTCTATAGTATAATTGCCAACATATTTACTGTCAGCCAGTTTTCGAAACAGTTTTATAAACGTACTGCTACACATCTGGTAGGGTAGCCGCAGAAAATTCTCGCCAGGTGGTATACCATGTTTTACCATCTGGCATTATGCTGAGCTGAGTCCGTTTTGGTATTATTAGTATTGTTTGTTTATTTATTTGGTAATTTGTTAAGGGTTTTTTTGTTTTTAATCACGCCGAATAAACTCAATTTTCTTTCTTCTTCTTAATTCTTCTTTCTTCTTCTTTATTCTTCTTTCTTCGGCATAAATCGTCACAGCCGGCTGACCAAGTACTACGGTTCAGCTTTATTATTTAATAAATAGGTACATACTATGAAATCCAACGCGCCTACCCTCGCATATCTATAGGAAGTCTGTGCAATTCTTTGAATATAATCGTAATAAGACAATTCCAAAAACAATACACCATCTAATTCCCAACTATCCGGATGCATCTACAATCATAACACCCAACACAGAAAGGTCAGAAGTGCTTCCTTCATTGTTACAATGATTGGTCGTACATTACCATACAAAGGAGCGCCTTGTCGCGTCTCCTAGTATAATTGAAGTGTCAAATAGCTTATCAGCTGGAATTGTTCTAGTCTTCAGAAGTTCATACATCCGTGATAGTGAAGGCTATATTTGGTATTTGCACTATGTTTATTTCATCACCACTGCTCTCAAAACGGCGAAGGAAAACATCGTGAGGAAACCGGCATATCCTAGAAACAGAAATTGGAAGACATGTGGCATCTACCAATTCGCACTGGGTCCCCGTGGTGGATTATAGCCCATTTCCTCTCATTGAGAGGAAGCCGTGTCCAGCAGTGGGAACATTAATAGGCTGATGATGATGCACTATGTACCCTGGAAGGCTCAATGCAATATTCAAAATCGTTGTTTCGTGATAAATATCAGGATGTCGAAAAAAAATTTACAATATGTGAAAGGGTATATGACCTTTCACGATTCAAAATGAAATACTTTCAGGGGGTGGAGTCTAAACTTCAAAAGTCGTGATTTCAAGGGGTGGAGTAGTTTCCAAAATAATTTAAGGTGACTGATGAAAGTAAAAGATGGCGTTATGATTCGTGAATGTCGTAAATGCTAGATACTTATTGGCAAACTGTTAAGATCAGTCGAATAAATCTTATTTTGGAGCTTGTCAATGTAACCATGACAAATGCATTGTGTGCAATCATTTTTAACTAACGAAAGGAGGACGTTTACAAGTCGACGCGTATTTTTTTGTTTTTGAATATCTAACTTAAGGCTAGGTGGGCGCGCGACACAACTTTTTTAAAACCATCTGAAACAAAGAATGTAGTGTTTTAAATTAAAAAAAAATATATGTATTAGATAAGGATCTTGTCTAGTCAAAATCGCATTCAGTTGCAAGACCTGATGAACTTTACTCGATAGAAAAAAATCGTAAAATTACCCCTTTTTAGTACGTTTTTTTCAATATTATGACTATATTACTTATATTTTACATTTAATTTTTGTACTAAATTGAAGAAACTAATTATTTATAGACATATTCGCTGGGTTTGACTTGATAAAACGATTTTCTTAATTCCTATAAATTAAAAACGACCACGGCGGCTCGGACAGGCCGGTTCTGAACGGGCCTGTCCCGAGCCGCCGTGTGTCGCGCGCCCACCTAGCCTTAACTATTGTTGTGCATCTTGACAGAGAAATTGCAAGATTTCTTTGCTCATCATCATCTCAAGTGTCGTTGACCGGTCCCGTGCGACTCGCATCCAACGGATTCCCGCAACCTTCACCAGGTCATCGGTCCACCTAGTGGGAGGTCTTCTAACGTATCGTCTTCCGGTTCGCGGTCGCCACTCTAGAACTTTTCGGCCTCATCGGCCATCCGTTCTGCGAGCAATGTGCCCTGCCCACTGCCAGTTTCTTTGCTCATTCTGCCTAAAATGGAGTATGTTACATAGAAACTCGGAGCTATAAGGAGCTTAAAGTCCGGGGTTCGATTCCCGGGACAGGCAAAGTGTTACTGGGTTTTTCCATCATTTGTGCCCGCTTGATGGCAAAAGGCTTGCCCCTATTACATGTGCCTTACAACATAACTGGTAGCGAAATGTGGGTGTACTATTACGAACATCTCTGTCTAACCCTTCCGGTATTACTGGCGTGATGTTATGTTATAAAAACTTTAACCAGGTCAAATTTTAACCTTGACATTGATAAAATTCTAACCCTAGCATAAAAAATCCACAAAATCTCAAGAACGTGCTAAATGATGGATGCAAACAAAACAAACACTTACCACATCTTATCAGATCTTTAAAACAATACATTGAACACTGATGACTCGAGATAATCTCGATGATCGCAATTCTCTACGGTCAGGTTGATTATTATGAACATGTATTGTACATGCAAGGTTGTAGAATCTTGATCTTCATTTATGTGCCTTAATTTTTATCGTACGTTAAGGCTATATGCCTCGTAGGTAGCTCATGAGCACCTTTAATGAGCATGCGGTACTGGGTTCAATGTAACAACGGGCTAAATGTTATTGGGTTTTTCCATCAGGAATTTCTCAGTAGCAGTCTTGGAGTATGAATTTGTACCCGGTTGATGCCAAAAAGCTTGCCCCTATTACATAACTGGCCTAATTGGTCGGGACCAAGGGAGGGGCTTTTTAAAGTTCGCACCAGTGATTCGTGCAGTTAGAATACTCAATGATGTTTGGATAATAATAATAATAATATTATAATATTATATTACACACGAGTCAACAAGTCAATAAAATTTCACTAAATTTTTTTCAAACAATTTACTAAATATAATTATAATTTCAAAGAACCTGCTACCAGCCCCCTTTTTATAAATACAACAGTTACGGAATAAACATATAAACAGCAATATACTATCCATTTTTACACCATGAAACGAAAAAAAACTGTGACACGGAATGACATGTGTCACGAGTGAGTGAAAACGAAATGATCAAAATATTATGTAAAATTAAATTACGACTATGTTGACCCGAGCCGCTGCTCGACGCGCACGCCTACCGCCTCCGGACCCGTCGCTCAGCTCCGCCTCGCCGCCGCCGGAACCCAGCCCCATCGTGAGTGCTGTGACACCGGCCGTGGCAGTTGCGTCGAGCTCAAGCGACGAGTATTTCTCTCCGCCCACGACGCCACCACCTGCTCGTCGACGGGGAGGACGCCGGCCGCCGGACGGCTTAGGACCTCGAGGCCCACCGGCTTCTGATAGGGTCCCAGCTCCCGGCGGAAGTGTGCAGCGCATGCGATGGACGCAATCGAATAACGAAAACGTCATGCGCGCATACTATGGGGCTACAGAGGGGGGAAACAACCTGACCGCGTACCGTGTTAGGATGCTCTCTCTGTTTCAGGTGCTTGAGCCAGCTGTCAACGTGTCGGCACAACGACTGTCGGATCAGGTGCGAGTCATCCAGCGTAATCGTATGTTGGATGACACCGTACTTGATCGCTTGCGAACTGAAG
This sequence comes from Xestia ashworthii, assembly GCA_950022955.1. Classification (NCBI taxonomy): domain Eukaryota; kingdom Metazoa; phylum Arthropoda; class Insecta; order Lepidoptera; family Noctuidae; genus Xestia; species Xestia ashworthii. The sequence goes on from OX465555.1 coordinate 21,376,559, forward strand.
TGCAGAGTAGCCGTGTCACGGCCACGCCGCCGTCGCAGGCTGTGGTTCCACCACAGTCTACCGTAACAACACCATATTGCGATGGTGACGTGAGTAGTGACATGGTTACTAATGTAAGTACCCAGTGCAGTGAGGATGTGAGGAGTGCTTTGGAGGGTGCGATTCGGGAATATCGGTTCATGACACCCGAACTTAGACCACGCTTACCTCGTTTGCCCATGCACAACAAAAATAAGATGCTGGTGGCTGTTCTGGATTCGCAATTGTCAAATTATTTTGATAGCTGCGAAGACCTCACCGATATTCACTCGATCCTGTATTGTGCGGCCGTAGCGGCATGTCGTGTAGCTCATGTTAAATTTTCTGATGACAGAGCTACACGACCAAAACCAGCCGTACCGGCATGGCAGTACAGGATTGAACAACGTATTGGTGGGGCCAGAGCACTCATCGGCAAATTGATCTGCTTCAGGGAGGGCAATACTCGCCCTAGGGTGATGCGTTTTGTGAGGCGGGCGTTCTCGGGGACTGATATCAGTCCTCGAGACTATATGTCTCGTGTCACAGAGCGCATCGACTTCCTGAAGCAGAAAGTGTATGCATGGGCAAGCCGTATTCGTAGGTATAAGCGGCGGGTGGACCGATACACTCAGAATCGCACATTCCAAAGAGATGAAATGTGGGTTTACAGGGCTTGGGAGCGACCGGACCAAGGTGTGGCTGACACGCGCCTGCCAGATGATGATGCAATGTGTTCATTCTGGCGCAGCATCTGGTCGGTGCCTGTCAGCCATGCTGAGGGTGAATGGACTCGGGTGGTTGAGCGAGCGTGCGATCCAGTACCAGAAATGGGGGCAATCACTATCAGCCCCCAAGACGTAGCTTGTGCAGTCCGTCCGTTGCCTAATTGGAAATCTCCAGGGCCGGATGGGCTGCACAATTTCTGGATAAAATGGTTCACAAGGTCGCATGCTCGCCTGGCGACCCTGTTCCAATCAGCCTTAGAGTCGGGGTCGCTGCCAGAGTTCCTGACAACAGGTATAACCCATCTGCTCCATAAATCGGGTAGTACTGCGGAACCCAAAAATTATAGACCGATTACCTGTCTCCCGACGGTCTATAAAGTTCTTACATCTATTTTGAGAGCTAAAATCACTAAACATATTGACGAAAATTCTGTTATGTCAGCTTCTCAGAATGGATGTAGGAACGGGTCCCGCGGTACTAAGGAGCTACTCCTCATTGATATGGCCATAAGCCAACAGGTTCGCCGTTCCCGAAAGGATCTGTCGACATGCTGGATAGACTATAAGAAGGCCTACGATTCGGTGCCACATACATGGCTTAGGAGGGTGCTAGAGTTGTATAAAGTTGATGCAACTCTGCGCACTTTCCTAATGTCGTGTATGGGGCAATGGAGGACAGTCCTTCGCTATCCAGGATGTCGGCAAATTCAGAGGAATAGCGAGCCGATAAGGATAGAGCGAGGTATATTTCAGGGCGATAGTTTGAGTCCACTTTGGTTCTGCTTAGCCTTGAATCCTCTGAGCACACTGCTGGAGGATTCAGGTCTAGGCTATCAGTTGCGGAAAGATGGTCGGGTTATATCTCACCTCCTTTACATGGATGACTTGAAACTCTTTGCCCCCAACGATTTGCAACTGATGGAGCTACTGAAGGTAACTGAAACCTTCAGTAGCGCCATCAGAATGGAATTTGGTGTGGACAAATGTGCGGTCATGCATGTAAAGCGAGGGGGGATTGTGGAATCTGTGGGAACCCAGCTCTCAGATTTCATAAATCTTAGATCCCTCTCAGCAACTGAAACCTATAAGTATTTGGGTATGTCGGAAGCGCTGGGCATCAGTGTGGCTGACATGAAGCAATCGTTGAAGGAGCGCTTCTTTGGCCGCCTGAAAAAAGTATTTAATAGTCTTTTATCGGGCGGAAATAAGGTGCGTGCCTTCAACGGTTGGGTCATGCCAGTTTTGATGTACTCTTTCGGCATACTCAAATGGACTCAAACCGAACTAGACGCCCTGGATACTAAGGTCCGTAAATTGTTGACGGCATCTCGAATGCATCACCCGCGTTCTTCAGTTATGAGACTGTATATCCCGCGAAAGTGTGGGGGTCGAGGCTTATTAAACGCTAAGACCCTCCACAATCGTGAGATATGCAGTCTCAGGGAATATTTCCTAGAAGCTGACGTGGAGATGCATCGAGATGTGGTTGCGATGGACAAGGGCCTCACCCCGCTCTCCTTGGCTAAAGAGAACTGGCGCAAACCTGTAGTACTTACTACTGATGATCGCAGGAAAGAATGGCAGGGCAAGGAGCTTCACGGGCGCTTTTACCGGGCTCTTCATGGGCCCGATGTAGATTTTCTAGCGTCCGTGTCCTGGCTACGTTCCGGGGACCTCTTCGGAGAAACCGAAGGTTTTGTCTGTGCAATTATGGATGAAGTAATGATGACGAATAACTACCGGAGATTTATTGTGAAGGACGGTACGGTTGACATATGTCGGGCATGCCACCGTCCAGGCGAATCAATCCGTCACATTATCTCCGGGTGTTCTCGTCTAGCTAACGGAGAGTACTTGCATAGACACAACCTTGTAGCCAGGATTATCCATCAGCAACTTGCTCTAAAATACAATCTTGTGGAATCGGAAGTGCCCTACTATAGGTATGTGCCCGACCCAGTTCTCGTTAATGGCAGTATCACACTGTACTGGGATCAATCCATCATCACTGACAGGACTGTTATAGCTAATAGGCCTGATATAGTGGTGATGGATCGATCAGAGCGGCGCGCAATGATTGTTGACATAACGGTCCCGCATGATGACAACCTCGTGAAAGCCGAGAAAGATAAACAAATCAAGTATCTTGACTTGGCTCGCGAGGTTGTCGACATGTGGGAAGTGGACTCGGCGATCATTGTGCCGATAGTCGTTTCGGCCCATGGCTTAATTGCCAAGAGCCTCGACCAATACCTGAGGAGGCTCTCGTTAGGCAGCTGGATCAAGGGCTTGATTCAGAAAGCGGTACTCCTTGACACGGCTCGTATTGTTAGGAGGTTCCTCTCTCTGGAGCCCTGACCGCCGGTAGCTTGGACCCTGTTCCCGATACCGGTGGGCTACAATTTTTTATATTTTTAAATGTTTTTTATATTTGTTTTATATTAATATTTAAAAATGTAAAGAGTTTGTTTAAAAATGAATAAAGGGAATAATAATATTATAAAACTCTCGGCGTTTGGATATATTTTCTTGCTCTTTGGCGGAATTCTAGAGGGTGACACTTAGCATTTTGTCTACTGTACAAATTGTGCTTCTACCCAGACCCGCTAGTTGGGACTGGACAATTAGCTATATGACTACTTTTGTAAGCTTGGGTTTTACCTGTTAAAACAATTGTAGTTATAGTTTTGTTTAAAGTGTTAATTTAAATTTTCTTGTTTGACTTTTCTACACATTGTGTTTACATTTCTTATCCGACATTCCTATCGCAGGTCTGCTGGAAGAAATTTCTTTTGAAATAAGCAGCACCTTTGTGCTCTTCTATGTCAATCGATTGTCCTTTTAACTATTTTGTGTGTACGGAAATAAAAAATAAAATAAATAAATAAAAAATGTGGGTTTACTGTACTATTCAGTTCACCTCTGATTAACCCTTAGCAGATTACAGCTGTGATTATATTATGTATTAAGGCAATATAGAATACGGATATAATTTATTGAGAAGCTCGTGGCTGAATAATAACAGCCCCTCGGGCCGATCTTTAGGTTAAGCCGTGTTTGCCTAGGTTGGTCTGGGTGACCACCCTTACATACACAGTTTCCTCCGCGCCTCGGAAAGCACGTTAGGGTGTTGTTCCCGGCTGTCATTGGTCCATCTTTGGCAGTCGTTACAGGTAGTCAGTGGCCCAAAAAGTCTGACAACCAGTGGTATCGTATTACCCAGTATTAACTGGCTTGTGGAGGTCAGATAGGCAGTCGCTCCATGTAAAATACTGGTATTCAGCAGCATCCGGTTAGACTGGAAGCCAACCACTTTTAACGTGCACATCTTGCTACATTGTTCTCACATAATATACCATCTCAACATGAATGATGTAACCAAGATTTTGTAACAATATTTTGATTTAAAAGAGTGTCCATGGAGTTTCTTGCCCGTTCTTCTCCATAGAGATCTACGCTAGGGAATGGGCAACTACAGTACTTTCACAGTTTTTATGTCTTGTGACTGGGACTGTAGCTACATTAAATGTTCATTTTTGTTTCGACAATTCAAAAGTGCCTGTAACTGGCCTACTTGAAATAAATGCTTTGATTTTGATTGATTTTGATTTTGAAAAACCCCAATATAGTTGGGAAAAGGCTAGGCAGATGATGATTAAGGCAATATAAGACGATTCTACCAAATAGGATGCTCTTTGATTGATACATAGAAACAAAAAAATGAAAATACCTGACTATGAATTTGTCGACTTTGTTTTTTTTTCGTCTAATTTGAAGAGCGTGCGTGAACCGTGTAATTCCGGCTTTATTACGAGTGTATTATAGGCCAGCATCTGACCATCTAAGTTCCTAAGGAAGTATTTTGCATGCTTGACTGTTTCGGCCAAGGTATTAGTAATTTGATAGGGCTGGCCGGAGATGGTTTCTTTGCATATTTAATCTGATTATAGGTAGACACGCTAAGATAATACTTGTATTTTTATGATCTTTTGTCAGTTTTGAAGAGGTGTTGAAGTTGAACAGTGGTTTTCGTTAATGTGAGTATTGTTGAAGCTTACCATTATTTGTATGCATCCTTCTTCCTTTGTATGGTCCTGGGATCGAGTCTTGAGTCGAAAATTGGTACTGAGTTTTTCCATAAGAAATTTCTCAGTAGCAGCTACAGAGTTTGTGCCCGGTTGATGGCAATAGGGTCGCCCCCATAACATGGGTCTTAAACATAACTGGCGTAATGTGGGGGTGTACTATTAGGTACACTTCTGCCTAACTCTGAGGATTACAGGCGTAATGTTATGTTAGCCTGCGGAATTTTTAAGTAGGTATGTTGTAAGAATACTAAACTATAGTCCCCTCCACGAAAAGCTGTAATTTTTTGTAAACACACATTCGGGTACACCTTTGGATCAAATAAAAAAATGAGAGCGTCACGCGTCAGCGTGAACTTACTTCAAAATGGCAGCCCAAATGTTTACGTTCCATGATGTCAGATGCGTTCCAGTACCACAAAACATTAGACTATATCGCCAAAATATTACCCAACCAAGTGAAATTGCTCGTTAGTTTCTTAGTACACGTATGGTAATTTGAGTTGATTGAATTTGGGATTATTTGTCGTGGATTGAATTGTCGCGTAACTTGGTAGAAGTTCTTTGTTTACAATAATTATAGCTTCTTGTGGCGCGGACTATACTTACAAGACTCACGGGTCATGGCAACTTTAAGAGTAAATTATTTTCCTTCAAGCTTATTGACTCGCCTTTTTGTCAATGTTCAACATCTGACTGCGAATATGAACAATCTGCACATCACATTTTGTGGGAGTGTAGTCTTTGGCAAAATGAACGCAATATTATGTTGGATAGTGTACAGGTTACATCCGGAGTTATTTAGTATACGGACCTTGTAGAAAATAGAGCAAATTTCCGTGCGTTCAAGCGTTTTTGCCATACCTATTATTGGAATCAAAAATAACAGCTCTCAACTTAGGACCCATTAACGTAAATATTTATCCGTGGTGCTAGGCAACTGGGCCTAACCCAGTTGTAAACGTCCCTTTGTGCCTATTGACCTTGTTTCGTTCTGTCTCCTGCTGATATGGAGGGAAGTGGAAATTACAGTTTTTTTTCCTACTCCTCCGCTATACTTTCTGATTAATTTCGTTGCGGGATCCAAGACAGTTAAATTCATTCTCTGGGACTTCGTCGAGCTTCATTGTCTCGGCGCTTTTCTGGTGGTCGCCACTGTTGATTCTGGCTTTCAGGAGTTACAGTTTCTGGTGTGGTTTGGGCGTGTGTGGCGGGCTTGTCCAAAAAAAAAAAATACTTACAAGACTTTTCAAACTCTCGTTAAGTACTTCTTTGTATTTTCATGACAATCGGTACGATAGTTCAGCTTAAGACGTGCAGTAAATTCAGTGAAACTTGCTTTCGTATTTGTGGTTCATATTGTCAAGGTATGGTGAAGTTTTCACGGCACATCATCATAACTTGTTGCGTGAAATCGAAGGGGGAGGCAAACACGATTAGTTTTGTAGTTTATTTTTTAGTTTGACAAAGTCTGACTATGGCTCAGTACTAGCCAGTAGTCGTGTAACCCAGTACTAACTGGGTTGTGGAGGTCAGATAGGCAGTCGCTCGATGAAAAATTCTGGTTTTCATCTGCATCCGGTAAGACTGGAAGCCTACGCAGATGATGACAGTCAGACGTGTATTTACATTATAACAACCATGCCAATTTTGTTAAACACTATAAAAATTGCCATCGCGTTTCTTAAGCCGTAAATAACAATAATTGCAATGGCTCATTAATTTCACTGTACACAGTTGTCATGGAGCTTCTAATTATGCAATTAATAGCATTAATGACACCGCCGCGCCGGTATTCTGTGTCAGTCGGTAGCGTAGAGGTAAGGTTACGTGTCCACTGGCGGGGCGAATCGTGTGAAATTGTGTTTTGGAAGAAAGTAATTGAAATTATTGTTTACCTACTGTCTTTTTGATTTGGTACTTTGGTGGGAAAAACGTTGTCAATTAAAAATGGAATTAAAAATGTTTCATTGAAAATAAAGATACCTCCATTATTATACCGATGTTTTCAGATAATTAGTCTTTAAATAAATGTTGATTATAGAACACGGAATCATAATGTTTCATTGAAAATTATTTTAGATAATAAAGATATTTTCAGTAAAACAATATCAAGTCACGAATTCTCGTTGCTCGTCGTCCATACATGGCTCGCCTAAGATCCAACAGGGAGGTGTATTCACTTTTTGGGTTTTAGATAACGTATATATTCGAATGAACCTAAATTAAAACAACGGACACTTTTGAGAATTCGGAAAAAATCAAAACACTTTCGGATTTTGAGGTTATATTTACGTCAATAAAAACATTCGGTATGTAGCAATAACTTAGCATTTATTACTGAATGTAACAACTGGTATAGGGGTCTTTTGGCCTCGGTCAGGACTCAGGACCTTTCGTTTCTTTTTATTTTTAATTTATTACCTATGTTTTGTTTACAATAGTTGAAATAATGTTACTTTTTATGTGTTTTGTCCTGCACGGGCTAATAAATGCTTTTGTATTATTCCGCAAAATCATAGCGGACTGTTTGTAACTAAAAACCATTATCGTATAACAAATGCTGAGAATACTGACGCTTGTCTGTGTCAAACTCTTATTAAGAGTGCTGTACAAAGCCTAGAGGCTGTATGAGCTATAATACCTTTGCCTATTAAAAACCCCAAATTGAACCAAAAAATAATAAAATCTTATGTTCGAGGATTATGACGGAAGTTAATACTTTTTAAAATGTTTTCGAAATTAAAAAGTGTCCGTTCTATTGAAACATTTGTAATGTATATTACACACATCAAAAGTGTCTAGGGATCAACATATATTTTTGCAATAACTTTTCTCCTGATTGATATTAATTAAAATTTTCTTTAAGGATTCATCAAATAAAGTGTTTTCGTTTGTCACAGTAACGATAAACCAAGTCACCTTTGCATAAATAAAGAAATTTGCCATTTTCCTATTATAGGGATTTTTGACATTTGAACCACAAACATTAAAGTTCGAAAAAAAGACTGAAATTACAGTTTTCTTTAAAATTTTATTGGGTAACTTAAACAATTAATAATCCGTGTTTCTACCGCGAACACTAACAACACAAGAACATCGGTTTGGCATACTCAAAATGAGTTCATCCAAATCACGCTGTGGAATGGCAATGTTCGTTGCAACAACAAAAAAAGGTCTTCTTGCGACTGGATACCCTCCATATTCGGCAGAGCTCTTCTCTGTAGCATATCCCATGCATGCTCAATCGGGTTCAAGTCTGGCGACTGAGCAGGCCAGGGCAGGATATTGATGTTAGCTGCGGCGAGAGTCTGTCTTACAACTCTTGCGGTGTGCGGTCGTGCATTATCATGCATTAACTGGAATAAGGGACCGATTTGCACTTGTAGAGGAACGATGACGTCTGATACAATCGTCTCAGCATAAATTTGAGCGTTGAGATTGCCTCTGATCCAAATCAACTCAGTTCTTCCGCCGATCCAAATACCCGCCCATACCATGATGGTTTCACCACTATAAGGATGGACATCCTGGCAGGATTTTAATCGCTGTTGGCGTCCAGGGGTTCTCCAGTGTCGTATACGTCTTGTATCCGGTCTCATACCAAAACGAGACTCATCAGAAAAGCACACGAAACGCCATTGTTCTTCTGCCCAATTCCTGTGTTCAAGAGCCCATTGATATCGAATCCTACGATTGTGCATTGCTATAGGTGGTACCCGTAGCGGTCTTCGGGAATGAAGGTTCACTTCATGCAAGCGGTTTCTGACTGTTTGGTCGCTAATTAAGTTCCCTGAAGAGTGATGAAGCCTCACGGCTAACATCATGGCGGTTATTGTTGGAGCTCTTCGATAGCAGCAGATAGTAAACTTGTCACATGTAAACCTTATAATAAAAACAAAAGAAGTGAAAACTTGTTGAGGAACTTTTCATGATTAACACGTTGTTTTAAAAATAACTGGTAATCTTATCTTTGAAGGGAAGTGAAAACATTGTCACTGTGACTATTTCTTTACAAAAAACTTTTTTTTTATTTCTACATATTATAGGATATTTACTTGATGTATAATTTCCCGCTTTCTCCACTGCTAGAATATTTGGCAAGACATTCGATACCCGTTCACTAACGTTTTAGGTTTTATTTTTGTTCAATGAAAGTTAGAACTTAGATTACACTTACGTGACTTTTGTCAGATCTTATGTTAACTGTATATACTATTAAAAGTCGTATAGATATTATTGTTGCGTTTATTATGTTGTTATATCTTACCAGTATATCGGTGTGACAATGTTGCTAAGATGTAATTTTAAAAGAGAGATTGTACCTACGAAGAAAGATCATGTTAAATAGTAGAGAAATCTTTAACATGTTTTCTTATTTTACTGACATATCATAAATAGTACTTACTCTTGTAATTCAACTGTGTTTGACTTATTTTCCATAATATCTATGGAGGTAGAGATTTTCTTCTTGTGCACATGTTTTATTGATTTATACAAAATGCTTACACAACATCAAGCCTGTAATCCACAACGGTCTAGACAGAAGTGTACTTAACAGTACCTACACTGACATTTCGCCAGTTACGTTTTAAGTTCCAAGTAATAGGGAGCGAGCCTACAGCCGTCCACCGGGCACAACCTCCGTGGCTGATACTGAGAAGGTCCTGATGAAAAAATTCAATAACACTTTGCCTGACCCTTGAATCGAACCCAGACCAGACCTCATGCTCAGCAGTTGCGCTTGCGACTACTCGACCAACGAGGCAGTCTATACAAAATAAATAAAAATAAATATCGCTGGACATTAACACACAGCGACATCTAGTGCCACACTAAGCAAGGCTTGTGTCGTGGACACCAGATAGTTGATATACTACATAATTATATACCTTTTTTGTTTTTTAAATACATACTTACTATACATATAAACATCCATGACTCGGAAACAAATGTCCATACTCATCACACAAACATTTGCTCCTACCGGGATTCGAATCCAGGAACGTAAGGCAACCTCACTACCGCCATTCGAGTCGTCAAAAGAAAAAAATGTTTTTCAAACATGGAAGACACCTAGCCTACACGCACCTTAAAACCTATAATTCCACAGTTGCGTTTGACACGTCAGCCTTTACTTATACTTTAATAATATATTAAGTTCCTATCACACCGTCCATGACATTTGTAGCCATTCCGGTTCCGTTACGCTGGCTGCATTGACAATTGGACAATTAGTTATTTAATGTTGGCACGCTTTTGGCTGAGTGAACAGTTTGTCAATAAGATTATGATCTGAGAATGATTTTATTTATCGTTTGTGTTTTACCTTGTAATGTGAGATGACCTAAAATCTTGACTTTTAGAATTATAATATGTTCATTTGATATGCAATATTGCTTTAGGGGGTAATTTTGACCATGGTATTCTGCAAATTTTTCAAACAACAAAACATTGCAAATCTATTTAGTCCGTTAGTCAGAGTATTGGAAAATAATGGACACGTATTTTTTGTTTTTGTAAATCAATGAATATTGATCAAGTTATCACGCATCAAACTCGGGAGTGGGAGCTCATGAAGTCATTACGCTCTAAAAATGATACCTAGGCGTGACGTATTGAGTATTTTAAAAGCGTCGTATCTTTGTCAATTTTGATTGACGTAACAAAAGAAAAAATACTGGTCAAATATTTTTTGATAATCTAACTGACGGACTAATTATTTTTTTTGTTGTTGTCTCCCCTATTATAAGCAAATATAACAGTAGGTATACCTACGAAAACCAATTAAAAGCAAAAAGAACAGTATGTCAACTAAAGCTTAAAAAAAATGTCCAATGATATGTTAATTTAATTGAGGTGTTAATTTTGTACAGTAGTAGTTGTAGAGGGTCCAGCTGGCTTTTTATTTATTTTTTATTACTAGCTGACCTACGCTACTGCGTCTGCGTAACATAAGAGAGAGAAAAACAAAAGGAAAAAAAACCCCGTTTTTGCAACCTTTTTCATTCCTGCTCCGCTCCTAATGGTCGTAGCGTGATGTTATATAGCTTAAAGCCTTCCTCGATAAATGGACTATCAAACACATAAAGAATTTTTCAATTTAAACCAGTAGTTCCTGAGATTAGCGCGTTCAACCAAACAAACAAACAAACTGTTCTGTCCTGTAGTACCTTCATCATCTTCCTCTCCTTGTCCCATGTTACTTGGGGTCGTCGCAACACGTTTTTATCTTCCATTCTCCTCTGTCAACTGTCACGCTATCATTTACCCCTCTTTCTTTCATATAATTCCTAACACGAACAATCCATCATTTCCTTGGTAATTTTCTACCTCTCCATGTTTCACGTAGTTCCTTAAAAAAATAGGTCGGACCACTAAGCAACTATCACAAGCACACACAATTTTCTTCATGAACCTGATTGTTGATTAAATCATTGCTGCGAAAGTAGGCTGCGACAAAAACAGTATGCACCACAAAGTATTGACCGAAACGATATTTTATGTCATGTATATCTGGGACAATGCACATTACTATACAAGAATTTTTGCAATAGCTTTACGTAATGACTGCCGATCAAACCGTTTTACATTTCACACATAAACGAATGCGTTCCGATTTGCGAAAGTATGATTGTTTCCATTGATACGAATTAAATTGAATGTACTGGTAGTCTATTGAGAAATTCTGTGATAAGACTATTTTATTGACAGCACTTTGATTCAGATTATTGCTTGTTTGCGGTGACCTGTAGTCGTTGAAGTTCTAGCTGGTCAATTTTTGACGGATGGCAGACATTTTGATGCCGTTTGCTAGAGAATCGGAAATAGCGTTGGTTCAGCCAATCGAGTTTATGGAGGTCAAAATGGTATGGAGCGTTCACGAACATTTCTCCAGGACACCTCCATGCAAATACTTACCGGCCCATACAAATTAGACAAAACCTTTTGGTGGCAATGTTCAGTGTTCAAAACCGATCCGCAAATGTTTGTATCTGTAGGTCTGACCTTCGAGTGATGCAGCTTAGAACAAAGGACCGTTAATTTTCATGAAATAAAGTTGATGGTGATTTATTTCCTGGCAAATTATGAGTACTGTCTTCGAAGTTGTTGATAAACGTGTGAAATGTAACGTGTAACCTTCCTGTAAGTAATGTAGGTTATTGTTATTAAGGTATCACAAAGAAATGAAAGCAAATAGAGACACAATGCAAATCTCCGAGAAATGACCTAGACATAAACATCAGAAATCTCATCTGCCTATAACAAAATGAGTAACCCTATTATTTGTTATTTATCTGCCTAGTAACAAATAATACGAGTAACCCTATTATTTGTTACTAGGCAGATGAGATTTCTGATGTTTATGTCTAGGTCATTTCTCGGAGATTTGCATTGTGTCTCTATTTGCTTTCATTGGAAGTTCATTGGTGAACTTATTGCCATCAAAAAATCAATAACACTTTTCCACGGCTCGGGAATCGAACTCAGGACGCCGGACGCGCTTGCGACCAATTTAATAGACCAACGAGGCAGTCATCTGCCTAGTATTACCCAACGATATTGACGCCTGGATTCCAGTCTAACCGGATGCAGCTGAGTACTAGTATTTTACATGGACTGCCTGCCTAACTGACCTCTAAACCCAGTACCTGAGTAGCACGACTCTTCGTAAAACTGGTTACTCGTAACCAGAAGTATGAGCTTAAAATCAAATATCTTAAAGGTTGTTGAAGTGACTGGAGAGTGTAATTCCCAATAAACGGTTGTACAAGAGAAAATTGCCATAACCTTTTCATCGCATAACCCATCGGCACGTTTGCTAACTTAGAACTTAAAACAACACAACTGCAGTATGAAAAAGCTTCGGAAATCATCACATACATAACTTAGCTATCAATATCTTCTTGTTAAATTCGCACATGGCTGCACTTAGTTATCTTTCTTCTCTTTCTCTCATATTGTATTTAGTTATATTTGTGCAGCTATCTCTTTCCTTCCTTGTTACCTGTCCTGCATTCACTTTGATGGCGATGCAGTGAAAGTGTTAAAAACACTGTTACTTAAAGATTAAATTGATATAATTTTAGACGCACCTTATTTTGTTCAAGTGCCTCCTATTAAATGTTCTGATGGATTCCGGTTGTATGTGAAGGTATTTTGATGGTAGTTTAATAATGGGATGTGATGTGAGATTCAATTGGTAGTTAATAATAGTGAACGTATTTGCCCTTAGATTGTTTTATAATGCTGTTACAGAAATCATGATTGAAGTGATTTTGACAGTTTATGTCCCTAAAGATTCTCCATTTTCAATGGAAGAACTCTTTTAACCATTTGCGGGCTCAGGTTGGCCGCTGTAGAAGTAGGTAATCTGGCGATTCGTCCCAAATACAATGTCAGTGTGGAGCCCCTCTGCTATAGCATAGGATATGCCCTACCTCCTTTCTTGACCATCCTGCACAGCCACTTCCACCTTCCAGGATTTAAACAAAACCAACGATAGAGCTGTACAGGTGGTTATATATTTACTCTGGTATTATTTCAGTCCAGATAAAGATTGGAAGAACGGCACAACTTTACACCTTCTCTGGTAAATAGTAAGCACTACTTGAAAGACCTATTATTACAACTTACATTAGAGACCTTTTTTTTGCGATGGGAAATTATCAAATGACTTCTCCCACTCTGGGCGGAGCGGGAGGGAGTGTCAGACTTTTACTGACTAAAACCCATCCATGTTCCTTCCTCGCCCTTTACGTTCCGGGGCCACGGTATCTCTTTCGAACAGTCCCGCAGCCCCGGCAGACAGGAATAAACTGTAAGACCTGGACCCGTAAATATTCACACAGACACAATATTCTGAAACATAAAGCGGAAATACCAATGACCGTAATTTCCTGCCAAAAAAATCCTAGAGAGTACAGTTCTTACCCATTGTTTTGAACTTCTTTTGTTTTTATAATAGTACCGTTTAGTCGTGGTGGTATAATCAAACGAGTTTTGATAGAGCCTCACTTTGATCGATTGTAAACTATTGTCGTTAATGGTAAAAAGAAGTGCGTTCATGATCATCACGTTTTATAGTCGCGTTGATTTATATTTTTGTTAATTGCAGTAATTAGTATTATTAGATGTGTGTTTTTGCATGAGATTGTTTACTGTGTTATATAAAATCCCATTACAATAGATGGAAAAACAACACAGCGTTCAGTACGTCTAACCAAAGATTTTCAAGCAAAAAAAAACATTGAATTGAGTGAACACTGTGTTAAAATTTGACAATCTATTTTTGTTGGACCTTATAATTATACAGAAAGATAGAATGTAGTTGTTGTGTGTGTTATACAGGGTGTTAACAACCTCATCACGAAGCTGTCAAATAAGCATTCTGTAAATAAAACTAAGTAACTTTACTCAAAAAAATATTGCTGTGAGAGCTAATTATACTCGTACCTATGTCAAGAAATTAATAAAATTAGTTACCCCTTATTTGTTCATTGTGCCTATTAAACCAAGTGCCCATCACCCATCACACACGTGAGTTAATTTCAATCAATCACCTCAGCCAATGGAAGTCGACAGCGCGATTAACACCTAATTAAGTAACTAATTAAGGCATTTACTCATATAAGTGGTAATGCAAACGTAAAACTTCGTTTGACAGCAGTTTACCACGTTTTTTTGCCATTCCTGCATACCTATGTAAATGCCCAATACCTATTTATGTTAATTTATTCAAGTTAGTTCATTTCTCATTGATCCGTTTAAAACCGCACGATTGCCTCGGTAAAAGTCTGTGTTCTAGTTTAATAAGGGAAAACCCGAATATCTGAATATTATTTGTATGACTAATAGTATAAAAGGGCGTGTGCCCTTTGTTTGTTCAAGGTAGTCAATAAATCAGTATGTTAAAGTTTGCTAAGATATTTTTGGATGTACCAAGTCTAGTCTTTCATAAGAACATCATATTAAGGCTCAATTAAATGTTCTTTGACTGCCTCGATGTTCTATAGTGCCTGGGCTCGATTCTCGGGTAACATGTTATTGGGTCTTCCTGGCTTTTGGCCCATTCGACGGCAATAAGCTCGCCCCTTAACTACATAAGACTTAAACGTATACGAGGGTGTACTAATATTAGGTACACCTCTGTCTAACCCTACGAGGATTACAAGCGTGATGTTACGAGTGGATCAAGGCTGTCAATGTCAATGATGTTAAAGAAGAGAATGTGAAATGTATAGTCCGCGCCAAGAGAAGCTATATTTATTGTAAACAAAGAATTTCTACCAATATACGTAGACAAATCAATCAACAAAAAATACTGCCAAATTCAATCAACTCAAATTATCATACGTGTTATACGAAACTAACGAGCAATTTCACTTGGTCGGGTTATATTTCGGCGATATAAAGAGTTGCCGTCGAATGTTTCGTGGTACTGGAATGCATCTGACATCTTGGAACGTAAATTTTGAAGTAAGAAAGGTCACTCAGACGCTGCCATTTTTAATTTGATCCCAAGGTTGCGAAGCCGAATATGTGGTTACAACAGTAAACTTTCTTCACGAAGTCAAATCCTCAATTCCTTACCTTTACCTCCATCGATCTACTACGTACAAAATCTAGTACTTTTAAAAATTAAAACAAAACATTACATCACCACACCGCTCCACATAGCATCTAGGCCCGTGTGGTCATAGAAAGCGTTGCACGGTGCACCGCATACCTGCGCGGGCGCCGGCCGCAGTCTCTTGTTAATTTTATTGATCAATCGATTATTGGTGCGTACGAGGGCGATCAATTGATGCGGGAGGCTTGCGAAATTTTTGTTTTGGACTATGATTTATTGTGATGAGTTAGCTTTTGGACGATCGTGAGATACTATTGGTAGTCTTCTGTTTTCGTATTGATGGTACGTCTCGACTTACCAAGGGGTATCATATTACATAGTACTAATTTGGTTGTGGAGGTCAGATAGGCAGTCGCTCCGTGTAAAATACAGGTATTCAGCTGCATTCGGTTAGACTGGAAGCCGACCCCAACATAGTTGGGAAAAGGCTAGGCATATGATGATGTTGATGGTAAGTCTTGTTTTGTAAAGTTCTCTAAAGTGCATTTGTAGGAGACTCAGAAGACCTGTACTTTGAGTGTTTCAAGCCTTTACTAAGAATCATTCTTCGACAATTTTAAAACGGTTTTGACTAGTTCAATAACAACGGTTGAAATTAAAATAGTTTAAAAACTTCTATCTCTTTTATCGTAAAGATTGGAGTAATGTTTTTTTTTATTATTTATTTATTTATCAAAACAAAGTAAGTATAGTTAAAAACTAAGCCCCACAAAACCATTGTCATGGTTTTGGGCGGTACAACATGACGACGGTAAAAAAACCTGCAGGGTTTTTGGTCAAATACTGCGTTTATCCATATAGCCTGCAGGTTTTTTTTCAGGGCCTGTCTGACTTGAAACAAGCCTGATTAGATAAAGATATCTTAATACGGAGTAATTTTATGATAATGAGCAAAAACAATTAAAGACATTTATCAGATTAAGACTCTTTCTGATAGGTATCAGGATATAGATGTGTGTCAGGGTCGTATGATTGAAATAAAAGTTAAACTTTTACTTACAGAGTGCTAGACGGTTACTGGTCATAATGTTAAGATGCATTACTACACTTATTAACACAATAATAGCAAAACAAATAACGAGACTAATTGCATTAGTTTTACATTACTTAATTACTATATCCTTGCATCTAAAATGCAGATTTTTTCATCAATTTAAATGTTTTTCAAAAATGAACGGTTTCGTTGAGTAATTCAGCAACTCGTCCCACATGTCCACGGCCCAATTGGGACGAGTTGATGAAACTCAAAATTGGTAAAAAGAGTGAGGTTTTGGGTTCGTTCCCTAGGTTGGGCAAAGTGTTATTGGGTTTTTACATAAGGAATTTCTCAGTAGCAGCCACAATTTGTGCCCGGTTGATGGCAATAGGATCGCACCCTATTAGACTTAAACATGATTAGCGATGTAGGTGTACTATTAGGTACACTTCTGCCTAAAGCATCGGAGATTACAGTATACAG
The DNA here is from genome assembly GCA_950022955.1 of Xestia ashworthii. Taxonomy (NCBI): domain Eukaryota; kingdom Metazoa; phylum Arthropoda; class Insecta; order Lepidoptera; family Noctuidae; genus Xestia; species Xestia ashworthii. The sequence continues at coordinate 21,393,482 of OX465555.1, forward strand.
GCATGACGTTATGTTATCTTTCTTAAAAGAGTGATGTGTTTAGAGATAAAGGCGTGTTATATTTTGGACTAGCCGATGCCCGCAAAACTATATACTAAAACCTTCCTCTTGAATCACTCTATCTATTAAAAAAACCCGCATCAAAATCCGTAGCGTAGTTTTAAAGATCTAAGCATACATAGGGACAGACAGACGCGGCGGGAGACTTTGTTTTATAATATGCAGTGATGAAGAGAAATTAATAAATGAATAATTTTAAAACCAGCAATGGTCCTGTTATTTAAAATTAAACCTACTTTTGTGACAACGAACTTATAAAACTTTCATATTGTTTTTTAACCTTGGCCGTAGATCCTCGTGAACATAAAACCACATAACATTTATTAATCATAATAATTTATGCAAATCGTCTTTGAATCAGCTCAAATGTACCAGGGTCGCACAGAAGTATAGCAGTAGTATGAAATCGAAAGCTGTCATATAATTTGATAGTGAAAGTGTTGAGTGGCAGATTTATCGATATGAAGAGCCAAGTTTACGATCGTCTTGACATTTGTAACTTTGTGGCACGTTAGCACGAAGTGGTGACAAGGTTCAGAAAGTCTAGGTAAAATCACATTCTAGTAACGAAAACAATGATGGAAAAGACAAAAATTGTAATGTATTGACTCAACTTTTCGGTAGCTTATGTCAAAGCTACTGAAAAGTTGAGTCAATCCAGTTCAAAGTCGTAGAAATACGAAACGCTTTAAAAGCGATTGCTCTTAGATATTGTGATAATGTTTACGGTTTGGTCTAAGTAAAGTTGAGTCTTCAGAGGTTTTTTTTAGTACTTAAATATTAAACCACAAAGAGCTGGATGCATGATTTTATAGAACTGTCTCTGTGCTTTTTGCTTTAAAAGTAACTAAGCTGGAAACTGTTTTTATGTAATGTAACTGGGATAAAGTGCGGTCAATATTTCTAATTTTGTTAATGTAAACTGGTGGTGTTTGTCTTTATCGGCAGACTTTTAACTCCCCACCTATTTGAAATACGAATAGCTGACAACTTTTATATCAAGTCTTTAAAATAGTTGAGTGACAAGTTAACATTTATGCTTGTTTTATCATTTAACAGCTACGATCGAAGTTTATAAATAAACAGTCTATTTACCGTACAATTACTGAGCATTGTGAGTGCTAAGTAATTTATTTACTGAGAGCTAGGTAATCAGACATTCTAAATTCACGGTAGAGAACAAAATGATTCATAAAAAATATTTTTGTCCGTGCCAAGCTAGCAGGGTTGAATTTTAATTAGTATTTTTCGTTTCGTAACTTAACAAGTTCAAGTTAAAAAGTTGTGTGGTAATCGGTGGTTATGGTAAGGGCATATAATGCGGAGGAATGAAGAAAATGTGGGTATGAATTAACACACACTTTTCATACAACATTTCACTCATTCTATTTACTTTCGTGAATGGCTTTAAGAGTAGTGGCAGATCAAAGAAAGGGTTAATGGTCTGTGTGAGAGAGAATGTGGGTAGAGAGGAAAGTATTCACGAGAAGACGACTGTTAGAGAAGAATCGAAAAAGAAGAAGACATATTGCGTCGAACCAAATAAATTGGGATAAGGGATATGATGATTTTCGCAACAATAAATTGGATCTTTCAACATTGTTAAACGGTTATTATTCGAAAAGTCGGTTCAAATACAAACATGTTTCTGTTTCAAAAACATGTTCTTCCTTACTTTATCGTGTGGTTAGTGGCTAACCTGGTGTCAGAGTTTTTATGCCGCCTCTGACTTGGCTGTTAATTGAGAGCTTGTTGCCTTTTCTTTCTAGCTTATCTTTACAAAAACAGTGAAAGGGTGCGCGTTTTAGTAGGACCCTTTTAACGTCCGAAAAATACTATGTATATTTATTTATTTTGAACATAATTAGATAGCCAGTCGCTCCATGTAAAATACTGGTATTCAGCTGCATCTGGTTAGACTGGAAGCCGACCCGAACATAGTTGGGAAAAGGCCAGGCAGATGATGATGAGTATGTATACTATTGTGTATTTTGTTTGATGTGTCTAACGAAACATATTCTTTGTTGCAGTGCATGAGGATGCGAGCCGGTGTGTGGTGGAGCGTGGCGGCGCTAACGCTGCTCGCCGTCACCAGCGCCCTTAGGACCACTCAGGTATGTGATCGATTTGTGTAGGTACAAATGATGATACGTTCAATATCATCAGCCCACAGCAGGCTACTGCTGAGCAAAGACCTAACACTTAGTGCATGTATACAGTAATAATAAGTAACTATCACTTCATTTAATGAAACTTGGCTGACTCAAAAACAATTTGTCGTTTACACCGGCTGATGATGACAAAACATGTAAGATATTTGAGGCTTATTTGTGGGTTTGCAATGAACTTTGATGTCTCTTTGCTATATAGGTGGTGAGTATTGGCCATCCGTTGGTGGTTTGCAAGCAAATAACATAAAATAGATGATATTTATGATAATACCGAGTTAAAACTGGTGTCACAGTTAGCTACAATATGAACGAACAATTCGAGTTTTCCTTTTAAGCAATGTGCATGATCGTGATTTGGTTATTTCGAATCAGGATTTCAACAATTCGAATTAAAATAGTGACGCCTGCACCCAAAGACTATAAAACCCCTGCACCTGAGCCAGTTTTAAGACTATCGGCGCCTACGCATATTTCTGAATCAAAAGCTTGCTTTGTTTCAACGAATGTATTTAGCACGGTGCTTTGTTAAACATTTGCAAGAATCTAAAGGATTTATATATTAGTTACCTTTTAAATTAAGTCAGGCCGTAAAAGTAATGGATAAAAGAATACATGAGTCAAAACGTAATAAGGTAGAAGACACATTAAGTGTTGTCATTTAGTTTTGTAGATCAATACAGAAAACGCGTTAAGTGTGTCAGAATGAGTCATTTGACGCCTTATTTGTAGTCAAGTTATTATAAGTTATTGCTAAGTAAGTTATTAGCTAAAGAGCTTTAACTTGTGCTGTTTGCAACAGGATGTTTTGAAAGTGAGCTACGAGTCAGCGCTAAGTATAATTAGCAGTCAACTTGTACTGATAACTTATTTGACTTGATATGAACTTAGCTCCCATTTTTACAGTGTCGAAATCAGTTCAATTTTTATTTGCTTATAAATGATTTATCTCAAAAAATCGATAAGAATTTCCGAATCGATCCAGTTAAGTTAAAACTTTAAAGTATAACTCGTTGGAACAATTAAATTATTGCGACACGCCTTCACTCAAACATACGTACTTATAATAACTATGTAAGTAACGGTAGGGTTGCTCCTGTATGATTTAACTAGCTGTACCCGCGCGGTTTCACTCGCGTGTTTCATACGTTGGTGTTTAAAACAGCAATAAAATACCATCCTGAAACACCTCAAACTCAAATGGGAATAGTTCTCCCGCTGCCATGACTTCACAGGCGGTTCCGTAGGTGCCATGGCAAGACATTTCAGTAACGTATTTACGCATCGAACAATAAACAGCTCTTGACCGCTCCTGGGTGAAAGGTTGAAACCTTTCCCAGTTGTAAGACACGTGGCGCACATTGCTGGCTCGAACACGTGGCCCAGACAGGCGCATTACTTTGTGTAATTTATTTCATCACTACTCTGCTCTCAAAACGGTGAAGGAAAACATCGTGAGGAAACGAAAGGATAAAGGAAAGGCATGTCTTAGAACCAAAAATTCGAAGACATGTGACATCAGCTAAACCACACTGGGCCCGCGTGGTGGATTTGCCCATACGCGAAATATGCGCTTTGAAATTTAAATTGGCCAACAGAAAAATGACCTTCATTGAAGTTTCATGAGAATCGGATTATTTTTACTCCCTGTTCGTCCCTTGAAACACCTGGAACTCAAATGGCAATAATTCTCCCGCTGCCATGAGTGATGCACCAAATATGATAGAGATGAAAATAAGCATGCGCCATCGCCAGGAATATTTACTATTTGGCTAAGAATTTGCACTCCATTAGAAGTGATAATATTTTGATTATCCATTTAATTAAACAATGCTTACGACCAGTAAGTACCGTAAAAAACATTATTTGGAACGTAATTTTCTTTATAGCTACCGGTATTCTTTTGCAACACCAGCCTAAACCAAAGATACAACTTTAAAATTAAAATACGATCGTAGGTATTCAAGGACACCTTTTCTAGTAAGAACGACTAATCCTAAAAGACCTACTATTATAGTACTTAATACCAAAGTGTGAAATACACAATATGTAATTCGCGAAGCAATAGACATAACAAAATTCCAACCAGGCAATAGGTAAGAACACAATAAAATGATTATCCTCCAATTTAAAATTACTAATGCTACGGCCAGACTTGTAGGCGAAGATTCGAACGCACGCACGAACTTTGTCGCGACAAAACCCTTTGATGTGCGGCAATTTACCGACAGCGGCGGGAAGGGCGTTCGTATTCGCGAAGATGATTCGCGATAGGACGAATTATTTGGCCAGACGTGTCGCGACAACGCAAATCTTCGCGTTATCGCGATAGTGTAGCCCCAGCATAAGTGAAACATACCGAAACGAAGACAACCCAAACAACGATGATGTCAAATATTTCAAATCAAATTAGTAGTAACAGCAAAATATCGCAGAACAGAAATGAGCTTGAGCTTGAGCGTGTTTCGATTAAGTTCGTTTTTTGAAACGTTTTTTTCTTACCCTTCAACAGACGCCTGCGTACTGAAAAATACTGGCCACCTAGAAATTGGCATAAAACTTTAAAACGTTATAGAAACTCATTTCAATACCTTTCAGCACACGCCTGCATTTCACTGAAACATACTGGCCACCTAGAAATTACGCCCTCAATGAACTTCCAAATTCTTATTTCAAAATATGCATTAACGCGTTGTCGTAAAATTCAATTTGGATCCATATCGGTTTCCGAGTTCTCATTTCAATGTAAAGTATGCAATAACGCGTTGACGTAAGATTCAATTTGGATGTTTAACTTTTTTCATACAAACATTAAAAACCCTTTTTTGTACCCTTAAGGGCCGAATTTCGTAAAACCTTTTCTTAGTGAGCACCTAGAAGCCAAAAGGAACATTCATGCTTTACATTCATATCTCTAACTTTAAAAACATAGGACTTTCATACAAACTTTGACACCCCTTTTCAACCCCTTGGGGTGCGAATTTTAAAAAATCCTTTCTTAGTACGCGCCTGCACCCCCTAGAGAGTGCTTGTGCCAAATTTGAGTCCTTACGGCCCAGTAGTTTCCGAGATTTCGTGATGAGTGGTCAGTGAGTGGACTTCTCCTTTATATATATTAACGCGTTGTCGTAAAATTCAATTTGGATCCATATCGGTTTCCGAGTTCTCATTTCAATGTAAAGTATGCAATAACGCGTTGACGTAAGATTCAATTTGGATGTTTAACTTTTTTCATACAAACATTAAAAACCCTTTTTTGTACCCTTAAGGGCCGAACTTCGTAAAACCTTTTCTTAGTGAGCACCTAGAAGCCAAAAGGAACATTCAGGCTTTACATTCATATCTCTAACTTTAAAAACATAGGACTTTCATACAAACTTTGACACCCCTTTTCAACCCCTTGGGGTGCGAATTTTAAAAAATCCTTTCTTAGTACGCGCCTGCACCCCCTAGAGAGTGCTTGTGCCAAATTTGAGTCCTTACGGCCCAGTAGTTTCCGAGATTTCGTGATGAGTGGTCAGTGAGTGGACTTCTCCTTTATATATATAAGATATTTGGATCCATATCGGTTTCCGAATTCTCATTTCAATGTAAAGTATGCAATAACGCGTTGACGTAAGATTCAATTTGGATGTTTAACTTTTTTCATACAAACATTAAAAACCCTTTTTTGTACCCTTAAGGGCCGAATTTCGTAAAACCTTTTCTTAGTGAGCACCTAGAAGCCAAAAGGAACATTCAGGCTTTACATTCATATCTCTAACTTTAAAAACATAGGACTTTCATACAAACTTTGACACCCCTTTTCAACCCCTTGGGGTGCGAATTTTAAAAAATCCTTTCTTAGTACGCGCCTGCACCCCCTAGAGAGTGCTTGTGCCAAATTTGAGTCCTTACGGCCCAGTAGTTTCCGAGATTTCGTGATGAGTGGTCAGTGAGTGGACTTCTCCTTTATACATATAAGAAGATATCGCATAGTTTTTGGCCTCCGTCCGAACTTTTCCGCCTTAACATTTCTGCCGACTATTCCAATTCAGGGGATTTTTAAGAATTAAATATTTAAATGACTAGATACTGAAAAAAGAGAGGTATGAACTATTATGCAAATATTTAGACGTTTTTTGTAAATGTTTGTTTTTTTTTTGCAAATACATATTTGGATTTTTTTGCAAATATTTGAACTTTTGCAAATGTTTGGACTTTCTTTAAAAATCTCTGCACTATTTTACAAAAAAAAAAAGATTTTTCAAGTCTCAAAATGGTAGCCCTACTTCCAAGTTACTCTTAAGTATAAGTTGACAGTGTCGCGCTCGGTCAACTACCAAGGTTGCGAGATATTGTTACTCGTATCGCTTATTTGCTCCACTGCGTTGCGTTTTGAAGTGAATGTATTTTGTTGAAGTGATATTTTTGTCACATTATATTCGTTTTGTTCAGTTTTTGATAAATGGTTCTCTTAGGTTATATCAATTCGTGATTTTATTGGTACTTGTCATAATCATTTATCATTAATGTCTTTAGGTTACGCTAACAGTGTAAATAGCTTGATAATATGTAATATGTGTTAACAATCATAAATACATAACTTAAACAAAGATGTACTTACTTAAAGGACACCCACATTTCGCCAGACATTAGTTTGAATCCAATAAAACTACACATCTCATTTAAATTAAAATGATCCCTGCAAATGTTTTGCTTTCCTAATCTTATTTCACAAGAACATTTTAGTACCAACTCGCCTATGCCAATTCTAGAAACTGAATACATACTTACTTTGTAATGCAACTGCTCATAAAAGACCAGCTACGTAAAATGGTAACCAAATCAGCTGCACCTGTCAATAAACGTTAATGCTCATATTAAAGCGGTCACTTCATTTGCAAAGAGTTTATATGTCGGTTAGGATTCTTCTCTACTAGGCTCTGTATAATTTTCCTACTTCTGGGATTTTGGCCTCCTTTAATACAAGCACAGCCGGTTGGTAGATATTATACGACTTCGAATTTTTGGTTATGCTGGTTTTTCTCACGTCATTAGTTAGTTTTTCACATTGTCTTTTCCTTGGACGAATTGGAAATAATATTTTTTCTACCTGCCCTGCTGTTTTTTCTAAGTAATTTGGTTGTGAGATCCAAGAATCGTTTTTTCGGGGTACTTAAGGGTTTTCCTGCTAGGTGTTTTTCTTATGGAATGGTAGGAAAAAGTGTGGAGAGTTTTCCCAAAAGGAATAGGATGTATTTGTCACTTACATAAAGTATCTACCACGATGATGCATACTAATGTCTCCAAAGCTAAAGTTTTGTGTCGCTAGTATCGTAATATAATCTCAGCTTCAACTCCAGTAAACGGCTGCCAACGCTCCACTTACTCAAATAAATGAAATCTAAGGAAAACCAGTTCTGTTTATAATGTTCATAATTATCTGTCTCTTGAGTATGATATAGCAATAACATTATATTGGAGATCTGGCCTGAATAATGTTTAATATCGTAAACAAACAAGTTTATGTTATGCATTCATTGGTGGAGAGTCCTTTGGTCAAATGGCGTTGGTCAATTGTTTTTTGCACTGACAAGCTTTTACAAAAATGCAAAACAAAAAATAATAACAGCAGAATACTGATTTAAAAACCAAATATTTACAGTAATTCGAAAAAAAAAGACTTTCGATTTCGAATGATGGTAACTTATTTCAATCTCAATGAAGATGGGATACTTTAAACTTAAAGCCATAGCGCAAGTTCTTTCTTTATCTTGTGGTTAGTGCTTTACCAGGGTGTCATAGTTTTTAAACTGCCCATTGGCTTCTGACTTGCCTTTATGTGCCGTCGAAAAATATCTCTCAGGCATGCTGGTTTCCTCACGATGATTTCCGTCACCGAAGCGAGTGATAATTATCCAATACGCACATGAATCCGAAATATCAGAAGTGCGTGTCTCGGAAAATATCATGAGACTCTGAACTCATAACAGAATATCACAAATCATGAAGCACATTGAATAGGTAAAACCAAACAAAAATAAAACAGTCAGTGCCCAGTGAAATCACAGTTTTCACTACAATGACATAATAATAAGTAATATCGATTAGCGTCGTCAATAAGCGTAAAAATTGCGAATGAATTAAGCGAAAGATCGCTCACCTCGCTTTCTATATAGGCTCACGAGTGACCACATCTCGGCTCATGTAAATCATTCGCTGTAATTAGCTTGCTTACGCTTTTTTTAGCACGCGATTTTTCATGCTTCAGCGCTTTAGTGTAGAGTATTGGATTCGGTTTTTAGTTATGTTATTTGATAATGTTGTAGTTAGGTTTGTAGTAAAGTCATTTAGTAGTCTTAGTTGTTAATTTTTGAGGCAGCTACGGTGTTTTTTGTTTTAGCATCTACTGTAATAGCTGCTTTAGCTGTTTTTAGCAGGTAATCTTTCATTTTTCAGCGCTTTATTGTATAGTACTGAGTTCGATTTTCAGTATTGTTACTTGATAATGCTGTGTTTGGCATGTTAATAAGTTCAATTACAACAAGCGTAAAATATAGTAGGTACCATCGACAACTTAGGATAGACCACCCTAGCGCAGACGCTCAAGCAGGCCCAACCCCATATGGGTTAGGCAGGAAAAAAGAAGAGATTTAATTTTAAAGGTCGTTGGCTTAAGTTTTTGGCATAGTGTAAATATTACCTCGTCTGTTAAATTATTTTTACTTTAAAACGATAAAATGAAAGATTTTTTTTTATATCCTTTTTGCTCTTACATGCAATTATTTCGTAATATCTACCTTGTAACTATTTTAATATCTCCAAAAAATATTTTTGTAACGGTCACTAAACATACATTGTAGAAAGTTAAAATTGTTTGCATTTGCAAATTTTTCTTTGCCTAGACATGCATAATGCAATTGCAAACTAAACGGAATTAAATAATCGCAGCAAAGTATAACTGTTACGTCACGGTCACTTTAACTTTCTTCAAAGTGAGCAGGCACAGTTATAAACGATTCGATTTACTGTCAGCGTTGCTAATAAACTGTGTGTTCTGCCTACCAAGTATTAATCCAACTCCAAACAGCCATACGGGGTAATCAATGCTCATGGCTTATCTGTTTGAGAAAAGGCTTTTGCCTGGCAGTGGGACAGCAATGGGCTTGCAAGTATTGTATAAGTTATTTCTTAAAGTTTAAAGGTAATTCAAAAATACAAGAGAGCAATAACCAGGACCAAATTTTTCAGGCATGTGGTGTAGATTCTGTTAAAGTTTTGACATGGTAGGAAAATATAAGACACGTAGAAAAACGTTGTTTTAAACATCTGGTACCGTTAGTATTAAGAAACGTAAAGTTTGGTGTAGTCCGGCCTAGTTGAATATAAACATGAAACAACAATAGTAAGTAACAATGTTACTATTCAAAATTCTACACAATGTTTTTGAAATTAAGTTGCAACAAATATTGGCACATCTATAATTTAAAACCAAAAAGCATTTTCCTTTCAAAATGAAGACGCCAAACAATTTAATTGGAAACAAATTACAATAGCGCACGAAAACAGTAACTAGATGCAGATGTAAACACAGATTATATGTAAACGAGGCAAGTGCAATGTTCTATGCGCTGTTTAGTATGCTATGCGACGCAACGTGCATGTTACAGCACTTTCGATAATAGCATGACTGTGACTAGCGATTAACTGGGTATGGATTTGAATGGGTTGGTAAATTACTGAAAATTCAAATACAATAATGATAAGCTGACGTGTTAAAACAGGCCTAAGAAACGATGTGACGATCTGAAGGTAAGTTCCAGGTTTTCCAGAGAAGGCGAAACATAGAGAGGATTGGCGAATTATGGGGGAGACCTTTGCGTTTTGCATTTGTTAGTAGGCTAATTGAATGGTACGTTTGTCAATAGTAAAGTATTGTTGTAAGTATTAAAATTTTGACATAATAGTCAAGGACACACCGGAGGATTATTTCTAAAATTAATCTATGTTTTACCATTAATTCTGATAAATAATTACGTAATATATCATGCATATTGCTCTTTTCTTTCTATAATTTGATTTCGTTAATAATGAATTAATGAACTAAAAGAGAATCTTTCTGTACTTATGGGTAAAGATGTTCGCTAATGGGAAACGAAATGCGAGAATAAAACTCTTCAGACTAACTTTTGACTAGAAAATAAAATCTCTTTCTACTAAGAATTGAGTAAAATCTTGTTAATTAACACATTTAAGCGACTTAAAAGCTTTAAGCTCTAACACCAAACGACTGCAGAGGTGTTTAACTCCGTCACAGCAATCAACTCCAACAATCAGTCTATTTGAGCAACACGCAATTTTAAGCTTATTTTCGTTAAGTGCTCTGTGGCCACTATACACCATGTCATTAGTTTTAAATGCCCTAAGATTGCCCTCTTAGATGGGCTATAGTAATTTTTGTAATATTTTATGCTGTTAAAATGATGGGCCGCTAAACGGTTCGTTTTGATGGTGTATTGGGTTCATGGACATGACAATGGGACTGGTGATGGGTATTTTATTTTATAATTTATGGTTTTCAGTGTGTTCGCTTATAATATTGGATTAACTAGGTCACTAAAGAAGATTTGGTTAGCGTTTGTTCAGAACTCCTTTGTTTATTTCTTTAAAAGTTTCATACATTTTAAACATTTTTATTTACCTTGCCTATTATGGCAAAGACTCCTAGGCAAAAGCCTCCACTCTTTCCATTTCCTCATAAAACATTAAAACAATGTAGCCCACCTTTATCATAAACGGAGTCCAAGCTACGAGTACCAGCCGTCAGAGCTTCAGAGAGAGGAACCTCCTAAAAATGCGCACAGTTTCAATATTTCTGTTTCTTATTACGGGTATTATAAAACTATTGGATATCATTTAAAGTTATTATATACTTAAAGTACTTACGGGATTATATCCGTAACCATAAGAAAATCACGGATATCCCGTAAGTACCTACTTTAAGTGTAGTGAAAAACCGTGAAAGTCTAAAACAAGTTATTATATGTCAAACCGAAAAAAAGGATAATTATAGGCTGTGTTTATGAAGCAAAATCATATTAACCAAAAAATCTCCAAACTCCAAATGATATGGTAACCTTAATTTTTATTTTCATGTAGTTGTCATCCGCTTGCAGTAGTCCGGTTAATAAAAGTGAAATTGCAAGCAAATAAAATTTTCAACTGTCACTTACCTTATACTGATGTATCAATGATCTCTCGGTGTAGCAGACAATCTGTCAAAATATCACGAGCGTGCCATGAACTACAAAAAATAAACTTGAACTCCGAAAAAATAACTGTAAAAACCATTATACCTATTAACTGTTAAAAAACGTTAACAACAAAGTTATTTTTATTAGTGACAACTGCATTAAGTGCTATTATTCACTGGGTAGCGCGTTTTCGCACGCTTCTTCAAGGTTCGCTCGTATGGTTGGGAGTCTATTGTGTTTTTAAACCATGACCTTAGGTCGTTGGCTGAAGAACTTACCGGTCAAGTGGTGGTGTATGGGACTTAATTTCATGTTCTTTTTTGTTGCTTGGTGCATTTCTGTGTAAGGAAATAAGTTATGAGAATAGGAACAGTCTGTATGTAAGTAGTTTAAAAGTTTGGTTGGCCATGTGTGTACTGTTTATATTTAAGCCTTTGCCCAGCAGTGGGACAGTAAATTTTAGGTAAAACAATCTGACTGTTAATTCTTCAAATCTTGGTATTTCATGTTTTGTAGTTGTTCTTAGTAAAAATATTAAAAGCTTTTTTTTGTGTACAGCATGCATAGAACATTGTTGCACTTGGTAATAGCTACATAACATTTCCTCCAAACATTATATTCTTAACAATCATCATCGGAAAGACGTCCACAGCTGGACATAGGCCTCCACCGAAGTGTCATCACATTGCACATAATTATGATTGTTTATTAATTATGTTAAATCGTGTCATTCGTAAATCTTCATGTTATTCTGAAACTTCCAACATAAAATTGAGTGATGGTACACGATGTGAAATCCTTGTTCATCAAGATATATGAAGATACATCAAAATTGTGGTTTACCTCACTGTTACAATATTATTGGGAACCTATATATTCTGTAATCCAATCAAAATAAATACACACTACCTTAAGAATATGTGTGATTTACAAATTATTTTGGTATTACGTTTGTATGAAATTCGCATGCTCCGCAGGCCTCTTAAGTAATTACTTAGATGCAAGCTTTTAATACTTGTATGTAGTTTATAATTATTAGCCAATTAGGTTTGATCGTGGATAGACGTTTATAGTTTCTGTGATGGCTAAAGTACACATACATGTGTCGATTTAATACTTCTGTTTATATAAGTCAATCATTAATGTTTATCTTTACAGTACACTATGTTAATGCTTGCAGTTTTGGTGATTTGTTAGATTTGAGGTAGTGGTTTGGTGCTATCGAGACAACACAATAGTGTCGATTATGTTGTGCACAAACTAAACTTAATTTAGGCTATTGCTATCTTTTACTAAAAGGCAGTGCGAGAAAAGGACGGCTATAGCTATGAACTAAGTTAGAGATGTCACCGTGGTTTTAGTCGACATGTTATACGTGCACACTTCGTTTGTATAGAAATGTTAGTTCCAATTAAATTTGACAGCTCTAAATTATACGTCCTTCTCTTTCTCGTTTTATTAGAGAGAAAAAGATATCAATAGCCTAAATTAAGTTTAGTTTGTGCACAGCAGAATCGGCGCCATAGTCTTTCTTACCTTAGGACTTAAGTACCATTTATTTTTACAATTAGTTACCAATATCTCAGTAACTAGAAGGTTTCCAGGTATGGTGTAGAACAAAACAATAATCGTAATGACGGGGAAAACAAGTGCCTCCCTGCTTCGTTAAGAGGTGTTTTACACCCTTTATTTTATGTAAGGATAGATAGTGTGAAAATATAATCGTACCTTTTACCTCAAATATGGCCTAAAGCCATTACGGTGCGCCGTAATTCCGGCTTTAACACTACGTACGACGGCTGTGTAGACACGTATTAGTATCATAATTTTACTCGAATGTGAGAACTAAGTGGTGTAGGTAAGTGTTTTCCGACACAAGGACGTAATATCGACCTGGCCTGGCCAGAGCCTTTCGTTTTGTGAAGGTCAGACGACGATTAGAAAAATTACTCACATTTATAGCTCATATTATACTTAGGTACTTAGTGCATATTCTGTTGCCTATCGCTTATATTGAATGATATGGTATGAAAGGCTAACGGCTTAGGTAGCTTTACTGTTGTTCGAAGCTCAATGGAGTTCTGACTTGGTTTTACCAAGTTAAGGATCAATGCGTATCCGATAGTCGTGAAGAAATCTAGAGAAGGTCTAGGTTTTCCTTGGTTTGGTCTGTGTGATGTCGGTGAGAAATTGTTTTAAGATAATATTTAAACAATAATATTAGTAATACTGTGTGACTGTCTCCTTGGTCTAGTGGTCGCAATCGCAATTGCTGAGCTTGAGCTTCCTGGGTTCGACTCCCGGATTGGGCAAATCGTTATTGAGTTTTCCATTAGGAATTTCTCAGTAGCAGCAACGAAGTATGGATCTGTGCCCGGGTGATGGCAATAGGATCTCACCTTATTACATCACTTAAACATGAAATATGGGTGTACTATTAGGTACACCTTTGCCTAACCTTTTGTGTATTACAGGCGTGATGTTATGTTATTTGGAATATGTTATGTATCTAAAATCTTGTACCATGAAAAGTCGTCCTGTAAATGCTTGCCTACATACAATATTTAGGATTTGACAGGCGGAATTAACAAAAACTTAATTCATTTGAGTCTTTTTATAAATTACAGTTACAATTAACACTAAAATACAATCTAGCATCTGCAATGCAACTGATTAAGAAACCAGGAATTCAATTGTACTGAACAACATAATTTAATTCTGCATTCAATAGAGACTGCATTGCATTGCAGTGTGTGCTAACTTTTTAAACTCAAGATACATCAGATATTATTGTTATATTAGTGTTACAATCTGATAATAACTAACTATTAATATAACGAAGGTCGTAGAAGTGACGTTGAGAAAGGAAATGTAGTGGCAAGGTGAATTTTTAAAAGTCCTATACTTAATACAGGGTGTACCAGAAAAGTGTGGTGATATTCTAATGTGGTTTAGATCAGCGGTCGGCAACCTGCGGCCCGCCGACGCGACGTCTTACTTGCGGCCCGCGAATGTTTTGTAAATACCGACCGTATAGCGTGGATCCAGCTTTAAGGTGACACGGCTCGATATTTTTTAGAAATTTCAGGACGGAATTACGCCACTTTTTGAAACTGAACTTAACATCCAAAGTTAAATATGATATCGTTTTTTCTCATTATTAATTTTGTCTGTGCGGAAACAGAATAATACAATAAAAATCCATTAAAAAGTTAGGAGCTACTAAAGATACGTTTTTATTTCCAATTTTAACGCAACTTAGTAATAAAAGAAGTGTCAGAATTCCAAAACAAAGTCGGTACCGACAAAGCACAATTATCGAAGAATTAAATACATTTTATTTGTAATTGATTTAAGCAGTGGTTTTTCCATAAAACTAGATTTTCCAAAGGCTTTTTCGTTTTTTTTTGCTCTTCATTTTTTCTATGGGATATACCTAGGTACATAAACCCAAAAGCTCATGAGCTTTTGGGTTTAGTATCACACGCTGCGGCCCGCCTTTAGTTTATTTTGTCACCTTGTGGCCCTTGCCTGCCAAAAGGTTGCCGACCGCAGGTTTAGATCATCAAACTGAACAATTTTTTCTATGGGACCAATGTCATAATCGCAAAAAATCACACCTTCCAATAATTAACCAAACCATCATCATTTTCCTGCCCTTGCCACAATTATTGCATAGTTCTCTATTGTATTGTATTGTATTGTACAACGGGCTGGTGTCCTCAACTCCACGTCAAAACGCATATTTTGCGTATGGGCTATAATCCACCACGCGGGCCCAGTGCGGGTTGGTAGATGTCACATGTGTTCGAATTTTTTCATAGTTTTTTTTTTATAGTTCTCTATTACTAGTCATCTGATCAGACACCTTTTTTTCTTACCATATATTCATTCACACGATTCAACCATCGTTTCCTTGGTCTTCCTTTACTGTTATACTATTTATTTTCATTATTATTTTGTATACTCTATCACAATGCTGTCCTATTTGTACCTTTGTGTAGCCTTTGGGAATGCCTTGTAGCAAGTCTGCCTATCTGCTGTTTACATGAAGTTTAAATAAATAAATTATCCATACCTATAGTATCAAGTAATGTTGGTATTTTAGGTAGCTTTACACATTACTTAGCTACCGGAATCAAAATCAAAATCATTTATTTCAGTTAGACCGTAGACTAAGTGGTCAATTAGCTGAAATTACCTAATCGAGCACTTTAGTGAAGTGAAGTGTCTTTTGCTATCGTTTCCGCTCCATTATATTTTTCCTTCAAATAATTAATCAATTATTTCTATGTAAATAAGCACCTATACTGACAAACCCTATTTCATATTTTGTCTCAAAATCTGCATTGATTTTGGCCGCAAAGTGACTATCATAAAAGTCTTTGCTAGTTCGTTGGGTAGCACACAGCCAATATTTATAAATTACCTTCCTTACTTCAGAGTTTTGAGCTAAATTCAAGCAAACTTATTGAAGCTAGATAGTTGACTGGCAGCGTGAAAAATTTACTCAGGCGTATCGTCCACGTCGTTGCTTCTACTTAAAAGTGACTTGTCACAAACCCAAGTCACCGATGTGACACCACCATGTGACATTCAGGTTACTCATTGGTGATTTGAGTTATACGACATAATTATTACTTTTGAGTGGACTGGACAAATAGGCCTAAGGTATTTCTTTTTTATAAGCGTGAAAATCTTCATGTATGTACTTCACCGTGAGGTGGGGTCTGTTAGACTCCTATTACTCTTCCTTGTTTTGGCTGGGGTACAACAAATGGAGCAGTCCTTAATTGATCGTAAGAATTTTATATTTAACTTGAATTTTTATGTTTTTATGTAACTTACTTTATTTTTATTCGTTTACTTTTGCTGGGACACATTTGCAATATCTTCAATCATTGTAATAACTAAGTCAAATTGACTAATAAATAGATATTCCAGCTGAATCATGTCAACATAAAAGTTCAAGATACTTAGTAATATCCATCGTAACTGATTAGTCAACAATACCGACTTTTTGTTAAACTGTTAACAGTTCAAATTCTATGTCAATGTTAAATCATTAATTATGTTTCATAGTTTCAACATTCATTAAGCGTTTTTTGGTCCTAGTCTTAGATAGATGAATAATAGTATCAATTTGGTAATGATAAGAGTAGCCATATAGGTATTGAGAGAAAGTTTGTATTACGGGAAGAACGTTTAGGAAAGTTTACTCGTAGTGTGTTTATCCCTTCAATGTTTCTTATACTATCAAGAAAACAACGGGTTGTAGTTGCTTACGTTTTGTAATTTTCATCAAAAACATACGCATGCCAGAACAATACATCCAAAGACATTGTAACGTTAACATACACCAACCAGCACTGGGCTCATCATAGTGGAACCCACTACCTCTCACGAAGAAGCATCCCAGGTCCCAGAAATAAACATCACGCCTGCAATACACAAAGGGTTAGTCAGAGCTGTACCTAATAATGCACCCACATTTCGCCAGAAATGTTTAAGTCTCATGTTATAGGGGCAAGCTTATTATAAACCAGGATATTTATTGGGTCCCAGTTATGTGATACTTAAGTTCTGATTACTTTTACTACATAACAATATGACGTATTTTCTTATATTAACACCATCATTGTCCATATAAGTACCTACACAATGTATCCGCAAGCGTCGTTAGTAATCCATCAATCAGACAATATAAATTACTCTTTATTCTTGATACAATCGAAAATATAATAGAACTTTATAATGATGACAATGTTATTAGTTTGAGATGACAATTACAAATACTAACAATAATTAGATACACAATACGTATAGCCCGGAACATCATTAGCAACTTTTATTATAGGCATTATTATCACCTTTTAGAATCCATACTTACACACATGCTACATAATGTCAAGACTGCTTTCCTGAAGAGTTGGGCAGAGTGTTGATCTTTACTTTTATGAGTTTAAAAAACCTCTATTATCATATATTAGACCTTTACCCACACTGCACGGGTGTATAAACAAAATCAGGTCTTAAAACTCAAGCTACTGTGAGACCCCAAACTCCTCTATTTATGTGAGAAGGAGTGGGCCGGATTCCACCACGCGACCCAGTTCGGGGTGATGGATAATCAAACACATAGTTTTTATAAAATAAAAAGGGTGTAACAGAATGCATGGTTGACGGCTCCGTGATGAGTCTCATCACGGAGCCGTCAACCAAGCATTCTGTTCATCAAACTTTTGTATTTAAAAAAGAACTAGTCAAAAAGTTGGAAGTTTGATGCCCAATATCTCCGTAACTAGAAGGTTAGATGAGACAAAAACATGATCGCAATGACGCAGACGGGGAGAAAGTGCGTTTCGGCTTCTTTATGAGGTTTTTTGCACCCTTTATATGCTGAGAAGGACCACCAAACTGTAAAAATTAATATTAGGAGTCGTCTACCTTCCCGAGGGTATACCAGATTTTCCCACGAAATGTCTCTCCTAGACTACCCACTAAGGCAGTCCAAAAACCGGCGCAATTTCCTGTAGTAGCTTTTTATCAGCCTCAATACAAGCCAACAAATAATATGCACATATAATCGCCTTTAAACCGACGCGCGACTTATATACTCGTTCAGAAAACCCACCATACCAGTACAAAAATAATTTTGTAATGCGGATACCACGCCTACAGGTTTCACTAAGACATTCAATTATATTTCCCTAATTATTTTCCGTAAAGAGAAGAAAATCGTGGCAAATTAGCTTCATAATTATTTTTTTAATTAATCAGTGAGAAATCTCAATGAAAAATGGTTTGTTCCGGTATTTAATTAGTTATTGAGCGGTATATGTTGATTTATTTGGTTGATTGGTTCATTTCTCATTTGTGCCCAGCGGGTGCTAACGGTTCCCTATTAAAATTTATCCTATGATTTCCGTTGAAGAGTTGGCTAGTAAAAGTAACACAATTTGTGATAGAATAGTACAAGTTTAATCGGACTGCTACTCTCAAAACGGTGAAGGAAAACATCGTGAGTAAAACGGCATGTCCTGGAACCAAAAAAATCGAAGACATGTGACATCTACCAACCCGCACTGGGCCCGCGTGGTGTATTACAGCCGATTCCCTCTCATAGAGAGGAGGCTTTTGTCCTAGCAGTGGGAACATTAATAGGCTGATGATGATGATGATGAAGTTCTACTTTTGAGCATGAGATCTTGGGTATGATTGCCGGATTGGGTAAAGCGTGATTGAGTTTTCAATCAGGATTTTTCAGTAGCATCCCGAAGTCTTAGTGTGAATGCCCTGGTGACTGCAATAGGCTTACTCAATATTTTATAGGAATTTAAGATAACTGGCTAAATGGGGTGTATTATAAGTACACCTATACCTAACCGTTTGGAAATAGCAGGTGTGATGTTATGTATGTTTAATCGGAAGCGTTTGTAAGATCGTCGAAATTCAATCAAGTAATAAAATTAAAACAAGCTGTAATTATGAGAAAGTGTAACAAGTATGAGGTATGTACAAATTACATAGCTACGTACGGGCTTTCTCTTGTTTATGCTTCAAATTAATTAATGACTTCCCTTTAAATAAATATCAAATCTACGAGTATGAGGACTATGAAATGAACGAGATTCAAACGTAAGCCCTCAGGGGCCTAGCCAATTTCCTATTGATGATCATTTCATTCAAATATTTATCAGTAGCCGAATCTTCCAGATTTTTTACTTGACTTGATAACAGAGGCTGAATGATTGGGTTCTTCAATAAATTTCGTTTTGTTCCCTTACAAAAAAAATGTATTTACATTTGAGTTTGTACACAAATGCACAATGTTAAACTATAGTTTAACTTTATGCATTTGCCTTTATAATGGCTTTTTAGATTCTCAGAGGCTTTTTAACTTTTTAACTCGTTTTACATTTTTAAGCAACGAGTGATCGTCGGGCCTACGCTGTCCCCCCATACCGAAGTATGAATGTTGTATATGATAATATTGTAATACCAAATGTTTTGAAAAGAGTGAGTGGAGTATCTGGCCGGTACTTCTCTATCGAGAACAACCAACCCGAACCGTGCACTATTTATCGACGTTTTATAAGTGCCCATGTAGGCCCATGCAGTGATGTAAAATATTTTGATTTTAATAAAAGAAACAAGAGCGACGAATTTACTCTCAATAAAAGTCAGAACTGAAAAAAAACTTTAATCTTTTAACAACCAATTAATGGCGTCACAGATTTCATAACCCCGTATTTTACAGTAGGTAGTAATTTTATTACACTTTTGCCCGGTCAAGGTGATAATTCGAGGGTCGAACGATTTGGTCAATGGTCATTATCGTCATGCGCTTATTAAATGACAATTGTTATAATGATCGACATCTTAGATTGTCATTGATAAATAGAGATCCGGTTGTGTTGTTCTTATTATGTACTCGTATGACATGGTATGATTAATTTATGTTTCAGTGAGTACAAACGGCCCTAAGGACCTCAATGAAAAGTTTTTGGGCCCGTTTGATACCACAGTCCACTAAATGGTTTTAAAAACATTATCACAGCAATCTTCCAACAATTGAGAGAGACAAAATGATGTTCTAAAAACCCAGTACTAACCGGGTTGTGGAGACAGATAGGCAGTCGCTCCATGTAAAATACTGGTATTCAGTTGCATCCGGTTAGACTGGAAGTCAACCCCAACATAGTTGGGAAAAGCCTAGCCAGATGATGATGCGTACAGCGTACACGCGTATAGTCTTAAAGATTACCAACTTAACCGCAGAAAGGAAAACAAGAATTACCCATGTAACGTCGTGGAAGAAAACCCGCCGCCATATGCGCCTAGCCGCCGCACTCTTGCGCAACAAAACTTTTAATTTAGAAAGTCAATTAATGCGTTTTATACTAAATTAAAACACAGTTTAGCGCCACAATTATCGCGATAATAATCTCATTTTTAGTATTGTTTTGAACTATCGCTGAAATAATCTTATTTTTTGCACGCAATGTCTGGCTGTCCATATAATAGATAATGTAATAAATGGAGAATGGTTTCTAATGAAGATGTGTTTGAAATAATTGTTTCAGCATTGTTACGAGATAGAACTGTTTTGTGAAATCGTTTATGAAATTGTTAGGATTGAATGCTAGTGATTCGTAAGCGGATGTATCCATATTAAGTGCATCTAGAAATAACCATTTCACCAATTAACTCAATTCATTGCTCTGAACTCATTCTTAACGGATTGACCGGACACGGGAACGTCTTGTAGACAAAATCTTTTGCCCGGCAGAGGTACAGAGAGGGCTGATATAAAATTTTACCGAAAGAAGGTGCGACGATTTGAAGGAATTATATATTTCTTTCTTGGTATAAAAATTACCAAACGATATAACATAAAATGAGCTCTAATTTCACAATTAGAAGCACTTTATTTAAACAAATTAATTACCGCATACGCGGTCCTACTAAATTGTTATTTAATTCCAAATTTAGACACTAGAAGGCTAATAACTCACGATGTAATCTAGTAGGTAAAATAAATACTAACTATACAATCCTAAAATAAAATAAACGACCAGTTTTGAAACCTAGTATGCACGATTTAGTAACATCTGCAAGTAGCTTTACATTACTTATAGTGAGGTTAGAATTGAAAGTAAAAACGTATAAGCAGATGGTTTAGATTCCCGTCACGATCGGCAGTGTCAAAATATTTGGCTCCGTTCCCTTTGTGACACTTGTCGTTTACATACATATACATATTTTACGTATAATGGGATAAGGTCGACTTACAATTGTTTTGAAACAACGAACATCAACACCTATAAAAGTGAGTGTTGTACTTTTACAATTTCTCTGATTGTTTCGGACAGTTTAATGGTCAAAGTTATACTAAAACATACTGAGAAGAAAGACTGTGAAATTGTTTATTACGAGCAGAGATATATACGTCGGTACTGCTTTAAATATTTTGAACATTAAGGAAAACTACAGGTTGATGCAAGATGCAACCTGCGTTAAGTAATTTAAGGCGTTAAATATCCCGGTTTGAAACTTTTCGTGCATGAAATTGTAGTGTTTACTAACAGGTTGGTTGGCATGTGTGCAAAATTTTGTTAATCGCCTTATCAAAGTATATTGTGGTTCTATCAGTATTTAGATTTATGGTTGCAATGTGTATAATATTTATGGTGTGGGTGAAAATCTTTATTATTAATAATAATAATTATTATTAAATAATAAAGATGAACACTGTGATAGCTTGGCTAATTGACATGATATAAATATAAATAATAGCTTATAGCACCCTCGAATAATATAGCTTTCTGCCAGTAAAAGACGTTTTAGTAGACGTAGTAGTATCACTTGCGCCGGTGATTACCCACTACGTACTAATGTACACATTTGACCTCTTTACAATATTAGTATAGATGAAATAAATGTTCAATTTATCCTTCCCCGTCCTACATAAATCATTTTCTAATACCCAGCTGAGGATAAGGATCAGAACACACCTGCAATCTACACGTCAGCCGACCTATTACGATTTCTACACTACACATAGGACATATCTAGGTAGCCTAGGTACTCGTACACAGCTGGACACCATGACGTTGATACATTGACTGTCCTGCATTAACGGCTATGATTGACGTGAGATTAAGAAATGCAAGGGAGTGTGTATGTGAATGAAATTTGATGGAGTTTGGTGTCATAAATTGTGCATGGTCTGGGTTTTGGTTTTTGTAATATCTATCTAAAGTTGTTTGTAAATACTTGGATGATGCATGCATTTGTAATTCCATACAATGTCCGGTTAAGCAGACGACAAACTCACTAGGTTGAACTGTTAGATGCCTTATAAAAAAAACTGGCAGTGACAGCTTTTCTGCTCAACTTAAAGATTAAAAAACATGACAAAAGGTAAAGGTTTCTAATCTATAATTTTGTCCTAGTAAGTATTTGTCAGTCCACTCGCAAAACGTATTTAAAATATCGTTTCATTTCTGCGAGTCATACATTTACTGTTATGGGGCCGGCGGAGAATGCACTGTTCATACAAACGTAATACCAAAATAATATGAAAATCAAACATATTCTTAAGGTTGTGTATTACGTTTGTATGAAAAGCTCATGTTCCGCCGGCCCCTTAAGGACTAAACACATTTATTGATTTATGATGTAAGCAGGCCTATTTGTGCTCAATTTCTAAAAGATACGACTGAAGTAATTTTCCATTTATCACTGATTCCTAGTGCTTATCATATCGAAGATTTCTGCTACCTAACATGCATTCAAGGTCCCATGTTATCTACATGGTCCACTTTGAAATAATTCGAGCTCTCGTACATATCGGTTCCAAGTAGTTGCACCAGATCATAATCTAAGTAAGCGGCTGTGAAAACTTGACCCGGTTCAAGTAAAGCGATATTTTCAAGCAAATTACTGGATATTAATAAATAGTGGTTAATGTTGCCAGTTGAGTACCAATTTGTTTGTAGTGCATTTGTAGATTTGCTAGTTTTAGAAGGAAAACTGGGGTATTCGTTTTAGCAAGTGGTTTTCTTTGTGTTGTTGTTACCTCTCTTATGTCTCAAATTAAAATGTGATAAAATGTGATGAGTGTGTGTTATCAATTTTGTTTTGGTATGACTTTATTTTAAATACTCCATGACCCCCAAACTATTTGATACATCCGATAGCAAAATATTTTGAGTGCGGTACATTGCGTCCTACCGTTAAAAGTGATTTTTCACCCAAAAAAGTAGTTTCCCAGCAATAGTTATTGCGTGGAGTTACTTAGTTTGATGTACATAATGCTTGGTTAACGGCTTCGTGGAGGGTCCGTTTACATCTAGTATATACTCCAGCTAGTCATCATCTTTAAGGAGTTGTTCTCCATGCTACTGAATTGATAGAAATTAAAGAAAAAGTTGCTTAACATGGGTTTCCTCCCTTTGTGCTATGCTTTCCTGTGCGGATGTCAACCAGATCTTACCAGCGCTCATTTTTCTGACTGTTATCTGACACTTGGTCTACTAACACAGACTAACTCTATATGCACTTTCTGCCGGCAACCATTCAGTAAGGGCTCTGCTTCACCTACCACACCTCTACCACATCTCTAATATAATAATATAATATCGCTGGACATTACACACAGCGCCATCTAGTGCCACACTAAGCAAGGCTTGTGTCGTAGACATCAGATAGTTGATATACTACATATATACTTTTTTGTTTGTAAATACATACTCATTATCCATATAAACATCCATGACTCGGAAACAAATGTCCATGCTCAATGCTCATCACACAAACATTTTCTCCAACCAGGACTCGAACCCAGGACCCTAAGAATGTAAGGCATCCTCACTACCATTGCGCCATTCGGGTCGTCGTTATCGACCTGATTACTACGGCTAAAAGCTTATTTAATTAAGCTAAAGAACGGGTATTTTGGGTTTGATTTTAATAAAATGTATTTAACCTAAATCGTTGAACATTAAAACATCATACATCATCTATCAAACAAAATAACAACCTATCAAATAATTGACATAAGCAGGGTTGTCCAAATCAGAGACGATACTGGCACAATACAAGTTACCTACAAAATAGGTTAGAGGTCCGCAGAAATAAATGAAATCGCTGAAAAGAAAACTACAATTAGGGATATCATTGTTTTAATCTCATTTATTTATTTATTTATATTAAATAATATACACAAAATAATAAAACTAAAAGTGTTTTATCTGGTTTTTTTCTTCCACAAATCTTCTACAAGTTATCACAACGACGCGTGCCATACGACAGCCCTGTACTTAAGCATAACATGTGGGTTACCTGTCAAAATAAAAACACCATCAATTATTGCGTATCGTTTTATAATGGTCGTAGACCCATAGTAACCTGTACCTATTGGAACTTTACCTTTAAAGGTCGAGTGGTCAATAGTCAATTATATCATTATGTGAAGATGTGTAATAAAGGGCCTATGTAATGTAGTTTATTGACTCCACATACGGGGTCAAAACGTTTAGAAGTTGGTACAGCGTAATTGATAATAATTAATATTTGAAAATTTAAATAAGCATTGTCGAAATTTTTTTTGATGGTGGATTAACGATTTTCTCACATTTTTATCACAATCTTAACAATCATCTGCATTTTTATGATGATGTCATATCTCATAGCTAAGAGACTGACTGTCTCTGAGGGCGTAGAAAAGTAGCAATCTCTTAGATATAATCGCCTTAACCCAAAGTCCAAAAACCCCGAAAGTCTGATAACAAGTTTCTCCTAAGAGAATCGAAAACATTTCGTTTTTTAATAACGACGTTGAACAAGATAAATTTAATACTTACAAACTTTTTGGAAGCTTGTGTCAATTGTCAACCCAACACTTCTTTTCCTTTGCCATTAACGTTATTGTTGAAAGAATGTGACTACTTAACTTTTCTGCGGTCCAAAGCGACTAAAAACTAGGAAAAAATATCTACGCTCTTCAAAAACTGACTTGTACTAGTTTACACATATTTTTCGAAACAAAATAAATTACATATTCAGTAACAAGGCTAATTTTATTGCTCTATACGACATTAGAAGCTTTATTACGTGATGTTAATATTAATAAAACCATACATATTAAAGGTGTGGGAATTAATCACCTAGGTAAGGCATTTAAGACAGTTTCGCTTTAATTGGCATCGTTTGTTTTAAGGTTTATTATGCCCGGAGGTGTAAATATGTTATTATATCATTGAAATTCCTCGAAATCTTCTCTTTAAATTCGTTATCTTCATTGTTGAAGGTCGTGCCCGTTTGGATTTTTTTTTCATCTTTTTTTCTTTGACGGAGTCGCTGAATACCTACATCATCTCTCTCTCTTGCCGTCTGTCTTCGTCAATCGTTCTCGTACTAATGGTACAAGTTAGAAAATGTACGTTTTTCAGTAGGTAGGAGTAGCAGTAAGTTCAGTTACTTACCAATAACAATTTAGGTTACTAATATTGTGGTTTTACAGTTTGGAGTGTGTGATTATTGAAAAGGATCATAAATGTGAATTATAAGCAGCGTTCTGCGGGCCTAAAATGGCCAGTCACTTGGTCATTTTAGACACCCTGTAGTGTGTGTTGGCCTAACCCAACGGGAAAATTTAACTTTATATGGTGGCTAAGTAATAACAGCCACTCGGGTCGATCTTTAGGTTAAGCCATGCTTGCTTGGGTTGGTCTGTGGATGGGTGACCACTCATTACATACCGAGTTTCCTGCGTGCCTCGGAAAGTACGTTAACCCGTTGGTTCTGGCTGTGGCTACGCAGATGAAATGTGTTTTTAAGACTGCCGTTTCTAAGATATTTTTGACCGCTTTGAATAGTTCCAAAGCAGTTATACTCACAAAAGATTCCAAGAGTCACAGACGTACGATGTAAATCTCACTACTCTGTATGATTTGCACTTCGCCGTCTGCTTTAGAATCCAAGTATGACGTGCAATGACGTCAACACATTACCCAGTGAAAGTAAAGCAAAACCTACTGTTTGAATTAATTTAATTATGATTAACGGCCCACTACAACTATTCTAATACCACCTTTATCACAATTGAATAGAGTCTACAAAAAGTGAATTTGATAAGGTTGTTAGCTTGTCAGCAATATGGCGGCTTTTAAGAGTTACATACATATTATTCAAATTAGGGAAACTTTCTTTGTGCACAGATGCGTAAATGATCTTATTTAGACTTGTGACTCGTCATTGGTATGTATATGGGAGGTAGTCATGCATTAGATAGCTGTATTTAATGTTACGACGGTTAAGCCACATACAAGATGTAAACCACCTCATCACAAAGCCGTTAACCAAGCATTCTGTACAAACCAAGTAACTTTACGCTGCTGCTTTTAAAATTATTGCTGAGAAACAACTTTTTTTTTTGAGGTTATAAATCATGTTTTGTGGTAGAACACAATGTAACGCACTTAAAACATTGTGCTGACGGATGGATTGAATAGTGTGGGGGTCGTGGAGGGGTTAAAAATCTTGTGTAACTTTGACCCCCATATCTCCGTAATTAGAAGGTTCCCAGGTATGGTGTCGAACAAAAATGATCGCAATGATGGGGAGAACAAGTGCCTTTCGGCTTCGTGAAGAGGTGTTTTACCCCCTTTATAAAAAATCTTTTGGCGCTTGAATTGACGTTGACACTTGACTGACGGGCGCTGTTGGTTCACATTAGTAAAATTGTTTGAGAAATGTCAACATCTGCCTCAGGGTCGACTTCCAGTCTAACAGGATGCAGCCGAATACAAGTATTTTTCATGGAGCGACTGCCCTCCAAAACCTTTTAGTTAGTACTGAGAACACGAGACCACTTGGTAAGACTGGTTGTTAGACTTCCGGGCCACAGACTACCTGTAACGACTGTCAAAGATCTACAAATGACAGCCGGGACCAACGGTTTAACGTGCTTTCCGAGACACGGAGGAAACGCGGTATGTAAGGGTGGTCATCCATCCACAGACTAACCTACGCAAGCAAGGATTAACGTAAAGATCGACCCGAGCAGCTGTTATTATGGCTACGAGTGCCTCAATGTTTTAAGACATGTGCTTATAATTTATTAAAACATAATATTTACATTACTTTACACACATACACACACATATTACATTATTTATTAAGACATGTATTGAATAAAAACAAAATGGCTGAGTTAGTTCCTATTTTGGCGGTCACAAGATTCAAAAAGATTTTGTGTTTGTAAGTTTAGATGTCAGGTCATCGAATAATAATATTTGAAACCGAAATGCATTTTTAAATGCGCTCATTTGAATATAAGGAAATCGATTTGCAAAATGCAAAATCTTTAATCTAGTTTTTGTTTATATTTTATTAGCAGTTTGTGTCCATAAATTCTGCAAAAGTATCGGATCTGTGGTTCTATGTGCATACAACACATAATAAAGATTGAATATAATTTATTGTTGGAGACTGCCTCGTTGGTCTAGTGATCGCAAGCGCAGCTGTTGAGCAAGATTTCTGGGTTCGATTCCCAGGCAAGGCAAAATGTTATTAGTTTTAGTTTTGTTACAAAATGGGCCTGCAGAAAGCGATGGATGATGTGCCCAGAAATGCATGTTCAGTCTTGCTTTGAAGGCAGGTGGGTCGAATGTGGGTGATGGGAACACAGATGCAGGCAGAGAGTTCCACACTTAGGCAGTGCGCAAAGTAAAAGTATTAGTTTTATCAGCACGATCTCAGTAGCAGCGACGCGCGACGGAGTTTGGTTCTGTGCCCGGTTGATGGCAATAGGCTCGTCCCTTATTACATAGGACCTAAACAAAACTGGTAAAATATGGGCGTATAAGTAGATTATCTGACTAGCCCTTTGGGGACAGCAGGCATCAGGGTGTCATTGTGATGAATCATTCTTTTGTTTTATTTTCTTCTTTGTTTTCAGTTAAGTTTAAATTTTTTCATCCCCCCAACTCGGAAAGAGTATTTTTGCCCTTCAAAATCTGAGTGCAAAAGCCTTTTTTATCGCCTTGAGGTTAAAGTAAATTTGAATTTAGAACATCGTGTGCACTAAGCATGTGAATTCAAAACATCATTAAACCTATTTACTTCTACCTCTATGGTGCCGAATTTATCATACATTTTTTTTTAAATTTGTTAAGAACTCAGACACGGAACCTTCTTGGTGTACTTTTTTTATTTGTTTTGCGCGCGCCATTTTCTTTTCACGTCATATTGTTAACACCTTAGGTTAAAAACAAGGAATCCAACTTGAAAACAAGTGAAAAACCTAAAATGACCACTCATTATCTAGCGACGAGGAAGTTTATTTGGCGCCAACAGAATTAACTGAATTTGTTAATAACGCGCAATTTTTTTTTTGCGGTTATTCATTTCCTCGCTGAGGTGGGATGAAAAGTTACGTGTTGCACTCGAGTGCAAAGATTTTTCACCTCGAGCTCTTTTGATTCCCTCGCTAACGCTCAAGATTCTAAGTTTTGAATCACTCGCTTCGCTCGTGACTCAATTTTAGGATCTTTCGCTTGCTTGGTCATTAAAATTGAGCACGCGGTTAATAAACAACTTTGCACTCTTGTATAACAAATAACTATTTTTCTTTTGATTCTATTAGGTCCAGTTGAAATTAGTTGAATGGCATTCTTGTTTATATGCCATAGATTTTATATGCCATTCAATTAATTTCAACTGGATCTACACAATCTGTTGCAGTATATTTAAATGACGTACAATTAAAAAGACATTAGTATACCATTTAAATAGCTAGCAGAATAAAAAGAAAAATATCTAACATTATTCAATCACACAGTACCTATGTATCTTTTGAATAGACATGGCAGTACTTACATTGTAAGGTATAGTCAATCATGTCTTATGTCAGTAAAAGGGGGCAGTAGAGACGGTGTCATACATACAACTTGCTATTGAATTAGGTACTACTGTTGCTTTATATTACCACATTTGGGCCGGCCCAAACAGACAAGGCACTTTCTTACAGTTTTTAAAAGAGGTGACATTCCCTCTCATTGAGAGGAGGCCGTGTCCCAGCAGTGGGAACATTATAGACTGATGATGATGATGATGATGACATTCTAGCTAGTGATAGTTTGAATCTCCTACCGAAGTAGATTGGATCTTGAAGGTATGTTAGATTTCATAAGCGGTAAAATCGGTGAGAAACTGTAGTAGGAACCCAGTCTATCTTTAGTTAGTACCTTGTAACGTGTCTGTCCACTCTCTTTGGTTCAATACTCAATACTTTATTGCATACCACAATGTAGGCTTAGGTGGTAAACATATATTTAGAGACAATCGTGGACACTGTCGGGCACAGCAAAAGTAAGATATGTGGACTTATTATCTACTCGCCCAGATGTTACTTACTAACATAACATAACATCACGCCAGCAATCCACGAAGGGTTAGGCAGAGGTGTAACCCACATTTCATTAGCTATGTTTAAGTCCCGTGTAACAGGAGTCAGTCGATGTTGTTAACTGTACCCAAATAATGATGTTACTCGCCTTTTTATTTTCTCAAGATTCCAGTGTCAGGTCATAGGTGATCCTCAATTGTCGCACAGCCTCATGAAATTGCAAAACGAATCATCTTGAATTATTCAGAACCAATTGCACTCCCACCTCAATGCAATTGTCTCATTGTTCAGTGGTAACGCACTAAATGTTTCCAAGATGAAGGTCACAAGATCAGTACAATATGAAAGTTTGACATTTATGTATTATGCAGTACTAGTGTGCATGACAATTTGGCACACCTCGTGATCCTTGAGTTTGTTGACAAATTATTGTTATCTAAATATCTAGTGCATAGATAGACAGATAGACTTACAGAATTGCTAAGCATATTGTCATGTAGTGTTGCTGCATGTTTAAAGTTTAAGGTCGAGAATGTGAAAATGTTGGTTGTTTTGAGATACATTTGTGATGTTAGATGTTTGCGATGGATGAATTCATCAGTGTTTAAGTCCATTGTGACATTATGCTATTTTATGTGAGGTATTAGTGTCCTGAAATATTTAATAGGTGTAAAAATACCCGTAACCAAACCGAAAGTCACTTGTACGATTTGGTTTACAGTTTAACCCACAAATTACATTGTAAAATGTAAACCAAATAGCTTGTTCGACCGAATATCCTGTCATTACGATATTTTTATTGTTCTGAACCATACATGGGAACATTCGTGGGAATCTTGTTATGGAAATATTAGGGTTTTTTTAAATACAAGTTTATAATGCTATAAATTTGCTGAAATATCTCCACGACCCCCGTACTATTCAATCCATTCATCAGCACAAAAACGTGTGATTTTTCACCCCTGAAATGAAGACGTTTCCCAGCAATAATTTTTGGGTTGAGTTACTTAGTTTGATGTACGGAATGCTTGGTTGATGGCTCTGTGATGAGTCTGTTTACACTTTGTATATTAGTATAAAGGCAATGCAATAGATGTACCTTTCTTATGTACACCGGTTATCTACGTTTATCCAGTACCTATCAATTGATTGGGTTTCCATATCTTTTGTGTGTCGGTATACATGCATCGGGTGTACATGTTATGAATACTGTACTGCAACATCAACAATTTTAATAGCAGTAATTTAAGTATTTAACTGGTAGGAAGAGGACGAAACATGAGTATTAATGTATCCGTTTTAGAAAAAAACATAACATGGAAACAATTCTTCTATTAAAAGGAAATGTAATTTAACTTTTCCGGCATCTATTCCTGCGAGCAAATACTGTACTAAAACAGAAAAGAAAGTAGATAGTAGTAAAAAAAACAATTAAATGTAATTAATATGGGAAACATTACAATCACGAGTCGTTATAAAGTAGGTAAGTACAGTTACAGCTTTTAAAAGTGATTTTATATAAGTTGTGACTTTTACTGTATTGATTATTATCTCACGTGGTACGAAAATAGTATTTTAGAACCCATACTTAAGAAATAGGTCTTATGTCAAAGTTGCAATCATTATTCCACGAGAAAAAGGATACTGAATTTTGTACATATTGGTGCTCATATTGTGTAAACAAAAGATGATTGTAGATTGATCCATCACATGGACTTCAATGGGTTATCCATTAGATAACCAAACAAGGCCGTGATTACAAAATTAGGCTACTTGTAGGTAATTATTAAGCATTGATTCTGATCTTCTATTCAACACCTTGCTATGTGTAACTAATGCATTTCTCGTTATTATGAATTACTCAGTGTTGAAATAAAATATCTCTAGAATTGCTTCACAGGAAATGCTGTGTTCAATCATCTTTTGCGAAATGATTTCTGTTAATTCAGAGTTAGTATAATAAAAAGTGTGGGTCTTTGTGTGCATATCTTATTTGTTCACGAGTATTTTTATACAGCTGTATTTCCTTGTTCAATCATTGAATTTTTCTAAAATATTTTAATTCTCCTCTCTATTATCATATAACTAGCTTCTCCCCGCGACTTCGTTCGCGTGAATTTCTCGCTTGCAACATTTCTTATCCTTTTGGTCATAGCGTGATGTTATATAGCCTATAGCCTTCCTCAATAAATGGACTATCCAACGCAAAAAGATTTTTTCGATTCGAGCCGGTAGTTCCTGAGATTGTTCCTGAGAGTTCAACCAAACAAACAAACAAACTCTTCTGCTTTATAATATTAGTATAGATTTGATATCACCATAATCCTATATGTAAGACGAAGTAAATAATATACAGTATTAACTCTATTGGTACCTAAATACAAGGATAATTAGAAGAACAGCATTGACAAAAGAATAATCAGCCTTTAGTGTTCCCACAGCTGGGACACAAGCCGCCCCTCTATGCGAGGGAGGGAGATGTAATCCACCACGTGGGCCCAGTGCGGATTGTTAGATGTCATGTCAGGTACACGTCTACAGAAGACTTTTAGCATTCCCCTGCTATTATCCCAATTATTTTAGGGTCTATTTGAGGTCACCGCAGCGTGTCTTCTTCTCCCATATTTCTCTATTACTCTTCATCTATTGGTGCTGCTCTGAAATGTCCTATTTCTCGTCAGGAAATCCTATCTATTCATCGTGTGCCTCATGCTCGAAACGAGGAAGGTAGCCGCCCGAAGAATATCATCGCTAAATTCTCATCACGTACACAACGCAATAATATTATAAGTGCCTATCGTTTGTCTAAAACTTTAAAATCCAGTGACATCGGCGTAACAGGTACCTCTCAAAATATTTATATCAACGAACATTTAACATTGTATAATAAAAAATTATTTCGCGAATGTCGTGATTTGGCCAAAAAACATAATGTTAAATATGTGTGGATCAAAAATGCCACAGTACTGGCTAAAGAAACCGATAGCTCGAAAACTTTTGCCATACGTTGTAACGACGACCTTATTAGAATCACTCAGTGTAAACAAAATAAAAATATATAGTGTATACACTATACATGCACTTTTCCACACAGATAATGATTACACACTTCAATGTGTCACTTTTTCTTCTTATTTTATGTTTTGTTATGTCGACGTAAGTAAACAACCAATTAAGAAAATGATCAACCAATCTTTTTTTATATTGCTTTTCCGTTTATTATGTGTGATTTTGAACGCTGTTTATGGTTACTATAATTATTCTAACGATATCGGTGTTAATGTACTACATTTTTTAAGCTGTTTAAAAGTCTCATACTATTTTGTTTAAGTGTAACTTATAATATAATCTTGACAGTAATTACAAATCATAGTTATAACGTAATTGTGTTAAGTATACAGCATACCGGCTCCAATATTTATAAGAATACCCGAACCTTTTATTTTTTTTTTTACTTGTTTACGTTTTTGTAGTTTAGCTGAGTATTATAATGCATAATAACAGTATATCGTTGTACTATCAGAACTGCAGAGGAATTCGAACCAAATTACATACATTGTTCATGAATATTTTGTCGCATTCTTTTGACGTTATCATACTATCCGAAACCTGGCTTACACCTAGCATTGCTGATAGCGAGTTTATTGATGACAGATATTTAGTTTTTAGAGATGATCGTAATCGTGTTGCAACAAACAAGCGAGAGGGTGGGGGGGTTCTTATAGCAGTGCGACGTGAACTCCGACCGATGAGAATAATGACACATCCTGTTCACGCGAGCATCGAGCATGTTATGATCCAGCTGCCTGCGTCGCGGCCCAATACACGCCACATTATAAGTGCTGCGTACATACCACCGCGGTCTCCTGACGACGTGTACTGTTGCCACTTAGATATGTTGCAGGACATTCTTATCGACACGAGTACCGAATCGTTTTATGTAGCTGGTGATTATAACTTGCCGGACATTGAGTGGCTACACCGCGACAATTCAACACTGGCGAGGCCAACGAATACCGCAAGCCATCATTTATTTAATTTTATGTCCACCATCAATGCTATACAACATAACACATTTAAAAATAATCGTGGTAGAACACTTGATTTATTTATTTCTAACGTAGACTGTCAACTACAATCGGACGTGGAATTATTACAGCAGGATAGTTACCATCCGCCATTTTCCGTTTTAAGTTCTCTTGAATCTCAACTTACACCAATGAAGCGTCATACCACCACGAAATACAATTACTTTAAGGCCAACTATGAACGTATTAATTGCGAACTCTTAAAATTAAACTGGGGTAAATTACTCTCTCACCTAACGGCCGAACAGGCGGTCTCGACGTTTTATGATTACATATATGGGTTAATTCGTAACCATGTTCCTCGCATACGAGCGAAAACTTCTCGTTTTCCGTCCTGGTTTAGCCCATCGCTTATTAATATCTTTAAGAAAAAGGAACGTGCTTGGATAAGATGGAAAAAAAATTGTAACTTGTCTGATTATGAAACCTTCTCAAATAATCGCAAACGTTTTAAATCGGGTTGCGAAGAGTGTTATAAACGGTACATAAACTCAGTCGAAGACAGTATACCTCTCAATGTCAAACACTTCTGGTCATTTATAACCAGCCGCAAAGGTAGGACGGGTATTCCTGCTACTATGCACTTCAATAATATTCCTTCCAGTAACCCTACAGAAATATGTAATCAATTTTCAACTTTTTTTAAATCTGTTTATGAGTCTTCAGATTTTGTCGCCGAAAATTGGCAACCACCCAAAAACTTTGCGGATAAATCTATATCCCTCCCTAATATTTATCTTAGCAAGGATGAAGTATAAATGGCGCTTAAAGCTTTAGACCAAACCAAAGGACCTGGTCCAGATGGTCTGCCGCCCATTTTCTTTAAAAATACTGCCAATACCATCCACTTGCCACTACATATAATTTATAATAAATGCTTAACCGAAGGATTTTTCCCCAGTGTATGGAAGAGAGCCTTCATCACACCTGTATATAAGAGTGGCGATAAGACCGATGTTAAAAACTATCGCCCTATTTCGATACTGTCCACTTTGTCTAAGCTTTTTGAGAGTCTTGTGCATAGCTCGCTATTTCCTTACATACGAAATCTTATCATTCCGGAACAGCACGGTTTCGTTAAATGTCGATCAACCACAACAAATCTTATGATTTTTACAAATTATTTATTTGAGAAGATGGACAACCGCATCCAAGTGGATGCTGTGTACACGGATTTTCAAAAAGCTTTTGACAAGGTGGACCATAAATTGTTATTGGATAAAATTGCCTTCAATGGCATCAGAGGTAGCTTGCTTAGGTGGTTTGCGTCCTACATAGTTAATAGAACTCAAAAAGTAGTAATAAACGGTTACGAGTCAGACTACGTTGTCGTGGAATCTGGTGTGCCCCAGGGATCCGTGTTAGGCCCACTCCTCTTTATTCTGTTCATTAATGATATTAAATCCTGTTTTATTAACTCAGCCTTCCTAATGTACGCCGATGATATAAAAATTTATAAATCTTGCTTGAATATTCATGACTGCCTACTGCTTCAAGAGGATCTCTATAGACTTTCTCAATATTGCCTAGATAACAAGTTACAACTCAGTTTACCTAAATGTAATTCTATATCATTTACCAAAAATAAAAATCCAATTAATTTCACTTATACCCTGCATGGCATTGCTTTGAAAAAAGTTGAGTCCACACGAGACCTTGGAATATTGCTGGATTCTAAATTACACTTTGACATTCACATCGATAATGTTATCAGCAAGGCCTTTCGGATGTATGGTTTCGTCATGAGATCTTCCAAGGACTTTAAAAAAAAATCTACTCTCTTATTTTTATACAAGACCCTGATTCGCTCTCAGTTAGAATATGCTGTTCCTATTTGGAGTCCTTTCTACGACAAATATTCAAATAGACTTGAAATGGTTCAAAAAAAGTTCCTACGTAACGTGCAGTATAAATTTTATCACTCGAGATTTTCTTATTTAGAACTGCTTAAACAGCACAATCTCTTAAGTCTGGAGTCCAGGCGTACGCTCCTCATGGTCATGATGCTGCATGGCATTTGTAATAATAAGTTTGATTGTAATGAACTTACCAATAAGTTATGTTATGTAGTACCTAGAAGTATTATCCGGCGGGAGGTGCGCGTTCCTCGTCTGTTTCACACTGAGAAGTGCAAAACAAACGCCGGTGAACGGGCACCTATCCGCCGCCTTGTAGTAACTTATAACACACACTTTACTGATACAGATATTTTTGCGTTTTCCCCCGCAAGATTTAAAAAAATAGCTATAGCTTTACTTACCGACAACCATTCATAACTTACTTTTTTTTTCTTTTTATTGCTAATTTATATGTGTGACCTTCCGTCCTTTCCTCTTTTAAATATTTTTTTTGAACCCGTGGACAATAGTGTGGGTTGTACGTTTATTAAATGAACCTAATTAGCTCCGATATATAAATTGTAACGTGTAACTGTTTTTTGTCCCTAAATAAATAAAAAAAAAAAAAAAAAAAAATCTTACCAGTCACCTCCTTTCTTAGTCTTCAGAAGACTAGATACCCGTTTAAATCTTAGCTATTTTCCGTCTTCGACTTCAATAATACAATCTACTACAACATAAAATGTTTCTATAAATATATCTAGTGACAAACAAAGTGCTAGAAAGTGATAGTAACGCCTCGATTAGCAGTCAGTGAGCATGTCTGACAAATAAACACGCGGGGACATCTTTCACCGAGGCTTTGTCTACAAGTATGTAGTGCATTAAATAGACATGGTGCTGTATTTTGTGGTTTATTGTATCCGTTACTTTAACTGTGGAATTTTTTGATGCCGTTGAGAGAAAAGGTTGTCACCACCTTTTCTCTTTTACGATTGTGACAAAAATGTTTAATGCATAAGTCCAGATTGAATGTAGGAATTGTGGATTCTGTGTTTTGGTTGCGTTTTTCTGCCATTAAATAATTTTAATTTGTCATTATTATTTTTTCTTAGTATTCATTGATACTGGGTTGGTATCTTGTATAATGTTTGTTTAATCACTAAAACTTTATGTTAAAATTAAGTAACCTTTGACTTGTTCTAATGAGTAATAAAATGTACCATAGTAATAACAATTTGTCATTTCAACATTACCAGAACTTATTAAAGTTAATTAAAGATGGTGTAGCATCAGTTATTGTCAATTAAAATCCTGTGATAATGATACAGTTTAATTTCACTTATGATTTTATCATCGTTGACAAGATTATAACGAACATAACTGGTGAAATATGGGTGTAGGTACCAATGGTTCATCTCTGCTCAACCCATCTGGGGAACCAGGTGTGATGTTGTGTTAGAAGTTTTTACAAATTGGCGGACAGTTTTAGACATTGATTATAAGGTAATAAGTTTTAGCAACTTATGTATTAAAGTTGTCTGTATAGTGTATTTTATATGCCTAGTTTCATTAATTGAGACCTATTTATGTATATTTGCAGTTATTGTGTGTGTAGTAGGTACTCATTTTATTTAATCGCCATTTAAGAATAGGCACTGCACGTGTTTAATGATACAATATCGACATTAAAATCTATAATTAATATACATTCAAGGATTTGTTCTAATTATTAAATCCGTCAGGTGTTTGTGAGTAAAGTAGAATACAAAAAAAAAACAACCTTCTGTCGTTACTCGATGCTAATTATCAATTTTATACATACCTTTATTATGTATGTCAGCTGTTACTATTTTCATCGCTAGATAAACTTTTAAGAACAGGACCTAATAATGATCCATGGGGAACACCACGAGCACGTTCCCGAAATACTCAACAAAACCGTTGAAAGTTCAGCCTTTTAAGAATGATATTAGTTGAAATGCATTTCATGTGTAATCTAACATTAATTTTTCAATAATACTATGTACAATCTTTACATAATACGCTATGGTAATGTTACGGTGTGTCGAACGCTAAGCTAAAATCGAAATTAATTTTACCATAGCAAAGCTGATATAATCATAATGAAATCACGTACCCGGTTATAACAAGTTTTACTTTAACGGTACCAAAATTATTAATTTAGTAACGGCTTAATAACTTTTTAATTTTTGTAGCCTTTTAATTGTTGATTTATTTCATAAGTAACCTGTTAATTATATATTTAAGCCAAAATGAATAAAGAAATTTCTTGGGAAAAATTTTGTTATCAATGGGCTATGTTCATCATTGCATACTTGATATCCTTATTTATTAAAGAAAACCCATTTGCATTTTTTAACATTGAGACAAACAAGAAAAACAAGTTCGACATTTGTTACAAGTCAAATTCTTATCATATCCATAGACTTCCTCAATATTTCACACTACGTCTAGCTGCAATGTACATTACACAAATATGTTTCATCTGAAAAAGGAACAAATTTCATTACATTTACACCTATAAACTCGCACAATAAGTTTATTAACAAAGATCATAAAGATACACCGAAGCCGTCTGATGCATTTGTGCAACAGCTATGTGTTGTGCGGTTTGTCTGCGGTCATTGGCCACATTTGCTAGTAATTTGCCAGGTCAAACAACAGAAGGAGATGTGTTTCCGCAATTTTTTCTAACAATCTCTAAATTAGATGTTTCTCGACACACTTTACAAAATTAGTAATATTATTATGATTTACAACGATGTGAATGTATGGCTGTGCATTCACTTGCGTAACTGTGATCTAATAGGTCATAATGTGACTGACTTTAGAGATGACCGAATGGGATCTCTGAGTGAATGGCCTGTCATGATAGCAGATTACATAGGTCTGTACCAAATGGGCAGTGACTAGTCTTTTCAGTCGCTGAGATGTAATTAATTGGTTTAAACTAGTCCAATCCAAATATGGTATTAAGTACGAGACACTTTTGCAAAATTATAATATAGTTTTGAGAAACACGTAACTATGCAGTTTTTTTTTGAAAAAAATCTTCTATAATATTTTTTAGTATCCTTTCTACATGATTAAGCAATTTGATGGGCAAAAATTTATGCAATTCATTCATTACGTTCACTTTTTTTTGTTTGTCTGTAAGAGTTTGTGAGCTAATTAGAGGTTGTCTGATTGTGAAGTCTAGTATAGTCCACCTCGTTAAAGCTTTATCATCCAATATTGGACTCACTTATTTTACACCCGAGTTCTAATTGGCTTTGTGTCAGATAGTTACAATCCTAGTGAAGTCTCTTTTAACTGGAAATTAAAAATCATAAGTGGTTCAGTAGTTATGAGTTAGACTATCATACTCACTTAGTATTGCAAAACGTTAGGCATATTATTAGTTATTGCTACAGTTAGGTTTATGCCTTATTCAGAGTACTATTTGTATATCTCTATTAAGATTGACATCGAGGACATTTGAACGTATTTCTAGCTAGTCTTGTCAATTCTGGGTCTAAGTGAATCAGCCACTGCTGTTTTTTTTTTGCTAAATTCTATCACTAATATCTGAACAGCGTTAATTAGCTGCAGAAGGTTCCTTTCAAGACATAAAATACCTATTTATTATGCACCAGAGCCACATATTTATTTAAAAGGTCATAAAAAGACGCATCACAGTTGTATTAACGCAAAATGTTCTAAAGTTACACTATACTTTAAAAGAACAACCTTGTATGACTAAAAGCTTCAGACATTATTTTAGCCTCTCTATTAATTTATTACAACGATTAGTTTTCCTACGGCTTTGCCGCAAGGAGGACGGAAGTTATTCCAGGAGTCTACCCGAATAAAAAGGATACTATGTCACTACGCGTGTTCATTGCCTTAAGGGGCTACCTCACGCCAACGACCTTGAGCGAGTGGGAGAAGTTTAGCAATAGCGTATACCCGTGCGTGAGAGTGGTCAGCGATACACTGCCGCTCGTCGCCCCGAGGAGCCCCGCACCAAGATTATTCGAAAAAACAACCCACCTTGATTTATCAAACACAATACGGATAAAAACCGTATACTAATATAAAGGGCATTAAATTGTCTTTGAGATGATCTAAGTTTCATGCAAATACGCCAGATAGTTTTTGCGTGATGATCGTTTTTTTGCCGCGTTAGACATTACTTCACAAATTAATTACACTAAGTTATAAAAATATTTCTTCACATTTTCACATATCAAATTATGAAAAAAATGGTCTAGTATAACATATATTTTTTTCAAAGAAATTAGACTAGAAGTTAAGACGTGATGATCAATTTAAAATCACTAAAAGTCATGTGTCTGCGCCTTAAAAGCTGAATGGATATCCGTTCTGCCATTAGTAAAAGTCAGATAGACGTAATGACTCATGGACAGGCAGATACAGTAACTGGTTGATCATCATATGCCTAGCATTTTCTCAACCATGTGGAGGTCGCCTTCTAGACTAACCGGATGCAGCTGAATACTAGGATTTTACATGGAGCGGCTGCCTATTACTGAGAGCAGCGGTGGCCCAGTGGTGGCGGCCCCGACTTAACGAACAGTAAGTCGTGGGTTCGAACCCAGACAGGCGCATTACTTTGTGTAATTTATTTCATCACCGCTGCTCTCAAAACGGTGAAGGAAAACATCGTGAGGAAACCGGCATGTCCTAGAACCAAAAATTCGAAGACATGTGACATCTACCAATCCGCACTGGGCCCGCGTGGTAGATTATAGCCCATTCCCTCTCCTTGAGAGGAGGCCTTGTCCCAGCAGTGGGAACATTATAGGCTGATGATGATGATGATGACTGCCTATGTGACCTCTACAACCCAGTTATTACTAGTTGATATCTTCAAATAAATAATTAGTACTAATACGAGTATTAAATGATTTAATAGAATCAATCAAAGTGTTAGACCCCCTACCGATCTGTCGGGTCAACAATAGATGATTACTTAATACAAGATATCAACCGCTAGAGATATTTGACAAGACAGGTATCGTATCTGGTAGGTTCATGACTCAAATGTAGCTTATTGGAACTACTTTCGAAAGTTATCGAAAGTCCTGTTTAGCCTTCGTGATTTTTCGTGGACGTAGGTAGTGTTACGAAATAAAATATATTTTTCCGTATACATCCTGCTTATATTTTATTTAACAATGCTATCTTTATTAGGCGATAATTATAGAGACATAGTTAGTACCTTAGGTAAACAAGTAGAGCATTGATTATGTGTGTGGTGTATTACATATCTAAGTAAATAGGAAAAGACAATGACAGTGTGACAT
Organism: Xestia ashworthii; assembly: GCA_950022955.1. Taxonomy (NCBI): domain Eukaryota; kingdom Metazoa; phylum Arthropoda; class Insecta; order Lepidoptera; family Noctuidae; genus Xestia; species Xestia ashworthii. The sequence goes on from OX465555.1 coordinate 21,434,122, forward strand.
TTGAATTTACCGCCTAAATCAAGTATCGCAAAGCAAGTGCAACGACTGGGCAGCCATCTTGAATTGAACCAAGTGAGTACTTAACAGTGGCGACGAGAAAAAATCGTGAAATAATTTATAAAATCAGTGAAATAGTAGTGATAAACGTTTTAAAAAAATGGCTGATATTAGGTTTGAACAGTTTGATATAAAAACTGGGGATTGGGAGTCGTATAAAGAGAGGTTTGGATATTTCTTGTTAGCACATGGGACAACGGAACCAAACAAGCAAAAAGCCGTATTTTTCGCATCGTGCGGTAGCGATCTTTATAATTTAGTCAAATCCTTAATATTTCCCAAGACTGTGAGTGAGGTCAAGTTAGTTGACGTTGAAAAAAAACTAGATGACCACTTCAGTCCACAACCAAATGAGATAGTAGAATCGTATAAATTTCACACTAGGAAGCAAGGAAAAAACGAACCGATCCAAGATTACATCGCAACGCTTAGGAAAATGTGTAGATTTTGCAATTTTATTGATTTGGAAAGGACCCTAAGAGATAGGATAGTCTGTGGGGTAAGTAATATTAAACTACAAGAGAGTTTGTTAAAAAAGTCTAATCTGACTTATGCAACTGCTGTGGAGTTGGCACTGCAAGCAGAAAGGTGTGTAGAAGACCTAAAAACGCTAAAAATACCGATCAGTGAGGAACCATCGATCGCATGCACGGCGGGCACCAGCAGTAGTGAGGCGGAACCAATGGAGGTAAACGTTGTAGGAGAGGACAAGAAGAAGTTGTACTGCTACAGATGTGGAGGAAACCACTTGTATCATAAATGTAAGTTTATCACTGCTAAATGTAATGCGTGCAATAAGTCAGGCCACATAGCTAAAATGTGTAGAAAAAATAATAGTCGCACAGGTGATGTCAAAGAGATTCAAGCAAAGGAAGAGGAATTTATGAATGGAATATATTGTGTGGGAGGTGCACACCGTGAACCAGCAATATTTACAGAGCTTTATATGAACAAGAAGTTAATTAAGTTTGAGGTGGATTCAGGGTGTTCGTATACCATTATGTCACGTGAGCAAGCAGAATTAGTTTGGCCCAACGGATTGCAGTTACAAGAGTGTAAGTTAAACTTACACACCTGGACTGATGCTAAGGTGAAGGTGCATGGCAAGACCAATGTTTTTATTGAACATAAAAACTTCAAAGGTTACTTGCAAATAATTATTGGACAGGGGCGAGGTAACCTCCTTGGCAGAAACTGGTTTAAGGCTCTGGGAATATCAGTTGAAGGTTTAAATTATATAAATTCCTTACAAAGTATGGATGAATCTCTAAATGGATTGCTAGAAAAATATAAAGAAATTTTTGAAGGACTTGGTGAATACAAAGGACCTGAAGTGGTAATTAAGTGCAAGAAAGATGTACAGCCAATATTCATGAGAAGCAGACCGGTACCATTTGCGATAAGAGATAGAGTTTGTGAAGAAATAGATAGGCTAGTCAGTGTTGGAGTACTGGAACCAATAGCATATGCAAGCTGGGCAACACCTGTAGTGCCAGTAGTGAAACGTGATGGGAGTATTCGGTTGTGTGGAGACTACCGATTGACTGTGAATTTGGCTTCTGAAACGGATACCTACCCGCAACCAACAATTAACGAGTGTTTATCAGAGGTGGCAGGTGGAGTAATTTTTACAAAATTAGATCTGAAAGAGGCTTACACACAACTAAAAGTATCGGATGAAACAGGTATGCTTTTGACTATTAATACATTAAAGGGTTTATATAAAATGAAGAGATTACCTTATGGTTTAAAGGCGTGCCCAGGTATTTTTCAAAGGGTTATGTCAACAACATTGGCAAGCATTAAAGGAGTAACGGTGCTGCTCGACGATATCTTAATAAGTGGTAATGAGAGACAACATAACGAAAGACTGGAAAAGGTATTAGTGTGTCTCCGAGATGTGGGACTAAGGCTGAATCGTAAGAAGTGTGAGTTTGCAACAAATAAAGTTGAATTCTTAGGATATGTAGTGGACAAAGACGGTATCCATCCTAGTGATCAAAAAATCAGATTAATTGAAAATGCTAGTTGCCCTAAGAATGTTAAAGAGTTGCAAGCTTTTTTAGGATTGCTGAATTTTTATGACAGGTTTATGAAGAACAAAGCTACGTTATTAGAGCCTCTGTATAGACTTCTAGATAAAGGTGCCTTATGGAAGTGGGGTAAAATAGAAGCAGAAGCATTTCAAAAGGCCAAAGCCTTATTATCAAGTAAAGACACATTAGTACACTTTGATAATAGTAGGAAGGTTACATTAACATGTGATGCTTCAGAATATGGGGTAGGAGCCGTGTTATCCCATATTATGGAGGATGGTTCCGAAAAGCCTATTGCAATGGGATCTAGGACTTTATCAAAGTCAGAACGTAACTATGCTCAAATTGATAAAGAAGCAGCATCTATCATATTCGGTTTGGATAAATTCAATCAGTATGTGTACGGAAGACATATAGTAATATATACAGATCATAAGCCATTACTTGGGATTTTTAGCCCTAACAAGGCTATTCCAAAAGTTTTGTCCCCGAGGATGATGAGATGGGCATTGAAACTAATAAACTCACATGATTATGACTTGATATATAAATGTGGTACTAGTATTGGTAATGCGGATGCTCTCAGTAGATGGCCAATAGAGAATGAAGAGGTGGAACAAAATATTGAGGATGTGGAAGACATTTTGTTGCTGTCAGAAACACCAAGTGCAGTACAGTATTCAGCAAAAGATATTGCACAAGAGACTGGTCGAGATGAAATTCTATCGAAAGTGAGATTCTGGATATTACATGGATGGCCTGATACTGTAACCGAAAGTAATTTAAAATTATACTGGCTGAAGAGAAAAGAACTGTCAGTTACAAATGACTGCATAATATGGGGCACTCGAGTAGTTATACCGCCACCAATGCGAGAATATATGTTACAAGCTTTACATGAAACTCATGATGGTATAGTGATATCGAAATCAATCGCAAGAAGCTATTTCTGGTGGCCAGGGTTGGATCATGAGATTGAAGCATTAGTAGCAAATTGTGACAGTTGTCAGGTAAATAGAAACATGCCAAGTAGCACAGCGCATTCTTGGATTACTCCTTCTAACCCATGGCAACGCTTGCATATCGATTTTGCCGGACCAGTAGATCGAAGGATGTATTTAATTGTGGTAGATCCGTATTCGAAATGGCCAGAAGTAAAAATTGTGAGATCAACATCAAGTGAAAGTGCAATTAAAGCATTGAGACAAATTTTTGCTGAACAAGGGTTGCCTGAAGTGCTAGTATCAGATAATGGAACAGCTTTTACTTCAGAAGAATTCAAAAATTTCATGAAATGTAATGGCATTAAACATGTACTGACACCACCGTATTCTCCATCCTCAAATGGTCAAGCTGAAAGATTTGTGCAGACTGTCAAAAGGAAATTGCATAGCTTGACTGGGACAGATATTGATATAATTCTACCACGGCTGCTGTTTGGTTTGAGGATAGCTCCAAGCTCTGTTACGGGTAAATCACCGGCAGAATTGCTGAATAAACGTCGATTCAGAACACGTTTTGACATGATACATCCCTTTTCGTGTAAACCGATTGCTGAAAGACAGATTGAAAGCAACATGGAAGTACCAGTAAGAGCATTTAGACTACAAGACAAGGTATGGCTACGCAACTATTCAAGAGGGGAGAAGTGGGTTAAAGGAGAGATCTTTAGGATCAAAGGTCCGGTTCGGTTCCTAGTAAAGATATTAGATGGACCAATAGTTACAAGACATGTGAACCAACTGAGACGACGCGATTCGAATGATGCTCCAGGACCTAACAACGAAATGCGTGACCTACTAGGCATACCAGCAAATGCAGTGGAAACATACGAGGGGGATAGTTTACGAAATAACTAAAATAAAACAAATGTAAAATAGTGTAAATAGTAGATAGTTAGGTTAAAATAGTAGTAAACTTTAATTAAGACAATGGGGGAAGGCATGTGGTGTATTACATATCTAAGTAAATAGGAAAAGACAATGACAGTGTGACATTTGAATTTACCGCCTAAATCAAGTATCGCAAAGCAAGTGCAACGACTGGGCAGCCATCTTGAATTGAACCAAGTGAGTACTTAACAATGTGTAACCGCCCAAAATGATTCAAACGTTCAGAAACGATAACTTCTCTTTTTTTCAACCGACTTCTAAAAAGAGGAGGTTCTCAATTCGTCTGTATTTTTTTTTTTTTTTTTTTTTTGTGTTTGTTACCTCAGAACTTTCGACTGGGTGAACCGATTTTGATAATTCTTTTTTTATTTGAAAGCTGGTGCTTCCCGTTGGGTCCCATTTTAATTTGATGAAGATCTGATGCTGATCTTCGGAGATATACAATGGAACTCTTCAAAAATAGACGGCAAATCTGCAGTGATTGCTGCATCCGCTTGTAGGTTCATTGTTTATACTACATCATGACGTAACATCACGCCTGTATGCTCTGAGGGGGTACGCAGATGTGTACAATATACCCAGATTTCGACAATGTTTGTTACCTCAGAACTTTCGACTGGGTGAACCGATTTTGATGATTCTTCTTTTATTTGAAAGCTGGTGCTTTCCGTGTGGTTCCATGTCAATTTGGCTAAGATCTTACTCTGATCTTCGGAGATATAAATGGAACTCTTCAAAAATACACGGCAAAGCTGCAGTAATTGCTGCAATCGCTTGGTTGTTTATTGTTTATACAACATCATGACGTAACATCACACCTGTATGCTCTGAGGGAGTACGCAGAAGTATACAATACACCCAGATTTCGACAGTTAGACGTGTAAAGTTCCATTCAATGGGATCCCGGAGAAATAGAGGTAACTCCTTAACTTTATAGGCACACCAGAAGCGGTTTGGGTAGTTTTAGGCAGAGTACTTTCTCGGAGTGATCCCATTTCGATTTGATAAAGATCTGGTGACTTCGGAAGATAGGCAACTAACTGAACTCCTTAATAAATGATAGCAAAATGTACTGGGATTGCTGAAGACTCACGTCTGTCTATTGTTTACACCAGTTCATAACAAAAAATCACACCGATACGCTTTGAAAGGGTAAGCACATGTGAACCACTAAAAAGCGAAAAATAAAAACTTTTTTCCAAAAAATATAACCGACTTCACACAAAAAAGTGAAAAATAACTTTAGCTTCAGAAGTCGGTGACAAAAAAACTAAATCAATCAAACAAAGGTCACCGACTTTTTGGAAAAAAGTTTTTATTTTAGTCCATTGCAATGTAATCTACATAAGTATCTATACCGAAATGTTGCATGATGAGCTTGTTTTGAGCTTCGTTTTAATATTTTTCGGAACTGTATACCACTATCACAAATGATTAATTTTGCTTTAAAAGTTAAATTCTAACCTATTCAGAAGAATCAATAGAAATATCTTTCAATCAAGATCATCATCTTACTGTTACACAGATGAACAGTTAAATAATCAGTTCACGCTTGAACTTTTGACCGCGGCTTCTGAAACCGATTACTGTTACGTAACCAATGATGTTCGTAGCCTCGTACCTGTCATCATGATTGGTTATAGACCATATCCAAATATCTATGTTATAAACGTCTAAATAAATGGTACTTAATTGACTACGGAATCTTTCCGTTTCTGTAATCTTTAAACGATTTTTTTTTGCATAAAACCGTTGTCAGTGCATTAGGATTTTTTCCTGTATCATGTGTTGCGGGTAATATCCATTTAAATTCAAATACACAAACAGCTAGATAAATTGCTCCCATTTAATTAATCAAGAGGAACAGAATGATGTTTTTAATTTGTTTAGCGCCAAAGGTTTTTTGGTGATTTTCATGAATCTGCGAACGTAAATAATGTACATTGGAGAATATTCCCCTTTGTAAAAGACGCAAACGCGGTGTTAATTTTTGTGTGTCCTCAATATACTCCTGCAATCTCTGTGATCTGCTAAATCCACAAAGTCTTACTTTTCTTCTGTCTTACTTTAACTAGCTAGCTAACTAGCTAGGAGCTCGTAGCTAAATAATATCAGCCGCTCGGGTCGATCTTTAGGTTAAGCCAGGCTTGCCTAGGTTACGGGTCCAGAGGGGCGGCGGACTTGGGGAGGTCTGCCGCCCCGCCGAATAACTGGACCCGAGGCGGTGGCGCGTATTGTTCCGCGCGCGCCCCCCTATGGACGTCGCGGGAGGAGTACACCTCACTCCCCCCGCAGACCTGAGGAGGCCCGCAGAGGCGGGCCGGCACTAGCCGGGGATCGTGGAAGGCGCACTAGTTCCCATGATCCCCGCGCCGTGCAAGTGTGGGAAGGGAACACCGGGGTGGTTTTTAGTCAGTATGAGTCTGACAGACCCCTCCGCTCTCCCCAGAGCGGAGGACATCCATTAAGGATTTTCCACCCCGGCAACAAAAAAAAAAAGGCTTGCCTAGGTTGGTCTGTGGATGGGTGACCACCCTTACATACCGAGTTTCCTCCGTGCCTCGGAAAGCACGTTAAGCCGTTGGTCCCGGCTGTCATTTGTCCATCTTTGACAGTCGTTACAGATAGTCAGTGGCCCCAAAAGTCTGACAGCAGTCTTACCAAGTGGTATCGTATTTCCCAGTATTAACTGGGTTGTGGAAGTCAGATAGACAGTAGCACCATGTAAAATACTGGTATTCCGCTGCATCCGGTTAGACTGGAAGTCGACCTCAACATAGTTGGGAAAAGGCTAGGCAGATGATGATTTAACTAGCTAGCTACATTATTCTAGGGTGCTAATAAATTGTATTTATATCATGCATAATTATTAGCCGAGCTATCTTAATGAAATAAAAAGCGGCCAAGTGCGACTCGGACTCGCACATGAAGGGTTCCGCAGCAGCGAGTACCTAACATAATGTAAAAGATGACGTATTAAAAAATAACTACTCACTAGATCTCGTTGAAACCACCCTCCCCCCCCCCCTGTAACTTCTAAAATATCATTCTCGTATTTTAGAAGTTACAGGGGGGGGACACGTTTTTCCACTTTGGAAGGGTCTCTTGCTCAAACTATTCAGTTTAGAAAAAAATGAAATTAGAAACCTCAATATCATTTTTAAAGACCTATCCTTAGATACCCCACACGTATGGGTTTGATAAAAACAAAAAATTGAGTTTCAGTTCTAAGTATGGGGACCCCCATAATTTATTGTTTTTTTCTATTCTTGTGTGAAAATCTTAGTGCGGTTCACAGAATACATCTACTTACCAAGTTTCAACAGCCTAGTTCTCATAGTTTCGGAAAAAAGTAGCTGTGACATACGGACGGACAGACAGACATGACGAATCTATAAGGGTTCCGTTTTTTGCCATTTGGCAACGGAACCCTAAAAACAGCATCGTCTGATTCTTCTGCCAAGGTGATGATTGTCCATTAAATAAATTGCTGTACGTCCCAAACTCTTCACATTCAGAGTAGACGTAATTGTAACAAATATAAGTGAGGCAAACCTTCTCTTCACTATTTGACCTACATTACCGAACCTCTCTAAACAAGTTTTTTTTTATATCCATATGTCAATTTCCACTTACTTAACCTTTTGCTCAAGGAAGCAATTAGTTTTAATGCACTTGCATTAGTTTTAGTTTTAATCATTACTATTTAAATAATGTTTTTTTTATTAGTTTAGTGATTGAATTTAAGATGGCTAATATTGAAAATGAGTCTGTTACTCAATGTTGTACGGTATTTTTTTGCATTCATGATTTGTGTGATGGGAATGAATTGGGTATTTTTAATTAAAAGTAGGTCGAAAAAGAGTGTGATTCAAAGCTCTTGAATTAATGCTATCCGGTTATGCTTTTTGTGTGTTTCTTTAGTTTGAACTTTAAACCATATTTACTCACTGTCCAAGTCCGCGTCTTTTTGTCAGTAATAGAACTAAAAGACGGTAAATGTAGAATCTCATCCTTTTTTGAAATCTGTCTAAACGAAGGCAGTCATTCAGGAATCTTATTGGACACAGACGCTGATATGGTTATATTTACGAGATCTAATCATGACCAGAGATCGCACAAGATGGAGAGAAAGAGTAGAAAAAAGGAAAAAAAGATAAAAAGAAGGAGAAAGGGGAGGCTTTTGTCCAGTAGTGGGACACGATGTAGGCTAGTTAAATGAAATATCTACTAGAAAAAGTATCGTTCTAGAAGACCTAAAAAATATTATTTGTTTATTCATTCTCTGAATTTCCAAAATACTCCCATTCTAGCATTGAATGTAAGTGAATATTTCAGAGAAAGTACCTCTTTAACGTGGGAATTCCTTTTAGGCACCGCACAAACACATTCATTCACTAATAAAGAGATAATTAAAAATATTTTATCTTAATTCGGCATTTGTAAACAATGGCCCTTCTGATTGCGTGAATGAAGTTATTTCTGTAACTTGTGTTAAGAATTGAGATGTTATCGTACCAATAATGTTGTAGATTTTGTAAGATTTTAGTAGATTCGTATCTTCCAATATCTGAAATTAATTAGAAGAAACAGCCAATGTGATTGCAACCTTATAATTATAATTCATAGTATTCAGTTTTGAATACTCGACATAGATCAAATTGAGTAAATCCTGACATCATACAATTATCTATTTCATTCAGTTCACTTTTGCAACAGTTCAAATAAACTTACCTTTTTAATTTTAACTCATTTCTCAACTTAAGCGGTCTTTGGCCAAGACATACGAACCTTACTATTATCTAAAATATTAATTCTCGATGATTGATCTTTAGCTCAAAGATTATCCTTCATCGGCTGCGTCTTAGCTCGAGATCTATAAACGTTATTTAGCTCGTGCTTTTTGGCTGAGAAATGATCCTGACTCTGTCTCGCAGTTTTACTAAATTATGTTTATTTTGGAAATTGATATTTATACGCATTTTTAAATGACATTTAGAAAAAAATGTAAGACCAGTATTTCATATTTGATTACTGTTAGAAATATTATTATTGATAACTAGTAACATCAAATAAATACACTAGCGCCATTAACTAACTCTAAGCAGCTCTATGTTCTATATTCTATAGTCTGTGTTTTGTATGTCTTTTGATTTCATTGGTAATAAACCATTCATTTTGCTACACCGAATTATATCGTTTTATTAGGTTATGGGCCCAGACATGCTCTTTAGGGACTAATAAAAGTAAAATATGTGAATATTTTGGTAGAATAAGCTAGCATAGGTGTAGGCGTCGTTTTGTCGTGAAGTGTGTTGACGTTGTTGCGAATTTTCAAATGTAACGAAAATGGCTACCAACATGTCGTTCTTAGCTAACGTTCCTAAGCTAAAGGGACGTGAGAATTATCACGAATGGGCGTTTGCAGCGGAGAATCTGCTTATCTAAGAAGGCACAGCAAGTTTTATCAAGCAAGTAAGTGCAAGTGGAGCAGCCGCAGACGATGCAAAGCAAAAGCCAAGTTAATCCTCACAATTGACCCGTCATTGTACGTTCATGTCAAAGATGCAAAAAGTACGAAGGATTTGTGGAAACAGTTGGGGAATACCTATGTTCGATGATTCCTGGTTTTCACGAAGAATCACACTGTTGCGGTACCTGATATCGATGCGCCTCGATAATTGCGATTCGATGACGAACTATGTGACGAAAATTATCGAAACGGCTCAGTAATTATCAGGAACAGGTTTTGCCGTGAACGATGAGTGGATTGGCAGTTTAATGCTGGCAGGTTTACCTGAAAAATATTTACCTATGGCGATGGCGATAGAGCATTCGGGGATTGCCATTACAGCCGACGCGCGACGTAATCAAAACAAAGTTGATCGATATTGCTGGTAATGATGACTCAGAAATAGTTAGTGCTTTCTGGACTACAGGGCAGCACAACCGCCAACATTCTAATTCTAAAGTTGGCAGCAATGCAAAAAATGACAGTTCGAATCATCATGGCGGATTGTCTATGTAGAACCCAATACGAAGAAAACAGAGAAATCGCGCATATCAAATGTTATCGTTGCCAACAGATGTTTACAACAGAAAAAAGTGTTTAGTGGCTGTGGCAAATGAGATTAAAGGTCAAGCTGGCCATAGAATGTAAACAATGTTTGTTTACATCTCCTTCAGTGGCAGTCAGCAGTGAAATATGGCATGAGAGATTGGGCCATTTGAATAAGAATGACCAGAGCAAGATGAAGGATGGTGCAGTCACAGGAATATCATATACAGATAAGTCAGTGTTCAACAAAAATACGTGCACAGTATGTTGTGAAGGTATGTCACATTTACCATTTGGTCACAAGGGTACAAGGAGCAGCGAGTTACTGGAAACAATCCATGCTGATGTCTGTGGACCAATGGAGTGCAATTCTATGAGAGAATTAAGGTATTTTGTTGATGACTTTTCCCGTATGGCATTTTAAAGAATTTAAAAGTATGGCAGAAAATCAACAAGGCAGAAAGCTAAATTATTTCGAACAGATAATGGCTAAGAGTTTTTTTTTTAGCAATGAGTTTGAGGAATATTTAAAAGATGCAGGTATAGTTCACCAGAAAACTAACGTTTAGACTCCTGAACAGAATGATGTGAGTGAACGCATCAGTCGAACCATTGTAGAATGAGCTCGTTGTTTATTATTTGATGCAGGCTTAGATAAGAAGTTTTAAGCAGAGGCAACAAATACTGCTGTCTATCTTGGAAATAGGTCAGTTGCATCAGGGTTAGATAATAAAAAACTGTATGAGCTTTGGACAAAAAAGGAACCAGATTTTAGTCATGTTCGTATTTATGGCAGCCAAGTGATAGTCCATGTACCAAAAGCGAAACAACATAAATGAGGCAGTAAGTCGAAGAAACATATTGGTTAAAAGATACAGACAGAGTGTATGATCCTGTCAAGCGGTGTGTAGTGATGAGTAGAGATGTGATTATTCACAAAATACAGAAGGAAACTGTACAAGCATTGCAGTAGGTAATGCAGTTGTATCAGTTTCAGTTGGGGATGAATCTTAGATGTATTTTGATGTATATTGCTGTTCTTACAAGACCAGATATATCTTTTAGTATAAGTTATCTGAGCTAATTTAATAAGTGTTACACTAGTGTTGTGTGCATTGTGTTCATTGGAACTATGCAAAAAGAATACTCAGGTATCTTAAGAAAACTAACAAACATTGTCGTAATTTGTAAAAGAAACAGCTGAACTTAAAGGATGTTGATGCCGATTGGGCATGTAATAATTTTGCTTTATTACGTTTTATTGTGTCTGAATCAGCTATTTCTTGGGAGAGTAAGAAACAGAGTACATGGCTATAGCTGAAGCCAGCAAAGAAGTTATATATTTGAGATCCTTGTTAAATGAATTTATTGGTCATCCGTGTTCTGTGCAATTATATAATTATAGTCAAAGTGCACAGAAGTTGGTGGCAAATTATGTATGTCATAGAAAGAGTAAGACATATTGGTATTAGATATAATTTTATAAAAGATGCAGTTAGCAATAAAATTATTGATTTAGATTGTTTGCCAACAACTTATATGTCAGCTGATGTGCTTAGTAAAGCTTTAAATTTTGTAAAGCATAACAAATGTAAAGGAGGCTTAGGTATTAGTTTAATAGAGCCAGAATGTTAGTTAAAGTGAAAAACAGTTGTTTTGAGAAGTTTTGTTTATTTGCTGTAGTTGGGGTGTTAGAAATATTATTATTGATAACTAGTAACATCAAATAAATACACTAGCGCCATTAACTAACTCTAAGCAGCTCTATGTTCTATATTCTATAGTCTGTGTTTTGTATGTCTTTTGATTTCATTGGTAATAAACCATTCATTTTGCTACACCGAATTATATCGTTTTATTAATTACTCTGAAGTACCTGAACCAACTCAGAGATCACCGGTCTCTTTTATGGTCCATACATAATCTTGGTCATGTCAAATGAGGACCACGCAGAATAATGTCTGAGATGGTTAGTTGTAGTTTGACAGTTGTGCGACAGTGACAGGACAGTGTAACACCTGTATCTGATACGGGTTGAGTAAAAGTAATTATTTAAGATACTATTTTTTTCTGTAGTTTAGTAATTGCTTAAAGTTAGAATTGCCAAAAGACTTCTTAGCTTTGCTTTCTTTGACGGTTTTTACTTTGTTTAAATTCTTGTCTATAAAATTTTTGCATAGGTAACTACATAAACTCATGTAATTACTTTAACTTGACTATGGACATGGATGGGTGTTAGAGAAAGTACGGCTAAGTAACATTTATAGATCTCAGTCTCAGTGAAAGGTAGCGTTTCAGAAATGTATGAGATTTATAAGATAACAATTTAATAGCTAGTTGAGAAACATTGTATCATTATGTGCCGTACATTCGGCAGTATTGTTAGTACATAATTGTCGGCGTCTTAAGAATTCTCTTGGCGAACGTGTCGCAATTCCTTTGAGGCACGTGTTTTTCGAAAATGAGATTTTGATGAATTACCTTGAGAGTATTGTTGATAAAAGAACATCTTTGATAAACTAGTGAGGTGGACCGATCAACCAGCAAGTGCCATAAACAGCCTACTGAGGTCCATGACAGTGTAGCTTGGCGGTGTAGCTTTCAAAGCATTTCATGTTGTACTACCGATTTCATTGACGGTCTTCCAGTTTTCACCCTTACGCCCTAAGTAATAAGGGTTGCATGATGGTTGGCGGCAAGCATAAGTGTAAGTTGTAGTAGCATTTCAAAGCTCTGCTTTTGCGTTACTAAGGAAATAAACTAGTCTAGTAGTAAAAAAGCTACCTCGTTGGTTGCTTCCGTATCTGTTAAACATGAAGACTTTGGTTTGATTCCTAGATAAGTCAACGTGTTACTGGATTGATCCTTTGAAATTTCTCAGTATCTGCTAAACATAACTGGCGAAATGTATCTAATGTCTAACCCCTCAAAGATCACAAGCGACATTTGTGTGATTTTTTTTCAAGTTTCTTTCACAAACGATTTGCATTAAATCTCAGTTTAGCAGCCCGCGCTCTGACGGAACGAACATTAAAAGTAAAGCAAGTGACATTTGACCACCGACCACGATTCAACCACAACTGTTACGAAAATAACCAAATTGTAATGCAAATGTGCTAGTTTTTGTGTTAGAAAACCTTTTTTAATGGAAATATGACCTTGGAGTGTTGTTTTGGGATACTTTATTGAAATTACTTGCTAAAATAAGCCTCACCGTATTTCCTTATACGGCGCAGTTAATTAAGGTCGGGTAAATTGAAAAGAATGGTGACTGTTTTCATATGCTTTCTATAGCAAGTAAACACTGACTACGACTGAAAGAATCTCCACATACGTTAACAAATGAAAAATGGGATATTTACCGATATTTCGGGGTCGTTGCAAGCACCATGAACACGGATAAACTAAAGTTATTGCGCCCAATCGATTTGTCCTCTTTCTTGTACGTTTTTAATAGTAAACATGGTGAAAATTACTTTTTTAGTGTTAATATGCCCATGTCACTTTAAAAACTTAAATGATATTTTATTCACTTGTAACGAGTCACCACTTGGGCTCTTCTTCTTCGTCGTCACACTCTTGGCAGAGTGGTTGTGGTCGTCACATGAGGGGTAGTAGAAAGTTTCACAATCCGTCGCCAGTTCTCCCGTACTGTGGTTGTTCTTGTGCACTCGTGGAGTGGACCATTGAGTGCTGTTTTGACTTGGTCGGTCCAACACATTGGTTCAAAGACTGATTAAATCCCATCCATGTTCCTTCCTCGCCTTTTATGTTCCGGGGCCACGGTATCTCTTTCGAACACTCCCGCAGCCCCGGCGCACTGGTGATCTTTCAGTGCTTTCAACCTTTCCCTGTACTGCAAGAATCTCACTTCCCCATATGGGTAGTTAGAGCATAAAGATGGCATATTAGTCAGTACCTAATAAAACCATAAATATTGATTGGTCCTTCAAGTCACAGGTTTTCCTAGTTTAGGAGTCAGGGTTTCATCTTTTGTACGCCTTAACTATTTGTGAACTTTGCTAGATATTAAGCATTTGTGTGTAAGGATTTGTATCAATAAAGTATTATTATTATCTTACAACAGTTCAATCTTTATCAGAAAAATGTTTCTGAAGATTTACTTTTCATATTGATTCGCAGACACGATGTGTAAAAGTGTTACGTTACACGCCATTAAATCATGTTACATCGGTTACCTCACATTGGCACTCTCGTTACTGTTAATTGCTTCGACATCGTTTTCCGTTTTGTCTTCCATTGCAAAATGATGAGTCATTTATAAAATGTTACAGATGTTATTCGTGTTAATGTTTTAATTTGCGTTTTTTTTTATTTGGATGAAAGTGTTACAAGTAGATACTTATCATACCTATCATCATAATCATCATCTTCTTGCTCATGTGTTACATGGAGTTGATACAACACGTGTTTTTCTTGCATTCTTCCCTGTCAACCTCCACACTATTATTTATTCCTTATTCTTACTCATCACACCTGTCATGTTATCATAAGCGTCCTAGCATTCTTAGCCTATAATATTCCCTACAGCTGGAAGACAGACCTCATCTGTAAAAGGGAATTGCCCAATTTTCATCACGCGGGCCTATTGCAAGTTTGTGTATGCACTTATAAAAATAATGGTGATGAACAAATTTTCAAAATATGTGATAGTTATGATGTCAATTTTTGTTCATACTCTGTGCAAAAGGAATATAAAAGGGTCATAGTAGTACACAAATCACTGAGGTCATTTTCATTTACAATAAAATTTGCAGTTAATTATAATTAACATTACCAATCATGTAAAGAATATATTACACGTTACGTGCGATTTCAACAGGCACGGTATCAAATTAATAGGCAATTGGAATAAATTACAGATTACTAATAATATTTAACAGTAATTCCTATTTACTGTCGTAATCAATTTGTATGTGAGATGAACTACTGAACCGGTGGAATACATATTTTATGTAATACAAGATGATATGAAGAGTAACTTGTACTTATGTAAGAAAACTGCTCTTACAAACATACGTAATAATGTTCTACATTTATCAATTTAAAGGTAAAAACTCCTCTTTGGTATCTTGTAGCTATCAAACATGCTGTCATAAAATGTGTGTGATTTAATTTTCAGCTTAGTTACTTTTATTTCTCTGTTTAAGCATGTATAATCACTTATGAAACATCATAAGCTATACGCACGGCTGAAATTGATCATTCGTTTGCTATGGAGAAGAACCGGCAAGAAACTCCACGGTAGCCCATTTATACCACCTCATCACAAAGCCGTTAACCAAGCATTCTGTACATCAAACTAAGTAACTTTACGCAAAAATTATTGCTGGGAAACAACTTTTTTTTTGAGGTTATAAATCATGTTTTGTGGTAGAACTCAATGTAACGCACTTAAGACGTCGTGGAGGTGTTAAAAGTCAAAATCTTACAAAAAAAAACTTGTATTAAAAAAAAAACTTGTTAAAAAGTTGTAACTTTGACCCCCCATATCTCCGTAACTAGAAGGTTCCCAGGTAAGGTGTAGAGCAAAAAAATTATCGCAATGATGGGGAGAACAAGTGCCTTTCGGCTTCGTGAAGAGGTGTTTTACACCCTTAATATCAAAAACCTTAAAACAATTGACATATATTTTTGTATGTAAGGATAATGTAGGCCTGACCTCATCTCGACCAATAAGCAAACTATTCCATAATATTAACTATTATAGTACGACTTGATCCACAGATTACAGTGCATTGACACCTATCCACAGAAGCAATGACTTCAATTTTCTTTTAAAATCTCAAATCATTACTTAGTTGATCAAGACACGCAACGCATCATAAAAAAAACAATCTTCCAACACTGAATTTTCTAATTATACTCTAATCATCATGAAACGTGGAATGATAGGATTTTTGTTCGCACATCTCATCGGCTTTTGTCGGATGAACTCGGATATCTTCGGTAGCGAATACAATGTCTCATTACATTGTTATTTAAAGTTCACTTTGTTCATTAAGATTTAACTTATCCGTCAGCAAAAAAGTTTCAAGCAAAAATCTGGTCAAGTTTTCTGTTTCATAGATATTTGCAACTAGGTTAAAACTTAGTACTGAAAATGGAAGATCCTCTAGTTTTCGAGTGAGTTAAGTGTTTACTGGTGACTGCAAATCTAACGATGTCAATCTTTTTTGACTATTTATTATTAGCATATTCTGTCCCACTGCTGGGCGTAGGTAATGTCTCCCCCATTTATTTCGAACTCTGACGGTGTATTGCCTTCTTCGGTCAATCAGTCAGGAACGCAAATCGTCAGGCAGTTTCTTGGGCCTACCTCGGTGACGACAACCGTCTTCAGGGACCCACTGTGTGACGATTCTGACTCATCTGTCCTAACCCATCCTGGAAATATGACCCGCCTAGTCCCATACCAATATATCGATCATTACTTTAATATAATTGTGACGCTGTCTTCAAAGTGCAATGATCTTTGAGAATGTATCTGTTTTGTCTTTCATAGTTCAACAATAGCAGAATGATTTCGCAGTTTTGAACTTGTCAAACGCGCTCGCTCCCCGCAGAGTTATTCTCCTCTGATAATTTTGTTATCATTCAATCAATGGTCTGAATTATCTCACTTCGGTTAGAAGACATATAAAATACAATTTTCTGCATCCACAAACAAATTATAGCGAGAACGTTTCAAAGGTGAATAAAACATGGATTCTTTGGAAAACAGATTGCAACTGAACTAAAGCGAATCGGTTGTTTGGTCCACGACTGATAGTAGAAAAAAAAAGTAAGTGTTTAGACCAGTTTCTAAGCAACGAATTATGAAATACTAGATAATCTGAAGTAAGATATAAAATTGGTATGCAACTGTTAAATATTTTAAAATAACGTATCTACAGCGCATTTTTCCTTGAACTTCGAATCGGAGTCCACTCATAGACATAGACCTTTTCCAGGCTACGCCCTTACACCGCCCACCTTCCACTTTCAGTCTGTTCCATGTACACTTTTTCGTCTTAGCTTGCGAAGTAAGCAAGCTGATGTGGACTGACCATATTTATTGCAGGACTTCTGGCCAACGAAGCCAACCAGTCCAGGAGTCGAGGTTACTGACATACAACATTTCGCCCGTTCACATGTAAAAGAGCGCGAGTCTATTGCCATCAAACGGATCCATACTTCATGGCTGTTACTGTGAAATTCCTGAGGGAAAAAAATCTAATTACACTTTGCCCTACCTGGGAATCGAAGCCAGGACTCTGGCTCAGCAGTCGATCTTCCTTCCTAATCATACGCTTTTATAAGTCTTATCAGCTAATCACAGTACTACAAATCAAAACAAATGATCAAACGCATTGCACTTTCCAAACTGTGGTAAATCGGTGCGCCCGAGCAAGTCACGCGTGACAGCGCTGAAATATTTGATCTACCGCTTGATAAACGTTGCGTAATTGAATAATTTCGTTCATTATTGTTGACGTTTACTGCTTTAGAGATTAGTGCTGCGGTGTGTCTTATGGATTAGAAAAAGAAAGTCATCATCCTCCTGTCTGCATTTGTTTGGAGTCGGTGCAGTTTGTCTTATTTTTCCTTACATCTCTATTATGGCGCAACTTTCAACGGGCACTACATGCCCTGAACTCTACGCTCTTGATGATATTATGACTGCATCAGTGAGCGAAGTGCGCATTGTTGAATTTTGAAACGCTAAGAAGATTAGCCTTGATTTCCAAAGTCTTTTCTCTACTGTAGCCATTTAATTTTTTTCAGGAGAAGGTAAACGATGGTGCTCAGAACCGAACATAATAATATATTGTTACAGTACATGATATACATTTTATAGACGTAGAAAATGATCAACCTTTCTTTAGACACTAATAAAAACAAAACAAAAATAAAAAGTAAAGTAAACGAATTATGTTTACTTTACTTTTTATTTGAATCCATTCCATTTAGTTGATTATGGGCCAGTAAAGGAAGGAAAGCCTCCCACTAGGTGTACCGATGACTAGGTGAAGTTTGCGAGAATCGGTTGGGTGTGAGTCGCACGGGACCAGTCAAAGTGGTGAAACTTGGGGGAGGCCTATGTCCAGCAGTGGACGTCTTTCGGCTGAAATGATGATGATTATGGGCCAGTAAAATTGATGTCAGGTTCGACATTAAGCCATATTAATAACTTTGACTCGTGACGTTTTTGATTTGATTATTAATGGTGGAGTCCGATGTAGATAGACAGAATCGGCATAGACGATTAACACATCAACATTTGAACTACTTAATTATCTCAAGTATAGCAAAAACAAGTACAGGCTAAATTAAGATCGCATTTAAAGTTTTGCTTCGATATGAAGGTTGTTCGGATTTACATTACGTACCTGCCTATGCACAGCTAGTATATGATTGATTTTTTACAATGATTTAGTCGATCCATATGAACTTCACCTACATAATCAGACTAGTATTTTATTGGCACTGCCGTTGTGTTTGTTTCAAGTTGTCTGAATTAAATTGGATTACTTAATTGATTAATTGATTTGGGTTAAGGTCAACATTGTGAGGATTTCTGCGAAATTGAAATTGTGCAGGAAAATAATTTTGACACATACAACTTCGATCTTTGTATAGATTTCATCATTTTTTATCAACACGACAATCACGGAAGATATCCCGTAAGTGACAGTATACTTTACCAAAATGATTGATTTCGAGCTAAAAGTCCCGTTAAGTGAGAGTATACATTTAGTTTTAAGTAGTGAATGCTTAAAACTTCTTCTTTTTCTTCTTCTTTTTTAGTTTTTAACCGACTTTCAAAAGGAGGAGGTTATAACTATAATTATGTATACTTGTTAAACTTTCATACGGTTCATAGACGCATGAATAAAAACACCAAAAACAATAAAAACGGTACTTTACCAGGTTTATTTGATAAGCTAGGCCAGCAGTTACTATGCAGGTTTTAAAATCGGTTAATTTAAACTATGAAATGGTTAATTTAACGCATTTACTTGAGTAACCAAAGTATGGATTTCGTTCATGGTTTTGGTTTCACGTTAAATTCTTGCCGTTTATACGATCCGATTGGTTTTAGTTCCGTACAGTCACGTCTAATAATATGTATACACTTTCCTTAATATTATAGCTATTTTCGCGAGAAATAACAATTGTAACTAGGAGATTGGACTTAAGTGTTTACATATTATTAGACGTGACTGTACAACTAATTGCTTATAATGAAAAGTAAGTTTAATGAGATAAACTACAGCCGAAGCCGTCAACCAAGCATTCTGTACATCAAACTAAGTAACTTTACGCAAAAATGATTGCTGGGAAACAACTTTTTTTTTTGGGGTGAAATGTCATGTTTTGTGGTAAAACTCAATGTAACGCACTTAAAACATTGTGCTGATGGATGGATTGGATAGTACGGGAGTTGTGGAGGTGGCTAAAGTAAAAATCTTACAAAAAAAACGTGTATTTAAAAAAAAACTTGTCAAAAAGTTGTAACTTTGACCCCCAATATCTCCGTAACTAAAAGGTTCCCAGGTATGGTGTAGAACAAAAAAAATGATCGCAATGACGGGGAGAACAAGTGCCTTTCGGCTTCATTAAGAGGTGGAGTAAAAGTGGAGAGGTTTACCATTTTATTGTGGGTGGTTTTTACTTAGATAAACTAAACCATAGTCATACAACTTTTGATAATGAAGAGTTTGTAATAGATTGTCTTAGTCATGTGTCCAGGTGACCCGACTAATCAAATACCTACTTATTTGCAAAAAGCACTTGTTTCACATGTCATGCAAATTAGCCTTGCGTGTCTGTGCTAAGAGTTCATTACTTATATTCAGCTGCCACAGAATTACTTCCTGGAAACTGTCATGAGATACATCTCACACAAACACTCCATGGGAGTGTTTATTTTTGTCGCCTATAGGTTGTTTTTCATTTAAGAGTACTTCGACAAGTGACAAACTCTCGGCGTCCACTCGTGACGAAGCTTCCAACAAACAAACTGCATAACCGATATGTCAATCACAAGTTAGATGATAAATGATATTTATTCAGAGTCGGTTTTCACAAACACTGAAAACTTTGACGTGACAACGTCTAATAAATTGATGAACGCTGGCTGCACGCAAGAAAAAGTGTCCCGTTACGCTCTGTCCCGTCACGCTCATTGTAACGTTACGATCGGAGCGTATGTATGCAATCATTTCATCAATGTTTTGTTATGACGTTGTCACGTTAAACTACGAGTATCGTCCGTAAACCGACTTTACAGACAACTATTTTTTTTTAAACTCGATGGCTGGAGTTTTGTACCACCATTTTGGACTACTCTGAGAAGAAACAGCCGAAACAAACTCAGAGGTCATAGTCTCTTTTGAAGTCCAGACAATCTTGCCTAATTCACTAATAACCAAAACCTTTTCAAACTAACAATTTTGCTCCAAATCTCTCTCGTAAAAGTGCGTCACAAAATAAACATAAGTTATAATAACGTCAAATGTCCCTGCTATGTAAAGCATTATATGTACTGTGCTTATGTACATAAGCACAGTACATATAACGCAGTGTTAGTATGTATTAGATAAGAGACAGGCAGCTGCTTGCCTTGTCCTTTGTGACGCTGGCGCTTATTTTATTTAGCCTAGCATTTTATTTAGCTGTTTTTTATATGTATGTTGATGGATGGAGATTTTATGATTTATAAAGGTGATCAAGTATTTTGTATTACTCAATTAGGTATTTTTAATAAAACGATAGATAGACAAAAGGATGATTTGGCATGAAAGGAAATTATTGCAGAGATGGCGAGTAATAGAATATGAAAGAAGGAGCATGCTGTGCCAACCAAAAATAAATTGGGATTAGGACCGTAGAATAATGAATGATGATTTAGGTATTTCTAAATTGAAGAGATTGTTTTTTTAATATCATGAATTATGCTCGCAAAGAAGAGTAGTTTCAGTTAGAGTCCATATTCTAACTGCGTGTTAGTTAGAGTCTTACTGGTATCACAACGACAACAGAATAACTTAAGTGTATAGAGCAGCGGTGGCCCAGTGGTGGGGGCCCCGACTTACGAACAGTAAGTCGTGGGTTCGAACCCAGGCAGGCGCATTACCTTGTGTAATTTATTTCGTCACCACTGCTCTCAAAAACGGTGAAGGAAAACATCGCGAGGAAACCGGCATGTCCTAAAACCAAAAATTCGAAGACTTGACAACTACCAACCCGCACTGGGCCCGCGTGGTAGATTATAGCCCATACCCAAAATACGCGCCATGACGTGGAGTTGCGAACACCAGCCCGTTATACAATACAATACAATAAAAGTTAAGTGTAAGTAAAATGTCAATGCTATGTTATTTTAGACTCTATGACTATCGACTGTAGTTCAAGAGTCTAGTGATTTGTTGGTCATTGCGAATCCTTAAAACACTGAGCAGGCAGTAGACAAAGATAATATATTTTTAACCTCACTGACATGTAACTTAATTGCATGCTGTCCATTATGGAAAAAAAACTTAACTTCGCGACTTAACTAGACAAAAAATATTATTAGTTTTACCATTTTAATGTAATTTTCAACTTGTAAGCCTTATACATAGGAGCTACAAATCTAGAGCGGTTAAGGTAAACAAGTTTGTTTTCATTGAATGTGCTGAGCAAGCGGAACGAGCTCGGCTAGACATGTTTTATTCGCAGCTCGATGGTATAGCTCTGTGCCTAGAGAGGTAGGACATAGATAAATGACGGGAGGACATCGCCTACGCGGGATTTGATCATTTAAATATGGAAATTATTGTTTGAGGTCATCGTTTATTACAACTAAATATATAAGCACATTAATATAACATTGTAAAATATGAATTGTCTCAACATTTTCAACAGGCAGCAAGAGGTCCTGGGTTAGAGTCCCGGGTCGGGCAAATTGTTATTGGGTTTTGTCATTAGGCATTTCTTAGTAGCAGCCATGGAGTCTGGATTTGTGCCCTGTTGATGGCAATAGGGTCGAGCGAAATGTGGGTGTACTATTTAGTACACCTCTGACTGTTCTGTCGCTGGAAAGGGGCGTGTTATTTGGTCAAATATTAGACTATTTTAGAATTTTCAAAGGAACTTCATTCTAGGTAGGGATGGGAGATAACAATAATATAGCAATAACCCGAGTATTGTACCTTCTATTAACGGACTGTTTTCATGTAATTAATGTAGTTTTTCTTTTTCCAGGTAAACAACTCAGTCACGCTCTGGCTTCAAAGTAAATTAATATGGTATGTCTATTATAGCCTATTTAAGTTACAATAGCTTTAGTTGTTACTCAATTTTTGATCTATAATTGAATTCCATTAATACCATGTGCCATGTATAAGTGTAATGGTTTTCAAGGTCCAAAGTCATGAATTTGATGACGATTTGACCTGTTGATTGTTAGAAGCTCTAAGTGCTTGTAATCTATGCTTTTGTTATTCTGTATTCAAGTTCAGGTAGGTAGGTTGTATGAGTGTATAATCCTCCACGCGGGCCCAGTGCGGGTTGGTAGATGTCACATGTCTTAGAATTTTTGGTTCTAGGACATTTGGCCGGTTTCCTCACGATATTTTACTTCACCGTTTTTGAGAGCAGCGGTGATGAAATAAATTACACAAAGTAATACGCCTGCCTGGGTTCGAACCCGCGATTTACTGTTCGTAAGTCAGGGCCGCCACAACTGGGTCACCGCTGCTCTCAGGTAGGTAGGTTAATAAGTAAATAATTTTTATGGCTAATACTAATGATACTGTTAGCCAGCATCATCCCACTGCTGGGCAAAGGCCTCTCCCCATGACGTTCAGTTGTTTCGATCCAAGGCCAATGTGGACCTCTGGTCGCTGGACGTGTCCATATCTACCGCGACGCCGTCGGGCTGTGTCAGGGCTCCAGAAAGTGGCTATTTTGGCCCATAGCTCATTCGGCATGCGGCAGACGTGGCCAATGAAATAAGGAAACCACAATGTATGTACTTCTTATGCCTGGTAATCGCAATGCAGCCTGCAAGACGTATTGCGCTTGTTCTTATTCTGTTATAACCCGTATACTGGTAGTTTTTTTGTACGGGGACGTATTAGTTTATGCTCGCGGGTTCGATAAATGTCCCACGGGATCATACTACCGGGATAAAAAGTATCCTACGTGTTAATCTAGGTTATAAAGTATCCGCGTGTCAAATTTCATCCACATCCGTTCAGCCGTTTGAGCGTGAAGGAGTATCAAACATGCACACAAATATAAATTTTCGCATTCATTATATATACAAATGAGATAAGTAAAGTTTTTTTTGAAAAAGCTTAGTAGTTCTTAATTTTGTACATTTCTAGTTGGTATGCAGTTCAAACTCAAATCAAAATCAGTCTACATTACAAAATAATCGACACGATCTATTTGCTATCAATGGCGAGCGATCTACCGCACGAAACGAACACTTCCACTCAACATGTCAGACCACATTACCATCGGTTGAACGAACAGTAAGTAATTATAACAAGGAAATTAACCATTCATTAATTTATTGGAACATAAATATTATAAAGGTCGTTTCTATTTGCAAGTATTTGGTAGAACGAGCTAAATATGCGTCAATTGGTTGCAAATGAATATGCAGCGCTAATTTAATTTCGTTCATGAATGAATTTCATTTATTTTATAAGTCAGTATCGTGTACTGACGGAATGTTGCTGAAATATTTCAATAAACGTTGTTGAAATTAACAAAATTTAAACTGACTTGACCAAGTTATTTATTAGTCTTTGATTCTACTGTCAGCACTAGCTGAAAATGGCCACGTTAAATAACCGAAACATTTTTCTTATTTATTGTGTGGTTAGCTGGATCTGGTGTCAGAGTTTTCATGCTGCCGCCCACGGGTCCCTGAGTTGGCTTTGGCAAATATCTCTCAGGCATGCTGGTTTGGTTTCCTCGCAAGGAATGCCAAAAAATAAGAGGTGCTTCGAACTATAGAGCTATGACTTGATGACCTGCTGATATGAGGAAACATTTACTGGGCATCATTCAAAATTAAAATCAGTTCCTAGTATATCATAGGAAATTTTGACTAATTTTAGGTTCATGACTAACGTTGATGTGCAGTTACATATCTTTTCACAACACCACAAAACAAATACCACCATGTAGTCACCACTTAACCCACTTGGAACGTACAATTTTGTCCCAACCGTCTAATTAGCTGGCCATACGTGGTCATTTCACGGTCAATGAGGCTTTACACCATCGCCCATGCTTGTTCGATCAATTAGACTGGAACATTGTTTGGAGAATGTGGAAGTGCTAGAATATGTCTTGATATTGTCTTGCAATAGGTTTAGGTCGAAGGCATACTTGTATTCCCTATAAGGCAACTGACAGAGAAAACTGTTGATGGAGAATTTGAAGGCGTTATTCGGGCGTTATTATGGAGAGGGCTATGCTCCGAGTTTCCTTGCGTGATCGAATCAGAAATGAAGACATCCGCAAGAGAACCAAGGTCACCGACGTAGCCCGAAGAATTGCTAAACTTAAGTGGCAGTGGGCAGGGCACATTGCTCGCAGAACGGATGGCCGATGGGGCCGAAAAGTTCTGGAGTGGCGACCGAATTCAGCTAGCAATTCTGACTGGGGTCAACGTTCTTATTTGTACTGAAATTAGCTTTTAGTCTTATTTATTAAAACAAAGGTTGCAAATGTGCAAATAACGTAATGATACTTTTGCCAGGAAACAGTTAGCCAATATGTTTAACTAAAGTATAAAATGAACATCTGAGGCATAACTTCTCTTTCATTCGCTGACTTTGCAACATCGATACAAATGTCTGATCGATACTAGACTACAACTTTAAAGAATGAGGAAGCTATTACGTATGTGACACCGCCTTAGCAATAACCTTAGATTCTATTGGGATATTTGAAAAAACTAAGGTTGTATGGAATTTTCGGTATTTTAATTTGCATAACTTTATAGGGGGCGTGTTAAACTAGTTTCTTGGACAATTTGTACCATCAAGAAGCCTAGAGAAGTAGCCATGAATTACAAAGTTTTTCGTAATTCTGAACGATTTTTTGCAAACAAGATTTAACAAAACTACACTCTAACTAGCAAACGAGGAAACTATGAGCTCATGTTAGTCTACATCACACACTAATATTTTAAAGAGGGTAAAATTTTATTTTTGTGTGTATGTTTGTAGTCAATAAACTCAAAAACTACTGTGCCGATGTCAAAAATTCTTTCAGCAATGGATAGCTACATTATCAGCGAATAACATAAGCTATATTTTATTCCCGTACTCCTGCGGGAACGGTTAACTACGCGGGTGAAACCGCGTGACGTCCGCTAGTCTCATATATATAATTATTTAACTTTTCCATCAGTTATGTAATAATATTTTTTTTTTGTGGTTCTTTGTTCTAATCAACCTGGCACAAATTCACACATAGATGACTGCTATTGAGAACATAAAGATAAATGGCGAAATGTGAGTGTACTGTTGTGCCCAGAGCGGGAGGGGTCAATTGATGACTTCCAATCCGAAAAAAAAGGGTTAAGCAGGACTGCTGATTGAAGAAGGCTATTTCTGGCAATTGTCCAGTCATGGATTAACGATGATGATCCCATTGTTGTTTGTTTTTATTAATTTACTAGCTTCTGCCCGCGACTTCGTTCGCGTGAATTTCCCGCTTGCAACATTTCTTATTGCTGCTCCGCTGCTATTGCGCTGCTAAAAGATTTTTTTCAATTCGAGCCGGTAGTTCCTGAGATTTGCGCGTTCAACCAAACAAACAAACTCTTCTGCTTTATAATATTAGTATAGATATTACTTAACATAAATTAACATTGTCTTTACGAACAACTTAAAACAATATAAGTCATATTTTTCACGTTTTTATTAAACTTGTGTAATTATTTTAACCGGACCTATTGTACTTAATTGGAGTTTTATATGAGTTTACGAGTAGTGGTTCTTTGTTTAAAAGTAACTGTAAGAAACTGGTTGTTAGTTACCTACAAGTACTAGGACCTCTCACCACTTACTTGGATTTTATATACCTATAATAATTTTGCGAAACATTGTTCTACTCGTGTTAGGAACCTAGCTGAAAATCGGACAAAATAGTTTTCAGAAAAGACCAATGTGTATTAAATTATTCGATTATGTTGTTGATAAGTTAAAATTAATGCACAAATATTGACATCGGGTCAAAAATATTGCACACTGACATCATAATTATTCTGATGCAACATTTATGAAATTCGTGGAATGCCTGAATACGGCCCTGGTTTCGGTCAAGTTTGCAAAAAGTAAAAACCCAATATTTAAAGAAATGTCATGCATTTAATTTTAATAGTTTTAATAAATCTCTGATGAATAAATACTGGTGGTTTACACATACGTCATTGTGGCGTAACTTGTGATTTTGCGCGGATTTTGACAATAGGAAAATTTTCAACATGACATTATCATAAATATCAATAATTCAACATTCATGGAATGCATCCAGCCTGAATACGACCCTGATTTCGGTCAAGTTTTCAATTAAAATTCAGAATTTAAAGAAATGTCATAGATTTAATTACAATAGCTTTAATAAATAAGTGCCTATTAATTACGATGATTCTTTGTCATTATGATGTTATATGTTATTGTTTGACGTTAGGAAAATTTTTGGGACCTCGGGCTGAATAGTAATTTATCTTATTTATTCATCAATTAAAACTTTAGGCACTAGTAAAAACTACAATTACTGTTACCATTTAGTAGCTTTAAGTAAAAAATATGAAAAGGAATTTCGCCTAAAAAAAATACTCAAAATATTACAGTTTATTTTGGTAATTTTAAAGAATGACGAAACTAAACAATGTGAAAATTGGCACTATCAACATCGAACTGATATAATCAGTGAAGATTACACGTTCATCGCTGTCAGCGATTTATGAAAGTGCTTTACGATATTCGGTATGTGAATGTAGCTTACAGATCGGCCATTAGATGTGGCAATACTTAGTGGCTTGCCAAGTTATGTGGCAACTATCTACGTTAATACATACATTACTCTGCTCATCGTTTTTGTAATTGTAATAACGCATACTATCACGCATGCATACTTATGCATTTGATTGTTGATAAGAATGGGTTTAAAAACAAAAGGGAATTGTCGTCGAGTTAAGGGTCGAGTTTCAGGAGTTTCTTGCTTTCGAGAAACCTTACATTTAAATGATTTAATATATAAGTTAAAAATAATTTAATAGAAGTTTTCTAATGATCTTTCAGGTTTTTGATTAGGATCTGTAACGAAAATGAAATATTTGGAACCAAATTCCTTTTAAAAATGTCGATCATTAATTTGGATGGATATTTGTTACTCAATAACATAACACCAGAACGGCTGAATTGATCTGAATGAAATTTGGCAGAGAGATAGATTCTAGTCCGGAATAGCACAAGGTTTTTTAGTCGCGGCCAACAGCTAGTCCCTAGTTTAAATTAGCTGGACAATGCATTTTTTTAAAAGAAAGAATTGAAATGTTGCGATAGTGTCGTTTTTTTTTCAAAATATTCTAATCTTGTTTTTGAGTACTTACTTAATACAATTTTCTGCAAACTTAATAATTTATTATCTTTTAATCATTAAATTCAATAAGGAAATATCATTTAGATAAGTTATCGATCTACATTAAACTGGCCAATAAAATAAAAAAAATTAATTAGTAAAGAGACCAGTTAAGTTTTTCAAAGGTCATTTTAAAGTAAAAAAAAAAAACAATAAAAGCGGTTGCATTTGTTTTCCTATGCACAAAAAGTTTGAAAACTTCCAAAAGAAAAGACTTATTTAACCACGTAATAAAGATACTCAAGATATTTCGATCAACTGTTTACCAACCAGCATTGCTTTACTTTGCGTATTTATTCAGACACCTACAAGGTGTAAACAGACTCATCATGAAGCCGTCAACCAAGCATTCTGTACATCAAACTAAGTTACTTAGCAATAGTTATTTGTTATACAAGAGTGCAAAGTTGTTTTTTAACCGTGTGCTCAATTTTGATGACCGAGCAAGCGAAAGATTCTAAAATTGAGTCACGAGCGCAGCGAGTGATTCAAAACTTAGAATCTTGAGCGTTAGCGACGGAATCAAAAGAGCACGAGGTGAAAAATCTTTGCACTCGAATGCAACACGTAACTTTTCATTCCACCTCAGCGAGGAAATGAATAAACGCAAAAAAAATGCGCATTATTAACAAATTCAGTTAATTTTGTTGGCGTCAAATAAACTTCCTCGTCGCTAGATAATGAGTGGTCATTTTAGGTTTTTCACTTGTTTTCAAGTTGGATTCCTTGTTTTTAACCTAAGGTGTTAACAATACCTATGACGCGGACGTGAAAAAAAAATGGCGCACGCAAAACATATTAAAAAAAGTACACCAAGAAGGTTCCGTGTCTGAGTTCTTAACAAATTAAAAAAAAAATTATGATAAATTCGGCACCATAGAGGTAGAAGTAAATAGGTTTAATGATGTTTTGAATGCACATGCTTAGTGCACACGATGTTTTAAATTCAAATTCAAATTTACTTTAACCTCAAGACGATAAAAACGGCTTTTGCACTCAGATTTTGAAGAGCAAAATACTCTTTCCGAGATGGGGGGATGAAAAAAATATTGCTGGGAAACGAATTTTTTTCGGGTGCAAATTACGTTTTGTGGTAGAACTCAATGCAACAACGCACGCAAGACATTGTGTCAATGGATGGGTTGAATAATAGTCGTAGAGGTGTTTATAGTAAAAATCACGCATTAAAATCTTGTATTAAAAAAAAAATTGGAGGTTTCCAGGGCCTCGATTCTGCTATTACAATAGTGTCAGAGTATTCGATCATTGATTTCATAATGATCAAGTTATGTCAAATTTTGACAAGTTTGTTAATTCTACTATCATAATGGCGCCATTATGACTTCTCAATGAACAACAACTGACACTCCATTGAAAGAAATGTCATAGAATATTATTCTCGTACATGAAATCTGGCATGAATAAATGTTCGCATTTAGTAGTAGATTTCGAAAACCATTTGTACTAAGGGTTTTATAATAATGTCAATACGAAAATGCCATTAAAACACAATTTTATTACGAGACCATTGACCGACCATTGTGAATTTAGCAGATTACGAACTTTAAGCAAAATGACAATGGGATGAGAATGGAATCGTGTTGGAGTGACGAATTTATTAAAATAGCAGAATTAGGCCCCAGGTATGGTGAGGAACAAAAAAAAAATATCGCAATGACGGAGAGAGAACAATTAAATGCCTTTCAGCTTCGTTGAGAGGTTTCTTACACCCTTTATACCGTACCGTACCTGTTATCTTTAAGTCTGAAACAGTATAACAGCTGCAATGAAGAAGGATTATTAAATCAATGCATCTTATTGAATAAGCCACAGCAAAACAAAAAAGTTTTCCAGTTTTTTTTTATAAAGCGGTTCCGGAATCATATTGTCAAGTACAGAAATATAACAAAAGAAGCCTCGAGAAATAAACAGTAATACTGCACCGTTTATTTTTATTTCAACTCATAATTCGAACTTTCAAATTAAAATTACACTTGAGGCCATACTAAAAAGGCAAGCTAAGTACTCTAATCAATGATTTATTCAATAGAATAGTTACTCAGCCTTGATAGAGCGGAACTTTGAAAAACAGTATTAACTGTAACTAGTTTACACCGGTCATTTTAATTCTCGTTTTTCTTAAATCTATTTCAAGAGGGGGAGGTAAGTCAGTGGCTACGTACAAAAAGAAGAGTTGGCGTCCTCGTGTAAATATCACTTGTTCTTGGACTTCCCAGTAATGAGATGTGGGGCAATTGGTGTAGTTTTTTTTGTCCGCCAGTGCTCACGTAGATCATATTTTGTGAGCAATCTTGATGGTATTTTCTGTTGCGGATGCACCTGAGTTGATTAATTTACCTAATACCTAATATTGGACGAATAAATAAATTACTAGATAGATATTATTTAATTTATTTAAAAAATAGCATTTTATTAAGAAGTCAATATCAGCGGGCCTAAAATGGCCGCTTTAGCAGAACAAATTAAAACTTTTTTGCAAAAAATAAAACCGACTTCAAAAAGAAAAAGTGAAAAATAACTTTAGCTTCTGAAGTCGGTGACGTTTGTATGATTGATTTAATTTTTTTGTCACCGACTTCAGAAGCTAAAGTTATTTTTCACTTTTTCTTTTTGAAGTCGGTTTTATTTTTTGCAAAAAAGTTTTTATTTTTCACTTTTTAGTGGTTCACATGGAAAGTGCATACCGTTACAATTACAACAAGCCCAAACACGACTAGGATACATTGTCTCATTATGGAGTTCCGTGACTCTTGGCTTCATCATCAGATCTGATGGTAGAATGGTTCTTATCAAACGCAAATGCTTCACTTGTTGTAGAAAATATAAAAATTGCTGTACGTTATCCTATAAAATTTGAAGAGTTCCCTCGATTTCGCCAAGATTCCATCATCAGATCCCGACTTGGCGACTATGGGACCAACTTGGAAGTATACCCTTTCAAACAAAAAAAGAATTTTTCAAATCGGTTTAGGCGTCTTCGAGTAATCGGGTAACATACATAAAAAAAAAAAAAAAAACAAATACATACAGTCGAATAGAGAACCTCCTCCTTTTTGGAAGTCGGTTAAAAATTCTTAAAGTGGACTTTACGGTTATGACTATAAAGTCCCTTTTAAGACTTTTTTTTTAAAGTGATTCATATTATGTTCTGCGAAAGCGACCATTTTAGACCCCCAGACATTATTGCATCGTGATATGAAATGTATTATTTAATGTATTTGATTTTTTATGAAATAAAATTGAAAAAGCAGTAGCTGCATTCGTCTAATAAATTCTACGATTTTTATCTGACATGCAATCAATTGCAATTTAATAATATATTAATAGTATCTAATACATGTTTTTTTTTTTAAATCTAGAAGATTTATATTTATTTAACCTTTACGTCATTTCGTCAGCCTTTTAATTAGTAAATAGAAGTAATATAAAAATTAAAGGTCGACAACTTTTTACAAACCGCAGACCTATTAACCTCATACTATTTCATTGCAAAAAATGGATTAGATTATAATTGATAATAACATACGGGTTTCTGTCTATAAGGAAATAATGTATATCACTTTTTGTGGCAATACGTCACAAATAACTTTGTCAGAAAAAAGAATCCGATAGTTTTTTTTTTGTAAGCGGCGTTACGTGACGTCTTGGATATATTTTTTTTTTCAGGAAATACAGTATTTTTAGATACCAACTACTTCATCAAAAAGAGGACGTATCGTGTTACTCAGTATAAACTTGGTTGAGGTGGTCAGATTGGCAGTCGCTCCATGTAAAACACAATGGTATTCAGCTGAATCTGGTTAGACTGGAAGCCGACCCCAACGTAGTTGGGAAAAGACTACACAGATGATGTTTAAAATAAATAAAAAAGTAATAGTTTTGTAAACATCTGTTTTTACGTGAGATGAATGGTTACTATAGTTAGTAACCATTCATGTCACGTAAAAACAGATGTCAAGCCTAGTGGCAGTGGTAGGTGG
This sequence comes from Xestia ashworthii, assembly GCA_950022955.1. Taxonomy (NCBI): domain Eukaryota; kingdom Metazoa; phylum Arthropoda; class Insecta; order Lepidoptera; family Noctuidae; genus Xestia; species Xestia ashworthii. Next base: position 21,465,830 of record OX465555.1, read on the forward strand.
GTAGTTCAGGTGTGAAGCCTAGTGGCTTTGACAGAATATTTACCATTAAATGCAAACCTTAATATACTTAAAAGCATCTTAAACGCAGCCCTATTAAAAACATCGTACGATAGGTACTAATTAAAACTCTTAACATGAATTAATACTCAATTAAAAAGCCGAAAGGTGATCTTTCCTATTACGGTCTTGAGTATTTTTTTTCCTTTAATTGGAAATTGAGAACCTACATACATTAAGTTGAAAATATAATTGAAGTGTCGAATTTAAGTAGTCTGCCCTTTCCTTTAGGTTAATTCCTGATGTGTTTCGAAGTAAAAACTTCACGGAAGCCAATAAGACTTTGATGCATACTTGTAATAACATGGTGTACTGGGATATTTTATCCTTATCGACGTGGAATGTCACGTATTTTTTACTAGTAATTACTGTCATGTTATCTTGCTTTGCCTTTTACCAGTTCATTTGCAAGTGTGGTTTATACTCTTAGTTTTTGAGTACATATCAAGTTTATTTATTTATTCTTATAACATATTACAACATGTCCAATATACTGTAGTTTTACAAATATTAGGTAAATCTATGCTTTTTCTGGAATGGTGTGCTTATAGTACCCCTTATCACCAGTTTTTTTTTTTGTAATGGCGAATGAGCTTATTGACATCAACCGGAAATTTAGGCTCCGAGGTGTCTAAATCTCGTTTTATGCTATTTCCGATGTCAAAAATTACATTACTACATTAGAATATTTAATTTAGATTCAACAACTACGGTTTTTTTACTGTGAAAAATACAAAACAACAAGAATATATACAAAATAATTAAAAATAATTTGCTACGCCGCGGTTACATCTGCCTACAAATCATCTACGTGCTACAATCATATTTTCGTAGCCGCTACGCTACGCCACGTAGCAAAACCAAATATTCAATTCTAAAATCCTATTAGAGCATTCATTTCGAACCGACAAAGCTTAGCTAATACATAAAACATTATAGATTCGACTTCGGAATGCAGTAATTTAGCCTACCTAGAGCCTTCATAAATCTTCTAGTAATAAAATACAGAAGAAGTCACGGTTAGCGACTAGTTTTTAATGCAATTCTTGTATATAATTGGTTGGGTAAGATTACAATGTATTGTTGTTAAATGTCAAGTTTGATTGGTATGTGCTGTTAAAGTATCGGACTGGTATTATGTATTGAAAGATAGTGTTTATTTTATTAAGGTCTTTTAACTTGTTCGTTGTAGCTGGTTGACAATAAGGAATAATTTAAGTAATGAATAAATTGCAGCCATAGGGCTTTCGTTGAGATAATACAGGATGTTTGAAACATCGTTTTCCAAATGGAACGAGCTCTTCAGCCTCAGAAACACTTTCTTGGCCCTTACGAGTTTTTAAATATTTATTTAGAAAGAGTTGTCGACATTTAGAAAAGACAAAATAACACGTTTGAGCCCGTTCAATTTGGCAAACGATGCACCAAACAGCCTGTTTATTATGTTCTACCGATTAAGGTTCATGTTCACCGAAAAGATAACGGTCTGATTATCTAAAAACAGCTATCACTGTGACATGTTCCTATACAAAAATCTGTTATAAACAGCAGTTTTTAGGGTTCCGTAGCCAAATGGCAAAAAACGGAACCCTTATAGTTTCGCCATGTCTGTCTGTCTGTCTGTCCGCGGATAATCTCAGTGACCGTTAGCACCAGAAAGCTGAAATTTGGTACCAATATGTATATCAATCATGCCGACAAAGTGCAAAAATAAAAATTAAAAAAAAACATTTTTATTAGGGTACCTCCCCCAGACGTAAAGTGGGGAGCGATTTTTTTTTTAATTTTGACCCTGACGTGTGATATATTGTTGGATAGGTATTTAAAAATGAATAGGGGTTTTCTAAAATCATTTTTTGATAATATTAATATTTTAGGAAATAATCGCTCCGAAAGTCAAAAACAATGTGTCCCCCCCCCCTCTAACTTTTGAACCATAAGTTTAAAAAATATGAAAAAAATCACAGAAGTAGACCTTTATATGAACTTTCTCGGAAAATTATTTTCAACTTGATGAGTTGAATAGTTTTTGAGTTATATAGCACTTTTTCAAAAAAACGCAAATGATAACTTTGTTTTTCATACAAATACTATGAAAAACAAAGTTATTTTTGCTGACGAAAAATGTTGGTATTTTTAATGGTCTGGGAAGCTACGGAACCCTACAGTGAGCGTGGCCCGACACGCTCTTGGCCGGTTTTTAGATAATCAGACCGTCATTTTTTTGGTGAACATGGACCTAAAAGACATAACAAAGGTTCTTACAACGTTAAATATTTAACGTTTAAATGTTGAGGTATATTTTTGAAGTCATGTTTGGTTTATATATTTTGATTAATTTATTGAAACATCTAGAAAACGGTCGTAGTTCCGATTTTGGTCACGTGCCAAAATATTCCACCAGTCACAGGACAGACGAGAGACGTGAAATTGATTGTTTTTTTTTTAATGTTACAGCACCATGCCGAGATAGGGACCTTTTGGCCTCGTTCAGGACCTTTCATTTCTTTTTTAATTTTTATCTATGTTAAGTTTTCAATATTCGTAAATAATGTTATTTTTTATGTGTTTTGTCCTGTACGGGCTAATAAATGCTTTTTCTTTCTTCTTTCTTTCTTTCAGCCAATGTGATTGGTCGGTTTCCGTTCGTCTCCAATTTGGTGGAGTCTGGGCCCTAGTATCTTCATCATCATCAGCCACAGTCCGAACTCACCCACTGCTGGGTATAGGCCTCGCTTTTCTTGTGCCAATCTCCACGTCCCTGTGCCAGCCTCATCCAGGTTTTTCCTCCGACGGCAACTATGTCGTCTGCTCATCTAGAAGCCGTACGACCTTCGTTCCTTAGTATCTTAGCTTGACTTATCTAGTAACATATAGGTTCTACTTATACATTAACATTTAGAGCAAAGTTTTTCATGTTCATTACAATTATTATGTGTCGTGCTTGAAGCAAATGCCGCGACAATATCAAATGTCAATTATTTGAATAAGTCACTTGTCATGGTGCCTTCCTGTTCACATAATGATTGTTACGGATTAACCTTTGTTGCGCTTCTGGGTATTCGATAATATAAACTAGGAGGCTGGGTTTTTTCTGATATGATCCCATACGCAAAATACGCGCTTTGACGTGGAGTTGCGGATACCAGCCTGTTGTAGCCTGAAGAAATCCTAGTTCATAACTAGTTTTTTTGGAAAGTCGTTTCTTTCTGACCGATTGATATTAAAGTATGGCTAAGATAAAAGTGGTAACAAAAGAAAAGACGCTAGTTTCTGACTGATCGGAGAAGGGTTCTATAGAAGTAGTATTTTTCGAAGGTGTGTGTTATTGAAGTATGTTCTATCGTACTTATGTTTGTCGATTATACCTACATATTATGTTCTGTCGAAGCAATAAGTATTCGAACTATTGTTTTTCGAAATTCAGTATAACACTTTGATGCTAAATATATAAGCGGTAACTTTTGTCTGTCAAGTCTGCAGTCTAAGTAAAATCTAGTAAGTTTGCATATTATATAGAGAATGTGTTACATTCCAGAGAGTGTGTGGTATTTAGAGAGGTAGTAATTTCCTTGATTAGAGAAGCTATATTGTCTCTGTTACCTTACTTGACTTCATTGACCTTTATCATAAGAAAATCACAGTTGTCTTCACATTCCAGATTGAACAAAGAAAGCGAAATTTTTCACAAAAATTGAGGCTAACTTTCCAGTGAAATTAACTTCGTCTCAAAGAGGATCTTGACTTTCTGTACAAGGTAATGTTATCTTATTCAGTAAAATTCTTCAAAAGGTCGAATGTTAAAAGCGTCTTTATTTTATACTTTATTTCCTCAAAAATACAGTAAATTTTGGCTTGCCACATAACATAACACTGGATAAAAATTTCCACGACTTTCAGAAGTATTCCGACGCGCTATTGATAATTAACTCTTCTCCATTCTCAATAAGATTGAAAATCTTTCGAGCGTGGAAATCGTGAATCAAATTGGTTACACTGTAGTGCACTTAGTGTACTTAATTTAGCCAGCACAGTATCATTACTCAAAGGCGTTAAAGGTTCCTAGATGGACTGGTTTGAGTGCCATCCACTGCCCTTGACTTTATTTCAATAAGGCAAGGGTTTTTTGATTTTTTACGGCTGTTTAAGCTCTAGTAAGAACTAGTTGACGAGGGTATTTTCTTGTCTGGGACAAAAAAAACCTATTGCCCTTTAAATTGATGACAATATTGAACTTTTGCAGGTTTTCTTTTTGCGTACAAGCGTTTCATTATTTGTCATTTCAGGTTTTTTATTCACATTTATGTTTAAATATTTGCATTATGTTTTGCAATTTAAGCTAAACTTGAGCACGACTGCATGAAGTTTTGATCTCATTAGTATCATCAACTTAAAAGTAAAATATTTCTATATTTCTAATGAACAGCATTAGAAATATAGAAATATTTTACTTAACGATTTTGTCCAATCTAGACACACTGCTAAAGCAAAATACTCAAGTTTTAACTAAAACATTATAACAAACGTATTAACTCTAAGTAAATATGTATTTGCATTAGTTTGATTAGCATCGTGTTTGTGAGATTATCTGTCAACTTATCTAAGTGACAGGACGCTAATTCTTGTAACTTGCTACTAACGAGTTAAGGTAGATATCGATCGTATTCTTTTTTGAACTTTGCATCCCAGAGTCAAGTTTTGTGCCTGGTTGTTGACAAGGCTCGCGTCCTATTTACAAGGATGTTATACAAAAGTGGTGCCACGTGGTGTACAATAGGCACCCCTTTTTTTTCGATTGGGAAATCATCAAATGACTTCTCCCACTCTGGGCGGAGCGGGAGGAAGTGTCAGACTTTTACTGACTAAAACCCATCCATGTTCCTTCCTCGCCCATTATGTTTCGGGGCCACGGTATCTTTTTCGAACAGTCCCGCAGCCCCGGCAGGAATAGGTACAACCCTACCTAACCCTTCAGGGGTTACTGGTGTGATGTTATATGCTGTTGTAATCTTTACTTAAATTAAAAATACTTTCCACTGAGTACTAGAAAACTTCGTCTTATAGCGAGGCAGATTCCTTTAATAGCTTTTGCTAGTACTTACCTCAGAAAAAGTACTAAGCTAAAATAAATTAAAGGTACTTCTATTCTATAAAGCAATTCGGGTTAGGTTAGGAACGGTACATCGGGTCAGGTTCGAAATAAAATTCTTTTTTTTTTCATGACTATCTTGTCTGGCTCTATCTTTTCTTCTAAACATACACATAAGTTTAATTAAGACTTACAGTATTTAGAGGTTACATAATTCTAATTAGATTACTAATTAGACGAACGTGTTTCATTTAATTCATGCTTTTATTGCGTAAACCTGACTTTGGCCACTAAAGAAGGCTGCACTTATGTAGGCATAAAAGGTGGTCTAGATTAAAAAATCTAGACCACATAGGTGGTGACATAGTGCAATGTCAAATCACATTACACACGTGTAGGTACATTACTTACATGCGCAAACTCGTACATAGTGATTGTGAATAAAATATGTTTATGAAATTGGTAATATAACATAACATCACGCTTTGTAATCCCTGAAGTGTTAGGCAGATGTGTACCTGATGGTAGATTCACAGTTCGCAAGGTATGTTTGAGTCGCATGTAATAGGGGGCGAGCCTATTACCATCAACCGGGCATAAATCCAGACTCTGTGTTTCCTAATGAGAAATTTCTAATAGAAAAACTGACTCAACCCGGGATTCGAACCCGCAGTCGCTCTTGAGACTGTAGACAGACGAGACATGAAAATATTATTTATTTTGATTTTCATCAACTCGCCCCAAATGGGCCGTGGGCATGTGGGACGAGTTGTTGAATTACTCAGTCGAAAGTGTAAAAATGGTCTTTATGCTTTTCAGTTTTTCCGTACGATTTTACAGGCCATGAAAACTAGCAGACACTTAAAAATAACCATCTGTTATATTTTTTGGGAAAAGCAGGTTGAATCTATGAAACAGTTGAGATTTTTTTTTTTCACGCAAATCATACTAGCTAAGTAAACTGGTATATAGCTAATCCTATTATCCTACTTTAATATTATAAAAAATACGAAAGTTTGTTTGGATGTATGGATTTGTTACTCTTTCACGCAAAAACTAAAGAACGGATTTGGATGAAATTTTGCACACAGTTTTTATCCTGGTAGTATATGATCACACTGAAACTAAACTCAATTATCGATCTGCACGCGGATGAAGTCGCGGGTATAAGCTAGTCAAAGTAAATAAGTAACTTAGAATTATGATTGTAATGAAAGTGTCTGGCTACGTAGCATTACATTAATGTAATCTTAAATCTTCTGTCAGATTGTGAAACCATTTAATTACAATCTATGTGCAGTTATGCACCTGTGAAATCTCTGACATTTGAAATAAATAAATTGCAACTGTAGTGCAATAAAAAGCAGTATGATACTTATTTATTAGTACAATTGACTTAACGATTTGCAATAAGTCAGATCATAGACTGATAGCTACAATTGAGATGACCAGTCGATAAAAAATTAGCCGATTCATGTATTATCAAATTTTGATGCAATCAAATAATGTTGCATCAAATTATGTGTTTAGTAAATTGACAGTTGTTAGTACTTTGTGATGTATTTTCGTGAGACACCCGCGGCTTTATAAAAGCAGGTTATCTGAGGTCATTTATCGACAAGTGGCAGTCACTTTTCACACACAGGTTTTCGATATCTGGTTAATCCAATAGATTTTTGACGTCACTTTGTCTAGTCGGAAAATGTACATATTTACATGCATCTCTTTAGGACCCAACTAAATAATTTTAACAATAAGTCCAAATGTTGTCAATAAGTCCTGTTACATGGAAATGCAGCACCTTTAATATAATATGTATGCATGAGGAAAATTGAAAAATGATATAGTTAAATATAGAGTCAGTAATATATAGTTTGATATTTATTTATAGTATTTATATATATATTTATAGTATTTTATATATCTTCGTAGTTTACCTTAGTATTAATCAAATTATTTTCAGATGTACACCTACCGCTGCTTGTCTCTGCATCACCCAAAGGTTGACTGGTAGAGAATGCCTATGGCATTAAGTCCGCCTCTGTACTATGTGCTTGAAGTGTTAAAATAAATACAAAATATATCATGTACGCATGATTTTTATTTCTTAATTAATAAGAGAGCTACCAGACACAGATCACTATCTAACACATTTACATAAATTGCATCAAATAAAAACATCCGGAATCAATTTTAATCGTAAAATAATGTAAATGAATTTTAATAAATATTTAAAGTAACGCACATAAATACGTATATTGGAAATTACATATGCATCTGCATTAAATCGGAATGACCTTAAAACAGGTGCGTTCATGGTCTGACCTTTAATATATTAAAAAAGAATAAGGTCAACCGTACGATGAGTACCGTTGCAAGATGACAGGTTTTTAATGTGTTAGTATTTTGGTGAAGAAATAAGTCAGACGAATAAAATTGATCGTCCTTCTAATAATACAATTTAATATAGAGTAGCTAAAATAACAGTTTTTTTTTGTATCCAGGTATAATTCGAATGAAGAAAATTATCTCAGTTTAGGTAGAATAAGATCAATCTATGTCAAACGATCTATAATTGCGATTACCCAGTTGAATAATGTTTATTCCTTATTCAGATTTTCAATGCATCGGTATTTAATTGTCTTCTTTAAATTCTTTAACTTTTTGCTTACTTACTTTTACTTAACTCACTTGAACACATCTAGTACCAAGTGTTTACTTATAATTTCCTACTCAATGCTTAAAAGCTGTCTTAATTATAACCCGTATAAACAAATGATTGATTAAGACAAATTATCTTTTACCAATATTCATTAATATCAGTCTACCGAAGCGTTAAAGATCACGCGAAAAAACCTGCAAATTATTTTAAAAATTATAATTAAAATGGTTGTAGAGTACATTAAGTGCAGCAAAACATTTTAAAACCTTAATTGTTTGCGCACGAAGCTATGCAGCCTCGGTTCAATAGAAAGGAGATGGTCATCTGCTGCGGACGCGACGGTACAAGGACTGATGTGCACTGAAAGTGTTACAAATGTATTTACAGACCAAAATAATCACTATCACTACATATTATAAAACAAAGTTTCTGTCTGTCCCTATGTATGCTTAGATCTTTAAAACTACGCAACGGATTTTGATGCGGGTTTTTTTAATAGATAGAGTGATTCAAGAGGAAGGTTTTTGTATATAATTTTACGCAGGTGAAGCCGCGGGCATCGGCTAGTATTATTATATTTTATTGACGGTGGCTAAGGTAGAAGGATTTAGGAAATTGATTTGTTATCTAAAAAAACCGGCCAAGAGCGTGTCGGGCCACGCTCACTGTAGGGTTCCGTAGCTTCCCAGACCATTAAAAATACCAACATTTTTCGTCAGCAAAAATAACTTTGTTTTTCATAGTATTTGTATGAAAAACAAAGTTATCATTTGCGTTTTTTTGAAAAAGTGCTATATAACTCAAAAACTATTCAACTCATCAAGTTGAAAATAATTTTCCTAGAAAGTTCATATAAAGGTCTACTTCTGTGATTTTTTTCATATTTTTTAAACTTATGGTTCAAAAGTTAGAGGGGGGGGGGGGACACATTGTTTTTGACTTTCGTAGCGATTATTTCCTAAAATATTAATATTATCAAAAAATGATTTTAGAAAACCCCTATTCATTTTTAAATACCTATCCAACAATATATCACACGTCAGGGTCAAAATTAAAAAAAAAATCGCTCCCCACTTTACGTCTGGGGGAGGTACCCTAATAAAAATGTTTTTTTAAATTTTTATTTTTGCACTTTGTCGGCATGATTGATATACATATTGGTACCAAATTTCAGCTTTCTGGTGCTAACGGTCACTGAGATTATCCGCGGACAGACAGACAGACAGACAGACAGACAGACATGGCGAAACTATAAGGGTTCCGTTTTTTGCCATTTGGCTACGGAACCCTAAAAAGGGGTACCGAGTTCTCCAGTAAATGGGTTAGGGACGTCAGAAAAGCAGTCGCTTCTTGCAAAATAACGGTATTCAGAATTCGGTTGGACTGGAAGCCGACTCCAAACCAGGGAAAGACGACTACCCAGATGATAAATGATGTAATGCAGTTTTGTCGATACTTATTGGTATTAAAATAGCTGCATTGCACTGTTACATGTCAGAAAATCGCTCACAATTAACAAAATTTTACATTTTCCCCCTCGAAATCTAAGTAGGTACCGAATTGCGACGAGACAAAAAGTCACGGAAGTCTAATGCATGCTCAATTATAAAATTAAGCCCAATTATAGACATACCGATAACTTTTTACTGCCGCTCGTAAATAGTGATGTGTCATACAAAACTATTACTTATCGATATTGCATAAAACTTTTTGTTACTCTGACAACTGACAAGTAAAGTTTATTTATGACAAAAGCTAGACATGTTATTTCTTTTTGAAAAGGTCGTATTCGGTAACGATCAAGTGAATGTTAGATCAATAAATAATTTTAATGAATCGTTTTTTTATTCCGTGGGAGTTTTGAGTTTGTTATGTAAATTAGCATTTTTGGTTTTTGAGACTAATGATATGTTATTAAAAGTGATGATATGGGTGTTACATCACAACTGCTTAAGTCAAAGGTTATTTTGATGAAGCTTCTGAAAGCTAATATGCAAAGTAATTTGTTTTAAAAATTGGATGTTTTACATTTACATAACGCACATAAATCAAAATCGGTCATAAGTAATCGTTGTGAGGGCCGTCCACCATGCGGGCTCATTGCAGGTTCATGAATGAAAATAAGTACTTGACAACAATGATTACTTGGCTTTAACAAAAACTAGCTTTTACGTAAAAAAAATAAGATTTAATTTGGGAAAACATGCTTTGAAAATTTTTGAAAATCTAGTTTACAAACTGTCTTACTTAGAAAGATACCTCCAAAAAAATAAAAAGAAAATACTGATCACTTTACTTAATCATCACTGAGACACTTCTAAAAAGTTTAAAAGAAAGAAAGAAAGAAAAGATATTTATTTGGCTTATGCCGCAAGTGAACACAACATAACAATAATAGGAATTAAATAAAGTAAAAACTTAAAACTAAACAATAAAAAGTAAATAAAGAAACTTAAAACTGTACAGAAAACAAAAGAGATAATATTGTGTGTCTCACGGCTGCGCCAAAAAGGCCCAGTTCAGCATATTAAAAAATCAACACAAATAAAAATGATGGTCTTTTTTAATTAGCCAGTAAATCACAGCTATACAAAGGCTCACCCAATTCCTTCCATGTGCTCTTTTCCCTGTCTCCTCGAACAAGCCCTGGTCTTAGCTTATATTAGATAATATTCAGTACATATCAGATCCACATTACCCATTTAACTTGACACCCAAATTACCTTGTAATTACTATCAATTACACTTCATATACCCGTCCCTGACCGATATTCCACAAAAATCCGCCGACATGTTCCATCAAGGTACAGCAGTTGCATCGTTTGACATGTTAATTTGAGTTCAACCTGTTTGGAACATGTTTCGTGTCAGCTGTCGAGTAAGAGGTTGACCTCTCACTGAGGTCGGGTTACCTCTTCGTGAGGATCGTGGTTCAGTTCAATTTGTAATTGGTTCAGTTTATATAATGGTTACATTTTTGTAATGTTTGTTTAGTTAATCTGAGTCTTATGACTTATGTTTGAAGTATTTACTTTATTTTAAGGTAATAATGCAAATATTACAATTTAAATATAATATACACATTTTTATTACATCACCGCTGCTCTCAAAACGGTGAAGGAAAACATCGTGAGGAAACCGGCATGTCCTAGAACCATAAATTCGAAGACGTGACATCTACCAATCCGCACTGGGCCCGCGTGGTGGATTATATAGCCCATTCCCTCTCATAGAGAGGCCTGTCCCAGCAGTGGGAATATTAATAGGCCGATGATGATGATGATACACATTTTTGTATGATGCCGTAGAATCTTTCTAGTTCTTTTTCATGTCTATCTTTTCAGACTGAAGTACTTATTTCTATTAAAAACTCGACTTTGGGGAAAAAAATAAATTTATTATTTTCCCTAGCCATAAAAACTTTGATATTGTAATCTATCTAAGCAGTTTTAAACTGTCATTTAAAATTAATTAAATCCGTATTATTTACGAGTATACCATTAAATGTAGGTATCCCTAGTAAGTAACAAAGACTTGACAATGACATATAAAATGCAGTCTATCAGTAGTTATGTCTCATTTACAAGTAGCACTGCCACCTGAACTCTGTAACCTTTTGTTAAACTACGAGTAGATGTCCATTTATGTGCAATTGTCTTGCGTTTATTGTTCCAGTTTTTATATCCTCCTGCCTCATGAATTCTGCAGTATCTGCGGTCAAGGACAAACTACTTCATAAAATCTTTTTAAATAATTGAGTCTAATTTTTGCTTTGTGTTAATTTTTGCGGTCCCAGCAAAGAGACACCTTGGTATGTAAGCCTTGGCTAAGAAAACCTTGTAAAAAATTCAGGAACCTCAGCCCTCAAATTCAAAGCATTTATTTCAATTAGACCATAACAGGCACTTTTCAGACAGCCGGGACCAACAACTTAAGGTGCTTTCCGAGGCACAGGGGAATCTCACTATGTAAGGGTGGTCACCCATCCACAGACCAACCTCGGCAAGCACGACAACCTAAAGATCGGCCCGAGCGTCTGTTATTATTAAGCCACGCGCTCCTCCTTCCGGCTTCAACCTTTAAATTATATAACAATAAACACCTAAATATGAGTACTACCCGGAACTTCAAAGGAAGTAATACTAAATACATTATCAAATTACTTATCTACAATCTTCTGTCTAGTGAAAGGATTATAAGTTACGTTGGCTGATGACCTAAGTTATCTAACTTAGACTCATGTCTCATCTCAAAAATTAGGAACAGATATCGAATAAAAAAAAAATTACCTAATAATTTTGATTTATGGTCGTTTACGTATGTTGATAAAGTAGGGTAAGTTAGATTAATTAGTTTGTAGTTTTAGAATGAAGTTTTTTCCCCAACGTTGTTTTATAATTGAATGTAATCAGAGATTTTTTAGGTTTTGTAATTATCTAATGCTTGTAACATAACAAAAGCTACATAACTGTGATGGGTGTTGTTTTTAGCTTCTAGTCATTTTCATTTCTTGTGAAACTTTAATAATTATGCCCGATAGTATTTTTTACTGATGATTTACGATATTCAGAGGACCTCTCAGGTTTCTAACTATTTATAGACCTATTCATACACATTTCCGCACATATTTTTTGACATTTTCTCATTTTTCCTTTTATTAGTTTTCTTTTTCGGATCTAAAATTTTTATTTTAAATCCTACTACGAGATTATTATCATCAAGCCTCAAAATCCTATAATCCTTTATAAAACTTTTACTTACTTTATCCTTTTTTTATCCTTTATAGGAATGGCTTGATTATAATAAAGCCCTTCTAAAAGAGCTAACACTCCAACTCCTCATGGTAATATAACACGATGGCTCGCCGGAATCCGGAAGTGAGTGTTGGTCGACAACATTCAAGTGATTCTAGTCTAGACATAGATACTTGTACTAGTACTTGAGACTTGAGATACTTATTTATCTTGCAGTCAATTTCTTGTTCGAATGTTTATTTACATTGGTGATGGAACTTTTTAACCGACTTCCAAAAGGAAGAGGTTCTCAATTCGTCGGAAACTTTTTTTATGTTTGTTCCCCGATTACTCGAAGATGGCTGGACCAGTTTGGATTATTTTTACTTTGTTTGAAAGGGTATACTTCACAAGTGGTCCCATAATCATCAAGTCAGTATCTGATGATGGAATTCTGGAGAAATAGAGATAACACAGGGAGAAATAGAGGCACACATGAAGCGATTTGGGTAGTTTTCGGAAGAGTACTTTCTCGGACTGGTCCCACTTCAATTTGGTGAAGATCTGATGAAGAACTTCGGAGATAGGCAACTGAACTTCTCAATAAATGATAGCAGATAATAAGAGAAGAAGATAATAAGAGAAGAGAAGAGTTAAAGTAAGGACTGTTTAGAAAATTTTAGGCTTATTCGAAATGGTTTTCAAATCCTCCTAAGTTGCCATTAGTGAAAGAGTTGTACAGAAGCGTTCTAATAATTTTTTTGCTAAAAGCACTAACTAGATGCTTGGAGCGATTTTAGTCTTTGCTCTGTAAATATCTGAAATCGATTATCCCACACACTTTTTTTTTTAATTATAACTCTCACTTAATTATTCCATTGGCGGTTTTCGATTAAACATAATATTTCGATATGATGAATATATGGTTATTACGAAGTATTTTAACGTTTTCGTTACATAAAACTAGACTTTATTTGGAAAATGTAAATCTAATCTCAATTTTGGAACTTCCATTTAAAATTCTTATCGGATCCGAAATCCGTAATTTAGAGCCATTAAGATCTGCCATCCATTGTTAGCGAATTAACTGATCAATCAGGTCAAACTATTTAGAAGGTCCTCAATTGCATCAGAACTTAAACCAACGAAACGTTTTCAAATTAAACATTATTAACTGTGCTCCTTAAACCATAACCATATGATATTTCGAGATAAAATCGTTTATAATTCTCGAAATTAATCGATCTCATTTCGTTCGTGCATACTCGGGTTAAATCGTGACCCGTTCGTACTGTATGCAAACTTCTGCGCAGAAAGTGAACGTAAAAATTGTTCAATGGGTCAGTTATGTCGTATTAAATGTATGTCCATGTATGATGTATGGGTTTGCTGAAATAATTTGGTAATTAATCTTGTGGTTGATGATTATTTAAATGATTACAGAAATAATTTTAAATGAAGCTTTTAGATTTTACTTACATTTACATCTTGTACGCATTTGATAATTGCAACCTTATATCGTTGCCATGTTTATAATGAAAGGTTCGTTTTACCCGACTACGGCGAAGCCCAAAAGAAAGGGTTATGTGTTTGACCTGTATGTATGTCCGTTTCTTTGTTCCCTCGTAACTTCTAAAAGGATGGATATTTGAACTTGTTATTTGCTTTCCATTTTTTCAGTCGTGGGTTTTTCAGCTTTTCCAATAACTTTTTTTAATGGAGGACTCGCAAAGTTTATGTAATACTCTTAGTAACAGGCAAATAAATAAGGCTAAAGTTATCGAAAGGAAGCCAAGTTAGATAATAATATCCCAAAGCGAAAGTTGATCTTATAACCCAGAGGTAAGAAACAGACAATTTAACTTCGGCAATAATCACCCTACTTACTGGTAAAATTAAACTTTTCCCAAAGGTTTTCCCGATCATAATGTAACGTTGCCAATTAGTTACTAGTAATTTACCCACAGTTTGAGTAGGATTTTTGATATAATCTCCATTGTGTCTTTAATTGAAACTTTGTCTTTACTAATTGCTATCGAAGTACCTAATAACAATTAGTTAGTCCTAATTGCAAAGAACCAATACCTGAGCAGGCTCTCGTTATGCAGCTGGATCAAGGCCTTGATTTAGGAAGCGGTACTCTTGGATACGGCTCGTATTATGAGGAGGTTCCTTTCTGTGGAGTTTTCACCGCCGCCGCCTCAGGCATTTTTTTGTTGTTTTTTTTTTAAGGAGCATTTTTTAAATGTTAGAAGTAAGTTATATAAATGACTTAGTTAGCTAGTCTTAATTACAAAACTCAGCCTTCGTACCTGAAATCTAGGAAATAGATAGTACTTCAACCTTTCTAGACCATTTGGTAACATAGATAAGAATCGTTTTGTCTGTCCGTCCGCGTCTACGTATTACTTAACGCTTGTTACATTGTGAAGGGTAAAAAGAAATGTTGGCCGGATGATTTGTTTTAATAAATCTATTATGTGTTAGTAGTTCGTGACGAGGAAGTTAGGAACTAGTTATTACGTCGTACCTATTGTTATTATTAGATTATAAACCAAAGAAGTTTTAAGTGACTGTCTCGTTGGTCGAGTAGTCGCGACTGCTGAGCATGTCCTGGGTTTGATTCCCAGGTTGGGCAAAGTGTTATTGTGTTTTTCTATCAAAAAGATCTCTATTTGTGGCCGGTTGATGGCAATAGGTTCGCCCCTTATTACATGGGACTGTGACTGTGATAGAATGGCGAAAAGTGGGTCTCTGCCTTAACCTTCTGGAATTACAGGCATGAAGTTATATTAAGTTCTAAGCAAGAAGGCTTAAAGTCAGTTCCTTGTCGTAAAAAAATGCGCTTATTTACGTCAACTCATAAATTACTAATTTATGTTTTTACTTGTTATTCTAAATGTTGCTAGATCACCTTCTAACATTTTTAATTACCAAATACTTCAGCTTGATTTAAAATTAATTACATTAAAAGATTGGTTGAGATACGCAATGAATACTTTAATTAAGTAACTAGTCCACTTCAACTTCAATTAACACATATTAATCAAATGCTTGCAAAAATTACAAAATTAAATGAAAAAATAGCGACATAGCACCATCACACAAACATAAGCTGATTGTGTGATGAGCATGGACATTTGTTTCCGAGTCATGGAAATTTATATGTATAATAAGTATGTATTTACAAACCAAAAAGTATATATTTAGTACTAGCTTCTGCCCGCGACTTCGTTCGCGTGAAGTTTTGATATCGCAACGCATCGCCTGCTCAACGGAAGCTTTTTTCCCGCTTGCAACATTTCTTATTGCTGCTCCGCTCCTATTGGCCATAGCGTGATGTTATATAGCCTTCCTCAATAAATGGACTATCCAACGC
This sequence comes from Xestia ashworthii, assembly GCA_950022955.1. Classification (NCBI taxonomy): domain Eukaryota; kingdom Metazoa; phylum Arthropoda; class Insecta; order Lepidoptera; family Noctuidae; genus Xestia; species Xestia ashworthii. Next base: position 21,481,750 of record OX465555.1, read on the forward strand.
AAAAAGAGTTTTTCAATTCGAACCGGTAGTTCCTGAGATTAGAGCGTTCAACCAAACAAACAAACAAACAAACTCTTCTGCTTAAAATATTAGTATAGATGTCAACTACCTAGTGTACACGACACAACTTGCTTAGTATGGCACTAGATGGCGCCGTGTGTTAATGTTCAGCGGTATTTATTTATTTATTTTACTCTGTGTATCTACCAAACAGTTTTGTAATCTCTGAAGGGGTAGGCAGCGGTACCTACACCTCTCACATGGAACTTAAACATGTCTGGAGAATTGTGGGTGTAATATTAGTGTGTACTTTGGTGTACCTATAAGTACACCCACAATTCTCCAGACATGTTTAAGTTCCATGTGATAGGATGCGAACCTATTGCCATCAACCAGGCACAAATACAGACCCCATGGCTGCTACTAAGAAATTCCTGATGAAAACACCCATTAACATTTTGCCTGACCCGGGAATCCCGGGGGTCAACTCAAACCTCAGGGTGTGGTGTGATGTGATCCGGGGCTGCGGGACTGTTCAAAAGAGATACAGCGGCCCCGGAACGTAAAGGGCGAGAAAGGAACATGGATGGACTTTAGTCAGTAAAAGTCTGACACTCCCTCCCGCTCCGCCCAGAGTAGGAGAAGACATTTGATGATTTCCCATCCGAAAAACAAAACAAAAGAAAAATCGTCTTCGACACAAGACAAGTTGGCCTCTTGTGCTCGGACGTTCTACAGCTTGTTCATTCACGATATACAGCTAAAACCATTAGTCTAATTAGTTAAACTATGTGTCTTCTGTTATGTAAACATGGTGGTAAATTCCTATGTATAAGTACTGGGGCGTCATGGTCGGACCAGTTTGGTCGGCTGTTACATCATATACACTATCTAGACGTCTGTAATCTAGTTTAACTAGTTGTCCTGGATATTATTGATTGATATCTTATAACTAAGTTTGCGCGTCTTCTATTTACATCATAACTCAGTAGAGACATACTCGTCGTTTTCATTTTTGTGGGTGTCTTTCTCCATAGTTTGTCATTATTTGTCGTGGAGTTTGAAAATGTTTCATACATTAATGACTATCAAACTACGATTATATCCGACCATAATCATCATATAAGCCCGAAATCATTTATTTCTGAGTATAGGCCTCCTCTTTCTTTACCACACTTCAATGTTCTGTGCGTCCTTTAATCAGGTGTTTCTCGTTATTTTGACGATATCGTCGACCCTACGAGCTTTAGGACTTCCCTGGTTTCTTTGGCGTAACCACCAGTCTGCTAAAGCTTTGCTCCATCAGCCATCTTCGCGTCTACCTTGATGTCCTGCCCAGGTCCGCTTGAGGCGCACCATCTGGTAATGACCAATGCAACTCAATTAAGTATTTCGCTCTTCGACTGTTTACGCAGAATGGTAAAAAAAAGTTGCAGTTAGGTTATAATTCAGTTATTATACGTAGAGTTAGAAAATAATCCTCTAATTTCGTAAACATTGCAGATACCTACAATATTTTCTCAACTCGCAACTTTTGGACATCATGAAACAGCAGGATTAAAACCACCAATAACTAAGCGCCTTTTTAAGTTATGTCTCTTAATAATTATCGAAACAGTCGCTTTGTGAGTCATATGTGAATGTTTCAAGTCCAAAACTAAATTATAATCAATACCGATATGTTGTTAACTGGTATATGTATGAATAAATATGGGAATTACTGTGGGAGGTGGACACTATCTCTAAAAGGATTAAGGTCGCATCTTCATGTTAATTTATTTAGAGGGTCTCCTTGGAGTACGTAGTGTTTTGATTCTAAATCAAAATCTTGGTTGTATATTCTATAGTAATATGTTCAAATGAAATGCATGTGACTAAAAGAGTGATAGACATAAATGTCGGTGGATGGACAGGGAGACGAAAGCCAAAGAAAAGATGGATGCCTTTTGTGAGGAATGGTTGGAAAGAGAAAGGATAAATGATGCCGTGACGTCTGACAGCGGAGAATGGAAGAGGAAAACGTGTTGCGCCGACCCCAAGTAGAATGGACAAGGGCATCTTCCTGATGATAGTGATGAATTAATTCAAATGCAACCCTCTACAAATGGGTAGCTAATAAGAAGTATTGAGCTATTCAATTGCATAAGCATAATAGCATAATCAACCGATAATGTTATACCATTGCTGGGGCACTACTCAATAATAAATTACTCTTTTAACTTACGCGATGCTTATTCTTTTAAACACGACATAGAGTATGAAACATTAATCAAATCTTGACAAATAACCAAGCAAATAATTGGTAGCAGTAACAATATCGTAGATTTGCAAGGTAAGTCGTGACAAGAGGCAGTTACTGGAGAATTTCTGTGTGTACCGGAACACATGCCTCACGATTTGTCTCAAATAGAGGTGATTTTCAGATATGACAACTTGTAAACGTTCCGTGTTGAAGATGTTTTTATCAGATTTCGCTCTTATAGAGTGCAATATCTGACAAATAAAATATATCATCACCATGATTCTCCTTATTTGGGGTCGTCCAGCTTCTTCTCACACTCACTCACTTCTCTCTTTCTTACACGACATCTCAGCAATCAACTCCTTTCTATCTAGCCATATCATCCATCACATAGTCCATCCTTTGTTTCTTTTGTCTTCCTATACTCTTAAATGTGAGTGTAAATCTCTTTATCGACATTTAAAAAAAAAAAAGGTTTTGCCCGGAGTTTTCTTGCGTAGAGGACCACAAGAAAGAGGACCTTTTCTACAAAAACAAGAGGCTGACAGACAAACATACTTTTTAAAAAACTTTTTTGCAAAAAAATAGAACCGACTTCAAAAAAGTGAAAAATAACTTTAGCTTCAGAAGTCGGTGACCGTTGTTTGATTGATTTATTTTTTTTGTCACCGACTTCTGAAGCTAAAGTTATTTTTCACTTTTTTGAAGTCGGTTCAATTTTTTTGCAAAAAAGTTTTTATTTTTCGCTTTTTAGTGGTTCACTTGTGCTTACCCCTTCACAGCCCGGTACTGCGGTGGTGTGATGTTATGTTATGAACTGGTGTAAACAATAGACAGACAATAGATTTCAGCAATCCCAGTCCATTTGCTATCATTTATTGAGGAGTTCCGTTCCATATCTCCGAAGTTCGTGATCAGATCATGACAATATTTCTATGGGACCAACTTGAAAGTATACCATTTCAAATAAAAAAAGAATTTTTCAAATCGGTTCAGGCGTCTTCGAGTAATCGGTTAACATACATAAAAAAATAAAAAATAAATACATCCAGTCGAATAGAGAATCTCTTCCTTTTTGGAAGTCGGTTAAAAATTGATATGGTCATCGGTTTTCTTTTGTAGAGAAGATGGAATGATCTCAGGTAAGATTAGTTCAAGGAGAAAACGAAAAGCAGTAAGTAAATAACAAATTCTTATTTCAATAAGAATCTGTTATTTACTGCTTGATTTCGTGTCCTATCACGTTTCACTGAAAACCGCAATCTTCGTTACCTAATTGATAATTTAAACATAATATATCCCAAACTAATCTAGCGAATAAATATTCATAAAACACAAGTGTCAGTTCATTTGCACCATATCGGAAATGTCAAGGAATTGTTGATACGGATTGACGTTCATGATATTTAGTAGATAGGTATCAAGAGATGAATCTGTAAGGAGCTTTTCATGATAAAGCTTTTATAGTTAAGCAATATAAGTGAGAAATAGACACCTGTCCATTATTTTTATTTAAGCAATATGCCAACAACATCTTAAAAATGGCAAATAATAGCTAGACAATAATGATTTACAGTTTTGTAAGTTTCAACACATTATTGTTTAAATGATATTGTGCCCGGTTGATGGCAATAGGCTTACCCCATATTACATGGCTTCGGCCTAACCTTTCGGGGATCACATGCGAGATTTTATGATATGTACGTGTTTGTCCATAATTTAGTAGATCCTCTTGTTTATTTCAGTTACTTCTTGGTCGTCATAACTCACTATACATTTACTTATTGTTACAGGTACTGCCAATAACAACGGTTATAAAATCGCCACTACAGTCGGTAAGCCTTAGTCAGATTGTCAATGGTTGTATGTAAAGGGACCAGTTTTATCAGTTATATCGAATGATCCAATTTCGACATCGAATCGGACTCAATTTAACGCGTACTTACGTGAAAGTTATGTATCAACTTATTTGCTTTGTTTTATTCAGAAACCAACTATGTAAGTATTACTTTAATAAGTTCCGGTGAACATTTTTTTTTAAATATTGACCGGATGCGCTAAGAAGTTAATGGATCGTTGATTGAATATTGAAAGTAAAAGTTGATTAAAAGCCTATCTATTTGTTTTAAAACATCATCATCTGCCTAGCCTTTTATGAACTATGTTGGGGTCGGCTTCCAGTCTAACCAGATGCAGCTAAATACCAGTATTTTTCACGGAGCGACTGTCTATCTGACCTCCATAACCCAGTTAGTCCTCGATACCCCTTGGTAGTATTGGTTGTCAGACTTTTGGGCCACTGACTACCTGTTACGACTGTCAAAGATTTACTAAGAACAGCCGGGACCAACGGCTTAATGTGCTTACTGAGGCGCGGATGTAGTGGGTGGTCACCCATCCAAAGAATTGGTCTTTGGATGGGTGACCTCGGTAAGCTCAGCTTAACCTGAAGATCGAACCGTTATTATTTAACCATGAGTTCTACATAATGAATGAATAATACACCGGAAAAAACAACTTGTTAACTACAATGTATGTCTAGTTTTATTGGGGAAATAATAATTTGACATAAAATTGTTAGTAATGAATGTCACTAACTTTACTCATAAATGAGACATTTGCTCAAAGTTATTACCAAAATGACTATGCATTTATTAACTTTCAACTTTACAACAAAGAACTAAGTAATTCTTAGTTCCTTTAGACGTTTGTACCGTAAGTTACGTTCGTAAATCTTAGTATACACTTTCAGTTGCAGTTAAAACGACTGTATTTTCTATAATTGTTAGAAACCTTCCTATTATTGTTAACAATTTATTCAAAAAAAAATCTACAAGACCGTCAAACTCATTTTTTAACCATTTCCGTAATTTTAGGACTTTTACAAAAATATCCATGAACAAGTCTGCATTTTATTTAAAAGAAATGCAGAACTGAGCAAATATAAACACTAGGCATGATTGCTCAAAAACAGCACTCAGTATATGCCATTAACTTTTAAGACTAGAGCTATTTTATCATAATACCCAGCTGCTATCGAACAAAGAAGAGAATTACCGACAGATTTCAGTAACTAACTACAACAATATAAAAGAACGTGGGTGAGGTGTTAAATGTAACACTGTTACTGTTGATGTTACATTTGTAGCATTTGTTGTTTATCCGACGCATATCATTAGCCCAGTTCTGATAACAAAAGGATATGTGATGTAAAGATTTTGGCAGATACTTTGTTTTGAATTATGTGAGACGGTTGCAGATGAATGTGCTCGAGTGAATTTAGGTAAGGTTCAATGAAAGAGAAAAAAAACTGGCCGACTGTGAGTTGGAATCGCTCACTCAGGGTTCTGTATACACTTGTAGGGTTACGAGTACATTAAAGTTTTCACATTCCTTACATGTGCTGTAAGACATTACTTCTTGCCAAATTTCATTTTACGTCAACGGGAAGTAGGTACCCGGGTTGGGTTTTGATTCCCTTGTGAAATCGCAAATTATGTGACATCGGTCCTATGTTTTGATCACGTTGAGCAGACCTAAGTACCTATTTGATATTAATGTCAACTTGAAACCTTCACGCATTTCTGAGAAAAAGGGTCAGACGGGCAGACAGACAGACGGACAACAAGTAAAATTAAATAAAAATAAATAAAACCCCGACGATTCTTTCTTTCTTTCTATTCCATATTCCCTTTCAATATACCTAGTGTACATTATTCTACTAGTCAAGGCCTTTGATTTGATATCCATATTGAGGGAGTTGTGAAAAAATACGTAATCCGCCGTTTAGTGGCGGCGGCCATATTGGGCCGATTTTCATTAATCATTGTAAATAACATATGAAAACGGGTATTTATCGCGAATTTGCCTTTAATTTAAGCCCGACGTACCGCGACAGCAAAGCGAAGGCATTTATTCAACTACGCTCACTTGATCTTCATAAATGTTAAACATCAAACGTAGCCAAAAACACTCCTGACTAATTTACCTTTCAAACAAAAACAAAGAAAAACAAAATCGGTACATCCATTTGGGAGCTACGATGCCACAGACACACACACACAGACACGTCAAACTTATAACCTCGTCGTTTCGTCGGGGGTTAAAAAAGCGATCCTATGAAAGTTTCGTTTCATGTTTACCGACTGCACGAGACCCTAAAAACATAATTCCAAAGACACTTTTAAGACTCACTTTAAGAATCACTTTAATCAAGTCTTTTGTCATGCAAAACGATATTTTTTAGCTTTAACAGTAGGTACTCATCTATCATCACTAACTCTATAAATCAGTTGGATAATTATTGCATCGATAATTGGATTTCAATTATTTCTTAACTCATAAAAAACCTTTACTAAATGCACTTAGAACTATCGACAGGTACTATTAAGCTCACAGATAACATCTTATAATGATACCCTAGCTAACGAAGTTTTATAACAAAGCCAGCTTCCGAAGCCCATCAACATTTGCAAACCATTAAGAATATTTTGCAACAAGGTACGGTAGTCAGCATTTTGGTAGCAGAAAACCATTATAAGTTGGCCTCTTGTTGTACTGAAATTTGGTTCTACGCTAGGCCAACTCAATGTCAAAGTGTTAACAGTGACATGTGATTTATTATACTTGCACAGACAAATGCTAAAAAAACAATAATAATAATAATAATAATAATAATAATTTTTATTTCCAGTAAAGTGTTCACAATGGTTACAAGTACAGTAATATGGTACAACATAAAGTGCATGAAGTATTATCTCCTGGCACCCAAACTAGGTTTATAGCCTGTGTCTTGGGTACCAGTGATTCCATAAGGGTAGATGATCAAAAAGTTTTAGTAAAACTGTTTTCACCAGTAACATGGTTGATATAAATATAATTATTATTTGAGTTTAAACAAAGAAAAAGTAAAAATAATTCATAATAAAACTGTTTGTGAGTTTTTGAGTTAGAGTGAGTTGGTCGTGGTAGGTGTAGTAAGTATGTTGTGTATGTGTAAGTAATGTGAAAGTGCGGTTCGTGTAAGGTGTGAATGTGTCCTGGTAGGTGTAGTAATGGTGGATGTGTGAGTAGGTGTGAAAGTGGGGGGAGTGTATGATTGTTTGTGAGTCAAAATACTTCAATAAGCGGTTCTGTCTTATGCATGTGGGAAGAGAAGTTTTTCGGTCTCGTCATATGATTTCTCAATTAGCCATTCTTTAACTGTGCTTTTGCATTGGTGATAATTCAAACTGTGGATACGGAGAAATTTATTGATTTTATTATACAGAATATAGCTGAGGTAGGTGAATTGGTGTTGTGCGAAGTTGGTTTTGTGTCTAACTGGTGGAAGGGCAATGTCTGCGCGACGTTTAGTACTTGTTGTGAACGGCAGACGATGTTTCCTTAATACACATTGAAGCACATATAAGCCTCTCACTGTCAGAACCCTGCTTTCTCTAAAAAGTTCCAAAGTAGGGTATCTATAGGGCTTGCAGAACATAACTTTGAGAACTGCTCTCTGAGCTCTCTCTAATTTCAGAAAGTATGTTTTGCAAGCACCACCCCAAGCCGGCAAACAATATAGGAGAAGAGACTGACAGAGTGAGTAATAGACCATCATAAGTGTTTCCGAGTCAGCCGAACAACGAAGTTTCTTAAAGATGGAAATGAGTTTACGCGTTCGGTTGACTAGATTATCAATATGACTATACCAGTTCAGGTGTTTGTCAATTTGCACGCCCAAGTATTTTATACAAGGTGTGGTTGCCAGAGTAGGACAGGTACAGCAGGAGTCTTGAGAACAACTGTGTACTTTAACAATAGGCGTTGTGTTTGGCTGAGCCTTATTACTTAAGGAAAAAGAAACAAGCTTCGTTTTTTCTGCATTCAGGGTCAACAAATTATTGCTAAACCAGGTCATGACAATGTCCAACACCATCTGAGCATATTTTTCTGTTTCACTCCAATCATTCCCATGAACAAGTAGAGCTGTATCATCAGCATAGGTAAATATGGAGCAGTTAGTTAATGGAAGTGAACACAGATCATTAATGTAGATGAGGAACAAGGTTGGACCCAGAATGCTGCCTTGTGGGACGCCGTATTCTATTCTAGCTTTATCGCTTATTACCTCATCCAATTGAACATGTTGGAAACGATTCTCCACATAACTTGAAAAAATGTCGAGAGCAGGACCACGAATTCCCATGCGTTCCAGTTTCGACAGAAGTATGGGCGCAGAGACAGTGTCAAAAGCTTTCGAAATATCTAGAAATAAGCCTATACACCTCTGCTTCTTATCCATGAGGTGATTCAATTTTTCAGAGAGTGCAATGACTGCATCCTCGGTTGAAATTCCTGCTCTGAAGCCATATTGGTTTTCGGATAGAAGTTTATGAGCATTAATGTAATTAAGCAATAATAACTCAACAATATGTTATACATAGATTGTATACCACACAAAAGGTTCATTTGACCCACTTAGGCCTCTTAAAAATCTAGACTATTACGAAAGTGGAGCTAATCTTGATTTTGTATGGATTGTTTTGTTTTAAGGCTTACTATAGGAGAGGCAACACTTCTCTCAGTTTTGTTTGAACATAGTTGTGTATTTGATAGTGTTATCTTCACACATACAGTATAGACACACGTGGTTGAGTGGACGGCTTTGGAAGGAGGCCTTTATCCAGTAGCCGGACAATATAGGGTAATTAAAAAAAATAAAGAATCCTACTTAAAAATATTTGCCAATCCCTGGTCTGTACAAATAGGCTTGTTAACTGAAAAAATCTAATTAGTCCGTCACTTAGATTATTAAAAAATATTTGACCCGTATTTTTTCTTTTGTCACATAAAACAAAATTGACGAAGATACGACGCTTTTAAAATTCCCAATACGTCACTGTTCGGTATGATTCTTAGTGAGTACTGACGTCACGAGCCCCCACTCTCGAGTTTTGATGCGTTTTATCTTTGTCAATATTCGTTGATTTACAAAAACAAAAAATACGTGTCCATTATTTTCTAATACTCTAACTGACGGACTAAATAGATTTGCAATTTATTGATGGTGGAAACAAGCCTATTGCATTCAATCAGCGATGACGTTGATAAACAATTCAAAAATGTATGGGACAGACTCACATAGGCTCATACATAATCATTGTTAACATCAGCCTAATAATGTTCCCACTGCTGGGACACAGGCCTCCTGTCTCTGAGAAAGAATGGGCTATAATCCACCACGCGGGCCCAGTGCGGATTGATAGATGTCACATATCTTAAAATTTTTGTTTCTATGACATGCTGCATAATCTACAAAAAAAAATATCGGAGACGTTGTCATAATATGAAACGCTTTCGTGCCGCTCGTCTAGGCCCTCTGGTCATGTATGGAAATCTTTATGGCATTCTTGTTCATATAATTATATCATGGTAGCGGAACATCTCCTAAACTGTTTTGTAAGCGACCTTGAAGATTTCAAGGTAGCCCTTTTATGGGAATCTTGAGTTTATGGTAGTGAGTAGTTTAAGGTAGTAGTTAATTAGGGAATTTACGATAATCGGATTTTTATGATAATGTTAATGCAAAAGTTTTACAGATTTGTGTAATGTCATTTGTTTTTTTTATTGATTGCTCTTCACGTATTATCTACGAGTTATACATCTATATTCTCATCTTCAGAAACTCAATTTGGAGAAAACGACCTGGCCAAGTCGTACGGGAAACTAATACTGTGTTCTAGTATTGCTAATTTCCAAATGAGCTACTTAAGGGGCCGGCGGAGCGTGCGTCTTTCATACAAACGTAATACCAAAATAATTCGTAAACCAAACATATTCTTAAGAAAGTGTGTATTTATTTCGATTGGATTACATAATATCTAGGTTCCCAAATATATATTTTGAAAGGACAATGATATTTAGACGAGATATGAGGAATTTAAAATTTCTATAGAAAACTTATTTTTCTCATAACTCTTGTTGAAATCAATGTTCGTTCATAATATATATTTGGGAACCTAGATATTATGTAACCCAATCGAAATAAATACACACTTCCTTAAGAATATGTTTGGTTTGCGAATTATTTTGGTATTACGTTTGTATGAACGACGCACGCTCCGCCGGCCCCTTAAGTCCTAGTTCTAGCTCTACTCTACTTTACCTGCACGAAACCACTATGCAGTTATCTATAATTCAATCGTCTAATTATCAGAAATCATAACTAATTAACGCAATAACCGTAACTTCACGCTTCCAATCCTTTCGAGGACAGACAAAGAGGGTGCTATTAGCACTAATATCTATAATAAACGAGGCTGTCAGTCGGTCTGTTTGCCACGTTTAATGCTGAACTACTAAACTGATTTTGATTATATTATAAATCGCTCATGAGTTTTTGCAATATGCGCGTTATTAATTATGATTTATTAAACAAATGACAACACGTTTGTTTTTAGGGTACCGTACATCAAAAGGTATAAAAAAGAACCCTTATAAGATCACTTCATTGTCCGTCTGTCTGTCTGTCTGTCTGTCCGTCTGTCACTACCGATTTTCTCAGGAACGGGTGGACCTAGCAAAATGAAATTTATCTGAGATACTGAGGTCTATAGTCCCTATGGTTCCTAGGTGTATAAAAATCAAGGTACTGAGCCAAAACGATAAAAACAAATGCAGATTTAGATTTTCAGATGTTCACCTTTACTTGTGCTGTATGACCTTGCTTCTAACCAAAATTTACAATTCTAGGTCAACTGGATGGGGTACCCCATAGGACCGTTGACCTAGAATCACGAAATTTGGCGAGAAGCAATTTCTTACAGCACATGTAAAGGGGAAAATCTGAAAACCGTAAATCTACCAAAAAGGTTATGAAAATCATTGTAGATTTACAACACATAACATAACAGCACGGTTTTATCTCCGGAGGGTTAGGCATAGGTGTAATTAATAGTAGTCTGTTAAGTCTCGTGTAAAAGGGGGCGAAAATCTTTGAAAGATAATGCCATTTGTCCAATGAATAACTCATACATCTGCTGTACGAACACGACATAAAACTCGTTTTCTGTACTTTGTAGCCAAGCACCAGGGCGCCATATGCTATGTAATGGTTGAGGTTTGACAACTAGGCAAGATTGATGGGGACAAAAAATGCCATGCTAGTTACTTAGGCGCACCATGATAGCCAATTTCCTTTAGTACTCGAGATTATAGCGCAGGATGGAATCGATTGGAATAATAGCGATAATCATTGCTTCGTTTTCCATATATTTGTGAGTCCAGTAAAGCTTTTGTAACTTGGCTGATACAGGTAATTTTATTAAAATAGATACAAACAATGATATCTAACCAGGTAGTTTTAATTATTCCTCTTAGAGATGAATTGGCATAAAATATAATGCTTTCGATAAAATAAATGACACAATCAAAAATGGTGCTAGCACAGACTTTTCGCAAAAAGACGCATTAAAAAGGCATTTAAAAGACGTACTCAAATTAGGAGGCTCATTAAGAACACAAATAGCTGTGACAAGAAGGTTTCTTAGCTGTGGCTGCGGCTCCATCACCAGTGTTGATTTGCAGTGTTCACCAGGTGGATCTAAGGAAGGCTGCCTGCTAAATTTCCACCAAACAAATGCCTATTACCTTCCTACCTAGGTGGACTGATGACCTGGTGAAGGTTTCAGGAATTCGCTGGATGCGAGTCACACGGGACTGTTCAATGTGGCGACACTGGGGGGAGCCCTATGGCCAGCAGTGGACGTCTTTCGGCTGAAATCATGATGATGAGATGCCTATTTAGGTTACAGAAATAGAAGTCAAAGTTAAGGCTCTGCTCGTTCTATTACCACGTGTCTAGAGCCTAACAAGTGGGCGGCAAGGGGCGGGGACGGTAGCGAGGCCCTTTCATTAGTTCATTATAAAACCTTGGGCCGAGTGGCGGCGGCGGCGGTCGCCCGTTGGTATCCTTTTATGTTGACCGACAACTACCATTTTATTCGTTGTTAAATGGTACTTAACGGTAAGTTAAATGTTGAATTAGCCGTGCAAAGACAGTTTAAATGCCCTTTGACACTTTACTCGGAATAAAATCTTTAAAGTAGTCGTTCTGGCAGCCTTTAGTGTCTGATTATATTATGACTTCTTCAAAAATGATCTCAGTCGTCGCTAAATATGAAAAAATGAAACTGAAATCACCACATTTCTCATACGTGGCATAATTATTAATCACCTATGCTCAAACGGATTCTTCAGAAGGTATCATTAACACTAAACACGGGATATTTATCACGTTTACTTTTTGTACCGAGTTCTCGATATTTTCGGCGCTGTGCCAGTATTTCCCATTATTTAGTGTTACTGATTGTGTTAGTGACCACGCCAGTTTAAGACTTAAACCCTTCAGCGGCAATACTACTCGTATTTTAACGAACATTCAGGCAAAAATTACCTTTATTACCCCGTCCAAATTATGCGAACAAAACAATAACATCGACACGTATTTTCCAGCTTCATCTACGTCAATTCCTACAGCAAAAAAGGTTTTGTGAAGCTAAATGAAGCGAGGGATCTTAAGTCAGTAGCGCGTAAAGCCATATTTTAATTTGGAATCTGTTTCAGAATTCGTTCAACCTGCTGACGCATTGTCAAGTAGGCATGTAGTAACACAGGCCTGCCTATTACCGTCGGTTTACAAGTTACGTAGTTATCACGCGACTCGCTTTGTGTCGGGAAGTCCGACCGGCAAGGCTTTTGTCACTTTCGGCAAACTCAACCTTGAACGCTTTTATAATGTTTGGCGCAAGTGATGGGCGAAAGCGATTTGGATCTATATCAGTTCATTCAAAAAAAAGTCGTGTATATATGTTATTTATTAATTCAACGGTTTCTGTAAACACTACATACGGAAAAGAAGAAAGGAATAGAAAAATAGGTAGAAAGGTAATGCTTATTTCTGAAGAAGTCTCTTCCAGCATACCTGCGAAAGGAGAGTAGATGAAAAGAAAAAAAAAAACTAAAAGTAAATTAAAAAATTAAATATAACATACAATATAAGAATATCTTCCTATAATACCTACATACAAAATGTACAACATTAATATATACTACAATATATATATATATATATATTTAAACTTATTAAAATTTTATTAGATATATGAAAGTATTTACAATATATACACACTAACACTATAATAGAAATAAAAATATGTACAAGTATCAAAAAGGGTTACAGGGCATCGAAATATTCGTCCACATCGCTGCCAACAGGAAAAGTGCCCAGAAGGCTGGCAGCATTGCCACGTTGGATGGCAATGCTGCCATATATTTAAATAAGTAATAAACAGTTTTTTCATCGTCATTTATGAATTTGACCCGAATGGCGCAGCGGTAGTGAGGTTGCCTTACGTTCTTAGGGTCCCGTTTTCGAATCCCGGTAGGAGCAAATGTTTGTGTGATGAGCATGGACATTTGTTTAAGAGTCATGGATGTTAATATTTATATTAAGTTACATGTATTTACAAAAAAAAAGTATATATGTAGTATATCAACTATCTGGTGTCCACGACACAAGCCTTGCTTAGTGTGGCACTAAATGGCGCTGTGTGTAATGTCCAGCGATATTTATTTTAATTTTATAATCACAGTAAGTTGAATCATCCTACGGCTGTAAACTATGTGATGTGTGGCAGTTGATTTGACTAAAAACTGAAATTATGAATGGAAACAAAACTAAATAAATTATAGTAAACTGACCTCAATTAATGAAGATAAGAGAAGGAGGATGATGATGGGAATGCATAGAAAGAAAGAAAGAAAGAAAGAAAAAGCATTTATTAGCCCGTACAGGACAAAACACATAAAAACCCAACCCTTGATCTGTCAAGCCTGACCGTAACGGTCAGACGCCATTGTTTAACTATTGTGCCTACCTAACCTAACCTAACTACTTCGCTGACAGTTAATGAATTACATACCAGTCACATTCTTGTTCCACACTTGATAGATAAGAAAGTAATAAACCCTAATGACCCAGTTTTCGCCTCATCATTAACGACGCTGATCGCTCATCACTCACACCTGCAATGTTATTACTTTATGCTGAAGAAAGCCAACTGGTTTAGCATGAAAGCGATCTCAAACTGGACGACTTTCGCTCAAAAACTGACGAATATACCTACACATAACTATAAATATTTAGTGAATGAGCTGTGAATTAGTTAATAATGATATTTAAAGCTTATGATTGTTTGCGGATATGTTTGATAGTTTAACATTGAAATTATTGAGAAGTTTTTAATTCAAAGGTAGAAGGAACTTGAAAATTATAACCATAAAACAGCTTACAGAGTTAATATCCTGAATATGGTCGACCAGATTCAAGGAAAAAACCCAAGACGTATATTAAGTAAAGTTCCGAAAAACAATACAACGTATAAAGGTGATGAAAATAGAGCAAAAGTATCAGTCATAAAGGGAAAATACTTATTAAGTTAAGGGATTGTGAATTGTAACAAAACAGAATGTCATGGACTTATTGTTATGTTTAAGCCTATTTCAATGTTTTTCATAAATGGCTTATCCCTGCTTAAATGTTATGTTAGATCAGTCTTTTGTTTCGGCTCATCTTAGCTCTAATATGGTGTCTGTTATATAAGTATTTGTATGTTAAAACTTAAAGTTACGGTACTGAATCAAGCGGTAAAAACAAATCAATCATAATTTTGGACACATTTATTGTATACGTATTGGGTACTCATAATTAGCTGCTTAGCCGTTCACAACCATGAAACTGGATGCAGCTGAATACCAGAATTTTACATGGAGCGACTGCCTATCCGACCTCTACTTAACGACTGGCAAAGATTTACAAATGACAGCCGAGACCAACGGCTTATCGTGCTTTCCAAGGCACGAAGGAAACTCGAATTGTAAATAATAGTGTAGATTTCTTTATACTACGTAATATTTAGAGGCAGAATTGACCTAAAACGTACAATACTAAGTCCTTTCTAAGATTTAGTCACACTGGTGCAACCTATCTAGCCCAAACAATTAGCTATAGAAATTTATTTGGACACTGAATCTTAGAATGGAAACTAGAGCTGTTTTCATTTAGCTGTGGCGCAGAGCCTGTTCCGTCTATTGTTTCATATTAGCTTCCTTTAATTATTATTTATGCCACTTTCTATTCGTCCGATATCCGCTTTAATTTGTACATTCCTAGCTAAAGTTATATTAGTATCATTTTCTCTCTATACGAAATTTTATTGGCAATTATTTTAATTGTATGTGAAGTTATGTGACTAAATTTAGCATATTTATTGTCCTCATAAAGTTTCTTTGCTAATTACGATTAACTTTAGTATCTAACATTGATGTTAATGGATAAGTTTTCATAGGCATTGACTATTGGTGCAATATTTTAAGGCCACAATAAACATTGTACAATATTCATGTACGGGTTATTGTGCCCCATGTTTCTGATCCAAGTTTATTATGTTTCTTTATTTTGTTTCTTCAAAGGGCCTGTTTCACCACGTACGATTAAGTTCTTGTTATCTTGCTCGGCAGATAATTTTATACAAATGATGTTCTACTTTTGAATTTATTTGGCAAGTAGTAGCTATTTGGACATCGTGAAATATGCCCTTAGAGTATTATATTGGCCGGCAATAGGTTTGTATAGCAGAGTTTTAGCCTTAATTAAAAGTCAATCACCCAAAAAGGTTTTTCAACCTGACCTGATAAAAACTATAACAAAGTGATAAATATGTGCTAGCCAAACGTTTGCACATAACCTTGGTGTATGTCCAATGATTTTTTTTTAATAGTTAATGTCGTTGTCGTCGTTTTTTTGCCGATTAGCGTACAAGTACAATACACAAGAAGCATTGCAATATTTGAGCCTAATAATATACATATCATGGTTTTTCTATCAATCATCAATTCAGGTTTTCATGACTCAATTTCTAGCATGGTAAAAACACCTTTTTTTTTTTTTTTTAGGATGGGAAATCATCAAATGACTTCATGGTAAAAACACCTTTGGTTTTGTTGACGTATCCTAACAGAAGAAGTTACAGGAATAGCTCATATCTCCGTTATTTCAAAGGTATTTAATCCAGTAAGTACTTCTTCTTCTTCAACGCCTGGCAATGCTGCGTGTAGGTCTCCTTCCAAATCTCTCCACTTTTGGCGGTTTTGTGTCATGGCTCTCCAGTTTCTTCTGGCCATTTAAATGAGATCTTCTGTCCACCTAGTCGCTTATCTTCGCACATTCCTCCGTCCAAATACCCAGCCTGCAACCACTTAAGTTGCAGTAAAGTATGGAGGTAGTATTTCCTGGCACGTTGCAAAAAAGAACAGCTGAAATACTACATATTAAAGTAAAACACTTTTTGTATTAATCAGTGCTTAGCTTGTTCTTATTAAAATGATATAACTTTAGGTACTTAGATTTTAATTAGGTTAAACGTAATCCAATTGTAACAGACACATTTGATTGATTACTCAATAATGTACCGTGTGCTATAATAGTAATAAGTCACGAATTAGAATGTACCTATGTGTTATGAACTAAATAACATTGATGTCATTGAACATCAAAATGTTTGGTGATTACTTAATAAATAGATTAGCTATTAAAGATTCATTGGTAATGTACTCTTGGTCCAATGGTGAATTATATTGCAATGCAAATATAAGCAATAAGTTTGTAATCAAAAGATTTTTGTAACAAGTTATTCCATCATGTCAGCACGATTTAAGAGTAGGTCTAGGTAACAAGAAAAGCAAATCTCATATTTTAAGAACGGGCTTACCTATTTTTTATTCGTACAATCATATCATCATTCATTTGTACAATATTTAAATAATTTACAGATCTACAATATTATTAAAAATATGTGCATGTATCGAAGCTAAGGGCGTCCAAAAATTCATCCGTATCGCTGTGTATGTTTCCTAAAGTTGTTTTTTTTCTGAATCCAAAACAAAAGTAGGCTCGCTTAAATTCAAGGTATTTATTCTAAAGGCGCTATTCGCCTATAATGTACGAGTAACAGTTATAATTCCACCACACCACATCACCACACCACAGTATTAATTTTCATCTGATTAAAGATCATAACTCCATGTTAATGCAACAGACAACAGTTCCACTCCTTCTCCACGGATAGACAGAGATCCTATCCTAATAACCTACTAATATTATAAATGCGAAAGTTTGTAAGTATAGGGATGTTTGGATGTTTATTACTGTAGTGTTTCATGAAAGAACTACTGCGGATTTGAATAAAATTTTGCACACAGATAGTATATAACCCAGATTAAAACATAGGATACTTTTTATCCCGGTAGTAAGATCCCCTGGGACAGTTATGAAACTTCACGCCGGAGAAACCGCTGGCAGAAGCTATTATGATTAAATGTGTGTCTGAAACAATATCGTAATTACTGTCTGTGTGAGAAACAAAATTAGACATCATTATTATATTTGTAAAGGTGATTTTCCTGTTCAATTCAAGGTTTCTTTCTAAAAAGATGTGTAACATTTTATAATACATCGGTAATTACTTTTTAAAGATTATTTCGACGCCAGGCAATCGTGACATTGGATTTATTTGATCGACATTTAATAAAAAAATACATGCAAGTACTTATCTAGCAACTTTTTTTTTTTAATTTAAAGAAGGTAATAAGTTTAAAATAATTCATTAAGACCTCAAACTGTCATGATATAAAACATCGTGATTTAATTTGAATTTAAAATGACCCTGAAAAAACTGTACCAATAAATGCTTAGGTCATATACTAGTCTAAATATTGGAATGTAAATCATTTATTTCGCATAAGTGTTAAACATTACACGAGATGATTAATTGATTGCAATTGAATACAGCTCGTTAGGAATTAGATTCTGCTAAAGTTTAATTAAAAATACAGTTTAAATATATCCAATTAAGTTTTATCTTAATAGCTCTTAAGTAATGTTAATCTTGTTTGCTTAATCAGCACTTCTATGTTTCTTTTTCAAATTAAATGTAACAATTTAGCAGTAAAATCCTTAAAAAGTTTACCTTGAAAGCATTCATCAAATGTTTGTGCTTCCGAATACACTCAAATTCTTCTGCTACTGTTTATATGATGACCACCAAGCTCACACCATCCATTCATCATCATCATCATCATCATCATCATCATCATCAGCTTAGCCTTTTCCAAAATATGTTGGGGTGGCGTCTAGTCTAACCGGATGCAGCAGAATACCAGTATTTTATTTATATGGAGCGACTCCACAACCCAGTTAGTACTGGGTAATATGATACCCTTTGATAAGACTGACTCACAGAATTCATACAAATAAAATAATGTATAAAACGTTACTAAATAAACAACACTATTGAATACTTTAATAGTATTAACAAAGTAAGTAATAGGCGTAAACTTAGCTCGGACTGCTATCAAACCGCAAAGTCTCGTTAATCTAATTGGATCGTGTAGTTTCTCAGAACGTATTTCTGCGCCCGCGCCGGTCAAGTCCTTGTTATTATATAAAGCTGTGCCGCACGCGTTCTACTTACAATGTGGTGCAAATCATGAGATCTCAGTCCTATTATAAGTAGATATCTTAATTAAAAGGGCCTGAGAACAGTCCCACCTGCCAGAAAATGCATGGAGACTTTTTTTCCTACTCGATGGTAAACCATTGTTGTTGATTGTCTTTTTAAACTTTCACGATCAGAACGCCGTATCCCAGTAGTTCCATTCTCTAGTTCCATTCACATTATAAAACATATGGAAACGGGTATTTATCGCGAATTTTACGTTTCGACCGCGGCGCGCCGTTTCGATTCGCGGTAAATACCCGTTTCCATATGTTTTACAGTATCATCACTGTTGTTGATGTTGATAATGATTAATCAGATGATGACAACCATGGTATTTGGAGAAGAAGGAAAAGAAGAATGATTTATCAAGAATGCATTGGTTGGCAGTTCATGTTTTAAGCGGTTTCTGAACGAAAATCATAAACAAGATAGAAATAATCATATATCAACAATCTGGTGTCCACGACACAAGCCTCGTTGCTTAGTGTGGTACTAGATGGCGCTGTGTGTAACGTCCAGCGATATTTATTTTAATTTTCAGATAACTTTTCTAAATTTCGAAAGCGAAGGGACGTTGTGACATGTAAATGTTTAACGATGAACATCTTCTAATCCTCATCATAATAAACATTCATAGATGAACAAAGTAGTCAAAGGATAGATTGCCTCAGTTTCACTAATGGAAGTACGTTTCCACCAATCCATTTGATGATCATTAGTGCCACATTAGTCGTATTTTATGTTGTTTTTTTTATGTTTCTTACATTCGTGGGAAAAATATGGCCTTTTCTTCAGAAACAAATCAACTGCTAAGTCTTAAAACTTTTAATTCAAGATCAAAGTAAGCTTTTAGTCATTTTTCAGCCCAAAATTAATTATAATTTTAAGTACATATCACTCAAAAAGCTGTCTTATAAAATCGTCGATATCTTACTCCATTTATCGAAATGTCGCAATTCTTGCTTAACGCACTTGCTCACACATGCGCAAGGGACTGAAACTTGTCCCGCTAACTAAAAGCACAATCTCTTAGACCAATGAGTCATGGGTTTATCTGTTAGTTGGGTAAGTAGAGATATAGGTTGTGGCTAGTTGACAATGGAAGGATACAAGCTGGTAGAGAAAGAAATAAAACACAGTTTTGCTGTATTGCTGTATTGGACTTGCATTTAGATCGGATTCGAACTAAGTTAACAAACTAGCTATAATATATGTCACCGTAAAATTGTCAAACACGTTAGATTGTAATATAACTAGAGATATTGTAAACTCTCGAAAGATTGTCAAACGAACATACTGCTTACAATGTTACGCGTGATTTTTCGGTAGATTACGATCTAACGAAGTGAAACCGTAATATTGTGAAAAGTATGCGATCGAAGTCAACTCGCGCAGTGTGCAGGAGGGGGAGGGAAGGGGGGGTCCCCCTTGCCCCATGGTACCACTCTCATGAAAAGATAATGTACCATTCCTGAGAAATAGCGATTAACCCTCAAAACACTTTATATTCCCCTAAAAAGCGTAGGCGACGGATTTACGCTATTTCTGTCTGCAGGGTTTAAAGGAACCTAACTAACCTAACGTGGGGGTGCCCCAAGTCGCGATTATGATTAAATTGTCGCGATTATGGTTTTAATTAAAAGAAAATGTTTTTTAAATAGACCTCCTCTGATCTTTTATTGCAGATGACATGATAATTAAGATGTATCAATGTCCACGCTTTCTAGAACATAAACAAGTTTTGCCCATCGGTATTTTGAGATATTATCAAGCCCTTTGCATTTTGATTTGAAAGCATCATTCATCTCTGAGTATGACACGATCCAGTTTCACAGTATTTTGAATTCATCCAGGAAAGAGTCATGATGATAAGGCATCTAAAACAACGTAGGTACTAAAAAAACCGTCAACTGTCAACCGTCAAATCGGTTGAAGAATTCTCAGTAATAAGTGCAATAACTATGTCGCAGGAAAGAAAGCTGATAAGAAAAGTTGCTTTTGATTTCATAGATAAGAATTTCTGCCTTTTGTTACGTTTTGAAAAGGATATTATATGAGTTCTCCCCCATGGCTGTTATTGAGAAATTACCCAGTAACATGACGCCCGACCTGGGAATAGGACCCAGGACAGCAGCTCATTCCTTAACTCAAAAAGTCAACTTATGTAATTCATTCAACAGCGTTTGTGTTTCAAGATAATAACTTTTGAATGAACCACAAACATAACTACCAACTTAATGCCCAAACACCATTTCACTTAACCTCCAGTTAAACGAAAGTCAACTCCAGTGACATAGCTCCCGGCTTTCGTCGACAACTCGCAAGCTACAAGCCTTGACACCAGCGTCACCAGTTGTCAAACAACTTGCACTTAAGTACACGTATTGTGCTTTATGCCTTAAAACAATTATTTCGTAATACTTTGGGTTAATGTCCTGTGCGACAGACCTCGGTCAGCGGAATTTTACTTAAAACTCGATCAAATTGTTGCTAAGTCGATTTTTGGTTTGATTTTTAATTGAGGGCTGGTTCGTTTCTTTTTTTTTTAGGTACATTTCCACAAAAAAAAGCGCGCCAAGCCATCTGTTTGTCAGCCGTTAGCGTTAGTCATCGGATGTTGCCTTGCAGACTGCAGTTGTTTGAAAATAAATTGTCTTAAAAGTCTTGCTAGCTAGCATGAGGAGCGTAGGCCGAAGGCCGGCGGAGCGACGACTGCATTTGTGACAGAGAGTGGGTTTGTAATGTAAAATGCGAGCGTAGCGAGCGCGCGTCATGAAGTCGTAGCTGGTTCTAATTCTTAATTTTCTTACATCTCGAAAACGGTCCGTTCTTTTGCAAAAATAATGAAAAATTGGCCCCCTTAAGAACCACCCTGAAAAAAAGAATATAAATTTACAAATGTAAATATGGGTGAATCCTTCTTCGAAATCTACCTCCTCCTGCGGCTTGAAGAAGGGATTTTTTGAATTTGGTTTTGGAATTTGATTTTTTGGTGGTGAGAATTTTATGAGGAACTCGTGGCTAAATAATAACAGCCACTCGTATCAATCTTCAGGTTAAATGCGCTTGCCTAGGTTGGTCTGTTGATGGGTGATTTCTTGTTACGTACCCAGTCTTCTCTGTGTTACAAAAAGCACGTTAAGCCGTTGGTCTCGGTTGTCATTTGTAGATCTTTGACAGTAGTTACAGGTAGTCTGACAACCAGTCTTACCAAGGGGTATCGTATTATCAAGGTTGTGAAGATCAGATGGGAATCCGCTTCTTGTAAAATACTGGTATTCAGTTGCATCCGGTTAGACTGGGAGCCAACCCCACCAAAGTCAGAAAAAGGCTAGGCAGTTGATGATGGTAGCTACAATTTTATCACTCTATAAAGTTTCTCATAATTTCAGAACGCACCTAAAGTAATTTTAGAAAAAAGTTGTATCTACCCATTCTCCATTAGTGACTTTTATTCGTCAAAAAAAAAATAATAACCATCATTAGATTAATATTTAGGTCCAGTTAGACATTGTGCCAAACAGCTACCTTCGATTGGTAAACATCACGATCTGTCTTTGGACACTCTAGCTAGACGCAATTTATTATAGCAGTACAAATCTAATTAGCAAATCTAGATCAAAAAGCCTACGAAATATGCATATCAATCAGTACGCAAAAAAACTAAACTACATTTCTTTCCTAACCTTGCTTTAGGCTACAATTTCAGCCATTCATAAAAGAACAATGTAAAACAAATAAAAGCTCTCATGTAATATGACACCGTGATACAGTAAGGAATGATTAATCAAGCGTTAGAACAAAAGACGGCGCGTGCGCAGCGGGGAGAGGGAGGGGAGATGAAGGTAAACAAGGTGTGAAGTTCAATTGTGCGTGTAAATATGGGTTTTAATTTAGCTAGACGTTTTATATACAGGTTAAGAATGAGTCTGTTGGTGTTTCATTAGAAGAAATCATGAAGCACGATTTTCAGTCAAGCAGGGCAAATGGCAAAATGAATTGTCCTATTGTCATAATTTCGGGTACTATTCTGTCCATTCATCATCATCATCATCATCCACAGCCTGTACTCACCCACTGGTTGAAATAGGTCTTACTTTTTTCGTGCTTATTTCTACCCGTTACAGTGCCTGTGTCATCCAGGCCCTGTATCGAGGTTTCTAACCATTACGGTATAAAACTTAACGACATTGTGTACTTAATTTGACTTTACATGTGAAATTAGCCATGGAGTTTATATAAAAGTGACTGCACGTGTCCCTGATTTGACAAAAAGGCTCAGTGCAACACGGAAAATCTCTAAAGATGAGGGTTTAAGGGGGACTCAAATCTCATGTGTGTATGTGGTGTCTCCATCGATTCCATCTTGCATCGCCTGCTCTACCACCTGCGCACTTGATGATCTATTTATTGCATCAGTCGGCGGGGTTTTGGGCTAAATACATTTAAACTTTTTGCCCTCGATACGGTAAAAAGAAGTGCATCAAGATATAGGTTTGGAATACTTTTGGAATGCCCTTAAGTAGGTAATCATGAGTTCAATCTTTCATTAAAACCGTAGGTGAATGGTGGATTAATCCGAGAAACATTAAGCTTTTAAGAGCAAATCTTTAGCAATAAGTAAAGTTGTCAAACTGCACACGCATTACGAGTATTATAGCACACTTGTTTATAAGTGAACTACTCGTATGTATAATGTGTGTGTATGTACAGTCTGTTTGTATAAATAAATGCGTGACAGTCGCCGATTTTGCAATGATTAAGCTATATCGCAAAATACTAAATTAACTGCATGTGTATGCCTCTAGCAGTCATTTTGTAATTGTAAATGTGCTTATAATTGTATGTATCTCTGTTTGTTTGTAAGTTTGCTGGGAAAATCAGATGCAAAATGATTCCAGTTCCTCTTAATAGTTTTGCAATATAAATAGAGCATCTTGAATTTGTTTTGTGATGATTGGGCTTGTCTAACAATAAAGTACTATTACATACTTCCACGGCATCTTCGATGACAGCCCCGAGAGTATATTTGATTGTAGCTTTTGGTGACCAAAGAGCAAGATTGCATTCTTTAGGCCTGTGTTTGAAGCGCATCGTCGAAGCTACTCATTTCCAAAATCGTGGTGGTTCCAACACTATCACAATATTTGTAGTAGGTCCGAAAAAAACATCAGTCGATGAAACAAATCGTAGCAAGTTACTAGAAGTGTCAAAATATAACGTTAGTTAAATGTACAACAAACAAATTCCTTTTACCACAAAATGTTCATTCACGGTTGAATGAACAACTATTGTAACCGAAGATTGGTAAAAATATTAAGTACTTAGTCATTCAAATAGCGAATAAACTATGTAACATGATATTTTATGTACTTGAACAGTTATTTATTAACAGTTATGTAAATGGTTTAATTAAAATTATGTTGTAGTTTGAGTCAACAATATTACTAGGCTCTCTAAACATATATAGGTACCTAACCTATGCGTTCCTGGTATCTAGTATATTCAGACTCCCAAAGATCGTGGCAGTCAGCAAACTAATACATACCTAACCTAAAGAGCACTGAATTTGGTATACTTTAGGGTTGACATTTACTTATACAGCTATCCACCTGAACTGCTATAATCAAATCTATTGAGCGCTCTATATCTTTGATAAAACCGCACCGAACCGAAGGAATCAAAATCTATGATAACGAATCACTAATATATATAGGGTGTGCCTGAGGGCCGCAAAAGTTGGAATCAATTTCAAAGCGTTTTGGATGTATACAAGGAGTTTCAACACGATTGACAAAAGTTTTTCAGTAGTTTTTCAGTACTAAAGGTCGTTAGTTCGACGAAATCGTAGGAAAAACCTGGATGAAGGACGCACAGAAACAAGAACGGGGATGTGGTAGAAGAAAGGGGAGGCCTCCGAGGTACATACCTAGCCGTGTGGGTGATTCTGTGCTGATGATTATGATGAACTTATGTCAAACTAACACATTTTTGACTCGTCACAATGTCACTTTTTCTGGTAACATTTGAGGTTTTCACAATAGATTAGTCAACATAACATTAGACTTGATCTCCTAAACACCTAATGTGTAACAATCAACACTAATCCGCATTATAAAAAATATGTCATTCAAATGATTATTCAATTATAATCTGTCTTGGTTCAGAAACCTAATACTTTGCTCCGCATCGTAAATCCAATTCAGTGTCAGTTAGTGGCTATTACAATGTTATTGATATTTTCAACATGCAAGATAGGCACAGTACATCAATTTAAATCAAAACACTGTGCGGTACGCATGATAAGACCGAGAAAATGCCTGCATCTTTTATTTCATCTAGTTCAATTTTTGAGGCTTTTTTTATGGGCATTTTTCTATACCAGCATCACCATCGTCTGCCTAACCTTTTCCCAATTATGCTAGGGTCTACTTCCAGTCTAACCAGATGCATCTTACCCGTATTTATATGGAGCCACTGACTATCTGACCTTCACAACCCTGGGCCAACGACACCCTTAAACGAATAAACGGACACTTCTGTAAAATTCTCACTGTTTCTGATTGGATGGCGAGAAAGTCTGATAACCAGTCTTACCAAGGGGGTATCGTATTACCCAGTAAGTACTCATTGGGTTGTGGAGGTTAGATAGACAGTCACTCCATCTAAAATGCTGGTAAGTATTCAGCTGCATCCGGTTAGACTGGAAGTCGACTCCAACATAGTTAAGAAAAGGCTTGGCAGATGATGTTCTGATTTGAGACGGGGCGAATTTTTTTACTTTACCGATCAGTGGTATTTCTGTATTTTAGTTAAATATTTTTGTGGTTTCAACGACCCGATCAAATGGTCGCCGCCATTACTGAAGTTATTGTTCTCTTATAATCTCAACAGATCTGATTGACCTTGTTTTGGTAAGACGGTGTTTACATTATGCTTATTGATAGTTTTATTTTTATTGTATCGTGTTACTAAATGTTTTGGCAGTCGTAGAACCTGTAGAAGCTGATCTGAGACAGTCATATATTTGTTTGTTCACTTGTTTCAAGTTGGTTTTGATTTTCCTAATCAATGATATAATTCTATCATAACATTACGATGTTCGAATTAGATCTAATACATACTATAACAAATTGGAATTTCAAGCAGGCCAAATAATTTAAAATTCCTATTCATTCATAACTTGTATAGACCTATTGTTATTTATTGTAACTTGTGGTGTAATGCCAGATATTTCGTCGTGACCACTGTCGACCAAGCCCGAAGGCCAACGATAGAAATATTTGTGAAAATAACCATATTGAGACATTTTGTCGATAAAATAACACCATATTGAGCAAAACTTGATATTGATTTTCACGCATTTTGATTTTCTTTTAATAAACTGACAGCTGTTTTAAATTGGTGTGACGGAAACACCTGATTGTGTTTTGTTTATTAATACTTCGATTCCTGTCACGTAGATTGCCAACGGACAAAACGTGGATGTTTTTACAGTGACAATTTTTTTTTCCTTTTTGTCAAACTTTGCCCCACACTAGGAATTGCTCCTGTACTGTGGGAGCGTTTACAAACATTATAAAATAATAAATAATGTAGGTCACAAGTATTTGTTTCATGCGGGATCGAACCAGCGACACATAGCGCAGCAGCCAGTCGTTTAGCCATTGCACTTACTGTGACGCTACTTGAAACAGGATCAAATATATTGGTTATAATTGGGGTTATTGCATCTGGCCCCCAGCTGAGTTTTTCGGTCCCATCTTAAAATGTTGTTAATAAAATGTACTTATTATGTCGCTTTTTCAGGTTTAGGTTTTTTCTAGTTTCTATGTACTGGAGTCCACTATTGCCAAAAGTAAAACAATGTAGATACGAGTGTGCAGTTAGGATATGATTGCCCAAATATGACTAAAACTACAAATGGTTCGATGTATAGTTTTTTCAAACATCATTACAAATATGCACCTGACCGGCTACCTGTTACAAAAAAATTACCCTTCGCTACTGATGTGTACCTACACCTCTGCCTAACCCTTCTTGGATCATAGGCGTGATGTTATATTATGTATATTATTACGTTTTCCTTAACACAGCTTCCATACCGCACATACCTTTACAGCCATACATCACCCTTTCTACATAAAAATACACCTGTTTCACAAAACACATACAGATTAGAGAGCAAACACACAGGTCCCTTTCACTACAACAGAACAACACATAAACATACAAATAATTAACTTAAGCACGTATAATTACCGCGCACACACAAATAACGCACGCATAATTATTAATGGCCAGCTTTAACCTTAACCGTTCGTGTATTAAATAGACTATGCGTTCGTGTATTAAACTTTAGTTATCGTTCGTGTATTAAATAAACTAAGGCGATATGTTAGGACACACGTGTTCACATGGGCCGAATAGGGGCAAGCGGATAGGGTCATATGTGCCACCTCTCACTTTGATTAAAGGGTGTGTAATTTTAACGCAGTGTTATTTTGGTCACACTGTCGTTTTTCAAAATCGACAAGTCGAACCCTAGTTATTGTAGGAGGTATTGGTTCTAACTGTTTCCACTTGGTTCTGAAATGTATTTGTTACGATGACTTATTTAAGATATAAGTACAGGTTTAAAAAAATTCACATAAACAATAAAAATGTCTAAAACGAGATGTAAGTTCAATGAGAGACTTCGTCCTGAAAAATATTTGTACCGTTTCAAAAACGGAGCCCCAGACTATCCAGTTTTGTGGCTAAAACTTGAATAAATTGCGTAGATAAGGCTGAGATCAAATCAATCACACTGTGTAAGATTTAATAGTATCGTAAGACACTGATAATGGACCGTAATCTGTTATCGCAGTTATCAGATCAGACTGGGCGTTGCCGTTTTGCATTGTGACGTTAAAGGTTATTTTAGTCAACTTGAGACTTGTTGCTAAGCAAAATCTTGCCTGTATTGGTCCATATTGATGTAATGGTCAAGAATTGACCCTGTTACTGTTTATAATTTTTCCAAAATAACCTATTTCATATTTATTTTGCGGTCGAAGTTTTAAATCATGGGATGTTTCGTCACCGGTCTTAGGTCGTGTGAAAAAGCACATCTCACATGGGATTACATTATAGATATGATTTTCAGAGTAATTAACTGTGTTGTAATCAACTGTCTTGGATTCGGCTTCAGAAAAGAAACGTAATTTTTTGATGCAGAATCTAACGATTTTTGCGATGATTCCCAATTCCCACCACGTATTGATGGACAGCGACACAATTTTCAAAAAATAATTCCCGCTGTCCACCATATGGTGTAGGATAAGACAAGCCGGTGGTGTACGATAGAGATGCTATTTCATCATAACCGTAATACCACAACTGATGAACAGATTCTCAATAGTCACTACTATTAATTATAAAAATAAGTGCATTTTTTTCCCTATCCGCCGCATGCATATTTTGAAAATGAAACTTAAAAGCAGTCAATCTCATTCATTTGAGAGTTCAGAGATTCACTCGCCCTTTACGTCAACGCAGGTGCAGCTTGAATAACGTCCTCTTTCATCAGAATGCAGGTACTCAAGTATTGCGTTTATGAACTGTAATACCATTTAATCTTCAAACTGCTTGGAATTATCTCGGCGCTCGAAGAGAAAACGTCTGCGAAGATAAATAATGACAGCTATCCATTTTCTCTCAAATGATTCTTTCAAATTGCATAGTAAAACTGTGTAGATGCTTTTACTAGTTACCTCGTTTTACATATATGTTAACTGCAGTATTTGCAGTTATATATGACTAGCTGGTACCCACGACTTCGTTCGTGTGAAAATTTTAATGAGTGTGTGACTGCCTCGTTGATCGTGTGGCCGCAAACGCGACTTGAGCATGAGGTCCCCGGTTGTACCATCCCGAATTACCTACTCCTAGGATGGTAAATCTATTGTTAATAAATCGTGTGTGAAATTCATGAACACGTGTGAGTGCGCTACTCGTACGAATAATTACTGACGGTATGATTAGAGCTTGATTGATGGTTAGGTACTAGTTATAGGCTTTCAGACCATAAAGCACGATACAGTGATAGTCCTGTTTGAGACTGTTTGAGTTATCAAATAAAACGAAATATTACACTTATTTGTTGTGAACTAGTGGTTATTAATAGCAGATATTGTAAAACTTAATTGATATAGTAGTTTGATTTAGTCATGTTTTCCAATGCCTTGCAATAGGTTCAACCCCTTTAACATGGGACTTAAACATAACTGGCAAAATTATAAAACATATGACATACAGGTATTTATCGCGAATTATCTTTAATTTAATTCCGACGTTTCGACCGGATTGCACCAGCCGTGGTCGCGGGGGGACTTGTATGTCATATATTATGTTTTATTATGTGTTCTGATTGTGAAATTTTAAAAAAAGACAACTGGCAAAATGTTGATGTACTATTAGATACACCTCTGTCTAACCCTTCGGGGATTTCAGGCGTGATGTTATGTTTAAAATATATCAGAAAATATATGTAAAAAAAAACATACGAAAAAATAAACCCGTTTTTTTTTGCCCCCTGTTTAGGTACTGTAAGCTACTGTTTATATTCTTTGGTCTGTTTGACAACAAAATATAACTCGTCTTTCCATTTATTTTCATTTTACCAATCAACAAAACAGTTTTCCAATTCTAACTGAATCCAAGTAGCTATTCGTTCATGCTGTTATGTCGCATGAAGTAACTAAATTATGCGTTCCAATGACCGACCACGAGCCGTCCAGTATTGTTCCAGCGCACTTTCTTTGTGTTCATAGATTAAAGATTTCATAATGCATTGTTGCAGATGGCACTTTCCTTTTCAGTGCTACTCATTAAGCGTTACGTGCGTAATTGATAGCTATACTTTCTCTTGTTATCTGTATTTGTTCTGACTCTTACACATGTCTGTGAAAAATCTATGCTGTGAAGATTTATTTATTTTCTCCGTCATCTAGTTTGTCGTTGTCGATGAGATATGCAACTTTAACTTCATTTCACTAGTGATTAAAACATCAAGTATTGACCATTTGTTATTTTAATTTTCAGGTGGAAGGTGTATCGAGGAGTAGAAGGTTGCAAGCACCATCAGCTTCAGATGGCAATAGTATAGCCAGTTCTGATCAATCGGAAACCGTGCAGCCTACATTCAGGCCTAGGAGCAGTAGGAGACGAGAAGAAACTCCTCCTAAAGAAAGAGATGTCGTCCGAACAAGGACGAGAACTAGGCCCGAGGTTGTTCCGACTCCAGAACAACCTCAAGCTCCAAGTGCAAACAACGAACGATTCGATTCGAGAAGGACTCGAACGCGCAGTCAACCAGCTAACACTGAATCTACTAACAGAGATGCTTCACTAACAAGAGAACCTGCCGCCCGGACCAGGACAAGAGTCGTCAGCAGAAGACCCACTTCAACGTCTCCGCCTACACAAGCGCCGGTGGACCTGACTTCTCCAAATTTCGATGAAAGCAGACTCGAAGTAATCAATTCTAACCTAGATGATATAACGAAAATACCTAAAGAGGATGTAGCTACAACCACGCAGTTTAGACGCAGAAGCTCGGTAGCTTCAACGACTGAGAATGTGTCAACGAAGAGATCGCGTAGCCGTGGAAGCACTCGGGCCAATGCCAGGTCACTAGACCTAGCTGTATCAGGAACGACTAACACTTTTACTGTAGCCGACAAAGCGCCTACTACGGCAAGGACCTCCCAAGCAGCTGACTTGAGAAATTCAAGGAAATTGAGATACAAAACTCGGCCATCAGAAACCGATACGAATTTAACAGGTGAAGGACTCGTTACAGCAAACGAAGTAATAAAGTCTAGTCAGAACAAAGAGAGTGTTACTAGTCAAGCAGAATTTCAAACTGCCGCTCCAACCATCGTTGAAACTATTGTTCAACACAGCACAGAGCCGAACAAAGCGAAGACCACGACGTTGAAAGTGACGAAGGTTGTAAGGCGTCCAGTAAGGGGGAAGATGAACTTCAGACCAACTGTGACTTTGCCTAAAACGCATGTTTCAGATGAAATAGCTGAAGATGATAACTATCCTGCGAGTTTTAAGGCGTTGATTATAGCTAAGAATGCATCGGTGAGTATTACTGATATTTGATTTATTAAACTTCACAAAAATCATCTGAATCACCACGTGCCTTACGTATCTTGAACTCAATAATGAGACTAAAAAAATGATTGTTGTAAAAATACATTTTTCAGACACCAGTGAGCTCTCCAACCGCCGAGAGTTTGTCACCGAAAGCATCACAAAAAGTTTACAAAACCTACTCTGCATCATCACAGTCCACACAAACAGGGCCAGGCACAAATAAATTCTCAAGGGTAAACATTATCTTTTTGGGTACTAAAGAGGACTTCAAAATAATGATTTTATTTCGTTTGATTACCTACTTATGTAAATCTTTTTATTTCTTCATTTTTTCTTAACATTAAAAAAATTGTTAATCTCTCAAATACTTCGATATTATTCTATTCACTTGAAATACTCTCACAATCACAACTTATTTCAAATACACGTTTATTCCAATAATACTTGTGTGTCGCTGATTTGTTGTGCAAATCTATAACAACAAATTGTAATTTACTCTTTATTTTAAAAATTACAGTTTCGCAACAAACAATCTCCAGCAGAGGAATCAAAAAACGAAGAAGAAAGTAAAATATCTGTTACTACTGTAGAGCCAGAAGTATCAAAACCTAGGAGTTCCGACTACAAGCCCCGAGGGACTTTTTCTGCGAGGGCTAGAAAATCCACAGTAACTCCATCTTCAACAGCCACTACGGCTTCAGGTCAGAGTACTGAGAAACCGATATTCAAGTATAACAGAAAATTTAAAGCACCTAGTACTGAATCACCTAAAACGGAAACTATAAAAAACAAATCAGTGGAACCTATTAACACATCAAAAAAGGCTTTCGTTCGTCCTCCAGTTTATTCGAGAAAATTTAAAGGAAAATCCGGAAGCGCCCCTGAAATTTCTTCGACAGAAAGCGCAAAAAGTGAAAACGTCAACATTCCACAAAGAACAGTACTGCCTCGGACTTCTTATTATTCAAGATTAAGAAACAATGTCAAGAATGAAACGACGACTACAACAGAAGCTTTTAAAGAGGTCAACTCTGAAACTGTAACAAAGAAATCAGTGAATACTGTCGACACTCCACTTGTCTTTGCTTTACTAAACAATTCTGAAGATGGAGAAGCTGTGAGGATAGACATGCAACCAGAAAACAATGATAATCACATGTTTTTAATATCCGTCACAAGTAAGGAGTCTTTGGAAAACAAAACTAATGAAGTAACGAACATGGCGGAAGAATCTGAAAACATGCCTGTGGTTAATGTTTCTCCAACAATTTCATCAAGATTAGACAGCGAAAAATACAAATACCACGCGAATTTTAAAGATCAAAATTCAACCAACGATATTGAAAAAGAAAAAGGGTCATCAACTGTGTTCCCTCCTGTTAGAAATCTACAAACAAGAAAGTATGGACGCAATCGCAGCAAATCTAAAGATGGGAACTCTGATGCTACTGGAACTACTCCTAAGCCCCGAGAAAGGAGTGTAAGGAAATTTAGTGAATCCTTCTCTAAAACGACGGAGGCCTCAAACAATGGGGTAAGTACTTGACACTCTTCTCTCCCTTTAAGTTCACCGAAAATGATTCTGATGTTTTTCATTGTACTTACGAAACTTTACAGATAACGCCTGAACCAGATAAATCTAAGAGTAGGTTCAGTTCTAAATACAGAGCTTCGTATATTGATAAACCATTTTACAAACCCACTGTACCTTCTATTACATCATCAACTGTAAGTAACATGATATAGAAATTAACACACACATACTACAGATTTTTTCAAAATTACAACCCCACTAACAAATCGATGAACTCTACAATTGTTATATTACGCAAAGCCCCTTTATCAAATTGGCGTTAAGATGTCATAAATCACATTTTATTTTATTATAATATAACATTGCACTTGATATTAATAAATTCATCATCATCTTAATCAATTTTGAGTTATTGCTGATTGTTTGTCAAAGCTGCAAGAAAAAAACTTCCCAAGACATTTAAATCTTTAACAAAATCAAATCCTTAAGCACAATCAGCAGTGACTTTACCCAGATTGGCATTTAACTTAACAATCATTTTATCATCATTTGGTATGAAACTTGTCATTTTTACATTATTAATGAGAAATTTCTTGTTACTAAAGGCTTGGCTGAAATTCTACGTCACTGACCACCTGTTGACAAAGTCTGTAGAAGAGCCTAATTGGTTCGAAGGAGATATATACACTACCGAATCGATGTCGGGACTGAACAACACAACGCCATACTCTCATGAATCATCCATTGAACTGGTTAATGGAATCATATAGTTAACATACATCATTGTCACGATCATTGCTCATCTCATTCACCCTATTGTAAATGGATACGATTTAGTTTTAAAGAGATGTAGATTTTAAGAGCATTTATATTTTTTTGGTAAAGTTTAGTTCATAGCAGTAGTCATATTTTGATAATTCTATTGAGTATATCTCTTTAAGGCAAAATTTTACTTACATCCACAAGTTTCTGCGTTAAGATGTTCTATATGTTGCACGAGTTATGAATGCATTTAACTTAGCGCAAAAACTTAACAAACTAATGTACGTACATGTAGAAAAGCATCCACTAACATACTATTAATATAAGACATTAAATATTGTATACATGTTACATCTTGTTTTAATACATAACGTCATCTATGGCTAACTTTCATTTAACACTAACTCCTAAACATACATAACTATTATCTTAATTCCAAAATTAATAAAGAGGCTTTGGTCTTTGCACGAGTTCCTCCCACTTGGGATTTCCATTCCATGCAAAATTTTCTTTCAAACTTGAACATTTTATACACAAGAACGTCTATTTTTCTGTTTATATGGGTGAGATTACTTCTTATTTCAGGTAGAGGGAGAAGAGATACAATTAGGGCCAGACATGAACGCTATTTCCTTTACTCAGACACGAAGGACGTTGTCCTCGGCAGACTTGAGGCTGTCCGAGAGTCTGGTAAAGCCGTCACACGTGATGAACGTTGAGGCATCACATCACTCGCCGTCAGTTACAATATCTATATTCGATGCTCTAGCTGATATACTCACGTCCACACCCAGACCACGAATCTCGACAACAACCGAAGTAATGAAAATACAAAACCTTAATACTGACGTTAAACAAGTACTCAATGGCGTGAGTAGCAACAATAATGTAAATAGTGTCCAAGACTTATCGGGTCAGGACACATTTATGTCAACCAACGCCGATGTAAGCACTACCACTAAATCTGTACAGCCCACTGGTCAAGCTACACCAAATGTGATTAACAGTATTTTGGTCGGGGGAACTGTTACACAGTCACTAAACACTGAAGACGGAAAAATCACTCCTGTGAATACACCACTACCTCCCATTCCCTCTCCCACTACTCCCGTTTCCGCAAGGAGACCATTCGCTATCAGAGTTTTATACTCTGATACGGAACCGCCAAAAGACATACCCACGACTGCATCTACACCAACTCAGGGATCGACTGACAGCCCGAAAATGGTATATAACACTGTGTCTGATCTTTTGTTATCCAATAATAACTTAGTATCTTCTGAACTAACTAGCATGTTGTCAAATAACATTATAAATATTATAGAAAATATGGATGAAAATAGTAGATCGAAACTAAAGAGTTTAGATATGGCTAAAGTATTAAGAAGTTTGATCCCCAGAGCTTTAGGTGGACTTGCGACTGTACTTGACAATGCTGATTTCGTCCCGAATACAACACCTTACAGTTTGGAGGATATTAGGGATACTGAAAATATTGACATAGATGGCATATTATCCGGTAATGCCCTCCAAAATGTAGGCACTAGCGGTAATGTAAATATCACTGTAGATAATAGAAATGTACCCATTAGTGTAGCACAAGCCCCCGCTAATGTAAATAGTCCTATTACACCGGGGGCTGTAGAGAGCACAAGGTCTGTATCTAGTAGCCAGGCGACGACAGCTGCGACTCCTACTACAGGTGCTAGCTCTGAACGACCTAGTTCTGCAGCTACACCAAACACTACGCCAACCTTAGCAACAGCTTCGTCATCTGTCTCCTTAGAAACGGACTCGGTAAATGTAGATAATACTAGTGACAAATCAAGTGACTCTACTAACAAGTATATTCCGGTTCCCCTACCTTTTCTCACAAACTTCCAAAGTGCAGATTTCTCTTCCGATGAATCTGACAATCTTCTCACCAGTTCTACAACACCTATTTTGAAATCCTTATCCTTGGTATCCTCGTCAGTATCACCACCGCGTGATATTGATGATTTACAGGACCCTAGTCAAATATCGCGTATGCAACTATGGGTACTCTCAAAGAAAGCTAGAGTGTTGAAGATGATCGAAGACCTTATACGACAGCACAATGACGAGTTAGCGACAGCACCACCATTGATTGACTTAGTAAGCCCATCTGGCAATATCAATTTGTCTGCACGATTGACTAACATTATGAATACTATGATCTCCTCGACTGAATCCCCGACAACTCGTGATATTGAACCTACCACTCCTATGACTCCCCGATCCCTTCTTGTAAATCCTCTATCCTCCGATGTAATTGAAGTTACTACGAGTGGTCCCGCAGGGGGTCTCACAACAACGGCAATGCCGTCAGAGACAGTAGTGACAGGTGGTGTGCCATCTACTACTGAGACAGTCTCAATATCTTCTCGTTCGGGTTCCACCGAAGCAACCAGTGGCACAACGGGTTCGTCTTCTGTCACTACTACAGTTACTACTGCATCTAGTGAAACAGTCACTGACATCACAAGTACGACTCCTACACCTACAACGGATGGTCAACAAGTTGAAATATTCAATCGAATCCAAGAGAATGCTATTACAACCACAACAGTTGCTAATACAGAAACAATGGAAACTACAACAGACGCAGCTAACACCGAGACAACGACACAATTAAATGTCGAAACGACTACAACATTAGACATAGACACCACTACAGCTACCGACGCTTCAGACAGCAACACTATACAAACAACAGTTAGTACTCTGAGTGTTGGATCTCCAACAATTCCGAAAAAAGATTATGTTATATTCGGAATATTACCAAACAATACAGTGGTACGTAAAAATCCTAACGAGGACATATTGGAATCATTAACAGAGGCGAGCCCATATATCGTTTACGGTGTACTACCCAATAACACAGTAATACGTAAATTCCCGAACGGGACTAGAGTGCCACGTGTCATGCAAAAAATTGACATACTACCAATCAGCCCGTGGAGTCTAAGAAATCCATACAGCCCCATCCATAATAATCCGGCCATTGTCAGACCGCAGCCTAACCCCATCCGAGATTCCACTAATACTGTGACAACCACAGACACATCAAATAACGGAACGGAAAGATTAACCAACGACACTGTAAATAACCAACAATCGATGGTATTGACTTTATGTTATTTAGCTTGAACGCTCCGCTTGGTGCTTTGTATCTCACCGCCAGCATCGTCTAAGGAGCGGCCGGCGCATGCGGTTCGGACGTCGGGTCTCTTCGTAAGCTCTGCATGACTCTTGCACGATAACCGCTTCTAATAACAATGCAGGCGGTAACATTTTATTTCATAATTGCAGATTACTTCATCGGCACTTAATATTAAAAGCAGTAACGGTATAAAAACTACCACATTTATGCCAGAAAAAAGCACTGCCTCGCATGTATTGAGTTTACGCACAACTACAATGCTACCTTCTATTGATGAGATTCTGCTTAATAGTATATCTTCGGCCGCTAAACAGGAGATGGTCATATCGGAAATGACGAGCTCTACTCGCGAACCAAGAATATTAACACTGGATATTGATCCGGAGGTATAATTATATTATTTATATAAACGTTTCTTTATTTATATATTACTCTTTTATAATAACTGTGGTCACTAATACTCACTTTAATTTATCACACATTTTCATTTGCAAACATAACACTTGGACTTGGTTTAATACAGTAGTGTGTTGAATTTCTTTTAGTAGGAAAGGTAAGTGGTAAAGGGTTACACAATTTTTTGTTTGCAATATAATAGAAACTGCTGTTACAACTTTCACAGACTGAAGTGATGGCAAAGTGTTAACATGAATAAAAATAATTACAGACGCAACAAATACGAACGGAAAAGCCAGGGGAAGGTGACGGAAGCGCTGTATTTAAATTTATACCGATAGACGAGGTTACGGTTTCATCACAAAATTCAAATGTACAGAAAGTGGCTTCAACAAAAGCACTGTCAACAAATCCCGTACAATCAGAGATACAGACAATGCCATCTATCACATCTACTGTGACTGAGATGAGTACGCAGACACCACAGTTAGAAACACAGGAGACAACTATGAATGTTGCAACGACAACAACTCAGGGAACAACGAGTGTTGTTCCTGAAACAACAGTGGTATCGTCTGCATTCACAAATGCTCCGGTAACTATGGCGGCAACGACAAGCCAGCCGACTACTACAGCTGCTCCCACGACTACGACAACGGAGCCTACTACTACAACAACAACAACCTCAACGCTGACAACAACACCACAGCCGACTACTACCTCAACAACTACTACTCCCGCCCCAACTACAACCACTACAACGGCTCCAACAACACAAGCGCCTACAACAGCACAAGCAACAACCGTAGTCCAATCTACAACGATCAGTATTGAAGAAGAGTTGAAGAGATACCGAGAAGACGTGCAATTACTACAAACATTACTACAAGCAACGGGGCGCAATCCAAAGACTTTAAATGTAAACCCTAATCCTTTGTTATTGGGAGACATAACTACTACTCTAAGCCCAACTACAACTACTGCAGAACCTACTACAACTACTGCTGCACCAACTACAACTACAGCATCAACAACTACTCAAACCACTGATCCAGTGAAGTTGTTGCAAGCGTTATTCACAAACCCGAACAACCCAACAACATTATCTATACCAAATATCGGCGGCAACATAAGAGTAACAACAGGACAGCAAGGAACTACAACATCGCGGTCTATAGAAGACGATATAAAACAGTTTGAGGAGGACACGAAATTACTACAGGCGCTTTTACAAGCAACGGGTCAAAATCCTGCTTCCCTAAACATACCCTCATTAGATAGTCTAACAACTAATAGAGTTCCTACCACTACACAAACAACTACTGTACCAACAACTACAACTAGACCAACAACAACTACGCCAACAACAACAACAACCACTACTACAACGACACCTATGCCAACAACAACGACAACTAGACCAACAACTACAAATAGGCCATCAACTACACAAACAATAGAAGACGATCTCAAACAGTTCCAAGAGGATACGAAACTTTTACAGGCTCTGTTACAGGCGACTGGTCAAAATCCAAATGCTTTAAGCATTCCGGTAATATCTGGCGTAACTTCCAACGTGAGGATAGCCTCTAACCCTCAAACGACGTCAATAGGGTCAAACCCAACAACTCCATTGAATGTTAGGCCTGTCTTTACAACAACAAATGGGCCACTATTTCAAACCTTTGCTCCTAGAACTCTTACCACTACGTTACAGCCTGTGACTGATGTTGGGATTTCTACGACTTTCACGCCGACTTTCAACCGGGGAAGACAGCAAACAACAACAATTAGGAGCGCCCCAACAACACTGACTGGTCGTCGTGCTCCATTCACTGGTTTTACTTCGACTACAGAAATGCCCAGTTCTTCTACTTTCTCCGTTCAAGAGGATTTAGCTTTTTTGAATAACTTGGTAAGTGTCATAAAATACGTTTTAATTGATACTTTGGAAACGTGATTAACTAAATATCTCGAAACAATTTACCAGTAATTCAATATCATGTGGTCTATATACTTACCACTTTTCTTTTTAACTGTACAACGCCTTAGAATTTCGAAAATCAATAAATAACACATGATGGGTTTTTTGGGTTTCCTTTGTAAGGGGCACTATAACACATACAGATACAAATGCCACTACGAATATATCAACGTATTTTTTTAACCATTTAATGATTTATTTTTCCAGAAAACTGTGCTGAAAACTAACCCTAATAACGAAGACCCTGAGGGTGCTCTCGCCAATCGTATCATAGCGCTAGCTGTAGAAAGAAGCCTCAATGAGATACAAACCGGCACCGGTGAAACAGTCCGTACAGGGAAAAATATAGCTGTCAGTGGAAATGACTTGATACCTTCAACAAATAGACCAGCAACTACAACTACTACACGACCAACTACAACGACCACTACAACAACACCACGACCAACAACAACAACACAAAGACTAACAACTACACAGAGACCAACCACAACTGTCAATGCAAAATCTATTGAAGATGATATCAGACAGTTCCAAGAAGACACTAAGCTACTACAAGCACTACTTGCAGCTACAGGACAAGATCCATCCAAACTAAATTTACCCACACTACCTGACCTAAATGTGAGTCCCAACCTGCCAAAAGGTGTCCATGATGAATTGAAACTGCTCTCAAATCTACTAGCTTCGCCATCGCCGCTGAATGAACCTTTCGATCCGCTAACGCCGAAACCTTCTATTAACATTAACGTTAAGGAAGCTAAAAATACAGGTCCTACGACAGCTTTACCTTACGGTGCAAAAATAGCTGTTAAGGACAATCTCAAAAATGAACAGGATGATGAGGAGTTGTTACAAACTTTGATCAAATTACAGGGCGCACAGGAGACTACGACACAAAGGAATAAACTTACTATCACGGGTAAGAAGTAATATTGTTTCTTAAAATGGATTAGTGCTAAAATCTAATAACGTTATAAACTGCACTTAAAATATCTGAAACTAGTAGTAGTGACTTGAAAAAATCTTTTAATATAGAAATCAGATTGATAAACAAAACATATTTTACTTAAAAATCATTTCATTCGATTTGGAGCTTGATTGACTCAGATTGAATTTTTCTTATTCAAATAAGATTTAAACAATTTAACACAAAATATTTCAGGACAATCTTCGGACGAGGCCTTAAAGAAACTGATAATGCAGACGCAATCGTCGGGTATGGTGTCCGAAGCCACGCAAGCGCCTATCTCTTTGAGCACCGAGTACGGCAAGAGCAACGACGCATTGCTCGCAGCTTTGCTGAAGGACCAAGGGTTCGGCCCGACCACGGCAAGTTCTTTGGATGAGCAACTCCGACTCTCTGTTAGTCTAACTTTTCTTACCTCTCCTAATACATTGGAAGGAAACTAATTTCTTCCAGAACCCATTTTACATTTTAAAACTTTACTTACTTTTCACTGATGCAATCAACTCGTAACTTCACTCCGCTTTCTGCACCATTATCTTGATATCTCTCATCTATCTCTTCATCTTATTTCATTGCCTTTATTTCAGTATGTATCTATATTCCATTAGGAACTCTAGAATTAACTGTAACCTCGTAGGCTTTACTCAACCAAGTGGTAGTGACGCCGAAGACAAGGCGGACGACGACGCCGCCGCCGCCACCGCCGCCGCCAGCGCAGAGAAGGCCGATCTTGGACGGATTGGCCTGGCTCTGGCAGCAGTGGAGGGACACGGCTCCAGGGACAGGTGGAGCCGGAGCCCCAAGGCCTAATAGAAGGCCTGAGCCTGCGCCCTCAGCCAGGCCCGCCCCATCAGTAGCGTCAGCCAGTCAGTCAACGAGCAACAGGGTCAATTGGTTTGGCTCTGGCCCGTTCGTTGGCAACGCTGATGATAGACCAGCAAATAGAGTGGGTTTCGCATCGTTATTACTTAAACTATGTGATTGGGGATGAGGTGTTGGGAACAGACTTTAGATTAAATAAACAGATTTATTCAACCGAAGTATTTTTTAAATATTTCGCGATCTTATTGGTAACTTGTTCCTATTTAATCTAAGTCTGTCTGTTGTATAGATTTTTGTATAGTAATAGAGAGCAGGTGGGATGTACATAGTGAGACATGAATTAAGATAATTTTAATAATTTTTTTCTTAGATTTTCTTGTGAAATATTTTTTGTTTTTCCTAGTTAAATTATTTATTAAACATTGGCTTCATTGGCTTGTACATAAACATTGTGCCGTTGAGCAGCGCGTTTTTTGTATAATAAATTGTTTTTAATTTATGTTTGTGTTTGTATGTGTTGTATTTAGTGTTAATAATTTAATTCTCCCATCCACAGTTCACCTCATTCGTACACCAGTTGTATATAACAAAAATTTTCCAAGAATTGACTAGACTTTAGAAACTTGAATAAATGCAATATATTTTCATAATAGATATTTACATTATTTAAAAAAATAATTTGGAAGAATATTTTATCAAAGTGAATTTTGTCAAAGTGTTCGAGCTAAAGTCCAGTTCAGTTAATTCCTGATCCCTTGGCGTCATCCATCGCCATTTAACATACCTGAAACACCCCATGAATTTCCAAGGTATTTGGTAACATTCAACCTGACTTGAATGAGTAGTTGATTCCTACCTGTAGTGTTTATAATATTAATATACCCAATTGACTGTTCATAATAATTGAATGTGTAGATATTTGTTAATAAATTGATAAAAAAGTGTTACATTACAAGTGTTTGTGCAGTATCTTTGTTTGGTGAGTAATAAAACGTGATTGGCTTTTAAAAATAACAAAATTATAATTCTTCTAAATTTAAATAATTCTGCTGGATGCTTGCCTATTAAAATTACTGATGATTTTAATATCTAACTACGGAACCTTTGTACACTATACCTATTTGTGAAATTGTATAACTCTGATGTCATTTTGGACCCCTTTTTGTACATTGTAAAATAGATTTAATAGCAACTTATGTTGAGCATGTTTTTGACTAACATTTCACTTACCTCCACTTTTCCTTTATCCTTTGTAGTATATGTTTGTATATATTTGTAGATATCTGTTTATACTTGTACTATATGTAATTATATGTTTATAAATAGTAGTTAGAAGTATGTTCTCCTTATCATGTCTTATACTGTACTCTTTTTTTCTCATTTTCTCGTATTTTATTTTCCATATCCGTCACTTCCACTATCACACGAAGCACTTGTCTGTTTAAGATCACATGTATTTTGTATGAAGATTTTTTTTATAATAAGGACTCAATCTAGACCAACTGAAAAAAATCCTTAACAATATCTTAGGCTTATGGTCTCTTTTGAAAATGATCAAATAAACATAAAATCGTAAATCGAATTTAGTGTCGTAATTCAAAATACAATATTTATTGCTAACTATTTGTATACAACCACGAACCTCCTTTGTACTCGTATTTAAAAAAAAACTGAACCACAAAAAAAAATCTTCAAACAAAACATTCACCACACCAGCACAGCTCACTGCCTCAGCATTACCATATATGCTCTTACCACCTTCATCATAAGAGCTAATATCTAACAGCGATGACTTACACCTAGATACCTCTGGAGCCTCCGAGGGCTGTATCGGCAGAGCAGGCGCCTGGACGGGGGCAGCTCGTGTCAGCAGCCATTAATGTTACCAGGGCTTTCTCACAGTTCTTAGGAGCTGCGATACAGGTAAATATTCAATCCGCCTCCTTGCGTTGTATACCTCATTACTACGGTCGTGATTCTCTCGTTATGAATTCGTCTTCTGTTTGACAATATTTCGCCATCTGTGCCAATTTTTGACATGTGATTCTAATGGATGTAAATATTTTAAGTTTTTTTTTTAAAACCAAATGTCGTATGTTAATCAACTGTCGTATTAATTGTAATCGACTTGTCGAATTTTGTGTTATTTATTGTATTATGTGATGATTATATTGAAATGTTTGTATTTTTTTTGATTTTATTGGGATGTTTAATTAAACTTTCCAGCAGAAATAGATTCAAGATAATTTTGTAAGTTGTTACTAACTGTGTGAACAAGTAATATCATTTTAACTTAGCATTTCTTCCTTTCTTCAAATCATTATCATGAATGACTTATATCATCAACGATTAACGTTAACATTTTAACGATTATTAATAACTTGACTTTAATCATTTACTGAGAATTTCTGTATATTTTGTGTACTATGTAAAAATTAAACAAAAAATCAAATTTTCTGAATATTTGACACTGATACAGATTTACGGAACCCGTTCCTTTGAATCAAGCAATAATTATTTTAAATTCTCTTCATTCTTCATTTTCCAAATGATAAATGATGTTTGTGCTGAAAATTGGTTATCCAAATAGTTTTACAAGTAATTTTTATACAAAATACTTGCTTGTTGTTTCAGTTATGTTGTTATAATTTTAAGGTTTATCCGGCTACTACTGCACAAAGTCTCTTAAAATTAGGACATAATCTTGGCCAAGTCATTTAGGGATCATGTAGTTTAGCGTCTCAGATAGACTTGTGAGGAAAGGGTCACCAGATTGGACCCGTAATGTTTCTAGTCAGTGCAGGTATTTGCTACTTATCCTGTAACTGAACTAATGTATTTTTTTTTAATCAAATTCAGGGTGCCGCCCAAACCGTCCAGAGTGTGATCCGGGCCGGACAGCGAGCCGCAACCGACGTCTACGTGAACGGTTCCGGCGGTGGTTCCGGGTAACCGCTGCGCCGTTCATAAAGGACTCCAATGCGTTGGACTCAAACTTTTACGAAAGTGTCATAGTACGCACTATGTGTTGCAAGTGCTCAAATGTAAATAGTCGGTTGTAAAGTTAGTTATTTCGTAGCATTGATTTGAAAATGTAGTTAAATAGTTCGATAAAGTCCTCTTATTGTTAGGGATCTAAACATATAGGGTAACCTACTGTCATACGTTTAATCTATTGTCGTATACCTAGAAAATAGTAAAAATATACTCGTTATGTTTTTATTCTTCATAAGATTGATTATTATATACGACATTCAGTTGTAAATTTATATTCAATTCAACTGGCAAGTTATTAATGACATGTTTCTCTACAACTTTGATCCCTTAAAAGTTCCTAAGCAGAGGTATTGAACGTTTTCAATCAAGGTTTATGAATCTTAAACATAAGGACTTTTGTAATATACCTACCTTAATGTAGTTTGGTGACAAATTGAGCAAGGACATCTATTAGGTTTGCAACCTAAACGTCTGAATCTAGACTTAGGCAAACAATGTGATGTTAGCACTACCTTAGTTTGTATTATTTAAAATTTAACAATTATCTCTACATCTCTCTACTCAATGTTTTCAGTTTATGACAAACGATTATTTTAATGTAAGAGACCTTAAATGATTTGTTTTACAAATATATGATTAGGTTTCATCAACATTTGGTTTTGTCAACTATGTTGAGATAATAATAAACAACAATATTAATCTCTTTGGTTTATTACGCTTGGCAAATATAGGGCTGAACTTTGATAGCTTTTACTTCTTTTATCATACTTTTAAAGATGGAAAAGAACCTCTTATTTGTGAATTTAAACATTTAGAGTTAGCAAAT
Source organism: Xestia ashworthii (assembly GCA_950022955.1). Lineage (NCBI taxonomy): Eukaryota > Metazoa > Arthropoda > Insecta > Lepidoptera > Noctuidae > Xestia > Xestia ashworthii. The sequence continues at coordinate 21,526,218 of OX465555.1, forward strand.
TTTTTAAATTTTATCTGAAATGTTATAAAAATAAATACGTTTAATAAATTAATACAGTTTCTCAATTTCGATGGCAATTTATAACTCTTAAATTTGAAAAGAATAAATGAATAACTCAATCTTTTGTCATATGGAAATCGTTTGTGGTATTGAGTACGACATACCATTATTTTTATCAAAAATAGAGATCCCGACGAATTTAGATATAAGACTCTCTGTAATCTTAAGCCTAACATGTGCCATTTGCACGTGCTTGATGTACTCGCTTCTACATTCTTCAGCTTTTATTTATTTATTTAAGACAATCTGTGTTTTATATTCGTCTTTGAATATAACTTAGATTTGGGTTACGTAGTCAGGTAATATTAGTTGTTTCACTGATTTATCGAAGAACAAGAAATGATAATTTAATAAAACGTGGAATCTCTACGACATTTTTATAACGATTTTAATATTAATTAAAAACCTCTTTTTTACGTCGTTAATGAAAATAAAACAAAAGACTTTAATATAAATTCTGTGTTTTGTTTTTTCTCTGCTGTGTAAATATTTGTACCGCAACTTTTTCCAAAAAATTAGTAACAAACGTGAAAAAAATGAACTAATTCGCTAAAACTAAATTTACTAACGAACCTGACTGATAAAACTGGGGATGTTTTATTTGCGACAACCAAGCCGTTTAGCTTCTCACTGCCTTTAGTTTTAATAATTAATAAAATTAAGTAAGGATAAGGGTACTTTAGAAATAAATGTTGCCAGCCGATTTTACAATTGACATCTTAAAATTACTAAAAATTATAAACTAATGACTACAGAACTGTCATACAATAACAAGTACTTGTAATGTATTAAATGGTCCTTTTGGCGCTTAATTCACATTGAGAGAGGGCGCTGTTGGTAAGCATTTATGTGGATATTGTGTTGAAAAACGTTAGTTCCAAATTAGACTACGCGTCAAAAGAACTATGCAGTACTACATAGTGTGCTTTATGCGTTCTATAATTTTATTGCCGTCTCGTTTTATTCAAAGTAAAATGATAAAGACAGGCAAGATTTTTAGAGCGAGATTTTGTAAATGGCAAACTATTTTTTTCTGACAATTGTAAAATCAGACGTTATGTGCCGAATAAGGTATGTACCATTATTTGTCTATTTAAATTAAAGGTCACTGCCAATATTTTGACTCATTAATTTTAGCTATGACAAAACTTTTATACTTTTGTAAAATATTTTTGTAGGTACTCAAAATGAAATCTTATTAAGTAAGTCATAACAGTGAATTACTATTGTAACTAATATACTTATTTCTAAAACAATTTTGCGTTGAGCTTTGACGCTTACTATTATTTAACAAATTATAAAATAAAACGCCTTTAGATGAATTAGGGCTTCATAATAAATTGTATGTATTTGTATATTTATGGATATCCTCGGGAGAGTAATAGGAAAATAAATTATTTTGTAAATTATCTCAATAGTTTTATTCTAAACCTTTCTTTGGGTTTTTCTGGAACTTGTGTCTGTACCCCAAACTTACCAACCTGTACATTTAGTAACTTAACATCCTACTAACATAGAAACAGAAATACTAGACTAAAAATATAATAATTTAAGATATGAATCTCTAGTCTGGTTACGTAAATGTTACATGTGGACATAACATAATGGACATGGACAAATCCTGCCCTAACTGAACCAAAATAAAAGTGTTACCACTAATTATAATTAAAAAAGTTAAGAATTAAACGATTAACGTACGATACCAGATTTTGAAAAGAACTCAAAATAAAAAGTTTTTTTTTTTTTTTGATTTCCCTCGAAAAGTCGAATTTATCCCTCAACGTTGCCATACAATATTAACAAAAAACAGAACAAGGAAAAATAAACTCACACCGGGCCTAAATTGTAAAATATTCGTAACTTACTGTAACTTAAAATGTAATTAATCGTTATTTTTAAAATAAATAATTTAGTTTCCAAAGTGCATAATTGAGTATACTGGTAGTTTAACTTTGTTAGGGGTTTCTGATCAGAAATAGTTTTTTTAAATAAAACCAAATGAAGTTTAAATATGGGTATAGATTTTTGTTACGCTGGTTACATTATATTGACATAAATTTTTGTTGTTATAATTTGAATGTGTTTTGTTTTGTGCCAGACTTAAATCTCTTTTTGTAAAGCAAAGAGATTACATACCTGCTTTTTCCCCGGTGGTTTTATTGTTGAAACAAATAGATTGTCTCATTTTGAAGAATAATTGTCTCCCAGTGTGTGTTAAGTGTTTTTTAGCCAATATACTGTGTTTATTAAATGCCTGGGATATGTATATATAATATACAAGAATATAGATAAAAGTACTTGAGACGTAGTGATAAAAACCACTACTTTAAACACATAACTTTTGTCCAAAACTGCTCAGCAATACGCACCTTTTTAATTTTAGTTGTAGAAGATTTTTACTATTGAATGACATAGATTTTAAAACAGGTCATTCTGGCTTTCAGGCTCATACAATTTTTGGGCAGGTCCTTTTATACAACATAACCCGGATTTGTGTCCGGTTGATGGCAATAGCTTCGGCCCCTATAACATGTGACTTAAACATCATCATCTACTTAGCGTTCTCCCAACTATGTGGGGGTCGGCTTCCAGTCTAACCGGATGCAGCTGAATACCAGTACGGGACTTAAACATGATTGGTGAAATGTTAGTACATACTATAATTGGGTTCATCTCTGTCTACCCTGTCCGGGGTTACAAGCGTAATGTTATGTTATGTCCAATCATCATCTATCAACTGGACTCAAATCCAATGCTAAGGAAAAATCAACTCACACGCATACAATTAAGTGTCATAGTAATGTAACAGGCGCTGGTGTTAAAATCCACTGTCGCACACAAACCTACTCAATGTTTTGATATTGCCTTTTTCCCAACTAATTCGGGGTCGGCTTCCAGTTTTACGAGATGCAGCTGAATACTAGGATTTTATATGGAGCTACTGCCTATCTGACCTATAGAACCCAGTTGGTACTAGGTAATACGGTACACCTTGGTAAGACTGGCCCTTTGACACATAACAGCGAAACTTTGCATTCATTAAATTCTCAGGGGCCAACACCAATACAATTGCAATTAATATTCTACTTAAGGGGCCGGCGGAGCTTGCGTCGTTCATACAAACGTAATACCAAAATAATTTGTAAATCAAACATATTCTTAAGAAAGTGTGTATTTATTTCGATTGGATTCTATAATATCTAGGTTCCCAAATATATATTTCGAAAGAACAATGATATAAAGACGAGATATGAGGAATTAAAATTTTCTATAGAAAACTTATTTTTCTCATAACTCTTATTTAAATCAATATCCATTCAAAATATATATTTGGGAACCTAGATATTATGTAACCCAATCGATATAAATCCACACTACCTTAAGAATATGTATGATTTACAAATTATTTTGGTATTACGTTTGTATGAAATACGCATGCCCCGCAGGCCTCTTAAGTATTAACATTGGCAATGGTCACAGAAATATTAAAAACAGTTCAGTTAGTTTCATCTGGAATTCATAAAACAACTTTTTGCTAAATAGTGTGCCGTGTATCGTCAAGCATAGAGTGAGATCAGGTCCAGCTAGTTGAATCATTGATCTCAAAAATCCTAATTTATTTTGAAATAAATAACCTAAAAAAGATTTTCAAATACTTATTTCAATGATACCCCACTTAGTATAGTTCGTCGACTTTCTTTTTTTGTTTTTCACAATATGGCGTCTGGTTGTCGATTGACGTAAGGACAATTTAAAATTGGCCCACGTGTTTGGTGCCTAAAGTGCCACAAAGGAACGCACATACGGCTGATAAAAACATGGGTTATGTTTTTATCAGCAGTATGGTTGTTCCTCCAGTCAGGTAACAAGTAGTTCTAAAAACTAAATCCCGACTACTGAATAAAGTCGGTTAAAATGTACGTATACCCGGGCCATAATAACGAATCGATTGACACCTTATTCATCAAAATCGGATGAACAGTTTAGGCGTTACGGAGGAACATACGTTAATACAAACATACATGGTTATGATTTTAGACTGCTAAAATTATAACTCTTTCTTTTGCCTTTGCCGTAGTTGGGTAAATAGATGGCTCGGTCAGACTTGTTGCAGAATGTTTGTAGGCTCTTTACTCTACAGACTGTTTTCACAGTTAGAAAGAAAAAAAGAAAAAAATATTTATTCGTCGCAAGGACATGGCGTGCATACAATATTAGGGTAAATAAACAATAAACATACAACGCATTTAGTCCAACACCAACATTTAGAAGCAGTTAGCTTTTTCTAACTGCGCCCTAACAATCTGCCAGCCAGCATTGTACTGCGACAGTCTGGAGGGAGGAAAACCAAGTAGTATAACACAAAGGATATTATGCTGTTCTCTACTTATAAGCTGTATCTATACAATAAGCTCTGTTTTTTGGATTCATGAGGATGATTTGGTCAGGTAAAAGAAAACATCTTGAAGACCTGGTGTCTTCAAGATGATTTCTTTTACATGTTATATGTTAAGCTAAGACAATGGTGTAAGGGAAAAGAAAAAATCTTTGATATTACTATTGGCGCCTAAAATCTTCTTAGGTAGAATCTACCGTGCCACGTGGCAAAAACACAACTGACTTCTTAAATAATGATACAGCTAATCAATTCAACAGTACGAGTATTTCGAACGCACAAACCAAAACAAGTTTCTATTATCATGAATAACTTTAATGTTTTTCGACCTTGGCGTGAGTGACAGACGCCTATAGCTGCTTTTTGTGGACACCTGGGTAGCAAGGCTATTATTAACTTTAAAGCGCATTTACACGGTACAAGTTTCTTGATAGTTAAAAGGCGAGAATTTTCTTGTGATACGAGTATCATAGGCAAGAATCGCTTGGCGATTATTTATATAAACGTCTTCATGTACAAGAGTGGTCGATGAGTGATGGTGAGTCAATTTTTAGGTCAAATAGATTATGATAGTGTACCAGAAAATAAATAAGATAAACATCATTCAGGTTTTCCACTCGGATCAACTGAACGAATCAACCAGTTGATCAAAGTGGAAGTCGATTCAGGCATATGTCAACTAGTTGATGCGATACATTTTTTACTAAAGTTTCTTTCCTTTTTGTTCCCAACGAATCAATTATAAGTAAATTACCGAAACTGACCTTAATACTATTATACTAATATTCACATGATTTAGAAAAAACGAAACCTTTACGCAGCGTAGGGTTATTTAGGAGCAGTCACAATTGGGGAACCAAAACTCTACTACGATTGTGTTGAATCAGATAATTTTCTAGGAGTGTGATTCAAATACTAGAACTACGAGTTTTGTATCTACAACGCCACAAATAGACGTGATATCAAGCAAATGCTACATAGCACAAGCAGAGTTATCAGCGTGAAGAACATTATTATTTAGTTAGTAGTTACACCCGACACGAACCGTTGGGTAGTAGTCCACCAGATACAATAGTCTAGGCGGAAGATAGCGCTTCAAACATTTTCGAGAATCGCACCTGTCGTATTGCTTACATGAGTCAGCTTTTTTCACGAAGCGAGAATATCAGCTCGTGTAAATGAGCCGTAAGACTGCTCAGTAGCAGAAAACATACGGTAAAGAAATGGGCACGGGCGCTAGCGTCCTGAATGACAATTAACGTTGGTTTGTTATGATGGGCCATTTGTATGTACAAGAGTGAAGCTTGTTCAAGTAAATTGCTTAGCATCACTGAGAACAGCTTGATTTGTTACTCTTAAGTTAATGTGGTCAAAAATAGACAAGTAACTTCTACTGGCGATTTGAATAATTTTCTTGTCACCAAAAGACACTGAGATATTTTTAGATAGATACCTATTCTTTAGTATGTACACTATATTTTATGATACGTAGTGTCTAGCTCTTGATTTTATTATTTTTACCTTCAGATGGTTTTAACCTAATGCGATATAGTGTGGCTATCAGCTATATACCTATTATTCAGAATTAAAGAAACGAAACTATTTCTATTCTAATTATGAAGTGGACAGACAGGTGCATTACTTTGTGTAATTTATTTCATCACCACTGCTCTCAAAACGGTGAAGGAAAACATCGTGAGCATCGGCATGTCCTAGAACCAAAAGATTCGAAGACATGTGACACCTATCAACCCGCACTGGGCCCGCGTGGTGGATAATAGCCCATTCCTTCTCATAAAGAGGAGGCCTGTGTCCCAGCAGTGGGAACATTAATTGGCTCACGATGATGATGATGAAGTGAACCAACGGGGTTAAGATTTTCCTTAACAGTTCTCAAATTAACAGTATTTTTACGAGGTGTGGCATAAATGTAAAATAACAGAAGCAAAAAGACTGGACATCCATATTTGGTAATTTTTCTCTTAGCCAAAACTAAACTGCCTAAAAACCTAATTCCTTGTGTTTTCATTCTCATTGTATACGCAATTAGGTGTCGTGATTATTATTAAATGAAAACCTATTTGCGACAAGGGGAACCTATTATATTTAATGAAGGCGCCACTTTTTTATCGTCGCTTAGTTTAAATTAAGTAATAGTGTTGATCAGACTGGCAGCCAGACCCAATATATGTATGTAGTACAAAAAAAGCTTTGTAATTTTATAATTGCCATATTTAATAAGTTTTGAACCATCGGTCATAAAAGATAGACCGTTGGATCCGAGTCGCACAGGACCGGTCAATGTGGCGATACTTGGGGGAGGCCTATATCCAGCAGTGGACGTCTGAAATGATGATGATGATCACACAGCATGGTCGATATCGTGAACTTTTACCTCCCATTGGATTAACAATGAACGTTAGCGCTTAGGAACCTTATAGATGATTTTTTTGACAGTGAGGTCGCTCCACGAAGCCTGTGGAGCCCCAAAGGAGTTTCTTTATTTCTGGACGGAGCTGGCTTCGTAAGCCAGAATTCACCACACGAATGGGAGTATTAGGTATGGACGATGAAGTCTGCATACATTATTTATACATAGGTACTGTAGAGACAGTCGTAGTTAAATCTACACGATTACTTCTACCGACACTTACTTTGTAATGAGAATGACAAAAAGTTTAAATAGAGCCAGACATCCGTCAAAAGACATGTAAAAAAATACTATTCTGGATAATAATTATCCAAATTTGTAAACGTTAACGCCTTTTACTTATATTGAAACTTATATAAATCACACATAACATACTTAGATCCCTATATAGTACTTAACTTCAACATATCCTATACGTTTGACGATAATAATTGGAAATTAGCCGCGTTACCAATCCCTTGGCTCAGTTACCTTTTTACCACGACATCAACTATGTTGGAATAGCTCATGCCAATCCGCATATGGTTCCGCATGAATTACGTCCAATTGATGATCACGCAACTTTTTTCTTTTCTACGGTAGTTTTGTGACATTTAATTTTTAATCGCGAGTTCACGACCCGGGTGACCAAAATGTTATGGCATAGTTTGAAAGAGGATATATCTCTTTCAAACTGCGCTAAAGTCAACCGGTAGTAATTTCTCGGTCTGCAATTTGCTAAGTTTATTGTCTGATTACGACATATGAGGTAAATCTTGACCAGGAACCACGTACACAAGACGGTTGACCAGTTTTCATCCTTAGTGGTAAGCCAACGACATAAGGTTTAAGGGATTAAAGGACATGAGCGTATGTAGAGCGTACAAAGCATTAAGAGCGCGTTTCCCAAAAGTTGGCAACATCGCAAATAGCTGTCAAATATTTACACGTTTTAATTAATTTGGCAATTTTACTGTATGAAAATAAGAAATATGGCTCTGTAGTGCACTAAAAAATTTAATATGAATCGCAATTAAAACCCTAAATTTGATGTTGTAAACGTTTCAGGTGTAAAAAAGGCATTTGGCAAGTTCCCAAATACTTTTTAGGGTTCCGTAGCCAAATGGCAAAAAACGGAACCCTTATAGTTTCGCCATGTCTGTCTGTCTGTCTGTCCGCGGATAATCTCAGTGACCGTTAGCACCAGAAAGCTGAAATTTGGTACCAATATGTATATCAATCATGCCGACAAAGTGCAAAAATAAAAATTTAAAAAAACATTTTTATTAGGGTACCTCCCCCAGACGTAAAGTGGGGAGCGATTTTTTTTTTAATTTTGATCCTGACGTGTGATATATTGTTGGATAGGTATTTAAAAATGAATAGGGGTTTTCTAAAATCATTTTTTGATAATATTAATATTTTAGGAAATAATCGCTCCGAAAGTCAAAAACAATGTGTCCCCCCCCCCTCTAACTTTTGAACCATAAGTTTAAAAAATATGAAAAAAATCACAGAAGTAGACCTTTATATGAACTTTCTAGGAAAATTATTTTCAACTTGATGAGTTGAATAGTTTTTGAGTTATATAGCACTTTTTCAAAAAAACGCAAATGATAACTTTGTTTTTCATACAAATACTATGAAAAACAAAGTTATTTTTGCTGACGAAAAATGTTGGTATTTTTAATGGTCTGGGAAGCTACGGAACCCTACAGTGAGCGTGGCCCGACACGCTCTTGGCCGGTTTTTTACATCTAAAACTATATATTCGGTGTTACGATATTAATTATTGCATTCCCTTATAAATTTTTTAGTTCACTACAGAGCCATTTCTTATTTTCAAACAGTAAAATTGCCAAATTAATTAAAACGTGTAAATATTTGACAGCTATTTGCGACGTTGCCAACTTTTGGGATACGCGCTCTTAATATGTATTCACTATAGGTTATGCCCGCGGTATCATTCGCGTGAGGTTGCGTAGTTGTCCCATGGATTTTTTTTTTCGTGTGGGAAATTATCAAATGACTCCTCCCACTCTGGGCGGAGCGGGAGGGAGTGTCAAACTTTTACTGACTAAAACCCATCCATGTTCCTTTCTCGCCCTCTATTTTCCGGGGCCAGGGTACATAGAGACACAACTTTCGAACAGTCCCGCAGCCCCGGCATGGTTATAAACTATCTGCGTGCCAATTCATCTAAATCCGGTCAGTAGTTTCTGCGTGAAAGAGTTAAAATCATCCTTCAATCCATCCTCACTAATTTTCGAGTTTACAATATAGCAGGACTTAAATAAATGAATGCATTCAATAGCGGTTTTCTTGTAAAACACTGATTTGCATTTTGAGATCTCTCGTCTCCTTTATATTAGTATGAGATCCAATATAATATCATCTGCCTGATTTTTTCCCAACTATTTTGGGGTCGGCTTCCATTCGAACCGGATGCAACTGAATACCAGTATTTTACATGGAGCGACTGCCTATCTACCCTCCACAACCCAGATCACCTATACTATATACTATATAATATGTATTATAAAGCAGAAGAGTAACGTTTGTTTGTTTGTTTGGTTGAACGCGCTAATCTCAGGAACTACTGGTTCAAATTGAAAAATTATTTTTGTGTTGGATAGTACATTTATCGAGGAAGGCTATATAACATCACGCTACAACAATTAGGAGCGGAGCAGGAATGAAAAATGTTGCAAAAACGGGGTTTTTTTTTCCTTTCGTTTCTCTCTCGTGACGCAGACGAAGTTGCGTTGGTCAGCTAAAGGCTATAATTTATCTTGGAAACTTGAACACCTGATGCAGAACCGCAATAGACCAGCTAAACTATAAGAGTTACAAATATGACACCATAGCAAAAATTGTTCCACGTGATGAGCATTTTCTGCTGAGAGAATAAATTTAAAGATCTGGAACACCTGATGTGGAACTCCAAAAGCCCAGCTACATAACACATATAGGAATGACGTCTTAGCAAAAGTTGTTCCGCCTGATGGGCATTTCCTGTTGACTTAGAAAAAATCGAAGGTCAGAAACATCTGATGTGAAAATTATTGCAAAGCTATCACTAATTTCACTGTATAAAATAACATAAGCTGGGAGTACCTCCACGCGGTGAAGGCGGTGACATTTTAGGACTGATTTTCGATGACGATTGTATATCAATGAAAATTTGACTCGACTGGCCAAAACTCCCATTTATTATTTTATTTTATCGAATAAATATGTAATAGATAAATAGTCGGAGACGTTCACGGATAGAGAATTGCGCTTGAGTACCAAGCGTATCTACGCATCGACTTGTAGATCTCTAGAGACAAGTGGGGAACGTGAGGCGCGACTGTCCGCTGATCGTGAGCGACATGCATTGTCTCGCGAATCGGAAACGTTTACTGATACAGAATCACGCTTGAGTTCTCAGTGTATTCGCACATCTACTAACAAGTCTTTTGAAACGAGTGACGAACGTGATGCGCGACTAACTGCTGCTCGAGATTATCATACATTGCCCCGAACACGCACACAACAAAATATTCATAATCAGTTAGAAAGTGAGAGAGAAAGAATTGCTGGAGTACGGCATGAAGACACAGAAGAAGAGCGCAACGAACGTTTGAATTCTGATCAAATTCGACATTGTCTGAACAGAATGTCGATATCATCTGAAGAATCGGATGTGTCTCAAGATATAGCCGTAGGGCATGGCGACCTTCCTTGGGTTGATAAGGAACGGAGTGCACAGGATCCGCGTACGAAGTCGCGGGCAGAAGCTAGTACTGGATAATACAATACCACCTGGTGAGACTGGTTGTCAGACTTTTATGGGCCACTGACTAAGTACCTGTAACGACTGTCAAAGATGGACAAATGTCAGCCGGGACCAACAGCTTAACGTGCTTTCCGAGGCACGGAGGAAACTCGGTATGTAAGTCACCCATCTACAGACCAACCTAGGCAAGCACAGTTTAACCTAAAAGATCGACCCGAGTGGCTGTTATTATTTAGTCACGTTATAATGTTAGAGTCATATTTACCTTACTTTCTAAAGGTGCAAACCGACTAGGTAAACATTTCGAATGGTGTCAAGGTTGCAAGCAGGTAAGGAAAATGATTCAATAAACTCAATAATACCTGAAGACATTATAAAACCACATTCGTTCGGTAACAGGCTCGTACCATGGACCAAGTTACCCACACTTTTTCCTGATTCGATTCTTGTGAACAAGTTATTTTTGAATAAACATTGGTTTTTTTTTTGTGTTTTACCAATTTCGTGTTGCAATTTTCTTAATTATAACGGAAAAATCCTAGCCGCATATTATGTAGTTCGAGATTCTCAATTATAAAAACGAAGTGACTTTTAAAAAAAATATTATTTAATTTTTTATCAAAACTTGATGCACAATAAAAAACTGTACAAAGGCGGACTTAATGCCTTGGGCATTTTCTACCAGTCTACCTTAGGGTGATGCAGAGACAATACCCAGTAGGTGCAATAACAGAAACCAAGACTAGAAATTGTTTATAACTAAAATATATAAGAATAAATACAAACATACATACATATAACAAAATATATATAAAGTTAAGAGAGATAAACAAGAAAAACTATAACAACTTAGTTTTGAGACGAATCTACGAACTTCTTCTCAAAATCTTCTTCTTCTTCTAAATATTAAAAATAACATCACGGCTGTTGTCTCTACAGGTTCGGACAGAGGTGTATATTTTGGTAGTTATATTTAAGTTCTATGTAATAAAGAGACCACGCAATCTAGACGCTCCTTGGTACTTGTTGATATATAAAAACAGTTACTGAATATATCCTGATGAAAAACACCCTATAAATAAAACTGAATTTTGCTTTAGTTAGACCGGCCATTCTTGTACCTGTACAAAGAGTACGCTTTCTTCTATCTGTCTTTGCCGTACCGGAATCTAACCCAGAACTTTAAGCCCAGCAGTCGCGCTGGCAACCACTAGACCTACGAGGTAGACAATTTAAATCAGCTTTATTATTATGTATACCAAGCTTTTCTCTTTGTGTTTTTTTTTGTTTTGGCAGAAGTGGGAAATCCCCGCGGACACCTCGACTACCTCACAGGTTGTGAGACAGTCGAGGTAGTGCCGGACTCGAACCGGCTAAAACCACACTCCTGCCCCACCAGTGTCCCTCTGACGTGGGAATCAGAGCCCTGGTGTACAACAGTTTTTAACTTATCTTGCGACTGAGTTTTAAAAAGGCCGAAGAGACCACACTTTATGCGGTTAATTAATACTATTTGTTTGTCAATACGGTTTAAAACTCTAATTATTCGTATTTATGGTTTCTTTATTTATTTACGTATAACTACTACTATATTTTACTTTTCATCTAAATTATTTAAACTGTTTTATTGTACTTGTTTGCTTTTTGTGTTTGTTTAGGTACGCCTTGTGTATCTTTCATTATCATTATCATCTGCCAAGCCTTTTCCCAACTATGTTGGGGTCGGCTTTCAGTTCAACCGGATGCAGCTGAATACCAGTATTTTACATGAAGCGACTGCCTATCTGACCTCCACAACCCAGTTAATACTGTTAATACGATACCCCTTGGTAAAACTGGTATAGTCAGACTTGTCAACACCTACTTATCTATACTCTATACAAACAATTTATAGAGGAAATATTTGTCTTTTTGTATGTAACGAATAAACTTAAAAACTATTGAATCGAATTGAAAAATTCTTTCAGCAATGGATAGCTACATTATCAGCGAGTAACATAGGTTATACTAGCTGACCCGCGCAACTTCGTCTGCGTGAAGAACCGCTCCACCGATTTTGTGCAAACTTCACGTAAAACCATCCACTAAATAGTCCGAACAAAGCCTAAACATTTGGTTTGGATAGGTGAGCCCGTTCTAATGTTCGGTCGTGACGCACTAAGTTTGGTTTGTATGTGAGTTCAACCTTTTTTGAATAAATTTTGAGTTTTCAAACATGTATCAAAATAACATGTTGTTTAAATCAAAAGCACAAAGGTCCATGTTCACCAAAAAGACGACGCTCCAATTATCAAAAAACAGCTGTTTAAAACACATTTTTGTATGGAAATGTGTTATAAATGTCACAGTGACAGCTGTTTTTAGATAATGAGACTGTTATCTTTTCGGGGAACATGGACCTAAGGAGTGTTGATATCAAATTCGAAACAAATCACCGAAAACAAAATAACTTTCTACCCCTTTTTAACCCCCGAGGGGATGAATTTCAATGAAATACGAAAAACGCCTTCCGGCTTCCATCAATTCTGTTAAAAATGTTGATTGCAAAAAGTGAAGTAGATTGGACCAAGGAATCACGTTTTCCCGCACAAACTTTGACCCCTCCTTTTCGATCTTCGAGTTTGAACCAAACTACCAAACCAGTACTTTTGAAAAACAATTCGATTTCCGAACCTATAAAGACCAACCTTTTGAAAGACAGTACTTTCAGCAGGACACTTCTTACCTCAAAAATGGCCGGTAGACATTGGCCAAGGTGATTCTTTCAAGGAAAATCTTAACACCGCGATTTAGAAAATGACGTCACAGCACAACGCCATCTACCGAAGAGCTATATTCAAAACTGCACGCAGTTGATCTCCAGATATAGTCCATAGATGGCAATGTTTTAATATTTAATTCGGATAAACGGAGACCAAATTTTAGTTCTGAAACACTTTAAATTCAAATATCTTTTGATAGACTGAACCGATTGCAATGAAACAAAAACTAAATGTTACTTCAAGTTACGCTAAATCGTTGTGTATAAAAGTTATCTACATTGATTTCGTACATTTTACGTGATGCTGGTACAAATAAACATACAAACAGACAAACCGACAAACAGACAAAAATTCCAAAAATGCTGGAAATGGGTTCTATTGGTTGTCCTATATATATATTATACACCCTGCCTATATATATATATATTTTTTTTTTATGTACGAAAACTGTCTTTTCTACAGTTTTATTATATGTATATATAGATTTTATCCCGTGGCAGCACGGGAACGGGAACAATGCGGGTGAAATCGTGTGACGTCCGCTAGTTTATCTTCTATTATTAAATATAATAATTATTATTATTACATATAATAAAAGAGTAAAAAACCGTGTCTGTAATTGAATATATTAAAAAATAATAATTGGAGGGGGTTTAGAAACGGTAATAAAGCACGAATCCAAAAAAACATCTGTCTGTTTGTCTGTATGTCTGTTTGTCTGTTTGTTTGTACAGGCTAATCTTCGGAACTACTGGACGGATTTGAATGATTTATATTTATATTTTTGTTGTATAGATATTAAGTCTGGGCAACATATAGGCTATAATTTATCTTGGAAACTTGAACACCTGATGCAGAACCGCAACAGACCAGCTGAACTATAAGAGATAAAAAAATGACACCATAGCAAAAATTGTTCCACGTGATGATCATTTTCTGCTAAGAGAATAAATTTGAAGATCTGGAACACCTGATGTGGAACTCCAAGAGCCCAGCTACACCATAACACATAATATAGGAATGACGTCTTATTAAAAGTTGTTCAATCTGATGAGCACTCTCTGTTGACTTATAAAAATTGAAGATCTGGGACACCTGTTGTGGAACTCCAAGAGCCCAGCTACACCATAGCACATATAGGAATGACGTCTCAGCAAAAGTTGTTCAATCTGATGAGCACTCTCTGTTGACTTATAAAAATCGAAGATCTGGGACACCTGTTGTGGAACTCCAAGAGCCCAGCTACACCATAACACATCTAGGAATGACGTCATAGCAAAAGTTGTTCAATCTGATGAGCACTCTCTGTTGACTTATAAAAATCGAAGATCTGGGACACCTGTTGCACCATAACACATGTAGGAATGACGTCTTAGCAAAAGTTGTTCAATCTGATGAGCACTCTCTGTTGACTTATAAAACCGGCCAAGAGCGTGTCGGGCCACGCTCACTGTAGGGTTCCGTAGCTTCCCAGACCATTAAAAATACCAACATTTTTCGTCAGCAAAAATAACTTTGTTTTTCATAGTATTTGTATTAAAAACAAAGTTATCATTTGCGTTTTTTTGAAAAAGTGCTATATAACTCAAAAACTATTCAACTCATCAAGTTGAAAATAATTTTCCTAGAAAGTTCATATAAAGGTCTACTTCTGTGATTTTTTTCATATTTTTTAAACTTATGGTTCAAAAGTTAGAGGGGGGGGGACACATTGTTTTTGACTTTCGGAGCGATTATTTCCTAAAATATTAATATTATCAAAAAATGATTTTAGAAAACCCCTATTCATTTTTAAATACCTATCCAACAATATATCACACGTCAGGGTCAAAATTAAAAAAAAAATCGCTCCCCACTTTACGTCTGGGGGAGGTACCCTAATAAAAATGTTTTTTTTAATTTTTATTTTTGCACTTTGTCGGCATGATTGATATACATATTGGTACCAAATTTCAGCTTTCTGGTGCTAACGGTCACTGAGATTATCCGCGGACAGACAGACAGACAGACATGGCGAAACTATAAGGGTTCCGTTTTTTGCCATTTGGCTACGGAACCCTAAAAATTCGAAGAATAGAAACATCTGATGTGAAAACTATTGCAAAGCTATCACTAATTTCACTGTTTAATTATAAAATAACATAAGCTGGGAGTACCTCCACGCGGTGAAGGCGGTAACAGTTTAGGACTGATTTTCGATGACGATGTTATATCATTGAAAATTTGACTCTACTGGCCAAAACTCCATTTACTATTTTATATTATCGAATAAGTATGTCTTCGGGCTTATGTTATTTGAGTGTTTAATTTCCTTTTCCATTTATCTTCGTGACTCGGTAGCCTACCCGGTAACGCAGGGGAGCAGTCACTTATATTTTAATTGATCAGGTTTCTTCACAACAAAACTATAACCATGCCCAGAAAGAGGTCAAATCTTTCCTAATGTTCCAAAGGAGCTAAAAGATTGAGGATCATAAGATCCCAAGAATCTACCGAAGAGCGTCAGGAGAGTCTTGATGCTGTTCGAGAACATCAGGCTGCAACTTGCTCCGTGGCAACCTCTTCGGATCGCGAAGCACGCCTGCGTTCTCAGACTGGGTTGGTTATGCATCTACATCCAGGTCTCTAGAGACCAGTGAAGAATAGATGCGCGACTGACCGCTGATCGTGAACGTCATGCATTGTCTCGCGAGTCGGAGACGTTCACGGATAGAGAATTGCGCTTGAGTACCAAGCGTATCTATACGCATCGACCTTTAGATCTCCAGAGACAAGTGGGGAACGTGATGCGCGACTGTCCGCTGATCGCGAATAGGAAACGTTTACCGATACAGAATCACGCTTGAGTTCTCAGCGTATTCGCACATGTACTAACAGGTCTTTCGAAACGAGTGATGAACGTGATGCGTGAATAACTGCTGCTCGAGATTATCATACATTGCCCCGAACACGCACACAACAAAATATTCATAATCAGTTAGAAAGTGAGAGAGAAAGAATTGAAGGAGTACGGCATGAAGAGACAGAAGAAGAGCGCGAAGACTTTGACATTCTCTGAACAGAATGTCGATATTATCTGAAGAATTGGATGTGTCTTAAGATATAGCCGTAGGGCATGGCGACCTTCCTTGGGTTGATAAGGAACGGAGTGAATTTACGTATACTCCTATGATTGAATACGCCACATATTCGGCCATCGGAGGTATGGTTCAAAATTGTACTTTTTGTGAAGCTGTCAAATGGCAAAAAGAAACAAACGGTATGTGTTATTTTAGATCCGTTTCAGATCTTCGATTTTGACGACCCCGTTATCGCTGGCATAAGCAACAGGATCCGCGTACGAAGTCGCGGGCAGAAGCTAGTATATCATATTTAAGGTCGCTAAAAAGAAAACACCTACACCGCTGGCCGCAACTGAAAGTAAAAGGGTGATTTAAAACTATGTTGCTGAATAAAGTGCCAGTAATTTTCACTGACCATTTCGCCATAAACTAGAACTCGCAAAATGGTGCTTGTCGGCGCGGAAACTGGTACAAAGGTAGCTTCTTTTTACTAGAAACTCAAATTTCAATATAGGACTTTCCATCAGCGAAAAAATCTAAGTTCAATACTTTACTTTGATATTATTATATTTATTTCCATTGGAGAATGTTTTTTTCCCTAAATCCTCCCATATTGCTCTTGTGCAAAACCAAGTGGATTCAGGTGTTGTCAGCGGAAAAGAGAGTTTTTATTAAGTCTCCTGATAAAAGTATTCGTTATATTTGTTGCAGTCAAAACTGTTAATCGGTCAAAACCACTTTTCAGTCAAAACCTTTATGAAGTTAAAATGCGTTTTCTGCATTAAAAATATGTAGTTTTAGAACACTTCAGTTGTAATTAACTAGTCCTAGAATTACATGATGTTTTAAAGGGTCATAAAAAACCCTAACAACCCAGTAAGTTTCCAAGTAAATGTTAGTTTTTAATTAAGTATTCAGCGGTCAAAAGTAGTTTTGACTAGTGTTCACCAGTCAAAAGTAGTTTTATATGATTAAGAGTTTTTACTTGTACATGTGTTTCTTCGACCGGGTTAATTTTCGTACATAACGGGAGCAAAACCATGAGTAAACGCTAGTCCTTAATAATTGTATATACCCCGGATCCTGCCAAGGAAGCCATCATATTCCCCTAGCCATAAAAGTAATTATATAACCACTGGCATCTCAAGATCGGAAGTCAGATATAAGTCTGCGGTCCCCTGGGGGTATAGACATACAGGGAATTACCCCCAATGATCTGGTCTAGACCAGACGAGTTATTTATGTACAGTCAGCAAAACTGTTAGGTTTACAGGCTAGCAATCTTCTTACTACTATTATAAGTGGAAAAGGGTTAATCAATCTGTTTGAGAAACTACTAAAGTAAGTAGGTTTTGCGTGAAAAAATAACAAAAATCGATCTTTACCGACTTTTACATTTATTTAGTCGTAAGAAGATGGCAAGCCTGCATCCCTAACTGTTTTGCTGACTGTACCTCATTAGACGAAGCTGTGATGGTTGGTGACATTAGAGTACCTAACTGCAGTTTGTAATTGATATTTTCATGCATGAGCTTCAATATTTGTAAGTTATATAAATATCTCCAATTTATTTCTTGTTTTGATTTTAAAGGCTCGTTCTGTATCTTCGGCTTTCTCAAAGAATCGTTATTATACGGAGAAAGATATAACATTACGTATAAGGAAAACCCATTAAAAAAATCTTACCCAGAAAAACAAATATAGAAGAATACCAGTCCTTTACATGAAGGTTGCGGGAATTCGCTGGATGTGAGTCGCACGGAACCGTTCAATATGGCGGCACTTGGGGAGGACTTTGTCCAACAGTGGATTTCTTTCGTCTGAAACGATGTAATGGAGCGACTGCCTATCTGACCTCCACAACCCAAATACTTACTACTGGTTAATACAGTACCCCTTGGACTGGTGGTAAGACTGGTGGTCTGACTTTCGGGAAACTGACGATCTGTATCAGCTGTCAAAGATCTACAAAGGAAAGTACTAAAGAAGAAGACTAGAGAAGGAAGGTAGTTTCCAAGGGACGCAGAAAACTCGGTATATAATGATGATCACCCATCCATAGACTGACCTTGGCATGAGAGGCTCAACCTTGAAGATCGTCCCGAGCGGCTGTTAGTATTAAGTAGGGGTGCATCCGATACCGATACCGATGCCGATATATCGGCGATACTTCGGGTTTGTCGATATATCGGTATCGGCGATATTTTTATGGCAGATTCAACGATACTTTTCAAATTTCACGCTTTAAAAATGACGTCTTATACCCAAACTTGAAAAAAATGGCGCAAAAATACTTTAGTTTCCAAATGAGTTCTGTCGCATCTGAGAGACTATTTTCCACCGCAGGTCTTATTAAAACAGACTTGCGAAATCGCCTTTGCCTGCAAAACTTAAGAATACTTTGTTTTTTAAATAAAAATCTAAATCTATAAATGTTAATTTTTATTACTAAAACTATTAATTAATTGTGTTTTATTTATGCTACCTTCCTTTTTGAATTCAATAAGCGTATCGGTATCGGTATCAGTATCGCCGATACTTTTATTACAGTATCGGATTCGGTATCGTATCAGCAAAAAGGCGTATCGAGGCATCCCTAGTATTAAGCCTTAAACGCCTGTACAAAAACAAGCAAATATACGGAGAAAAAAATGTCCCTCCCCAGCGCAGAAGGTTGTCATTCCATTGGCAGGATTTAAAGGGGAGATAGAGTTTTCATATTATCTGAATGGTAAGAAATTTTGAGCTGAGCAAAAATACTTTGCGGCTTAAAATTTTTTGTGCCATTTTATATCTGGCACCTGCCTAACACAAACAGCGCCAATAACACGAAACATAATCCCTAATGATCAATTTATACCATGTTGTTTATAAGGAAAAAAAACACTGTTCGTAAAAGTTGTCTGACACGTTCCTATCGATATTATTGTCTCTATTTCATTTTAAGCCGGTTTTTGGATATAAGTATATTTTTTTCATTTAAGTATAGTCTATACAATTGAATTTTAGTGACTTTTAAGTGACATGATAATTTTAGTTTTCTATTGTAGTGAATTCCTGCATTTATGCTCGGTTGATGACTTTATCATAATCAGACTATAACGTTTCCACTGCTGAGACACGGGCTCCTCTCTATGAGAGAGAATGGGCTATAATCCACCACAACGCAGTCCCACAGTGCGGGTTAGTAGATGTCACACGTCTTTTATGTTTTGGTTCTAGGGCATGACGGTTTCCTTACGATGTTTTTCATTACCGATTTGAGGACAATAGTGATGAAATACTCGCAAACTACACAAAGTACGCCTGCTTGGGTTCCAATCCACGACTTAATGTTCGGAAGTTGATGCTGCCACCACTGGGCTACCGCTGCTCCGGATTTGCAATACGGCCCAATCGTCTCCATTTGAAATGTAATAATTGATGAAATGTTACTGGTGCAGTTTAGGTTATACGGGTACCCTAAACTGAACCCCTGCCCTTTTGGCATACTAAAAGCGGGGATGAAAATATCTAAGATATACCTCTATTTAACGCATCGTAAATTATTATCACTGCGGTGATCACCAGAACTGATGCGTAAAGATAAACTTTATTATTTTGTGGTTCTTATCCAGAAAATCTTCAATTTATCTAACTTATCATATTGTTATATAGTCATCATGATTCTCTAATCCTTTTAGTAAGTACATAATCTGTTACAACAAACACGGATGTACAATTTAATTTGACAATGCCTTTTAACTTCATTGTACTCATTTATTCACTTTAATTAACCATAGCAAAACGTTTAATTAGGTTTTGTAGTAGATACTTCGCTCTATAGGGCTGAGCCATCCATATAATAATGAATTTACAAAACTGAGCGCATTTCGGTCCAATATACAGGGTTATTAAAATTTGTAAAACACCAACAACCTCGCCAAACTGAAGTGGCAGTGGGCAGGGCACATTGCTCACAGAACGGAAAATTCTAGAGTGGCGACCGCGAACCGGAAGACGATGTGTTGGAAGACCTCCCACTAGGTGGACCGATGACCTGGTGAAGGTTGCGGGAATCCGTGGGATGCGAGTCGCACGGGGCCGGTCAAAGTGGCGAGTCTTGGGGGAGGCCTATGTCCAGCAGTGGACGTTTTTTGGCTGAAAGGATGATGATGATGAACAACCTCACAGGAGTAGATTACTACCATCATAAACAACAGCGTTTGCTCGACGACTTTTCCGAAAACAGACAAAAGAAAATCAACTTTCCATACATATGTCCGAACAGTTGATCGAGTTTTGTATGAAAAGTCGTTTTGTTTTTGCCTGTTTTCGAAAAAGCTGTAGAATAAATGTTGTTGTTAATGATGTTAGTAATCTACTCCTGTGAGGTTGTTGGAGTTTTACAAATAACCCTGTATAGGTAAACTATTTGGGTGGATAAGGGACGCACAGAACATACAAGCATGACAGAAGAAAGGGGAGGTCTATACCCAACCAACCAATAGTAATCATTGATGATCCCTTCGGTTTATTTAATTATATTACTTCTTTCTATATTGTTAACAATGTTTTAACGTTATTATTTTATTCATAGTTCTGATCTAATTACGATAATTTTTATATCTTGTCTTCTTTTTTTTAAATTTTAATTGTAATTACCTAGTTAATCACTCACAGCGTATTTTTTTTTTCTTTGTATTGTTTCGTTAGTTAAGTAAACTCTTAATAGTAAGGTTTACTATTGTATTTCATGTCTTGAGCCACTCATCTTATTGTTATTTTTTTTTTGTCTTATGTTATCACTTATTTTTGTGAATGCTGGTTAACCTATAATTGGCGACTGTGTAAGTCCAAGACCTTAAAACATTTTTATATCTAAATGCTGTACACAGAAGCTGTTGGTGAACCTATGTTAATAAATAAATAAATAAATAAATAAACCAACAGTGATGATGATGATGATGATTGATTTTTTTACTAATTTGTCATGCTGAAAGAATCTCGAGAAGAGTGGGAAGGGTCATTTGATGATTTCCCATCCGAAAAAAAAACAAAAAAAAAGTGTTGAACCACATCTATCAGCGCGGAATCGGACTTTTCCTTGCGGCAATGCTTATAGTACGAGGCAGCGTCGACGATGCTGTTGGCCTACATGCTATATTTCTCAGTCAGTCAGTCTTAGAAAAGGATAGGGGCATGGAAATGTGCGATTCTGTGCTGCTAGATGCGATGCAACCCTTATTTGGCCCTTTCGATAAATCTAGTATATTGTAACTGTGTGCATTCTTTATGTGACGCTTTGAAGACAATTTAATTGGTAGCTTTAATCATGCCTTGGCATTTTCGTTTCTTGCCCGGTCTTGCTTGTCTTGGTCTAAACCAAGACAAGCAAGACAACAACACCAATACACAACAACACCAATACCCTTGCAACTACAGTACTTTTACAGGTTTTATGCATTGTGACTGTGACTGTAGCTACATGTAATGTTCATCTTTGTTTCGACAACTCAAAAGTGCCTGTAACTGGCCTACTTGAAATAAATGCTTTGATTGATTTGTAATCGTATTTTCGATGCCAGATGGTCGATTATTATCGCATATCGCCTGAATTAAATCAGAGAATGAATAAACAAAAAAAAACAAACTGAGATAGTGAGTAAGATTAATCTATTTGTCGCATTAAAGTAATCGTATTTGGTATCCGTTTATACTTAGTGTTTATTTGGGCTTTTTAGACAGATCATGATGATTCAACCGGCTTCAACCGACACGTACAAGGCAAGTATCAGCCCTATCAAGGATTAAAAGTTAAATCACTTATTTGTAACGAGGCTCCGTTTTGTTTGGGGTTTTCCAAATGATCTGATGAAGTTGAACATGCTAAAAATAAACATGTGACTAAGTATTGGGACTATTTTTTATTAAAAAAGGTACTTTTTCATGATGACTGCTTCGTTGGTCAAGTGACAACCAGTCTTACCAAAGGGTAATAGTATTTCCCAGTACTAACTGGGTTGTGAAGGTCAGATAGGTAGTAGCTCTATGTAAAATAGCACGCGTTGTATGATGTATTCAGCTGCATCCTATTAGACTGGAAGCAGACCCGAAAAAAAGAGGCAGATGATGCCTCGTTGGTCGAGTGCTGGTCGGTGACTGGCAATGGGCTTGTCCCCTGTTAAATATGACTTGAAACATAACTGACGAAATGTCGGTGTACTATTGGCTCAACTCTGCCAAACCCTTCGGGATTATTTCGGGATTAAGTATACAGGATAAAGAAAGAAAGAAAATTGTGTTTATTTGGCATTAAAATACCTATACAATTTTACATAATACATAAACATACAGCTTATATAGCCAAAAAGGCCTCTGCTCAGCATAATGTCGGATGGCAACAAAAGGTGTGCCACCTGACGCTGATTTTCAGCTGCAGCCCACGAGTGCCATACGCACTCTACTACGGATATCCTTATGACTATGCACAACGCTATCATTTTGGCACATGATTATCACAACAAAACACACAGATACACACATGATTGTGACAAAGCGAATATTTATCGGATTATTTTCATATAGTCACATACATTTTATGTCAGTGGTTTAATATTCCGGGGCTGCGGGACTGTTCGAAAAAGATACCGTGACCCCGGAACACAAAGGCCGAAGAAGGAACATGGATGGGTTTTAGTCAGTAAAAGTCTGACACTCCCTCCTGCTCTCGGCGTAAGAATCAGGAGTCATTTGATGATTTCCCATTCGAAATTAAAGGGGTTTTACTATCATAATAATATTAATTAAACAATCATTTAGAGACAAAGTGACTTATTACTTAACACAAATATGAGCAGCGGTTGCAAGGATGGTGGCGATAAACCACCATTGAATCTCGCGACACCCATCCTAATCACTACTTTATCTGGAGGTACCTACTAATTCAAAAAGACCTGCAGATATCAGCTGATGAGTTGTGCGTCGGTTTAACAATCGTAGTAGACGCATTGTGTGGTAGGAAATGGGGACTCCTCCAATGTACGTATGGTGACCATACCTTGTGGTTTTAGTCAGATACAAATCCCATTGTCCCCGTTCTTACCCCCAAAGATTGGTTGCTTCTTAAAGGTTTTCCCCCGATACCAAAAAAAGGTGCAGCTTTGATTGGTGCTTATTTTTGTAACAACTGTAGGTGAACAATATGTACGGGTTCACTTAAAATTGGTGCGGTCTTCTGACTTTTGTCCTACAAGTTCAAAATCACACAAATTACCTACAGTAATGCAGTTATACCTTTAGAATACCGCTCAGAAATCCAGCTAGGTACCTCACCCAATGAGGCCGTCAGATTTTCAACCTGCAGCCACAAGCTAATTTTAGACCTCATACAATGCTATGCGAGTACTAATCCACAAATACAATATACATATTTCTAACTTCTCCTCACGTCCACTGAACATGAGTCAACTACGTGGTTCGACTTCCATGTCGAGAAAGGAAACAAGGTATTATTATAGAACTTATTTGTCCATCAGGTAGTAATGTATGGAGAAAATATTGTGCAGCTGAGGTAGGTAGAGAATGCGCATAGCTATGTGACGTGTGCAAGTATAAAGTATGTGTAGGTTAGATCTGGTATTTGCTACATTATGTCTGCTGATTTATTGATTAAATGTTAATGAATTTGACTCGTGATCTGGCTGTGGCATTAGTGTATTAGTCAAAGGTCTGGACGATGATTGAAATAAGTCTTAGTATTCCAGTAACATGACATAACACGTTCTAGAACCAGAAATTCGAAGACATGTGACATCTATCAATCCGCACTGGGCCCGCGTGGTGGATTATAGCCCATTCCCTCTCATAAAGAGGAGGCCTGCGTCCCAGCAGTGGGAACATTAATAGGCTGATGATGATAATGATGATGATGATGAACATAACATCACGCCTGTAATCCCCAAAGGGTTATGCAAACGTGTACCTAATTTAGTACACCCGCATTCCGCTAGTTATGTGTAAGTTACATGTCATTAGGGGAAGCCTATTGCCATCAACCGGGCACAAATCTAGACTGTGGCTGCTACTGCGAAATTCTCGATGATTAAACGTTACTAAAACATTGCTCGAACCCAGGATACCATGCTCAACTGTCACTCTTGCGACCACTAGACCATTAAGGCCCGTGATATCAAAAATAAAATCGTCAAAACAAAAGCAAAATGATTCAAACAATATTCTACTGAAATAAATTAACCTGCAACCACCACCAGTTAACCAGTCTCGCCAAGTGGGTACCGTGCTATCGAGTAACTGGGTTATAGAGTTCAGATATGCAGTCGCTCCATGTGAAATACTGGTATTCAGCTGCATACTGTTTAACTTTAGGTAAGCCTACCCCAACGAGTTGGGAAACAGCTCAGATATGAACATGAAACAAGTTCATTTGTGGACCTCTCGGTGTCGTTAAATATGAGCTACTAGGGGTTGGATCATGAGGATAGAAAAATAAAAGTAAAATTCCCAATATACATAACACCTGTCGAGCGAAGTAAGTAACTTCCCTGCAGCAGTGATAGACTGCTGAGTCATAGGTCTCGTTCCCCTTATTTTTTGGATTCATGTGCGTATTGTATAATTATCACTTGCTTTGGTGAAGGATGCATGTACAGCCAAGTCAGAGGCCCGAGGCCCATGGGCGGTATAAAAACTCTGAAATCAGGTTAGGTATTATTAACCACTCCATAAAGAAAGAATTAGAAACTAATTTCCCTTGTTCGTCACACCAACCATTGGAACAACTCGTCACTAACGAGCTAATTTAAAGACTATGTGAAATCCTATATTATGTAATCTCAACTGTAAAATTTTGGTACAGACCTACTTTTGCACATGTTCCCTGTCTTGTGTTGTTGCACAATACCAAGAGCAGTTAAAGAAGCTATTAATGCATTTAATGGCTTGCGGCTTGAGGATTTTCCCATCACACTTTGGCGACATTCGTCTTGAGCCATCAAATTGTTTTCTATTGTGTGTCCGTTTTGTAAGAGTGTGCGTAGGGGGAATTGTTTAGAAAAGCGCTTTGGTCTAGCTGGATTGACCCAGATAGACTTGTCAGGGCGTTGAAGTGTTGATGGTTATGTTCTACAGTCACTAAGCTCTTTGCAGAAAGATGTACATTTTCCGACGACCAAAAGTAGTAACTAGAATTTCCATGAAAGTTTCTGAAGTAAGCAAACACAGCATCACAAAAAAGACAATTAAAGACACAAAATGTACAAAAAAATATATAACCTTTTCTTTTCTGTCGAACATCATCATACTCTTGCCCTCCCAATTCATTTGGGGTTGGCGCAGCATACCTTTCCTTTCTTAGAGTAGGGTAATAAAGTACAGAGACTTGCTAAGGTTCTTTAGCATAAGACTGTTTAAAAATAAGTTTCTTTATAGCCTACTACTTTATACTTGCAGGCAAAAGAATCCTTGCTAAGGAAAAGATAATGCTTATTCACTTTCGTCCTTGAAAGTACCTAATTAAGACCATATCACCGCAGAATAAATAAGCTACTGTGGAATACATACATACATAAATACAGATAATTATATATCCTAATTATACAACAGTAATTAATATCCAATTAAATTAAGATCCGTATTCTTAACCGATTATATAGGAAAAATGCGAGTGTACGATGAAATGATCAATATTCAATGTGGGCTTTTCCTACGAAGTCGGTTAGTTTTTTAGTTTCAAGGATCAAGTAACGGATGCTGGAGATTTGATTTTGATTTGGTGGTGAGATACTGTTGGAACTCGATCGGAAATTAGCATATTTTGCCCTGGGCATTTACACAGTAGGTACATGGTCACGATGGTGTTATTTTCTAAGGGAAAAAAATATTATTTCACTGCATTATTTTGATGAGAATGGATAAATAATTGTTACCCTATCACGCAATACAATTACCTACACGCATCTGAAAATGTACAGTAATAGTTAATTCATCACAATAACACTTAGGCTTTAGTTAATAAAAATAATAAATAATTTAGGCAAGATGAGGGCGGAACCTAGTAAATTATAGGCCTCCGGAGCAACTGGACAGATTCTCAGCTGGACAGTGGATACGTCCACTACTTCATGAGCAACTATTAAAAAAATATTTCTTAGCACTTACAACTCTACTGTATTTTTCTGAATTTTTTTATAGGCTTGCTCATAACCTCAATTTTACCAAAAGGAAAGCTTTGGATAAGGTCTACGATGAACTGAGTGTACTAAGTGTACTAATTCTTAATCTATTTCTATAACTAATTCTAATCTAATTCCATGTCTAATTTTATCGTACTATTCTATTCTATTATATTTCTATTCTATTCAGCTTATATTCACCTTACATAGCTTTTGCATTTAAAAAGGTTAACATGTCAATCTTCTTGAATATCGCCTGCATAATATACACGGACCACTTAACACCTTACCTTATTAAAATCATGTGACTACTGATTAGTATGGTTCTCTAAGATTGGAGGTTTGTTTATTGTTATATCTTCCATATTTTCATATACTAGGTGATGTCTGATGACTCACTTACTTTTAAACTTGCCTTTTTGTTTAAGCACATGACATACATGCAGGACGACTTAGGTCCATGTTCACCAAAAAGGTGACGGTCTGATTATCTAAAAACAGCTGTTTAAAACACATTTTTCTAGGGGCTTAAACAGCTGGTTTTAGATCAAACCGTTATCTTTTCGGTGAACATGGACCTTCGAGATTTAACATAAAAAGACGTTACTATTATACCGAGTTACCTTACGTGGCTCGGAAAACTTGAAGTTTGGGCTGTCATTTGTAGATCTTTGACAGTCGTTACAGGTAGTCAGTAGCCTGATAGTTTGACAAACAGTCTTACCAAAGGGTATCGTATTAAACAGTAATTGGGTTGTGGAGGTCAGATAGGCAATCACTCCATGTAAAATACTGGTCACATTATAAAACATGAAAACGGGTATTTATCGCGAATTTACCTTTAATTTAAGCCCGACGCGACGTTTCGACCGGATTGCACCAGCCGTGGTCGCGGGGAGCGATAAATACCCGTTTTCATATGTTTTATAATGTGTTCTGATCGTGAAAGTTTAAAAAAGACAAATACTGGTCATTCAAGCATATATCCGGTCAGACTGGAAGCCGACCTCAAGATATGTACCTAGTTAGGCAAAGCCTAGGCGGGTGGTGATGACGTTATCCCAAACATTCAATTTAACAAAAATATCAATGACAATCAATCGACTTTTAATAGTTACTTCATCGTTCTGTCGGTTTTTGATTTTATCTCGATCGATCACAAACCTGACGCAAGGGGTCGCCGTCAACATCGGTTTCTTGGTACCGAATTAGTTACGTCTCAGTTGTTCCGTGAAGTTTGACTCGTTTCGTCACTGATTACGTGATAATTATACGGCAGTAAGAAACAACGACATAACAACCAACATTTTAAAATGGAGTTTGAATTCTAAAGGCAATGGTTTAAAGCTTATTTTCATTTTTCATACAGCTGTCGCTTGATTCATTGTTTTATTACAGGGTACGAATCAGGTTCCGAATGATAAAGTAGGTTGGTTATAAATGTGTTTGTTTTTTGTTTTCGGCTGTGTGGTGCAATTTGCACGTGTCTGTCTAGCCTAAAGGGTAAACCTAAATGTGGTTGGGTAAACCCAACTGCATAATGAAAATGATTTATTTTCGAGTTCTGGTTTTTTTTTAACAATAATAAAACAAGCATAAGCATAAGTGTATAAATCAAAATATACACATACAATATAGTCTGGGAAGTACCGTTGCATTTTAGGTAGTGTTTTTACGCCGATCGGTTGCCATCTTGTTCAATAGATCTCGAATGACTGATAAGTAAACCCAGCGTCAGCTGACGCATCTGGTTTAGGATTGGGAGGAATCTACCATCAAGTAGAGAGTGTGTGAAATACATTTTGCAAGTTCATGAGAGTGGCTGAAGCATAATCCCCCCACCACTACCTATGCAGCTGACGATTTTTTTTAAGTTCAATATAATGTAAACTACATAAGAAGCCGGCGTTCTATGACTTAATTTTTTTTTTCTTACTTTCGTAACCTCCCAATCTTTCACCCAGCGCTACTTGAGCAGCTGACGGTAATATCAGCCGGCTTACTATGGTACCTCCCGGACTAATATCATAAAGACTACCTCGTGGGTCTATTGGTCGCATTGCAACTGCTGAGCATGAGGTCCTGGGTTTGATTCCCGGTTCTGGCAAATTATAATTGGGTTTCATCACGAATTTATCAGTAACAGTCGCGGAATCTGGATTTGTGCCCGGTTGATGGCAATAGGCTCGCCCGTATTACATGGGATTCAAACATAACTGGCGAATTGTGGGTGTATTATTTGTACACCTCTGCCTAACTCTTCAGGGATTACAAGCGCGATTTTATGTTTCATAATCTGTCTGCTAATTCCCAACTATTTTGGGGTCGGCTTCCAGCCTAACCGGATGCAGCTAAATACCAGTATTTTACATGTAGCGACTGCAACCCGGTGAGTACTGGGTTATACTATCCCTCTTGGTAAGACTGTTTGTCAGACTCTTTGGACTACTGACTACCTGTAACGACTGTCAAAGATTTAAAAATGACAGCCGAGACTAACTGCTTAACGTGCTTTCCGAGGCACGGAGGTAACTCGGTATGTAATGGGACGTGGTCACCCATCCACAGACCAATCTAGGTAAGCAAGGCTTAACCTAAAAATCGACCCGAGTGGCTGTTATTTTTGAGCCACGAGCTCCACCGATGTTATCTTATGTATGTAAAATGAAAATGTAAGTTACCAAAATAATGAGATATTTGAAGGGAGGATTTTGAAGTGGCCTCTGTTGCTTAAAAAATAAACCGTAGTGCATTCGTTGCCACGCCAGCCCGTGTTGTCATGTTTTGAAGCTAATCTGTTCATCCACCAAGAAGTTTAAAATAATTGACAATACGTCTTTCAGAAGCTTTAAGTGTCACACTGTAGCTTAAAACGAGCTATTGTACAGACAAACACGGTTATGAGTTTTAACTATTTTGTCACTGTCTAACAGCCAATTCTGAGTAAATTCTGCTGTATGAGGAATGACTGACACAGCCCCGCTTAATACAGTCAGACGACCACACGTTAAGATTACCGGTATCTCCTTAGAGAGCTTAGACAAAGTGACATTTAAACAGTGATATAACGCTGCTTGGTTTTGGCTTTGGCACCTAGTAACGTAGTCATTTCAACGCCATCTACCGAGTTCTTGGAAACAATTTTTTTTAAATTCTCAAAAAGGAAACCTCTCATTCAATATTTCAATTCAATAATTTATATCTTTTTAGCATAAAAAGATATAATCAATGTGTGTGTGTGTGCTCAATGTGCTGTGAGCCGTGAGGCACACAGCACATTCTATGTATTTTTGTCCTTTTTGTAACTTTTTTTTAAATATTATTGTGTGTTTGTGTGTGTGCTTAATGTACTGACGTCAAATAAACATTTTTTCTTTCTTTCTTTCATAAATAGAGCTAAAATTTGTTTGTATGTTTGTAGGGGGTAATCTTTGGAACTACTGTTCCGTTCTGAAAATTCTTTCACTGACGAAAAGCTACATTATCCTCGAGTTTCTTAAGCTACATTTAAAATGTTCCCGTGGGATAAATTTTGTACAGAACTGTAGCGAAGCTGCAAGCAAAAGCTAGTATAGTTATATTATTTTGGTTGTTATTTAAAAAAAATCATTTCTGTAGACCTTTGACAGTCGTTACAGGTAGTCCCGAATGCTGACAACTAGGTCTGGAGAAAGGCAGTCGCTGCATCCGGTTAGACTGAAAGGAAGAGGATGATGATACATCTACCGAAGCTTCTTATGTCAATTCTGATGGAATTTATTGTAGAAATACGTTACTCCTTGGAAGCGATTGTCCTTTGTCTCGACTCTTTGATGCTTGGTGGTGCCTATGACAAAGCTGCAGATTTGACATTCTCAGAAAAAGCTGGGCACGTATTTTGCAGACTTTTAATATAGTGAGAATGGGGCCTTATGCTGAAAATGTATCGCTTGATATGTTATTTTGTATCTACAGCTAACAGCAAATCCAAACAGAATTATCCAATCACTTTGCCCGAATTTTTAGTCAATAATTTAGCTCATTTTCATTAAATAACTTGCGTGAGCTGTACGAAAACGTGACGAACTAAGTACATTCTATTAACTCAATTTGTTTCATGGTAGAGTTTATAATTATCCGTATGAAAATATCCACGTATTCAAAATAAAAAAAAAACATAATTATTGCCAGTTTTTGCTCAATCAATTCTTTTTATTTTCTTAGCAAATTAATACGCCCACTTGTTTCTTCTAAATTAACATAAATTCGCGTTTGTCAGATGCCTCGAAACTATCACCTCCCACTAAAACATTTTATTTATTCTTGTTTCTAATTTGGAGGAAAACTTCCAATCACCATGGAACCAACTTAAACCAGTTATAGTAAAACAATAAAAAACAACTTAAATCTTATATATCTTGTGACCTTTGACAATTCAACTAATGTTAAGAGCCACGCTTCATAGATTAAACAGATCAGAAGGAAAAACTCTACGTTTTAATAAACTATGAAAAAAAGTCATGATAACTTTTTGTTAAGTTAACCAGACCACCTATGTACATAGCAAGTACTTACTACATGGCCAGCATTTCATCGGAAAATGCGAAAAAAAATCGCCGTTCGACCACAGCGTTTCGAAGTAGCACAAAGTAGGTCGGCTAACTTCGTGGTTTGTCGGGCCGCTTCGTGCGTCCTCGGAGATCGGCGTCCGCGCATACAGCATCGAGACACCGCCCCGATCGCAGTCGCGCTCGTGCTTTGTAAAAGTTTTTCCTACTAATTACGTCACGGGATGCAAGCTTCCTTTATAAAAGCTCATTGCATTGAAACGGACTGATATTTTTCGACTACGTTGATTAGAAAAACTTTTTCTACGTACCTATTCAATTTTTGTGGCCGTGTTGAACTGTTTGAAAGAAAAACATGTTGTGGGAGACTGGTTTTATCGAGGAGTCAGATACAGTGAGTATTATTTTTAAATTTATTTTGTCTATAACATTACTTGAATGCGTTTAATGTATTATTAATGTTTTAAATTATGAAACCGTGCCCATTGCTCGCAAACACTGGCAGGCACGTACTTACGGCGTGTTTGTGTATGTGTGCGTTAACTTTCTAGTTTTCGCTCGACGCTCGAATGTATTTACATAAAACGTGAACAGTTTTTCATAATATAATCCACATGGAAGCATTTAAAGCGTATTTTAGCGTGTAAATATTCATCGTGCACGTCCCAGGTGTGACGGGATTAGGAATAGCTTTATTTAATGCTAATAAAATGTTGATTTTGACGTTATGCTGTGTGCGGACTAAAATGACGGTTCCCAGAAGTTATGTTGCTTTGTGGAATGGTGTGGCATTTTAGATGCCATTGTTTTAGTTTGGTACTAACTACTTTGTTTTGTATTGTTAATTATCTTCAAGCTGGGAACAACTGCGCAAATGTTTGTAACGTAATTACTGCACACTTGTTATTGTTTATATAATAAATTCGGCTGAAGAAAACAAAACTACAGATAAGTTTTTAAAAGATAAACATCACTACACTTCTTGCTGAAAACTTGTTTTGGGTGAACTCCAAAACATGTTTACAAGTACATTGGATAAAAGCTCAAATCTGTTTTATACCTTCAAGCACAAAAAAGGCTATTATTGAAATTTTAAAGTACCTTTCTTTAACGGACCAAAATCGTAAAATAAAGGCGTGACTCGACTCAATTGGTTGCAAACTTATGCTCAGTTTTTGTACCTGTCAAGTATTACGTCACCCTGTACCTAAAAGTCAATACAAAGGCTTATATGATAAGTACATAAACACACAAGGCGTTACATCAAAGGCTATTTTATTATATTCTTAATTTTCCTCTCTCAAGAAAGACATTTATGTGAAAACCAATTAGGGTTGTATTTAACGGCTCCGCTCATTAATTATGTAAATAAAGATTAAGAAAAAAACTTATCATAAAAAGTCATAAATTAATGTTACAATGTATCCAGTTTGGACACACACACTCAAACACTACTTGACCAAACAGACTAAAGATAAACTAGTTTTAAAATGTTTTGTTTTCCCTATATATAAGTATTTATCTCTAAGCAATATTAATCTCTCGATAAACTTTATCTTAATCAAATAACAGCACTTTACATGAACTCTATATCGTAAAATATATAAAAAGAAATGATGCAAGAACTTACTATCATCGACAAACGATTTGTTGTAACAAACAACTGTATAGATATCTTATCTAAAGAAAGAGTAAAAGGGACCGAGCAATATAAAACGCCTCACGTGGAAAAGAGATGGATGATATCATTGTGTCGTAAATCGGTATCTTCATTGAGTTTATTGTCGAATTATGAAGCTATCGATAATTATACCTGATAATAAGATATTTCAACAATCAGTTTAATACTTCAAGAGTTAACCGACAATAGAGAACATATCTGTAAAATGACATCACTTCATATGAAGCCAAATTTATTATCTTACACGGTAATATTTTTATTAAGATTAAAACCAGAACCTGTGTGACAAGTTTTGAACCTTTAACTGTCTTGATTCTGATCTTAAAAACGCGTGCTTTTCCTCGAATTATTTTTTAGTTATAAGATTGGATTTACCTCTGCCTTTTAAATCTCTGAACAAACACATGCCTACAAAAATGAATAAATAAATACCTAAATATTAGGCCTACAAATGGTTTTCTTAATTAATTGTGTTAACCCGCGAAAAGCAAAATACCAATACTAAATTAGAAGAAAATGTATTGCTACTGAAAATCATGAAAAACTTGGTAACAAAGAAATCACTGTAGAGTCTATTATGAAAAAGAAAACAAATTTTCTCCCCCTTTTATCAATAAAAATACTTTTTACCATCTTTTGATTCTAAATATATTTCACTTCTATCTAGTTATTTTTATTTAAAGTAAACTCCAAGGTTTCTAGATATTTTAAACCGAAATATAAAAATCATGCAGTTTTCTCTCCACATACATCTTATACATATACCTACTTCTCACAAAATTAATGAGTTTATGACTGCAAATAAAGCTGCTCCATAAACAAGGCCACTTACACCGCTAGTTACGCATCATCAGCCTTATAATTAACGAGACTTTCTCAATGAACGCTACGCCGCAGTGTGCGCGCACCCTAATGAAGTGAGTAATGTGTGCTTCATTATCTGTCTAATAAGTTTTAGAAGTCATTATATTGAAGAATATATAATATTTCATGCACTATGTAATGAGAAGATGATGTGATCAATAAAAGATGATGATTGCACCCAGATTTATTTAGACAGTTCAACGTTTCTTCAATCAATCAAAGCATTTATTTCAAGTAGGCCAGTTACAGGCACTTTTGAATTGTCCTGCAGCTACAGTCCCGGTCACAAGACATAAAAACTGTGAAAGTACTGTATTTGTCCATTCCCTAGCGTAGATCTCTATGGAGAAGAACGGGCAAGAAACTCCATGGACACTCTTTTAAATAAAAATATTGTTACAAAATCTTGGTTACATTATTCATGCTGAGATGGTATATTTATGTGAGAAAAAGTCCTAAAAGTAGGTTTCTCATTAAACTTCAATTTGAGGAATTCAGTAGTCTATAGTAGGTACACATAAAATAACATCACGCCTGTAATCCATGAAAGGCAAGGCAGAGGTGTACCGAATGGTATATTCGTACATTTCACCAGTTAATTATAATTTCCATGTAATGGAGGTGATATTTCCATCAACCGGGTACAGATTCAGGTCCCGTGGTTGCTACTGAGAAATTCCTGATGGAAAAATGCAATGGCGTTGCCCGACCCGGTAATCGGACCTAGGACCTCATTGCCAGCAGTTGCGTTTGCGACCAGTAGACCAACGAGGCAGTCTGTATTAATTTAACTCGCGTCCGTAAACCTCTGTGGCCATTAAGTCGCACAAAAGTCCAGTCGCGCAAGTGTCCATTCGCGCTAGTGTCCATTCGCGCAAGTGTCCTTTCGCGCAAAAAATGTTGTTAAACCCTGTCTTATAGGTCCGTGGGC
This sequence comes from Xestia ashworthii, assembly GCA_950022955.1. NCBI lineage: Eukaryota > Metazoa > Arthropoda > Insecta > Lepidoptera > Noctuidae > Xestia > Xestia ashworthii. The sequence goes on from OX465555.1 coordinate 21,560,884, forward strand.
ATGTGGGACGAATTGCTGAATTACTCGTGTTAACCTATTCTATGTCTAAGTGAGTGTATGAAAAAAACCGGCCAAGAGCGTGTCGGGCCACGCTCACTGTAGGGTTCCGTAGCTTCCCAGACCATTAAAAATACCAACATTTTTCGTCAGCAAAAATAACTTTGTTTTTCATAGTATTTGTATGAAAAACAAAGTTATCATTTGCGTTTTTTTGAAAAAGTGCTATATAACTCAAAAACTATTCAACTCATCAAGTTGAAAATAATTTTCCTAGAAAGTTCATATAAAGGTCTACTTCTGTGATTTTTTTCATATTTTTTAAACTTATGGTTCAAAAGTTAGAGGGGGGGGGGACACATTGTTTTTGACTTTCGGAGCGATTATTTCCTAAAATATTAATATTATCAAAAAATGATTTTAGAAAACCCCTATTCATTTTTAAATACCTATCCAACAATATATCACACGTCAGGGTCAAAATTAAAAAAAAAATCGCTCCCCACTTTACGTCTGGGGGAGGTACCCTAATAAAAATGTTTTTTTAAATTTTTATTTTTGCACTTGGTCGGAATGATTGATATACATATTGGTACCAAATTTCAGCTTTCTGGTGCTAACGGTCACTGAGATTATCCGCGGACAGACAGACAGACAGACAGACAGACAGACAGACAGACAGACATGGCGAAACTATAAGGGTTCCGTTTTTTGCCATTTGGCTACGGAACCCTAAAAAAGTGCTCTTTTGATTTCCAACACTCGGCTCAGCGAGGAAAGTTGTAATTCCATCAATTACAGTTAGGTTTTAAGGCATTCGTGTTGGTTCTGCTTAGTAACAATTTTACACATGAAATAAAATAGTTCGTGTATGAAATCTCTGAAGACAAAAATCACAGAATTTTCCCAATGGATATCTGAACTCAAATTGCGCCATTAACCCTCTATTATTCAGTAAATTAAGAAAATTGGACGTGCCACCATGATTGAAAAAATGTGCTGTCTTAGTTTTACTGGCAATTAGATTTACTGGCAAGAACTATTATTATCCCGCGTATGAGAAAATAAATTGAGAGATAAATTGGACGACAACCATTTGTGTTTGTTTCTTTACTTACCTATTTTGGCGGGTTTGCGCACGTGATGGCTTGACCTATTAATAAATAGACAGGGCAACATTTTAATGAAGTTTTTTTTAAAAAGGTGACCTATGTTAACTAATGGTTCAATTGATTCTGCTCGTGATTCTGATCGAACTATTTTCAGGTTTTGCGCATTTTACGTTACACGTTCTATAAAGATAGCGTGTAAAGAAACGTGATGAATGTCTTCAATGATGAGAATAATATACTATAACTGCAATTATGTATGTTGTGGGCGATACGACTTAAGTTTCTTTACAAAGCGTTTTGCCGAACCATTACTTAGATTCCACTAGGCTGAAAGTAAATAAAAGACTATCCCCCGAATACTGAAACGTCACTCAAAAAAATGGCTGCTTAACATTTGAGAAGCTTTCGTATGGCACAACGTCACTTTTGAGTATCTGTTAAACATAATTGGATTTTGAGTGACGTTTCAGTATTTGGGGGTAGGTCATTGTTAATATATATATTTTTTTAATAGTTAGATTATCAGAGAAATACATGAATTTCTGTAGTTTTTGATATTTTCATCAAATTTTGGCAGGTCTGGTTTGCATTGTACGTGAAAATGCATTTTCTCTTCCAAAGCCTTTCTGTTTTTTTTTTTTTGTATGTGTACTAGTGTATGTACACTGCAGGACAGATAAACTGAGTGTGTTTAGAAGTATATCCCTCCTTGATCACTTTAATGACTTAGTTGACAATATTTCTTGTGTAGTTACTAAGTTACTTAAACAGTACCAATTTGCTTCAATTTTCAAAGAAGGGCCAAGATAGAAGAGTCAAAATAGCATTTAGCTTTTAGAAAATCACAATAGTTACTTATTTACTTACACATATTTTTTCTTTATAACTTCTCTTTATTTTTATACACGTGCTTCATACACAGTACATATTCGTAGAAATATGTAAATAATACATCAGTGACCTTACAAAGCCGTAAAGTCCAAACTTCGTGGCCGTAGTGCGCACGAGTGCTCCCAGATTATGATCAAGTTGTAGGCGAAGTCGGAAGTTACAGATATTATTTACACCACAATAACTAGCGTTTATTGCGTTGTGTGATGACAGAATGACAGAAATATGTCACTTGTCAAATATGTCAAAAGTGTTGCTTTATTTCTTTGGTCAATTTGAGAAGATTTGATAAAGGAAATTTTGTTGAAACTGCCCTAATTAGATTGTTAGAACTTTGTTATAGTAGATTTTTTATCGTACGTATAGCTCTAATGGCGTCTTAATTCTCTTTTGCTTTTGTTGTTTTTCTACTGGGAAAATTATTTTTACAAAATTTTACAAAACGAAAATGACAATCATGCTAGATTACGATTGCAAATAACTATGTCCTAGTATGTAAGTAAGTAAGTAAGTAATATGGCTTAGATGTTGAACACTATTTACGAAGTTTCTGTAACGTAATCTATCTGCCTAACCTAACCTGTTAACCTCTCAAGGATTATAGGCATAACCTTAATTAATGAGATCGCATAGATTCAAAACAGTTGAGGAAATAAACATCGAATTACCACGTATTATTTTGTTTACTACTCGGTTGTACTTGTTGATAAAGTGGTCGACTGCCAGATAGATTTATTACTTTATTTATTTACTGATGGATGCATCTCTTCCTTGTTTTTTTAAAAACATTTTTTTAAGCTTGTGAGCGATGCCGATGGTAGAAATCGTTGTTAAGGCGCTTAGACGAGCTAAATTAGCAACTCTATTTGTGGTGGTTCAAACTTCGTTTGAAATGCTGTTAGAATAAAGTTCTAATCAGCTTGCACTACAAAGTGGTTGTTACGTCAGCCACTGCGGGCCAAATAGCGCGAAATGAGTGGTTTCGATCGATTTACAAAAAAAGCTATTGATTGGATTAAAAAACTAAAACAGTATCATGCTAATATATTGCTTGTAGAATTATTTGCCAAAAAATCAGAATGATCGCATGCATATTAGTATGTTTTTTTATTGTTTGAAAGATATTTTTAGAGGTAAGTTCGTGATTTCTTTTATCGAGCCAAATTAATTGTATTATGTTTTCAAAACAGTATCATACTAGCATATATCCTGAAGAATATCATATATTTTTCTGGTCTTGTTTATAGCAGTGAATCATATACTTTTAGTAATTATAAAACTCGCGTTTAGCTCGTGTAATCGCCTTAAAAGAAATCTTTAGTGGGATCATACTGTTTGTTATATTGAATGTTTGCATGCAATTACTACATTCATTATTATGTTATTACTTATTTTTTTGAGTTTTTATATGAAAAAATCATTTGTTAAAAAAATATATCATTATAAAAATAACTTTCACTAATTGTTTGTTTTAAATATGTCGAAGACATTTTAAATTCACAAAGAAATGTTCATTAATAACCAACTTTGAATATTGATAACTGATAATAAAACAATTTACTCACTAAGTGACTATAATTATTTCTACAAAATGTAAAGCGCATTCACAAAGCTTGTTTGGTCAGATAATAACATGTTGAAACTTTGATCTTTAAGAACTCGGAAGCAATCCCTTCGAAGGTCGGTCGTGGAACGATAAGTAGAAGAAAATTACAAGTCACACCTCAAGGCAAATTGTACTCTAATCTCGTTAATATACAGCGCAATTCACACCACGAAACAAGTTTATTTTTTGCATATTTTATTAAATTGTACCAGTTTTCAACTCAGGTGCAAGTCTGGGTATCTTATGTAAGTCACGACTACTGACTTTAAGCCTTATTCTTTTAGCAAGAAGATTTAAACTGTAATGCGGTAATGATACACTTGTTGAAAGTATATGGGTAAACTAGGTATTTTTAAAAGTACTTTTGACCTTAAAAGTCCGATCCTATAATTTAAAATTCATTATTCGAAAATAACGATCGTATTTTGATGCAATTATTTTTATTGAATAAATTATGTTAACAATAATTATGTGCTACAAACGACTTGATGATATACATTAAGGTTTATATTTTCGGCAGTTTTTTGATTCAGTACAGTACTAATATCACGCCTGGTTATAGTTATAATAATAATACAATATAAAACAATTTTATGAATTCGAGATATATTACAAAGCATTCCTTTTACGTGTACAATAAAAATTAAGTTCTCGTTTTCAAGCTCGGTATTCAATTAAAGTACAAAAAAATACCCGAGTTTATATTTAGAAATCACGTGTTCCCCTTATCACTCTGTATGTATTAAATCGTGCTTCACAAACAGATAAAAACAACTAGAACTAAGTCGACAAAGAGCCAATGATATTTAAATGGAATCAACTTTATTACAACAATGTTTGACCGATTTGTAACGGTTCAACCACGCTCTGGTAGATTCATTTCAGCGTTAACTAAACCAGTTTTATTTATTTTATTTCTTTAAATAATATAAGAAAAACTGAGAAAACAAGAGAACAAAAAATACTGGTTTTTATTGCAAAAAATGCTGGGGCGTTAGACATGGCCGGCTGTGTAATGTCTGGTTTTTTATAATTAAAATATTACAAGAGTAAGCTGGTGAGATTGATTGGTTTTAATTGGGTTAACACAATATTATTTCAATTAGCAAGTAAAGCAATGGCGAGAAACTCAGCTCGAGTGAAAATTCTAGTTTGTTTAATCATTAACTATATAAACAGACTACCTGTGGTTTTTAAATTCCATTTACAACCCCAATTCGTAACCTGTACCTACAATACCATAAAATAAAGTCGCTATTTGTTTCTTTTATTGCGATTTTTACCATTATTTACAGTATTCATTTCGAGTGGCGCATGTGGTAATAGGACAAGGTGCGGTATTACAATAAATACATGACCAATTGTAAACGGGTCGGGTTCTTAGTCAAAATATATATAAAGTCTAATAATTGACCAACCTAACAAAATCAAAAACCTGAATGTCAGTTGGTTAGTTATACCATAATACACTTCAACCAACTTATCTGTGCAGGCGGGAAAACACAGAACAAAAATTGACAACCAAGTTTGACATATCGAAGCAAACTTGACAAGCATTGCCACCGTGAACAGCTGCACACTTAAGGGGCTACCTCACGCCAACGACCTTGAGCGAGTGGGAGAAGTTTAGCAATAGCGTATACCCGTGCGTGAGAGTGGTCAGCGATACACTGCCGCCCGTCGGCGTCGTCGCCCCGAGGAGCCCCGCACCAAGATTATTCGAAAAAACAACCCACCTTGATTTATCAAACACAATACGGATAAAAGCCGTATACTAATATAAAGGGCATTAAACTGTCTTTGAGATGATCTAAGTTTCATGCAAATACGCCGGATAGTTTTTGCATGATGATCGTTTTTTTGCCGCGTTAGACATTACTTCACAAATTAATTACACTAAGTTATAAAAATATTTCTTCACATTTTCACATATCAAATTATGAAAAAAATGGTCTAGTATAAAATATATTTTTTTCAAAGAAATTAGACTAGAAGTTAAGACGTGATGATCAATTTAAAATCACTAAAAGTCATGTGTCTGCGCCTTAAAGTAGTGATCCTTAATTCAAAGTTTCGAAAGTACAAGAAAACTCAGCACTTGTCGCATAAACTGCTCATACATTGGAAAACGCACACATAAACTCTTTCGAATTTTCCGCGCGTCCATAAGCAATTAACCCTTTGAATGATGAGAGACAATTTAGATGCCTCAGAAATCGTCGCATGGAATGGACATGAGCTACTTACCCGTGTGTAGCTTGGAATAGCTTCATGCTTTCTTGACTGAATTATGTAGGAAACATATAAAGGCTTTAGAGGAAATGTTTTGTAACTTTGTCTCTTGATTTAGAACGTTTTCTTGAATGGGAGGGTCTTTTCTTTGATTTGTTGCACAGTTTGTATGGCTGTGAAATTGACTCTGGATTGAAGGGTTAGTGGCATAACTTAGAATTAATGCTTAAATATTTGGTTGTCATCATCATCATTTCAGCCGAAAGACGTCCACTGCTGGACATAGGCCTCCCCCAAGTGCCGCCACATTGACCGGTCCCGTGCGATTCGCATCTAGCGGATTCCCGCAGCCCTCTAGATCATCTGTCTACATAGTGGGAGGTGAAACAAAAACATTTGGTACTTAAATTAAAATGCCCTCGAACTATAATTAGAGTAACTTAGTTTACTATAATAGTTAAAACGGCCAGATAAAAACCATACGCACGTAGAATGGTGTAGAAGATACTTTGAGACCTATGTCCAATCCAGATTGACGAAAAGAGTTCATAACACAACAATATTATTAACTAGAACCTTCAATTCCCACACAATAAACCCAAGTAGAAAAATAACTTAACGTTCGCCACGCTATTTACCACATTATGACTAATAACTTTAAATGCATAACCTAACCTATGAATAAGCCTTTCGACATGTATCTTTTTAAATGACATAAACAAAGTGTTTCGTAACTTTAGACTTATTGTCTTCTAGAACAGACATTTTAAGAGTACACTTATTGAATAGGTTCTCAAAATTCGCCGTTCAATTTTCACTTTTGTCTCTATTTAGGTCGAGGACGCGCCTTGATGACGTCATGTCTTGGCAGTTAGACATGCTTGATGTGAATGCCTTATTCTTGGGATTTAAATAAAAGAAAATCGAAGCGCTTTTTAGGGGTTAGTAGAGTAGAGTGCTGCATGGTTGTACTATGATGCATTTAACTAGTCTTTTGTTTCGTAATTTGATTGACCAAAGCGATTTTAATGTTCCAATTTTAAAATTGAGGTAGATTTTCTTGTCTTTCATTGCGTAGTAGCAAAAAAACTTGAATGAACGCGTTGCACTCATTGCCTCAATGAATTTTGCAATGGCCGCTCGTTTCACTGACTGGGTTTTCCAACATTATGTAAATCTGAAACTATTGTAATATGAATCTTACTGCTGATATCATTATGGTTCAAATCAGTAACAGTATTGTCTAGCTGAGTCATATTCAATCCGTTTCGAACCCTGGTTTTCTCGGTAATTAATTTTAGAAATGAATTGTGGTACTATCTTGTTACTATCTGTATCAAATGAGATAATAGTAAGATTATCATGTGGGTTTTCACGAATGGTATCCTGAAATAACATGCAATGTCTAAAAATAGATCTTCCGATATCATAATTATAATAATTCCTGATAACAATAAAAAAACAGTTATTTTTATTTCACAGAAAGATTAGCTGAAGATAGGAAAGAATAGGTTTTATTATGAGGTTTGAGAAGTTCCAACATTTATAGAATGTAAAAGGCTCCTAACGAACCCGAAAGGCACTTATTCTCCCTGTGCTTGCGATTTTTTTTTGTTCTAGACCATACCCAGATATTGGGAGTCTTTCCAACTTTTCTAGAAGTTTTATTTTTTTAATACAATGACATGTTTTTAATCTAAGATTTTTACTTTGAACATGTCCACGACTCCCATACTATTCAATCCATCAATCAGCACAATGTTTTGAGTGCGACACATTGAGTTTTACCGCAAAACGTGATTTTTCACCCCCAAAAAAAGAAGTCGTTTCCCATCAATAATTTTTGCGTAAAGTTACTTAGTATGATGTACAAAAGGCTTTGTTGACGGCTTCATGAAGTTTGTTTACACCCTGTAAACCTTATGTCGTAAGGAACCGGCTATGTCCTAGAATAAGACGTAGACTTCCCCTCACAAAGAGGAAGCTTATGTAACAGAAGAAACAATATAGACAGACCATACTTATGCTATATACTCGTAAATAGACTGTGTTTATCTACGTGAGGTATACGTGTTCTTCGATTAGTAATACAATGAACCGGTCTAGTAGTAAACTAGGAAGTATAACTACTCTTGCGCAAGGCTTCATTGTTTTAAGTGGGTATTGTTGTTATTATTATCTTGAAACATGTCGGCAGGTAAGGTTCGTTGGGAAGGCAGAAAGGTAGGTATAAGTTTGATGCTAGTTTAGGACGTAATTTCAGGTATTACTGCATGAATTTTAAAGTTTTCTTTCGTGATTTCGGTTCTCAGAAATCCACTTACTATAGTATTTGGAAATAGGTCTTCAGCCACATTATGAGTCATTACCACTTAGCAAACGAATGGGTGATTGTTCGCATTTACAGTGCGTTTAAAAAGCTGCTTTTCATCTCCATAATATATTGAAAATAGTGGTTCCCCTTGGTTTCACTAGCCGTCGGGTTTTTTGTTTTTAATTTTCTCAACTCTTTAGGATCGTAGCGTAACCTTTCTCATGAATTGGGCTATGAAGTGGAAAAATGTATTTAAGACAGTAGTCTTAGAGAGAGCGCTTTGAAACAAAACACTAATAAACTCTCCAGTTTTGTTATGTTGGTATCGATAAAATGGACTTAAGTTTTCAAAAGTAACGACACATCATTAATAAACACACTGAGCCAAACATTATTCATTTACTAGCCTATATCGTGTTCCACTGCTGGGCAAAGGCCTCTCCTTTCTCTGTCCTTATTGTCCATACCTTTCGATCCTGTGTGATGTTTGCGGGGCTAACATGGCCAGATGAGCTAAACATAGCCACCAAAAAATAAAAGAATATCGAAAAAAAAGCCGATCTCGAATTAATAATTCAAACTTATATTTCCAAAAAGTCTATTATGCTATTGGCAAGATGAGTTAGTTCGATTTTCCAAGAAAGGTTCGCGTCTCGGCAGATCATTTAGTCGAATCACGGTAGGTATCTGAATCATCAAGTTGCGAAAGTCAAAGCAGGAAAATTGAAAGAAGGCAACGTTTGTTGCCAAACGAATATTTTGGCGAAGAGTTGAGCAACCGATTGTGAGTCAAAGTAAGTTAATTGCTTAGTTTGTTTGTTATCTTTTCATCATAGTTTAGTGGCTTTTTATGAAGAAATTGGAGTTCCCTAGTTATTATGTGATCATGTCTAACGGAGCGTTTATATTGGTATCTTTGATGTAGGTGCTTGATTTAGAGAGCCTAATTCACACCACTGGGTAATAATCTAATAATGTCCTACAGCTATAGTTCGTTTGGTTAATATGATAGTCAAAAGGCCATTTATGGTCCCTCAATTAAAGTGGATATTTCTCAAGTCTCACAATTAATTGACACATTGATTTATATTTACAATAATAATTGTAATGCAGATATTTAATCACAAGCGTTATTATTTAAAGAAAAAAGTCCTGTATTTTCTGACAAGTTAATCACTCAGTGACGATTCACTTATGATTGTTTTATATTCAATTAAATGTCTTTATAAGATTTATATGAGAAAAAATCATGAGTTATACGCAGTTTTAGTAGTGTATGTTCACTAAGTTATCACTTTTCTACACATAGGTGTAATAAACACGCCAAGGGATAGCCATTTTGGCTCTATTAACACTTTTCTTTATTCGGGGCATGAACGCGATAATTTTTCGATTCACGGAAAAATACCACTGTTAGACGAAAAACCTGCCAAAGAAAATTTTATTGAAAATGTTTTTAGATTTTAGAGTAATTTTCATTTCTTTTGCAAAGAAATGTGAAAATTACTCTGTACAAACTTTGGCTAAGTGCATTCCTGTCAGTTCTTGTTCCCGCGCTACTGTCAAGCCTAAGATGGGGATGCTAAATCTTATACTTATACTTATCTAACACTTGTAGTCAAGCTTGCAAATTCCAGTGTTTTTTTTTCCTAATATAACAAAATAATGAACCAAAGAAAATGAAAATGAATTAGGCAAAAACTACAGTTTGCTTGCCAACAGCCTATCTTGTGAAGTTGCGAGTAATACAAATAAAAAAAAACAGATTGCATAACAACAACAGTACCATTCTTCTTAAGCAGCAAAGATAGCATACGTAATTGCATAATAAATTATTTATCAACAATTAAAACATCATTATATTTCTATGCACATAATGTCAACAAAGCACGTTAGTTACACATCAGTTGATCACCTATTTACTTTGCAAAGAAAGAAACGTAACTATTATATACCTGGTTATTCTAGGTATTATATACCATTTTGAGATACATGTATATTGTCTTGTGAAACCAAGAGCAGGTATAATAACACAACGTGTCCAATAAATGTCTCGCTCCCGAACAAAACAAAGGGAATCGTGCACAAATCAAATTTATCGCTACGAATAATCGAGTGGGCGGCAGGTACCGATTTTATGTATCGAATGCGCCCGCGCAGCCCAATAGCGGCGGTGAAAGGGAAACTCGTTTGCGTCACAGGCAGTATAGTGTTACGTTCGTATATACGAACGACCTTGATATACATGTTATTATTACGCATAATTGTGGCTACTGTTTGCAAGTATATGCGAATTAAAGCAGCTTTTCAAACAAAGCTCTTAAAGCAAATTGATTTGGCTTTTAGAGCTAAGTATTTAAATCTTTAATGCCTAAGGTTTTGAGGACATTTAAAGGTTACATTTGACTACGTAACTTGCGAAAATAATTTAAGATCGCACGATTTTAAGCTTTGAGCCACAACTAACGCCATCTATTAGCGTGTGTCGGAACTTTTATGAAGTTAAGCTTTGATAGATCAAGCATGTTATTTGTTTGACCTTTCGATAACATCTAAGTTTATTATGATGATAAACTTTTATTTTGCCCATGACGAATTGTTGTTTATTTAAATATTTCAATTTGGTTCCAGTTTTCAAAATTGCTGTCTACCAATTTTAATAAAACAAAGGATTACGATTTGTTTCGCGCACGTGTTCCAAAGTTAAACGGTATAGGTAGGTATACCGCCATTTTGAATTCAAAATTGTTTTTAGATTGCATAATTCAATCGGCGTCTGTGACCAAAGCTGCATGTCTAATCACTTGAGGTAGTAGGTAGTTGCCTATTTTAGTGTTCTTTTTTAGGCTTTAAGCTCTTTTTGCCAATGCTTGGAATTAAATGTATATGTAGGTTATAATAATAAGCAGAACACTAATTTTTAACAACAGCCTTTTTCAAAAGACTTTAAAAGACAACTGCAAGGTTTCTTTTTATATCTCTGAGAAAATATTCTGGTACCAAATGTAACCAGAATATTTTAATAATATTTCAAATAAATAAATAAAGAAAAGCCATAATATCTATCTTACCAAAACAACTTTAAGAAAAACCCAAAAAGAAACAGTTGACAATCCTTTTGTTGCTCTCCAAAGCCTAACAAACATAATCCTACCTAGCAACTGCCAAACGTATGCAATAATCGTAAGATCAAATCCGCCATTTTGTAAGCGGCAGGGAAAACCGGAGACCTTGAGAACCGGTTCCTCTCACCGCACGGGCGCACGAAGCCGTACAAACATTTAATACTAGTATACATTTTGACGATTAAATATTTCAGTATGTATTTACGTATATTTTTAGCTGCAATCTCGTTTTCTTTAGGGGTTAACTGCATTTCTTAATACGGTTTAGGGAAATGTTGTTAATGAAAGTAGTTTTTTTCGCTCTTTTCCGTAATAATTATAATTATAGCTATTAGTGACTTGATTTCTTGTTATAATGAAAGGGTTAATTATTATTACTTACTATCAGATAGCCAGTTGGGACAAGTGATAGCAGCTCTCTGTTCCGTACTAGATTTTATTATTTTTTATTTAAACTTCATGTACAATAGTGGTACATAGGCGGCTTCTTGCAGTATGATATTATGTTTGTCTAGTCGATTTTTTAATTGGTTTATATTTTGGGCCGAGACTTCATCTTTTGGACAGTTAGTTTGTCCATTCTTATCTATACTAATATATTAAATCATATTATAAAGCTGAAGAGTTTGTTTGTTTGTTTGTTTGAACGCGCTAATCTCAGGAACTACTGATTGAAATAAAAAAAAAATGTTGTGGATAGTCCATTTATCGAGGAAGGTTATTGGCTATACAGGGTGTTAACACAAAGCCGTTAAACAAGCATTCTGTACATCAAACTAAGTAACTTTACGAAAAAAATATTGCTGCGAAAAATTTTTTTTTTGAGGTTGTAAATCATGTTCTGTGGTAGAACTCAATGTAACGCACTTAACACATTGTGCTGATGGATGGATTGAATAGTACGGGGGTCGTGGAGGTGTTAAATCTTACAAAAAAACCTTGTCAAAGAGTTGTAGCTTTGACCCCCCATATCTCCGTAACTAAAAGGTTCCCAGGTATAGTGTAAAACAAAAAAAAATGATCGCAATGATGGGGAGAACAAGTGCCTTTCGGCTTTGTGAAGAGGTGTTTTACACCCTTAAATTTATAACATAACGCTACAACCAATAGGAGCGGAGCATAAATGAAAATTGTAGCAAAAAGGGGAAAAATTTATTCCACTTTTTGTGGGATTTTTCTCTTTTTTATGTGACGCAGACGAAGTTGCGTAGGTCAGCTAGTTTATAATAAAAGTAGGTAAGTACATAACTTAAATGGCGAATATCACGTCTACCTACCTACAGATAGCCTATCGAATTATAGGTACGTAAATCGCAAAATCTGCTTCTTATATCTTTTGTTTATTAATGCCTTAAAGATGATGCGATAAGAAAGGGGATTCCGTGATGATGACTAAGTCTGAATTATTCAAGAACACATGCTTTGGCAATATTGAGGAGCTCGTTGCTAAATAATATCAGCCGCTCGGGTCGATCTTTAGGTTAAGCCGTGCTTGCCTAGGTTGGTCTGTGGATGGGTGACCACCATTACATACCGAGTTTCCTCCGTGCCTCGGAAAGCACGTTAAGCTGTTGGTCCCGGCTGTCATTTGCCCATCTTTGACAGTCGTTACAGGTAGGTAGTCAGTGGCCCAAAAAGTCTGACACCAGTCTTACCAAGTGGTATCGTATTTCCCAGTATTAACTGGGTTGTGGAGGTCAGATAGGCAGTCGCTCCATGTAAAATACTGCATCCGGTTAGACTGGAAGCTGACCCCAACATAGTTTGACAGGCCTGTTGGTCTAGTGGTTAGTGACCCTGACTGCTATGCCGGAGGTCGTGGGTTCGATTCCCACCCAGGACAAATGTTTGTGTGATGAGCACGATCATTTGTTCTGTGTCTGGGTGTATATATAAGTATGTTTATCAGTTGTCTAGTACCCATAACACAAGCTCTGCTTAGCTTGGGGCTAGATGGCGTTGTGTGATAGTTGTGGAATATTATAAAAAAAAAAAAAAGTTGAGAAAAGGCTAGGCAGATGATGCTTTGGCAATATTATACATATAACTTGGCAGAAGAACGATGCTAATGACGTTGATTTGGAGATCACTCTTAACTTATCACGATGATTTTTCCCGACAAACACACATAACATCACGCCTGTAGTACCCAAAGGGTTAGGCAGGAGTGTACCAAACTGGCGAAGTGTAGTATTGCCATCAACCGGGTATAGCTCCAGCCTCCGTTGTTGCTACTGAGAAATTCCTGAAGGAAAAATCCAATGACACTTTGCTCAACATGGACATCGAATCGAAGTCAGGACCTCATACTCAACAGTCGCGCGCTTGCGACCTCTAGACCACAGTTTTCTCGACGAAGTATTTTATTTTCAGGGAGATTTATGCACCTATATTAATTCTTCTGTTAAATAAATATGGAGGATTCCATCCATTCACTCTTGCACTACACATTCTAATTATAAGAGCAAGCTGCATTTGAAAATTGAAATCGTTTTAATTCTTGTCCGAGCTAAGTGAGATTATGTAAGTAATGTAGATAGATAGATCATGTAGATATGTTTTACTTAACTAGCTTTCAATTTAGTGCTTACATGGATGTCACAGAAAGTTTTGTTTTTGTAAAACAGGTAGATCAAAGGAACAGGTAGATGGGGACTATATTATTCGAAAAAATAATTGGCATTTTATTTGAAAAAAAAAGCTTCTATTCGCTAATTTAAAAAACACACTCTAGTAATAGTGTAGCTTTCCATCAATCAAATGAATGAAAGATTTTGTTGAAATCGTTTAAGTAGTTTCAGAGATTACCTCGTATATCCAAACTTAACGTTATAACAATTATCATACGAATATTATCACAATTTCTAACCTCCACTTAGCTTAAAATATTTTAGTTGAAGGCACGAAGATTTTGTATTTATTTCTATAATGATGACATAGCTCATCAATCATTCAAGAGATGTCTACTATTTACAGTAAAGCACAATAATTTGACAAACTTAAGCTGTGGAAAGTAAACGGGGATTCCTTTTCACAGTTTAATAAGTTTGTCAAAAGTTTGTAGTAAACCCCGCATAAAAAAAACTTACGAATTTTATAACACTCCAAACACATTCGCACTATTTGCGTTCATTGCTTAAAACAAACTTTATATCATTGCCAATCAAATATGAATTATCATAAGCCGATATGCATGAAAATCATTCGATGTCTTGTTGTTCTAGTAATCAAAAGCGTGACCACTTATGGCTCTAATCTATGAACGTTACTTATATACTGTCACACAAAATTAAATTTTGAATAAACAAGTCGTTGTTAGGAATTGTGTAATGTTCGGTTCTTCTCACTCACTGAAGTGATGTAGTATTGCTCGAATCTGAACTGTTACAAATAAGCGAATTTTCCCGGAGTGGAAGTGCCTTTAAAAAAAAGCACGTGCTGATTATTTAACGATATCTACATATTTTTAGAAAAGGTTCACTTGTAGTTTATTTTTTTATTTTTACGCATTATTTTAAAGTTTTTATCAATTTATCATAACATTTTTAGAGTTACAGGCTGATGTTATGATAATATGTTAAAAATGATTTATTTAAATGCGTTCAAGAAGTTATCTTAACAGTTTTTTACATAGTAAAACAATGATTTATCATATTATTGATTTAAACCGAAGTCATGATTACCGACCTCTTCTCACATGCTCTGATAACGACTACGCCATAGATATGGGACTATCAGTAATCATTGTTTAGCATAACTGATAAATTGTCAAAGGGTGTGTACGTGATACATCGCACTTAACACATCAAAGCTAAAGATCTGTGCCAAACAGATGACGTTATCCGCTGAAATCACAACTAATTATATCAACAGACTTTTTACACTACTATATGTGTGTATACTTAAGATATTTAGTCTCTAGACTAGTGTTACGTAAACAAAAGATCTGACTGGGTTCCAATTAGGGGTCTTTCCCACGAAAGTTTGCCACGACTCTCAACCTTATGAAATTGTCAAAAGTCTTGCTCTTACTATAATTGAATGGTTTCCTAACTTAAATTTAAATCTACATCTTCCTTCTTTCATTCATTATATTTTGATACTTACTCAATTGTTTCAAAATATCTGTGACCCGCTATGGCGGAAAGTTTCCTTTTCTTAAACTACTCGTATCAAAGATTTTCCACTAATTCTATAACAAACTAATAAAACGTGTTATGTAATGTATGTTTTACGTGATGTCTAACACGTTTACGACTCTCTTAATAATTGTGACGAACTAACGATTTACCATTAGGGTTTTTTTTGTGTGCTACATTTAATTAATATCACTAATGAATATCGTTAACTCGTTCACGAGATTGCATTTCCCAATTATGTCACACTAAATATATCATTATATGTTTCAACTTTTTCCTATTCATTGCTGGTGTGTATTGTATAATTTTTTTCAGTCTCACTTCTGCACAAAAGCATAAAAACATGGGATTTGCAATTACTTTACGCTTCCAAGCGAATCTCTCTCAAGCGCTTCTACTGTTCATATTGAAGTATTTAAAGAAAAACTCTCTCCTATTTCTCATTGGAAATATATGTATGAAAATCCTCTTCATGAAGAGGATTCTGAACTAATAGAACTCCCTTATCTAAAAGACTGATAAAAACTCGTCATCCTACTCTTATTAATTGTTACTGAATATGTAATTTTAATTAGTGAAGCGAATTTTTCGAATTAAAATGTTGTGATTTATGAATCAATACAAGGCAGTTAATAACCATTTTGTTTAAGACTTTTCTCAGAATCGACTAAACTTACCAACATAATTGGTTTTAACTTTTAATAACACGGCACTTTGGACAGTTCACTAACACAGTTAAAGTACAGGTTTCTATGAGAAAATTGTCTAACAAATAAACTTAATTTGTATGGACTTAATTATTGTTTATTTAGAAATAAATACAAAAGTCAAACACAGACAGGTCGTTGGAAGATGAGCCTTTAGTAGGGCTATTAGTTGACAGTAGAAAATTTACGGTAACTTTGAACATAGACTTAGGCCAATTAAACTATTGTATCGTCTTTGTATTTAAGATTATTTCTTTTTTTCTCAAAACGTTTTCTCATTTCCATGGGATGGGTTATAGCAGCATTTTATGTGCCCATAAAAGTCAGCTCTAGTGCTTTTTTTCTTTTGAATTAAGTGCAAATTTTCCCACTCACTGATTTAAGCTATGCGTTATCTGTCACTGAGCTCATAAGATTTTCATAAAGATAACCTTTTCCCCAATTCAAGAGCAATATGACAGTTTTTACTCACACTAACCGACACTCGGAAGCAAAACACTGTTGAATTCTCAACTTCAAACGCTGAACTGAGAGCTGAAATCAAATAGTCCGCTATTATTAAAGCATTCATTTTAGCATTTCTTAGTGTGGATGAAAACTGCAAACATCAGCTTATCTCGTTATTAATATAATTGTAAGCTATAACATATCCCTAGGCAGTTAGTTTAAGGTATAATTTATGGTGATCAATTCTAGACTATAAAGCCTACAAATAAGTGCCACACAGAACAATCCTGTACCCATAGTACACAATTCTGTACTATTTTATTGTCGTTCGAAGACTGTCAATATATCCTATTGTTCACCTTGACCGCATAGTGTTTTCCCGGCCTGAGGCTAGGATCCGCTTGGTTGTAGGATTAGAGGAATCTGTCGTGAGCTCATTAGCAACCACGCGAACTGGTACTTAGTAGACGGATACTGTTGACCATCCACACGGTCTTCCCTTCTCTTATCAAATCATAGAGAAGATAATACACAGAGATGTTCTCTCGAACAATTCGAAAGATCTGTCTGTGTTTGGCTATTGTATTTATTTCTAAATAAACAATAATTAAGTCCATACAAATTAGGTTTATTTGTTGGACAATTTTCTCACAGAAACCTGTACTTTAACTGTGTTAAGTAACTGTCTAAAGTGCCGTGTTTGTAAAACCAAGTATGTTGGTATGTTTAGTCGTTTCTGAGAAAAAAAATGAAAAATTATGTTTTACCTGTATTGTATTGATTCATAAATCACAAAGCTTTAATTCGTGAAAATCACTACAGTAATTTAAATTCTATATTCAGTACCAAGAGTACGATAACGTGTTTTTATCAGTTTTTTTAGAGAAGGCAGTTATATTTTTTTTTAAAGGAACAATATTAATAAACAACTAACATTATTTAAAAATCGATAAAACTTTGTGATTTTATATAATAGTTAAGGTAATGTACAAGTAAAAATATAGGTATTGAAGTCAGTGTGTCAGCTTAACGAGTACTCAGTTCTATGTTATTGAACTTTTTTTTTTAATCCGTTGGTTGACGAATTTAAATCCGGAACGGATCAAAAGATATTACGTAAAAAAATCCCTTCATATCACCAGGACATGACTTTTGGTAAAAAAATCTATTTGTGTTACATCAAAACTAAAAATAGATTTTTATAATATTCTTCCACAGCAGAATCACTGCCGCATGTCGTGGTTGTAAAATCCCAATCAGATAAAAATCAGCAAGATTTTGTTAATTATTATCAATGTATTAAACACAAGTTTCCTTAAAAAGGCGCCTGAAATGTGAAAAACTTCTACTATCTTATCTTGAAGTCGAACTTTGCTCCTCGTGATAAAATGACGTGATAAAACAATATATTTATCGAAGTGTACAATGATAAATTGTTAAAAAGAATTACGTCTTTCCACGAAGGCAGCCGTGTTGGGCACAGTTTTAAAAATAAAATAGTTCTTATTCGAATAAATATTTAAATAAAATAATTATCATTAATTGTGTCTGAAATAAAGATAATTATTATTATTACAATAAAATTGTAAAAATAAATCAGTTTCTCGAATAAATAGTAAACAGTGATTACATATTAGTAATTTTAAATACCTACTGATTGATACGTCTTTTAAAGTTCCATTTGTTTACGGACAGTTTTGGTCCTAAGAAAGATGGTGCCTGCTCGGGATTATTACTATTGGCGAAACTACGGCGGATCTTACTATGTGGCCGAGGATTATCAGGTAATTTATTAGATGACTATTATTATTCTGATGACTTAGACATAGATAGAAATAGTAGTTTGTAGAAAAAATCTTTGGAACTTTTTTATTTGCGTAGTTGCACCTACTTTTTATTTCATCGAATTTTATCTTAGCTTACATTACAATTTAATCATAACTTCATCAAACAATTGAAGCATAAAATTAATTATGTATAATTTGGGAATAATTCTCAAATTATGGACTTACATTGTTTTAAATAATTTGTCACCTTTTCAACAATCTGTCACCCTTTCATTTAACATTAACATTTTATAAGAATGATGACGCACAATGACGGGACTGTATCTTACCATTGCCTCTCGATTGTCAGTTACGTAATTTAGACTTTTCCCTCCATTTTAGTCACTTCAATATATGCAGCATATTAATGGCTATTAAGCCTTGTCAGGCCATTATTGAGTGCCTTTTGAATAAGCAGTGTATTAAGTAAATTGGATACCTGTCTATTCAAATGTTTTTGTTCAGTATCTCAATAACTTATTGATAAATCTTTATTAATGTACCCACAATTTCGATTGTAAAAGGATCGTCCGGGAATCTAAAGTCCCTAAAATATCTCAACTGCACTATTAGGAAAAACACCTGAATAATCCTGAATTTAATTTTGTTTTTAAAACTGTCTATCGCTTTTCTAAATTTACGAACTGTGCCACTGTTCAGCATAATGTACTTTAGGTAAACCCGTTGGGTGATACCCTTAATCAATATAATATTACAACTGCAAAGTGGCCATATAAGTTCATGCACACGACATATACATACGTGGGCGCGCTTTATGAATGGGTTTTAGCGGTGACATAAAACAAAACAATGACTTACGAAGCCGGCAAACCCGCTTACATAACTATTAGTTATTAATAGTACGCGAATCATATTGTTAAGACTGTGTTTTTATTGTTGCTTGCCAACATGGTAACATTTTCTTTAGAGTTCAGCCAAATAAAAAGATTAGGTAGTTTTCTTTATTTGAATAGATATAAGCATAGACAGGCACATATCTAGATGAAACTTTTCATCGACTAGTAAAGTTTCAAGGCCTACGCTTGCGAAAAACTAGTTTTCTTTTCGTTATCATTTTGCTTAGAACTGCACAAAAGAAAGTGCATCCCGTTGATGTCTTTAGTACTACGTTTCACGATTTCAGTAAAGAACAAACAAAGTAATTAATCAATTTGTCTAAACAGTACTGATTAATTATCAAGGAAAACGATCTGAACTTAATTTAGATCGTGCGACCAAAATGTGTATTGTTATTTTCTCACGTTTAGGAACTGACGTATGGCAGTATCATGTATGTGTGCGTGCGTGTGTGTGTGTAATATACAAGTTCTTTGTGTGTTACTATTATTACTGAATGAATGAAGTGCGGAAGGCGGCAAATCAGTGACGTCATCAGTGCACGACTCACGACTAGTTCGCTCATAGTAATGAGGGGTGGGTTAACCCTAACTTTTATGTAATACATAGATATTATTATAACTGTCAAGGTGTTCAAGATATAGATGATTTGATTTACATTTTATGATGTAATTATGGGTATTTATGCATTCCATTGTCTTGAATAGTACAATATAGTTACATATACAGGCCCATTAATGCTCCCCTTTCTTGTATACCTACATTATTGGCAAATACATGATTTCTGTTTCTATTTTTATTTCTCATATAAAGAAGGCATGACCATCACGCTTGTATAAGCTCAATGATTGGTAATGATTATGGGTAAGATAAATAGAAATTCTTCAAAGTTACAAAACTTTTAATAAAGTGCGCACTAACTAATATCATAAATATACTATCATCGCCTAGAGCCCCAACGATAACATTGACTAAAATAACATTTTTGGGTCACAACCAACTAAGATAAACACATTAACATGTTCCAATATTATTAAAAAAATAATTTCTTACATTAACACGTCAGTATGGCCATTTGTTTACGGAAAATTTTACACAATTTCGTCAACAATGAATTAAACCAGGTAGAGGATATAAAACGAAACTGTAACACAATGGAAACTAACAGAATTCAAATCACTTTTTAATTTCGTCTTTCATTTCAATTTTCATATTAGCGTCATAGAAAAATAATTAAGTGGCGTATGACGTTAGACGAAGCTATTCGGTGTGAGAAGTGTTTGTTATATTAGTTTAGTGGCAGCGTACTTCCCGTAGTGACGTACCCGCTCATTGAGGCAAAGGCTTCGTGCGCGGCCGCAGAGCTCAGTGGTTGTGTGATCTATCCGCCGTACACACGCACTCATGTTGCCAAAAAAGCCGGGAAATATTATCAACCTTAAGTGACAGTAAACATTTCGGATTTGGAACCTTTTATGTCAATGGAAACCCAGTGACTGTCAAATATTTGAATTTAGAAGTTTATGGCATCGGGCAGTCTTCACCGGCCGGCATTATAACCTCAACGCTATGGATGCACAACCCTGTTTGGATATTTGACTGTGTGAGTGCTTTTGTTCTTCAGTGATTCCGTGAAAGAAGCAAGTGAGTGAGGAATTTCAGTTACTTACCACGTGGATTCGGAATTCAAATACTTACATAGTGTACTTTGTGTCTTAAAGTTGCTCGTTGTTGTTGTTATTGTTTACGCTTACCTACTTTTTTGTTGTACCTTCAAATAAGAATATAGGTACGATTGCGGTTTCGTAATTTAATATCACAGTACCGGCATTTTGAGGTTAATTTCTAACGGCATCAAAACAAAAAGCAATGTCAAGG
The DNA here is from genome assembly GCA_950022955.1 of Xestia ashworthii. NCBI lineage: Eukaryota > Metazoa > Arthropoda > Insecta > Lepidoptera > Noctuidae > Xestia > Xestia ashworthii. Next base: position 21,582,016 of record OX465555.1, read on the forward strand.
AACTAATAGCCGGTTATAAACATACATACCTACCTATGTATATCCTACCTGTGTACCAACTTCACATCATTGTTGTGCATAGTATATACTCAGGTTTCGAAAAAGATTTCTACTGTTCCTAAAACTTAGTTTAATAAGGTTTATAGTTAATGGACGGTTATTCCTTAACAAAGTTTTATTGTCAATCAACATTATTGAAGACATGAGTTATGATTATTAATCCTTTTTAGCGTTTAATATTTAGGTAGTTAAATATACCAAGATTTGAAGTCGTAAAGTATGAAATTAGACACGAGAAATCGTCAAAGTTAAATCTAAACAGGCGGGGCCAATTCAAGACTAAATTAAAATCTCAATCTTCACATCCTATTCTATCCAATAAAATTGGTTAGACGACAATAAATTTAACACTTTGACATCCGTTTAATTGACGAAAACGTTTGGGAAATACCAACTATTTCGTCTAGTTTAAAAAAAAAACAAAACACTGGATAATTATACCAGACTGACACGTTTTATGTTCTACACAGAATAAAAAACAAGTCTTTGATTCCGTGTATGGTGTCGCAGTGGTATTTATGCTAATTTTTGTTACGTTTACTGTTCTTCAGTGAGTTTATAACGTTCTAGAGATGTTATTACGGTCATGAATCAACCAGTGAATTCAGTCCATGCTCCAGCTACGCTACAACCCTCTGTCTTTTGCCTTCCAATGGCCCGTCTTGCTGGGGAGTAATTGACGCTACTCTTGTTAAAAAAACATTCGATACTATAACGTAACTTTTAAAATGAAAGGTTACAGGAGACCCGCGTAGAGGTTGCTACGAAATTTCGTAGCACCATTGGAGTTACACGTGTTTCTGAGTTGCTTGAACTCCTGCTAATCTAAGGTTGTTTGACCTTATGTTGGTGCTCAAGAAAGATTAGAGGGGAATGGATTGAGTAATTTTTTTAGTATCGGTATAATTTGCTACGAGCTTCGTAGCAGGATCACAACCACATAAAGCAGGCTTCTTAGATTGTTAGGTCCTAAAGTAGAGATCTACATTCTAAAATTATGAAATATACAGGCGGGAAATATTCAACTTATATGTAGGCTTAAATTCAACTTTTAACCTACTTTAAAAAAAGGTTGAGGTTCTGAAAATCTCTGAAACCGAAACAAACACAAAAGGAGTGTCACTTTAAGAAGGGGGAACCCAAAGGTCCATAAGTCAAAAGTAATGGGCAATTTATCTTTAATCTCACACAGACATCTCATTCAAGAGCAGTGTTATACTTATAGTCATACATTTTTGTACTAACTGTATGCTAAGACTTAAAACAGTGTTACGGCTTTAGTCACGGATAACTAGGTTCTATATTTGGCTAGATTTTGATCTATTTTTAGACTTATTTGGGACTGTGAGAAAAAATTGGGGCTCTTAATTCTGACTATGATATAGTTGGCCTAGACGTTATCATGACAAGGAATATTCTTTTGAGATAAGGTAGTCAGACGTGAGATGGCCTGGGAAAGGGCAATTGCTTTTAAAGACTTTGAAATCAATTGCCATTTGTCTTAAGTGTATTGTAGCACTGTTGGAATGTCAACTCTTTGTTCTTAGTCGTGAATTGTAAATCCTAACAGTGTGCTTATATTATGCATAAGTTACAGTGACGCTTATTTTTAGCGAAATCAGTGTATTAATACCAAGAAATCATAATCAGTTGTCAGTGAATAGCTCAGAATACTCGTTAAATCTTGCATTAATATCTAACCGTAACTTCAATAAGTTTTCTAGTACATAACGGTTCAAAATTCCATTCATTTCCGATCAGTGGAACTATTCTAACCAGACAATATATCTGTATTTATAAACACGAAGAGTTATGGGCACTAACAGTTTGTTTCCAATCACCTCTAATAGCCAAATGGAAAAGTTTTATGTTTTGAAAGAAGTTTGTTTTCGCTTGAGTTTTCGCTTTGCAACGTTTAAACAAAACACGTGTAATCTAGATTTAGATTCATTCAAGCATTTTTTAATGGTTTATTAGACCGACGGTGGTAACGATGTGCCTTGCACCTGGCCTAGAATAGTACGGAGTTTTAATAAAATAAGAGGCCAGCTTATTTTGGTTTTTTTACCTGGTATTTTTTATGTAATGATGTAAACTTTGTTTCTAAAGTATGCTTGGTATTTAGCTTTAATATTCTTTAGAGGTTGCTCATCTGTGTAACTGTTTGTAAACAATAGGATATTATTCAGTCTTTTATACACGCTACGACCTACTGAAGATTACATAGAGCTTTAATAACTGAACTGTTCTAACCTACTTATACAGTCGTTTTATTTGGTCAATTTGAGCATAGAATTCCTTTGTCAAACTTAGGGACCTCCGCTGTTATCGCTGATAAAATATGACAAAGGTCTATGACGGCTGGGTTACCAATTAAAAGACCATATTTCATACTGCCTTGAAAGAATAAAATCTTAAGATTCCCAGAAAATAGCTAAAGATTCAAAGGTTGTCTTTGAAAGATCGCTTTTAGCGATAGGACCGCCCATTGTGTCACCCCTTGTAAAATATTTAAAATTTTTGTATTTCTATTTTTTATGGTGTACATAATAAAGAGTATTCTATTCTATCCTATTCTATAAACCTAGTGATTCAACTTTTAAAACTGTGTCACATAAAAATCCATTTTAAATTGTAACAATTCGAATGCATTACAGACGCATTTTTTTACTATCAAAACGGTTGAGCGAACTTTAGTGGAAAACCCAAGGTCCGAACTATAGCATGCTGTCATATGGTCACGCTCATTCTCGACGCTGATTGGTCGACAATGCTATGACGTCAATGCGCATTGTCGGCCATTTTTTTTCAAAACGGAACACATACTTCCTACAGATTTGGCAATAGGTTACTATTGTTATTATTTTTCAACCGGTTTTTAAGTAACTTATACATAACAAACTTTCTGTATTGACTTGTAATAATAATGGCTAATAATAGAGCTGTAATCCGACTAACAGGCGCCATATTTAAAGTCTTTTTGTAGCGCAAAAGAAAATGTTCTAAATACGAACTCGGGGGTCAAAATATCTGAACTTAATATCAGTTATTTTCGCGATACATTGTAGTGTAGGTATTATTTATATAAACGGTCATTGGCTTCAGTGCTAACAGTCTTGCCATGGTAACAATTTCGCTATTGTTAATCTAAGTCTAATAAAAACTGTTACGTCTTGTGAACATTGCAGAGAATAAAGCTAGTTGAGATTTGTATAATCTTGAAGATTGAATAGACCATTATTTATAATCTTGAATTGCAAATAAACACATAAAATAATGTACTATAACTAGGTTAGTTCAGTCAAGGGTATTCATAATATTATAATGTATAGCTAACTATACAAGCAATGATTATATTCCAGGCGTGCACATAATTGAATAATAACATAATTAATACAATCCAATAATACTCAGTCGATTTTACGCTGGAACATATATATGTACACGTTGGGTAATTTCATCGTACGTTAACTAGTCATAATTAATTCCAGAAGTCTTGAACTAGACATACTTGAATATTGAATATGACAAACGGTTCACAATGTAAACTATGTACTTGTAAAAACTGTAAAATCCTATATCCGTATGAAAGTTTCTGAGAAAAATCGAGGATTAAATTTATGATCTATATCAGTACTTCCTACTTCGGAAGTCCGGATAGACGGATATTTGATCAGAATAATATCGGATATTATTACCTTTGACGCATTGCGGTGACTTGCGGTTAGGGATTTTTTGTGGCGTTTTATATTTAGCAGGTTTATTTGAGAGTTAACTTATTACTCTTTGACAACATGAATTGAATCATAAAATTAGTTATTTGGTTCAGGTTTTTATAAAAAAATTGAGAATGAAATGAAATGAATAATTTGGAATTTTTTGAAACTTGTTGACATTTAAGGATAAATTAAATACCGCCTTTCACGTAATAATACTTCATATATTTTATGTAGAGTAAATTCCAGTGAAAACGTTGTAGATAATTAACTTCTTATTTACATAAAGTTTCTTTATACAGTTTCTCTCAGACTGAATATTGTATATTTTTTGTAAAAAACAAACTAGATTAATTGATTTTTTATCAGTAATAGTAATAGTTCAAATGATCTCCATAATTAATGCAAAAATAATAAACAAACAATGTTGAAACCGATGACCTGGTGAAGGTTGCGGGAATCCGGTGGATGCGAGTCGCAAGGGACCGGTCAATGTGGTGACACTTGGGGGAGGCCTATGTCCAGCAGTGGGCGTCTTTCGGCTGAGATGATGATGATGATGATGAATGTTGAAATTTCGCAAAGGTCACATATTTTTAATACGCGTCATATTTCAAATATTTGCGGTAAAGAATTTGACATAAATATTGTAATGAGATGTCTCGATTAAAACTAGAATTGCCAGACACTTCCGCGTGTTGAGTATTGTCTAGACAAATTAGTTATGCGTGACCACAGCAATGCAAATCGAGAGATTATGATTATAAGATAAAAAATATTCGGAATATTTTTCGAGAGACTTGGAATATTTCGATTCGGAATTTTCTGCGATAACATCGGACCTTAATCGCCAATGTTTCATTTTTAAACTGGAGTATTATTACCCAATAGATTTGTTTCAGATATAAATAGAAGAAAACCAATTAGTTTTCCCAAAACGCTAATGAATGGTTCGATATTTAATATGTTTTGACACAAACAGAACCGCCTCTGGTAAAATACCTAAACCATTAAATAATAATTCCTAATCACTTGCCAGCTAGATAGTGACATCATCGAACTCTTGTAATAAAATCTCAACTCAGATGTGTCTGTTAATAAAACATTATAAACTAGATTTCAATACTTTTATGTTAGTATCACGAATTTGTACCATAATTTCTTTTTTTGTAAGATAGAATTCAATGCTCCATTTTATAAGTATGTAACAGTCTATTAATCCATTTCAAAATCGTACCCTATAATAAGGCTGTACCTAGGTCCAGTAACTTCTACTACTAAAACCAGAAGAGTAAGCCAATCAAAATAGAGTGAGAACAGCAATTGTGTAGCAATGCAGATACGTGGGAAATATGTAAATGTACCAACAATTGTTAGAAATCATGAAAAAGTAGGAAAATAAAGACATAGGTTGATTATCCAGAAAGACCGGTTCGGTACAAGAGATTTTCGCACAGAAAATGTCTTGAAGCGCAGTTGTGAGTTAAGTGTACGGATGATGGGATTGTCATTGCTTCGAGTAAGTTTCTTATATACCTTATTATTCTTAATGCAAGATGCTACGTTTATAACGGGGAGGAAACAGAAATAACGGCTGATATGTAGAAATTAAATGGCACATTACACCGACCACCCTAACCAGATAACAATAAGGTCAAGTTGGCAACACTTAGGTCACTGTCATGATAAGAAAAAAAAAGATAAAATTGTCTATGATCTCGCACAGACTATCGTCTGTATCATAGACAATTTTATCTTTTTTTGACTAGACGATTTGTTTAAGGAAGCCAGCGGTTAAATTTAATTAAACCTGTGTCGAATAGTTAAATCGTTGGTAGTAACGAACTTATTTTTGTTATCATTATGTTGTTCAAAATTTATTGTGAGGGCGATCAAGTACTCATTAAGTTTTTCATATTTGATTCTGAGAACTTGTAGAATGTTAGGCCGATTATGTTTTTTATTTAATCTCATCATATAGAAACAGCTGTTAACATCAAATAAAATGTTTTTCCCGCGTGCCATCATATATAATTTTAGTATTTTTAATTCCATTTTTTGATCACTTCATAACTTGAGTTATTAGCAAACAATCTACATGTATTTGCATATTTTTTTCAAACATTTGTACGATGTCTTGGAATTGGACTTCGACGTGAGATAATAATAACATCTCTACTAAAATACAAAATGTTAACAAATTACCAAACGTATCTAATCCTATATTTACAGATTATCACCTGACTTCGTTTTTCTAATATTATTTTGTGACTTAAATCAACCTCGGTAGGTTTGAAGTTCTCCGTCACTACTAAATATAGAAGTCCATGACGTAGTCAACAGATAAATATACAGCTCGATGTTTGTGCCATCTGGATGTTAGTTTGTCGGCTGATGACGTCGACGAACAATGACCCATGAGACTCGACAAACTTCTAAAAAAGTTCCCTAAAAGTTTTTAGGATAAGGCTAGTGTTAGACCTAAAGTTCAAACACCTCTCAAATAACTACGAGACAGTTCCAAAACAAAATTAACACCTGCCATCAAAGAACGTGTGAAATCCAAGAATATCGACTAAAATCGTGACTGAACCAACAATGCCTCTTGTAACAGAACCAATTGATCCAATCAGTCTGTTTGATCAACAACTAATGTTTGTTCTCTCTTGTTCACAGATGCCACAAACGGTGCCCCGGTCCGGGTGTAGCCCGCCGTCGGCGTCACAGGGTGAGAGAGCGGTGCCCGCCTCCCCCGCTGATCTACAGCATCTCCTCCGCCTGCTCGGCGCTGCATCCCCCCCAGAATCCATGCTTCACTCCCCACCCAACCCTCACAACAAACCACCGCCACCCTACCCAGAAGACAACACAAACAACGTCTTCCTGGAACGCCTCTACGACTTCGAGGGTTACCCTACTCCCTCTCCATCATCAGACGAAGGCTCCATCCCAGCAGTCACCCTGCAGCCCTCCTCGCCTTACAGTTCTCTTCAGTACTCGCCACAAGTGTACATCAAAGAAGAACCCAACAGACTGGCGGTACCCGGCTTTGCGTCTCCCTATCCTCTATCTCCATCAGGATCGTGCATATCCTACGGAAGCCACAATCAATACTCGTCACCAGTTCCACAACACGACGAATACATAGACATAGAGGAGCTTTTAAAAGAAAATCAGATACTACAAGACAGTGTCCAACAGAGCTACCTCACACCTAAACTTGAAGTTGAGGAGCCAAGGGATCATATTCTGCTGAGGTCAGCACTAGAAGACACATCTTTCCAGAAGAGATTAAATCTCAAACCAATTCCGTTTGAGTTGGGAAGTGTGAAAATGGAGGAGAGTAGTGGAGGTGACGATTCTCTAGTCGCACCAGACATCGACCGTGTGCTCAGCATGGCCATCGAACAGACCAAAAGGGACGTGGACAACACATGCACAGTACTTGGAATCTCACCAGGTGAGTCAAAAATGTCAACAAAGTCAAAAAGTTGTATTATGTGCGTATTTATGAACAATCATATATGATTTACAATGGTATGTCATGGGAATGTTGTACTTGTACGTCTAACATGATTACTATTAATATTGTAATTATTAGTGACGTCACGCAGATGTCGGCCCAATAAAAACGTATTTCTACGTACAGAATAATATGTTAGAGCAGCTACCGTCGAGTGTAACGCCATTATAAACATAAATGGTTTCTAAGAAGTGGCTCAGAGTAGATTACGTAAGCTGTTTATGTTGGCCCAGCGATGATCTCGTCTTATATTAGTGACGTCCTCGCTACATACACATTGATTGGATATGCAAAGCAGAACAAGTGAACATGCGTACCTCGGCATTTTCTTAGAACGCATTTTCTTACCTTAGGGTTGTTAATTAGTAAGTCATTGATTACGAACAAGGTATAATGAGATTACGGTAGAATTGACGTGATGATGCCATTTGAATTAATCATTAATATAAATGTTTGAGAAATGGGTGATGCAAAATGCTATGCGGCATCTAATGAGATGAATTTTCTAATAGGAAAGGACAATAATGATGGTAGTTAAGATATAAATGAGAGAATTGAAACAGTGGATAATAATACATTCGTTTCCAGACCCAATGCTATGGAGTTCCGGGGACGTAAAGGCGTGGGTGATGTTCACATTGCAACATTATAACCTGCCTATGGTGCCCATGGAGAACTTCACAATGGATGGTGCAGCGCTAGTAGCACTCACAGAAGAAGACTTCAACCAGAGAGCATCTCAGGTACTATTTATAATCTTTTGTATACATTTTGTGATTATCATATAACCCTGGGGCAGATTGAGGGCGTTCGTCAGACCAAAGTCTATACTGATTCACAAACTACTGATAATACAATGTTTACTTAAGTTGTATCAATTAAAACCGTCAGTATAGGAGAAAATATCCACAATGCGTCTTATCTGGGTGTTATCACATAAATTCTTCTAGCCACGTGTCAGTTGGGGTCAAATAATACAGAATTATCGCTTACTGTAACGTCAACGAAGGGGCTTGGGCATTTTTATACATGTGTTTATGATAATTCATTGTAAGTTATTCACGGTCTTCTCCTTTTAAGAAAGTAAGCTTAGCTTAATAATGACTTAAATAGGAAACCGTTTCATACGGTTTCCTAATTAAGTCATTATTTCATTAATTATCACAATCAAATTGTCTTCTGTAAAGATTTTAATCAGCAGCACTTCGTCGTCACCATCATAGTCGTCTTCAGCAGTTTTTTTGTCTAGTGTAGTTGCTAATGTATTCATGTCTAAGAATATTATTACGGTTAAATCATCGACAACCATTTCAGTGATTGCTTCTTGTTTTTTTCACGAATGCTTACATCATATTTGGTTTTGTGTGGCTTTTGCACATGCTCGTCGCAGAGTAAATTAATGAGCATAGATGATTTATCTTTAATCGTTTTACAGACCAAAGTGCAAATTGATTTGCATCAATAGACACGTATAGTACCGTAGTCTTTTGCTTACTCGTATCTTTCTTTACTGGATCATCAGTTATGATCAGTTTATTTTGAATTTTTGATTCTCTTTGTGAATCTTACCCAATTCAAAAGAGGTAATTTTTTATCAATTTCTATAGTTAGGGTTATTTAATGACTAAACAATATGGCAGCTTTAGTATTACAGTATGATGATAACACTATCAGTACTCAAGGGGACGATGATAATAGTCGAGTATTGTTTTAATAATAATGATGCAATGAATCTTGTATGACAACGTACAATCATTGATTTTTAAACAAAAAAGCTTACTATATTGTATTTCAGTTGTACTATTAACTTTATCAATTAATACAACATGTATTCACACGACGCTTGCTCTACTCATTTCTGATTCCTCTACTAGTATATCATTAGCTCATTAGCTTCTTGGTCTGTAACAAAGGTTACCAAATTAAAGACAATTATCAAATCACTTGGACCATCTTCCGGGGTTTTACTTGCGACATAAGGAAAAAAGTGCGATAAAACACATTCACTATTCTGATGTAACATGCGTAATGTACAACCGTGTAGGTCAGTATTCTCTTCCTCAACCACCTTTACGAGAAGTTTAATTTTAATAGTATTTACGTAATTAGTCCTTACAACGAAAGTAAGGAAATCCGTTACTGCTGACCCATCTTATGTAACGCGGTTGAAGACTAGTTCATTTTTTTTTACAACGTTTAGTTTTGCAATCATTGTTATGTCATGTGTTTTATTTATTATAACACGTGCAGTGGTTATGGCTTTGAGGATGTCGACGTTATGCAAGCTCTAGATTCTAGAACAGTTTAGGTCAATCTTCCAAAAGTATATTTTTTTAAGTGCACCTTTTATTATTTTTTTGTCTTTAGTGGGTACTTTTTCTTATTTGTGGTTAGCTTTATTCTCTTTTTAGCCTCGCACTTATAATATTGTAACTATGACTAATGTATAATTATTTTTATCCATATTCTTGAGTATAATCATGTGGTCAAGTTCTTTCCATATAACGATGACGGTACAAGGAAAATTTCGTTTACATACGTAGTAATGATGAAGTCACGCGTTCAGTTGGAAATCCATTTTTATGACGCTATAGATGAGTTAACACTCAATCGCTAATGATAACACTTACCATATTCTAAAGATCGGAATTTTGTCGGGATAAACCATTTGCTTCACATCTTAGGTAGAGATAAAAGAAGACTGCATGAGACAGTTATCTTGTGATAATAAATGTTTGACTGTTTGAAAAGAGGTAGCAGATAAAAACAAAAATCACAAAAAAAAACAAATAAAATAAAATTAAAACTGACGAAGTTATTTTAAATGCAGCACGTTATAATAAAGTATCTCAATAAGAACACCTAAACTCAGAAGATTCAGTCACTGCACTCCCAATCCAAGCTAAAACCAAGAATAATGATAAAAACAGTAAAATAAGTAGAAAAAAATAATGTACCATCGTATCGAGCACGCCAGTTCCAATGGTATCTTTGTTATCGCACGCGCCGACGAGCCGACTTTCTCTAAGCGATGAAAGTCAGCACCCTGGGCCCGTCTGCATACAAATTGCATCTGGTTTGCAGTGTGGGAAGATATAGGTGCTGAATTAGCAAGGAATTCTGAGATTCCAAGATAAGGGGCAACTGTGGAGTGGGTAATAGCGGGTATAAGTCAATAACGTGGAGAATTTTGATCGGTTACAGATAGTAATGTAGTGATGACGGAGTTTTCTAATCATGACACGTTGTATGTGGATAAAATGAATAAGCTAGAGAGATAATGAACCTTATTCTACACTTTCTATATTCATGGGCATATCAACGAGTAGTTCGGTGGTGAGCGTGAATCATCTAGGTTTTACAACGCCACTTATACTGTTACTGCATACTATTACAGAGGACCAAATAGATCTGTTTTTCGACTGGCAACAACCGTTCCAAGAAAATGTAGGCCGGCCACAACCCTATATATATTTAATATTATTTATCGTACATTTCGCGGATCTATTTTTATTAGCAAAGCAACCATTGAAAACAGGTGTCTTGATTAACAACCAGACTCGTTAGCTCCACATTACTTTTGATATTATAAATAAGATAAATCCAATCAAATTTCTGCTAGCTAAACATCAGCAATTACTTCAAATGTTGGTTCGTGGAAATCTTTCGCAGTTTCCGCGTAATGTGTATATTCACCGTTAGTTCTGGTTTGATCGTTGTTTATTATTGTTACAGGCTGGCAGTACGTTGTATGCTCAGTTGGAGATCTGGAGATCTTCACAGGGGCCTGATCATCATCAGTTATCAGCATCGCCTATTCCGACGCCTGCTGGATTACCGTCTGCCGACGACATGAGTGATGGTGAGTATCTTTATATTGTGTTTTTTTGTATATTGATATCTGAAGATGTTGAGTTTATATAGGGTCCAAGTTTATACCGTTTTAGGGGATCAAATGTCTGGAAGAGACTGAATTTAACTGTCATAAATTGTGTTTCTGAGGTGTATCTTATTATAATGCCAATTCCTTTGCAGGGTTGGCAAAGAATCAAGATAGATCAGCGGATAAGATAGGTACTAAATGTTTTATTTTCTTTTAAGTCAGCTTAACATCGAAGCATGTTTTCTATCGGTGGTTTAACTTTATTTAATCTATCATTAATTTCGATATAGTATGATTTATCATCAATTTCTCAAATCTCATTACCTTTTATTTAGTCTTGATAATTGAGAGCATTAAACGTAAATGCTTCAACGATAACTATAAAATTAATTGCCCTGGAATTATCTAACTTTAATGAAATCTAGATATTTAAATCAAAATTCCTACGCGACAGCCACGCCTAGTTCAGATTTATGGAACATAAATTAAATAAATTTGCATATTTGTTCACAATTAAGATTGCATGAAATATGGATGGCAGTGAATTTATTTTCTTAGTAATCCGGGAATCAAGGTAAACTTGCTAGTAGCAGCATCGTGTAATCTTGAAACTAAACAAAAAGTTTTCAAGCGCACAATAACAGGGCCTCAAGTCTGCTATTACAATAGTGTCAGAATAGTTGATCATTGATTTCATAATGGTCAAGTTCTGTCAATTTTTGACAAGTTTGGTAATCTACTAATATAATGGCGCCATTGTGTCTTTGCAATAGTCAACCACTGGCACTCCATTAAAAGAAATGTTATAGAATGGTAATCTCGTACAAATTGACAAATGTGTAAAAATATATTATAAATGAAATCTGGCATGTAAATCTACTACTAAATGCGAACAGCATTTAGTAGTAAATTTCGAAAACCATTTGTGCTAAGGGTTTTATAATAATGGCAATACGACAATGTCATTAAAATACAATTTTATTACGAGACCATTGACCGTCCAATGATCGATCATTGTGAATTTAGCAGATTACGAACTTAAAGCAAAATGACAATTGGATGGGAATGGAATCGTGTTGGGAGACGAATTTATTAAAATAGCAGAATTAGGCCCCTGCTGAACTGATCAATACGAGGTGTCCATAATGTAGTTAAAAAGTCAAAGGAAACAAATGGTAATGTTCTTAAACCTGAATGTTCTTGTGTTGTTAGGATCGACGCTTGTTATTTCGTTTTTACAGTAGATACAATATAATATAAGACAATTGGAAAAAAATTGAAAATAATTTTCACCTGTCTCCACATTTCACCAGCTTTTCACCTAATGCGTACGTTTTGAAATCTACCGATCCCGAGAAGATGTGGTAAAATACAGACACATGATTGAAAAGTAGATAGTGCAATACGTGGTCGAATGTAGCACGGCAATGCATCAGTCGCATGCATTGTGCTACGACCGTTACCAACCCACATACGGACTGCGTTACAGACAAACAAGCTAATGATGTATGGCCATCGTACGCAGTTGTAAACTCACTCTATGAGGGAATTGAAAGACAAGATATATTGAACGTAATGAGCACAGACACGGTCTTTATTGCTGATAAACGATTAGCGAATGATAAGATTTATTGTAGGAGTATTGTTCGAGAATTTTCCAATTACATTTTATTTTGTTTTGGAAATTGATGTCAGGTACAAAGCTGCAGACATGGAATTGTTTAATGGTCAGTTTTATAGCATTCAAATTATAAAATTGAATTTCCATCAATATGGACACGATAAAAGCATAAAAGAAAGTCTTATCGCAATTGCATAAAGATAAAAACATGATACAGTCCAACGGACGAGACACCCCGTCGCCCTTGATGGGAGGACAGTTAGCTTATAAATAAAAAAAGTGTCGGATAGTAGCACAGGAAATTGCGATCGACAATTATCTGCGACTCAGTCGTCAGTCCACACATGCAGTTTGACATAAAGATTTATATCGGAATGGCCCTGACGGTATAAAGTAAATCAAAGAGGTTACTGGGCCAAAGAGTGAACTTAGAACTAAATCAGATTATTAAAATTCAGAACTTGTAAGAATAGAAGAATATAAATATGAACTTGTCATTGTAAGAGCCAAGGTAAAAGTAAAAACCAACCCAGAAAAAGCAGAAATTGGTGCACTGGAATAAGATGACAAGCAAGACAAAGTTATTGATGATTTGAAAACATCATGAAGTTTCGAGAAAGATCAAACTTCTCGTGTTTTTGCATATTGTTGCAACTATGATAGCTAAATTGATCATTCCACAAAATACCTGTTTAATAAAAATGTATAATGAAACAAGCTTGCAAGCTAAAAGCATTAAATCTTGAAATCGTTGACCGATAAAATGAATTGGATACTATTGTAATGTGGAGCCACGCCTAGTTACAGTTAACCCATCAATCAAACGTTTGTCGTTCTATTGCAGTTCTGTCCCTTACGCGTCGGCTTCGAATCCATATACGTCAAGTCTTGTTTTTGTGTCGTTTCCCGAAGGCCTAGTTCACGACACCGGTCCCACAAGGTCGTATGCGGCCAAGATAAAATTGCCGTCTGCATCGTGAAAATTTTCATTGCCACCTTCACATACGGTATACGTACTTAAGTACTTCGAATTTTAATTATCCGTAGCCTGTGTTACTTTGTTCGTCTCTTTCAGTAACTTTACTCTCATTTGTCTTACATTCCTATTTTGAGCTTTACCGTCTTGTAGTTAAACGCGAAAATTCTTTGCAGTTTCTTTTCGCCATAGTTTCCTCAAATCGTCTGCAGCATTCGATTCAGCACTTGGCTTTCTTCTTTAAATAGCATGTTGCTATTTAACTGTTCTGAGTGCAGCGTTTTGTTTATATGATTCGTTTGCTTGTCAGTGTGTTTACATGTCTGGAACTGAAGGTCGGCTGCCGTTAATTTGGTCTATGTTTACAGCATCCATTTGGAAATAACTTTTTTGTTTACGCATTTTCTTAAAGAAACTTTTTTGTGGTTTATCAAGTTTTTTTGATCTTTATAATAGCGCGTAGTATACGAAGGCGTGTTCAGTAGGCTCATTATTTCATAGAAACGATGAATTGGTGTGATTAGCTTCCAAGAAGCGATAGTGTCGCCGTGTGCTGGTGTCCTGTCTGCCCCCTTTTCAACAGCAGCGTTATGGGCCTTTTTATAGTTCTAAATTGTTAAATTATGCACTAGTTTATGCATTCAGGACGCCTTAGACATAGATACAAGCTCTTATTCTTGTTAATAATTTGCATTATATTTAAATATTAATAATTTGGTGGAGTGCGGTGATTAAGCATGAAGCATTTAAAAAAATGAGTTATACTTCATTTGGAATGAAATTACCAAGATACATTTTGTGGGTGCTCCAATTTAACACTAAATCTCATTCCATTTCCAGCTTTTAACCCTCAAACATAAGATCGACAATCATTTGCTAACCAATCTCTTCTTCCACAGATGAAGATTCGGAATCAGCTGGTACGAGTGCAGCAGTTGGAGGCGGTAAAGCCAAGACTGGAAGCACACATATACACCTGTGGCAGTTCTTGAAAGAGCTTCTGGCATCTCCTCACGTGCACGGTTCAGCGATACGGTGGTTAGACCGAAGTGAGTATATATATTCAGAATTATAACTAGGTATCAAGATTTAAAATAAAACTATGGTGTTTCGTGTTTTTGAGAGATATTATGATGAATATCGAATTTTAGGGTAGATTTTGTGGCAAAATAAGCGTTGATTGAATTTAATTGTTGTAGAATGAGGTGCGCCAACGAATGGATTTCAGCACATTTAATTGTTCTTAAGCCACGTTTTTAAGAATAGTTCTAATTGATTATCAGTCACCTAGATAGTTTTAGCATAACACATGTAGAAACAACAGAACAACAGAACTTTATGGCAATTACACACCCTTGTGATTTTCATTTTGTAGGTAGGTAACACAGGTGATGTAAGAAAAGTGACGTACTTTGAAGTACAACAGGAGCACATGATTATTGTATCATTTCTATTTTTAACGATTGCGTTGTTGTTATTTTCATTGGAAATGTAACGTCTTATCAGTTTTTATCTGAAAAACTTATCCACTGACGTATATTCAAATCTTGGTTTTGAACTGTTTTGCCAAATGTTCTTGTGATAGGAAGATTATGATAAGGATTATCACTTACATACAAATATTATCAGTCAAATCATATTGGTCAATAAGGGTGTTTTTCTTAGTGAGTAATATTGAGAAATCCTTTTTTAAAGAGCCGGTGGGCGGGAATGTTGAAATCAATTAAGTCATCTTTCTGATATGATAAAAAATTAAATACAGCCCAGACGATTATAGTTGGATTATTGTATAAGTAATTAATGATAAGATATTGATTTAATGACCTAGGGTATTGGGGAAATACAATATTTCTAAAATATCATCATTAACGGGATACGAGAAAATGACATAACTATGGAAATCTATACGTTACTATAGGTTACGAAGCGTAAGTTTCGACTTTAAAAGTTAGTATGTAGGTATGTATATCAAGATTAACAAGAAAATGCGCAATAATAATGACATAAAATATTGTATCAACTTGACCAATCATCTTTTACCCGAAGTAAAGTAAACAAGCTAACCTCAGTAAACTCATTCTGGTCGTCGTTTAATTAACAATAAAATTGTAATATATTTGTTTGTTAATTAACTGCGGCCTTGTTAATTAGTAACAGATAAATCGCAACAACAACAGCGTAAAATGTAAATGTTTGTGGATTCATAATTAATGTTACACAGTATTTTATCTTCGAGGGAAATCTTAAACCGTCATGATCTATTCCTATAAACGACACTATTTGTTATTAGAAAGAGGTTTAAATATTGTTAGAGGTCTATTTATAGATTCTTGGTCAGCGTTTATTTGCTTATCTGGGGGCTTTCCTAATATCTAATTATTTAAAATTAATAAAAAAAACCTGTTCCTCGTCGTCGTCGTGATAAATTTCCTGTTCATCGTCTCCCTGTTTTTACGCTTAATCTTCTACATTTCTTCTTCTTAAATCATCGTTTGTTCTAATAGCTAACATTTATCCCCTTTTCTATATATCCTCTACAACGAAGCGGTATTTAAAACTGCTTTTAAAAACACATAGGAAACCAGTTTGATTCAAGCCAGTACCACCATATCGAACAATAAGACAAATGTACCAAACTAGCCTTTGTTAGGACCTGTTTTACTATAAATCTTTGATAACTATTATACTGTTATAATTGGCTTAAACACGGAATTAAGTCAGTCCTTTGTTTTGCTCGCGATTAATTGTAACGAAGGCGGGGCTTACTGAATACTACTTATAATTGTTTCCCATTGGCTGGTAATCGGTAGAGGTCAAGATTAAAAAAAATATATGTAGCTATAAAATATGTAGATTATTTTATTGAAATTATTGGGGGACAATTTATTGGCAATCCAATTGTTGATTAGGGCTATAAAATGTTAATACGGTGTTACAGATATTTTGAATTGCCAAATTATACTATTGTGCCTATAACATTCTTGCTAAGTCAGTTCAGAAGGCTGATTTAAATATCAACACTTTCGTACGGGCATAATTTTGAATCCTACTCACCTCGCTAAGTAACAAATTCGTGAGCAGTACACACTCACGCCATTTTAAATGGTTTAAAGTCACTACACAATAGTCCCATTAAAACGTGGACAGAATTTTAATCTTCCTAAGCTCAACGAACCTTAATCTAGTCACACTATTTAGTATTTTATCTTACCTTTACAAAATCCTGGAATATTTACAATTTTGATTCGATATTTTCCGAATCGAATCGGCTACATCACGAATCGTGATCTAAATTTAATGCATCGGTTATCGAATACGCATGGAAAATTCATTTGAGCGACATTCCGTACCCAAGGTGATCTGGCCATTAACCATCTGTTCAATAAAATCGTATTAAATAAAGGTTATCTAGTTTCGTGACTCGTTCAGACGATAGGCAGCTATTGTTACGATTTATACCATTATCGAGTCCTTTTCGAATCACGAATATTGGTGGTACATCACTGTTGGACAGCATATTTGGTTTCTAGATCACGATTTTAAGTGATTTGTTATAATTGGTGTACTGAAGCTGTATCTCCATGTGACATTCAATACGTTCTTGATTTATAAATAGTACTTTATTAATAACTTGTTCTAGAATAGGAATTCACATCAACCTTTTGTTAGTTGTAAATTGCGTGACGCACAAAGATATGACGTTTCTTACTTTATAACTTTCTGATAAGATAGTTTATTCTATCTAAGTATCGCGTGGATAAAGAAGTATGATTGTCATCATTACATTTTTTTTATTTTAAATAATCTATGTTAAGCTTTGTTCCCAACAGTGGGAACATAACTGATCATGATTATGCTTGTTAAGTACTGAATTAAAAACAAAATGGCCGTTGTCTAAAATGGAACTTGATTCAGTACGATCGTTTTTATAGAGCTTTCTGTTTTCCGAATTCCTTTCACTCGTTTTGTTTATATTAAAGTAGAAATCAACGAAACAGTTGTCGCCAAAACAACTTGTCTCTTTGTCTTTAGTTTGATTCGTAATGAGTTTTTTAAACTGTTGTAATAAATACGATCTTCTACGAAGATTAAGTTTTTATCAGATTAAATCAGGTCACGACTTCATCGCGCGACAAACGGGCGATATAGCGGTCGCATGCGATTGAAATGCAGCTTACGTTTTATTGTGATTTTGGAAATACGATACACGGGCACCTTTAATGTCAAAGGCTTTTAAGAATACTTCAAAGCTTCGTAAATGTTTCTGAATATCAATTAACAGCTCAAGAAGTTCTTTAAAAGCGAAAAGTCTATCTCAAAACGTTCGTCAAATGTCTCTCAAAAACCAAAATCACTAATTTAATCCGTTTTATGGCACAAATGTTTAATTCAAACCGTGCTCCACAGGTACCGGTGTGTTCAAAATTGAAGATTCAGTACGTGTCGCCAGGCTGTGGGGCAAGAGAAAGAACAGACCTGCCATGAACTACGACAAACTCTCCAGGAGCATCAGACAGTACTACAAGAAGGGCATCATGAAGAAGACGGAAAGGAGTCAAAGGCTCGTCTATCAGTTCTGTCACCCGTACTGCCTATAATACTCTTTAGTCTCTAATGTACATAATTTATTTAAGTTATACATAAGGGTACGCGAGCCGCGGTAATGCGGACGGTACGATGACTGGCTTCGTTTTGCGTAAAAATCGCAAATCGCAGCGCAGTCGCCGAGTTTGTGGTTGTAGACTGCCGAATTTTCGCCGGTTCTTAGTATCGACTAAGTCGTGAGGCCGGGAATTAATAGGCGTCTTGTAAACTATCCCTCCATAAAATTCGGGAAAGGTAATTTTCTCTAGAATTCTATGCGATGGGACTTTTTGCTGTGTTATGTATTAGTTTTTACCAGCGTGTAAACGTTCGCGACCTGATAGTTCTGTGTTAACGTAAGGTCGCCCTCGTCGAAACCTGGTAATGTTTATCCCATATATCTATGATATATTTCTAGTACGTTCTATGAACTTTTAGTTAATTAAGAATTCTGTAAATATAAGAAAAATGTGCCCTCTATTGTCTGGTACTTAAGTATAGTGATGTAAAAGAGATTATTCTCGTTGTAAGTTTTAAACCTGTTGAATATTTTAGTATGAAATATAAAACGAAGAAAAATGTCTACCTATGTAATTTTTATATTAAAAATATTTAAAAAATGACGAGTTACGTCACATAATGCAATAAATTATTAATTAAGTTTTAATTTTAATGATGGCGGAGAATTCGTGCAAAATTTGTTTCGGGTTGAAATTGAATATTATATTATAATTTTGTGCCAAATAGATGATTAGAATTTATTGGGGACAAAATTTTCTTGTATATTGTTTGTAAATTGGTGTCCCGCCGTGATGTAAATACTTATTGTATAAAATATTTGCAATATTGGTGTTGGGATATAACTAAGAGTATAATAAAAGTTTTATTTTCGTGTATTTTATAAGTTAACGCAGTTAGCGTTATGAATTATAATAATTTTTATTATTGGACCAAACTAATGTAGATTTTATGAATCAATTATTTTTATGTCACAATAAAATTAAATGGCCATTATATTGTTATTTTATTTTTCCTGATACACATATAGCCGATTACTTTTTATTAATAATAACCTGTGGTAAATTTAATAGCGCTTCCAAAATATTAGTCAGGCTATAAAAATCACACTTTAATAGCTACCGTGTGGAGAAATATAAAGACCCGACAAGCTCAAATAATTGGATCCGCCTAGTTTTAATCAAAAGAGACTATAAAAACAAGTGATTAAAGACCGAAATCACTTTTCACACAGACTTACAAAACACAACGAAATTCACGTGA
Organism: Xestia ashworthii; assembly: GCA_950022955.1. Taxonomy (NCBI): domain Eukaryota; kingdom Metazoa; phylum Arthropoda; class Insecta; order Lepidoptera; family Noctuidae; genus Xestia; species Xestia ashworthii. Next base: position 21,601,660 of record OX465555.1, read on the forward strand.
TTCATTACCAATACATTTTAATCTGATAAACAACGAAACTTCAGCTAGGTAACTATTATCAACATAATTTTACATGTAAACCGCACCTACTACACCTACGTCATACTAGCACATGCTCTCAATTGTTTACCAAAAAACTAATTTCATGACGAAATATTGTTTCAAACGAAACGGTTTTAAAGCAAATCATGCGCAGATCTGGACCACATTGCGTCAAATTGCGCAAAAGTGACGTCACTTGAAGCCAACTGCCAAATTCCAAGAGTGAAAGTGCCTTTCGCCGTCCTCTGGGAGGGGAGGACGACCTCTAGAGGGGGACGGGGGGCGGTGAGGAGGGAAATTGTGTAAGAACATCCACTTGATCTGTAGGCTTTTTTTGTTTGTATTCTGTTAAATGATTTGGTGACAATGGTTAGGCAATTGATAAAGTAAAAAGAACTTTAATTTTATTTGAGTATAGGTTTGTGGTTTGGCAGTAAAACCATGAAACCACATTCATGTAGAGTGATAAGAAAGTTTTGAAACATCAAACTAAACAAGAGAAAGACTGAAACACCATTAATACAGTTAAATAGTACGTAAAATCGGCGCTAAGTTTTGCGATTTCTATATTAGAATCAGAATCAGATCTTTATTTGCTTTGAACGTAGGTACAGGTATAAGATGTTGTACATAGTTAATGAGATCGGCTACAGTCTAGCGTGCAAATTATTACATAAATCAATTATAATTATTATTTATATTTATCATCTTCCTGTCCTATTTCCATGTTACTTGGGGTCGGCGCAACACGTTCCACGTGCCATGCTATCATTTACTCCTTTTTCATTCATATCATTCGATTTCTGTATTGAATTAGTTAATTTTCAAAGTTACCAGGTACAAAAATAGAGTAAAGACTATTTTTTTATCAAATTGAGTTTTACCTATAAACTAGTAACTTTCACCTCATTTTACCCGATAACTAGGTACTTAGGGCATTCAGACTCAAGGGCAGTCTAGTTTTCTTCTAAAATATGTAGACCAACCAGAACTGGAACAAATAGAATAATGAATTCTTATTGCTTATGAATATTTTGACATGTCCATTATTCTTGAGTAGAAAGACGAATGGTAAAATACTATTTAGTAGGCAAATAGAATGGCGGATGCTGCCCTTTCTCTCGACTTAAGTAACTCGGTCCCTTGGTCAGGTCTTATGACATAAGTTCGTAATAATATGTGTTCATATCCGCTGGTTTATCCCGTGTGTAGAACTAGGCACACTCTTCCTCATTTCTAGATTGCGACAGTCCACTATTAAGCAGTTCCTATAGTGTGCTCTGTATCCATTGTGTCCGCAATTGCGCATCTGAGGGTCTTATCATCATCACCGTACACAGTCCGACTTCACTCAGTCCTGACTATAGGCCTATCTTTGCTTCTGCCAGGCCCAACCTCATTCGGGATATTCCCACGGTGGCAAAAATGTTGTCTGCCCATCTGCTCATTTGAGGGACAAGTAGAAATCGCAAATCGTGTTTCTGCAATGAGTTTCAAAGAGACATTAGATTAAAAATACTGAGTGAAGCTGCTGAAAAGCCATACAGAACCCATACATGTATGTCTGACTTCACCACCGTCATCTACCGCTTATAGACTGTTACTTTGTCCAGGGCATCAGTTCTATAATGACGATGAACATGAACATCACTTAACGATCTAGAGTTGGAACTAAGATAACATAAGCTTGTCTGGTAGTGACACGAAAACAAGATGAATTGCGATTTAATCTGAAGATCAACATGATTCATACTAAAAAGAGAAACAGGTGAATTTAATTCCAAAAAAAAAATAGAAGAATACAAACACTCTAGTGTGTCTAAATTGTGTCGGTTCACAACTGGTCCACAAGTTTGGCGCCATGAGTAGCGTCATCAGCTTCTGCAATGACCATACAACAGCGCACGCTCGTTTGCGGAGCAGCACCACAATTACTCCAGGGCAGAATCAATAAATCCTCACCTGAGCAGGTTTTCTTTGCTTCGCCTATAGTGGGGACAAATGAGTTCGCATTTGCAGCCTGGTAGTTGTAATGACTAATTGGTGAACATTGGTAAATGTCGTACTGTTTGTCACTCACATGCTCGTTCGATTCGTCACATATTGAAATACTCGAAAGAAGTGTCGGGGACATCATAATATATATTGGTGCAGGAGGGAATTAATTTACGTCTTGTTAAATAAAAAAAACTGCAAGGTTGGAAAAACAAGAAAATTGAAAAACTAATGAAGCATAAGTTTGGTTCAAGACCCTACATTTATATAAAAAATGTTTTCATCAGGCAGAGATGAGTCAGTGTTAATGAGTGTGAAATAGTAGGTAGTTGGATACCGTTAAATTAAATAGCTAAATTATGAGTTTGCGAATATGTGTGTAGTTTCTTAGAACGTGTGTTTCTGATTATAAACGTAGGCGCCGCCTGCGCCGCTGTATTGAAGGGTTTTGCTCATAGCACAATGTGGAACGTTTTCGAATTCGATAATCAACATAATTAAAAGTCATATTATAAAGTTTTAACTGTGAACGCAATTGAGGGTCTGGAGCAACAGATTTCCTTAAAAATACGATTTTGAAGCGGTAGTCATACGAAAAGGGATTTCGTCTTTTACCTGAACGTTAATTTCTTTTGTTATATTCATCAAAAATGGTGGACCTAAGAATATTATGCAATACCTACATCTATGGAAGAAGACGTTGTATTATCCAGGAACGGGTAAAATTTTGTTGAGGAAAACTCATCAGTTTTGCCTTTTCGCTTTGCAGATTGTGTTAGCTCACTCCTTCCAGCATAAATGGGACTGGCCTGGGAATGTGTGCTGATTGACCGGTGGGCCCATTAATCATTATATAGTTTCCCTGAAACCGTGGGGCGAGGTAACGGTAGGTTACGAGGAGATGGCAGGATGACTTATTAGATTTGGCCTTTAGTTATTGGCTGAGAGACTAGTTTTTTCGTCTTCGTGTAGCTGACACGACACGACAGTATTCTTTTTTTCCTGGCTTCCACGGTGCGCAGCGTCGTCGGTGACAGTGCGAAAGTCAAATTCGGCTTCATATTCTGGGACCTCCTGGGGCAGGATAGTAGGAGACTACAGACTATATGTAATAATATAATCGTAAATATGGAACCCTCCTTGGTTCATTGATTGGAAACGATGATTCCAGTGACGTGATTTTCATCAACAGGCGTGCTGAAATTGTATTGTAGTATTTTTTTTTGCTTTTTTGATATTCAGAAGTGCCTTAATGGTCTAATTGAAATAAATGATTTGAGTTTGAGTTTGAGTGCGCTTTTATTTAAGCTTTACTTTAGGTGTCGCTTAGCATTAGTGGAAACGAGTATTACTTTTAGGAACCTGCTGACGACTGTCGTCAGTCGCCAGTAGGTGAACAAAGAGAATCAATCGTCCAGTTTTCAACCTTATTGTTGAAGACAAAAGGGTAAAAAGTAGTCCGTGAACGCGGTAGTACATCAGATAATAGATAATACGAGTAAGTAATTAGTAGACATTCAATTGTTGTAGACAAATTGTCGTCATTGTTGTAAAATATTGTGCAATATTTAAATGAAAAGCGCTGATTGGTTAAAATCTTATCGCTGAAATTAATCTATCTTCAGTAGTAATAGTAGAATCAATACTGTGATAATCCGTTGATTATTATCAGACGTAAACGTGGCGATGCCTTCGATAATCGGACAATAAAATTAGGATTTTAAGGAAAATTGCTATGTAATGTAAATTAAATGCGGGGGGCAGGTATTACAGTCGATTAACTATCCAGTTTTCTAAAATATTAGTTTACTGATTGAATTATTTAAATTCAAATCAGAATACCTAAACATACAAATTATATTTATTACGCATTGTCGAGTATGTTGTTAGTTTTTATTAAATCCTGCACACCGCCAATTGTGAAACAAAATGATTATTTTTTGTTGCGATTCGGGGGTATAATATTTTATAATGATAATTAATGAAATGAAACACTAGCCCACTTAATGTAGAGGGACAACTCTCGACTAAGAGTCTTAAAGTCCGGAGAACTTACTTGTCAAGTCGGTTTCTATGTTAGATTCATCATCATCATAACTCACAACCCAACTTCGCCCACAACTCGGCACCTCTCTTTGGTCATGTCAGTCTTCACTCTCCTGAGCCATCCACCCAGATTAGACCCCAGATAGCAACTATGTCGTCTGCCTCTGGGTACAGTAAACTCCTTAATTTGGCCATAAAGATTCAACAAGGAATGTTGTGGTTTTAACTTTTTTTGGCTCCTTTCGTGAGGCCAACGCACCAAAAAGGTAGTTTTTGGCAGACGCTTTTTTTTAACTGTTTATATCTGTTTTCCAACTATTAGCATAAGTTATTAATATTTCTTTACAACGAACAGGTGTTCAAATAATCAAGTTTTTGACTATTATCAATCTAGTTTGTACAACGAAAGATTAAGTCTAGCAAACACAATGCATAATTAGTGATCAGGCATAGGTCAGCCATTTTGGACAAATTGACTATAAATATGACGTTTAATCGCTTGGAAACGATATTAAAAGCTTGTGTCTGGTTGGTGCGATTTGAATAATTTCCTATGTGTTTTTGTGTGGCGTAATTGAAAAGCTTTGGCGGGTGTATCGTATGTTAGTCATACAAAGCTATCATCTGCGAAGCCTTATGCCAACTATGTGTACGCCGACTAAATCAAAAAGTGTTTGTAAAAACTATTTGCAAAATAAACATAATTTATCATTGACAATTGACAGCCAAGACCTACGGATTAACGTGCTTTCCGAGTACGTATGTCACATAAACCCAGTATGTAATGGGTTGATCATCCCAACCCAGGCGAGCGCGCCTTGAGACTACAGGAGCTAAATTAGCAACTCTATTTGTGGTGGTATAAACTTCGTTTGAAATGCTGTTAGAATAAGTTCTTATCAGCTTGCACTACAAAGTGGTTCTTACGTCAGTCACTGCGGGTCGAATAGTGCGAAATGAGTGGTTTCGATCGATTTACAAAAAACTATTAATTGGACTAAAAATATTAAACACTACGATGCTAAAATGTTGCTTATAATTATATTTGCCAAAAAATCAGAATGATCGCATGTATTTTAGTATAGTTTTTACTCGATAAAATATTATTTTAGAGACAAGTTCGTAATTTTATTTTATCGAGGTAAACTAATTGTATCATGTTTTCAAAACACTATCATACTGCATATATTCTGAAGGACATCATATATTTTTCTCGAATCACATAGTTTCAGGCATTATAAAACTCGCGTTTATCTCCTGTAGTCGCCTTAAGAGGCCGGCGGAGCATGCGTAGTTCATACAAACGTAATTACCAAAATAATTTGTAAATCAAACATTTTCTTAAGGAAGTGTGTATTTATTACGGTTGGATTACAGAATATCTAGGTTCCCATATTATGAATGAACAATTATTTAAACATGAGATAAGAGAAAAATAAGTTTTCTAAAGAAATTTTAAATTCCTCATATCTCGTCTTTATATCACTGTCCTTTCTACCCGCGACTTCGTACGCGGATCCTGTTGCGTATGCCAGCGACAACGGGGTCGTCAAAATCGAAGATCTGAAACGTCTGATGTCGAATTCTAAGAGCCCGGGGACGGCAAAATAACGGGTCGCTGAGAACTCAAGCGCAATTCTCTATCCGTGAACGTCTCCGACTTGCGAGACAATGCGTGACGTTCACGATAAGCGGTCAGTCGCGAATCACGTTCCCCACTTGTCTCTAGAGATCTAGTAGTCGATGCGTAGATACGCTTGGAACTCAAGCGCAATTCTCTATCCGTGAACGTCTCCGACTCAGACGTGGAAGATCGTGAACGTCATGCGAGACAATGCATGACGTTCACGATCAGCAGTCAGTCGCGTATCTATTCTTCACTGGTCTCTAGAGACCTGGATGTAGATGCATAAATACGCTGAGAACGCAGGCGTGCTTAGCGATCCGAAGAGGTTTCCACGGAGCAATTTGCAGCCTGATGTTCTCGAACAGCATCAAGTCTCTTCTGACGCTCTTCGGCAGATTCTTGGGATCTTATTATCCTCAATCTTTTAGCTCCTTTGGAAACACTGGGAAAGATTTGACCTCTTTCTAGGCATGGTTATAGTTTTGTTGTGAAGATACCTGATCAATTAAAATCTAAGTGACTAATCCCCTGCGTTACCGGGTAGGCTACCGAGTCACGAAGATAAATGGAAAAGGAACACACAAATAACATAAGTCCGAAGGCATATTTATTCGATAAAATAAAATAATAAATGGGAGTTTTGGCCTGCAGTACAGTAGTGGTTTTCAATGATATACCATCGTCATCGAAAATCAGTCCTAAACTGTTACCGCCTTCACTGCGTGGAGGTACTCCCAGCTTATGTTATTTTATAATTATACAGTGAAATTAGTGATAGCTTTGCAATAATTTTCACATCAGATGTTTCTGATCTTCGATTTTTATAAGTCAACAGGAAATGCCCATCAGACCGAACAACTTTTGCTAAGACGTCATTCCTATATGTGTTATGGTGTAGCTGGGCTCTTGGGGTTCTACAACAGGTGTTCCAGATGTTCGATTTTATAAGTCAACAGAGAGTGCTCATCAGATTGAACAACTTTTGCTAAGACGTTATTCCTATATGTGTTATGGTGTAGCTGGGCTCGAGTTCAACAACAGGTGTTCCAGATCTTCGGTTTTTATAAACCAACAGAGAGTGCTCATCAAATTGAACAACTTTTGCCACAACTTTATTCCTATATGTGTTATGGTGTAGCTGGGCTCTTGGAGTTCCACATCAGGTGTTCCAGATCTTCAAACTTATTCTCTCAGCAGAAAAATGCTCATCACGTGGGACAATTTTTGCTATGGTGTTATTTTTGTATCTCTTATAGTTTAGCTGGTCTGTTGCGGTTCAGCATCAGGTGCTCAAGTTTCCAAGATAAATTATAGCCTAATTAATACCTTCTGCCCGCGACTTCGTTTGCGTGAAGTTTTAATATCACAACGCATCGCCTACTCAACGAAAGTTTAAACTGCTTTGTTGCAACATTTCTTATTGCTGCTCCGCTCCTATTGGTCATAGCGTGATGTTATATAGCCTTTTGCCTTCCTCGATAAATGGACTATCCAACGCAAAAAGAATTTTTCAATTCGAGCTGGTAGTTCCGGAGATTAGCGCGTTCAACCAAACAAACAAACTCTTCTGCTTTATAATATTAGATAGGTAGTGTAGATTCACGAGCTCCTATATAGCTATCACACTTGCAAAAAAACTGAGCCACACAAAGCCACATTTTTATAAATTAAATGAGGCTTTTAATCAATAATTAATGGGCGACAAAAATATTAACACTAAAGTACTAGGTTTATCGGTTCTGTCACAGTAAAGTTAACATCTGATTGGAAATGACTATCAAAACGACAAAACTCTTTAAATTATATACACCTCTGATTCTTATTCGGTAACTGCCGCTGACAAGTCTGTCAAAAAAAGTTATTTTTATTTCTATGGCGTACACCAATTGCGAATCACACTAATACGGGTAACTCTGCATACCTATGTCACACAAGTGTCGACCCTCCCTAGACAGCCTAGGGTGTAGGGCGCATCTGCGCAGGCGGGAATCAGTGGGCCCAGCACGAACACGCGAAGCTCGCGAAATGTATTGTCATTTGTAAAACTGTATTGAATGACTTTTTTATGAAATAGTAATTCAATACAGTTACATGAACTTGGAGGGTTGTATTGATAATTTTAATGTTTATAATTCTGTATAGCCGCTAATCATATTTCGTCAACATATAACCTAGCACTGGTCTGCAAATAGCAATAAACGTAAGAAAATTGGAATTTCGCGGTCTACCCTCACAGCATAAAGTAGATATGCACACTATAGTTGTCTCTGTCAATGTCATTAAAGCTCAAAACAATTTTAAAAGCTCGGTAAAACTCAAACTGTTTTCAACCCCCGACGCAAAAACGACGGGGCATTATAAGTTTAACGTGTCTCTGTGTGTGTGTGTCTGTCTGTGGCATCGTAGCTCTGGGACGGATTAGCCGATATTGATGTTTTTGTTTGAAATGTGAATTAGTCGGGAGTGTTCTTAGCTATGTTTAGTAAAAATCAGTCCAAGATGGCTGCCGCCAGAAAATAGCGGATTACATATTTGTGAAACAATTGGGTATCAAATGAAAGGGCTTGATTAGTGGAATACTATACGCTATAATAAATTTCAAATCCAAGATGGCCGCCACCACAAAATTGTGATATACATTTTTTTCACAACTCGCTCAATATATCTAATATACCTAAAATAATGACCCTACGTGTCGGGGGTTTTGTAATTTTTTGAATTTAATATAACTTGTTAATCGAAAATATGTACCATTAGTATTATCCGGGCATCCGTTAGTTATGGTCCGGGCCACCCATTACTCACCGAGTTTCCTCCGTGCTTAGGAAATCTCGTTGCGCCATTGGTCCCGGCTCTCATTTGTTCATCTTTGACAGTCGTTACAGGTAGTCAGTGGCCTGAAAGTTTGGCAACCAGTCTTACCAATTTAATTAAATTACTCAGTACCTACTAACTGTGTTGTGGTGGGCACCCATTACATACCTACTGGGTTTATGTGACATACGTCCTCGGAAAGCACATTAATCCGTAGGTCCCGGCTGTCAATTGTAAATGATAAATGATGTTTATTTTGCAACTAGTTTTTTTACAAACACTTTTACGTCTTTTTTTTTAATTAGATTTAGCCGGTGTTTTGTACTTGACTACTTTGAAAAGAAACAGCCGAAACAAACTGAGAGGTCAGGTCAGGTGTAGATCATAATTGACAGTCGTTACTGGTATTCAGCTGCATCCAGTTATACTGGAAGCCGACCTCAACATAGTTGGGAAAAGGCTAGGCAGATGATGATGGATGGACCTTTAACTTTTTGAGAGTACCGTGTACCTAACTACCTACGAACTATTATGCGCGACACAACTAGTTCGACATTGAAACAAATTAACAATTTAAAAACTTTATTTCGCGCGTTCGTATTAGGGCCACAGAAGCGTCCAGACGGTCGCAGCACTCGCAGCCCTTGCATTGCGTCAGTTAGGGCCGGCGGGGTAAGCTGAACGGACCAAAAGTTTACCCTTACTGATCCTAACACAATAAACACATAGCGATTATAACACTACTTTTAGTGTGTAGGTATAAAGGTGTAAAAACCTCTTAACCTACCATACATCATACCATACCTGGGAACCTTGGGGTCAAAGTTCCAACTTGTTGACAAGTTTTTTTCATTACTCGGAAAGTAGGTTTGAAGTTGCCTGAGGAGCGGGTTGAAATTAATACTTTCAGCCCTAGGGAGAATCGCTTTCAACTGACAGCTGTCAAATTATAAAAAAAAACTAGTTCCATTTTCACCTTTCTATTGAACTATGTTCCAACTTCTGCAGCCTACTACAGCCTCTAAATTACCGCGCGATGTAAAATTGAAATAACATTAAATTCAGTATTAAATAAAGCATATATTCTTTTCAACCGACTTCCAAAAAGAGGAGGTTCTCAATTCGTCTGTATTTTTTTTTTTTTTTTTTTTTGTGTTTGTTACCTCAGAACTTTCGACTGGGTGAACCGATTTTGATGGTTCTGTTTTTATTTGAAAGCTGGTGCTTCCCATTTGGTCCCATTTTAATTTGCTAAATATCTGATGCTGATCTTCGGAGATATACAATGGAACTCTTAAAAAATAGATGGCAAATCTGCAGTGATTGCTGCATTCGCTTGCAGGTTCATTATTTATACTACTTTGTGACGTAACATCACGCCTGTATGCTCTGAGGGGGTACGCAGATGTGTACAATATACCCAGATTTCGACAATGTTTGTTACCTCAGAACTTTCGACTGGGTGAACCGATTTTGATGATTCTTCTTTTATTTGAAAGCTGGTGCTTTCCGTGTGGTTCCATTTCAATTTGGTTAAGATCTGACGCTGATCTTCGGAGATATAAATGGAACTCTTCAAAAATACACGGCAAAGCTGCAGTAATTGCTGCAATCGCTTGGTTGTTTATTGTTTATACAACATCATGACGTAACATCACGCCTGTATGCTCTGAGGGAGTATGCAGAAGTGTACAATACACCCAGATTTCGACACTTAGACGTGTAAAGTTCCATTTAATGGGATCCCGGAGAAATAGCACACCAGAAGCGGTTTGGGTAGTTTTAGGAAGAGTACTTTCTCGGAGTGATCCCATTTCAATTTGATAAAGATCTGGTGACTTCGTAAGATGGGCAACGGAGCAAATGTACTGGAATTGCTGAAATCTCACGTCTGTCTATTGTTTACAGTTCATAACAAAAAATCACACCGATACACTGTGAAAGGGTAAGCACATGTGAACCACTAAAAAGTGAAAAATAAAAACTTTTTTGCAAAAAATATAACCGACTTCACACAAAAACGTGAAAAATAACTTTAGCTTCAGAAGTCGGTGACAAAAAAACGAAATCAATCAAACAAAGGTCACCGACTTCAGAAGCTAAAGTTATTTTTCACGTTTTTGTGTGAAGTCGGTTATATTTTTTGCAAAAAAGTTTTTTTAAATAACTTAGTTATAATTTGGTTACAAATATTTCTTTAAATAACATAGATTTGGTCAAAATATTTACTATTTTTCAGTGTCTAAAGTTGAAAATAATGTCTGAATAGCCGGCCACACAAAAAAAAAAAACAAAACGTGCGGGAAAGCGGCAATCCGATCTTAATTTTTTTCGAGTTGTTTCGTGTTTTTAATTTTGTTTTCCTTGTATTCGTAATGAAAAGCACAGTGTTTACCTCGGGTTAGACTTTAAATAAGTCTAACCTGAGGTAAACACTGTGTGTGTGTCCCTCGAACTATTGGCGCTCGGGCTCGGCTTACTTTCACCCATATGGTAACAATTTACTATTAAATACAAGTTTTTTATTGTAAGATTTTTACTTTGAACACCTCCACGACCCGGTATCCATCCAATGCACAATGTTTTGAGTGCGTTACATCGAGTTCTACCACACAAAACATGATTTTTCAGCCCAAAAATAAAAGTCGTTCTCCAATTTTTGCGTAAAGTTCCTTAGTTTGATGTACAGAATGCTTGTTGGCTTGGGTTGTTGAGGTTGTTGAGGTTGTTTACACCCTGTATTTGTTACTCTGTTGCTCAAAAACGACTGAACGGATTGCCATGAAACTTTACAGTAACATACGAGTAGCTTAGCATAAACTTGTTGTTAGCATAAACGGTTTGATTAGATGGTTCGGAAGAAAAACAGTGCATTCAAAAATACTGTACCTACTGTGCAGAAATGTAGGTATTCTTTTAAACTGATATGGCTGTGTTTTGGGCTAAACACATTTGTACTTTTTGCCATTGATAAGCTAAGAAGAAGAATTTTTCGAGTTTTAATGAACTTATGTCATAGATAGGTTCATTAAAAATTCGAAAAATTACGTACATATCCATGCCATGATTGCGCTGGCATTTACGTCACAATCTACTCAACTTTTCCTTGGTCTTCCTCGATTTCCTCTCCATTAACCTTAATATTAATTACTATTTTAATTCTTCTAGCTCAACACGACCAGTACGATGCATATCTAATATCAGCACAAAATGTGATGGGTAGATAGATATACAGGGCAGTAAAACTATAGCGTGAATGTCGCGCAAAGCGCATGCGCGAGTCGGGACCACATGGACGGCTGCCGCGCGTCATTTGGGTCTGGCGAGGGTACGCTGAGCGGACGTCTGCAAAGTATACCCTCTCCTGGCGCCAATATAGCCTTTGTGTACCGCTGATATAAGTCTATATCTAAGCATAGTAGGTCTCTATGATCTGTCATCACGATAGTGTAGCTTTGGCGCTGCGGTTTGAAGACTTGTGTAGGTCTCAAAAATGCATTCGTTGTAACGATAATTATGTAGATTGCAAGTTAATAAGCTTTCGAAGAAGTAAACCTTCGATGTAACGATCGTCGCAAAAAAAAACTTAGAATTAAACCTTTTACGAAGTATCACGATAAATGATTTTCGAAAATTCACTTGCCCTTTGGATATGATTGGCTCTATCGATTGATGTCAAAAAAGTACAGAATTTTATTTCTCGAACTTTAGTCGATCCATCCCGAGTGTGGCAACCGAATTTTCGAAAATCTGTGAATGCAGAATTGTTTGTTTAATAAAATATAAAGGAATGTTTCCTTTTAGTAAAATTTGTTATCTCCAGTATTGAGAGTACTTTCCCTCCAGGTGGCATTGAAAAATTCCACCCTGTATAAAGGCGTAGTTAAATAATATAGCAGCGTACCCCCACATTCCGTATTGGTTGTTTTTCCTTAACCCTTTTTTAGGTCACGCTTAGGTGTGCCCTAACAGCTGCAGTTAAAATGACTTTTGCGATGCCAGCGACGGCAACGATACTTTACAAGTCAGTGGTGTGCCTCGGGGCCAACAAACCGGAGACCCCATAAGCAGCAGCGTCAAGCAGACTGTTCAGAAACCCTAACATTGTCAAGAGTAGTAGGCAATACGGTAAAGCCAAACTTATACGAAATCAAATCCAACCTGGGACTGGATACGGAAAGTCAGCCAAGTTTGTTAATTTACCCACTCTGCGATTGGCTTCACAAGATCGGCACGAGCCGCTTGAAGTATCCAACCTAAATAGTTACAACCCAGTTACCTACTGAGTAATACGTATACCTGCGATACAGTGTCGTTCGGGCTTCTGGCTGCTCACCAGACTAATGGCTTAACGTGCTTTCCGAGGTACAGACGAGACTCTCCTCTAACTCCTCTTACATAAATCAGATAATTTTATCACAGTCATCCGCTCATAACTTGGACTTAACCTAAGCCACACTCTGAAGGTCGGCAACATTCCGAATTTCTGAGTCCAGTCGAGTCGCTCAACGCCTGGTACGGGCGGCGCGGGCGCTCCTAACAAGTATGTCTAATGACTAAGTATATGACTAAAGCTTTCGATTGCAACTTTTGGCTCATTTATGTGATTTTATGAAGGTTATTTTGGGAGTTAGCCGGCCCAATAAACGATATGAAAGGTGGTAGGTCGTCCAAAACAGATATTTTTTCAATGTTCTTTGGGAGCGAAGTACCCATGTCTATGTGTGCATGTGAAAGACTTAATAAGACCAACCATGTCCAACACTATTGTAGATTAGTGCGTTACTTGAGCCTTTTGACAAAGCGGCAACTTTTTAAAATTGACTGAACTTTTGTACCTAACCGGGCTTCATTAGTAGGTACCTACTAAAAAGGTTCAAGTAACGCCTAAGTATTTAGCAATGAAAAAAAAAATTGTGTCTTAGCGGAACAGGCCCCTAAAATAACGAGTTACCGCCGATTTTACTGTTTTTTTTTTCATGTTAATTCTGTTCCCCCGAAACATTGAGAATTAAACCACTTTAGTATTGCCCGTAAAGGATGGGTGCACGGCGAGTTTTGGGTTCATCAACCGCGTTTTTGCCAATGTAAGTAATCATTACAAGTTTGTGGTCAAGTTGGGTTGCATTATGTCAATTGGTCGTGTTTGGTTCATTATCCAGCGCGGTAACCATCTAATACTGGAGACAGGTCGCCCACACATACCACCTACACCTTCAACCTTCGACCCATGCACATCAGAACGTTCAAAACTTTTCATAGAAATTATAGCCACGTAGATACAACTGCCGAAAGTATAAGCTAGGGATCTACTAGCTAAATTATTTAAAAAACAGAATATATTATAATTAGGTATGTTTACTGTGATGTTTACTGTGCTAGTAAAAAATAGTATTTATGAAGTGGAATTTAAGAGCTCATTTTCCAAAAAGTTAAGTTCTGGGGTTAATTAATGTTGGTCTGAAAATAGGCTTATGCTTAGGCTTGTGTCGTAAGTAGGTAAGGCACCGTTCCCACTATGTCTTGACGACAGATAACCGTGTGGTATTAGGTAAGTGTCGTGGCTTGTGTATTTAGATGGAGGTGTTCACATAATTATAGGACGACACGATAACTGTCGTCCATGGCTTTTGCCAACTAAAAACCAACGACAAATTAATCGTCACAACATAGTGGAAACGCATAAGATAAAAGTGGCATTGATAGCCAGGCACTTTTTTATCTTACCATGGCAACGGCATCTATTGACAGTCAGGATAAAACTGACACTTGATGAGTATACAATAATCTGTCACTGAATAATTAGGTATAAAATCAAGGAGTTTGAAAGAAAAAATAATCTCATGGTATACGTACTGGTTGATTTGCATAAAAAAACAAACGTAAAGCCCTAAAATAAAAAGGAAGATAGGTATAGCTTTTAAAATTTAATGTCATCATCTTTTTTCTTCACAATATTAATGGCCATGTTTCTTTTTAAACAAGAAAGCGTTCAGTGTTTACATCCCATGAAACGAAACGTTTTCATTTGCGTAGGCTACTGACGTCACAATGACGTCATCAGTGTGTGTTGACATTTGACATTTGGGAAGAGGAATCTTTGTTTTTAGTTTCTGAAATTAAATTATTATTTAACCACTAGAAACATGAAAATGTATTAAAACTCAAGTTAAATAATAAGTTTGTGTTACTTTCTTTGATTTACTGCTGTTAAGTATGCTGGAAAGTGTAGTTATTCTATAAAAAAAAATAACTTACGAGTGCTTGTAATTTGCGTGGGTTTAAGCCAAAAATAGTTGATAATGAAGCCTGGTAAAAGTGTGGATGTGAAGGAGGAGATAGCAGAAGTGCATACATCTGCTCGATCACCGTCTCCGAAGGAGAAAATGAAGAGATCTCGAAGTCGATCCGGATCGCGAAAAATGTCAAATGGTCACGCTGCACCGGACGAATCTCCAGTCACAGAGGAGCCTACAACAGACAAATCTAAACGTGATAGCTGGATAAAGTCAGAACATGAATCTCTCGACACTGAGCTACCAATTCATGATCAAATCAAACAAGGAATATTGGGTTTTGTTGAAAAAGAATTAAAGAACTCTGACAAAAATCCTTCATTTGTATTTTACTCGCATGACCCTAATCATTTGGACGAGAAGTTCATGAAGAATTTGTCAAGGCCGTCTAGTGGGCATAAGGAGAAGAGAAGCCCTTCTTATCGGAAGAAGAAACGGCACTCATCTAGACATAGAGATCGAGACTTACATGACTTTGATATACCGGGCTCTAGTCTTAGTGCTTTGGAAAGGGTTCGTTGTTTTTTATTTATAACCTTTGAAATTGTACATTATATCTTTGTTATTAATTGTTGTTTTTCCAGAAGAAAATAATTTGAGAATATTTCTCTAAAATAAATATAATACCTATTTATCATATACAATTTCAAGTTATCCTAATATTGAACATACCTACTTGAAACTAAAGAACCTAACACCATTTTAGCATGAGGTTAGGCAGAACATAGAAAAAAAAAGATATCAACAATCCTTAAAATAATATTGAACAAGAATTCATATTGAATAATTCAATTATTTACCCCTTGAAACAATCAACGAAAAAAAAATTTAAATATTTACTTACAATGTTTTTTTTTTTAAATTTCTGGGAATTCCAGTTGAGTATTTACTAACTGGAAATACTAGTTAGTAAAGGTAATGTCTTGATGTTTTGAAGGGACCGGTCAATGTGGCGACACTTGGGGGAGGCCTATGTCCAGCAGTGGGCGTCTTTCGGCTGAGATGATGATGATGATGATGATTTACTAACTAAATCCTTTCAATCTACACATTCCAGGTGGACGACTACCTTAAAGAATACAATAAAGATGAAGTGGTAACTCTCAGTGGTGAATTGGAGATTGAAGCAAATGATATGGAGAACAATAATGGTATAACTAGGGAATTGCGTCACAAACCGAGGAAGACTCGTAGGAAAGTCAGAGACGAGAGACAGGACAGCAATGCTAATGGACGAGATGTCAGTCCCAAGGTGTTTAAGACTGGGAAGAATAAGTCTGGGTCAAAAGCAGGTAAATTTCTGTATTTGTTATTTTAATAAAGAATATAAAGCTATCATTTATTGTCTTGATGTTTTCATGGTGATAGCTACAGTTTTCGGTATTCATTAGTATAGTCGATGTTGTAAATACTACCACTTTAAAGCTGCATGTTACTGGCACATAATACAAACAAGGTCATTGTGTTTACGTGAAACTTTTCAAATAAAAAAAAATGGAAAGTTTTGAACCATCTTTTTTTATTTTTTGTATTTGGAAGCCACAAGGCAGGATATGCTACACCTTCTGTTCTGCCTGTCGTGCACTGCAAATTGCACCCTCCAGTATGGTCGGTCAAGAAGAGTCATAGATTCAAGATCAAGAAGGAAATTTTAAACTTAATTTTCCTGGAATTGATGATAAGATCAGTTAATACCTCTTTTATGGATGTTATCACTATGAACTGTAAAATCACATTGCATGACTTTTAAAAATGCTTGAAACCACAACCTATAACCTAATTTTTTCAGCTCGTCCCACCGACTTAACAGCTATGCTAGAGACATTAGAATCTAGCTTGCCATACCACGACACATACTTAGACAACCCTTTTTCTTCACCGTCACCGCTGACATCACCAAACGATGAGAGGCTGGACCCATTCGGTGCACGTAGACCAGAGAAGATTTATCTGCAAGGTGGAGGAACCTTTAGAGCCGTGTCGAGAGATAGGATTCTGGAGTCGCAGCAGTCACAAGATGACAAGTATTTAAGGTGAGTTCTTTATTGAGTTTTTTTGGTGATGCCAAACTCATTTGGCTTCTGAATTTTTGGTAGCTGAAAATAACTTACAGGACTAACGACAGAGTGTTGTCACGCCATCGCCAAAAGCAAATAAAAAATTGATACCTATGTTTTCTGGTAACAAAAAAAAAATATATATACATATATCGCTGGACATTACACACAGCGCCGTCTAGTGCCACACTAAGCAAGGCTTGTGTCGTGGTCACTAGACAGTTGATATACTACATATACAGGGTGAAATTGAATAGATGCGACAAATTTAAATATACAATAATACGTGTTGTCAAGAAAATGTATAAAATATCAAATGTAAAATTGTACTGAACGAAGGAAGGGTAGTGGGCGGCGCGCGGTCGCCGGGAAGGGATGTCAGCGCTGGCGCACATGCGAGGTTTGGCAACGTCGCGCGATACTTACATTAGAAACTAGGCTAAATTAGGTAAATGACCGCTATGAACGGGAATACCGATAATTCGTACTTAAATAAAGATAATAACATCAATGGACCTTTTGAAAACGATAATCGCGTAATTTTTTTTAACGATTTAGATAGTAGAAAAAACAGTTTATAATTACTATGTTACTGTAACTGAAGCTCCCATTTCATTTTGTCGCATTTATTCAAATTCACCCTGTATCCTTTTTGTTTGTAAATACATACTTATTATACATAAAAACATCCATGACTCTGAAACAATGTCCATGCTCATCACACAAACATTTGCTCCTACCGGGATTCGAACCCGGGACCCTAAAAACGTAAGGCAGCCTCACTACCGCTTAGCAGTCTTTATTTTTTTTATCATTCTATAATTTATTAATTTTCATTACTTTAATTTTTTGAATAATTAAGTTAATAATTAACAGATCTATTTATTGTGACCTCTATTCTCACTTATATTTATTAATGTTTTCAGATTGGGCGACCTAACGCCATTAGACGTGGCATTAACTCTTCAAAAAGCCTGGCGTTCTTCAGCCCCAGCTTGCCATGGTGTACTGGGAGGCTTGTCTCTGATGCATCTACTCCTCATCAGCTATTCCGACGGCTTGGATGCAGGGCACCTGTCCTTCCATGCGGTTGTCACCATGCCTTATGTTGCTACTTATTATTTCTTTTGCGTACTGTGCCTCCTTTCAGTTTTGGATAGGTGAGTTAAATTTTTCCGTGTACCTACCTTACCTATTGTATTTGTTCAAAAGATTTGGCGTATAAGGCAATGATCACACTTAACTATATGCGATCGGCTTACTCAAGTACTTAGGTATAAAAAATCGTCATTCGCGTTCTTTCGCTACTCGATTCGACGCTGCTTGATACCGAACTAAATGCGATATAATTATGTGGTGATTCAAGGTCGGCTTAAGCCAATTCAGTCTATAAATAAAAATAAATAAAATAAAATAAAAATACTTTATTTCAGACCTTGATCCATATGATGTTAGTAATACACACTACTAATAAACTATGTTAGTGACTAACGAAAAAAAAGATTTAATTCATATATCTGCTGCACTCACCAGACGCACCGGGTATATGTACATGTACACGTACCAACGACCATACAGCCTATAGACGCCTAATACACGATCTAACGCACGAAAACTATTCTGTCAACTCGCTGAGGTACGAGGTACGCGAGGGGGACGGGGTACTGCGTTCTGATTGGCCAATTCAAGGCCATTGCATTTCACTAGGGATGGGACAGTTTTAAATCAAACACGAAAGTATCGATATTTTTTAACTGTAGGCATAATAAAATATGTTTTACATACTTTACTTGCATTAAATTACCTTCTTTATTCTAATTACGATTGAATCATGTAGGTAAAATATCTGAACTTATATGAACTTAGTAGGCGGCGACGGTTTTTCATAAGGATAAAACAATCTTCGGTAAAATGACGTTCTTCGGTAAAATGACGTGAACATATTAATAAATAAATAAATGTTGTAATTTTTAATTATTAAAAAAATATATTTTTTGCATAAATAAATAGTTATAGGTTTTATTTTTTGCTTTATCGACAAAAGAGGTGGTCGTACGATTTGGAACATCACTAATTATGTTAACGTAACATCGAGGAAAAGAGATAGGGATAAAAGTACTTTCAAAAGAAAGGGACGCAATCATAAAAGACATCAAGCATGACCAGTATAAGATGAACTCCGATAAATATTGTCAGAAATTTAATCTAAATTATATTATGTAACTTTTAAATTACCGATGAAATGTGATACCGTCTTTCAGGAAACTTGAAGTCCGGCTTTCTTTATCACACCAACGTATTATTTACGGGGCCATATTATGTCTATTTTCTCGATTTTTTAAAGGAGTAATGCGGAAGTGTTTGCGGCTCACAGGAGTGGTCGAAACTAATTCGAACTCGGTGAGTGACGACGGCTATAAGATTTATACCCCTTATGTGTTGACAGACATCGGTCGCCTGTTATGAGGAGTCTAGAGGCTGTATGGTCGTTGACACGTACCCAATGCGCCATAATGGTGCAGCACGGCTTATCACTAATAACCCTCAGGATGTCATTGCCGCTCCCCCGCACTCTGCGCATCATAGAAGCAGTCTTCTTACGTAAAATGGTACTGAAACCATCAGTACGCGCTTCCGCAAACATTCCTGACGCGCTACAGTAACGTGGGAGCCCCAACAACATCCTGAACGTATTATTATACTGAACTCTGAGGGCGTTGTATGCCCTCTGCGTATATCGAACCCACAGAGTGCACGTGTACAATGATTGACAGAACGCCTTGAAAAGCGTTATTTTGACTTCTGGTGTACAACGTGCGAACCTGCGGGCCAACATGTTGCATCGAACAGCCAACGCCCTCCGTTCTCTTTCCATATCCGCATCATCCTTCAGGTCCTCCGTAACTATGTGCCCCAAGTACTTAAAAACTAGCACTCTTTCAAGGGCCACACCCCTTAATATAACCGGTGGCATATTATGTGCTGGTTTTTTATGCTTCGCCCTAAACACAAGCAGTTTGCTTTTTTGCACGTTGTATACAAGCCCGTGCGCTTCAGCATAGGCCTCACAGACCGCCAACAACTTCCTGAGTGCGCTAATTGACGGACTCAGCAGCACCATGTCGTCCGCGTAACTAATACTATTGACACACAGTCCGTCAATGGAACAACCAACACGAGTGCTACTGAGCTCGACAATCAGTTGGTTAACATACAGGTTGAAAAGCGCTGGTGAGGTCAATCCACCCTGTCTCACCCCGCATTCCAACCTGTACTCCTCAGACAACTCGTTGGCCCATCTAACTTGATTGGTTTGATGGCCATACCAATACTGAAACATATTTATTATGGCGTCAGGCACTCCCGCTTCGCGCATCTTACACCACAAGACGTCGTACCTTACCAGGTCAAATGCCCTGGAAAGGTCTAGGAAAGCCGCATATACAGGCGTACTTCTCTCCGTATAGTACCTGACAGTATGCTTGAGGGCCAAAATAGCACATTCAGTTGATAACTGGGGCCTAAAGCCGAACTGAACATCGTGTATTTTAAGATGTTTACTAATTTGACTCTCAAACACACCGTCAAGCACTTTGGCCGTAACGGTCGCCAGTGAGATCGGTCTGTAATTACCCTTGTCAGTGGCGTCACCGGTTTTATTTTTCAATATTGGTACAACCACCGTTCTCATCAACGCAGCGGGTAGGTACGAGTGTCGGATACAGAACGTAAACAACAACGCTAGCAGTCGTGGGAGATGCGGTCCGGCATGCTCAAAATGTTCTATGCTAAGGCTGTCATGTCCCGGCGATTTGCCGCGTCTCATATAAATGCAATCATAGCTTTAGACATTTTCTGCATCATCATCAGTCTATAATGTTCCCACTGCTGGGACACGGCCTCCTCTCAATGAGAGGGAATGGGCCATGAATCCACCACGTGAGCCCAGTGCGGATTGGTAGATGTCACATGTCTTCGAATTTTTGGGTTCTAGGACATGCCGGTTTACTCACGATGTTTTCCTTCACTGTTTTGAGAGCAGTTTTGATGAAATGCCTGTCTGGGTTCGAACCCACGACTTACTGTTCGTACGTCAGGGCCGCCACGCCACTGGACCACCGCTGCTCATTTCTGCATATATATAAAGAGTAAATAATGTGACAAAAGTTAAACATAGGTGGACTGGTAAAACCATGACTCCCTTCTTGGCTTCGCCTTAGTGGAGTAAAAAAAAATGCATTAGACACATAAATACCTGTTTACAATCTTAACATCCTCAAATTAAAGTTCATTCCCCACTTTTCAGACTCGACGTAACCAGCCTGGACCTATCCCGCGGTTTACAGCCATACTTCCAGCCCATAGTCTTGGTGATGCTGTACACCGCTTGCCTATTGGTCTGTACTGCGGCCAGGATGTATGATGAGCTGATGGTCTACCAATACGCGCCTCTAGTTAATAATATTACCAGCAACAACGTTACTACTGTGAGTATTATGTTTCTGGATTGAACATGTTTCATTTTAAAGTATTAACAGTAGTATGATGGCCAATGAGCCAATTAAATGAGCAATGGAGCGCAGTATACTAAATATTTATAACGGAACGTGTTCGAAGCATCATAATGCGCTCCAAACCAAATATATGTAGCTGACTCAAAAGGCTGCCCAACTCAAATGGGTCTAGTCAGGACATGCCGCACGACGAGCAAAATTTGGGCAAAAAAGCAAGAAATTAGTGCCCTGACAGTGATGTGGCGTCGCGGTAGGCCACGACGGAGATGGCGGGACGAACTGGACAGGTTCTGTCAGAACTGGAAGGAGGACGCGCAGGTTCACGAGCATTGGAGAGAGTGGCCAACGCCTCTCTCTCCAATGCTTGTGGCACTGAGGGCCAACGGCGAGGGTTTGCCCAGGAGTAGATCAGAACAGGATAGGAAGAACTAAATTATACTCAGTGCTAGTGTTGAATTACTCATAGAAAAACATTAACATACATTAAAAGCAGCACCAGTATGTAGTAGTTACATATCTGTCATAAAGAGAAAGATATGTTTTCGAAGTTACCACCAATTTACTTCCCGCACACTGTATTTTTACTTTGAAAAATTATATAATTATTATTTGCTTTAAAACTACAAACAAGGGAAAAAGCAAACTAGAAAATCGCACGAGGCGGGTGTCATGACATTGGCCTAAAACACGCAAATATGGCATTTATTGATTAGCGAAAGTGGTCAAGGTTCCGAACATAACCCAAGCTACACGTTAGGGCTTATAATTTATTCTAGAACGTGCTATCAAAAAACGTCAGGGTAGCCCGCGAATTTTTTTGTTTTTTTTTTTGCGTTTTTTGCAATTTGCACATCGAAGAACCACTTTTTCAAGGTCAAAGACATTCCTCCACCTTTATGAACTTGGAGGGTTGTATTGATGATTTTGATGATTGTAATTCTGGAGCTACATACGTCTTACAGTCGCGAACAATATTTGAATCAACATACAACCTAGCACTGGACTGCAAATTGCAAAAAACGTAAGAATTGCGCGGGCTACCCTGGAGCATCCACCTTAAGCTGTTCTTGCACGTCAGTAATCTTACTTCTTTCTTACTATTGTAAAAGCGAAAGTAGAAATAAGTATTGATGTTTCTATCTCTTTCACGTAAAAATTGCAGAAAGGTTTTGAAACCAATTTAGAATAGAAAACTTGTTTATTGTTGTTATAAAATTTATAAAGCCCAATATGCAAGATTCGACCAATCACAATGATTGCCGCTCGTTTCCGTTTTGGTGGAGTCTGCCTTAAAGATGACCCACGCTAGACCGTGTCAGGTCCGAGCGGAGGGTACTTAAAGGGTGTAAACCACCTCATCACGAAGCCGTCAACCAAGCATTCTGTACATCAAAGTAACTTGCCGCAAAAATTATTGTTGGGAAACTACTTTTAAGGGTGAACAATTATGTTTTATGGTAGAACTAAATGTAACGCACTCAAAACATTGTGCTGATAGATGTATTGTTTAGTACGGGGGTCGTGAAGGTGCTTAAAATAAAAATCGTCATTAGAAACTTGTATTTAAAAAAAAACTTGTCAAATGTTGGAACTTTGCCCACCAATATCTCCGTAACTAGAGGGTTCCCAGGTATAGTGTAAAACAAAAAATGATCGCAATGACGGGGAGAACTAGCACCTTTCGGCTTCATTTAGAGGATTTTTACACCCTTTTTATTTTGTATGGACACACTTCGCTATACCGAGCGAGCGGCAACCGGGTGACGGCTGAGCAACGGACAATACGATACAATACGGCCGACAATCGGGTCGGACACATGAGTAAGTAAACGGAACAGATTCATAAGAACGTGCAAAATTGTCACCTATTTTGGTAGGGTTGTCACAATAGGTGAAGACAAATTAATTAAATATTTACTTACCTTTTGTACTCCTTGGGATAGTTAAAGTATGATGTATTTAAATTTTTTCTAGCATTATTCATACACACAGTACAATAAACAGCCATTATTAATTAATAGGTACCACATTTTTACATTAAAATATTCAAACTTCTCACAAAACAAACAACATGTGTTGCCCTGACAACCCTGAGATTGTCAACTGGCTGTGACAGCGTAAACCGGTTATTTCCACTCTCGCCGCGTACGTGACAAGCGGCCAGTGGACACGCTCACCTGCTCCGCGTTCTTGTAGTAGTGCAACCGATTTGCGCGGTTCTATGTAGCTTATTCGCTGTTCCGTTTACTTACTCATGTGGCTCGAACTTGACACGGTCTAGAGTGATTAAAGCATTAACGTGGACTAATCAAAAGCAGTATACAAAGGCGTGGTCGGTTTATGGGAATAAATAATGCATGAGTTGATGAGTTATTATTTTCTTTTCTTTTCCAGCCAACTATACCAACATTCTACCACACCTGGACCCACTTCTCAATATGGCGGGCAGTCCTATCAATACTAGGACTGGTCTACTTCATCATATCGAACCCTCAAGACCTGGTCTTCACGAATCTCAGCAAGCTTTTACAGTTTAAACATTCACTGCAGAGTATTGGATGATTCTTCTTAATGTCCTAGTTTTAAGGTAATGTCTTTCCATCATTTTAGTAGGTACTCTCGGCCTTGATAATTGGAACGCGCTTCGTAAACGCAACGTTACTCGTTTCGCAATTAGTGTTAAGTTTCGTTTTAAGGATTTTTTTTCAGATCCCTGGGTAATACTAATTATTGTCGCAATCATTTTAAAACAATATTGTATACGATAGTATTTTGCAAATAAAAACCCTTTGAATTTACGTTACGTTTACGAAGCGCGTTCTTGATAGGGCCGCTAGTCTATTATTTAGTGACGAAATTATTTAATAACATAAAAATTAGAATCTCATACCAAACTAAATAATAATTGACAAGTACTTGTAACCAAAGATATTTTCAAAGATCTCTATAAAAGCCTAGTTAGAAAATTGCAGTTTAAGGTTTATCTAAAGAGCGAAAAAACTGAAAACAAACCTTATTTGTATAATGTTCATATTCCTAACAGCGACCATGATGAAGCGTATCCTGCGAATAAGAACATTAACGTGATGTAAATTTGGTTTATTTTCCAATGAAGCAGGACTGAGCTTAGTCTGAGTTGGTTCTATATATTTGCCTATAAGACTTATTGTATAATGCTTTAAGCATAAGTATGATATTGAAAACCAAAGCTGGTTAAGAATATTAATTATTTTATTTAAGTACAAAAAACTTACTCAACACTTAGCTTTTTGTTGATATGGCACAAACTGTTTACTTAAACTAGTCACAGTTGCGTTTATTTTTTTAATATTAAGTAATTAGTTTTATGTTGTTTTTAAGGTAAAAAAAAATCCAATACCTCAAACAAGGAAGTGATTTTATTATTTAATAGGTTTATTTGAATGTCATACTTACTTTACTACTTTAATACCTATTCCAAACTTAACTCGAAATTAAGCACATAACAATAAATATTATGCCAAATACCTAAAAGAAAAATCTATATTTTTTTAAATGCCTGTTAGAAACTCTTTAAAATGTTACAAGTATTTTTTTAAATTATTGTAGCATCTAAACACCAAAATCTGCTTACTTTTATAACATCTCCATGTTTATATAGGTATACTATTAAATATAATATTATAATTACTAAATGATAACTCATATTCGCAATGAATGATATTACCGGTATTTCACGGAATTAGAAAAAAAATACAATATATTTGTAACACACCGTACTATTCATAACTGCAAGTATAAAAAACATTCCTTATGATTACACTAATCAACGAATAGTCTTGAGCCGATTAGAAAGAGCGTTATGTCATGACAATAAAAAAAACTTCGCTAAGCCGAGGCTAAAACGCCACAGAGGGTGCACTTAGCGTATAGTCACTTAGTTTTATTGCCTTGGCTGCAGGTCTTCAAGTCACCCACAGGACAGCCTGGTTATGCAGCCGACAACCTATTAGGATGACCTGTGAGATGCCAGTCTTATAATACTAGCCGATGCCCGCGGCTTCGCCCGCGTAAAATTGTATACAAAAACCTTCCTCTTGAATCACTATCTATTAAAAAAAACCCGCATTAAAATCCGTTGCGTAGTTTTAAAGATCTATGCATACATAGGGACGGACAGACGCGGCGGGAGAGTTTGTTTTATAATATGTAGTGATAGTGAAGTCAAAAAGCGGCTAAGTGTGAGTCGGACTCGCCCATGATGGGTTCCGTAGCAGCAAGTAACATAATGTAAAAGTTCTTGTAGTTCGTTGTAAATGGAAGGTACTCGTAAGTTGCGGTTTACGATTTATGACGTATTAAAAAAAACTTACTAGATCTCGTTTAAACCAATTTTCGGTGGAAGTTTACATGGTACTTCATATATTTTTTTTAGTTTTATCATTCTCTTATTTTAAAAGTTACAGGGGGGGGGGGGGGGGGGCACACATTTTACCACTTTGGAAGTGTCTGTCGCGCAAACCGATAAAATGATATTAGAAACATCAATATTATTTTTGAAGACCTATCCATAGATAAACCACCCCACACGTATGGGTTCGAAAAAAAAAATGAGTTTCAGTATGGAGAATTTATAGTTTTGTTTTTCATTTTTGTGTGAAAATCTTAATGCGGTTCACAGAATACATCTACTTACCAAGTTTCAACAGCATAGTTCTTATAGTTTCGGAAAAAAGTGGCTGTGACATTCGGACGGACAGACAGACAGACGTGACGAACCCATAATGGTTCCGTTTTTTGCCATTTGTCTACGGAACCCTAAAATGGCGTTTCATTGGAAGCACATGCCTTGCACTTTCTGGTCGCATCTTTAGTCACTATAACGCCATTTAGGCCCCGTACCCACAATGTCGTGACGACAGGTAATCGTGTAGTTTTAAGTGTCGTGTCTTATGTATTTAAATGGAGGTGTTCACATATAGGACGACACGATAACTGTCGTCCATGACTTTTGCCAACTAAAAACAAACGATAAATTAATCGTCACGACATACTGGGAAAGGGGCCTTTCGCTTAATATTATTTTGCGTACTATAACATTTTGTGTGTTAAGGCGTCTGCGGAGCATGCGTATTTCATACAAACGTAATACCAAAATAATTTGTAAATTAAACATATTCATAAGGTAGTGTGTATTTATTTCGATTGAATTACAGAATATCTAGGTTCGCAAATATATATTTTGATTGGACACTGATTTTAACAAGAGTTATAAGAAAAATAAGTTTTCTATAGAAAATTTAAATTCCTCATATCTCGTCTTTGCATCACTATTCTCTCAAAAAACATATTTGGGAACATAGATATTCTGTAATTCAATCGAAATAAATACAGACTACCTTAACAATATGTTTGATTTACAAATAATTTTGGTATTACGTTTACAATGAAATACGCATCCTCCGCCGGCCCCTTAAGGGTACAGGAAATATCTTAAAGAGAGAACTTCAGAGCGGGACCTACCGGCTATATAGAATAAATTACATATAATAAAAAAAAATATAAATCTAGTCAGTTATTTTAAGGGACCATTGCTAATCTAAATTGTTTGCGGCAGCTACTTGGTGGTAATACTAAACTAAATATTTATATAAATTAGAGACTTTATGAACATTCTTAAAAATTATTTTATAACATAACTGTCGCCTAATTAGAAAAAGTTGATGGAATTGTAAAGTTTAAAATAATAATTAAATTATTTTAATAAATTATATTGAATTAGCACGTCATTTTAAAGACTTGTCTCCGCATGATTACCATAAAATTTGAGGGACGCGAATAATGTAATTCTTTTATATATGACACATTCCATATTTTAGTGATATTTTACCATTTCCCAAACAGCATCACAATCCTAGCAATTTTGAAATTGTGGTGTCCAGTCATATTTTTTATACCTCTGACAGCAACTCTTCAAGCTTCCTTATTTCAACAGGAATAAAGAATAATTTACATTGACAGTATGCAATACAATCAGACGTAAAAAAAATAATGCAATATAAGCAGAGGTAAAATACTGTACTACTAAGTACCTACTAATACTTTACTGATTAGCTTGTAGCTAAACCATATTTCCTGAGCCATTTTTGTGGTTCTACCTAAGTAGTGTGACTGCAAACAAAGCACTACAATTGCATTTGTAATTGAATTTTCTTTAACTAACACTATTTCAAGGGTTTAAAAAAACATAATTCATTACTTCATCGGTTGTTCGGCAGTGTAATTAACGCATTAAATATTGTAGAATAATTAAAAAGAAAAATAATAGTGGCAGCTAAAACAAGTGAGTTGCACATAACAGACTGAGACAGCGTTATAAGCCAGAACGAGAGCAAATAACATCATGCTCACACATGATCCTCTACTTGTATAGAAGTTAAAGTTCTTTGTAAAATAATAAATGATATCATAGCTTTATGAAATGTAAACACTATTTTAACTAAAAATATTATTGTTCTAGTCAATGTTAAGACGTTTGTAACAAAATATACCATCTCCAGCGCATCAAATTACCACAAAGTGTCAAATTTTCTCATTCGATTTTGAACTTAACTTACATGTTAGAGTTTAATTTTTTTTCAAATGTGCTACTTTGATGCGCTGACGACTGTACTTTAAGTAATTACTTGTAAACCTTTCAAGTTATCGGAAAAAGTAGTGATTAAATGTTAACATCGCTTTGGTACAGAGTAGCTAATATTAAGTCTATTTGTATAGTACTTGAATCTTTTCCTGTGATCTATAAACATTAGGCGATAAATTGAAAGGCTTTACAAAATTTAAAAAATATATAAAATGTCACATTTGGTCGGATCGAGATGACATCACAGAACACAGACGACAAAAGGCTTATGCTAATAATTGCATTTTTAATTTTGGGAAATGAACAAATATTTATATTTCAGTAGCTATAATACGACGCACAAATATATTTTGTTTCCTAAAGTACTGTGTAGAAAGTTACGTTTTTATTCATGAAATTTTTGGGGTATTTTGGTGATTTATTATAACTTTTCGCAAAAGTTTTTGGGGTAGACTCGGTCGACATCACAAAATGTGTAGTGATTGAGTTCTCGCTCCATTTGTTTCATATTTTAATAATATTATTTTTATTTCTTGCAAGCAATTCTTCTTTTAATTGTTAAGTGCAGTCATCATCATCATCAGCCGATTAATGTTCCCACTGACAGGCCACCTCTCTATGAGAGGGAATGTGCTATAATCTACCACGCGGGCCCAGTGCGGATTTGTAGATAAATAAATAAATAAATATCGCTGGACATTACATACAGCGCTATCTAGTGCCACACAAAGCAAGGCTTGTGTCGTGGTCACATGTATTCGAATTTTTTGGAACTACAGTACTTTCACTGTTTTTATTTCATGTGACTGGGACTATAGCTACATTTAATTTTCATCTTTGTTTCGACAATTCAAAAGTGCCTGTAACTAGCCTACTTGAAATAAATGCTTTGATTTTGAAATTGGAAAATAATGTAGTAGTTGCTACTCTGACACTCGTTTCTATAAACAAGTCAAAATGACTACTACATAAAAGTAACTACTTAAGATAGGGGTATTATTCTGGAGTTTAGTAATTGTTTGAAGGTTCTTATAAGACAGTTCGAACTTCGTTCAAAACGTGTCCATTGCATAAAAGTAGTTGCCTATGTAATTTCTTTAACTCAAGTAATTAATTTAACTCAAGTAATTACTTTAACTCAAGTAATTACTTTAACTTGTGGTTAGTTCGTGTCTCTCGATCCGACAGAAGTGCTAAGTTAAGAAAAACTATATCAGAATAATAAAGCGACTATAATAAATGTTAGAGTTACGATCCATTCATGTATGTATGTGAACGTCTAATATATAATATAAATTGTAAAGCACATAATATAATATTGACTGTTGACAGATGTAATTCAAATATGACAATTGATATGTGATAAATTACGGTTTTGTTTGATTAAATTTTAAATTACAGGCTCACACAATGTTAGACAGAAACAAATATTATTAACATTTATCAATTTAAAGTGGTTATTATACACCAATAACAACAGTTATAAATAATGAAAAAATATATATGTCACCGTAAAATTGTCAAACACGTTAGATTGTAAAATAACTAGAAAGATTGTAAACTCTCGAAATATTGTCAAACGAACATACTGCTCACAATAAAACGCATTATTTTTTGTGAAATGCATGCGATGGTAGTCAACTCAGGCGGTGTGGAGAGAAGGACGGGTCCCCCTTGCCCAATGGTACCACTCTCATGAAAAGATAATGTACCATTCCTGAGAAATACCGATTAAAATAACCTAACCTTAAAACACTTTATATTCCCCTAAAAAGGGTAGTCGACGGAGCCCCGCTTCGCGGGGCCGTATTTCCGAGTGCAGGGTTTAAAGGAACCTAACTAACCTAACGCTAGAGAGATTACAATCTAACGTGTTTGACAATTTTACGGTGACATATATACTCGCCTCCCATTTCAAAACTGAACTAAATCATGAAAAACAGGTTGAATGATTTCAGCGTAGAATAAAACATGCGAGGCAGTCTTTGGGGACTGCCGATAGAAGTGTAGAAGTGAAAACTAAGTAATCCAAAATAAACTTTATCTTAATTGTATAAGGTTGGTTTTGACTAACCGTTTTATGAAAGCGTTCGGTGACGATAGCGAGAGTTCCATGAAATTTGTTCACCCAAAAAGTGCTCAACGCGCCTAAAGAAGTCCTCACTTCAAAAATTAGTACGACAATTGCAATAAAGCTATCATATACGCTGTGCTTATACTGAAGAAACAGAAAACCAAGTTAATATCAAATGGAAATCCGTTCCAAATTGTGTGTTTAGCAGAATAAGCGCCAATATAATCCAGAGCATCGTATATAGCTTCACGGAGTTTCTTGTCTGTAATAGAAAAAAGAATAAATGAATGTGGTAAGCGAATTTTCAAAAGTCAGTGAATGCAGATTTGTTTCTTTTTAAAAATAGAGGAATATTTCCTTTGAGTAAAATTTGCTATCTCCAGTATTTAGAGTACTTTCCCTCCAGGTGGCATTGAAAAATTCTACCCTGTATATTATTATACACACTCCTTTTTTGGGCAGTCGTGTAAAAAGAGACAAATCTTTTCCAAAGTCCAAAACTTTTTACGCGCCCCCGACCACATGCACCGTGCCCCTCCGTCAGCGCCCGCGCCCCAACCCGACCATCTCTCTGGAGTCATTGATGGTGTGTGTAATTGTTTATTTCGTGTTATAATGCACCGTATTTTTGTGCCGTTGGCTTGCTGGGCCCGTGCTTACTTGTCACGTAAATGTGACAATTTCGTTCAAAAGGTTAAATCTATTTCCTTCCCAAATAACAATGACTACTGAGTTCAATGAAGCAAGAGCTTTGGCCAACACCACTCAGTATATTTATCAAAGATCTTTGCCATAAGACCATTGGCTGTAACCACTATTCACTGTTTTCACTATGGCCAAGAGCTTCAACATACACCTTTAACCTTTTGAAAGTTTTTGTCACATATATGTGACAAGCAATTGCCCTATACGCTAAACGACACAAATATGTGACAAAATGGTATCTAGATGAAATTTATTGTGGTTTGGCGAGGCGGGCGTGGTATGAAGTTCCTTTCGTTGGAGCCATCGTCTCATAATTATTTATATTGTTATTTAATGAGAATATTCGTTAAATACCTTCATTCATTAGTAACTGGGCAGCAAGCACAATTTTTATCTCATCAAGATCATTCACAGCTATTTCTATTAAAAATGCTGGTACACACAGGGTTAATACACAGACACCTATTTCAAAAATCCAGGGATATGATACTATGATAGAAATATGCTGAAACAAAAAAAAAAAAAAAAACAGCGCTTAAGATACCACTTTATTTGTATTTGTGTATCTAAAATAAAAATGGATGCCGAAGGAAGTTGCTGGAATTTGACCTGTTCACGAAGTCAGTCCTTCTAAAAACTTGTTGGTGTTTTTTTAAAAGGTATGTGAAATTCAAGGCATATTAGCTACTCGCATGCTGGTGCCCTAAAACAGTGAGGCGGGGTCGCGGCAAGCCACGAAGGAGATGGCGGGACGAACTGGATAGGTTCCGTCAGAAATTGAAGGAGGACGCACAGGTTCGCGAGAAATGCAGGGAGGACTTTGCCCAGGAGAAGAACAGAGCAGACTAGGAAAAAATCATAAGCTACTCGGTTAATACTCACTAAATCGCTAGCAAAGTCGAAGTAAACCACCGCGAACAAAATTCTTAAAAATTCACTGATACAAGCAATCGCCACCTGAAACAGACCATTTTCAGTTACTTACTAAAATAAAAACTTTGCCTATCTGTAACTGAAACTGCCACATGAGTAATTAAAAGTACCTTTAGTCTCAGATACTTTATCGTTGCATCCAAATTGTTTGATAATTTCATATAGCCTTCACAAAAATATTTGACGTGTTCGTATTTTTGATAGGCGCTCAAATTCGTTGTTTCCAAACTATTTTTTAGCGCCATGCACAAGGATTCAACTGTTTTTTTGATAATTTTCGGCAATATAAACTGTGGTCAGTCGACTCGAACACTAAGAAATGAATTTGTAAAAGTATACTGAGTACAAGATCAAGATCGGGAAAGAAAATTCTTCCAATGAGACACATAGAAAGACAAACTCTCCAACGACTGCGAAAAGTAGCAGAAAATATGTTGCAAGATAATGCTGTTTCTTTTCTAATGTTGAAGAAGAATTGGAACACAAGTTTGAAGAAAACTTCACAACGTATTCTTCTTCAGTGATCACAGACATCAAAACATTTACAGTTATATCTATAACTGCCATCAAATCGTAACCAAAAAAGGCAGCAGCACCCATTTGAAGGTAGTTCTCAGCATCCATGAGAATTTGTAAATAGCTAATTCCACTACAACAAATACAGTAAATTTTTAATAATAGACAAACGGTAGCAGAATTACTGCATTTGAAGTAAAACCCAAATATAAGTCTGAACGACATTATTCCGTGAAATGAAAGTTTATTTTGGATCTCTTGTAAAGAAGGCATTATAAAAAAAAACTTTTTTGCAAAAAATAAAACCGACTTCACACAAAAAAGTGAAAAATAACTTTAGCTTCAGAAGTCGGTGACCTTTATTTGATTGATTTAGTTTTTTAGTCACCGACTTCTGAAGCTAAAGTTATTTTTCACTTTTTTGTGTGAAGTCGGTTTTATTTTTTGCAAAAAAGTTTTTATTTTTCACTTTTTAGTGGTTCACATGTGCATACCCTTTCACAGCGTACCAGCGTGATTTTTTGTTATGAACTGGTGTAAACAATAGACAGACATGAGATTTCAGCAATCCCAGTAAGAGACACACATTTGCTACATTTAATGAGGAGTTCCGTTGCCTTTCTCCGAAGTTTTTCATCTAATCTTTACCAAATTTAAATGGGATCACTCCGTGAAAGTAGTCTTTCTAAAACTACCCAAATCGCTTTTGGTGTGCCTATAAAATTTGAAGAGTTCTCTCTATTTCTCCAGGATCCTATTATCAGGATCCTGGCTTGATGATTATGGGACCTTCTGGGAAGTATACCCTTTCAAACAATTAAAAAACAAATTCGGTCCAGTCATCTTCGAGTAATCGGGGAACATTGAATTGAGAACCTTCTCCTTTTTGAAGTCGGTTATTAACGACGTTATGGTACGTGACCCAAATATCCGGATAGCCTTTAAATGATTTGGCCGAGTATCGTTAATTTGCTTCTAAGAATTGAAGAGCTCCGTTCCTTTGTCATGGATCCCATAATCAGAACCTAACTAAATTCTCATAAAACTACCCTTGAAGTACCCTTGCCAATAAAATAAAAAAAAACAATACATGTCAAGGTAATAGGCTTATCCCCAATAAATGGAACTTAATACACCTAACTGTCGAAATTTGGGAATATTGTACACATCTGCGTACCCCCTCAGAGCATACAGGCGTGATGTTACGTCATGATGCCGTATAAACAATAAACATTCAAGCGATTGCAGCAGTTACTGCAGATTTGCCGTATATTTTTGAAGAGTTCCATTGTATATCTCCGAAGATCCAGATCAGATCTTCAGCAAATTAAAATATAACCACACGGGAAGCACCAGCTTTCAAATTAAAAAAGAATCATCAAACTCGGTTCACCCAGTCGAAAGTACTGATGTAACAAACACTGTCGAAATCTGGGTGTACTGTACACATCTGCGTACCCCCTCAGAGCATACAGGCGTGATATTACGTCATGATGTTGTATAAACAATAAACCTACAAGCGATAACAGCAATCACTGCAGATTTGCCGTACATTTTTGAGGAGTTCCATTGTATATCTCCGAAGTCCAGCATCAGATCTTCAGCAAATTAAAATGGGACCACATGGGAAGCACCAGCTTTCAAATTAAAAAAGAATCATCAAACTCGGTTCACCCAGTCGAAAGTACTGATGTAACAAACACTGTCGAAATCTGGGTGTACTGTACACATCTGCGTACCCCCTCAGAGCATACAGGCGTGATATTACGTCATGATGTTGTATAAACAATAAACCTACAAGCGATAACAGCAATCACTGCAGATTTGCCGTACATTTTTGAGGAGTTCCATTGTATATCTCCGAAGTCCAGCATCAGATCTTCAGCAAATTAAAATGGGACCACATGGGAAGCACCAGCTTTCAAATAAAAAAAGAATCATCAAAATCGGTTCACTCAGTCGAAAGTTATGAGGTAAAAAAAAAAAAAAAAAAAAAAAAAAAAAAAAAAAAAAAAAAAAAACATACAGACGAATTGATAACCTCCTCTTTTTGGAAGTCGGTTAAAAAAGTATGCAACGTCGAATATGTAAGGAGCGTTTGAATTCACTCAAACAACATAATACATTATGAATAATATCTACATCTCAAAGTACCTTTCACTAAAAATAAACAAATTGCTTCTGATATATTTTCAATATTGATATAAAATTGTATGCTTATCATTTTAATTTACTGAAAACATTACAATTATTACGTTCAGAGGCATAATTAAAAACATCGAAATAAACATGGCGAAGATCAATCTACTAGAATACTTTTGTTCTTTTTGTTGGAATAATAGTATATTTTATAACGAGGGACTAAACGAAGCCATAATATACCCGAGGTGGTTTGACTTCCGAGCGTGCGAGGGAGCTAATGAAAGCGAGGGTATATTAAGTTGGCGTTTAGTCTCGAGGTGCAAACTGTACTTTTCACTTCGAGTGCGAGAAAAATAGTCAATTTAGTACAAAAACACTAAATAAATATATATATATATTTTTTTTTTTTTCCTAGCCTATCGTGTGTCCCGCTGCTGGGCAAAGGCCTCCCCTTTTTCCTTCCAAACCTCTATCTTGTGCGATATCTGGCCATGTTCGCCCCGCAAACAAGATCAGATCGTCACACCACCTTCGCCGCGGTCTACCTCGACGGCGATTCCTTCCGTCAGGCGTCCAGTGAGTGACGATCTTTGCCCATCTCTCCGGGTGCATTCTTACTACGTGGCCAGCCCACTCCCACTTCAGCTTGGCTGTTTTTCTCCAACATCTGCAACCTCAGTTATGGAACGCAGGGAATCGTGTTTATTACGCGATCTGTACGCTTCACACCAATTATACTGCGTTCCATTGCCCTCTGGCAAATCTTGAGTTTGGACTTCTGTTGTTCAGTAAGTGAACAACTTTGCGCACCGTAGGTTAGGACAGGCAGGATGCACATATCGATGAGTTTTCTTTTCAGTGTCATTGGAAGACTTCCCTTCATGTGTTCTTTTAGGGCCCAGAAGGTCAGGGCACGCCACGATAGTGGCGGTAAGTCCCCTCTTTGAGGAGTGGCTTGAGAGGCGCCACGGCGCCCTCACCTTCCGCCTGACGCAGGTCCTCACCGGACACGGATGTTTCGGGAGGTACCTGCACCGAATCGGGCGGGAGGAAACGCCCGGGTGTTTCCACTGTGAGGATCGACCGGAGGACACGGTGGAGCACACGGTGGAAGTCTGCCCTGCGTGGGCGGAGCACCGCCGTGTCCTCGTAGCGGCGATCGGCGGCGGCGACCTCTCGCGTCCGGCCCTGGTTCAATCCATGGTCCGGAGCGAGACGGAATGGGAAGCCGTCACCTCTTTCTGCGAAGCAGTCATGCTGGCGAAGGAGGTGGCGGAACAAGAGAGGGAGAGAGCCTCTCTTCCCGGCCGCCGCGGGAGACGCACCGGGCGTCGGGGGCCACGTGGTGGCTACCGGCCACCGTAGATGCGGGCCTGTGGACGGTTAGCTATGGGCTAGCTAGCCGTCCGTCCGTCTAGTGACGACAGGCCGTGTCGACGGCGCGTTCGTGTTCCACGCGCGCCTCAAAGAGATGTCAGCAGTAGAGAGGGGCTCGCAAGGGCCGAAGCCTGCCGGGGTTGCGGGACTGTTCGAAAGAGATACCGCGGCCCCGGAACGTAAAGGGCGAGTAAGGAACATGGATGGGTTTTAGTCAGTAAGAGTCTGACACTCCCTCCCGCTCCGCCCAGAGTGGGAGAAGTCATTTGATGATTTCCCATCCTAAAAAAAAAAAAAAAAAAAAGGGCCCAGAAGGTCTTCCAAGCATTTTGGAAAAATAATAAATAAATATAAATATTATATTACAAATAAATATTACTTAATAAAATAAAAATCACAAAATTTGTGAATGTGCACTTCATGCTTCAAATTCATTGTCAATTTAAACATAGAATCACAGACGAATCGACGATGAATCTGCAACTATTCATCAAATTATGCCGAAAAGACGCTTTCTGAGAAAGAAAGATTATCTATAATGGATTTTGCTCTTTGCTCAACGTAAAACTTTTCACTGTCACTGGATATTCTTAATAAAGAAATTTATTTAAAACAGTTGACAAACATTCTGAAATTATCGCGTACAGATTAACAATTTAAAACACATGGCGCCACCTTCTTTGCGGAAGAACCATGGAACTAAAACTCTCAACCTTTTCGCAATGAAGATGGTTCACACCCAGTATATTTACAGGCTGTTTGAGTTTATCTATGTCACATGAAGGAAATTAAAAAAAAACTAATTACTTTTACTCCCTAGGGAGTAAAGTGGTCACTTTAGTCCCGCTTCGTAGGGCTATATTGTTTTTAATGATGTAATAAACAAATAAATTAAAAACTGCCTAACTTATTGACACCCAAATAGTACAAATTCAGAGGAAGCTATATCCAAATAGGCCTGGGAACCAGGTGGACCGATGACCTGGTTAAGGTTGCGGGAATCCGCTGGAAGCGAGTCGCACGGGACCGGTCAATGTGGTGTCACATAGGGGAGGCCTATGTCCAGCAGTGGACGTCTTTCAGCTGAAATGATGATGATGATGATGATATCGAAATCGTCAATAACACAATTTTAAACCATTTACTTAAATATATTTTTAAATCAAAAGTGCTGCGTGTGTGTCAAACAACTACAACAGCAACTACTACAGGTCCTTAGCAATATCCTTCGATTTCAAACTAGTACGAAAACTGTAACAAGGCCACAATATACGTTATGCTCAAACTAACAAAGCCGAAGGCGAATTGTATGTTAAAGGGAAATCCGTTCCAAATTGTGTGTTTAGCAGAACAAGCGTCAATATAATCCAGAGCATCGTATATAGCTTCACGGAGTTTTTTGTCTGTAATAGAATAAAATGTAGTTTAACTTTGATAAAAAGTAATACCTAATGAATAAGAGGCCTGCGGAGCATGCGTAGTTCATACAAACGTAATACCAAAATAATTTGAAAATCAAACGTAGGTATTCTTAAGGTAGTGTGTATTTATTTCGATTGGATTACAGAATATCTAGGTTCCCAAATATATATTTTGAATGGTCAGTGATATAAACTAGAGTTAATGAGAAAAATAAGTTTTCTATAGAAATTTTAAATTCCTCATATCTCGTCTTTATATCATTGTTCTTTAAAAATATACATATATTTGGGAACCTAGATATTTTGTAACCCAATCGAAATAAATACGCACTACCATTACAATATGTTTGATTTAGTTACTAGACTAACGAGGCAGTTACTATTTTTACTACACTACTTCATTGAGCTTGCTCCAAAATGTCAATTTCGTATTAGATAAATACCTTGAATCATTAATAACTGGTCAGCTAGCACAGTTTTTATGTCATCAAGATAATTTTCAGCTAATTCCATTAAACATGCTGGTACGCACAGAATTAACACACAGAGAAGTATTTCTAAAATCCAGGGTGTTACTAATGACGGCGTCTGAAACATTCCACAATTAATAATAATGCACCAACTTTGGATAATTTATAATAAATACATTAGCGAGTTTTGGCCTATACTACTTATTCACAAAGTCAGCTCAGCTGAAATGCTCATTGAAATGGTGAAATCAAAATCAAAATCATAGCATTTATTTCAAGTAGGCTAATTACAGGCACTTTTGAATTGTCGAAACAAAGATGACATTTAAATGTAGCTACAGTCCCAGTCACAAGACATAAAAACTGTGAAAGTACTGTAGTTGCCCATTCCCTAGCGTAGATCTCTATGGAGAAGAACGGGCAAGAAACTCCATGGACACTCTTTTAAATCAAATTATTGTTACAAAATCTTGGTTACATCATTCATGTTGAGATGGTAAATTATGTGAGAACAATGTAGCAAAATGTGCACGTTAAAAGTGTCCATAGTAAAAACAAAATAATTCATTCAAATAAGCCATGGCAACTAAGAGATGACCAGTCACAACCAGACGCCAGGGCACATTCAAGTCAAAAACTAAAGTAGGTTTCCAGAGAATGATAGCTTTCTAGTAGTTTCTACATAGTACTCACACAATATGGGCTATGCGATTATATAATACTAAAGAGATTGAATCTAAAATAAGTGTAAAAGTAAGTGACAAAGGTCAACCAAGGGCGTTGCATTTTTAAGCTACTAGGTAGGTATACTTACTAAATCACAGTCGAAGAAAATACCCAAGCACATAATTCTTAAAAATTCACTGACATACGCAATAACCACCTGAAACATTGTGATAATCAATCATTACATTTGGAAGAAAATACCTGTACACAGTCATATCATCATTCTCCTACCCTTATCGCAATGTATTTGAGGTGTCCGCAGCATGTCTTCTTTCATACTTCTCTATTACTCGTCACCTTCTTTCTACCCTATCATCCTTCACACAGAGTCTTTGATCTTCTTCTACTCCTATATCATTCATGCTCAATATTTTCCTCATTCCATACAACTTCTCTGGCGCTTCTTTCAAATTTCGTCGGATATCCTCTTTTCTTATTTTATACCTACATACGCGTTACACCACGCGTCCCCCTTAGCATTCGCATCTCAGCCATATGCAATAGGCTTGTTAACTGAAAAAATCAAATTAGTCCGTCCCTTAGATTATTAAAAAATATTTCACCCGTATTTTTAGGGTTCCGTAGCCAAATGGCAAAAAACGGAACCCTTATAGTTTCGCCATGTCTGTCTGTCTGTCTGTCTGTCTGTCTGTCCGCGGATAATCTCAGTGACCGTTAGCACCAGAAAGCTGAAATTTGGTACCAATATGTATATCAATCATGCCGACAAAGTGCAAAAATAAAAATTTAAAAAAACATTTTTATTAGGGTACCTCCCCCAGACGTAAAGTGGGGAGCGATTTTTTTTTTAATTTTGACCCTGACGTGTGATATATTGTTGGATAGGTATTTAAAAATGAATAGGGGTTTTCTAAAATCATTTTTTGATAATATTAATATTTTAGGAAATAATCGCTCCGAAAGTCAAAAACAATGTGTCCCCCCCCCCTCTAACTTTTGAACCATAAGTTTAAAAAATATGAAAAAAATCACAGAAGTAGACCTTTATATGAACTTTCTAGGAAAATTATTTTCAACTTGATGAGTTGAATAGTTTTTGAGTTATATAGCACTTTTTCAAAAAAACGCAAATGATAACTTTGTTTTTCATACAAATACTATGAAAAACAAAGTTATTTTTGCTGACGAAAAATGTTGGTATTTTTAATGGTCTGGGAAGCTACGGAACCCTACAGTGAGCGTGGCCCGACACGCTCTTGGCCGGTTTTTTTTCTTTTGTTACATAAACCAAAATTGACGAAGATACGACGCTTTTAAATTTCTCAATACGTCACTGTTCGGCATCATTTTTAGTGAGTACTGACGTCACGAGCCCCCACTCCCGAGTTTTGATGCGTTTTATCTTTGTCAATATTCGTTGATTTACAAAAACAAAAAATACGTGTCCATTATTTTCCAATACTCTAATTGACGGACTAAATAGATTTGCAATTTATTGATGGTGGAAACTAGCCTATTGTCTTTCATTCATCTCTTTATGGCCCAGTATTCTGCTCCATACAAGACAGCAGTTCTAACCATGGTTTAAATCTTCCCTTTGAGTTTAAGAAGAATGCGGGGATCCCCTTGACCTGCCCCTATTTCATCCATCCAGTGTTATTTCTGTACCTACTTAACTCTCCGATCTATTTTGCCATCGCTTTGCACCAGTAAACCGAGATACCTGAAGACGGAGCAGGCTGGGAGAAGCGGTCTATCTATGGCTCCAGTACTGGAGAGACCAACGAAATCTCAGAACATGTAATAATTAATTTTAATTCTGCTGATTTACAAGCCAACATTCTCCAGCTTCTGTTGACATTGCTCCAATCTGCTGGCTCCCAGGTTCATCTTCACCGACAAGAACAATGTCGTCGGCAAACAGTATGCACCAATGTGACACTTCCTTTGTTTTCGACGTCAGAGCGTCCGTAATCAACAAGAAGAGGGAAAAAATCTTGGCCTATCTGTTACTGAAAATATGAAATGAAAAAGGTACCTTTAGCCTTAGATACTTCATCGTTGCATCCAAATTGTTTGATAATTTCATATAGCCTTCACAAAAATATTTGACATGTTCGTATTTTTGAGTGGCGCTCAAATTCATTTTTTCAACATTATTTTTTAGCGCTTTGCACAAAGATTCAACTGATTTTTGATAATTTTCAGAAATATAAACTGGGGTTAGACGACTCGTAAAATAAGAGATTATCTTGAAAAAGTATAAGGTCAATGCTGCAGAAAAACTGTAATTTCCAAACCATAACAAGCCTAGCTCTCCAATGAAAGTGATAAACAGCAGAAAATACGTCACAAAACAATGTTGTTTCTTTTGTAATGTTGAAAAAGACTCAGAAGCTAAGTTTGACGAAAACTTCATAACGTATTTTTCTTCAGTGATCATGGACATCAAAACATTTACAGTTATTTCTATAACTGCCACCAAATCGTAAAGCAAACCAGATACTCTTTGTGCTAGTTCATCAAAATTCATGACAATTTGAAAATAGCCGATTCCACAACAAACAATACAGTAGAGTTTTAATAATAGACAAACGGTAGCAGAATTACTGCATTTGAAGTAAAAACCAAATATAAGTCTATATAACATTATTTTGTGACAAGAGAAAAATGAATATACTTTTTGGAGCCCTGGGCCTCGTAAAGAAGGCATTTTAAAATGTGCCCGATGCCAACGAAATCCAACGCTGCAAGCAGTCTAAAACTGTACACAAAGTAGGTGAACATTGGTAGGTATAATTATTTGAATTACAGATATTACCTATGGATACTTCTTTTTAGGGTTCCGTACTTCAAAAAGAAAAAACGGAAGCCTAATAGGATCACTTAGAAAGATTGACCGTTATTGCGGATGTATTATAAATTTAAGATTGCATGAGAAATAAATCGTAGTAATTAGTAGTAGTCCTTCCGTCTGTCTGTCAAGACTTAGCCTCTATCTCGGTAACGTGGGGAGGAATCGAGTTTAGATTAAAACCAGGATAGAGGGATATACTCAAGATTACGGTCACTTGAAGCTGAGAATATTTTTTTTTGTCGCAAAAACGTATATTTCGATACAAACTCTGGAAAGGCAAGAAGCAATGTCTTAAAACATGTAAAGGAAAAAATATGGAAACCGTAAATATGTAGTTTAGTAACCAAATATACAGGGTGTACGGTAAAATGGATAACCTTGAAATGGCTTATAGTAGCAATTTAGAAAAAAAAAAAACGAAAAAAATCTATCATATAAGTAGTACCTAAGATAAGTATTAATGAAAATATTTAAACATCTTGGGTAAAAAAAATGTATGCATAAATGAGTGACCAATAATTTTAAAGTAATGTCGGTTTCAAGTAGATTTGATATTGGTACAATTCATAATTGTATGTGCCTTTAATAGTGAATTATCGCTATAGGGAACGTGCAGGAACTAAATCGACAAGAGAGACACTATGTGGACAATGAAGAAAACTTATCTTGCTTTCAATTAGGTAAACAATAATATTTCTTCAATTATATTTGTAAAATATGCACTTTTAACAACACTAGTTGACTCACCAACGCGCCACCGCTCCGGCCGACAGTCTGACAACGACTGACCGCCCCACCACTGGGACCGGTACTTATAACCGAGCCACGTGCGCGCATGAGGCAACCTGTAGTGTGATATCTACATACACTACATCCCTTCCTTATTTTAGTTTATTTTATTTCTATAAAAATACTACCTGCTACCTATAATGTTGACTATCACGGTTATCACTACTCACTTACATTACACGCGGCAAGGGGCTTACGTGTACGTCTACCTCTCACGCTGTCTCGTAGTCGGAACGATTGAACTGGACGATTGACAGTGATCCCCTCCACTCGTGTCATGAGACAATGCATTATATCTATTGCATTGACACAACCACTACATCCCTTCCTTTTCAACAAATTGTATTTATTGTAAACGTAATCAAAGTTGTACAAAGACAATTCAATTAGGATGGGGAGCCTTTGGAAAACTCGCAGATGTATTCAAGTCTAAAATCCCGCAAACACTGAAAACACTCGTGTACAACCAATGCGTTCTCCCAGTGATGACGTATGCTTGTGGAACGTGGACGCTGACTCTCGGGATACTTCACCGCCTGAAAGTAGCGCAGGGGGCAATGGAACGTGCAATTCTTGGCGTCTCTTTGAGAGACAGAATACGAAATGAGGATATTTGCCAACGCACCCGAGTTACCGACATAAGTACCCGGGTTGCTCGACTAAAATGGCAATGGGTCGGACATGTATCCCGTAGAGACGACAACAGATGGTCGTACAGAACCTTTCACTGGAGACCTCGCACAGGAAGCAGAAGTGCCGGCAGACCACCTGCCCGATGGTCGGACGACATCAAAAAGACAGCAGGGCTGACCTGGACCAGAATCGCTGCATCAAGAGCTTTGTGGAGAGCCATGCAAGAGGTATATGTCCAGCAGTGGACTC
This sequence comes from Xestia ashworthii, assembly GCA_950022955.1. NCBI lineage: Eukaryota > Metazoa > Arthropoda > Insecta > Lepidoptera > Noctuidae > Xestia > Xestia ashworthii. The sequence goes on from OX465555.1 coordinate 21,644,526, forward strand.
TGAGATGCTGAGAAGAAGAAGAAGAGAATCAAAGTTGTTAGATAATCATACCGAATTACTTTTAATATTTTACGTATACATATACAATCAATCTCCCATAAACTATTTTAGACAAACCGTTTTTGTTTGTTTTAGTAAGAATGCTTTACCTTCTCAGACTATACCCAGTTACACCATTTGAACATCTCCACTGAGTGTGGAGTAGGATTGAAGTTGTTTAACAGTGTTTAACATCTTTTCATATCTTTAAAACTTTATGGTCTACTTTAACCATTGGGTCAGTATGATGACATGACCTCGTCTTTCTATTTCCATATTCCTTTCTTTTTTTTTTCTTTGACGACCCGAATGGCACAGCGGTAGTGAGGTTGCCTTATGTTCTTAGGGTCCAAGGATCGAATTCCGGTAGGAGAAAATGTTTGTGTGATGAGCACGGACATTTGTTTCCGACTCATTACAAACAAAAAGTATCTAGTATATCAACTATCTGGTGTCCACGACACAAGCCTCGTTGCCCAGCGCAGCACTAGATGGCGCTGTGTTTTATCTCTAGCGATATTTATTTATTATTATATTTACTTATTATTTGGTTGAATGACTGTAACAAACAAGTAAAATCGGTACACCAAATCGGTTTGATATTACAAATTGACACAAAGTCGATTTTCTTTCTTTAAAGATTTGGATTTATCAATCTTATCCCTAAATCCCGGCAGGCACACTTCTGAGCTTCTGACATTTGATCTGACGTTTACGCCCGTTTAGTTGAGATTAATTCATTATGGTATTGTGTATAACTTGTTTGTATAATCTGTGTATTCTGCAAATATGTCGAGTCATAGGCAAAACCAATGTATCAAATTATTCATTTTCTATTTTATATTTTCGATTTTATAAAATTACTCCGAATTGTTTACAGAAGACTGTTTGTAGGTGTTCATTAGTTCATTAGTGTAGACTATAAAAACAAAGTTTGATTTTGACGCAGCATGGTACAGGATTCCATATATCCAGGAGCATTCTCCTACAACGTGAGATATACTGAGAATTGAATTTCTCTTACATCGGTACCTACATACAGTTGTTGTGTTTGTATTTTAAAATTATTATATTTTCCTTCTGTTTTCATTTTTTTTTTTTTTTTTAGTATCTCAACTTTTAAACACACTGGTCCTAGTTATCCAATTTAAGGTTTGTTTCACATTTAGTTATCAATGTATTTTGGAATTAGTATCTAATACTTTAATGTTTGCATTCCAATTTTATGGCGAAATGTGTCAAATAATATGTAATACACATATTATTTTTACCATCTATTGTACTTACCACATTTATTGCAAATAAATAATTTTTACTTTCAACTTTTTGACTTTGATCATATCTTCAATGTTTTGTGGCTGGTAACCAAATTAATACCCAATCTCTGGCTGGAACCAGCAGTGGGTTTAAAATCAATGTTTTAACATTTTATTGATTAATTTTGGTATGTATACCTTTTTTTTTTTTGGTACATTGGTTCTACAATAATTGATTTTAATTTCATAGTCCAGTTCTAGAAAAAGCCACTTAACATCACGCCACGAATCTAAAGAATCAAAACCGAAATGGCAGGGTAGAGCTACTTTGCTGCTATCCCAAAACCATTTTCCTCAGTTTGTAAATATACCAAGATCCGTTTGATCCCCGATCTTAGTCGTTTCTATCTTAGTCGTTTGATAGTGGTACCCATTTCAGCACACCTAATTACAACACTATGCCCTTATTATCACCCATTTTTTTTTCGTAGTTTCCTTTTTACCATTTATCTTTATTTAAAAACTACAAAATTTTTATTTGGTTGTTCAACCTTTTTTTTGCAACAACGTTCGTGTTATTTTTCAGAAACTTAGTTCGTTTTCGTTAGTTTCCGTTGATAGTACAATATTACCATACTTGCAATACAATAACTTACTTTACAATAATTTACTTTATTTTTTCTTCGGTGCCCAATACGTGCAATTGAATGGACGTCCCTTGCTTCCAATTTAATGGATGCCATTGACCTACCACGCGCAAACAGTGCGTGGCAAGTGTGCCATGTCTTTCGAAGCATCGGTTCCAGGGTACACGCACCAATTTCATGTAGGTTTGTACTACCCAACCCACACACAACCAGTAAACACCATTCAAAACTTCGAAAGACATGCCGGTTTCCTCACGATGTTTTCCTTCACCATTTAAAGAGCATCTACTGGTGATGAGTGGAATAATAACATAAAAAAGCCGGCCTGGTTTCGAACCCATGACATATGTCTGGCTAGGCCATCACCGCTCTTAATAAATAAATATCTGTCATCTAATGACCAGTAGGTATATTCTACTGCCATTCCCGTCATTACATGATGACATGTCAATGCAATGACCAGTATGTATATTCTACTGCTATTACTGTCAATTTAATGACATGGGGCCCAAGTCTGCTATTTTTATAAATTCGTCACTCCAGCACTATTCCCTATCCATTCCATTATCATTTTGCTTAAAGAGTTCATAATCCGCTAAATTTACAATGGTCGATCATTTGTCGGTCAATGGTCTCGTAATAAAATTGTGTTTTAATGACATTGTCGTATTGCCATTATTATAAAACCCATACTGCAGATGGTTCTCGAAATTTACTACTAAATGCGAACATTTATTCATGCCAAACTTCATTTGTATGTATATGTATGGGATTACCAGGTCAGTGGGTCGTCTTAGGGGCATTCTATGACATTTCTTTTAATGGACTGTCGCCATTATAGAGGCAGAACTTGACAGAACTTGACAGAACTTGACCATTATGAAATCAGTGATCGACTATTCTGACACTATTATAATAGCAGACTTGAGGCCCTGAAGGTATATCCTACTAATATCACTGTCATTCTCTGATGACTTGTCAATTTGACCAGTAGATATATTTTACTGCTGTCACTGTCATTCTCTGATGACTTGTCAATTTGACCAGTAGATATATTCTACTGCTATCACTGTTATTTCACAACTGTCATTTGAATGACCAGTAGGAACGTGCTACTGCTATCACTGTTATTTCACAACTGTCATTTGAATGACCAGTAGGAATGTTTTACTGCTTATTGGTTTATTTAATGTATGTGCTTTTTGCTTTATTATTTAATGTAGCACCAATCAAATAACTAAGCATTAGGTCCCGGGCTCGACCCATAGGTCGGGCAGCGACACAGCTTCTTAATCAAGAACCTCCCAACAACAACAACACACCGGACGCCAGCCAATATAGCAATAATAAAGGACACATTATTGATTAGTATGTGTGCCCTCTATTGTCACATCCAGTACAGTCAGTAACTTTTTAGTTTGGATCCGTATTTGCTTGGATGGTGATTAGCTACTAGATAAATTTTGTTTTGTTATTATGACCGCTCACCCTCATATTTTGTTATTTTTTCTATGAGCATAATTACGGCATAATTCTGTGTTCACAAACATGTTATTTATATAGATAAATAGATCTATATTGTTTACGATATTTTACCCCTGAATATTGTCAAACAGTGTCAATTAAATTACCAGCCTATGCTGCTTCCATATCATTACAGTGATGATGTCAATTTTAAAATTAGTATTTTATGATATCTCAAGACCCAAACAGTTAATCGTTAGTCCAATATCAATTTAATGATCAGTATAACTGTTTAATAAACTGAATAAACTAAAAACAACTTAGTTATTTCCTTTGTATCAAATAAATGACTAGACACTACGTCAGCTTACTTGCTTCTTTATGTTTTGAAATTATCCAAAATAACCACCAATCAAACACTTCTTCCTATCTCTTTGAGAAATAGAAGCATGAAGGCATTACACCAGCTTACCTTACTTGCCTCATTATGTTTTGAATCACGTACACACATCACACATAATATTATTATCACTGGTGAGTTTTATAAACGTGATTGTGATTATTTGCACCCCACAAAGGAAACCAGTAAACCTCGTTATTAATCAGTTTAGCAATAGATACATAATACTAATAAAAATCAAATTAATCGTTTCTAAAAACTGTTGGCAATGCATCTGCACTCCGATCTAATGAGTCGTAACACATTCAAGCGTACGACAGCTTTATAAGACTGCCGTCGCCCGTAACTTATAAAATGTTTTGGTGGCTACTTGAATTATAACATTTGTTGGGTAACTGTAATAACATAATGATTTAAATATGATGATTGAACTTAATAGGTAAGCTGTTTTAGTATAGTTAAAGAACTAAACTGATAGTGTCGCGCACTTTAGTATTTCTCCCTTATTTAGGTTATTTTTTTTTAACACTATTATTACACTTGCATTTCATAGTTTTATCCTCGTCGCCAATGTAAAATATGCACTTTTAACAACACTAGTTGACTCACCAACGCGCCACCGCTCCGGCCGACAGTCTGACAACGACTGACCGCCCCACCACTGGGACCGGTACTTATAACCGAGCCACGTGCGCGCATGAGGCAACCTGTAGTGTGATATCTACATACACTACAATATTGTTTTTAATAAGATATATGTTATTAAATATGGGTTCCGGTCTATCAATAATGAGCGTCAGCGTGGTCAAAATGTCAAAAGCTCTTCGAGACCGGCCATGCATTGGAGGTATTTTTTATTTTTTTATTTAGCCTGTACTGTCCCACTGCTGGGCAAAGGCCTCCCCCAATTCCTTCCATGTGCTCTTTGGAGGTTGAAGAGATAAAAAACCTTTGTAATTTTTTAACCAATTTTTTTGGATTTTCTTCTTCACCAGGGAAAATTGTAGGAACGTATGACAGATGTAAGGGATTTTCTGATTTTTTGTTGCCAATGATGTGACCACTGCATATTATTGTATTCCGGTATTCGGATGTTTGCTGAAAATAGATTGAAAGATAGAATTTACCATATTAATTGCAAAACTTAATTATTTTCACTACTAATATTATTGATTATTTCTAATTTCTTAAAACTCATACTAACGTATTCTTTTTTACTGCTTATATCAATTTTTTTGCGTTTTTCACATAACCATGGCATACTATTCATTGGCATGTGACATACTATATACTATATATGTGATATTATATCCCTCCATTTTTATACAGGCCCGTCATCTGCGGATGATGTTTTATACGATAGATTTTTTTCGTTTTTTTTCTGAATGTCCATACATAGGTTCCACTATAAGCCATTTCAAGGTTATCCATTAATTACCGGACACCCTGTGTACCTACAAGTATATACGGAACCTCGGTCCGTGAGTCCAACTCGCAACATTATATAGTTGTTAAAAACATTAAAATAAAGTCTAGTGACAAGAATAAACTGGTAGTTAGTCGAGTGCAATTAGACAAAAATGTAGAACGAAGCATACACGGTGGCGCCGACAATACGACAGTAAATTAAATGCGAAACCTCATGATGTTCCCAGTCTACATACAATAAATCATTCGATAATCCAGTAGTTTACTGTTACCTGTTAGCCTATATCATCTCAAGTTCATAAGAGTCGATGAACGAATTTTTCACGGTCAAAGTTCTTCTTCTTTGAATTATTTGAATTTCGCGAGCCACCTTGGTTGACCTTGTACAATTAATATGGAACTGGCAGAAACGAGAGAACGAGATGGTAGCGGTACGACGATCGGGATGAGACTGACGTCACGCAGCACTGGGAGACACTGCTGCGTTTAAAATGATGACAAGACAATTTTAGAGAAAATCTTAGTAGTCAATTATTATTGATTACTAAGGGTTTTCTTTAATATTGGGAAATCGTACCAGATCCATGGACAAAGCCTATGACAAAATTATTTCTCTTTGTCTACATGATGTAGAATCTACGTATCATACATACGTCTTACGTTCTTAGGGTGTCGGACTCGAATCCTGGTAGGAGCAAATGTTTGTGTGATGAGCCATTGGACATTCCATTCCGAGTCATGAGTGATGTTATTCCGAGATGTGGGTGAATATCAAAGCAGCAAATTCGTGCCCACGCTGAGAATCAAGGTGTATTTTTTTTAATAGTGAACTACGTTACTTGGTGCAACTAGGGCCACATTTTTTGTTGTTCTAAGTGTTTATAAATAACCAGAAAAAAAAATCGCCTTGAAATTCAAGTTTGGTGGCTTGACCCAGTTCCATTTTTTGTATAATTACATTCATCAAAATAACAATTTAAGGCACAATAAAAAATGAACAGTTTCCTTGGTATATACGAGTATATAAAGGTTGTAAAACACCTCTTAACGAAGCCGAAAGGCACTTGTCCTCCCCGTCATTGCGATATTTTTTTGTTCTACACCGTACCTTTCTAGTTACGGAGATATTGGGGGTCAAAGATCCAACTTTTTGACAGGGTTTTTTTTAAATACAAGTTTTTATTGTACAATTTTTACTTTTAATCTCTACCCCCCCCCCCCCCCCCTATTTAATCCACCCATCAGCACAATGTTTTAAGTGCGTTACATTGAGTTCTAACACAAAACATGATTTTGCACCCCAAAAAAAAGTCGTTTCCCAGCAATATTTTTTGCGTAAAGTTACTTAGTTTGATATACAGAATGCTTGGTCAACGGCTTCGTGATGAGGTGGTTTACACCCTGTACGTGACATATTATCTAAAAACAGTTAAATCATATTATAAAACCTTATTTAAAAGTACGGGACACTCGATCAAAGTTTGTCCAAGCAAAATTTTGGTGGCACCTTTTCAAATTATGACATGAAGTTTCGTGCGTGTGCAAGCATTCGCGTTTTTTTTTTATTTCGCACCTCTCAGTAGTGGGCTGGGCTCGCTTGTCACAGGTGTGCGATTACTGCTGTGATTAACCGTCAAAAACGTAAGTACTCATCTTTGGTGGCACGGGGGATAAGAATTTTTTGAGCACCAAAATTGAATTTTGGTGGATCGATTTGCTTCTGATTTTAACGTGTTTTAATAGCTTAATATTAAAAAACGTTTTAGCTAGTGATTTGGGTAACGCATACATCAGTGATATTAATTTAATTGTAACTTAAAACCCCTATTTTTAAAGATTTTTTATGTGCCCGGTTCTAATATTGGTGGCTCTATTTCGGCGGCTTTGGTGGCGTTTTCACGTACTATTTGTACATATACAGGGTGTAAACCACCTCATCACAAAGCCGTTAACCAAGCATTCTGTATATCAAACTAAGTAACTTTACGCAAAAATTATTGCTGGGAAACAACTTTTTTTTTTGAGGTTATAAATCATGTTTTGTGGTAGAACTCAATGCAACGCACTTAAAACATTGTGCTGGTGGATGGATTGAATAGTACGGGGATCGTGGAGGTGCTAAAAGTCAAAATCTTACAAAAAATCCTTGTGTTTAAAAAAAAACTTGTCAAAAAGTTGCAACTTTGACCCCCCATATCTCCGTAACTAGAAGGTTCCCAGGTATGGTGTAGAACAAAAAAATGATCGCAATGATGGGGAGAACAAGTGTCTTTCGGCTTCGTGAAGAGGTGTTTTACACCCTTTATAGCCAGTCGCTATGTTGCAAGACAGTTTCATTGGCAAACAAATAAATGTTCTATACTTGGCAGTAAGTAAGACCTATTATTATAAGGGTAGCATTACAAAGATCAAGTTTCTTATTTTTATTTTGTTGTTTTTGAGAATGCCAAAACAGACCAATGAAAAGAGGCTGCTTAAAAAGAGAATGGATGAAAAAATAAAAAAAAGCAAGAATAATGTTTCATCATTAGCCTACAGCAGATCAATGCTGGCACCCCACTCAACTAGATTCTCAGCAAATCTCATCCAGTTGCTAGCAGCCACCCTGCGAAGATCGTCACTCCTGTCACTCGAGTCTGAGGGCATCCCAACTTACGTTTGCCGATTGACGGTCTCCACTCAAGAACACGTCTACCCTAACGGTCATCGGTTCTACGTCTTATATCGCCCCTTCAGCTTACTTATTCTGTGAGTCATGTTGACAACTATGGTTCTCTGTTGGATCACTTCGTTCCAGAGACCCACCCCGCCTCAGAGAGACTCCAAGCACAGCTCGTTCCATAGCTCGCTGATCGACCTTGACTTTATGGACCAGCCATACCGTGAATGTCCACGTTTCGGCCCCATAGGTTATAACAGGCAGGACGGGCTGGTTGAAGACCGTCAGTCTTTAGGTACTGTGAAAACGCAACGAGAAGACCGGACGAAGTTTTCGACTTTGTTTTACTCTTCGGACTTGTACGATCTGCCGCACAGTGTGGATGCCGAAACCCGGTCTGCTCTGGTGGCTGGAAGTCGCTGGAGTCTTTGCGCTAGACGATTCGTGATGACTCTTGCTGATACACGTGCCTAGGAAGCGAAATGGGTCTGTAATTCTTGAATTGGGTCTTGTTCCTCTTCTTAAAGAAAATTACGACCACGCCCCTTCTACATGCTTGTGGTGTATTCCCAGATAACAAGACCGAGTTGAAAAGCTCCTCCTTTTAGGAGCTATATCGTTATCCCACCCTCATCAGGAGCGTTTCCATTTTTAAGCTGTCTAAGAACCGCCTTGATTTTATTGTGGCTTTATTTTTGATAGGTTTTTTTGTCAAATGATGGGCTATGGTGGTTCTGGAATCCTCATTTTCGGGATCAGGTCGAAATATACAGTACATGTGATCTGTACAACTGGCTAGAAGTTTTCGACTTCCTAAAGAATCTCCGGCTTCGAAACTACGATATCTTGCTTTTTATTTTCACTTTATTGTGTCATAAACTCATAATGATAGATCAGATAAATAATTTTTAACAACTAAGAGTTTTATTAACCGATGAAAGTTATTGATACTTCCTGAGAATGTGTGTGACATTGAGCTTTATTATTGATATTGAGGTTTGTGACAGAGAATTCAATTTTGGTGCCACTGTTTTTCAATTTAAGTGGGCACTTTCGATTTTGGTGGGCGATTTTCAATTTTGGTGGCCACACCACACTTTAAACTAAAATATCTCAAAAAGTTATCGAGATATTCTTGGGCCTCTTGAAGATTCTTTCAGCTATTTTTATACCAGAGCCTTATTTTTCACGAAAACTGAAACCTGACTAAATTTTGCCACCACATCATCATCATCATCATCTCAGCCGAAAGACGTCCACTGCTGGACATAGGCCTCCCCCAAGTGTCGCCACATTGACCGGTCCCTTGCGACTCGCATCCATGCCACCACAATTGACAAAAAATGCAGTTTGCTGATATTCACCTATATGTATAATAAGATTATAATAAGATACCTATAGAGCAGCGGTGGCCCAGTGGTGGCGGCCCCGACTTACGTTCAGTAAGTCGTGGGTTCGAACCCAGGCAGGCGCATTTCTTTGTGCAATTTATTACATCACCGCCGCTCGACGCTCTCAAAACGGTGAAGGAAAACATCGTGAGGAAACCGGCATGTCCTAGACCCATAAATTCGAAGACATGTGACATCTACCAATCCGCACTGGGCCCGCGTGGTGGATCATATAGCCTATTCCCTTTCATAGAGAGGAGGCCTGTCCCAGCAGTGGGAACATTAATAGGCCGATGATGATGATGATTGGTACCAATAATATTAATATGATGTGATTATTTCGTCAATTAATGTTACCTCAAGTCGCTTGAAACACAGGAGTACCTAGTCCTAGGTCAAAGCATGTGTGAAGTTGACATACGACTAGATTTAAGAAAAACTGTAATCGTTTATCTTATATTTTTGAATAAATTTTATTATTTACTTATTTTAATGTTGCCAACGAAGGTAAAACCGGGTCAACTGGTACAGAAAAGTGGAGACTGGCACATGCATGCATCTGTTCAGCGTTTACTCACGCACTCGGACTTATAAAAAAATCACGTTTGTTGTATAGGAGTTCTGTGTTTAGGGTTTGTTTTTATAGTGGCAATACAACAGAAATATATAATTTGTGAAAATTCCAACTGTCTAGCTATGTACGGTTCATGAGATACAGCTTGGTGACAGACTGACAGTCAGACGGACAGTAAAGTCTAATTGAGTCCCGTTTTAACCCTTTGGGTGCGGAACCCTAAATAAGAAGGTTCAGTTAAAAGTCAAAAGTTCAACGCTATTTCAGAAAAATTGTTCTGAAAATATTTGCATCGACGCTGAATTCAGGTCAACAGGTAAACAAAATGAAGCTTTGTCTACTTCGAATCAATTGTTTCGAGTTATTGATTAACTATTTTGATTCGAATTCGCTTTCATTCTACTTCCTGAAATGGACGAATACTAATATTTTTCAAACGATTTTTTTGCCTTTTTTCATCTAGACAGAGAAGAAACGATATGGGATTACAAGAGGTCTAGTTCCATCATGGAACTGTTAATGGTACTAGTGACAATGAAGCGTCTAAGCGACAGGGGCGAGTTTATTTAGTACAAAACCAGACTTCGGGGCTGCTAGAAATTCTTGAAAAATCCAATAACACTTTGCCCGTCCTGGGAATTGAACCTAGGACCTCATGCTCAGCAGTCGCGAGCGCAAGCGCCTCTAGACCAACGAGGCAGAAAAAAAAGTTTTTTTTTTGTTTGGAAGGTGAATTAGTCGGGAGTGTTCTTAGCTATGTTTGATAAAAATCAGTCCAAGATGGCCGCCGCCACAAAATGGCGGATTATATATTTATTCAACAACTCCCTCAATATGGGTATCAAATGAAAGGGCTTGACTAGATGAATACTATACACTATGATTAATTAAAAATCCAAGATGGCCGCCCCCACAAAATGGCGAATTAACGAATTATTTTCTATTTCAATTTTAGTACATTGTGTCGGGGGTTTTTTAAATTGTAAATTTAATTTTGCTTGTTCTTAAATATCTTTTCACGCAAGTTAGTATACCTACAAATTCACTTAACCGTACCTACATAAATAAAGGAAGTCCTTCTCTACTAACACTTAGGCTATTATCGTAAAAGGGTCACTTTGAGGCCAAATGACATCAACTGAGGGTCCCTGATTACGGAGGGGTTCCAAAAAGTAATGTCGTGAATTTGAATGTGTTTTGCATTCAAGGCGGTCACATAAGTTTACTTGAGGAATTCCGCCGAGTTATATAAGAAGTAATTTTATAAGGATAAATCTTAAGGCGATTACACGAGCTAAACGCGAGTTTTATAATTACTAAAAGTATATGATTCACTGCTATAAACAAGACCAGAAAAATATATGATATTCTTCAGGATATATGCTAGCATGATACTGTGTTGAAAACATAATACAATTAATTTGGCTCGATAAAAAGAAATCACGAACTTACCTCTAAAAATATCTTTCAAACAATAAAAAACATACTAATATGCATGCGATCATTCTGATTTTGTGGCAAATAATTCTACAAGCAATATATTAGCATGATACTGTTTTAGTTTTTTAATCCAATCAATAGTTTTTTTGTAAATCGATCGAAACCACTCATTTCGCGCTATTTGGCCCGCAGTGGCTGACGTAACAACCACTTTGTAGTGCAAGCTGATTAGAACTTTATTCTAACAGCATTTCAAACGAAGTTTGAACCACCACAAATAGAATTGCTAATTTAGCTCGTCTAAGCGCCTTAATATATGTATTTACATTACGTATATTTAATTTCCTGTTTTCTTATATCCGGAATTTCCCCAAATTTCCATGACCTTGAGCAAATACTGTTTGTAAAGCGCGACCACGTGTAGCGTTTTATCCGTCAACAGCCATAATATGACAAACGATTCAGTGGTTTCTTGGAAAATATTTTGATCAAACTTACATCTTGGCATTTAGCAACGTCCTTCACCGTTTTTAGGTAGATTTCGTCAGAAAAAAATCTACCTATTGGTCTTGCACCTAAAATCGAGTGGATGGATTTACAGGGTGTCATTACGAAGCCGTCAACCAAGCATTCTGTTCGTCGACAAGCAAAATTTATCCACACTCTACAGGTCGCATATTTTATGCACCGATTGCTTTCAAACTTGGGTAAAAAATCGAAAAGGTCAAAACTTAGGTTAAAATCATGAATTCGTCTTCGGGGGGTATTCGTCCACGGTGTTTCGTTATCAGTTTTTTGCCCATAATTTTTTTCCTATGGAAAATTTTTGAACCGTTTATAATTTTTATCATACCGAGTCCCTACGATTTTTTAAAAGCAAATTGATTGATTTTTTAAAGTAAATTGTTTACTGTATAACTTTTACATTTCAAGTTTAGCGATAAAACTTATAGTTTTCGAAATAAAAAATGTAACTGAAAAATTTAAGGTGTTTCCATGCTAAACTCTTGTGGGAGTATATAAAATGGATAAATCTTCAATTACCGTACAAGGATTTCAAAGTTTATATGTTTTGTAGATAGTACACATAAATACAAAGCGTTTTACTAATTTTCAATAGTCGGACGCCCACGGTTTACGAGGTTTAACTCTTAAGACGCCTGCGGAGCATGCGTCGTTCATACAAACGTAATACCAAAATAATTTATAAATATAACATATTCTTAATTCAGGTAGTGTGTATTTATTTCGATTGGATCACAGAATATCTAGGTTCCCAACTATACATTTTGAATGGACACTGATTAAAACAAGAGTTATGAGAAAAATAAGTTTTCTATAGAAATCTTAAATTCCTCATATCTCGTCTTTAAATAATTGTTCTTTCAAAATACGTATTTGGGAACATAGATATTCTGTAAGTAATAAATAGACACTACCTTAAGAATATGTATGATTTACAAATTATTTCGGTATTACGTTTGTATGAACGACGCATGCTCCGCCGGCCCCTTAAAAGCACATTTCTAGGTGGATAAATTGTCATGGGTAGACGTCAAAGTTAGCATTTCACGTTTTGTTGATAGTAGAAGTGTATTTTTTACATGTTTTTTACATAAACATAATTCTATTTTACGTTTTCTATTTAATTTAATTTTATTGAAACATATTACTTTTGGTGTGTAAAAATGTGTACAATTATTTATTGCTGATTGGAATTACATTTTTACATAAACAACGTTTTTTTTTTCGTGGAACGGAACGTGAAGCGACGCCAAAAAGCGCGCTAATCCATCTGTGTGTCAGCCGTCAGCGTTAGTCATCGTTTGTTGCCGACCTTACAGATTGCAGTTGTTTGAAAAAAAATTGTCATCAAAGTCTTGCTAGCAGGCATGAAGAGCGTAGGCGGAAGGCGCCGGGAGCGACGACGACGTTTGTGACAGAAAGTGGGTGTGTAATGTAAAATGCGAGTGTAGCGAGCGCGCGTCTCGTAGCAGGTTCTAATTCAAAATTTGCTTATATCTCGAATACGGTGCGTCCTATCGCAAAAATAATGAAAAATTTGTCCCTTTATGACCAACCTGAAAAATAGAATATAAATATACAAATGTAAATATGGGTGAAACCTTCTTCAAAATCTACTTCCTCCTGCGACTTGCCGTAGGGATTTTTATAGGCAGACACCTCGACGTTTAATGGTGGTGGTGCATGGTTGGCAGTGGCTCATTGGTGATTATAAGCTAGTGGGGACCAATACTGGCCCACTTCAGGGTATTTTACAGACAGTACTTCGGTGAGTGTGCCGACAAGATCCACGAGCTCATTCCACCATCTCCCTTCTTCCATCGGGAGTCCAGACGTACTGCGGGTTATCACGCATCCCTTGTCGAGATTCCATGATTATTTCTACTGGGTTAGCTCGTTCCATTGTCAACTTCATCTCTGTCCTCAGGACAAGATAGTGGTCAAGAGTTCACTGCAAAGTGTGTGGCTTTCCCTTACCGAGACAAAGGTTAAAATGTTTTGGCAGTACTTCCCCAATCGAGTACCTCAAAGAGTTCTCTGATTCCATAATCGTGCAAAGCCCTCCCATTTCTTAAATCCTACTAGACTTGTAGGCTTACTCAGTTAAGCCTCATACTCGTATAGGCTTTTATTTCGGACCATGAGCGCTAAGCCATTAAACCTGAATGTATGAAAGGCTTAATAAAGTCAAAGTCAAAATAATTTATTTGCAGTAAATGTGGTACAAAAGGTGGTAAAAAAACTTATAGTGCGATGACACATTTCGCCATAAAAATAGTGGTTGGGCACCTTAAGTGACCCAAAATTGACTTGTTCAATATTTATTACTCATAAACCTATGTTTTAGGTAATTTCTTTAACAGTAAGTAATTTGTTTCAAATGGTTTCAATAAGTTAGTACATGAGGCTATTTGGTTCACGCGCCATAAGGATCGCGCTCTTGGATTCGCCGAACCTGGCGACACCAGCGCCAAAGTTTTGGCTGCCGCTCCCCGAGCGCCGACCAATGGGAGCATTAACAGTTCCTTTCGAAATCTCGTGTGTGCTTCTCGCGTATTTTCTTGGTGAGGAGTGCTTTTCTTCACGATAGACAGTTAAAGGTTTTCATGAAACTCGTGAAGATACCCACAGCAGTGATTTGACTATCTGTTACGTGAAAGTGCTTCACGGTGTGAGCTGCCGGCAGTTGCAGTTGAGGCGTCCCTGAGCTGGTCTGAAGGTTAGTGGGCCAATAGTTTTCAGAGCTGACGTTGAAACCGTTTGTACTTCCCCCGTTCACAGGGTGGGTTTCATAAGAATCATTTAATTTAATCAAACAACATAATTTGCATAATTGTTCTCCCCGCGTGGCGTCGGCTATTTGCACGCCGCGTCACCATTTTTATGGTCCTTCGAGCCGGATATTGTATACTAGCATATTCAATTATTATATTTTCTTCCCAAATACTTATTACAAGTATTATTTTCCATATAAATGCTTGGATGTTCGCAGATTTACGTAATTTTTGGTAAAGTTCTCGAAGTACCTACAGCGTACCGCCATTGTGCACCGGTTACGCCATTTGTAAATTCCACATATTTTCACGTCATTTAAAATAATTACACGTAACTAATATTTCGATTATTTGTTCTTATATTCATTGTGAATTCTTACTGCAAAATGTCTTCGGATAAAGACGACACGTCTAGTGATTCGATTGATAAACAGTTCGTCCTTTTGACGGCTAAAAAAGAACGACTTTTTTCGCGGATGAATGATTTATTTGATCTTACAAAAAATATTTCTAATTACGCATCAAGAAGTAATGAAACTTTCATGGCTAAATCTGAACCAATCGATGAGATGCGTAGTCAGTTCGAAACGTTGTTAGACGATTTAAATGGTCTCCAGTTATCACTTGATTTAACGTTTAAGCCAGATTACAAGCCTTTAGATGCGTTTGAGGATCTATACCTTCGAGTAAAGCACACCCGAAATAATATTATTCAGGCGTTGCGATCAGATGAATCATCGTCGCGAAATAACTCTAATTCTAATGTCACATGCACCATTAAGTTGCCACCAATAGAATTGCCAAGTTTTGATGGCAAAACGCAAAATTGGCCTAAGTTTTACGAAAGTTTTAAATCAAACATTCATAACAACAGCCAGCTGACTGACTCGCAGCGCGTGCAGTATTTAGTAGGTAAACTTACGCACGACGCACTCAAGGTCACGGCAGGCATTGTGCCTACGGGTGACACCTATAATATTATCTGGGAAAGTTTAGTAAAAAAGTATCAAGATAAACGTGCATTAGGCACACATTACTTATATAATATTCTTGACTCTAAGAGTTGCATAAACACATCTAATAGTCTTGATACATTTATTGGTATGTATACTTCCTCCGTGGCGGCATTGAAACAATTAGGTATCGAGGATTTGTCCGATTTCATCTTATGTCATTGCGCACTTAGGAAAATCGATTCACAAACAGTGCAAGCGTTTGAGTTAGCGTTTCGGAATAAAGAAATTCCGTCTTATAATGACTTAGTTTCTTTCGTACAAGATCAAGCAAAAATATTGCAACGTTCAAACAATAACTCGACGCGGTCATCGAACACTGGCGCGAGCGCAAGTAAGTCGTCCACTAATCAGTCGTCCCGTCCTCAAACCTACAAGTCGTTCGTCGCGAGTAATGAGAGTATGCCTACTACTTCGCCGTCGAAATCGTGCGAATTTTGTAACAAAACCGATCATTTGATTTACTCTTGTTCTCAGTTCAAGAACTTAAGTTCTCCGCGCGCGCGATTTGAATTCATTAAATCAAAACATGGTTGTGTTCATTGTTTAAGTGGATCACACACTGTTACGTCTTGTAAATCTACGCATGTTTGCGATATTTGCAAGAAAAAACATCACACTTACTTACACTTTGATAATAAAGATCAAAATATTACGTCCAATAATTACGTTCAAGTGTCTCAATTCCCTATCGGTCAAGGGTCATTGACATCACCTGTGGTCCCGTCGCGCGCTTCGTCCGGACAGAGTGACGTAAACATAGACTCGCGCGTTATGAAAAATTGCTTAGCTGATAACAGCGCACCTGTTTCGGCTGCGTTGAGCATTGATAACTCGATTCATAGTGTTGATGTTACCTCTGGTATTCCCTCTCTGTCATTAAGTGCTGAAGTTAGACCTAATTCTTCTATTTTATTGTCAACCGCGCAAGTTTACGCTAAATCTAAGAATGGTAATAAAATGATAATACGTTGCCTTATTGATAATGGCTCTCAAAATAACTTGATAACCGTTGATTGTTGCAAGGCGCTTAACTTAGTTATAATTCCCTTGAGTAATTCTTTTGTTAAGGGAATTGGCTCCGCGTCTCGGCCGATATTGGGGTACGTTAATTTGGACATTGAGTCTCGCGTATACCCAAATAATAAATACACGATACATGCACTTGTCGTTGACTGTATAACGGATCAGCTGCCTACTCACTATATAACCAAGGGTGATGTCGGCTACTTAGAGGGATTGCCCCTTGCTGATTTGACGTGGAATATTCCCGGGGACGTGGACGTCGTACTAGGTGCGCAATTGTTTCCATACATTTACTTAGGTAACAGAGTTGAGTCGGGCACTAACGCGCCCCCCGCTTTATTGACCGCGTTCGGTTTCGTGTTGATGGGTGACTATCCTTATTGTGAGTCTCAAAATAAAATCAATAAAACTTCTTTTTCTGCACTCGCACTTAATGATTTAGTTGAAAAATTCTGGCAACTGGAAGAAATACCTAATATGCTATTTTTAAGTCCAGAAGAGACTGAATGTGAGAACTTGTTTGCATCGTCGATCACTCGCGCTGATGATGGGCGGTATTCTGTCGCGTTACCTTTTTCTAAAGACCCGAGTGCACTGGGTAGTTCTCGCATTGCTGCTCAACGTCGACTGATGGCCTTGGAACGCAAGTTCAAACAATCGTCTGACTTACAAAAAAACTATAACTCCGTAATAAAAGAGTATGTTGATAAAGGTTACTTGTCACAAGTCGCCGAGTCAGATATTACTGACGAGGGATACTACATCCCGCATCACGCTGTTACCCGTCCGGATAAGCCGATGCCTCGGATCGTACTTGATGCTAGTGCCACAACTCACACCGGATTGTCATTGAACGACGTGTTACATACCGGTCCTAACTTGCAGGCAGATTTATTCTTGTTATTGCTCAATTTTCGGCTTTTCCCTGTCGCTATGACTGCGGATATAAAGCAAATGTATTTGCAAATTGAAGTCCCTGATGAACATCGTAAATATTTGAGGATTTTATTTAGATTCAATTCTGATGATGTAATACGAACCTTTCAATTTAATCGGGTCCCGTTTGGACTCAAGTCAAGCCCGTATTTAGCAATGCGGACCGTTCGCCAATTAGCCCAGGATATGAGGCCACATTTTCCGGATGCTGCTACTGTGGCAGAGTCCAAACTTTATATGGATGATTTGGTTCATTCTATTGCAGATGAATCCAGCGCCATTCTTCTTTCACGAGAATTGATCTCGTTGTTTAAGTCAGGCGCCTTTGATTTAGTAAAGTGGTCGAGTAATTCTAAAGTGCTACTTGATGATCTTCCTGATTCGCATCGTGGTACGGTAGACTTTTGTAATGATTCTTCTAACAATGCTTCGAAGGTATTAGGCCTTTCATGGGCAACGGCCGATGACAGCTTTTTCTTCACGACTCTTAATGTAGAAGAGAAGTGTACTAAGCGGAGCATACTGTCGGTAGTCGCCCGATTATTTGATGTCCTCGGCTTAGTAGCCCCTATAATTTTATATGCCAAGATACTTATAAAAGAGCTGTGGCTGTCCAATATTGGTTGGGATGACACTCCTCCCGAGAGCATTATTCAAAAGTTTTCGGCGTTCATACAAGAGTTTCCATTAATTTCGTCTTTGAAAATTCCTCGACATGTAGGCGTTTTACGTGATAGCACTGTGCTGATCGTTGCCTTCTGTGACGCTAGTATGAATGGGTATGGATGTGTCATATACCTACACACTACCGATCCTACTGGGAATATCACAGTGAGATTGTTGTGTGCGAAATCAAAGGTTACCCCTACCAAAGTGACCACACTTGCTCGCTTGGAACTTTGCGCTGCTGTTCTTATGTCCAAGCTGATACGTACAGTTCATGAAAGTTATCGTGCGCGTCTTCCGATTGCAGGAACTTTCGCGTTCTCGGATTCTACCATCGCTCTTTCGTGGATACATTCTTCACCACATCGGTGGTCAGTATTTGTCAGCAACCGCGTTGCCCAGTGTCAGGAGAATTTACCTCCTGAAAATTATTATCACGTCGCCGGGTGTGAGAACCCGAGCGATTGCCTTTCACGTGGTATGTTACCTTCGCAGCTCATGTCGCACGACTTGTGGTGGAACGGCCCATCGTGGATTCGAAACCCACCTTCGGAATGGCCCGTTAAACCTTTTACTCCTTCCAATACAGGTCAATTGCCTGAACACAGGGCAAAGGTACTTACGGCAACAGTTCAATGTGAACCATTGATCCTAAATGAGTTAGCACAGCGTATCTCCTCTTGGGATAAACTCCTTAGGATTGTCGTTTATATCCTTCGTTTTATAAACAAGGTTTCTTCTTCTACTGGCATAGTCAATAATCTTATGACTGCAGAAAAGGCTGTGATTCGTTCTGTTCAAAGAGTTCACTTTGCAGAAGATATTAAAGCTCTCAGTAAAGAAAAATTGCCTTCAAAAAAGCTGCAAAGCTTATTCGTGTTCCTTGACGAAGATGGGCTGTTGCGCATAGGAGGTAGGCTTTCTAATTCGGACTTGCCATTTGAGGCTAAGCATCCTCTTTTGCTCCCTAAGCATGACCCCGTGGTGGATCTTTTAATTGATCATTTCCATATTATGAACTGTCATACGGGCCCAGGTCTGCTTATTTCCATCCTGCGCCAACGTTTCTGGATATTGGACGCCAGGACCGTTGTAAGAGCTAGGGTGCGGAAATGTAACTACTGTTTCAGGGTAAATCCATCACACCCACAACCCATGATGGCAGATTTGCCGTCATATCGTGTGTCGGAAGCTAAAGCCTTTGTTCATACCGGCGTTGATTACGCAGGCCCAGTTCGTATAACGCTTACTCGTAGGAGAGGTCAGCATTCACAGAAGGCATATATCTGCCTATTTGTCTGCCTTGTAACTAAGGCCATCCATATCGAGTTAGTCTCGGAGTTAACTTCGGATGCCTTTTTAGCTGCATTGAAGCGGTTTATCTCTCGTCGTGGCCCTGTATCATGCCTATACTCCGACAATGGCACCAATTTTGTGGGTGCAAAGGCACAATTGGACAATATCTATAAAATTCTGATTGACGCCGAATTTCAAACTGCTCTAAAGCAGGAGCTTAGTACCCGCCGAATAGAGTGGAAGATGATCCCACCTCGGAGCCCACACTTCGGTGGAATTTGGGAGGGGAACATTAAGAGCTTGAAAACTCACCTTCACCGTGTGATAGGAGATCAGCTTCTCACTTACGAGGAGTTGCAAACAGTATTGGTTCAGATAGAGTGCATTATGAATTCTCGACCACTTACTGTTGTTTCTTCTGATCCTTCACCAGAAGTTATAACCCCTGCACATTTTTTAATGTCAACGCCTTTGCAGTACTTGCCTGCCGTGGCTTTAAAAGACGTGCGCATCAATCTTATTCAACACAAGCAATTACTAGATAGCATGGTTCAGTCTTACTGGAAAAAGTGGCGTTTAGAATATCTGCACACGCTGCAAGTCAGGCAGAAGTGGACCTCTCCTGCCCATTCTATAGAAATCGGAACTGTCGTTCTTGTTGGACAGGACGATTGCCCTCCTTTAAGATGGCCACTAGGTGTAATCACGGAAATTCATCCCGGTTCTGATAAAGTTGTTCGTGTTGCAACGGTTAAAACAAACTGTGGAATTTTCAAGCGTCCGGTTGTCAAACTGTATCCCATACCAACGCAATAAAAAACATTATCTCCTTTCTCATATTATTTAGTACACTTAACGTAATTAATTTAATAAACATTATTCTAACTTTAATTTACTTTATTAATTTGTCTTCTTTTGAAAGTTCTGCGAACTTCCAAGGGGGGCAGCATGGTTGGGCACCTTAAGTGACCCAAAATTGACTTGTTCAATATTTATTACTCATAAACCTATGTTTTAGGTAATTTCTTTAACAGTAAGTAATTTGTTTCAAATGGTTTCAATAAGTTAGTACATGAGGCTATTTGGTTCACGCGCCATAAGGATCGCGCTCTTGGATTCGCCGAACCTGGCGACACCAGCGCCAAAGTTTTGGCTGCCGCTCCCCGAGCGCCGACCAATGGGAGCATTAACAGTTCCTTTCGAAATCTCGTGTGTGCTTCTCGCGTATTTTCTTGGTGAGGAGTGCTTTTCTTCACGATAGACAGTTAAAGGTTTTCATGAAACTCGTGAAGATACCCACAGCAGTGATTTGACTATCTGTTACGTGAAAGTGCTTCACGGTGTGAGCTGCCGGCAGTTGCAGTTGAGGCGTCCCTGAGCTGGTCTGAAGGTTAGTGGGCCAATAGTTTTCAGAGCTGACGTTGAAACCGTTTGTACTTCCTCCGTTCACAGGGTGGGTTTCATAAGAATCATTTAATTTAATCAAACAACATAATTTGCATAATTGTTCTCCCCGCGTGGCGTCGGCTATTTGCACGCCGCGTCACCAAATAGCATGCAAATATTAATAAACACAAACTACAATACCTGTTTCTAATTTTAATTAATTATACACAAAACAAAACAACAAAAAATAACAATTATAATTATACCTACATACCTTCTACAAAAGAACTTTTAACATATTACTAAGATATTGTTACGAGCTGGGAATGAGATAAATTAATTACTACCAATTAAACAACACAATAACTTTATTAATCACAAAACAATTTAAACTTAATCACAAGTACACTACAGTACACTACTGATCACTATTCACTTAGATATCGCACTTCAAGTTCACTTCGATTCGCTTCGATGGTAGCCAAAACAAGACTGACTGTCGCGGCCCTGAGCGGTCTATTTATACTCGCCCACAGACATACCAGAATAACCTCGAATATTCTAGAGGGTCATAGAAAACACTAACAAAAGAGTAGGTAGGTAGGTAGGTAATTATTATTACTAGCTACTTGTACAACACAAACAAATATGAACCGTATGCCCTAGGCGTACGGTTGAAATTCTAATGTCTTTTTATAAAGAGGTCGCGAGTTTGTAGGTACCTACCCAACTTTGAAAGTAATAATAATAGAAATCTCTCGAAATTCCATCGTACACATACTGCAACCACGCGCCCTCTCGAATGTTCTAGTAGGTCCGATGTAACACTGCCCCCTCCTTAGACATGCTCGTCCCGAGCATCATTAGTCCCGTAGTATCGCGCCAACCGGTCTACATGCACAATCTTAGGCGCACCTCGTGGACCCTTCTGTATTCGGTAGGTGACATCGTTGATCCTAGTCACGACTCGGTATGGTCCATCCCATTTTGCTTGTAACTTCGGAGACTTTCCCTTGCTCCGCCCTGGGTTATGCAACCACACCAGTGAACCCTCGTCGAAACCCCTACCGTTTGCCTTCCGATCATAACGGGTCTTCATCTTCTCAGACATCTGTTGGCCGGATTGTCGGATATGCTCATAAACATCGTTCAACTTATTACGCAAGTCATTCGCGTAATCTGTTACACTACATGGAGCATCAGGGGGAGTTCCAGTGATTAAATCAGCAGGTAACCGTAATTCCCTTCCAAAGTTCGCGAAGGCTGGGGTCACAGTCGTACTTTCGTGGACTGCACTTCGGTAAGACAGAAGAAACGGCTGTATGTGCTTGTCCCAATCCCTTTGCCGGCTTTCCACAACTTTCGCCAGATATCTCTCCAACGTTTGGTTGAATCGTTCCACCATTCCGTCAGATTGTGGGTGGTAAGAGGTGGTTCTGGTTTTGTGGGTACCCATCAATCGACAAGTCTCTTGAAACACTTGCGATTCAAAATTCCTTCCTTGATCGCTGTGTATTTCTAAGGGTACCCCAAAACGACAGAAGACTTCCTGAACCAATTTATCTGCGACAGTTGTAGCTTCTTGATTAGGAATGGCGAAGACTTCTGGCCACTTTGTGAAGTAATCCATGACCACCAGGAAGTACTTGTTTCCGCTCTCACTTACTGGAAATGGTCCCGCAACGTCAAGTGCTATCCGTTCCCAAAGGGCTCCAACGTTGTACACTTTTAATGCACCTCTGCTGCGTGTACGGGGTCCTTTCACGGCCGCACAACTGGTACATTTACGGCACCAGTCCTCCACATCATCTCGACAGTGGATCCAGTAGAAGCGTTCTCGAATTTTTAGTAGAGTCCTTTTTACCCCCATATGTCCTCCTGAACATCCATCATGGTAGAGCCGTAGAACATCCGGTACCTTGGCTTTAGGAACAACCATTTGTAGATGACAGCTGTCCCCTCTAGCGTTTTCCCATTTACGGCACAAGACTCCATCCTGGATTACCAAGCTGTTCCATTGCGCCCAATAGCTCTTCGTGATGGAACTCATCGCAGCCACATCACTCCACTTGGGTTTAGGAACACCAGCTTTAATCCACTCGAAGATCGGTTTGATGTCCGAGTCATTTTGCTGAGCCTGCTGTAGGGTCTCCTTCCATTCATCGCTGAGATCCGTTCTAAGCATCCTCACGGGCACTACTTCCTTAGTCTCTTGCCTGGCACAGTGCTTACAGTCTTCAGGACAAGGTCTTCTCGACAAGGCGTCTGCGTTACCGTGAGTTCTCCCACTGCGATGTTCTGTTACGAAGTCAAACTCTTGTAGTAGTTCAATCCATCTCGCCACCTGCCCCTCTGGATTCTTGAACTGTAATAGCCACTTCAGTGCAGCATGGTCAGTTCGTAGTTGGAATTTACGTCCGAGCAAATATTTACTGAAGTGCTGCAATGTCTTTACTACAGCGAGTAGCTCCCGTCTTGTAACGCAATAATTTCTTTCTGGTTTCGATAAAGACTTGCTGAAGTAGGCTATTACAACCTCCCGGTCTCCTTTCCGTTGAGACAACACGCCCCCAATTCCAGTATTACTTGCATCTGTGTCAACTATGAAGTCATTTTCAGTGTCAGGATATCCCAAAATAGGTGTATTGCACAGACGTTTCTTTAATTCCTGAAATGCGACGTTGCAGTCTTCGTCCCAACAGAATTGCCGCTTTTCCTCAGTGAGTTTGTGCAGAGGTTTTGCAATGTCGGCAAAATTCTTGACAAATCTTCGATAGTAGGAGCACAAACCCAGAAATGCTCTGACCTGTGTCTTGTCTTTCGGAACTGGCCAATCCTTAACGGCGACTACTTTTTCTGGGTCCGTGTGAACACCTTCCCCCGAAACTATGTGTCCTAAAAAGTTCACTTGCTGTCTGAAAAACGAGCACTTCTTCGGACTTAACTTGAGATTTGCTGTTTGGATTTTCGACAGCACTCGGTTGAGGTTTTTAAGGTGATCGTCAAATGTACGGCCCACGATGATTATGTCATCTAGATAGACAAGACATGCGTCTCCAATCAATCCGGCAAGTACTTGCTCCATCAGCCTTTCAAACGTCGCAGGAGCGTTGCACAAACCGAACGGCATAACTTTAAACTGCCATAGGCCTTTTCCTGTTGAGAATGCAGTTTTCTCTTTGTCCTTGGGGTCAATTTCTACTTGCCAGTAGCCACTCTTCAGATCAAGTGTAGTAAACCACTTCATACCAGTCAGCGTATCCAGTGTGTCATCGATCCTAGGCAGCGGGTAGCTGTCCTTTTTCGTGACGTCGTTCAGACGTCGATAGTCCACACAGAAGCGCATACTGCCGTCCTTTTTCTTTACCAAGACCACAGGAGAACACCATGGACTCGATGAAGGCTCTATAACACCGTCCTTCACCATTCCCTCAATCATGGTTTCTACCTCTTTTTCTCGTGCAACTGGCAGTCTTCTTGGTCGCTGACGGATAGGTAACTCGTTACCTGTATTAATCTGGTGCTGAACAAGTCCAGTTCTCCCTATGTCAGCATCATCTGAAGAGAAAGTGTTGGCGTACTCAAGTAACATCTTCTTAGCCTTCTCCATTTCTCCTTTTGTTAAATCGCAGTTTTCCAAAAGCGTTGACACGTCAAATTTTGTAGTACGAATTTTATTTCCGGTAGGCACATCTTGCAATTGACGCATCCAAGCTACTTCCTCGCAAGTGCCGATCAAGGTGCCCTTCTTAATCACATGCTCCTGGTCACTTGGATTCAGTATGCGTACTGCTGAGACGTTGGTGGCCTTGACCAGAGTTCGTGCCATCTTCCATGGGAAGTCATTGTTCAACCTTTCTATCAGAACACTTCGATCTTTTTGTCCAGAATTCCGTGGCAAACAAATTGGCACAATCGTTTCTGATCTGCGAGGAAGAACAATCTTCTTCAAGCAGTACACTTTCCCTGACGGTGCACCTTCCATGAAGACTTCCTCTGAACCACATTTCAGTACTCCTTGTGTAACGTTTTTGTATCGCAGTAACGTTAGGCGTCACTGTGACGTTTTTGCAGGTGTTTTGAAAGTCCACGTTAGTGGTGGAACTACAAAATTGAATGCGTTAGATAGTGGTAGGTAGAAGTTAAATAAAAACATACGTTACAAAAATATTCTTATATTACAGGTTTAGTAACTACAAGCCGGTTGAGCCGGGTATGGGTCTGATATCGAGCGCGCGAGGAGGTTAGAACCGTCTATAGAACACTACTGTCCTGCAGGTCTTCCAGACGTAGGTAGCGGGGACTGGAGTAGATGGCCAGGGTCCCGTAGCGCCGCAACAGGGTCGTCCAGCCACTCCCCTGTGGCGACGGCGGTCTGGTATTAGTAACCGCTTCTGGAGATTGCGTCGAGCAGCGCTGGCAGGCGCGCTGGTGTTGGTGCAGCACAATCACAGCGCGGTTAGACGCGCCGGGCTGACACCGGGGTGCGCAGGTGTATGTAGCCGTAGGTTAAGAAGGCAGGAAGGAAGGAACCCCGACTGGGGTTGTCACTTCACTGAAGTTAATAATTAAAATAAAAGTTGAGACCACAATAAGATGTCGTTCGTAGATGATTTAAAAGTAGTGGACACTGTAGCTCTGTTCTCGTCAAATGAGCTGACCGGCCCTTTTATAACCTATTGCCGGATCTTTCTAGAAGTAATTAGTGGAAGGAGAATACAGCCAATCACGACGTAGCTGTCATCGCGATTGTGTTGCCAGAACAATTTCTAAAGATTCCACTTTAATTGTGGTGTTGCAAGTTTTTTACTTTATAATTAAGTTATTTATTTTTATAGTTTATTAAGAATAAAATAAACGTGCAACGTTACAGTACCCCCCTAATTAGCATAGGATTTTTCCTAGGTAAAATCCGCTGACACTGCCGCAGATGACATCTGATTTCCGGTACTCATTCGTTCCTTCTCTTTTATTCATCACACACATTCACTCTTCACTTATGTGGTAGCAACACATTAGTACATGTATTGTCACCTGCTGTTATACAGAGTGTATTGTTTCTAAGTTATCACAATGCACTCACGGAAATCCGACGCAGTTCTTAAATTGTGTAAAAGGTACTGAGCAGTCTACATATAACCAAACTATTAGTAAGTTGAAATAGTGTCGATTTTGGCTTATTTAGGGAGTAATCAACCGCTCCTTAGTATACCTATGGTGTAGGGCCATAGATAAATAGTGTGATCATGGGGTAGACCATGATCGGTTATTCACTATGGCTGTAGGGCGCATAGTGATCGTAGACAGTGATGAAGGTGTAGACCATCACCCTGTATATACTATTGGTGTTGTCCAATAGCAATAGAAGAATAGAAGAGTAGTAGTTGGTTATATGTTGATAGACGGTTTTTAGCAAAAGGTAAGTTTGGGTAGGTACTTATAGCAAGGTAGAATTATTTTTATATTTTGAGATTAGATTATTTAGATAGTTGAATACATATTTTAGTACATATGTAAACATCCATGATACGGGGACAAATGTTCATGGTCATCGCACAAACATTTTTTTCACCGGGATTCGAACCCGTGACCCTAGGAATGTAAGATGAGTATTATAAACAAAAGTTAATTATGCATACTAATGCGGGTAGAAGAAAATCAAAAACTAAATATAGACCGACTGTTGTCAACAAGTTCCGTAATGAGCTCGCCGCATTCCTGAGATAAGGCGGTGGCACAAGTTAATAAGCGGTAGCGTTTTTAGACAAAATAAGTTATTTATTTGTTATACAAT
Organism: Xestia ashworthii; assembly: GCA_950022955.1. Lineage (NCBI taxonomy): Eukaryota > Metazoa > Arthropoda > Insecta > Lepidoptera > Noctuidae > Xestia > Xestia ashworthii. Next base: position 21,671,240 of record OX465555.1, read on the forward strand.
GTCAGATTGCTATAGATAGTTTTATGTTAGTCTTTATAATTTGTTAGTTTTAGATCCTTGACATGCCATTGTCCTATTGTTTTTCCTGTCATATCTGCCAGTTCGTATACTAAAGGTGATTTTTTTCCTGTTACTTGACATTTAATAAATTTTGGTGCCAATTTTTTTGTAAAGTATTTATCTTTGTCACTTTGATAGAAAGTTCGCTTCCATACAATATCACCAATATTGAATTCTGCAGGTTTCCTGCGTAAGTTGTAGGACTGACAGTTCCTGCTGTGAGCATGGAATAGCGCTGCTTGTACTTTGTTGAAGATAGAGGACAGGTTACCTAGGTTTTCGGCATAAGAATCGCGTGGTACAAAAACTATATCTTTTTCGTTTTCTGGATTGGTGTAGTGAGAACCGCATGTAACAAGTTCACGTCCATAAACCAGAAATGCTGGTGTGAAACCAGTTACCTCGTTTACCGAACTATTCACGGCAAATTGTATCTTTGGTACTAGCAGATCCCAGACACGCTGGTCATTAGCGATAAATGTAGAAATGGCTGTCATAATAGTTTTGTTATATCGTTCAACCGTGTTGACATGTGGTGAGTATTTAGGTGTATAGTGTAAATTAGGTATTTTATATTTGGAAATCATGTTTTTTAGAGTAGCACTAACAAACTGTTTCCCATTGTCTAGTATTATGGTTGAGGGAATCCCGTGAACCAGGAATACATTTTCTTCTAGTATTTTTGTAACGATTTCCGCGGTAGCCCGCTTTATCGGAAATAAAAGACAATATTTACTGAAACAGCATGTAACCACGAATATGTAGCAATTTTGTTTTCGTGAAGGAGGTAAAGGTCCGACCAGGTCTACGCTAATCGTTTGAAATGGCCTTGAACATACCTTTGGTTCACCCATTTTTCCTAGTGGAGCATGATTTTGATGTTTGTGAGCTATGCACGCATCGCAAGTTGATATATACTTCTGTACATCCGCGTGCATGCCTGGCCAGTAGTAACTCAGTGTTAGTCGTTTATACGTTTTAAAGACGCCTAAGTGACCAGCGGTTGGCTCGGAATGGTTTTTTTCTATTACAGTACCACGATTTTAAAATAAAAAAATAATAATAATAATATTCCACAACTATCACACAACGCCATCTAGTCCCAAGCTAAGCAGAGCTTGTGTTATGGGTACTAGACAACTGATAAACATACTTATATATTTCTAAATACATACATATTATAGATAATCATCATAATCATGGATTTTCTTTTGGTATCACCTCTTTCCATTCGAACTCTCTGCGCAATGGGCACATTGCTTTCACGTACCTATATAGTTTCCCATTTTTAGTTATATAGTTTGGGAATGATGTTGGGAAAGACTGGCAACCATTATAGATGTTAAGATACCATTCATCAGTAGTTTGGATAGTATCGGGACAGTTATCAATAGCAGAAACAGTAATTGAACGTGATAGAAAATCCGGCACTACGTTTTCTGATCCTCTGCGGTGCCTTATTTCAAAATTATACGCAGATAGGCGTACACCCCAGCGGGCTAGTCTACCAGTTGGGTTATTTAGTTTAAGGAACCATTTAAGAGCGGAGTGGTCTGTGTAAACGATAAATTTTTGACCATTTTCTACATAACAGCGCCAATGTTCAACTGCAACCAGAACAGCAAGAGCTTCGCGCTCCGTAGCGCTATAATTGCGTTCTTGGTTGGACAATGATTTGCTCATGTAGGCTATGACCCTCTCTACCCCATCAATGGTTTGAGTTAAAACCGCGCCGATGCCGTAGTCACTCGCATCGGTGTGGATTTCAAATGGCATCGCATAGTCTGGACAGGAGAGCACTGATGCAGACACGAGGCATCTTTTTAGTTTAAAAAAAGCTGTATCCGCATCCTCAGTCCATAGAAATGGCGGTGCTTTTTTGCCTTGTGATGTTAGTTTGTTCAATGGTGCAGCCAGTGAACTAAAATTAGGGATGAACCTGCGATACCATGAGGCAGCTCCCAAAAAACGCCTAACCTCTTTTTTATTAGTAGGGGTAGGGTAGTTTTTGATAGCATCTACTTTTTCTGGGTCCGCATGTAAGCCGTCAGCATCGACTATGTAGCCCAAATACTTTAGTCTATCTCTAAAGAATTGACTTTTCTTTAAGTTTATGGTTAGATTTGCTGTTTTTAATTTTTTTAAAACGAGCAGTAATAAGGAAATATGTTGTTCAAAGTTAGATGACACTATAATAATGTCGTCGACAAATACGAACACGCGATGTTCAAATTCCGGCCCATAAAACAGTATGTCAACTAAACGTTGTTGTGTTGCTGGTGCATTCGTAAGACCAAATGGCATAGATTTGAATTGGTAGGTACCACGAGTTGGTATGTAGAACGCAGTCTTGCATCTGTCCTGCTCACTAATTAAGATCTGCCAAAAACTTTTAGAAAGGTCTAAACTAGTTAAATATTTCGCGTCTCGCAAGTTATCGAGAATTTCCGAAATGTAGGGTAAATTATAAGCATCTTTTTTTGTGACCGCATTTAGTTTTCTACTGTCTAGGCAAAACCTAAGTTCACCGTTCTTTTTAGGAGTGAGCAGTACCGGAGATGACCATGGACTTTCCGTTGGCTCGACTACATCATCTTTTAGCATTTCATCTAGTTGTTCAACGAGTACGCGTTGTTTCTCTGGAGACATTCTATAGTACCTTTGACGAATGGGGGCAGCTTCCCCAGTGTCAATGGTATGTGTTATTAGAGAAGTTCTACCTAGACCACGTTCTTCGTATGATATGGCAGAGAACTGTGATATTATATTATCAGCTGTAACCCTCTGATCGTCTGTTAGATGTGCATACGACTGAAGGTGTTCTGTGCCATCTGCGTTCAATTCAGCTAACTGAGCGTCAGATGGGGTTAGAAACAGAATTGAGTTTAGGTGCCTTGGAAACAAACCAAACTTACGCCAAAAGTCCATGCCTAGTATTAGAGAATTATGTATGTCTGGAATTATATGGACATTTAAGTCATGAGTTTGATTTTCCATAGTTATAGGCAAGGAAATATATCCCATAGATGAAAGCCTCTGTCCACCCGCCGCAATGAATGTTTGGGGTTGACAGTTGTTCCATTCAGTATTAGTTGTTGTAAAACTTTTGTGGGAATTGTTTCCCATTATAGTAACGGCTGACCCTGTGTCAAGTAACCCGATTACAGTTTTGCCGTTAATAGAGACGGAGACGTGAGGACGTGTATAATCAATGTCTGTATTGCGGATTGAAGTGACAGTGTAGCATTGAAAAAAATTTGATACTGTTTTCAGCCAATTTTCCCAATCGCACTTATCGAAATTTGTACCTTTTCTGTTTCTACAATCCGCAGCGCTTAGTTTTTTGTTGCTTTTGATTTACAATCTGGGCAATCAGGAGCCTTTACGTCCTTCTTACCACATTTGAAGCAAATTAGAAAATGTGGCTTTTTGCAAGAGCCTAAAGAGTGTGTGCTAGTTCTACACCTAGGACAGTATGTGTCCCTTTTACGTTTATACTCAGTTTTGGTTGTGACCTCATTAATATGTAAATTAGAGTTTTGCTGTTTATTTGTGTGAGAAGTGTAGTTTTTATTGCCGTTAGAGGAGTTATTGGTAGGTTGCTTAGTGTATGCGAATTCAGGTGCTAAGGTTTCTGCACTAACTTTTGGTGGTTCACTGAACTGTTTGAATCTAGTTTGTATATTTTCGTAGTTTCTACACAGCTTTTGTAAACTACCTATATCTGTTATTTCGGCAGCAGATGCGAGTGTACTTGCATAGCAAGGCCGAATATTGTGCAGCAATATTTCCAATTGGTCCTCCTCGGGCAATCGCTTATCTAAACGCGAGAACATACCGCGCATAATTGCTATGTAAACCGTTATATTTTCTAATTCGCCTTGAGTACGGGCTCTTATTTCAACCAGAAGTTTGTAGTCGTAATCACTTTGACTGAAGTCTTGTTTTAGCAAGGTGACTACGTCGTCCCAAGAGTTGACACGATCTTTAACCCATCTGAACCAATGAAGAGCGTCATCCGTGAATATATCATAAGCAAAAGAGACCATTTGTTCGCGAGGTATAGCTTTACTCGTAATTAATTCCTCAGCTCTTTGAATAAATGCGCGGACACAAGTCTTGCCGGAATATTTTAGCTTGTTTAATTCCGCTCCAAATCTTCGCTCACAACTGACCGCTACATTAATAGGATTTGACTCACGAACTGTTTCAGGTGTGCTACCCGCTTGTGTTTGACAAATCGGAACCGCTTGTGACTTAAACGAGTTCAAATCTTTGTACTGCGTGTTAAAATTATTGAAACATATTTTGTATATTTCCGAAACATCGCTGGCTGAATAGTCGATACGATTTAACCGATGATAAGTGTGGTTTAATAGTATCTCCGTACGCGCGAATAAATTCTTTTCGAACTTTGTTTTAAGATTGATTATATTGTTATGCGTTTTAAGTAATGTTTCTTTAACCGCTTTTAAATCATCCGCTGGTTCCAAATGCGATTCTAGAATGTCCTCGGAAGGAAGGATAGACGATAGTTTCACGATTTGTTTCCGTAATTCGCTAACCGAATCAGCACATACACCACCGCGAACAGCTACTTCATATTCTAGTTCCGCCTTTTGTAACGATAGATATTTTATTGGGTAAGACATTTTAAAGAGAATTCAGCTATGTGATATTTAAAAAATAACCCTAGGTGAGAGTCGCAAAATCCGCAATTTACAATGGGTAGGTATTCCACAATTTGTGGTAAAGTAATATAGTTCACAAATAGTAATACCAAAGAGCTAGAAAAAATTATTTTAGTATGTGGGTGACTGCGAAAAAAAAAAAATTTTTGAGATAGTTTTAAATTAATCCGCTCAACGGTTGTTTTTTTGTAATATACGTAGGTTGGAGAAAAATATAAACACGGAAGGTAATTTTTTCCTCGCAGTCTGAAATTACAATATATAGTTAGCACACCCGCCAATCACCATCACCAAGATAACAAATAGATGATACGGCAGAAAAAACCTAACACGGCTCGATATCTACCACCAGAAGGGCGCCACTGTAACGTTTTTGTATCGCAGTAACGTTAGGCGTCACTGTGACGTTTTTGCAGGTGTTTTGAAAGTCCACGTTAGTGGTGGAACTACAAAATTGAATGCGTTAGATAGTGGTAGGTAGAAGTTAAATAAAAACATACGTTACAAAAATATTCTTATATTACAGGTTTAGTAACTACAAGCCGGTTGAGCCGGGTATGGGTCTGATATCGAGCGCGCGAGGAGGTTAGAACCGTCTATAGAACACTACTGTCCTGCAGGTCTTCCAGACGTAGGTAGCGGGGACTGGAGTAGATGGCCAGGGTCCCGTAGCGCCGCAACAGGGTCGTCCAGCCACTCCCCTGTGGCGACGGCGGTCTGGTATTAGTAACCGCTTCTGGAGATTGCGTCGAGCAGCGCTGGCAGGCGCGCTGGTGTTGGTGCAGCACAATCACAGCGCGGTTAGACGCGCCGGGCTGACACCGGGGTGCGCAGGTGTATGTAGCCGTAGGTTAAGAAGGCAGGAAGGAAGGAACCCCGACTGGGGTTGTCACTTCACTGAAGTTAATAATTAAAATAAAAGTTGAGACCACAATAAGATGTCGTTCGTAGATGATTTAAAAGTAGTGGACACTGTAGCTCTGTTCTCGTCAAATGAGCTGACCGGCCCTTTTATAACCTATTGCCGGATCTTTCTAGAAGTAATTAGTGGAAGGAGAATACAGCCAATCACGACGTAGCTGTCATCGCGATTGTGTTGCCAGAACAATTTCTAAAGATTCCACTTTAATTGTGGTGTTGCAAGTTTTTTACTTTATAATTAAGTTATTTATTTTTATAGTTTATTAAGAATAAACGTGCAACGTTACACTTGATCAACGTCGATCTCACAACGATATTTCCGCATGAAGTCCAAGCCCAAGATGCAATCGTCCACTATGTCGGCCACGATGACATTCTGCTTATAAAATCTGTCACCCAATTTTAACTCTACCTCCTTCTTGCCTCGGACGTTTATGTGCTGACCGGTAGCTGTTAGTAACTGTATACGGTCGTGCTTATTGAAGTAGTCCCCAAGAAACCGACTTGCTAGTTTAGAGTTGACGACCGTGTGAGAAGCTCCAGTATCCAACGTCAGTTTGCATGGTGTTCCATTGACTTCGCCTTTGATGGTCAGGCTGTTCCCGTCATGTGCTTGCGAGATCAAGATTCTCGGGGCTCTTTCAATACCAGCTAGCACCCGCCCCCCAGTCCTGGCATTTACTCGTTTCCCTGCTGTGGCTGGGTAGTCACTTCAGCCACTCTTCCCTGCTGATCTTCACTCGGGGTGCTGCGCTTAGGACAGCTGCACCGAAGATGACCTCTTTCTCCACAAGTGAAGCACCTAGGACTATACCCCTGTGGGCGGTCGCGTACAGGTGATGCTACAACCTCCCTGACGCGGTGCGTTCGGTGGTCTTGCCTCACTGCCTCTACTTCTAGGGCATGGGCCAAGGCGTCCTTCAAGGTCTCATGATGCCCAAGTCTCACGGCAGCTCTAACTTCTAAGTCACGTATTCCATCAACGAAGGCCTGTACCAGATTTCCATCAATCAGAGCAGGGGCAGACTGGTAGGCTTTCCGAACGAGTTTTTCAACTTCCAGAGCCCACTGCTGTAGGTTCTCGGCACTCCGTTGAAAACGGCCCTTCAACTTAGCACGGAATACGTGCTCCAGGTGCGCATCGCCGTATCTGGACTCCAACGCCTCCAGTAGCTGCTCGTAGGTAACGTCCTTGCCGAGTGCCTCGAGAATAGTCAGGGCCTGGTCTCGGAGGCCCAAGGTGAGCGCGGTCATGGCTTGTGGTTTGGTCCATCCATTCGCCTTCATGACGGCCTCAAACTGGATTCTATAGGCCGACCACGACGATGTTCCGTCGAATGGAGGCACTTTAAAACCACGCGAAGATGGTGCAGCAACCACCGAAGCTACGGTCCCGCCTTCAATCTTCAGTTCGCCCAAAGCCTTCTTTACCCCAGCAATCTGAACTTCGGCCTCTGAGATGCGGTTCTCATGCTGGTGAACCTGATCTTTCATCAACTTGAGGTCCTTGCCGAAAGTTGCATGCAGATCCTTGATGAGGAGCATCTGCTCGTCTTGGCGGCGGACCTGCTCCTCTTTGTCTCGCTGCAACTGCTCTTCCAACCGGCGAGCCTGCTCCTCTTGACGGCGAGCCTGCTCCTCTTGACAGCGAGCTTGCTCCTCTTTATCTCGCTGTAACTGCTCTCCCAATCGGCGAGCCTGCTCCTCTTGACGGCGAGCTTGCTCCTCTTTATCTCGCTGTAACTGCTCTTCCAATCGGCGAGCTTGCTCCTCTTGACGGCGAGCTTGCTCCTCTTGACGGCGAGCTTGCTCCTCTTGGCGGCGAGCTTGATCCTGCAGCAGCGCCATTAAAGCTGACAAGTCTGGCGCCACTGATGCTGGAGAAACTCCGGATGGGCCAGCAACTGGCTGTGACGTAGGCTGGACACCACCCGCTGTCTGTGTCGGAGAATCTCCAAACCGCCTTTGGTCCATGTCCTGCTGTCGCTGACTTCTGGTACGGATACCGTCCATGTCGTCCTTTGGTAGAATTGGCATAATTTATCTCTCACTTCTGACACCAATTTGTTAGGAGCTGGGAATGAGATAAATTAATTACTACCAATTAAACAACACAATAACTTTATTAATCACAAAACAATTTAAACTTAATCACAAGTACACTACAGTACACTACTGATCACTATTCACTTAGATATCGCACTTCAAGTTCACTTCGATTCGCTTCGATGGTAGCCAAAACAAGACTGACTGTCGCGGCCCTGAGCGGTCTATTTATACTCGCCCACAGACATACCAGAATAACCTCGAATATTCTAGAGGGTCATAGAAAACACTAACAAAAGAGTAGGTAGGTAGGTAGGTAATTATTATTACTAGCTACTTGTACAACACAAACAAATATGAACCGTATGCCCTAGGCGTACGGTTGAAATTCTAATGTCTTTTTATAAAGAGGTCGCGAGTTTGTAGGTACCTACCCAACTTTGAAAGTAATAATAATAGAAATCTCTCGAAATTCCAACGTACACATACTGCAACCACGCGCCCTCTCGAATGTTCTAGTAGGTCCGATGTAACAATATTCTAGACACACTAGACACAAAACAACAAAATAACAATTATAATTATACCTACATACTACAAAAGAACTTAATTATAACATATTAAAGTATTTAAGAAATTCAACAAATTGTTAGCATAATAAAATTTATTGTTTAAAATATATAAAGACATAACATCATAAAAATAGGTAATCTCTCTACAATTCAATTCGATAGTGATATGACTGACAATTAGTTTTTTTAAGAAATTCTGCTATGGAATAAAAGCTATGTGAAATAAGCCATTTTTTTAAAACTTTGCAGAATTTTCTGTACGGTAGTTCTGTAATAAAGTTTGGTAGTGAGTTAAAAATTAGTGGAGCCATATACACACAATTACGTCTGAATAATTCAATTCTAGGTACAGGCATTGTTAATAGATACTGTGTAATTGTACGTTTATTAATATTGTTTTTAAATTCAAAAAGTGAAGACTTGGTTTTGACAAATTTGGCAATTTCATATATATAAATACAAGGAACTGTAAGAAGGTTTTGTGATTTAAACACTGGTCTGCAGGAATCAGTCCAGTCCAAATTGAAAATTGTGCGGATGCATTTTTTTTGTGCTAACAGAACCCTAGTAATTTCAGTGGAGTTACCCCAGAGAAGTAATCGTATACAAACTTTCATACTGCACTGTATTGAAATTTTTACAGTTTGAAATTGACATAAAATAGCTGATGCTGACATCATGGGCATGGCTGTTGGAGGAGCAATGGGCAATAAAATCCACTCAGTGGATTCAAACTGACAGGAAACGACCACACTGTAGGGCCGAAAGGAGATAAAATAAAATAAATGTCGCTGGACGGCACACACAGCACCATCTAGTGCCAAACTAACACTGGCTTGTCGTGTCGTGGACCCTAGGTAGTTGATATAATTACATAGATACTCTTGTTTTGTTTGTAAATACATACTTATTTTACATAGAAAGCAACTCTTCACACAAACATTTGCTCCTACCGGGATTCGAACCCGAGACCCTTTTTTTTCGGATGAGAAATTATCAAATGACCCCTCCCACTCTGGGCGGAGCGGAAGGGAGTGTCAGACTTTTACTGACTAAAAACCATCCATGTTCCTTCCTTGCCCTTTACGTTCCGGGGCTGCGGTATCTCTTTCGAACAGTCCCGCAGCCCCGGAACCCGAGAACATAAGAACTTAAAGCAGCCGCACTACCAGCACTACCGCTGCGCCATTCGGGTCTTCAATTGGCTGTCTTCTTATTTATTTCCGAGTCATGGATTATGTATTTACAAACAAAAAGTATCTGTGTAGTATATTTATTATCTGTATGGTGTCCACGACAAAAGCCTGTTGCTTAGTGTGGCATTAGACTAGATGGCACTATGTGTAATGTCAGCGAAATTTATTAAATAATTAAATATTTAATTTTAGTGAAAGCTTTACACATTATCATAAGTAAATACAAGTAGTAAATGATACGAGTGTTTAGCTGTATCCGGCTACAATGAAAGCGGACCCCAACATAGTTGGGAAAAGGCTAGGCAGATGATGATTGTACATAATTTTTGTAGTTAGGTCACGCGATCTAAACACCCGTATCAATAAACAAGTCAGTACTTGACTTGTTTGTTTATAGATACGGGTGTCAGTCAATGCTATTCGACGTGGGAAGGAAACAAATGACAAGCGCAAGTATTGCTCAACTTCTATGGTGGTACCATGAGCTATGTTGGTGCTTACTACTAGCGTTATAGTTACAACTACACCGTGTAGGTTTGCGTTGTTATATTGGCATCATTTTAGAAAACGATGCTCACTTCACATTGCATATTTTCATCTCTTTTTAAATACTGCACGATGATAGAGACAAAAGACAGGTCATATGTGTAAGCTTGCAAATCGCAGGCATCGACTTGTCAAGTCCATGCGCGTAGTACACAATGTTGGCATGGACTTAATTTCCTTCCCACGTCGTCTTAAGTCCCTGCTTACACCAACTTATTACTTTTTTATTTGGTCTGAGCTTATAGTTTGAAGTAGATTTCCAACTAGAACACGCATCTCACTTTGAAACTTTCTTTGTTCGCGTCTTTCATCTTCTAATTTGGCAGCAGCTAACATTTCCCTCACAAAAAGTGTTCTATTGAACATGTTTGCTTAAAAATTCACAAAATTTATCGCAAATATAGTCTTTTCACGAAACAAAATGTCGGTGAGTGCCGTAACTATAGTTATACGTTACTATGACATTGTCAAATTTGTAACTCATGGTACCAAATTCTAAGCAAATGAAGCCCAAACTACAGTCGCTGTAGTATAGTTTACTACACGGTGACGTAGGATAGATAACCATGTGACTGATACTGCTCATTTTAGTACCCAACTATCCGCTAGAGGCGCTGTAAAAGTTTTCATATATTTTTTTAACTGCAGTCGCTAGCGAGTATAGATTGATAAAACTCATGGTAGACGTACAGATTACTTGAGTAAAAGTCATAACTTAAGATAGGTACGATTTTTATTCTGTAGTCTAAACTACAGAATAAGTTGTTGATGGTAATTTATGAAGTACCTGGCAAATTGTAAATGAAAAGAAAATAAACGCTTATTAAGAATAAGGAAAGAAAGAAAGAAAGAAAGAAAAAACATGAAACTAAAAAGAATACACAACACACACATGCAATAAAAAAGAAGGCGTCCGTCAAAGTGCTAGCTGTCATGTTAAAATACACACATCAAAAGTGTCTAGGGATCAAGCATTTTTATGCGGATTTCTTGAGATGTGGTTTTGTGTGTTTTCTGATGAGTCTCGTTTTGGTATGATACCGGATACAAGACGTATACGACACTGGAGAACCCCTGGACGCCAACAGCGATTAAAATCCTGCCAGGAAGTCCATCCTTATAGTGGTGGAACCATCATGGTATGTTATACTCAGTTCTTCCGCCGATCCAAATACCCGCCGGTATTTGGATCGGCGGAAGAACTGAGTTGATTTGGATCAGAGGCAACCTCAACGCTCAAATTTATGCTGAGACGATTGTATCAGACGTCATCGTTCCTCTACAAGTGCAAATCGGTCCGTTATTTCAGTTAATGCATGATAATGCACGACCGCACACCGCAAGAGTTGTAAGACAGACTCTCGCCGCAGCTAACATCAATGTCCTGCCCTGGCCTGCTCAGTCGCCAGACTTGAACCCGATTGAGCATACATGGGATATGCTACAGAGAAGAGCTCTGCCGAATATGGAGGGTATCCAGTCGCAAGAAGACCTTTTTTTGTTGTTGCAACGAACATGGGCGGCCATTCCACAGCGTGATTTGGATGAACTCATTTTGAGTATGCCAAACCGATGTTCTTGTGTTGTTAGTGTTCGCGGTAGAAACACGGATTATTAATCGTTTAAGTTACCCAGTAAAATTTTAAAGAAAACTGTTATTTCAGTCTTTTTTTCGAACTTTAATGTTAGTGGTTCAAATGTCAAAAATCCCTTTATTAGGAAAATGGCAAATTTCTTTATTAATGCAAAGGTGACTTGGTTTATCGTTACTGTGACAAACGAAAACACTTTATTTGATGAATCCTTAAAGAAAATTTTAATTAATATCAATCAGGAGAAAAGTTATTGCAAAAATATATGTTGATCCCTAGACACTTTTGATGTGTGTATAATTCTTTTAAAATAAAGTTCCTAAACCCTTCCATTTATTAACTATATTTCAATTTTTATAGTACTTTGGGGAAGCAATACCATAGGAGAATTTTGGAGGTAATATACTATCATTCACAATGGCAAATAAACAGAGAAGATGCAAAACAAAATCTTACTAAATTATTTCCCTAAATATTTCTGGCAGGAATTAACCCCGTCTGGAAGTTTATTCGTCCCGACCTAGTTCAGACTAAAAGGGATTTTGTCTGGGGAATTATTTTTAGGAGACACTCACTAAGTTTTTCAGACAATGATGTTCAGAAGATCGGGTTACCAGTAGCCCATTTGATCTAATTATTTAATGTAAAGGAACTGGGTCATTCATACTGTACCATACTCTTCTTCTTTGAGTGCCGATAGCAATCTAAATTAAATTAGCTCAAAATTTGGCGACGAGTTTGGCACATTCAATCTGTTGCCCTATTAACTCGACAAATATGTCTAAGTAAGTTCTCTTTTCTATTGAAACTTACATACTCGTCTTTTTTAAACTTTCACGATCAGAATAAAAAAAAAGGATAAAATTAAAGGTAAATTCGCGATAAATACCCGGATGTCATATGTTTTACATACTCGTATTTTGTAGCTTCGTATAACTCCATTATCACGCACCCCTCAGAATATTCACTCTCATCCATCGTCCTGTGACGTCAGCTCCGAGTTTACAACTAGATGGCGTTGTATTTTCAGGTGCATTTTCTGAATCGCGGTGTTAAGATTTTCCGGCGTCGAATGACCCTCGCGCGGTACTTTAATTTATCAATACTTAGTGCGTAGGGGATTCCATGATCATGAAGGTGGTGTTCCCCGGGCGGGACCTACCGTTTTATTGCGGTTAGGTTGACCCTCGCGATTATCCCATTGGGATACCTTGTATTCCCATTGGGATAACTCGTACGTGTAATTTTTGGTAGAGGGAGATTGACGCGCAATCTCCCTGAGAAACGCGATGGAGATAGTGGGTGTTGTAACATCACTATTTAGTATGTAATTAGTATACACATCACTATCATTTTCTATGTCTTGTCTATGATTGTCTTCACTTGCCTAATGGCGGTCTGACTGTGAACCCCGTCTGTGATGTCGTCTACTATGTAAGCTGTGAATAAACCAAGTCTTCCCAACGGTGTCTTTAATTCAATAAACCAACTAACACGACAGTGGGGAGGAGTACTGTTGGGAATAAACCAAGCAATGAGTAGTGTCGGGTGATTACTCGGTTTACTACTATACATGTTGATCAGCAGATTGGGTCAATAGGCTTGTGTCCTGAAAAAATCTAATAAGTCCGTCAGTTAGATTATCATAAAATATTTGACACGTATTTTTTCTTTTGTTACGTAGATCAAAATTGACGAAGATACGACGCTTTTAAAATTCTCAATACGTTACGGCGTGCTATAATTTTTTGTGCGTTGTGACGTCACGAGCCCCCACTCCCGAGTTTTGATGCGTTCTAACTTAGTCAATATTCATTGAATAACAAAAACAAAAAATAAGTGTTCATTATTTTCCAATACTCTAACTGACGGACTAAATAGATTTGCAATTTATTTATGGTGGAAACTAGCCTATTCATATAGAAACTCATTTTTTTTTTTTGAGAATTTCATAAGCTTGTAGAACAAAACTGACTGTGAGCGACTCCGAAGATATGAAATAGCTCCAAATAGCTCTAACTAGTTATTATTAGTTCAGATCAATGATGGCATATTTATTAGTTGTATGTGGGTATAGGCTGAACACTTTTGGACCTATGTGATAACTAAGTACTCAGTGAAACTGATAAACGATACGCTTTAGGTTGCTTATATCCTAATTTAAAAGTTTGTAAAATGAGAGTTTGGCAATGCGGTTGTGAACGTACGACCGGAATGACGGGCTTTAAGCGGTATGTACGGACTTTAGACCGACCGGATCAAAATGAATAAAGTTAAGCTTAGAAATGTGACTGACCTTTCATCTCTGGCTTTTAGGAATCTTCATTAGCTCGTGCATTCAGAAAGTGAATGTGACTGTTCCTAAATTACCATAGGCTGATAAAATTTTAGTTTTCTCCTAAATCATGCTATTTATTAGTGTCAGCAGCTTCCCCCTAAGGAGAAGGGTTCGTGCCCCGCCACGCACGATCCTGTGGGACTCGTCTCCTGGCTTGTCACCTTCCACTGACAGGAGGACTGAATTCCGAATGAGGGGTTTGTTCTGGCCCTGTCCCGTCCTTAGAAGCTAAGGGACAGGGATGGGACACGAGCTGAAGTTAATATTGGAATTCAATGTTAGATATATACATGAATAATATCAAATCTTATGATGCAAAACGCCAATAAAGTATGAAGCTCATAAAATAAGGGGACGCAAAGATATGATATGATATATGCTAGAAGTTTGGTAAGGAAACGTTACGCTTGCGCTTAAGAAACTATTAATTAGTTCGTTACGTTACTTTATCAGATTCTAAAAGTAGATGCAAACGCAAACGGGCCCATGTACAAGAACATGGATTCGTTTTACAACGTTTGCGTACGTGTACTGTTAGACCTAAGCGCATTGTCCTGCTAAGGGCACTGCTACGAACTCCAACGGCACACGTTTCCTAAGCACTTTCTACATGTCTTTTCCAATCCTAAGACTTGGGTTGTGAGGCCAATGACATTGAAGAAGACAGGTTTTCTCGTTGATAAACACCCTTACGGCCGTCTACCCCATTTATTAGATCAACTTCCACAAGCGCATCGTAGACTCAGTCTGTAGCAGAACATATCCCGAAACCCGAATGGCGTAGTGGCAGTGACGCTGCCTTACGTTCTTAGGGTCCCGGGTTCGAATCCCGGTAGGAGCAAATGTTTGTGTGATGAGCATGGACATTTGTTTCCGAGTCATGGATGTTTATATGTATAATAAGTATGTATTTACAAACAAAAAAGTATATATGTAGTATATCAACTATCTAATGTCCACGACACAAGCTTTGCTTAGTGTGGCAGTAGGTGGCGCTGTGTGTTAATGTCCAGCGATATTTATTTATTTATATTGCAATGTTACTGTTGAGCACTGAAATGATATTTCGTCACTTCTCGTTCCTCTAATCTTCCTCATCTCGAGTTTGTGTGTCTCGCTAAATTGTGACGATTTAGTGATAGGCCTGTGGCAGCCGGGGTTTGTTTTAACGAGACACAGTCCCTAGCGTTCCTTAGAACGAAGATATCAATTCAGTTTGTGATACTTTGTGATGCCTAACCCATTCTCCCAGGAACGTCCATCATCAGCTTCATAACAATTTTCTGAGCTAGACTTTTACAGGAAGCAGTATTCATTAGCAGCGTTTGATTGACTTGTAACACAAGTACAAGTTAGTGTTATAATACTAAACATTATAATTTGTTTTAGACCATTTGTGAATATTATGGTGCTGTCTTCACCACTGAACAATATACTTTGTTCTAATCAAAATGCGAACATTACGATTCGGCCTTCTATTTGTGATGAGTCAGGTAAAAGTCAATATTCGTCAATAGTCGATTGTATATGGGTAGGTACAATGTACATGTTGTATGTACGTTGTAGAGTGTAAGCGGTAGGCTTTTTTCGTCTCCCTAGATCAAATGCAGCTTATGAATGTTTGCTCAGGTATGGATTAGGAAGTGGACACATAACACATGAGATAATAATATACATTAAGATGACGTGAAGCAATCGCTCCGTCATGCTGCAATAAGTGAATTTTACTGTCAGCTCTTCCACGCTACCGTCCAATTTAAGCGAGGATTTAATTATAGTTAACACTTACCACGTGTTCTTTAAAGATGGTCAGTCTTCAACTAACTTACTGAATACTGTAGTTTCGCCTTCGCCGCAGCCTGGCTCCTTTCACGTAACAACACTCACTTTTACTAGACTTAATACTACTACTTATTTTAAGCTTATAAAATAATATTCGTTCACGGGGAGTTGATGCGCATCTTAATATCGAAACTATGTTAACTTTCCGAGTCTAACCTAGGACGTCCTAGTGCTTTTACGATTATGGACCGGTCTATCCCGTGAACTCAGCCTGACCTCTCCAAGCGTCTAAGGCCATCTCTCGCTCACCAGCAAACACACACACATACTCGATTAATCTAAGCAGACCTTTCGACCAAACTATAATAAACTTATACAAACATTATCACACTGTTACGGCCACACACTCAGACATAGATTCCTAGTATTTTCTAAGTCTCCTAACTTAATGCTCCTAGCTTATCTTCTCGTCTCTACCGGGGTGTCTACACGACTGTCTTCGGCCTTCCTGCTGCTAGCCCTCGTCCCCCGTCCCTCACATGGAGAAAAGGCAAACAAGAAAAAGCCTTCCAGGTTTAGTTTCATAATTTTTTTATAGTTTGACTTGTTTTTTACATACATAGCAGCAAGCTTTTCAATTACGCTCCTTTCTAGTAGGGGCTACCAAATATTGGTGTTTTAGCTTGGTAAAACTTAGAGGATTATCACCATTTATCAAAATTACAAAATTCTATTCGGTTCGTCAAGAATTTCATGAAACATATTACCTATACGCCAATTGCTCAGGTATCGGGGACTATTCAAACAGCGAACTACTGAGAATTCTTGAACAGAAACCACTAGCTGCCTAGTCTCGTAGATTTGGTTTCCAACACATCGTCATGTAAGACATCAAACGGTCTGTGATAGACTGTCGCCATGTTTCGAGTTTGCGACACTGGAGTGGTGAAGCTGTGTCATTCTACGTATAAATCATAACGACACTCGATGTAGTGCCAGACAAGATGCCAGAGAGACGAAGACGGGATGCGACGCAGGAGTGACAATGCAGCGAAGCGCGTTATTGTTTAGGCCTGAATTGACTGTCACGCTGACGGTCGCGCACGTTCGGTCGCGTACAAGTATACATTGTGTTCTATATAGCACCATACTGCTATGCTGACGTCGGCGGCGACCGACAGCCGTATTTTGTTCTCGATGACGTCACGAACGACCGTACGTTTCCGACTGTCAGCGCAACTTGAATTCAGGCCTTTTAATGCTGCCACGTAGAGGTCTCATGCACACGTGCGCTGCGTTGCTCTTTTGGCATTCAAGATTCAAGATTCTTTATTTGCATGAAATATGGTATGTTACATGGTGGTCTTATAAATTAAAAGGTTTCACATATTTCGCTGACTTCTATCAGCATGCAAACTTAAAAATTAAAATATTTAATACATTTTACTCGTAATGTACGTAGTTATGAATTTAACAAAACATCTAAGAAGCATTAAAATGACAATTTATCTTTGACAATACTATTATTTCAGAATTAAAAATACTCATGTGTAGAATAAAATAAAAAAAAAACAATACAAGGCAAGAAAAAAGAATAATAAAGTTAAAATATTAACATCAATAAAATAGGAATGTAAGCTATTTACCCATTACAAATGGGATTGTCAAAAACTCGTTTATTGTATAGAACACGTTATTACAGAGCCACTTCTTCAGTTTCCTTTTGAAATAATTTATTGGTAGTTCTCTTATTTGTTTCGGTATTTTATTGAAAATTTTGACCGACATGCTATAGCAATTGTTCTGGAAGAGAGTGCTTCTACATCTTGTTATGGCCAGTTTAGTGGGATCTCTAGAGATAAACTTTTTATTTTCTGTTACTTTAGTAAACAGGTTCGGGTGCTTTTTAACAAACATCCCTACTTCTAAAACGTATAAGCTAGCAAGTGTAAGTAGGCCTAACTTTTTGAAAAGAGGTCTACATGAATCGAGAGGTCCAACGCCGCAAATGGCTCGGATACATTTCTTTTGGGTTATAAATACTTTTTTTACGAAGGTAGAGTTACCCCATACAAGCAGACCGTACCTGAGTATTGAGCCAACGTAGCCATGATACACAGCCATGGCAGTTTTTAAACTTGACAATTTTCTAAGCCTTCTTAGTGCAAAAACAAAGTTGTTTAGACTAGAGCAATGCATTAAAATTCTAGCGTTGCAAGGACACCACGCCCCGTTGCAGTGTGACTTACGTTGTCTTCACGTGAGTACTGTTGCGTCACGGTGACTCATGGCATGCTCTGTAATTTTATTCATTTGTTTTCTCTACAGTCGCAGTTGCAACACGCGTGAACGTGTGGCCAAGGCGTAACGTAATCCGTCAATTTGCTGTTTATCATACGCTTGTTTATAATAAGTAGCGGGTAATTATCTTGATAAAATTAAACCTTGATAATAACAAAAAAGGATTGTGTGGTTTTACGGTAAAAGTGAAACATTTTTTCACATTATAGACATTTAACAGAGTTAAAGTTCGCGTCCGCGGCCGCCCGTCGCGCGACATGCAACACACAGACGAAAAAGTTTGAGACGATGTAATAAAAGTTTCACTTTAAAATGTAAAATATTATATGTAATTATTAAATAATAATAATCATTTCATTATCAGGCAACTAAGGCCCATAGATAAAATACATAAAATAACATTAAACCACAATAATAAACTAATACATATTTTAAACCTTATACTAAAACTATACACGCAGCGTTGTCGGCGACGTGTTTCGCTGCGTGGTGTCGCGTAGCCGTCCTCGGAAGCGACGATATACGACACCCTTCGGCCAAAAGTCCTCTTTCAAGCAGGTCTGTAGATGTTGGGTTGGAACTCGAACCACAAATGACCTAAAGTTGATGTTGTGGCGCGATTCCAACCTTTCGACCCGCAGAATGAAGTTGGTCTTCACTTTCAAGTACTGCACCACTTCCTCAGTTGTAGTAGAGTGATGCAGACGTGAAATGTACAGCTGCGTCGTAGGCACAGCAGCGCGCAGCAGCATGTTGGGTCCACTCGGTGCGGTACCGCACAGGTTACGATAACAGGGCCTCTTCTTCTTCCTTTCTACTTTAGTGAAGCCCTCCTCATCAACCTGGCTCGTTCTTGGCACGGAGCATCGGACCGCAGTCAGGGCAGGTTGAGCACCCACTTTCCGTTTTTCCCCTTTTCTGGTTTGTTTAGGCTGCGGCGCATCAGATTTGCCGCTGGTGACGATAGCAGCATAGGCACGTTTAGGGGTCGACGTACCTACGCGTGACGTATCCGCAGCCGGTGTTGTGGCGCGGGCGACGACGGCGGCGGGCGGCGCTTGCTCAGCGTTTTCGGCAGCTGGTGACGCACTTGTGTTCGCCGATCCAAAACTGCCGACGGTTGCATTTTGCGCCCCTCGACGTGTGTTCACCTTTGAGGCCTCAGGTGACCCAATTACCGAACCAACGTTGCGCAATAATGCTATTTCTGCACGTAGCTCAGTGTTGGTTTTTTCTGAAACCTCCATTCTGGACTGCATCTTGGTCATCTCCGCTTTCAAGGTAGTGATGTCCTTCAGCAGTCGTGTAACGTCAACGTGATCGAAAGTGACGGGAGGCAGTTTACTTAGCTCCTTCGCCACGAAATCTGGCACGTCGTCCGGGTCAGTCTTCTTCAGCATATCGATGATATCCTGAATACTCTTCTCGGTTCCATCTCTGCGCCGAGAGGGCATCTGGTCCAGTTTTCCAAGAGACTGGAAGAGCAACAGTTTCCCGCTGCTGATGTCATCCTCCTTGAAATTGGACCGGCATATTTGCAGGATGCTCACCTCGTCCATATAGTCGATGGCATGGACTAGGAATGCCAGCAATTCATTCACTATAAGTTTTTTGGAACTCATAGTGATTACAAGCAGCGGCTAAGGCCGCGCAACACGCGAATAAAATTCGTGCCGTGCACAGTGGAAACACGTCCGTGATCGAGCGCGCATCGCACTGCACTGAAAAAAAACTCCACGTGTACCAGAACACGATTTTCCGCTAACACGTGTATTGAAACGTATCACCATATCAAATACACACACCGGCACAATTAGGGGAACACAAAAAAAAGGTCGTTTTTCTTAACAAATTTATGTAGCACATATTTTTTTTAGTTAATCAATAATTAATTGCACTCAAACTAACTGAAATAAACGCTAAAGTGACTTACACAATACTTCTACGTGAAGAAATAAACAAAAATGACAAAAAATGAGAATTGAAAGTTTTTTCCTTAAAAGTGAAATCTGTAAACATTTTCAAAAAAAAGGAGTTTTAGAATCGGGTATTGCCGCCACGGGCTCTAATTAAAGTCTGTACACGATTTCCCATGCTTCGGATAACGTTATCAATGAGTTCTTGGGACAAATTGTTCCACTCTTCCACTAACGCTAATTTAAGTTCCTCCACATTATTAGGGGCTGGATTTCTTTGTCGAACCTTTCTTCCCAGGTAGTCCCAGACATGTTCTATCGGGTTCATATCCGGTGATCGCGCTGGCCAGTTCATCTGAGTGATGCCTACTTCATTAAGGTAGTCACTCACTATACGCGCAGTGTGAGGGCGTGCGTTATCATGCATGAAAATGAAATTTTCGCCTATGAATGGGGCAAAAGGCATGACATGGGGTTCTAAGACTTCTGTAATGTACCGCTGTGCAGTTAGCGATCCATTACTGATGATCACTAGCTCCGTGCGGGCTCCCAAACATATGCCACCCCATACCATAACTGACCCTCCCCCATACGACACAGTTCCAGTGAAATTTGCTTGGTGATAACGTTCCCCTCGATGTCTCCACATTCTTTCCCTCCCATCCACGAAATTTACACAAAATCGGCTTTCGTCACTGAACAAAACACGGCCCCACTCATTAGTCCAATCTTGGTGCTGTCGAGCGAATGCTAATCTTGCTACACGATGAGCTACCTCGAGTTTTGGGTCCTTTGCTGGCATGTACGAGTTTAAGCCAACTTCATTCAACCGTCTTCTAACAGTCCTTTCACTCACGTTGACGTTACGGTCTTCTGCTAAACGATTTCGGGTCTGGACAGCTGTTTGACGACGATTTCGAAAAGTCTGCATGACCAAGAAACGGTCATCCAAGGCGCTAGTTGCTCGATTTCTGCCCTGTCCTCGTCTGCGCACGAACGATCCAGTCTCCCTATAACGTCGGACGACGCGATGAATCACCGATGTCGATACACCCAGTGCGCGACTGACTGAGCGATAGGTGTGCCCTTCCTCGATCATGGTTACAGCCCTAGCCACAGAAGTTGCTGGTAAATCACTCATTTTGTATCAGAACAAAGTGCACTATTCAAATGTAAACAGTTAAATGGCCCACAGTCCCTATTCGCAGCATCCACTATAGTTCTTATCAGAAAGACTACAAAACGTTAAGTGAGCAAATTCTTAAACAACCATAAATTCTTGTCAAAACACTTAAAATTAAAGTTCCCGTACTTAAAACAATCTGTTATGAAGTTATTAACACTTAAACAAAAACTACTTATAAAAATACCCGACAATGTTAGAAAAAATCAACCTTTTTTTTGTGTTCCCCTAATTGTGCCGGTGTGTGTAGTACACCCACATTTCGCCAGTTATGTTTAAGTCCCATGTACTAATAGGGTGCGAGCCTATTGCCATCAACCGATGCCAACATGAAAAAAAACGGTCACAAATTATTGTGTTTAATTTAAAAAGCAAACAAAATTTTAAGTACGTTTTCGTCGTAGGGCAAAAATCTTTTATAATAATTATAGAAATTCTTTTTTGATTGTGTTAAGGTTTCTCAATGCATGGTTTTTAACATCGTGTAGTGTATACTTACAGTGATTCATGCATTTTGTTTGTTTGTTTGTCTAAAAGACAAACAAGCTAATTACAGGCATTATATTAATATAACACTGTAACAATGGCTTAAAGAAACTCAAGCTTATTCAGTATGATTTCAAAATATGTTAAGATGGCACACATCAAAGCTCTCAGTTTTGATGAGTGATTTATAATATTAAATACAAGAAAAAATGTGATAGCCCACGTAATACTGAATTTTAATATGATTTGCTTTGCCAAGTAAAATAAGTTATTGTGTTCTGACGCACTTGCACTTTGTTTGACATTAATTTATATGTATCATCAAATATTTGAACTAAAACAATTATTTTTTTATTATTTTTGCAGAGCTTCCTGTATACAAATTTTGCATATTTTACATTTTCTGAATTAATCAAACTTACATT
Source organism: Xestia ashworthii (assembly GCA_950022955.1). Taxonomy (NCBI): domain Eukaryota; kingdom Metazoa; phylum Arthropoda; class Insecta; order Lepidoptera; family Noctuidae; genus Xestia; species Xestia ashworthii. Next base: position 21,693,295 of record OX465555.1, read on the forward strand.
CAAGCAAATTGACAGCAGAAGATAACATTAAAATAAAATAAAAAACAAAAACAGACAATTGACAGCGGTTTTATTGCTTTTTCTCAAGCCCTTGATTTTGGTTCGTCATCTTGACAAAAACAAATTAGTGTTGTACCATGGCACCCTACTAATAAGTTTAAACAAAACATTACTTTTCGTCTGAAATCCCCCATACGTAGATGTCTACAATGTGTGAAGAACATAACCCTATCTTTGCTGTCGTGGGTAAATAAGTGAATATGAACGAGACCCAACTCCATAATATATTATGTAGGTTTATAAACCTTATGATCACAGAGTTAATTAACAAGGAAAGATACACTTAATTGGCTATGTCTACGCTGTGGAAAAGCAGCTTAATAATGCAGACGTTTGCACTTCTTGCCAAGTAAGTTCATTAGAATCTAGGATACGCAAATTCTATGAGATATTTTCAGCCAAACACAATTATTCCGATGTATTTGCTTTTGCCTGAGGTTTCACCATTGAAACTTTTTTGTTTTATCAGAGATAAAACCTTAAATTAAAATGAACGCGTTCATAGCTGCTGTTCTATTATTTAAGGGGCCGGCGGAGCATGCGTATTTCATACAAACGTAATAACAAATTATTTATAAATGAAACATATTCATAAGGTAGTGTATATTTATTTCGATTGGATTACAGAATATGTATGTTCCCAAATATATTTTTTGAGAGGACAATGATACAAAGACGAGATATGAGGAATTTAAAATTTCTATAGAAAATTTATTTTTCTTATAACTCTTGTTAAAATCAGTGTCCAATCAAAATATATATTTGGGAACCTAGATATTCTGTAATTCAATCGAAATAAATACACACTACCTTAGGAATATGTTTAATTTACAAATTATTTTGGTATTACGTTTGTATGAAATACGCATGCTCCGCAGGCGTCTTAAAGCAGGCTATTAAAACTTTTTAGTGTTGAGCACGTCGCAACACAGAAAACTGGTTGGTTGCAGACAGTTGTTGTACCTACTTCTAACTTCACGATGCGACGTCGCATTGCATCGCATCGCAGTTTTGTGTACAAGCCCTACATCGTTAAAAGTGGAATGCAGCAGCATTTTTGTATAACCGTTGACTGATGCATTTACATTTGTATATGTTGATAGCAAAAAGAAGTCGCACAACGGAAACAAGTGAACGATTTGGCGGGCAAGTAAAGAATAATGGCAAGCTAATACATTCATTTGTTCAGAATAAAGGTTTAATTTTGGGGGTTCTGAGAATACTTTGGGGCTTTTACTATGGGAACAAATCTGATATCGCGAAAAAAAATCTGCTGTTCAGTACATTAGGCGAACATAAATGTACTGAACAGCTGTTTTTTTTTGCGGTTTCAGGTATGGTCCCATAGTAAAAGTTGTTTGTTATCATGAGCAAAATCACGTGTATCGTACACTAAGGTCCATGTTCACCAAAAAGATGACGCTCTGATTATCTAAAACAGCTGTTTAAAACGCATTTTTGTATGGGAACATGTCACAGTGACAGCTGTTTTTAGATAGTCAGACGGTTATCTTTTCGGTGAACATGGACCTAATTGATAGTCCCCCTGTATAAAACTGGCCGTTTTGTATGTATAAGTAAATAAAAAACGAGGTGACAAGTGACATTAACGGATCTATCAAACTGAAAAACAAGTGATCTGACTCGTTTCAACAGACTTACAAGCTTATGGACTGAGCATGCCTACAAAATTAAATAAAGAAATCATTTAAAATACATGCACCCACCAAACTGCATAACAGTTTGTCGGCGGGATTAGTTATAATATTTAAAATTAGTGTCCAATTCATATAATCATGTATAAAGTAGGATCTAGAAACAGTCGCAATAAAATCACCATTCAGTAAAGACGTTTGTTATTTTTTCTAAAACACCGTTCCATTGCCGCAAATTAAAGTGAACCCTAAGTACATAAACATATGGTCGAAATCGAACCGGATTAATTATTGAATGGAACGGCTTGCGGACTCGGGCGAATTCAAAAGAGCTTCGCATTCCTTAGATAAGGATTGAAGTTGTTTACAAGTAATTAGTGTATTTATTTATTTATTTATTTATTTATTTATTCATGTACACACAAAATACATAAAAGGACAATATATTAACATAGAAGAGCACAAAGGTACTGCTTATTTCAAAAGAAATTTCTTCCAGCAGACCTGCGAGAGGAAAGTCTGATAAGAAATGTAGACACAGTGTGTAGAAAAGTCAAACAAGGAAATTTAAATTAAAACTTAAAACAAAACTATGACTGTTTAATATAAACATACATACAAATACATACACATATTATTAAAAAATAAAAAACAAAATAAACTACTATTGTAAATATTTACCTATAACATACACACATATATATGTAGAAGACTATTATAAAAACTTATATAGAAAAGTGGTTTAGACATTGCAACTGTATTGAACGTGTTTTTGCGAATAAAACTGTGTGGACTATTTGTTTTAATCCTGTAAAATGACGTCACCGACTCCAGAACAGTCAAAATATTTATCTACGTTAGAAGATGTGGCTAGTATGCTAAGAAAAGCGCAAGTTAACATAAAGAAGTGTCCGAAACAGCGATTAACTGCAGGTTATGTTAAAACGAGAATAAAAACCATTGAGGAGTATTGGGATTCGTTCAAACAAACGCATAGCAGCCTTACGAAGTGTACACCACGAGAACAGCGGGGCGTGCTACCTTACTTTCTTAATGAAGAATATTATACGTACGAAGAAATGTACCTGTGTTTACAAGCGGATTTAACCGATCTCCTAACAAACTTGGAGTCACAGCACAGATTATCAGAAGCATCCAACATGTCTTCTTCATCTCATGATGGTCAGCTACCGTTTGCTAAGCTACCTAGAATACAGCTTCCTACCTTTTCGGGCAGATATGAAGAATGGCCTACGTATAAAGATATATTTACAGCACTCGTTCATAACACGTCTATTAGCGATGTTCGTAAGTTGCATTATTTAAAAACAAGTGTTGCCGGCGAGGCAGAGATGTTATTACGCCATGTTCAAATTACGGAAAGTAATTACGCAACAGCATGGGAACTACTTCAAGGACGTTTCGGTAGCAAAAAGATGATTGTGTCGTCAGTTTTAAAGAAGTTTTGCTGTCAGAAAAAGATCAGCAACCCATCAGCTACACAAATTAAAGCCTTGCTCGATAATACTGTAGAATGCATCAACAGCCTGAATAACATGAACATAAATACCGCCACTTGGGATCCTATCCTAGTATTTCTAGTGACGCAGAAATTAGACTCAGAGACGTTGAAGTGTTGGGAAGAAGAAGCTTACAAGGAGAACAGTGATGAGTTATCTACTTGGGTGGAGTTGAAAAGGTTCCTTGAGTCTAAGTTTCGAACTCTCGAGCTAATCGCTCCCATCACTACTACAGTTACAAAGGAGAAGACACAAGGTCACAAAGCGTATCATGTCGTAGCAAAGGAAACTGAGAACGACAAAGGTGACTCTGCGCACACCAATAGCAGTTCATCGAATTCATGTGTATATTGCAAGGGTGACCATTACATCTTTAGTTGTAAAGAATTTGCAAAACAAACTGTGCAACAACGACGTGAATTTGTGAAGAACAAAAACCTCTGCTTCAACTGCCTAATACCGAATCACATAGTCTACAAATGTAAACAAAAGAGGAAATGCCGAGTTTGCGGAAGAAAACATCATTCTCTTTTACATGAAGGAAAAGAAACAACACAAGAGAGTGCCACAGAAGAAAGTAACAAACATGAAGAACAACCAGAACAGAAGGTCACAAGTGCACATTTCTCTAAAGAACAACCTGGTCGTCAAGTGTTATTGGCAACAGCACAAGTACATGCTACATCAAGCGACGGAAAAACATATGTACTTCGTGCATTGATTGACCAAGGCTCAGAGGCTTCATTCGTATCTTCAAGAGTAGTTGAACTCTTGAGATTGAAGAGAACAAGCATCAACGGTGTAGTCTCAGGGGTGGGAGAAGGAAACTTGGTTCCTATAAAACATGTAGTTGACCTGTCAGTTGCATCACAACATAATAGAAGGGAGGTTATTCAAGTGAAGGCTTATGTTTTGAAATCACTGTCTGCTAGATTACCTTCAAAACACATTAAGATGAACTGGCCAGAACTCCAAAAATTACTATTGGCTGACCCTACGTATAACAAACCGGGCAAAATTGATATATTACTCGGTGCAGACATCTTTTCTAAAATTATTGAAGTTGGTTTAGTAAGATGTTCTGATGGCATAGTGGCTCAGAAAACACGTTTGGGGTGGATACTTTCAGGTGAAAGGGAAGACAAATCAATTGGCGACGAACACAAAATAACAACACTACATGTGACAAGTATGGTATCAGAAGACAATGATTTTTTAAGAAAATTTTGGGAAATAGAAACAACTTTATACAAAAAAAGAAAATTACTTACAAAAGAAGAGGAGATGTGTGAAGAGATTTACAAGAACACAACTAAAAGAGTGAATGGAAAATACACAGTGCACTTACCTTTGCGTCAAGGAATAGAAGAGACTCTGAAATTATGCGGAGATACAAAACAACAAGCTGTTTATAGATTCAAACAACTGGAGAAGAAGTTACAAAATTCTCAAAGCTTAAAGTCAGATTATACTAAAGTAGTTCATGAATACATGGAAATGGGTCATTTGAAAAAATCTAACCCAAACGATGATAACAAATCAGTCTATCTTCCACACCACGCTGTAATACGCGAAGACAAGGACACAACGAAGGTTCGAGTAGTTTATGACGCGTCTGCAAAAGGTTCTAACGGTCATTCTTTGAACGACACCATGATGATTGGACCTGTGTTGCAACCTGATTTACGAAGCTTAATTATCACATGGCGAACACATAAAATATGTGTAGTAGGAGACATCGTTAAGATGTATAGAATGATCAATATGACACCAGAACACACAAATTTACAACGCATAGTCTGGCGAGATAACCCTGAAGAAAAACTTGAAAGTTTCAACTTGATGACTGTAACCTTTGGTACAGCTGCAGCACCTTATTTAGCTGTACGAACGTTACAACAACTTGCCGATGATGAAGCACTCGAATATCCTAATACAGCACCTGTAATAAAAGATTCATTTTATATGGATGATTTGATGTCGGGAAGTGAAAATGAAGAAAAAACAAAGAAAATGTGTGAGGAAATAAAGTTGATTCTAAGTAAAGGAAATTTTAAAATGCAAAAGTGGTCTAGTAATTCGGAAGAGGTTTTAAAATATTTAAAAGAAGGAGAAGATACAAACAGTACGAAGGATGGAATAGAGATAAAGTTAGATAAAGTTATAAAAATTCTGGGATTGACATGGGATAGGAAGGATGATACATTTAAATTCAAAATTAACTTACCTGAAATTCCATGTCCCGTAACGAAGAGATCTATTCTGTCTGATGTAGCAAGGCTGTTTGACCCATTTGGATGGCTGTCACCGGTGATCATCAACGCTAAAGTTTTGATACAAAAGCTGTGGCTATGCAACATGGGATGGGATGACGAGCTGCCGTCAGAGTTGATGGATAACTGGATGAGATATAGAGAAGAGTTAGTGCACCTGCAAAACATTACAATACCACGCTGGTTGAAAACTACACCAATCAATTATACAAACATTGAATTGCATGGTTTTGCAGATGCATCTACGCACGCATATGCTGCTGTTACTTACCTTAAGATTATTGAAGAGGAGACAGTACATATCACAATCATCGCATCTCGAACCAAGGTTGCGCCTTTGAAGCAAATTTCAATACCTAAATTGGAGTTATGCGCTGCAGCATTACTAACAGACTTAATCCATGATTTGGTAGACTTGTTGAAAATACCTAAAAATAAAATCTTTGCGTGGACTGATTCAATGATCGTGATGTCATGGCTGCAATCTCAACCAAGTCGTTGGCGTACATTTGTTGCGAACCGAGTGGCAGACATAACACGGATGCTAGACACCGACCGATGGAGACACGTTCAGTCTACCGATAACCCAGCCGATATCGCTACAAGAGGCGTAAAAGCAAGCGACTTGGCTTCTTTAGACTTAAGGTGGACTGGGCCTGTATGGTTAAAACATAAAAATCTCGATCTACAAACAAATGAAATTCCTCAAACAGAGTTAGAATTGAAGGGTTCATCATTTCACACAAATGTGGAAGTCACACCAATTTGGGAGCACTTTTCTTCAATTTCAAGAATGAAAAGAATATTAGCTTACTGCAGAAGATTTGCAAAAAGAGAAACGGAAAAAAGGGAAATGTATTTAACAGTTATTGAGCTAGACAAAGTATTAGAATTATGCATAAAGTATTATCAAGACTTAGTTTATCAGAAGGATATTGAAGATTTATAGAAGGATGAAAGTGTAAAAAAAAGAAGTTCTCTTATCACACTCGCCCCTTTTTTAGATAAAAATGGGCTAATAAGAGTGGGAGGAAGGTTAGAGAATGCCTCAATAGCTGACATTACAAAACACCCGATTGTCATACCATGTAATCGGCATATAACTAAGTTATTGGTTCAAGAAGCTCATCTTAGAACACTACATGGTGGGATACAGGCGATGATGGCTTTTGTGAGAACAAGATACTGGGTGATAGGTTTGAAGTCCGCCGTAAGAAAATGTATTCACAACTGTAAGACCTGCATTCTGGATAAAGCAAAGGTAAAAACCCAGTTCATGGGTCAGTTGCCTGCCGTTCGAGTTAATCAACATCGGCCATTTATGAATAGTGGGGTTGATTATGCTGGACCGGTATTCATAAGGACATCGAAAGGCCGCGGACACCATGCAACAAAGGGCTATATCTGTTTGTTTATATGTATGGCTACTCGCGCGATCCATTTAGAAGCGGTTACAGACCTAACAACACAAGCTTTTATAGCCGCATTTCGGAGGTTTGTAGCGCGTCGAGGCCACTGTTCGAACTTGTGGAGCGACAATGGCACCAATTTTATTGGCGCTGCCAAAGAATTGAAGGACATGTTCCAGAAGGGAAAGAATAATATCGCGAAGGAAGCGGCTGAACTTTTAGCTAACGATAGCACGTTATGGCACTTCATACCGCCAAGGATGCCTACATGTGGAGGCCTGTGGGAGGCTGGAGTTCAGTCTGCTAAAAGACATCTATACAGGATAAATAAGGATACCAAACTGACCTACGAGGAGATGTCTACGCTCTTGGCACAAATCGAGGCGTGTCTCAATTCGCGCCCTCTTTATCAAATGGACAATAGTATAATGCCGCTTACTCCAGGGCATTTTTTAGTTGGCGAGCCCTTGATTTCGGTTCCTGATACATGCTACGAGTACCAGTCTGTCAGTCTTTTAACTAGTTGGCAAATTATTCAAAAAATGACTCAAGACTTCTGGCATAGATGGCGTACAGAGTATCTTAACACGCTCCAGCAAAGATACAAATGGCAAGTGAAGGTTCCAGAGCCTGTTGTTGGAGATGTTGTTATTATTAAAGAAGATAATCTGCCCCCTACTAAATGGTTATTGGGACGGGTGAAACAAGTACATCCTGGAAAGGACAAACTTGTAAGAGTGGTAACAGTCCAGACTATGGGAAACAAGGAGTTAAAAAGGCCCCTATACAAATTGATACCGCTTCCCAAAGAAACACCATAAGTGAGCTACGGTGGGCGGATTAATGATAAAATTAAGATAGTTAGATAAGATGTATAATTGAAGGTTTGATTGATCTTAGATTTGATTGTGTCAATAATTGAAGTTTAAAATGTTTACAGTCCATTGTTCTATTTGCATGTCATGTATTATTTACAAATAAGTATTGATTAAAAACTAATGTTTTGGTGGGCGGTATGTCCAATTCATATAATCATGTATAAAGTAGGATCTAGAAACAGTCGCAATAAAATCACCATTCAGTAAAGACGTTTGTTATTTTTTCTAAAACACCGTTCCATTGCCGCAAATTAAAGTGAACCCTAAGTACATAAACAATTAGCTATATGAAAATGTGGTGGAAGTAAAATGAATCTGTGATTAACCAAAGCAGTGCAGTTTGAATGATAAAAAAGTTAGTGCTAGTCACCGAACATAGTCTAAATAATATTTATTTTCCATGTTTTCATACTTTTTATGCGTGTGAAGCTATGTGATCTCATTTGATAATATTGAGCTTGTCCATCAACAAAATTCAGGACAGCACAGGACACAATACGTTCAACCAATCAGCGCGCAATGTGCGGTCGATCGCATGCCATTTCATAATTTGACGGTTTACAACCTCGCGAGATAGAATATAATCTAACGGTTTAAATTACAATTATACGGTGACTTAAATATGACAGATATTTGTAAAACTAACTATTCTTTCTATAGTACAAAATATGCCGACTCTATACTTTATTTCTTTGCTCTGGTCTAGCGGGTCTTACGCTTACAGCAGCCGAAATAATGAGCTCCTCGTTAAATTATTGATTTAAACATTATATTTTATTTCGAGGTTATAAAGATATTGTAAATGACTGAAGATACTCTTTAGGCACCCAAGAGTACAAGAATTAGAATTTTAACTTCGGCTAACATCTTTATTTTTTAATACAAATTCTGCCCTGATTCTTTTTAATCGCTAGCGCATCAAATTGTAACAACAGTAATAAACCTTAATGTAGCCAGCAGTAATATGTCACGTATTCCATCAGGATTAAGGCTGAGATTACCCGTTAAAATGTTGCTAAAACGTGTCTTGCAACATTGTTGCAAAATGACATGAAACATACTGTTTTCATCCCAGATTATAATTTTTGTTGCAAAATATCGCGGTGACAGGAAGTTTCACACAATCTCAACTCAATTTCAACTTCAATCCACGTATTTTTTAGGTATTTTGATAATTTAATTTTCCTCTTGTAGATACGAGTAGTAGTAGGTATTTGTGGAAAGTCAAAACTGACCTGAAGCTTACTTTTACTATACACATTCGCCTTTCATTCGGCAATTTTCGTTCAGCATCTATCATAGTTGAATGCATGCATGTCAGTTCCGCGCAATTTGATTTTTTCAAGTGGGATTTTTAACATTATTACATCACGGCTGTCATCCCCAAAGAAGAGGAGAGGAGTACTAAATAACGCAGAGTGTAAACCCACCTCATCACGAAGCCGTCAAGCAAGCATCCTGTACATCAAACTAAGTACGCGCTAAATTTACGCAAAAATTATTGCTGGGAAACGACTTTCTTTTTTGGGTCAAACATCATGTTTTGAGGTAGAACTCAATGTTACGCAATTAAATCATTATACTGATGGATGGATTGAATAGTACGGGTGTCGTAAAAATCGTCGGTGTTTAAAGTAAAAATCTTACACTCAATCAAAACATATATTAAGGAAAAAAACGTTTCTAAAATTTGAAATTTTGACCCCCAATATCTCCGTAACTAGAAGGTTCCCAGGTATGGTGTAGAACAAAAAATGCGGCCAAGTGCGAGTCGGACTCGCCCATGAAGGGTTCCGTAGCAGCAAGTAACATAATCAAGCAAAAAGTTACGATTTTACGATTTATGACGTATTAAAAAACAGCTATTTACTAGATCTCGTTCAAACCAATTTTCGGTGGAAGTTTACATGGTAATGTAAACATCAAATAAACATTTTTTCTCTTCTTTCTTTCTTTCTATCAAAATGTACTACTATTCTTCTTTTTTGTTCTTTATTGGAGGAGCTCGTTGCTCAATAACAACAGTTACTCGGGTCGATTTCGAGGTTAAGCCGCGCTTGCTTAGGTTGGTCCGTGGATGGATGACCACCCAACACATACGAGTTTTCTCTGTTTCTCGAAAAAACACGTTAAGCCGTTGGTACCGGCTGTGATTTGCTAATATTTGACAGTCGTTAAGTAGTCAGTGGCCCGAAGGTCTGACAACCAGTCTTACCAAGGGGTATCACATTACCCAGTACTAACTGGGTGGGGTCAGATAGTCACTCCATGTAAAATACTGGTGTTCAGCAGTTATACTTGGAAACCGACCCCAACATAGTTGGGAAAAGGCTAGGTCGATGATGGTATCTTTATTCTTGTTTTTAGTGTTAAATATTTTATTCATTTTTTAAATCTATTTATTCTGAACAAGATTTGAAACAACAGACAATTGTGGCAGTTAGTTGTGAAGGGAAATCAAAACTAAATATTCACCGCCGGTCTTGCTTTGTTCAAATAAATATAATAGAACCAATCGTCTGAGGCGTCCGGAAATAATTTTCTATTTCTGAATCTGTTTGTGTCGCGGTTGCGGGTTTACTACCCGGCTTAAGGTCAGGGCAAACTATATCGGCACCGCACTGGCTGGCACCGCACCGGACCGCTCTAACCCATCCATTGACTTGAAATTTCATAATGTCAATATGAAAAAGACCACGGTGAGCTGTCAGCGTGCTTGCCGCTACTATACAATTCGACTCGCAGCATGCTTACAGCCCGCCGACAGCGTGCTTACAGCGCGCCGACTCAGAGTCGCCAGCGAAACAACGTCGACCACAAATGCCATATAACAACTGTGTTCGCGGTGACAGCAAGCTAACACCGCGAGCTTCCACCTCGCTGACAACGCGTAGTTAGTGGCTAGCCGTAGCCTAAATTCGAGTCGACGCGACACCGTGCAGCACCTGCGCCGGTGCGGTGCTGGTACCTATAGTGTGCCATGACTTTAACACTGAGCATTAGTGATTTTTCCGTTTCATTACTTTCAGTTGCTTGCCTCGTTGGTCGAGTGGTTGCAAGCGCGCATGAGGAGCATGAGGTCCTGGGTTTGATTCCGATTTATTGGGTTTTTCCATCAGGAACTTCTCAGTAACAGCCACTGAGTCTGGACTTGTGCCCAATTGATGGCAATATGCTCGCCCCTAAAACATGGGACTTATGAAACATAACTGAAAAAAAAAATGTGGGTGTACTATTAGATACTTCTCTGCCTTACCCTTCGCAGATTACCGGCGTGATGTTATACCTACATATTATTTTCAATCTTCCTCACATTCTGGATTGCAATGCATTGGTGGAGTTTTGATTGGTTTGCAATACATTCACATTTCCAATGTGAAAATATTGGAAATGTGGAGTTATTAAACGTTATTGCCCACTACTGGGTTTATTGAAAGTTTGACTGTTTGTGTCATATGTTTCGTAGGCGAAAATACTTGTTGATTTTTAAAAACAGTCATAATAAATGTTCATGGGCTATTTTCCCAGAAACTAGGTGTAGTGGGTGTTTCCATTAGAAAGTTCTCCGTATTTCTCAGTTCGAAGGTAATAAAAGTACCTACGGCGATTGAGTTCTGTTCGGGTGAAAATAGAAGCGAATTTTCCCAGATTCGAGACCTAACTAGATCGATTTATCGCACCTATAAGCCCCCATATTGCAACTTTCGTCGAAATCATTAGAGCAAAAACTTTATGGTTATGACTATAAAGACCATTTTAAGAATTTTTGTTTTTTAACGTGATTCACATTGTGATTCTGCTAAAGCGGCCATTTAGACCCCTTGAGACAATTCATCAAGCATTCGCACCACCTAAAATTTGCTAGAGCAGCTAAGGTGCATGATAAAGCGATTCCGAGGTTGATGATTCCTGTGCAACTTAAAGGCGTTCTAAGAACAAGAGCGCAAAAAAGTACTTTTTATAAATAAAAGTCAGCAAACAAGAATACTTAGTTGAATTCTTTAGATAGAAATTGATATTCTGTAAGAAGAATACAAATTAGTTTGGGGTCACTTAGGGGTATGATGCCAGCAGCTGCTTGCCAAAATTGCTTTAGTTTTATGATGACATGTGGAAGCGTAGAAGTTTCGTCAACATTTTGGAAAACAAACAACTTGTTGGCAAATAAGTTGTTTTTATTTGCCAACAAGTAAAGAAGATTAGACGAGTTTATTTGAGTAGTTTTATTTTTACTCATTAAAGTATAGCAATTCTCATTTTTACGTCACCGCACCGTAAAAATGAGAATTGCTATATTTTAATGTTCACCATTTCATCCATCGTAGAAACATTTTTGACAGTTAAATTTTTAAGATGTGTACTGATACGAATAAAATATTGAATAGCTTAGAACAATCGTGGCTTAATAGTAACAGCTGCACGTGCAAACTTAAAGGTTAAGCAATCGAGTTCGGTCTGTGAGTGCGGATGGGTGCATCGTCATTCATTAGGTAGGTACATACATTCTGAGCTTTAAACGTACACTGTCTCCGCGACTTCGTTCACGTGGGAATTTTGATGTTTTGTGAGATTAAAAATAGCCTACGACCTATGCTCAGATCTACCCTATGTCCTCAAACCTACCAAACAAAACCTGCCAAAAATCATAATGGTCGGTCAAGCCGTTTCGAAGGAGTTCGATAACACACGAGATAAAGAAATTACCAATAATCCTGTACAGAAGGGGTAAAAGAAATTACCAATAATCCTGTACAGAAGGTGGATCTCAAAATAAATGCCATATTCGTAATCAACACCCCTGGTAATCTCGGAATCGACCCATATTGATTTTTAGACATTTCAACCCCATCGCACCCCAATAGAGGATGATGGTATTTCAGGTCCGCCACATTAAATCTTAAAGTCGTTGTTTTTGTAATACACCCGACAAACGAAATCAACGTGGGTATTGTTTGCATGTTGTATCGGACACCATGCAAACAATAACCACGTTGATTTTCAGACTTTGGCTCCCCATTGCTCCCTTTAAGGGTTACTGTTACTATTTAGCATGTGTTATCCCACTGCTAGGCAAAGGACCATGACTTCCATATTCTTCGATCCAGGGTCAATTTGACCCACACCTTTAGGGGTTGAATACTGAAAAAAACCTGAAACACAAATGTTTACTCATTTATCGATAGGAGAAGATCTAGTTTTAAAAAAGGACATAAGAGTGTTTATAAAAACGTATTTGCAAAATATATTTATATCGTTTATCAGTACTCCTGTGAAGATCCGAATAAAACAGTCTAACTTGTCTTGATTCTCCATACAAACGTTCGACTCCCGTTTCACCCCCTTTAGGGGGTAAAATTTAAAAAATCCTATCTTAGTGCACATTTAAACTTCATAAGAAACCTACGCGTGCTAAATTTAGAATCTCTAGACCCAGTGGTTTGGGCTATGAGTTCATTTTTAGACTGTCACCACATTTCTCCATATTACGAGTTGAATTCTGAAAAAAACTAAGGCACAAACGTTTGCTCATTTATCGATAGGAGTGTCCGGTTTCGGATAAAATAGTCCAACTAATCTTGTTTCCCCATACAAACTTTGGAGGCCTGTTTCACCCCTTAGAGGGTGAATTTTGAAATCATGTATCGTATTAGCGAGTAACTGAATGGTGGAGGTTAAAAGGGAAAATTCTAGGCACATGAAAATGATGATGAATTTGCATATTATCATGCAGAGAAAATTATTTTCTAAGCCTACAAACTGCAACTTGCTTTTACGAGCATTCATCACACTCTCTTACTGCGTGTTTGCAATTTTACAACGTCTCCAAACGAGCTCATGGTTTACCTTATTGCGAGATTATGTACGTCTAGATGAAACATTATGTACATAGCTTAGCGACACGGCCTTAAGGCCGCACTTTTTCTTCCATGCTATGTATAATATCATGATCCTATAATGCACAGGTCTCTGGCATCAAAAGCCAAGCCAGAATATACAAGATTTATTAAGCTTTGCCAGTAAGAAAAAGTAGTTGAGTACGTGAAAATGGATGAAACATTAGTGTCATAATGTGTTATTTTTGTGAATCTATTTATTTTAAAGGAGACAAGTCAAAGGTACAGGTAAAATTACATATTTGTAGTAAATGTGGTACAAAAGATGGTAAAAATAATATGTAGTGCAAAGACACATTTCGCCATAGAATTGGCATGCAAACTAAATGTGAAACAAACATTAAATTAGGTAACTAAGTGTGTTTCAAAGTACTTATCCTGTGTCTACTTATCATGTCATGTTCTTGATAAAGTATTTTAATTAAAAGAAGATTTTACTTAATTCAGCGCTCATAGTTTTTTTTACTGTAAGTAAACTCGCCTGATGTGAAGCGATGATGCTGCCTAGGCTGGAACAAGCTCGCCTAGGATAAACCGATTCCGTCGAACTTTGAAGAGATCCACATTATTACGATCGGGAAACAGAAAAGTCGGCAGTTAATTTTAGTTCTTTGAAACAAGTATTGATTCTACTAATAGTTCAGTTGGGATCCACGTGTTATTGAGTGGAGACCTCGATTCGGAAAACTTGGTTACGGTAGAATGCTTTCAGGTTTGGTGGAGTGAGGACCTTCAATAGACTGGTAACATTCGGATGAGATTTGCCGAGAATCGAGCTGAATGGCGTGCAATAGGGTATATGCATGATTTTTTTTTTCGCTCTAAACAAAGCGTAAATAGCAAAGTGAAATTATTTTTAAACATTTATGAAAATACTAAGTTATAAGCATTTGAATCCCTTTCATAGAGAGGAGGACAGTTGAGCCAATTTTGGAGTAGTTTTTACTTTTTGACATCATTTTATAGTATTTTTACATTCCGAATCGAAATAAGAACAAGAAAATGTATGCATATTTCCTATTGGATAGGCCTATGTCCACTGGTGTAGATTAATGATGAATATCTGACTTGTCTTATAAATATTATCAGAGCTTTGTGATTGGTCCAAATAAAAACATCGAATACAAGTAAAACGTTTCTTATTAACTTTTGCAGTTCAATGTACAATTGACGATGTCTGCATACAATAGTAAAAGTCATAATAAATATTCGATTGGATACTGTACACTAAAAGATGTTGAAACTATTGATTGCCTATAAAACTTTTCCAATATCAGATAATATTTTATTAAATCTTTATTGACTGAATGTGAACTTGTTAATATAAGTAGATAGAATAAAAAGTGTTTGATGAATGGGAGAAGTTGTGAACCAATGAAATAACATAGCGTTACGCCAGTATTCTTAGGAGGGTGAGGTAGAGGTGTATGTTTACCACAGATTAGTTGCCCTTTCTTAAGGTCGTTTTCTATAACTCGACTCGAACGTGATCGAGTTTTTCCAACCGCCCTGCTTCTCTACCACGCACACGGTAAACAGGGCAGAAATCGTGTAATGTAATGTAACGCCTTTGACGTTAACTGTCAGTAAATATGCCTACGTTTCGCTATCAGTGTTTCTATAAATAAAGTTAGCTTGAAATATCCTATCCGCCGCCGCGCCGCATCACCTACCCGTCGCTTGATTCATAGAAAAATCAATGAAAGCTTTTCTGTGACGTTTTGTTTCTATCGGTCCGTAAGTTAAACGTCAAACAAACAGAGATAGCAACCTACCGATAACTGTTAGTTAGTTATTCAAAATGGCCGTTAGTGGGCTAGCTAATTGCGGTCGATGTTTGTTCACTGTCCCCTTGGGCTAGTGGTCGATTCCCAGATTGAACGTAGTGATAGTTAGGTTTGGCCACATTTAGTGGATGTATTATAGGTACCTACACCCTTTTTTTTTTTTTTTTTAGGATGGGAAGTCATCAAATGACCTCCCACTCTGGGCGGAGCGGGAGGGAGTGTCAGACTTTTACTGACTAAAACCCATCCATGTTCCTTCCTCGCCCTTTATGTTCCGGGGCCGCGGTATCTCTTTCGAACAGGCCCGCAACCCCGGCAGGCTTCGGCCCTTGCGGGCCCCTCCCCTATTATAGGTACACCCTGCGTAACCCTTCCGGAATACGGAGGCGTCTTTTTCAAACCACTTGTACTAATACTGTACATCATCATCATCAGCCCATTAATGTTCCCACTGTTGGGACACAAGCCTCCTCTCTATGAGAGGAAATGGGCTATAATCCACCATACGGGCCCAGTACGCATTGGTTGATGTCACATGTCTTCGTATTTCTTGGTTCTGGACATGCCGATTTCCTCACGATGTTAACCTTCATCGTTTTAAGAGCAGTTGTGATCAACTAAATTACACTATACTGAATGCCATATAAAATGATAAAAATGAAGCACTCATTAACCTTAGGTATAGGTTGACATAATAGCAGATCAATAAAACCCCAATTCCTTTGGCACACATGTGAATGGGCGGTTAATAGAATGGGCCGGTTCGTAATTGATTCACACCGTATTCAGTTACATAAAGACCCCAGATTGGAGGTAAATTGGAGCCTGGTCTGCAAAATCGTTGAGTTAATTGCGGTTTAAGAGAAAATTTATCTTTGGCTTGAATTATCGTTAATGACATTCATTGTAACACAGAATATAATTACTATGTTTCTATGTAAGCTGGGGCGTGTTTACTGCATTTGTGTGTATATTGCTTCTAACAATATCTTTATAAGTAATATCCACACAAATCCAGTCTCTAGACCAGCGCTCCTAAACGCTAAAGAGCGCTGAGTGATAAATCCAGCTTAAATAAACCTGGATGGCAACGAACTATGGAACATACAAATTATGTTACCAGCCAAATCAGATTTAAGGCCGAAATAATTTGTACTAGGCACGGCACAAAAAGTAACAAAATAGGTAAGGTTAGAATTTTTGCTAAATAATTTGGGATTTAAAAAATTCATTCACCGTTAGAAAACTACATCTTAACTGAGTAACATAAGGTATAAATTATATTGATATCATGCAAAATAGCAGAGTTATCACAATTTTCGCGGAAGAAGTCGCGGACGATGTGCTAGTATTTTTTTTGTATAAAAACAAACGCATCAGTCACATTGGGCCGCAGCACAGCGCATTTTAAAACAAAAAAGCCCGAAGATTTCTTGCAAAACGGCACAAGGCGCGGCCGTCCCAAATCGGCGCAACAAGAACTTGGTACTATCTTTGGCACCGTCAAAACAACTATGTACTTAATTCCTTTTTGCGAAAACACGTACATATTAGTTTACTCTGTTTGTCTAGTTATTTATTCTCTGTCTGTTATTCTTACGTGTATATATAAGTTCCAAATAGTAAATAATGTCTCTATTTGTTTAGACGTCTGTGTTATTCCACGTAGAAAAGAAAATTCTAACACTATTTGAAGATGAGTGTCAAACCTTTAGGTTTTATAAAAAGGAAACTTTTGCCGAAGTTGCCAAAATACTTTTAGTAAGACTTTTGTTTGATGAGAACTGAAAGAAACATTTAACCCTAGATTCATAAACACACGTCTCGCATACACCCATAAGTAGTAAAACACTCACAGCCCGCGGCGCCAAAGAGATAGAAATATGTGCCTCTCAGTACCTTCGTAGAGCGACTAGAGGTCAGTACAGAGCCAACAGTTTTGGCGTGTGAACGTATAGTTTTGGATATACTGAGCACGAGGTGTCTGAGATACGTATGTTTATGATTAGTGAAACCACTTTTTATAGTGGACGGTTTTACTATTTGCCTTATAAAACAAAAAAAAAAACGTACAGGATTTTTTTATAAGGTATTCTATTATATTCTACGAATGTAGTAGTTGGTATGAAACAAAGTTATCTATTGCCGTTGATTTAATTTTGCTAATTAAACTGTTTTACTACGTATTAATTCGTAGTTATTATTTTTATTTTATTATTAGACAAGTACTTATTGTGTGTTATTGTTTTCCAGCATGGCTTTTTTGAAAGACGATGAAATTGGTGCAATATTATCGCGAGTGGATGACCAGGAAAAAATAAAGTGATAGAGCCTTGGTTACGAAGGCGACGCGAAACACCAACTTTGAGGCGATGCCTAAAACGGAACAACGATGCTATTTTAGGTGATACTTTGCCTGATGCACCAGCCAACCCCGAAAATCAATCCATAAAATTATGCAACTTTTGGCGTTATAAAAAAAAACGTGTGACTAGATTTATCTGCACGTCCTGCAAACGTTACATGTGTATGGAACATCGTGGTAGTTTGTGCCTAGAATGCTCGGATTGATATTTTTTGAATGTTTTTTTAAATTTTAATTCTTAATAAAAGTTAATTTTAATTAATCATTTTTGTTTTTTTCAATATCTCCCATAATCATTAAATTAGGTCACCTTAAAAGTAAGGTGTATCAGAGACGTGTGTTTATGAACTATGTAACCCTAAATATAGTTTATGAATCTAGGGTTAATAGTGCTATTTCATTGGTTCACGTTTTGAGTTAAATAGTAATGTTGTGTTAAACCTTTCGTAATAAAGTTATCTAAATTATGGCGACTGACATTTTTGTTCAGAGAATCAAAGCGGTCACACAGGCAGATTTTACAGGATGTTACCGAAACTGTGTCATCCAACTGCTAGGCAGAGGCCTCTCCAAACGACTTCATTTTGTTCCGATCCAGGGCCAATTTGGATCACTGATCGCTGCAATGGTTTTGTCTAAGATGATGAAGTTTTACTTCTCTAAAACTTCTTTTCTAAAACTACTTTATTCTTCTTGTCTTTTTGTCAAAAGAAACATTTGTTAGTTTCAGATGGTTATCTGATGCTGTGGCCGCGGTAGTCTCCGCATATACTTTAGAAATTATACAGGAAACCCTTGTCAACCCCGCAACCTTTAATCATGATTAGGTAGTAAGACCGCGTCGTATTTCTACATGCTTGAAGAAAAACTGCCATGTCACATTTTCCGCTTAAAGTAACTGAAATACTCGTATCTTGGGTTTTTTAGTTAAAAGGTACGGATCCTATTATATTTATGACATGGCCGAATATCCAGGAACCCACCTTTTGAGAGCAAACTGACTGAAATAAAAAGATGAGGGGCAGTCTTTTGAAACTTGTGGTGTTAGGTGACGTGGATCGGCTACGAGTGCTACGAAGCGTTAGGGGACGGTCACGCGAGATCCATGATTTTTGTTCAATCAAAAAGTGTTCAACGCGCCTAAAGAAGTTTTCACTTTTAATAAATGAAGAATAGTTCCACGGTACAATGCAGCTAAGTAGTTCGTTTATTAGAGTTCCGTTGTAAAATAAGAAACCCTTAGGTAAATTGTGTCGGTTGCGTTAAAGGTTTGTGGTGAAAACGTTACATAGCCCAGTGGTGACGGCCACGATTTACGAACAGTAAGTCGTGGGTTCGAACCCAGGCAGGCGCATTACTTTGAGTAATTTATTTCATCACCACTGCTCTCAAAAACGGTGAAGGAAAACATCGTGAGGAAACCGGCATGTCCTAGAACCAAAACTTCCAAAACATGTAACATCTACCAATCTGCACTGGGCCCGCGTGGTGGATTAAAGCCCATTCTCTTTCATAGAGAGGCCTGCTGAGTCCCAGCTGTGGGAACATTAATATGCTGATGATGATGATGATGACGTTACATAAGTTTATCTCTAAGCAGATTCAAGACTTCATGAATAACGTGCGATATACATAATTGAGCTTAAGCAGCTTGAGTGATCGAGTAAAAGATAAATAGCAAGAAAAGCTTGTTTGAAGATGAAGTAATATTTTCATATAAACGATTTAGTTTGTATAGGAATGAAACCTCCGACTTTTGCAAATGCAGTGTCATATAAGCCTTTGCCCCGACATACGTATTTTCATCTTCTGATTCATCTTTCTAGGAAAAAAGAAATCAAACACAATTTCCAAAGACGTGTAAGTATTCCATTGAAAGTTAAATTCTTTTAAAACTCAAAACATAAATTGAGTGTTTGGAAAAATATACGAACAAACTACACAAAAAAAAATAGATTGGGCTATATCTGCAAATAATTCCAAGATTATTCAATGTTCCCGAAATAAACTTTTTTAGAAACACTGCTTTCATATTTCACGGTTTTCAACTAAAATTTTCATCCGTGTAAGTTTAACGTACTTTTTTGATTATACTTGTAACAATTACAAATTAAAAACAAGGTTTTAAAATACAACATACTCACCGTTATGTCCAATTATTCACGATGCAGACATTAATGACTGATAAAATGACGAATACTCGAATTTGTTCTGCAGGCTTAACACAAATAATTACAGTAAACCAAATTTCTAAATTCGCATAAACGTTGTGATGGTTACACGGGGGGCGGGTTGCTTAAAAAAAGAACTATTGGGGACTGCCGAAAGAAATGAAAACTCGCAGCGATCCGGATTGCTACGAGTGCTACGAAAAATGTATGTGACGGCCACGCGAGGTCCATGATTTTTGTTCACTCAAAAAGTGCTCACCGCGCCTAAATAAGTTTTCACTTCAAAAAATCATACTTTTCTTGGGTGATCTGTAAAACGATTTTCTGTCCTACGGGTTTAAGTTTAGTATGTCGGCTTTGTGCATCATATATGTGCGAAGTCTTTCCAGATTTCTGCAACCCATACGATGCGCGATACATAATTGGCTGACTTGGCGATATCTAGTAATATCAGACATCATAAGAAGGATTCTAAACTCGCTATATAGGGTGTCAGCGGACCCTTTACTGAGCGGTCAACCTAGCATTCTGTACATCAAACTATGTAACTTTACGCAATCATAATAGAAGGGAAACGACTTTTTTTGGGTGAAAAATCACGTTTTATGGTAGAACTCATTGTTACGCAGTCAAAATATTGTGCTAATGGATGGATGGAAAAAATAGAGGTTATATATAAAAAAAAAAAACATTCAAAACATGTACCTACTTATTTACAAAAAAAGTTGTGAATAAGTAGGAACTTTGACCCCCAAAATCTCCGTAACTAGAAGGTTCCCAGGTATGGTCTAGAAAAAAAATGATCACAATGACGGGGAGAACAAGTTAGTGCATTTCGGCGTTGTTCAGGGTATTTTACACCCTTTATAACTTTCTAAGATAATATTTTCAACTTTAAAAACAGATTTTACGTAACGATTTTTTTTGTGTTATTTTATTTTGTCGTTTCTAATATTAGAAAATCTTCAGTTATAATATCCATGATGATATCTATAAAAAATAAACTTCGTACCCAAATATGAGGTTATGAAGTGTCTCGTAAGTTTTTCAGTAAATTGCCTTCATATTGAACTTTCGGGTCACGCAATGTTACTTTGAATAAAATGATCGTAAGGTTGCGTACTAAAATAAATATTGTTTTAGTACCGAGGAATTTATCGGACTGACGTCGATCTTGTATGTAAATCAGGCAGACCGCTGCCAAACATTTTAATCTATACTTATACTTATAATATTATAAAGCAGAAGAGTTTGATTGTTTGTTTGAACACGCTAATCTCAGGAACTACTGGTTCGAATTGAAAAATTCTTTTTGCGGCTATAAAACATCACGCTATAGGAGCGGAGCATAAATGAAAAATGTTGCAAAAACGGGGGAAATTTTATTTCCTTTGTGAGCTTTTTCTCTCTTATGTGACGCAGACGAAGTTGCGTGGGTCAGCTAGTTTCTGATAATCATTACTTGCAGCTGTAATGAAAATACTTCAGTTATAGTTTACTTAGAAGATGTAGTTCAGTCACCATCTCACTTTATTCACCATCCAGAAGAAAAAGAAAACAAAACATGTAGGGCAGTCTTTGGGGACAGCTGATAGAAGCGAAAACTTATAATCTATATCTGCTACTAGTTGTGCTTGTACGGCGTAGCACAACTAAGGCGTGCGCGACGCCAAAGTTGTGCTACGCCGTAGCGGATCGGCTACGAGTGCTACGAAGTGTTAGGTGACGGTCACGTGAGTTCCATGATTATTACTAACCAAAAATTGGTCAACGTACCTAAAGAAATTTTCACTTCAAAAACTGGCTGGCCTCTCTAGCACATGGAAGCTTGGCATAACATAACACGTCGAGTAAGGCGCAACATTCTAGGCGGAAAGAATGTTTCAGGTGAGGGAGTGCCTTAAGATAACGCTAGCAATTCCGGAATGTTGGTGTATGCATTCCCAGTGCACGAGGTTCCGTTTTGCATCATATTATCTACACGTGGAGCCTGAGAAGCTTGCTAGCAATAGCAAGTAAACGTAGACGATTTCCTGAATCAATTGATTTTCTGAAATCTATTTCTGAAATAGATGGATGTATGAATGGATGTATGGATAGATGTTTGTTAGTTACTCTGTCACATAGTCGCGCATAAAGTTTATAACTTGGATGAGCACATAGGATACATTTTATCCCGATAGTACGATCTCCTAAATAGGGCGTGAAATTGTCTTGCCAACGTCTTGTCGATAGTTATTAGGTACTCTTTATGGCCCCGAACACGAAGGAGCGTCGAGTTTACAACTGTCACAGATCCATGAAGATGTAAATTTATATTTATGCTGTTTATTTGTATCCTAGTGCGAGCAAACGGTTTGTACGAAAAATGACAAAAAATCGCCTTTAACGCCGAGGCGAGTTCGTGATCTCTGCCTGTGCTTTGTGTAGTTCAAGATTTTAAAATGTTTTTTGAATTAAGGAGAAGATTACGTGGTTGTATCTGTTTGTTCTAAAAGTAATAATAATTTTGAAGAGAACGCCGAGCCGAGTTCGTACTTCCTGAATGTGCTTGTTGGCTACAGTTGAGGATTTAAACATGTTTTTTGACATGTAATAGGTGTCTTTGCAATGCTGAGGAATAACGCTGCGTAAAATGTATTTGCATTTTAACACTACATTTATTGAACTACCGCTAGATACGAGTATAAAGGCATTTTGTTTTAAATGTTATGCAAAATATACTGATCATACTCAATATGGTGAGTATGGGTTTGGGTGCATGGTCATCATCATCACCAGCCTAGCGATTTCCCAACTATGATGGGGTCGGCTTCCAATCTAACTGGATGCAGCTGAATACGATACCCCATATACGTTTGGGTGCATAGTATGCTAATTATACTGCTTTTCTTGCATGTGAAACTGTGCATATTTTGCGGGCGGTGCTGTATCCTGCAACCAGACCTAGATCTTTTTTTGCGGAATTAAAACTGAGTATTTTGCATAGCAATTTAGCAAGTAACGCCGTCACCTGATTTTATAATTATCTTAGCATTCTGGTATCCAAAAACGCATAATTTTTTAACCGAAAATTTCAAGACATCAACCAATATATATATGTCACCGTAAAATTGTCAAACACGTTATATTGTAATCTCTCTAGCGATATTGTAAACTCTCGAATATTGTCAAACGAACATACTGCTTACAATAAAACGCATTATTTTTCGTGAAATGCATACGATGATAGTCAACTCACGCAGTGTGGAGGGAAGGAGGGGTCCCCCTTGCCCAGTGGTACCACTCTCATGAAAAGATACTGTACCATTCCTGAGAAATATCGATTAATCTAACCTAACCTTTAAACACTTTATATTCCCCTGAAAAGCGTAGTCGACGGAGCCCCGCTTCGCGGGGCCCCTATTTCCGAGTGCAGGGTTTAAAGGAAGCTAACTAACCTAACGGGGGGGTGCCCAAAGTCCCGATTATAGAGGCAGAGATACTTCCTTATGTTCAGTTGACAATAATTCGAGAGTTTACAATATCGCTAGAGAGAAACACGGTATATTGTAATATAACGTGTTTGACAATTTTACGGTGACATATATATTCCTCTCTCGGATATAGCCCTCTCTCATTCATCCGGAAGTCAGTGTCCCAACACTGGAAAAATTAGAATTAGATGATGCTGCATAATATTGGTACCAATTTTTGATAGTTTTGATTTATTTCAGAACATTTGTTTTACGTTAGTAACAAACGATCACAGTCAGATTTATTGACTTTATCGCCAATTACATACATTGCTTGCTGTCCCTTGGACGTACTTAACAAAAGATGGCTTTGAATATATCTGTTACCTGCTACATTTTGTTATTTGAGAAGATTTAATAACGATCAATAAGTCATTAGGGACAGGAGAGCCTCTACTAACGCAAAATTGTATTTGTTGAGATTCAGCAGATAGGAATACGGTAGGTACCTACTTGAAATTCTATACAGGTTTTCCTTCATTTCGTTGGTGAATGCTCGTAAAGCGTAATTGCTGAGCATGAGATCTTGGGTTCGATCCACCTGCCGGGCAAAGTCTTAAAGTCACCCAAAGGAGAGGTAATCGAATCAGAAATGAAGACACCCGGAAGAGAACCAAAGTCACCGACGTAGCCCGAAGAATTGCCAAACTTAAGTGGCAGTGGGCACATTACTTGCAGAATGGATGGCCAGTGGGGCCGAAAAGGTCTGAAGTGGTGACCGCGAACCTCCTCCTAGGTAGACCGATGACCTGGTGAAGGTTGTGGGAATCCGCTGGATGCGAGTCGCACGGGACTGGTCAATGTGGCGACACTTGAGGGAGGCTTATATCTAGTAGTGGACGTCTTTTGGCTGAAATGGTGATGATGAATGACGAAAGCTATTGCTTTGCAGCCTATTGGCTCGGACACAATCATGTTTTTATTACATGAGATTTAAACATAACTGTTGAAATGTGGGTGTACTTTTAGGTACCCCTCTGACCAACCCTTCGATGATTACTGGCGTGATGTTGTGTTTTCCTTTAATTCAGGAAGTTGTTTCAATTCCTTCCTAATCTTCAGATCGGATCGTCGTATAAATAGTACAAATGTACTTATGCCTTTTCCCAAACTCGTTTAAGATTTTGATTTTCTCTATGTTGGTGAGTTTTGAGCGGTTGAATCTGTATTATTGGAACTGGCTACTCCATTACTGGTCATCATCATCATCATCATCATCATCTGCCTAGCCTTTTCCCAACTATGTTGGGGTCGGCTGCAGCTGGATACCAGTATTTTACTTGGGGCGACCCATGGTAAGACTGGCTGTCAGACTTTTTGCCACTGACTATTTGTAACGACTGTCTGTGTTTGTCTTAGTCGAGCCGGGACCAACGGCTTAGCGTGCTTTCCGAGGCACGGAGGAAACTCGGTATGTGTGGTGGTCACCCATCCACAGACCAACCTAGGCAAGCACGGCTTAACCTAAAGATCGACCCGAGCGGCTGTTTTTATTTAGCCACGGGCTCCATTACAGGTCAAGGGCATAATAATATAACTTGAAGATATAAAGTTTTGGAAGATATAATGATTTTCTATTTCCGATCATTTCAATTCAGAAAGATGCATTATTTGCTGTCATGCAAAGTTGTTGTAATGTTAAATTGAATTCGAATCCACATATTTAATTATAAAATCAAAATCAAAATCAAAGCATTTATTTCAAGTAGGCCAATAACAGGCACTTTTTAACCGACTTCCAAAAAGGAGGAGGTTCTCTATTCGACTGTATGTATTTTTTTTTTTTTTTTTTTTTTTTTTTTATGTATGTTACCCGATTACTCGAAGACGCCTAAACCGATTTGAAAAATTCTTTTTTTGTTTGAAAGGGTATACTTCCAAGTTGGTCCCATAGTCGCCAAGTCGGGATCTGATGATGGAATCTTGGCGAAATCGAGGGAACTCTTCAAATTTTATAGGATAACGTACAGCAATTTTTATATTTTCTACAACAAGTGAAGCATTTGCGTTTGATAAGAACCATTCTACCATCAGATCTGATGATGAAGCTAAGAGTCACGGAACTCCATAATGAGACAATGTATCCTAGTCGTGTTTGGGCTTGTTGTAATTGTAACGGTATGCACTTTCCATGTGAACCACTAAAAAGTGAAAAATAAAAACTTTTTTGCAAAAAGTAAAACCGACTTCAAAAAGAAAAAGTGAAAAATAACTTTAGCTTCTGAAGTCGGTGACAAAAAAATTAAATCAATCGTACAAACGTCACCGACTTCAGAAGCTAAAGTTATTTTTCACTTTTTCTTTTTGAAGTCGGTTTTACTTTTTGCAAAAAAGTTTTTTGAATTGTCGAAACAAAGATGAAAATTAAATGTAGCTACAGTCCCAGTCACAAGACATAAAAACTGTGAAAGTACTGTAGTTGCCCATTCCCTAGCGTAGATCTCTATGGAGAAGAACGGGCAAGAAACTTCATGGACACTCTTTTAAATCAAAATATTGTTACAAAATCTTGGTTACATCATTCATGTTGAGATGGTATATTATGTGAGAACAATGTAGCAAGATGTGCACGTTAAAAGTGTCCATAGCAAAACCAAAACAAAATACAACTCAAAAACCAAATAATTAATTCAAATAAACCATGGCGACTAAGAGATGACCAGTCACAACTGACAGCGCCCGTTCACGCACATGACGCATGGATCAGCACCATTCAGCTCATAACACACGCGCCATAATCAGCGAGACATTTGAGTGAGCATGACATACTCTCAACCGCCAGGACACATTCAAGTCAAAAACTAAAGTAAGTAAGTTGAATCTATACAATGCAAAGATAGTTGTACAATCTTCAGCCGCTCCAACAATACCATTTAATGCTATCTATTTTTGAGCCCCTGTCCTTGTGGAGCAGGACTAGCATTGAGCCAAGCATTTTTATCAGCGATATAATCGCTCAACTTGTAATATGCTTTTTTACATAGTGTGCGTTTAATGCATGTTTTAAATTTCGTCTCATTCAGTTCAAGAATACTTTGTGGAATTTTATTATAGCATCTCAAACAGTACCCCATGAAAGATGAGTCTACTTTAGCGAGTCTAAAGCCTGGCTGAACTAGTTGGTCCCTATTTCTAGTACTGTAATTGTGTCTGTCGCCTCTTTTACCGAAAAGATGCA
Organism: Xestia ashworthii; assembly: GCA_950022955.1. Classification (NCBI taxonomy): domain Eukaryota; kingdom Metazoa; phylum Arthropoda; class Insecta; order Lepidoptera; family Noctuidae; genus Xestia; species Xestia ashworthii. Next base: position 21,720,000 of record OX465555.1, read on the forward strand.
GATTTTTGGCAATGAACCGTCATGATGCCAATATCCTTAAAAAGTTCCCTTAGAGAATCGCGCCTACGAAGATTGTATATGGCTCTGATGGCTCTTTTCTGCAGAATAAATATAGACTCAATATCAGCAGCCCGTCCCCATAGCAAAATACCGTAAGACATTATACTATGGAAGTAACTAAAATAGACCAGTCTAGCGGTATCTACAACAGTGAATTGACGGATTTTTCTAATGGCATATGCTGCTGAACTAAAGCGCCCCGCAAGCGATGTTAAATGAGAACCCCATTGTAGCCTTGAATCAAGCGTAAGCCCCAGGAAAACCGTTTTATCTACGAATTCGAGTTTCTCTTTATTCAATATTATCTCACAATCACTACTTTTAACATTCGGTAATGAAAATCTTATGCATTTAGTTTTTTTTTCATTTAATACCAAATTGTTTGCTGTGAACCAATTTTGGACCTGAAGTAGGGCATCATTCACGTCATCTAGATTTTGGGCCCGTCTATTTATCTTAAAAATTAGAGAAGTGTCATCAGCAAACAACACCATATTTTGAGGTTGGCGTTTCAACAAATAGGGTAGATCATTTATATATACTAGAAAAAGGAAAGGACCCAATATTGAGCCTTGCGGAACCCCCATTTTTACATTCAAACCCTGTGAATTAACACCATTTATTTGAACATGTTGTTTTCTATCGCTCAAATAAGATTTTAGCAGGCTAAGTGCAAGTTTACCCAGTCCGTAATGCTCCAGTTTCAAAAGTAATGTGTCGTGATTTACGCAATCAAAAGCTTTGGAGAGATCACAGAAAATTCCTATTGTGTCTTGGGACTCTTCCCACGCAGCAAATATGTGCTTTAATAGGGTTACACCAGCGTCAGTTGTACAACGTCCTTTGGTGAAACCATACTGTTGATCATGTAAGATTCTGTTGGTGTTAAAATGATAGAGCATTTGATTAAGCATTACTTTTTCAAAAACCTTGCTAAAAACTGGTAACACGGATACAGGTCTATAATTATTGGAATCTTTACTGTCCCCGGATTTGAAAAGAGGTATGACTTTACTGTATTTCATTAAATCCGGGAAAACTCCTTGGTCTACACATAAATTAAAAATTAAAGCTAAGTACGGGGCTATGGTCTCAAGTATAGATGTACAAACTTTGATAGACATTCCCCATAAATCTTCGGTCAGTTTGATTTTAATTTGCCGGAAAGCTTTAATAACTGTCATAGGGTTAATATGTTTTTTTTTTGAAATTCAGCCAGGCAGCCAGACACATTCGCCTTTAATAAGCCAATTGAGGCTTCAGGTGAGGACTTAAGAGCCTCCGTAGTTTTTATTGGTATTTCGGTAAAAAAATTAACAAATTCTTGAGCTACTTCCAGATCAGAGCTTTTAGGACCACATGCTGTATCTAATGTAAAGCTATTATTACGTATTTTCTTTCTGTTAGTCTCGTTATTTATGACTTTCCAAACGGTCTTTATTTTTTTTTCTGCTGTTTTGATCTTGTTGCTTATGTGCAGGGCTTTAGCAACCTTGCAAGTATTTCTAAAAATCTTTGAATACGTAGCAACATACTTGCTAAAAGTTTCAGTGTTTATAAAAGGCATAAGGCTATAAAGCTCAAATAGCCTTTCCCTACTTTTTCTGATACCTCTAGTTGCCCAATCACTAAATATAAATTTAGGGCAAATACTCTTTGTCTTCTTTTCAAAAGTTTTGTTGAATTCCGTGTGAACTAATGAAAAGAAACGATCATACAATTGATTTATATTAATATCCTCTTGGCTCATTACACTTAACTTGTTCTGTAGGGAAATATTATACCTATTTAATTTGCAAGAAGTTATAGGTCTAAATTTAATCTGAACTCTTTGTATTGGAGTTTTACAACTAAAAGTTACAGTTTGTCCGCTATGGTCAGACGGCAAACAATTTATTATGGCTTTATCTAAGTAATCACAATCGCAGAAAACATTATCTATACAAGTAGCAGAAGAAGTTGTGATTCTAGTGGGTTCAATAAAAACGTTAGTCAAGTCAAATGACTTAAAAAGATTTAATAACCGACTGCTATTTGAATTTTCTTCTAAAATATTGATATTAAAATCACCACAAATTATTGTAGCTTTATTACCGGCTGCAAGTTTTGCCAGGACATCTTCCATTATTGATTCAAATATGGAAAAGTTTTGATAGTTTGGGGGTCTGTACACACACACACAATTACATGCTTATCTAGCTCAACACAGGACAGTTCGACGCAATGTTCAACCGAGAGACCTACTATGTCATTACGTTGCTTATATTTAAAACTATTTTTTATTAATATTAGGGAACCTCCACGAAGCATAGTTTTACGATTAAAGCAGCTACCCACCATATAGTTCTCATAATTAATAAGCATTTGGTAATCCTTAGCCAATGTTCAGTAAAACAAATAATGTCAAACTTACTACTTTCTAAAAACAATTCAATTTCTAATAATTTTGAAGAAATGCCTTGGATATTTTGGTGGAATAATTTTAAGGTGTTCTGCTGAGGCCCTTTTTTACTAACTAATTGAGTGCAAGAAGATACCTTGCTGTTGGTAGGATTAACAAAAATATTGTTAATGGTAACTTCTGTTGTCTCACTTTCTAGTTTAAAATATTTGAAGTGAGGCCGGAGACTCCTGTGCCATCCTCAGACGATAAGACCCTATCACTAATAAACCCTAATTGAGAATTTTCCACGGTGACAGATGGATCCTCCTCAGTACGATGTTTGTAAATATTTATAGCACTAGTGCTATATTCATTTGTGCCAGTCACCTGTACATTAGTAGAATTACTAATCGTCGCAGTGTTAATAATATAACTAAACTTAGACATACTATTTATGTCTGTGTAAATACTATAAGCTAATAGCCGAGCTATTTTGTGTCTACATACAATAGGTAGATACACCTTACCCCGTGTCGACTTAAGATTACCAACTATAGTGTTGATATCCAGATACATAAGCCTGTCACTATAGTGACCTACTAAAAAATGTACATGTTTATTCAACATATGTATATAATCGTTTTTCCTACTACTTAAATTTTCAAAATATGGAAAAGCACACAATATGATTTTATTACATCTTAACTTTAGCAACTCAGAAACACAGTCGGTGATATCTTCCTTTTTTACATTAGAACTATTACCAACACATAGAGTAATGGTAGTGTTAAGATAACAATCATTTTTTATTAATGATGCCATTACTTGTTTGTAGCTTGACCCTGGCATGCAATAATTTTGGGTATAGTAACTCAGGTTATTACTGATCAATTTACCTAGCCCTCTACCCATACTATCAGAAAACATAACTGAATGATGACAATTATTACAATCAGGTGAAACAAAATGACTAATCTCAGGCTGTACTACTTGTGAATCGTGGTTTTGATGGATGTTGAAGTTCTGAGCACTCACAGCTTGGGACGGGTCCTCCGTTGCCTCAGGCTGGAGGGCATCAAGACTGGGTTCACTCCGACAAGTACACTGAGTGTTGCTGAGAGTCAGCAAGTCCACTTTGTCAACCAACTCATTTGTGACAAGAATATGCTCCTTAATTTGATTTTTAGAGCTTTCATATTTATTATACAAAGATTTTAGTGACTCATTCAGTGCCTCAATACAAATATTTTTCTTCTTTATCATGTGGTAAGTGCTTAACTTGAAGTCGGAGTGTTTATGCCGCCCATGAGCTGCTGACTTTAATTTACATGTTGACAATTTCTCTTATCTATACTGATGTTATAAAGCGGAAGTTTGGTTGAACGTGCTTATCTCAGGAACTTTTCGTTAGAATTGAAAAATTATTTTTGTGTTGGGTAGTCCATTTATCGAGGATAGTTATTAGTTTTATAGCTTATTGGCCATTATGAGCGAAGCATAAATAAAAAATGTTGCAATAACGAGGAAAATAAATTCCTTTTGTAAGCTTTTTCTCTCTTAGTTCATAATTTGTTTTACTTCCTAGCTACAAGGTGCTTGTGAAATTGAGCTTTATATTAACTTATTCCGGTCAGGCTATGTCTGTGTATTTCTGAACTAAATTGAAGACAATTCCTGGAATTGGTTGGGAATTAATATTTAAGATTGTTCGGAAGCCATTTGAGAGAGACAAATTTAATCAAAGAACAATTGTAGTGTTCCGTTACATGAATCCTCCTTCGTTTTAAAATTGGTAATTTAACCTTACTTATTTATTTCTTTTGCTTAACATTATTTTTTTTTAAATTGGATTGAAGAATAATTTTGACATCCCTTGGTTTGGGCATTGTACTGTAAGACACGAAATCACAGAGCATCTATTATACGGGAAACACGAAATGAAAAGTTTCTGAATATTATGAATTTATAGCAAAAATAAAAATATTTTATGATGTGTTCGGCATAATCCGCAAAACTTAAACCAGCAGAGAATGGTGTTTATCCTGGTGGTAACTACTAACGGAAGGCAATTTGGCCTCCTCCCGATACCCTGAAGGCTTCGATTAACTGACCTATTTAAGCACCGCATGAAGCCATAATTTAAGGTTCTGCGTATACTTTTGTTTAATTTCTTCGACCGTGTTGAGATGATCTACATCAAGGTTTGTTAAGAACCATTATTTCCTTACCTTCGTGACGATTTAACTACTTGAAAATACCAAAATCTACGTGTAAGAAGATTTAGTGTGCAAGATCTGATAACTCTAACAGCATTTCTATAATTATTACGATCTTATATAAATTTAGACTAAAATTACTGGTAGAAAAAAATCATTCACTCCTCTGTTTTTCCTTTAAAATCTATAACAGAAATCCAAGATTTATAAACTTCGTCTGAAGCTTCAGGCTAGGGACATAATCAACAAAAAAAATGTCTCACAGTGAATTATTTTAATTATTTTTGTCCATTTTATTGCATTGTCGACCCGAATAGCGCAGCGGTAGTGAAGCTGCCTTACGTTCTTAGGGTCCCGGGTTCGAATCCCGTTAGGAGCAAATGTTTGTGTGATGAGCATGGACATTTGCTTCCGAGTCATGGCTGTTTATATGTATAATAAGTAAGACCTTTGTTTGATTGATTTCGTTTTTTTTTGTCACCGACTTCTGAAGCTAAAGTTATTTTTCACTTTTTTGTGTGAAGTCGGTTATATTTTTTGAAAAAAAGTTTTTATTTTTCACTTTTTAGTGGTTCACATGTGCTTACCCTTTCACAGCGTATCGGTGTGATTTTTTGTTATGAACTGCAAACAATAGACCGACGTGAGATTTCAGCGATCCTAGTACATTTGCTATAATTTATTAAGGAGTTCCGTTGCCTATCTTCCGAAGTCACCAGATCTTTATCAAATTGAAATTGGATCACTCCGAGAAAGTACTCTTCCTAAAACTACCCAAACCCCTTCTGGTATGCCTATAAATTTAAGGAGTTACCTCTATTTCTCCGGGATCCCATTAAATGGAACTTTACACGTCTAACTGTCGAAATCTGGCTGTACTGTACACTTCTGCATACTCCCTCAGAGCATACAGGCTTGATGTTACGTCATGATGTTGTATAAACAATAAACAACCAAGCGATTGCAGCAATTACTGCAGCTTTGCCGTGTATTTTGGAAGAGTTCCATTTATATCTCCGAAGATCAGCGTCAGATCTTAACCAAATTGAAATGGAACCACACGAAAAGCACCAGCTTTCAAATAAAAGAAGAATCATCAAAATCGGTTCACCCAGTCGAAAGTTCTGAGGTAACAAACATTGTCGAAATCTGGGTATATTGTACACATCTGCGTACCCCCTCAGGGCATACAGGCGTGATGTTACGTCATAATGTAGTATAAGCAATGAACCTGCAAGCGAATGCAGCAATTACTGCAGATTTTCCATCTATTTTTGAAGAGTTCCATTGTATATCTCCGGAGATCAGCATCAGATCTTCAGCAAATTAAAATGGGACCAAACGGAAAGCACCAGCTTTCAAAAAAAAAAAAGAACCATCAAAATCGGTTCACCCAGTCGAAAGTTCTGAGGTAACGAACACAAAAAAAAAATACAGACGAATTGAGAACCTCCTCTATTTGGAAGTCGGTTGAAAAGTGTATATGTAGTATATCAACTGTCTGGTGACCACGACACAAGCCTTGCTTAGTGTGGCACTAGATGGCGCTGTGTGTAATGTCCAGCGATATTTATTTATGATATTTATTTATTGTTTATTTTGTTTTTCTAATTTATTACCTAATTTTAATCGATACTTAATATTAAAATATTTTTTTTTATTTCTCTTCTATTTTTTTTAAGATATCATGTAAAATATTTTTTTCAAATTCATTATATTTTTCGTGTGGCGTTATGAAGTAGGTACTTTTATTTAAATAACCCTACACGATGTAAACAATAAAAAACTTGAGAGGTGTCAAGGGACACCCGGATGGAACGAAGTTCTTTCGATTAACTAGTGAAGGAATTGCGTTCGGTGATTTGATTCCTATTTTTGGAAGGGAAAACGCGCATCGAAATCAAAGAGAGCTTGGATGCTGTGTACGATGACTCTTCTCCATCGATGGCCACGCATTTATTATCTGTATATAATCTCTACTTACCTAACTCCATCAGCAATATCCGGAACTTGTGCAGAAATACTGTCAGGATTCATTATTATTATTATTTTTTATTATTTACAAAAAACCTGTATACACTCAACAAAAATAATCGTCGTGACACAACACTGTTCAATGCGAAATAGAAATGAAACAAACGCATTGCAACCTTCATTTATTTTAAAAAATAATCGTCGTGACACAACACTGTTCAATGCGAAATAGAAATGAAACAAACGCATTGCAACCTTCATTTATTTTTAAAAAGAAATAAGAGAGAGAGAGACAGACAGAGAAACATGCGACGCCGCACAGCTTACAATAGCTTACTATAGCAAAAAGTGTCGCGACAACTTTTCGTAAGAATTTTTTCCGTCTAGCCCCCTTTCACAACGCGCGGTAAGGAACTTCAATATTTCATCGTCTCCATCTTGGATTTTCATTTTGACCTCATTTTCATCATCAGCGACCCCAAAAACCACGAAAACGACACCCATGAAGAGAAAACCGAAATTATTCGTCGGCGCCATATTTGATTTTCATTTTGACCTCTTTTTTATTATCAGTGACCCCTTTAACCACGAAAACGACACCCATGACGAAAAAAATGAAATTTTTCATCGGCGCCATCTTGGATTATCATTTTGACCTCATTTTCATTATCAGCGACCCCAAAAACCACGAAAACGACACCCATGAAGAGAAAACCGAAATTTTTCGTCGGCGCCATCTTTGATTTTTATTTTGACCTCTTTTTTATTATCAGCGACCCCAAAAAACACGAAAACGACACCCATGACGAAAAAACTGAAATTTTTCATCGGCGCCATCTTGGATTATCATTTTGACCTCATTTTCAGTATCAGCGACCCCTAAAACCACGAAAACGACACCCATGACGAAAAAACTGAATTTTTTCATCGGTGCCAACATAATTTCATCGTGATGGGAAGCCCAGCCTGAACATTCAGTCTGCGTTTGGTCCTCGAGCCGACAACAAGCGGAAAAATAAAATACATAAATAATTATAATGGGGATGCACACTGTGGAACTAATGGCGCTAGCATAGCTGGTTCCAAGCATCGTCATTGGTTAAAAACCAAGGAATGTCATTTCATATTTTAAAATACCTTAACCTCATTGGTCAGATTGAGACCAGCTATGGTGGCGCCATCTACAATTAGCTTTTAACGTTCCTCCCCATTGCATAAGTTGATAAAAAATGGTTACAAAGAAGGTCTAACATCAAATGTATACAACCTACAACTCCTAGTTACTGTAATATATTAAAAAGAAAACTAGCTTGTCAAAAAGTGTCGTGACAACTTTTCGTAAGATTTTTTTCCGTCTGGCCCCCTTTCACAACGCGCGATAAGGAACTTCGTTCCAATAATAACATCCATGTATAAGTGCTACTCATTCGAGAGCACAACCAATCTTTAATGTTCCTATATGCTCATAATAAGTAGCACTAACTAAATATAATTTTAGCCATTAAATTCGAACTCATATTATGTCCTAAATAATGCCAGCTAAACTCACTGAAAGTACCTTAAGCAATAGTCGCACAGGCACAGAGAATAACGCTTGTTTTAGATGAAAAATCTGGCATGAATATTACTCATAATAAGTGAAAATCATTATGTTTTATATGAGTGGCAACACATTTCACTAAAATTACGTCGCGTCTTGCCGAGACGAAGACTGGCAACGTCGCTTTTGTTCATTTAATATGACTGATTTTAGTTTAACACACATTCAAATTGGATTTCGCAAAGTGTTTAAGTATTTTATTATGTAAAGACATTATACAGGCTGTAAACAACCTCATCACGAAGCCGTCAACCAAGCATTCTGCACATCAGAGTGGGTGCGACTACGGTTCTACCTTGATTATTTTTGTACCTATGCATTTCTATTTGAATTATTTTCTAGTTTCGCCCTTTTAAGACACCTTTTGTTGGTAGTCGGGTTATTTTATTTTATTTGCCATTGTAGTGGGAAAAAGACGTAAGTCGAGATATGTCGTATGAATGTGAGATGTAATTCAAAACATTTTAGTGGCCTGATGCAGTCAATGATTCTATTTCAGATAGTTTGTAGTCTTGTGACATATCCGATGAATAAAAACCCCCTTTTTGTTATCCAAGAATTAAAAAAAAGCACAAGTACTGCGGGCTGCGAAATATATTTCAGGTGATTAATTATTGGGTTTTCAAGTAAATAGATTCAGTAAACAGAAAGATACCTAGTTGCATTGTGTTTCAATCACTATGTTATATCTATGCCAATTGCAAGTTTTGCGTGACTGAAAATCACAGATAAATAGAGGGGTTTTAGGTGCGTTTGGTGGAAAGATAGTACTTTCAATGTTTGTTTTGTGAATTGATTTAAAGCGAAAGTTAAGTAATGAGGAGGGATGAAACACATTATGTTACTAAATACCGAAGTCATGGATATTAATTTTGATAGATGGAGAAGAAGAGGGAGGCTAAAGAAAAGATAAATGGGTTGTGTGACGAATGATATGAAAGAGAAAGGAGTTTATGTTTCCGTGACGTCTGACAGGGGAGAATGGACGAAGGAAACTTGTTGCGCCGGCCGACCCCAGTAGAATGGGACAAGGACAGTAACATGATGAATCATAGATATAATAAAGAAGGAGATATCAAGGTCAGTGGGTCGTCTTAGGGGCGGCAATCAATCAATCATTTTATTATCAGGCAACCTAACGCCCATAGATAAAATACACAAAAATACATTACAACTTAAAATATACTAATACATACAAAATATAACTTATGAACTATGACACACGAAGTGGCAGCGTCGTGTTACGCTGTGCGGTGTCACGTAGCCTGCCGCGAAAACGTCGGTAGTCGGTAGACAACACCCTTCGGCCAAAACTCTTCCTTGAGAAACTTGTCGAGATATTGTGTCGGAACTCGCACCACAAACGACTTGAAGTTAGTGTTGTGACGCGAGTGTTGTGTATCGGAACCGTGTCTCCACTTTATCCCTACCACACGGCAACTACTACACATGCAGTTCAGAAAAAGCAATAGATACGCAGTCGCGCACACACCCGCATTTTTAAAATCAGAACGTAGTACACAATCAATTATAAACCTTATGCCATCAAACACATCGTGTATTTACCAAGCACCGTACAACTTACCCACACAAAAACATCGGTACACAAGCACATCACTAACTCGTAAGAAGCAAAGGCAGCACTACGCGATGCATGTGCTTATTGAACTATCGTTTGGTGATATTTACATTGCTTGTCCAGGCACTTAGCGACAAACGTATTCAGCTTTATAATATTAGTGTAGATTCAAGTAGGTAACAATTTAATGTCTCGGAAATCTTTGCATTAATTTATTTATTTATATTTATTTATTCATTTGTTTCTAGTGTGTTTCTTATGTTTACTTTTTTTTACTAACATTAGGTTAAGACCTACTAACAACATAAATTTATTGTATTTTTACTGAAATAAAATTTAAAGTACCTACGGGATTATATCTGTGATTTTCTTGTGTTTTTCTTGTATTTAATTAAGTGGCAGAAAATAACTAAAATAAGTATGATTCAAAGCAAATGAGGTAAAAACATGAAAACAAAATCTTATGAAATCTGTTTTTCCTTCAAACTCAACAGAATTAAATTGAATGATTAATGACTCATATTGTTTTGTTAATGAGCCCTTGGAAACACCACAAATGGTCTCAGTCACGAACTTTACGAGTACTTAGACTTTACCTCAATGAAATAATTACAAGCCCAGCCCAGCCGGAGTTGAAATGTATGGAAATGTGTTTTGTCCCTTTGTTTCCTGAGACAAACAAGCTTTTGGAAGTTATTATTTTCGAGATCCCTGTTGATACTGGGTAGGTTGAGCTCTTGAGCCGAGGTTTACAGGGTCTAAAAGGACTAAGGCAAGCCGAACCGGAAACGGAACCAGTTCTGGATGGATATCCGCAACTGAAAGTTCCGAGGTATGAAGAATTTCCAGAACAATTAATAAGTCGCAATGACATAATTATGATGGGAAGAACAAGTGCCTCTCGGCTTGATAAGGTGGCTTTTCACACAAAGTATGAAATGGGGTAAAATAATGCCTCGCCCGGCTCGCTCGCTCGCTAGCCGCGAGCTGATTTCTACGTGTACTTGCGTTTTCGTCCGTTTTATGAATTGGCATGTTCAATGATTATCTGTTTCGTTGTAAAATAGGGCTAAAAGCTAAAAATTTTATAGAAGCTTATTAGATGACCTACTTTTCTCAGTACCTACACAAGAGCGAGATAAAAATAAAAAGTAGATTATCTTTACTAATGAGGACTATTACCCTAAAAAAAACATAACCGTTAGCGTTAAGTTCAATTTCGTCCTCATTTCAGATAATGTTATCTAAGGAAACCTGTTCCCATTACCCGGGCAAAAGTTCAGACATTGGGTTACTGCTAAAAATTCCAAAAAATATTAATAACCTAGGATAAAACAGTTTGAGGATCTGGACAAAATACTGAATACTTGAGCCTTCTACTTAAACAAATGAAACACGATTTCATAATCAGAAGCAGAAGTAATTATTCATTAATTCAAATAAACAATCAAATAAGTACGCGATAGTTTTCCAAATAATTTGATCACCATGGCAAAGGGTTTTAGACCGAGGTGACCTAAAGGGTGTAAAACACCTCTTAACGAAGCCGAAAGGCACTTGTTCTCCTCGTCATTGCAAAATTTTTTTTTGTATATTGTATATTGTTGATATTGGGGGTCAAACGTAACAGAAACAGTAATAAATCAATCAAACGTAACAGAAACAGAAATGAAACAGTAATAATCGCTTAGTAATTTAATTATGATATAACTTGATTCATTTTGGTAAGTGTAGCGGACAGTACAAGAAGTGCTACAGCAACATAAGACAAAAATTATTTAAGCGCCATCTCCGACACAAAAGAAGATTCTGAATTGTGCTATAAACGTTATTCGTGACTAAAGATCAAATAAGAAAACCCGACTCTTCCGATTCCGACAACTTTACTGTTGGTCCCACCAGATAGCACCCTCCCAAGACAAAACATCCGTCTGATCGGACGATCCTCTCTTTTCAATGGGAGATAATTGAGGAACTTTATACCCTGTGGTTTTTAACCTATAGTAAGTAGCATAAGTCATTCCAACATATTTTTGACTTTTCTGTTATGGTAATCGATGGCTTTTTTTTCAAAATCATCAAATGACTTCTCCCACTCTGGGCTGAGCGGGAGGGAGTGTCAGACTTTTACTGACTAAAACCCATCCATGTTCCTTCCTCGCCCTTTATGTTTCGGGGCCGCTGTATCTTCGAACAGTCCCGCAGGCCCGAGGTAATCGCTAGCTAATGCGATATTCTATCAGATACCATACCTAGGTAGGTTTTACATAACATCACGCCTTTAATCCCCGAAGGGTTAGGCAGGGGAATACCTAATAGTACTCAAACCGTTTTTGCCGTAACGTACCCTCTCAAGGTTCATTGGAAGACCAGCGTCAGACAGCATCATCACCTGTCCGGCATGAATGCTGAAATGGACCTTTTTGGCGCAGTCGTGAGGCACACAGCACATTTCTACTATGTTTTACTCATTGTTTTGTATCTTTTTTATATTATTGTGTGTGTGCTTTACGAGGAACTCGTGGCTAAATAATAATAGCCGCTCGGGCCGATCTGTAGGTTAAGCCGTGCTTGCCTAGGTTGGTCTATGGATGGGTGACCGCCCTTACATACCGAGATTCCTCCGTGCCTCGGAAAGCACGTTAAGCAGTTGGTCCCGGCTGTCATTAGTCCATCTTTGGCAGTCGTTCCAGGTAGTCAGTGGCCCAAAAAGTCTGACAACTAGTCTTACCAAGCGGTATCGTATTACCCAGTATTAACTGGGTTGTGGAGGTCAGATAGGCAGTCGCTCCATGTAAAATACTGGTATTCAGCTGCATCCGGTTAGACTGGAAGCCGACCCCAACATAGTTGGGAAAAGGCTTGGCAGATGATGATGATGATGATGTGTGTGTGCTTTAATAACTGACGTCAAATAAATATTTTTCTTTCTTTCTTTCTTTACACATACTACTCCAGTTATGTTTAAGTCCCATGTAATAGGAAGCGAACCTATTGCCATCAACCAGGCTCAAACCAGGATCCAGACTGTGTGGCTGCTACTAGGATAGTCCTGATGGAAAAACCCAATGACAATTTGCCCGAATTGGAAATTGGTGTTAGGTTTGAGTGTACCGAACAAGCTATTAGCCCATAACAGGCTAGAAATGAGAACATTGTAGGGCGCCGAGTCTCGACATAGTTATCGACGAAATCGCTAACTTTCGATCGCTAAAAACTTACAAAATAATCGGTTGCAATAAAGATGCTTTAGAGAAACCCATCTTGGATGTAGAGATACGCTTTTCGTGCAAGCATCGTTACTACAACCGAATTTTTTCATTGTTATTTTAGCGATCGAAAGTTGACGATAATGTCGTTATTTAAGTCGAGACTTAACTACACAATTGCTATCGGTTTCTAGTTTGAATTAACTTGTCATGTAGTTGAACTCGGTAACAAGCAGTAAATCCACGGTAACTAGTTGAATTGCGGTTGGGATGCTGGCTCGGCTCTAGTTCAGTGATAACCTCAGCTGTACTTTAGGTAAGTTTAATGGAGTAGTTTCAATTAGAATGGTTAGTCATATTATGTACTTGAGCATGTTCGAAACTGGACTTGTCTTCTTCGAATCGATGGCTTCATTTAATATCATCTATAAGCTTGATGTCTGCTGCTTCGCCCGCGTACAAATTATAATCTAAAATCTTTCTCGAGAACCACTCTATCCATTGATGAATACAGCATGAAAATCCGTGCAGTAGTTTTTGGGTTTATCGCGTACAGAAAGACAGGCGTGGTGGAAGACTTTGTGTTATAATATGTAGTGAAGTTTGGACCACAACTCTCGTCGTCAGCGTTGGTTCTGGCCTCACAAAATTCATTCATAGTAGAGGACGTAGAGGTGTTGCGGCACAGAGAACACTTATACGAGCCAATATCATTGCACTGTTTGAACGCCTACCGTATCCTAGTAACAGCTGGCACTCGTTATCGGAGAGTGTAGTTGGACAATACTTTCACCACGAAGACTCCCCCAAGACTTGAACAAAAAAACATACAATTAAAAATACTAACTTTTACTCTTTTCATCATCATTATTTTCCTGCCCTTGCCCCAATTTATTTGGGGTATATATACCCCAAATAAATTCTTCCTACTCGTCATCTCATCAGAGACTCCTTTATATTTGTGGTATATCCAATAGTTTCATGCTCATACCAGTACCTGATTTCCACACAAATTTTCAATCACCGGTGCAAGTTTCAGACTTCCTTTTATAATATGTCTCTCATTACTTATTTTATCCATTCGCGTAACACCACACATCCTCGTATTTTTTCTTTATCGTGTATCGTAAAACACGGTTGAAAAATGGCTCGGTGCAAGGTTTTTCATTAATCTTAAGCTAACGCATGGAAATCACCCAAGATGTTTTCAATAAAGCACGATATTTCTAGAATATCTTATGGAAATGGTTGTCTACGCGATAAAGGGATATACTTTACGATAGCAAAGATAAAATAAAGTGTTATAAACGTGGGATTTTATGTTTGTCTTATAAATGAGATTATTACGAGTATTATTAGCTCGTTACGCTATGGAACATATTTGTCGGCCATTTTGTGAATTGTCATAATAAAATGATCTTTCTTTTAAATTGCTACACCCACATTTCGCTTATTTTGAATTGAAAGTGGTGTAAAAATCGACTTTTCATACAAAACTCGATAAGCTAAGACATTGAATGGAGAGTTGTTTTTGTCTGTTTTCGGAAAAGTCAGTAATCTAATCAAAGTAATCTAATCCTGCGTGGTTGATGGTGTTTTACAAATAACTCTGTATATATAGGTAGTATGACAATCTTTTTGTTGCCATTAAAAACTTTAACTACATCTTCAACTGGCTAACTAACGTTTTCCCAACTATATATGTTGTCGGTTTCCAGACTAACCGGATGAGCTCAATACCGGAATTTATAGGTACGAGTACCTATCTGACCTGAGGAGGACGTGATTATAGTTTATCACAAACGATCAGGTCTGTGGTGTTCACTCGTACGTTAGTTAGGGTTTAGAGTAAAGCCACCGTATATCTTGGTGGTGTCTTTGTTCAGGGTTGTACAATAAAACACAGTTTCCAATATTACTGGGTTAGGCGTGCTGTCTCTAAGGCTGCTCGGACTAGTCCGCGCAGCCTTAGAGACAGCACGCCTCAGTCTAGACTGAGCGCGGCGCGCTCCCTCCAACACGCACCCCCCACTACAGCACGCATAACTCATTTAGTAAACATCACAAGGTCCATCTTTGGGTTTAGCCGCGCTTGTATAGATTTGCCCGTGGATCCATAACATTTCGAATTTCTTTAATGCATCGGAAAGCACAATAAGTCGTTGTTTGCGGCTACCATTTGTAGATATTTGACAGTTAAGTCGTCAGTGACCCGAAAGTCTGACAGTCAGTTCTACCAACGGCAAATCAGGTTAAGCAGTTGGTCCCGGCTGTCATTTGTAGATCTTTGACAGTCGTTACAGGTAGTCAGTGTCCCAAAAAAGTCTGACAATCAATCTTACCAACGGGTATCATATTATCTAATACTAACTGGATTATGAAGGTCAGACAGGCAGTCGCTCCATGTAAAATACTGGTGTTCAGCTGCATTCAGTTAGACTGGTAGCCAACAACAAAATAGTTTGGAAAAGGCGATGCATATAATGATAACACCTATCTGACCTCAAAAAAACAGTGGCTGGGTAATACTAACCCCCTTGGTTACACTGATTATCACACATTCAAGCTTCTGACTGCCCTTGAGGACCGGATGGTTAATCCTTATTTGAATTACAAAGTCTCTTAATTTTCTCGCTTTAATTTAATTTTCAACCATGTTTGTTTACACAGGAAAATGAAATCGTCTAGCGGTTTTGAGATGGGCTCGAGGGAATATAATACGGTACTTATATTTAACAAGCGTGGTTTTAAGTTTATCTTTTGACTGAGTGGTTTATATGTAACACAAAATAAAAATACATTATGAGTTTATGAGAAATTGTACGTAATGCCAACCCCGGCAGGCTTCGGCCCTTGCGGGCACTGTGCTGACATCTCTTTGAGGCGCGCGTGGAAGGGTTGCGGGCCTGTTCGAAAGAGATACCGCGGCCCCGGAACTTAAAGGGCGAGGAAGGAACATGGATGGGTTTTAATCACTAAAAGTCTGACACTCCCTCCCGCTCCGCCCAGAGTGGGAGAAGTTATATGATGACTTCCCATTCGAAAAAAAAAAGGCGCGCGTGGAACACGAACGCGCCGTCGACACGGCCTGTCGTCATTAGACGGACGGACGGCTAGCTAGCCCATAGCTAACCGTCCACAGGCCCGCGTCTACGGTGGCCGGTAGCCACCACGTGGCCCCCGATGCCCGGTGCGTCTCCCGCGGAACATATTAGGCCTGTGTTCTTATCGCGCTGACGGTCGGTCGTGACGGCAGCGGCGACCGACTACCGTATTTTGTTTTCGCTGACGCAGCATCGCAGTATGGTGCTATATAGAACACAATGTATACTCGTACGCGACCGACCGTCAGCGCGACAAGAATTCAGGCCTTATGTTTTCAGATAAAACACACACACACACACAAATACCAACGTCCACTTTTGAACAAGGGTAGCTGATTGATAACAGCCGTGTCGAGTCACATCAGTTTTCCGGTACATTAATCTTCTACCACTTTCCTCTTTCCTTCCCGGGACTGTGAGGCTCTTATCGTAATTAGGTTTTACCTCTTTGTAATGTTTCTTTTACTAACAGGATTAACGTATAAAATGTTAGAATAAACAGGCTGGAAGGGGTACTGACGCTAAAAGTATTTAGTACATTATTCTGAACGTCACATAGAAATTTAAAAGAGGTTTAAAAAAAACAAACAGCTGTTTCATACATGCAATACCTGCACGGTCAAAATATACTGACATAACGTATAAAATATTGTAATCACAGGAATTATTATTTTAACTAGCTGACCCACGCAACTTCATCTGAGTCACATAGGAGAGAAAAAGCTCACAAGAGGAAAAAAAACCCGGTTTATGCAACATTTTTCATTTATGCTCTGCTCCTATTGGTTGTAGCGTGATGTTATAAAGCCTATAACCTTCCTCGATAAATGGACTATCTAAAATAAAATTTTAAGGAGAGTAATAATTAATAATAATTCCTGAGATCAGCGCGATCAACTAATAATGTAGATTTTTCGTCGGTCCACCTTGAATATAATGCTTTCTGTCCTCTGTTGGAGAATGCGCGAGAATTTGACACTATCTGACTCATTTATCATCCTATGTCTAGCCTTTTCCCAATTATGTCGGGATCAGCTTCTAGATCTAACGGATCTACAAATAACAGCTAGGACCAACGCGAACGGCTTAGCATGTTTACCAAAGCACGGAGGTAAATCGGTATGTAATGGATGGTTACCCATCCACGGACCAACCGGACAAGTGCTGCTTAACCTTGCAGCGCATCTAGCTGCATTTCAACCTGAAAAGGTAGGTACTTATGTGACTAACATACCAGTTTTATTATAAAACTTTTCATGAACTGACTTCCAAGAAAATAGCACGTAAAAGTGTTATTAAAATGTGATCCCAAGAAACGTCTGTGAAAAGGTGGTAAAGTGACATGTATTACTACGTATTAATGGTATGAAAAACAAAAATTAAGTTAATACTTGTTGGATAAGTTTCACTTTCTATCAAACTCCGAAGTGGGTATTTTCTGAGAAATTCTACGTTGCATGCTCGACATGAAAATAACGTGGTGGAATTGCCAAAATAAGTGGCGTTGCCATTGTAAATGTAAGACTCAGATAGGTGGACAGGATTAAGCAATAGTTGGCCTAAATATTACAGAAAATGCTCCAGAGTAGCCCGCGAAATTAAAATTTTCTTACGTTTTTTGCCATTTGCAGGCCAGTGCTTGGTGCAGGTTGTATGTTGATAAAATATAATTCGCGACTGTAAAACGTATGTAGTTACAGAATTGTAATAAACAAAATCATCAATACAACACTCCAAGTTCATAAATGTCTAGGAACTTCATTTTCAAGGTCAAAGTCAATCCTAGACCTTTTTTTCTAATTTTAATTTCGTGGTCTACCCTGGAGGAGCATCAGCCTCCACTGAAGTCTATGGCATCCATCCTAGCTAATATTATAAATGCAAAATTTTAATAACCAAAGCACGGTGGGTGTGAATTTCAGCCCGCTACCACGACCTTTTCTTCACAATTTGAGCGTCCGAAAAAATCTGAGCCACTGTTGCCAACCCGACTCTAAGTTTGTTTGTTACCTTTTCATGCCTAAACCCCTAAACTGATGGTCCTGAAGTATATACGTTGTACAGAAACGGACATAGGGTAACAGTTATCCTAAATAAATAAATAAATAAAACAAGTACTGTTCCCGAAGAAAACAATAATAACGTTCTTATGACAAAAGATAGCGCCACTTGTATTTCGAATCATGACTGAATCATATTATTACAAGCAGAGTACTCGAATCGATTGTCAAATTCTAAATCAACTCGAGCTGCGGGCAAAAACTAGTTTAATCATAAATGCCGCCTGAGACATTTAATTGCATGACCTTTACATAATCTGACTAATTGACTATATCAATGACTATCAAAGTGATCTGAGTTTGTATCGGTATTTCTTCTACATCATCCTTCGGCAATAGTAAAGTACCCGTAATTACTGCCAGTGAATTGTGTTTCACATCGGTAAGCGTACCTTAACCTTAAATCGGCAGATTTAACCACGAGCGCCTTTCAAATCAACTCAAATAAAGTTTATTCATATCCAACAAAACATTCGAAAACACCCAAATCACTGTTAACAATAAAATAATAAAGACATCTACTTTTTCAACACTAAGTACCTGACAGCTACAAAACTTCTAACATGACAATATAAATGTTATACCTGACATTGTCAATCATGGTGCGTGCTTCCAAACAATGATATAAAGGCGATGTCAGACAAAAGACGGAGAGGCGAAGTTCAAGGGCGGTAGTGGGGTAGAAGCACTGAATAAGGGTGCAGAAGTTCAGCTTTACAAAATGGGCCAAAACAATTTCATTCACACATGATCGTACTTACATATCTGAGGTATGTAGATCCTTGGGTGACCGTAACCACAAATCTAATCACGATGACCGCATCGACACGATTATATAACATAACCCTACGCCTGTAATTCCTGAAGAGTTACAGAAAGGTTACAGACTGACGTGTACCCTTTTTTTGCTAATTATGATTTTTAAGTCCCATGTCTCTTATGGAGAGAGCCTATTGCTATCCACCGGTCACAAGTGCAGACTCCGTGGATGCTATTGACTAAGTTGTGATGGAAAGACCGAATAACCCTTTGTCTTATCCGGGAATCGAACCCCACCTCATGCCACGACTAGGTTCCCAAGTTCATATGACCCCAAAAAGTCGCGAGTTAATGGACTTCTCTTGGGTTAGCTCGTTCCATTGTCGACAACATCTCTGTCCTCGGGACTAGATTGATTTTAAGAGTTAACATTTAATAGAGTCGGCACATTTAATTTATAAAAAATCCTGACAATACAAAATGCCGCCTGACGCTGCAGTTGAGCGCCGCCAGAGCAGACAAAACCAGAAAGCCGACAAGAACAGTGAAATAATGTCGCTTTTTTTTTGTTGTTTATCAAATAAATTTTGAGAAACTGATGAAGGGCAATGTAACTGTTCACGTCACGTAAAATCGCAGTTGGTTTGTCTTTTCTGGTTATTCACAAAGGTGCCACCGGTTGCCGCCGCCGCGCGTTACGAAGGCCCCAGCAAAACTGGTTTCTTTCTCTGAAAATACCATCTTACATCGAGGTTCATGTCTAGGCATGGTAATGACCTTCTGAAGATACCTACCTATTTTGGAGTAGGAATCTTAACGACTATGTTGACCGCAGTCGTCTGTCCGTCCTGTCTCACAATGGTGTCTCGGATGATATGGATAAAGTAATGGTAACTTATGGTGTATCTAAAGGGTGTGGAGGCCATTACATGGTTTGTGATTCCAAAGTTGAAGTAATAATTATGTTTGAAAGTATTAAATCTTTATTTTTTCAGGGAGTATTTTTTGTTGTTAGATCAGTGGAAAACTAGCACGATAATTTTATTTGTTATTTAATATTTATTCTATTTATAACCAAAATGTAAATTAATAAGGGTTAAATATTTTTTTAATAAATAAATTTTCTAAAACTATTCACAAACAGGATGTTTTTTTTAATTGGAATCAGTTTTCTAAATGTTTATTAACTACGTTAATAACAGGAGCCAGTTAATTAATTTCAATGATATGCAAAACTAAAGAATAAGAAAGGATTAAATAAAACTGTACAGTTCCATAAAACAATAATTATTTCCGTACAAATTCCCCTTTTTCCCTTACCTATAATTTTTCCTGTAAAAAAACTAATTACATACCTATTCACACATCATTATTATTTTCTACAATTACGGACCTGCCATACTTATAAATGTTTTCAATCTAGACATAACACTACAAAATGCTTTTACATCAATCATTGGGAAAAGTACCCAATCTAACCAGCAATTTGCTCCAAATACGTCTACGAAATTATAGGAAAAACAATTTATGGAGGGCACACTAATTTGTGTACCAATTTAAGGATAAACACTACATAAAGAAAAACATTAAGCATAACTAAAGAAATTTAATGTTGGTGTACTATTAAAGGGTACGTCCCATCTGGGCCTCAAGTCTGCTATTACAATAGTGTCAGAATAGTCTATTATTGATTTCATAATTGTTGATTGTCAGTTGAAATTGAAGCTTGGTAATCTACTAATATAATGGCGTCATTATAACTTTCCAATGGTCAACCACTGACACTCCATTGAAAGAAATGGCATGTAATGATAATCTTGTACATAATGGCAAATGTATTAAAATATAATATCAATGGAATCTGGCATGAACTGTTCTGACTGTGCCTGGAAAAAAGCAGTTGAAGTGACCTCTCTGCTGCTACTAATGATGCCCTAGAAGGCAAAGTTTAATAGCACCCCATATTTAAAATACTGTCGTGACGTGCAAAGAGAAATAAAACCTTGGTTGAATAATATTACAAACAAGAGACCCGCCCAGGCTTTACAAGGGAGCAACTTACTAATAAAAAAAAACAGAAATGAACATTTTATTTCATACCAATCTTGTCCTGATAATTACAAACAACATAAAAAATGGCAACCAAATCTCTCGAGCCGTCTTCAAGTGACGCTCCGTCATAAATGTGGTGGCAATTGATTTTTCTTTAGACTCATAAAAAAGAAGATAGATAGATATAACACACAAATTGTCTCAAACTAAACAATGTTTTTGAAAAACTTAAACCGCGCCATTCAATCGGCACCCGAACGTCAAAGAACGCCGACAAAACACCAACACAATGCATTTCCACGCGCATGCGTCTAACATTTCCACTGTTTTCATTCAACACTTTCAGTCTATCGAAAGCAACCGGGGCAGCCACCTGCCCCTCTTCTACAAAAGAACACGTAACTTTGTAACTTTTCTTCAAAGTACTGAAAAAAAAATCAGGCGGTTTTTAGTGTTAAATAAGTTAAGTGTTAATTAAACTATGTGTGTGTGTAAAACTAAGTGTAAAAATGCTAGTGTTTAAGTGAAATTATGGATTTGAAAACGTTTGAACTTTTTACGAGTGTGTGTTTAAATTCGGATTGAGTTTTTCGAAGTAAGTTTTTGCTTAAAAGTTATTTTAATATATATTATTATGTGATTTTATATATTTTTTGGTAAAACACAAAAATGGTTTGAAAAAATCAGGAAGTACGATTAAGGAAAACACTTTCATAACCGGAAATTGCGGTAAAAGCATTAACAAAAAAAGCGCTTCAATTTTAACTCATAATTCTAGGAAATTATAGAATTTTCTAAAATTAATATCTTACAAACTTTTTTATTGCATTTACACAATGAGTAACTAAACAAATCAACTTAGTCACAACTGTCTTATTTTTAAACAATCAAATAATTTTGTTTTCCTTATAAAAAGATCTTATAACAATCTAGTTTAAACAAATTTGAAACAGTGCACTAAATAAATATTTTTAAATAACTTATTCTGTCCCACTGCTGGGGAAAGGCCTACCCCACTACTTTCCATCTCTCACGGTGTAAAAAAGGTGTAATTAAAAAAGGCATTGTTTAAAAATAATTCGTACCAAATTTAATCGTAAAACAAAAAAACACAAACAAAAAGGAAAAATATTCTATCACTAAATGCAGTCAACTGTAACATAAGAAACTAACTACAGCACTAAACTGCCCTAGGAACGGAGTATCAAAGCGATGACAGACACTTGTCAGTTAGAAAAGAACTCAACATTTATAACGAGCGATAGTATACCTAATCCAAGAAAAAGTTTTCGTCTCTTGTTAGTACAAGAGACGAAAACTTTATGTAACTTTATGAAACTCTTAAATTCATTCTCTGATAAACGACTTTTAGCCTACGCTGCTGGTTCCAGAATTTGAATAAAAATATAAAAGCATGAATTCGATTTCCAATTTCCAATTTTCAGGACAAAAGTGACCCAAATTAAGAGATTGTAGGAGAGAAAGTAATATTTGCTGAAGGGAAATTCCATCGGATGCATTGCTTGTCGATTTTTAACTCACTTAGGCTTAGGCTAAGGTTTCTTTTTGTAACAGGAAAAAGAAATAAACTAACACAAGTACAATGTTATTCTCCATCTCTTGTCTATAAGAAAGCTAGGACTAAAAAACTAAAAGGGTCTAAATGCACATTAATTTTCCTCATCATATCGTCACTCGCCGTGGATTTTTTTCTACAATCTCTCATTTTGTTTTTCCTTATTTACGTTTTAATGGCTTGCGTCGTTGCAAAAAAAATCCTTAATTGCTGCTAGTATGTTTTCATGAATTAAAATAAGAAAAAAAACTTCAGTTAATGTGATGAATAGTGAATACAGAGTAACTGCAAAAGTTTTAGACATCCATCATGAATATGACAAACTTGGTTCATTCAGTCTGTTTGCACTTATTACTTGATATCAGTTTCACGAAAAGAAAATTGGGTTGAACAGATGGCATAAGAGTTAGAAGCGAGGTGTGATTGCCCTGGGTATGTAGAACGTTCGAGTAACTTATTAAAATGGCCTAGATAAAGCGATATTCAGTTATAAAGATAGTAGAAAAGTGAAAATGTGTTAGATTGGCGATATCCAAAAGTTGAACTTGTTGAAAGTCTCTGTAGGGATATAAAGCTGGTTGAAAGTTATTGTGGTTGGTTCATTTAATAAGGGTTTCCCGTTAGTGCAACTGCATTCATATCATAGGCTATGAAGCCTCTTAAGGGTGTAAAAAGATTCTTAACGAAGCAAAAAGGCACTTGTTCTCCCCATCATTGCAATTTTTTTTTTTGTTCTAGACCATACCAGGGAACCTTCTGGTTAGGGAGATATTGGGAGTCAAAATTCCAACTTTTTCACATGTTTTTTTAAATAGATGTTTTAATGTAAGAACTTTACTTAAAATACCTCCACGACCCCCATACTATTCAATCCATTCACTATAAGCAGTGTTTTGAGTGCGTTACATTGAGTTCTATCACAAAATATTCCTTTTTATTAGTTTCCCAGCAATAATTCTTGCGTAAAGTTAGGTACTTAGTTTAATGTGCAGAATGCTTAGTGGACGGCTTCGTGACGACTTGGTTTACACCCTGTATAAAATACTGTAGTTAAAATGTGTGTAATGAGTATGCAACACGAGATTACAAAACGCTAAAATTTGAAGTGGCTATTTAGGTGATCACGACTCCTAAATTTTGTGGAAAGCGTGCGTTAACGTTTTATTTTTTTCCGTAAGTTAGTCGTCAGATAAAATTACTATTTAGCGCTTTTCTGATTTGGCAGGGGAGTTTCGTTTTGTTCTCTTTTCGAATGGTGCTAATGCCGTATACTACACTCACACCTTTCATCTCAAAAGATTAGATAGACCTACAGTACATACACCCATATTTTGATCATATAGGGTTGATAGTAGAATCAAACTTATTTTATAATAAATTTCGTATATTATGAAATATATTAAAAATGGGTACTTAGAAAAAAAAAACCCTGGACAGAATATTATTAATTATTAAGACGCCTGCGGAGCATGCGTATTTCATACAAACGTAATACCAAAATAATTTGTAAATTAAACATATTCCTAAGGTAGTGTGTATTTATTTCGATTGAATTACAGAATATCTAGGTTCCCAAATATATATTTTGATTGGACACTGATTTTAACAAGAGTTATAAGAAAAATTAGTTTTCGATAGAAAATTTAAATTCCTCATATCTCGTCTTTGCATCACTATTCTCTCAAAAAACATATTTGGGAACATAGATATTCTGTAATTCAATCGAAATAAATACAGACTACCTTAAGAATATGTTTGATTTACAAATAATTTTGGTATTACGTTTGTATGAAATACGCATCCTCCGCCGGCCCCTTAAGGAAAAGATTTTTTATTAAAGGTTGCAACATGAAGATAATAAGAAAATTTTATACTGGACTTAAAGTATAAAACTTATAGAATGTGCAGACCTAGGGTTGACTATTATTTACACAGGCATAAACAAGTACCGTATGTCAATGCTAGTTACTTTCACTTGATTGGATAATAGAAAAAAATATATATCAGCGTAAGCGCTGTTTTATTGTGAACATGATGATATAGGGTTGAATGCAAAAAATTCGGTATACAAATTTTAAAGATTTAAATTTCAAGGCGTGTGGAAATGAGTGACAGAGAGATCCGAGGTAAGTATACCGTGTGCGGTCGTGTCTGATGGGATCGTTTCAATTTTTTATTTCGATTTTAAATTCTTCATGGTATTTATTTCGTAAAGCAGTTATTTTTCTGTAACACGTGGTATGGTAACTCGAGTGCTGCTTTAGTTAGTTCAACTTCATGATATAAAAATAAATAAATAAATATCGCTGGACAATACACACAGCGCCGTCTAGTGCCACACTAAGCAAGGCTTGTGTCGTGGTCACCAGACAGTTGATATAATACATATATACTTTTTGTTTGTAAATACATACGTATTATACATATAAACATCCATGACTCGGAAACAAATGTCCATGCTCATCACACAAACATTTGCTCCTACCGGGATTCGAACCCAGGACCCTAAGAACGTAAGGCAGCCTCACTACCGCTGCGCCATTCGGGTCGTCATATTTAAAGTTTATTTTTACGAAAAGCTATCTTTAACGAACAATTTTTAAAAGTTTCATCCGTAAAATCACTTGAAGAATCGTCCGAGCCACACAAAAAAACACTTTTTAGCCATTTTTAGGGTTCCGTAGCCAAATGGCAATAAACAGAACCCTTATGGAACGTAATGTCTGTCAGTGTGTCTGTCTGTCTATCACAGCCACTTTTTTCCGAAACTATAAGATCTATGATGTTGAAACATGGTAAGTAGATGTATTCTGTGAACCGCGTTAAGATTTTCACACAAAAATAGGAGAAAACAACAATAAATTTTGCGGGTTCCCCATACTTAGAACTAAAACTCAATTTTTTTTTCACTTTTAGTGGCAATAAGTAAAAACATATCGTGTTCCTCTTAGATTACAAACTCATTTTATCACAACACAACACAAAATGCCTCTAACTTCAAAAAAAAAAACCAAAAAACAAAAATCTGTTTCAGTCTTCTAAATTCAGTTTGATAGTTTTGGTTGCACAAAGTGGCAACATCTCACAAATAAAGACTCTTTCTCACAGCACAACATAATTAAATTGGTTAAACTTAAATTACCAATAACTTAAAAACTATGCCATTTAAACTACGAGTACTACTTCCTTTGTACGATATGTTTAGCAAGAGCTATAGAAGTATTATTCAAAATTAATGTATATCCTCAGGAACACGGTGTGTGTTTTATACTTTAAGTCCAGTATAAAATTTTCTTATTATCTTCATGCTGTAACATTAATTTTTTTTTTTTTTTTTAATAATTAAAAATATTCAGTCCAGGATTTTTTTGTCTAAAATATGTTTAAAATGTTTAAACATATTTTCTAATATACGAAATGTATTATAAAATAAGTTTGACTATTATCAACCCGATGAATGTCGATTTAGGTTCGGATCTTCTACTAATACTTTCGTAATTAAATTTGGATCTACTTTAATCAAAATAGATTCGAGTTTGCGTAGACTCGTGATTAAATAATAAAAGGCCCTCGTGGCTAAATAATGTCAGCCGTTCGCAGCTTATGCCTTTAGCGGCTTTATGCTCTTGACTTGTAATGGAGTTTATGGCTAAATAATCAAAGCCGCTCGGGTCGACCTTCAGGTTAAGCCGCACTTGCCTAGGTTGGTCTATGGATCGGAGACCACCAAGTACTACATACCGAGAGTCCTCCGTGGCTCGGAAAGCACACTAAGCCGTTGGTCCCCGCTGTCATTTGTAGATCTTTGACAGTCGTTACAGGTAGTCAGTGGCCCGAAAGGCTGCCAACATGGCAGTCTTACCGTATCGTATTACCCAGTAGTAACGGGATTGTAGAGGTTAGTTAATGTTAGAGTTTTAATGACATTTAAATTATTTAATTAATTATTTTTTGTACTTATTGTGATTCAAATTTTTATTTTTATTATTGTTTATTCTTATTTTAGTCAGAGACATTATAATTTTGGATTTTTTAGTTTTAATTTTTACTATTTAATTGTTGTTTTTTACTACTTGAACTTATTTGCTGATTTGTTTTTTAATTTTGTAATAGTTAATTTATGTCGAATGTGTATAATTATGATCCTAAAGGGATTGAAATAAATAATTTTGTTTTTTTTTTTTTTTGAAAAAACAGTCGCGCCTTATAAAATACTGGTATTCAGCTACATTAACCTAGACTGGAAGCCGACTCCAACGGAGTTAAGAAAAGGCTAAGCAGATGATGATGTTTCACGCTACGACGAATTATGATTATACGAATTCACAATATTTGTTTTATCGACTCTGTAAATTTATTTAGTGAATAGATATTTATAAATAGTTCCAGAATCAATGTTAGGGAGGAATACAATCAAGGATAGTGTACCGACGAATTAGAGAGTGACAACAACCCTCGCGGCACGTGTAACTCAAAATATAACAACAATCTCTGATTTAACATGAGAAGAAAATTGATTAAACATTATTAAAATTAATTCAATAGAAAACGTCCTGGGACATTAAATAGTTTTTCACTTTAAAAACAGAGGTGACGTTCATTAGTTTTCTCTTTCTAATTCCCTTTCTGTATTAAAATTTCCAACCTGCTACCTTTAATATTCGGAATGCTTAATTTTCTTCGTTTCTGTCTCTTCAACTTTTATATTGTACTACGATGTGATAACTGTGTTGAATTCAGAAAGTAGCATATTGAGACCATTATTTACATTACGTCAGTAATCTTTGAAGGGTTCGGCAGAGGTGCGCATATCAGTACACCCATATTTCTCATATTTATTTATATCTCATCCGGTTAGACTGGAAGCCGACCCCAACATGGTTGGGAAAAGGTTAGGCAGATTATGATGA
Source organism: Xestia ashworthii (assembly GCA_950022955.1). Taxonomy (NCBI): domain Eukaryota; kingdom Metazoa; phylum Arthropoda; class Insecta; order Lepidoptera; family Noctuidae; genus Xestia; species Xestia ashworthii. The sequence goes on from OX465555.1 coordinate 21,747,482, forward strand.
TGATGATGTTTCATGTCTTTCTTTCTCTAACGTGACAAAATTTTTATGCCTTTGACTTGGCTTGTAAATGCCGTCGTGAAATATCTCTCTGGCAAGCTGGTTTCCTCATTATCTCACATAATAGAGCGTGCGCATATTGCCTTCAACCAGGAAACCAGAGTCCGTGGCTGCTACTCATAACATCCTGTCGGAAAAACCCAATAACACTTTAACCGACTTGGACAAATGAGCTTGAATAATGATAATGAAATTGAATTATGTCCAAAGTTTTTTTTTGCAATAATCTTCTTCTTTGCTCCATCCCACATTAAATGAGGTCGGCTCTCCTAATTTTCCTGCGCCATGGCGTTGTGTCTAGGGTTGTCGAGTCGGGTAGTTTTTATTTATTTATGAGGCTGGTCATACTAGTGTACCATGTGTACGGAGGGCGTCCTCTACCTCTCGTTTTCTCCGGTAGATTTAAGGCTTTTTTAACAATGTAGTCCTCGTCTCTTTTCTTTTGAAATAATCGTTTGGTTTAATTAAACCGAACCACCAAATTATTTGAAAAGAGTAACCATGGAGTTTCTTGCCGGTTCTTCTCCATGGAATCGACCAACGCGAACCGTGCACCTTTTTAGACGTGTAAAATAAAATATTGTGATTATGACGTTGAGAATAATTTTAAATAACTCAATTGAACAAAGGAAACTTTTGAAACCTATAATTACCGATGCGAAACCTTACTTATTTACTATTATAAATGCGAAACTTATGGATGGATATTTGTTACTCAATCACGCCATTACGGCTGAACGGATCTGGATACAATTTGAAAGAGATAGATAGTAAATAGGCTACTTTTCATCCTGGTAATACGATCCCGTGAGACGATTACCGAACTACATGCGGAAAGTTTTTAATGAGTTTAATTAAAAACTAGTTAATTAGTTTTTTTTACGTGGCAGATCTGTAACACTAACATAATTGTTTTATGTCAAAATTGAGGTTAGCCTCATAATAAAGTAAGTACATAAGCTTTTGTAGTTATGATTTTAAAAAAAATACAAAACATGATAAAATCGTTGCAGAAATATTCTCATTTTATTCAGATACTTACCAGAAACCTTTTAACCTTTTAACGATTCCTGCTGTCGTAAACATCATGTTTCATCTGTACTTGTTGTTAGTAAATTAAGGTAGGTCAGGATTTATTCCATTGAATACCTGTACGTACTGTTTACAAGATAAAAAACAAAACCAACCTTTATTTGATTTTTTGTCACCGACTTCTGAAGCTAAAGTTATTTTTCACTTTTATGTGTTTTTAACCGACTTCTAAAAAAGGAGGAGGTTCTCAATTCGGATGTTTCTATTTTTTTTTTTTTATGTTTGTTCGCGCATAACTTCGTCGCTTGCCAACCGATTTGAAAAATTCTTTTTTTGTTGGAAAGGGCATACTTTCCAAATGGTCCCATAGCCACCAAGTCGGGATCTGATGATGGAATCTTGGCGAAATCGAGGGAACTCTTCAAATTTTATAGGATAACGTACAGCGATTTTGGTATAATCTGCAACAAATGAAGCATTTGCGTTCGGTAAGAACATTCTACCATCAGATCGGATGATGAAGCCAAGAGTCACGGAACTCTATAATGAGACAATGTATCCTAGTCGTGTTTGGGCTTGTTGTAATTGTAACGGTATGCACTTTCCATGTGTACCAAGCACATGTGAACCACTAAAAAGTGAAAAATAAAAACTTTTTTTGCAAAAAATAAAACCGACTTCAAAAAAAAAAACAAAAAAGTTAAAAATAACTTTAACTTCTGAAGTCGGTGACAAAAAAATTAAATCAATCAAACAAAGGTCACCGACTTCAGAAGCTAAAGTTATTTTTAACTTTTTTGTTTTTTTTTTGAAGTCGGTTTTATTTTTTTAGAAGTCGGTTGTATTTTTTGCAAAAAACTTTTTATTTTTCACTTTTTAGTGGTTCACATGCGCTTACCCCTTCAAAGCGTACTGGCGTGTTGTTATGGGTAAACAATAGACAGACATGAGATTTCAGCAATTCCAGTCCATTTATTGAGGAGTTACGTTGCCTAAGTATCTCCGAAGTTTTTCATCAAATCTTCGCTATATTGAAGTGAGACTATCCCAAAAAAGTACTCTTCCAAAAACTATCCAAATCGCTTCATGTGTGCCTATAAAATTTGAAGAGTTCACTCTATTTCTCCAGGGTCACATCATCAGATCCTGATATATGATTAATGGACCACCTGTAAAGAATGCTCTTTCAAACAAAATTAAAATAATCCAAATCGGTCCAGCCATCTTTGAGTAATCGGGGAACATAAATAAAAAAAAAGGTTCCGTCGAATTGAGAACCTCCTCTTTTTGGAAGTCGGTTAAAAATACGATATCAAGCGGGCTTTCTGCTACTGAGAGTAGTAGATAAGTCACTCTATACCACTACCTTTAGATAACTGCTAGATAAGCATAAACCCATGAACATAACATCACGCCTGTAAACCCCGAAAGGTTAGGCAGAGGTGCATCCAATAGTACATGCACATTTCGCCAGTTACGTGTTATAGGCTAGTTTCCACCATCAATAAATTACAAATCTAATTAGTCCATGTTCACCGAAAAGATACTAAAAATGTGTTTTAAACAGCTGTTTTTAGATAATCAGACTTTCATCTTCTTGGTGAACATGGATCTTAGTGAAACAATTGAAATGATAATTTAGATTAAGAATGTTACAATGACTGTGCTGTTGAAAAAAAACAGGCGCAGCAGCTTTTTGAGACTGCGAAACTCGAAGCCGATTCGCTACTGCGTTAGGCGTTAGATGACGGTCACGCGAGTTCCATGATTTGTGTTCACTCAAAATGTGCACAACGTTTAAGAAGTTTTCCCTTCAAAATCCGTTAGTGTGAAAAGTTTTCTCAGAAGTTACATCAGAGCGGGCTTCAAAAAAATATTCGTCAATGCCCATTAAACGTTGGCAGCTGTAGAACTCTCTAAAGGCGCTCGTCCAAGGAAATCCTATCACCAATTACTGCCGACAAACGGTCGGCTTTACTTTGCTCTGTTTGCCTATAACTTGCGGAAGTTCGTACCTATTTCCGATGCAGTTATACTCTACTGTTCGTCTCTGGGCAGGTAAACCTCTTGGTTTGCTTTCAGTACTGCAGAATTTTAAGACCACTTAGATTCCTACCAGTGTTCTGAATTTAAGTGGTAATAGCAATAGGTACAAGATGGTTTCCTATTCTATTGAAGCACAGCAGAGCAGGCTAGCTCTAGTTTTACTACGTTTATGTGACCGAACGTTATTAGCAAAATAATTACGATTTCTTTTTTAAACGAAAATATTGATTGATACAAACGCGGTTTGCGTTTGTTTAAATCAATCTTAATCTTCAGGTTAAGCCACGCTTGCCTAGGTTCACCTGTGGATGGGTGACAAGCCATTTTATAACGAGGTTCCTTGCATTGGACAAGGGCAGAAAACAATGATAATGATGAATTAAATTCTTGTTAACTATTTGTGCGTCGATGTCCCAACCATTCTGTATGTAGGAATAGGAAAGAATTAGGATTGTAAGGTCCATGTTCACCAAAAAGATGACGGTCAGATTATCTAAAAACAGCTGCTCAAAACACATTTTTGTATGGGAACATGTCACAGTGACAGCTGTTTTAGATAAACAGACCGTTATCTTTTCGGTGAACTTGAACCTAAGTGTGTTACGCCATTACCCTGACATTCTTACCATCGAATGAAAGGTGATAATGAAATAAGAGCAAAGTGACGTAAGTTTGGCTTCCAAATAAAGGCTACTTAGCTAGTTTTGGTTAGTTAATGGGAAACTCCGAGAGCTAAGTGAAGGGCAAGGCTAACGATTACAAATGGTGGTCGGTGACCTGTTTGGGGTGTGTCCGAGCACTTTGTCTTGGTATATGATATTAAGGTGACTACAGGGGCTAAATTAGCAACTCTATTTGTGGAAGTACAAACTTCGTTTGAAATACTGTTAGAATAAAGTCTTAATCAGCTTGCACTACAAAGTGGTTGTTACGTCAGTCACTGCGGGCCGAATAGTGCGAAATGAGTGGTTTCGATCTATTTAAAAAAATCTATTGTTTGGACTAAAAAATTAAACATAATGATGCTAATATGTTGCGAACTATTTGCCAAAAAATCAGAATGATCGTAAGTGTTTTAGTATAGTTCACTGTTTAGACTCACGGTTTTTAAAATCGGAAATATCGGGTGCTCGAAAAACCAAAAGAAAATCACGGATATAATCCCGTAAGTACTTTCAAATTTAGTATAGTTGTTAAAAGAAATTTAGAGATAATTTCGAGATTTGTTTATCGAGTAAAATTAATTGTATTATGTTTTCAAAACACTATCATACTAGCATAGGTATATCCTGAAGAATACCATATATTTTTCTGGTTTTGTTTATTGCAGTGAATCATATACTTTCACGCATTATAAAACTCGCGTTTAGCTCTTGTAGTCGCCTTAAAAGTTAGCTACGACTTATTGCCTGGCCGAAGCTGTCCTCCCATACTTAAGTACTAACGCTGTTACATAATAATATTACATTACATAATATCACGACTGTAACCCCGTAGGGTTAGGCGAGGTGTACCTAACAGATACTCCATCCACATTTCGTCAGTTACATTTACATTTTGGTGTTACTCTAATTGTACAATTTACTTAACAAGTTACATTCAATTAAAAATTTGAAGATACCCCCGACACATAGGGTCATTATTTTAGGTATATGATTCTACTAGCCAAGCCCTTTCATTTGATGCCCATACTGAGTGAGTTGTGAAAATAAATTTAATGTAAATCACCATTTTGTGGTGGCGGCCATCTTGGATTTGAAATTTGTTATTGCGTTTAGTAAGACCTTTCATTTGATACTGATTTTTGTCATACATAAATAAGAACACTCCCGACTATTAGTTTACCTTTCAAACAAAAAAATCAAAATCAACTAAACCGTTCGAGAGCTACGATGCCACAGACATACACACACAGACGTCATTCGTCATTCTATTATTGTGAAAGTATAAAATCTTTATTGTCCATACAGGGTTATTTGTAAAATGTTTGTAAAACACCAACAAGGTTCTACGACTTTTCCGAAAACAGACAAAAAATATTAACTCTCCATACGTATGTCTGAATAGCTGATCGAGTTTTGTATGAAAAGTTAATTTTTTTTTGCCGGTTTTCGAAACAAGTTTACTTATAAGATTTTCTTATTAGATAATTAGGGTTAGTTTTCCTTTGCGTCTTTGATCTTCATTATTTGTCATACTTTCCATACATTGGCAGTTTACTTTTTCGAATTCATGTTCTCATTTTGTTGATCCGTATGACGTATAATCCCCGCTACGAGAAGCTTTTTTTTTATTTCTTTTCTCACTTGGTCGGGTTAAATTTTTGCGCTGTCGTCTTATGGTACTGAAACGCATTTGACTTCATGGAAACTAAAGATTTGGGTCGCTATTTTGAAGTAAATTCACGCTGACATTGTCATTTTATTTTATTACTTGATCCAAATGTTGCAAATCCAAATGTGTGTTTACAAAAAATATAACTTTTCATGGCGGGGACTATTAGTTCTATTTTGCTTGGAATGGAAACTAACTAATAAGTTTCACATAGATGGCGTTACGTGTTACTTTCGCTCAACTTCTAGTTCCTTGCTGAAAAATGTGCCGTGAGATGGCGTTTGGTGTTGTTCTTGTCACCAATTGTTCGTTATTCAGACAAGATGACTTCTTCCCATAAATCCATATTATGCATAAAGAATATCTACTAGTATTACAAGATGCTTGTTGTTTTTCCTATATACTTTTGTTATTATCATTTTTCTGTTCCTATCACAATTTTTATCGGCACAGCATGTCTTTGACTTCCATGCTTCTCCTTATTATTTATGTCATCATCACATGCCTAACTTTTTCCCGACTAAGTTGGGGTCGGTTTCCATTCTAACCATACCAGTATTTCACACGGAGCGACTGCCTATCTGACTTCCTTCTCCTTCGTATATGAAATTTCAATATATAAGGGTCAAAATAATTGGGTTTTGTATTTTACCCTTATGCGGCAGAACGTTAAAAAATATATGTATTTTGCTGTCAACGTAATTGATAAATGGCAAGTAGAGTGAGATCCAGATATGTTGTATTAATGCTGTACACATCACTGCATTAGTGGTGTCTGATGCCTGATGAATGATGTTGCCTGTTATTGAAATGAAATGTGTAAACATCTTGCGTTAATCTCAACTCGTATTGTAGTAGATGAAGGTAGGTCAGGTCTTCTTGTATAGTATTCGGATACGCACTATCTACCCGATAAATGACTACATTGCCTTTCTGCTGCTCAGATTGCTAGATAAGATCGGCTAGTAATACTTAGTTTTCCCCCTTTATTTATTGACTAGCCGACCCGACAGACGTCGTCCTGTCCTATCTACTACCTGCCTACTACTACTACCTACCTACTACTACCTAACTACTACAATCTACCTACTACAACCTACCTACTACTACCTACCTACTACTACCTACCTACTACTACCTACCTACTACTACCTACTACTATCTAGGTACTTACTACTACCTACCTAAGAACCTTCTCCTGACAGTAACAAACACAACAAAAAAATAATTAGTGAAATCGGACCAGCCGTTCACGCGTGATGCCGTGACCAAGGGAAATAGGGATTCATTTATATATATATATATATATATACTTGCGTTAATCTCAACTCGTATTGTAGTAGATGAAGGTAGGTCAGGTCTTCTTTTATAGTATTCGGATACGCACTATCTACCCGATAAATGACTACATTGCATTTCTGCTGCTCAGATTGCTAGATAAGATCGGCTAGTAATACTTAGTTTTCCCCCTTTATTTATTGACTAGCCGACCCGACAGACGTCGTCCTGTCCTATCTACTACCTACCTACTACTACTACTACCTACTGTAGCGGGATTCTTGAAGAAAACACACTTTTCCGCTAAACACAAACGTATAATTTTGATAAAATAAATTGTAATAAAAAATAGGTCGATTGCGCCGAGATATTCAAAAATTTTTAAAGTATAAAGTTCAATTAAATTTCAATTATATCTGTTGAAACAAAGCATGTACGAATCAATGGAATTTATATGGTTATATTCAGAATCTTGAAAATCAGAGAAAAAAGTTAAGCGAAACCTAGCGGTAATCAAACCATTGGCCAATGTAAAATTATCACGCCTCGGTACGAAAAAAAAATATTTGTGCTAAATGCCTAAATCCTCGCACATACCCTGTGAAGAGGTAGTATTACTAAGCCTTAATTTAAGAAGAACATTTTAAACATTAAGAAATAAATAAGTAAATTTTGGAAATCCTCAGCTTGAACCAGACGAGACGAAGTGACACGCCGCAGGTCGGCCACGGAGCATCAGGCCGGTGACCTTAGTACTACAGAACCAGGTCTCCAATCATTGCAAGCTTGGTCACATTGGCTGGCTTGAGAGCCTGACAAATTCAGGAACCGGGCTGGTTGCACGCGTCCACACCAGGCGCGAGGTGGATCGTCAGGAACCGAGCTGGTTGTACGCGACCACACCAGGCGCGAGGTGGATCGTTTCTTGAAAAAACTGGTTGAGGATGATGGTGATGCCGTACTCAGCGCCTCCTGCCCAACGTAGATAAGAAAAACAGACGGCATGAGACCAAAAATTAAGCACTGACCATGGAAATTTGCAGGGAAAAAAACTATCGTAAAAACTTACCGAACCAACAGAGCACGTTCAGCTAACGCCATTCCGGCGAATAGTAATAAGCAGACACAGCTAATTTAAAGCATTTTCAAAAATAAAACTGCTATTAGCAAAATAACACGTCAGCAATACCGCATCCGGCAACAATCGACATCGAACTGTCACAAGAAAAAAATCTTCAATTTTTTACGAACAAAAACTCGCTCCAAATTCGAAAAGATTTAATACTTAAAGAAAAAATATTGACTAAAGGTTTCCAAAAAAACAGGTTGCATGACAAACTCCACAAAAAAGGTGATATTCAAAAATGTAGCGTTATTGAAACGCTGCACTACCTACTACAAACTACCTACTACTACCTACCTACTACTACCTACCTACTACTACCTACCTACTACTACCTACCTACTACTACCTACCTACTACTACCTACCTACTACTACCTACCAACTACTACCTACTACTATCTAGGTACTTACTACTACCTTCCTAAGAACCTTCTCCTGACAGTAACAAACACAACAAAAAAATAATTAGTGAAATCGGACCAGCCGTTCACGCGTGATGCCGTGACCAAGGGAAATAGGGATTCATTTTTATATATATATATATGTATATAGATTTATACCTCTAGTCTAACCGGATTTGGCTACCAGTGTTTTATGTGATGCGATTGTCTATTTGACTTTCGCAATACCGCTTCCGGGAGAACATGAAATCGACAGTTCCCATAATAGGATTTCCTTGTCTATTAAACCTTAAATCGCATGAATTTTGTGGAATTCGGCCAATGTTTTTCTTGATTTGCCTGTCAAACGCCTATCAAATGGTATGGTAGCTTTGGGCTCATGCTTTTAACAACAACATAGATGTTCATTTTTAAACTGCCACTCACTGTCAAAATATCAGGGACTTGCAATAAATACCTAGTAGTAGAACCTTGTAAGTATATATCTAGTTTTCAGTGTTAGACACGTCTGCTCCTCTTCACATGATTAAGGTTATGTGAAAGCTACTGCTTAACTTGATATTCGGGATTTTTCGCTGCATAGTTCCTTTTATTATTCATTTTAAAAATTTTATTCAAGCTAAATGAAAACTCGAATTTATCCTCGTTGTTGGTCATTTAAAACAAAAGCGTGCTAGCACCTTGTTGGGTAAGGGCGCTTTCAATTTAGACGTTTTGTGTCGCACCGCTGCGGTGCCGCAGCAGTGCGTTTGTCGTATGGCGTACGGCTGTTCGTTTGTTTTCATACAAAGCGCGCGGTGCGGCAACCGTGCGGCGCCGATACGCACTGCGGGACCGAAGTCGCACGGTTGCTGCACCGCGCCGCACCGCGCGCTTTGTATGAAAACAAACGAACGTCCGTACGCCATCCGACAAACGCACTGCTTCACTGCAAAACGTCTAAATTGAAAGCGCCCTAAGGTATTCGAGACTGTAAATAGGCAGTTTGAATGTACAGTAATGTTTAATGAGAACAGGCAAGAGAAGAAACAGCCTAATGTCATTATGGTGACCAAACGTTGCCAGTTACGTTTGATCACTTTCTACGTGTAAGTATGAACTTTAGGTTGCCGTAACGCTACTGCAACTACAGTGACAGCGCTTGCCATTAGGTAATTACATTAATTAACTAGTGGCACTTGCGAGCGTTGCTCAGTGTGGGTAATGTGTGAAGTGGCTCGGGCTAGTGATCTGTGTGTGGCAAGTCTAGGTTTGTTTTGTAACCTTAATGTGATATTTCAGAGGATTACTAAAAACATTGCTGGGAAACGACTTTTTTTTTTCGGGGTGAAAAATTATGACGTTTTGTGGTAAAAATCAATGAAATAATAATACTAATGTTTATTTATAGAAAGCTTAGACATAGGTTACAAAGTGTTAACAGGCTAATTTAGGTCAGTATAACTGGTGTAGTCATCTGTAGCCGAACTAGGCAGAGCCTGTATTTCGACTATCAGCGCCAAACTCCTCGAATATTAAACATATAAAGTGCCAGTAACATTTCATTAGTTTCTAGTACAATTTCATTTTTTAATAATTTTATAATATATTTATTTATGTTTACTTTAACAAGTTTTTCTTTTTTAAATACAAAAAATTAAAAGGAAAAAGAGTTTGCATGCAGTGAAATGCACTCAAAACATTGTGTTGATGGATGGATTGAATAGTACAAGGGTCGTGCAGGTCCACCGTAGATGCGGGCCTGTGGACGGTTAGCTATGGGCTAGCTAGCCGTCCGTCCATCTAGTGACGACAGGCCGTGTCGACGGCGCGTTCGTGTTCCACGCGCGCCTCAAAGAGATGTCAGCAGAAGAGAGGGGCCCGCAAGGGCCGAAGCCTGCCGGGTTGCGGGACTGTTCGAAAGAGATACCGCGGCCCCGGAACGTAAAGGGCGAGGAAGGAACATGGATGGGTTTTAGTTAGTAAGAGTCTGACACTCCCTCCCGCTCCGCCCAGAGTGGGAGAAGTCATTTGATGATTTCCCATCCTAAAAAAAAAAAGGGTCGTGCAGGTGTTAAAAGTCGGACATTCAAAACTTGTATTAAAAAACAAAACTTTTCAAAAAGTTGTAACTTTGACCCCCAATATCTCCGATACTAGAAGATTCTCAGGTATAGTGTAGAAAAAAAAATCACAATGACGGAGAGAACAAACCTTCTTACGCCCTTTAGATAACTTACCTATGCGCCCACTACACATCAAGTTTCGTCCGTACTCATCATTTATCATTTATCATTTACTACGGAGAGCACGTTAAGCCTTTGGTCCCGGCTGTCAATTGTAGATTTTTGACAGTCGTTACAAGCAGTTAGGGTGCAGTGGCCCAAGACCAAGGGATATCGTATTCCCCAGTACTAACTGCGTTGTGGAGGTTAGATAGGCAGTCGCTCCATGTAAAATACTGATATTCAGCTGCATCCGGTAAGATTAGAAGCAGAATTGAGAAAATGTTAGGCAGATGATGACTGCCGATTTAGATTTTCCCTATTTGCTTATAAACTGAGTCTTTGGTGACACCAAAGACTCAGTTTATAAGCATTTTATCATCATCATACACAACCCGACTTCACCCACTGGGTATATGCCTCTCTTTGTTTGTGCCAAGCTCCACGCTCTTGTGCCAACCTCATCCAGGATATTCTCGCAATAGCATCAATATCGTCTGCCCATCTTACCACTGGACGACCAACACTTCTCTTTCCATTCCTAGGACGTCACTCTTTGGTGTAGTGGCCTTAAATTGCTAAGCTGTTGATTCTTGCTAAGCAGTTGGGTTCAACTCCTAGGTCGGTGAATGTGATATTGGATTTTCCATCAGGGAAATTTCAGTATTGGCACGGACTCTGGACTAGTATCCGGATGATACTGGAGTACCCCCCTATTTACATGTGAATTTAAGTTATACTGTTGATATTATACCTGTCTTACCCTTTGAGGGTAACAGGTGTGATGTTATGTTCCATGGACTTATGTATTCTTTAACAGACTACAAAATTAATGCCCAAATAAATAAACTAATATCGTCTGTGCCTTTTGACCTACATTAATTTTGATTTAGTACTTACGACACAGAAACGGAAATTAAGCAAAAGCTCTAAATAACGTTTTATTTTTTTACCAGTATCTTCATTAAATGTGGTCGTCGTAATACAACAAAAATGGGTGGCCATTCCATTTAGACTGGACTAACTTATCACAGAGGTCGGTGTTTTCAGTTAATTAAAAGTTAGTTACGAAAGTTATCCCTTCTGTTTTATTAAACACATAAATTAACACCAAAGTACAGCTGATACAGTGTGTAAACGGACCCTCCACAATACCGTCAACCAAGCATTCTGTACATTAAACTAAGTAACGAACGCAAAAAATACTGCTGGAAAATGACTTTTTTTTGGGTGAAAACTCAATGTAACGCAGTCAACTCAATGTAACAGTAAACGGGTTATGGAGGTATTTGAAGTTATGTTATGACCTTTAAAACTAGTACTTGAAAAAAAAACTTGTGACCAATATCTCCGTAACTAGTAAGTTCCCAGGTATGGTGTAGAACAAAAAAATTAAGCAATGACGGGGAGAATAAGTGCCTTTCAACTTCATTAAGGGTCTATAGGGATAGCATGCATTATTTAAATATTATATTTTATCCAGTATTTAGTTCGGTTTCAATCCCCGGACAGACTGGATCCCACCCCAGTCAGCCCCTTGACCACTGGGCCATTACGACTCGTTCCGAATGGTAATTTTCTTTCAGCATTGGCCTTCCCTGAATGCATATTGCAGTTTATTTTTGCTGCCGGTAAGCTGAGCGACTTCTCGCCGAACATATGCCATAATATGCCAATATAGGTTCTGTTAAACTCAAGTTCAAATAGACCATTACGGCACCTTTAAACGTCAAAAAAAAAACAAAAGAGTGAACTTGAAAAACTCACTTTATGTTTTTTTTTGGAGTCGGTTTTATTTTTTGCAAACAAGTTTTTATTTTTCACTTTTTAGTGGTTCACATGTGCTTGGTACACATGGAAAATGCATACCGTTACAATTACAACACGCCCAAACACGACTAGGATACATTGTCTCATTATGAAGTTCCGGTGCCTGACTCTTGGCTTCATCATCAGATCTCATGATAGAATGGTTCCTAATGAACGCAAACGCTTCACTTGTTTTAGAAAATTTATACCAAAATTGCTGTACGTTATCCTATAAAATTTGAAGAGTTTCCTCGATTTCGCCAAGATTCCATCATCAGATCCCAACTTGGTGACTATGGGACCATTTGGAAAGTATATTCCAACAAAACAAGAATTTTTCAAATCGGTTGGCAAGCGACGGAGATATGCGCGAACAAACATGAAGAAAAAAAAATAGAAACATCCGAATTGAGAACCTCCTCCTTTTTTATTTAGAAGTCGGTTAAAAAAAGCTAAGCTACAGTCACATTTACAAGGCATTATAACTTACCTAAGAAACTGCTGTAGTTGCATATTCAAAATGGTAGATCTCTATGGAGAAGAATGGGCAAGAAACTCCATGGCCACTCTTTTCAATCAGAATATTGTTACAAAATTTCTGCTTCTTCATCCACGTGAAGTTTGATAACAGACTGTCCCATTACTAGCGGGATAATAAGTATACTATGTGTTAATCCAAGTTATAAACAATCCATGTGGGCAAAAAAACATCCAAATCCGTTTAGTGGTCTGTACCTATATCCTAATGAAATATGTAGGTTCAAAATAGGTTCTGCTCTCTGAAAGGACCGTTGAGATTTATTGTGAAGCATTGTGTTTTGAGCTGGGTACTTTATAGACCCGCCTCGACCATATTTTATTAGGAGGAAACGTTCGCTTTGTGAAGATCGGAGCTCGTGGCTAAATAATAACAGCCATTCGGGTCGATATTAAAATTTAACCATGCTTATTTGAGTTGGTACGTGGATAGGTGACTACCCGTTATAAACCGAGTTTCCCCCGTGCCCCGGAAAGAACTTTAAAACGTTGGTCGCAGCTGTCATTTGTAGATCTTTGACAGTTGTTACAGGTAGTCAGTGGACCGAAAGTCTTACCAAGGGGTATTATATAGGGTGACTGGCAATTAGTGTACGATACTTAAACACGTAATTGGGTTCATGATAACAAACAACTTTTACTATGTGACCAAAGCCGAAATAGCGAAAAAAAAAATCAGCTGTTCAGTACATTAGGCGAACATAAATGTACTGAACAGCTGATTTTTTTTCCCGATTTCCGGGTTGGTCCCATAGTAAAAGTTGTTTGTTATCATGAGCATAATCATGTGCTAAAGTATCGTACACTAATTACCAGTCACCCTATAATTACCCAGTACTTACTGGGTTGTGGACGTGGAGGTCAGATAGGCAATCGCTCCGTGTAATATACTATTCAGCTGCATCCGGTTAGACTGGAAGCCGACCCCAACATTGTTGGGAAAAGGCTAGGCAGATGATGATACGCTGTATCAGGCTACATTTTATAATGAGCAAATATTTAGGTCTTCATGAATAGGTAAGGTAGAATTCAGACTCAAATATTTATTTAGTGTCGAGGCCTGGATAAATAAAGTAAAATTTATTTGACTTTAAATTAACGCGTTCCTTGCTAGGCCTTCTCGTAAAGTTTTATTATTTGTTTGGGTCCAAATATTATGTTTATTTAGGATACGAACAGGACTAATTTTACTTCATTATTCTGGGAACGGCCGGTGGCCGATGGGGCCGAAAAGTTCTGGAGTGGCGACCGCGAACCGGAAGACGATGCGTTGGAAGACCTCCCACTAGGTGGACCGATGATTTGGTGAAGGTTACTGAAACCCGTTGGATGCGAGTCGCACGGGACCGGTCAATGTGGCGACACTTGGGGGAGGCCTATGTCTAGCAGTGGACGTCTTTCGGCTGTTATGATGATGATGATTCTGGGACACTAGGTTGTTGCTTTAGTTAGTGGTTTGGTTGGTGAAGTGGTTGATGGATTGGTAGCTGCACTGGTTGGTTATAGCAAGCTCATTTCCGGATGAAATAAAGATCGTTTTCTCGTTGGTCGATTGGTCGCAAGCGCGGCAACTGAGCATGAGGTCATGGAGTCCTGTTCGACTCCCAAGTCGGGGAAAAGTGTTTGAACTTTTTGGCCGGATTTTCTTTCACCTTTTTTTTTTTTTTTTCAAAGTAGCGGCCCCGCATAAGACCTATATTAATCGATAGCTGGTATTAATACAAATAAGTTTTGTATGAAATAAAATGTTCTTAAAGTGTCTCGTTTCCGAGATATGAGCTATCAAAGCTAAAGTCCATTCACTGATGGGCAGCTTCTGCTCAACTTTGATTTGATCAGACACACATAAAACGTATATTAATCGATAGCTGGCATCAATGCAAACAAGTTTTGCATGATACAAAACTTTCTTTAGTGTCACGTTTCCGAGATATGAGCTATTATAGTTAAAATCCACAGGATACAATCAATATATACAATTTTTTACTGAGATAAATTCTTCTAAAGCGTCAAGTTTCCGAGATTTAAGTTACCAAAGCTGGTGGCGATAACAACGCCAAATATTTCGGAAACTTGACGCTTTAGAACATTTTGTCTCCGACAAACCTTGTTTGTATTGATAATAGCTATCGATTGATGTGTCACCGTAAAGTTGTCAAACACGTTATATTGTAATCTCTCTAGCGATATTGTAGTCTCGAAATATTGTCAAACGAACATACTGCTTACAAAAAAATGCATTATTTTTTGTGAAATGCATGCGATGGTAGTCAACTCACGTGGTGTGGAGGGAAGGAGGGGTCCCCCTTGCCCAGTGGTACCACTCTCATGAAAAGATAATGTACCATTCCTGAGAAATACCGATTAATATAACGTAAACTTAAAACACTTTATATTCCTCTAAAAAGCGTAGTCGACGGAGCCCCTATTTCCGAGTGCAGGGTTTAAACTTAAAGGAACCTAACTAACCTAACGGGGGGGGGTGCCCCAAGTCCCGATTATGGGGGCAGAGACACTTCCGTATGTTCAGTTGACAATATTTCGAGAGTTTACAATATCGCTGGAGAGAAACAAGTTATATTGTAATATAACGTGTTTGACAATTTTACGGTGACAGATACACGTTTTTATGCATGCCTGATCAAATCAAAGTTGTGCAGAAGATTCCATCAGTGAATTGACTTTAAGTTTGATAGCTCATAGGTATCTCTGAAACGTGACACTTTAGGACATTTTGTTAAATGCAAAACTGTTTGTATTGATACCAGCTATCGATTAACATAGGTGTTATGCGTGCCCACTACACACTACCATACTAGCATATCTCTTTCGAACAGTCCCGCAACCCCGGCAGGCTTCGCAGTAGCAGCCTTGAGCCACGATTTGTGGCTGGTTGATGGTAATAGGCTCGCCCGCTGTTACACGGGTCTTAAACTTATCTGGTGAAACGTGGGTTTATTAATGTACGAGTATACTTACTCGTATACACTTCTGCCCAACCCTTCGGAAATTACAGGCGTACAGTTATTTTATGTATGGCCTATTAGATAAGTTGTTCGGGGTTATTCGGAAACGAAGGTCACGCCATGATTTCGACTTATTTTTAAAACATTCCTTGTTTGAAGTTTATTAAACCAACTTTGTAAAGAAATGCTGAGACGCACTTTATACAATTTTAGCCGAAACCACTTAGCATAAACATGTCGTCTATGGTTTTAATATGACCAATTATAAGCTTATAGCTTTCACGAATCAACAATCGTACAAATTATTCCTATAAAGGGTGTAAAAAAACCTCTGAACGAAGCTGAAAGGCACTTGTTCTCCCTGTTATTGCGATCAGTTTTTATTGTTCCACACTATAGGGTGACTGGTAATTCGGTATGTAAAGTATTTTTCAGGTATTTTTTTTACATTTTTATTTCGTAAAACATTTAATTTTAAGCAACTAATTTTAAGCTTTTTTTTTCCAAGTTACAGTTTCTTTTTTATTCTTTTTTAAAGTATTATTCGTGATGACGTCATTTCATAGCCTGAATAGCTTTAAGTCTTTGCCACGTTTTCAGTACATACAAAAAACACTAAATAACTTCAAAGTTGACATTGATGACAGTTGACGCTTGACAGATACGTGTTTTTATTTTGTTGTGAAATGTGAATGCTGTGATCGTGACTGTGATGTAAACTTTTTGTTTGAGTTTCTTTTCCTACGATTTTTAGCAAATTTTAATTTCTATCCATTATCCGTGCTGCGTATCCGTGCAATGAATCTGTCATCGACAACTAGTGCTAAATGCTTCGTACCGTCATGTAAAAACACTACAACAAATAGCCGACACAAATTGTTTGTAAATGTGAAAGAAACGCTAAAAAAGAAGTGGTGCAAGGAAGTAAATATGGAATACAAGCCTGGGCGTCGTCTTTTTTGTTGCGAAGATCATT
The DNA here is from genome assembly GCA_950022955.1 of Xestia ashworthii. Classification (NCBI taxonomy): domain Eukaryota; kingdom Metazoa; phylum Arthropoda; class Insecta; order Lepidoptera; family Noctuidae; genus Xestia; species Xestia ashworthii. The sequence goes on from OX465555.1 coordinate 21,764,247, forward strand.
TGAACGCGAAATTATCAGCGCGCGATGCATTCAAATAAATAACACAGTAACTAGCATTGACAGTTTTGATTTGACACTGACGGTATGACAAACAAAAGTATTTTTTTAAATTTATCTTGAAAAGCACGAAGGAAGTAGTCTATTCAGGCTACGTTATGACGTAATTTAGAGGTCAAATGAAAGTCAAATGATTACAAGTATTATTGTGAAAATAAACACAATCTTGTGATACAGAAAGCTAAAAATAGAAAAATAAGGCATAAGACCCTAAAATCTCCAAATGGTTTTGGAATCAGCGCAGGTTAATTTTTACTTTACATACCGAATTAGTGTGCGATACTTAAACACGTGATTGTGCTCATGATAACAAACAACTTTTACTATGGGACCAACCCTGAAATGGCGAAAAAAAAAATCTGCTGTTCAGTACATTTTACGTTCGCCTAATGTACTGAACAGCTGATATTTTTTTCGCGATTTCAGCTAGGCTGTGGTTCCATACTAATAGTTGTTTGTTATCATGGGCACAATCACGTGTTTAAGTATCGTACACTAATTACCAGTCACCCTATATACATGGGAACCTTCTAGTTAGGGAGATATTGGGGGGTCAAAGTTCCAACTTCTTGACAATTTTTTAAGGGATGATTTTTACTTTATACACCTCCACAACTCTCATACTATTCAAACCACCCATCACACAATGCAAATTCTACCAAAACATAATTTTTTCCCCAAAAATAAATGTTTTCGTTTCGTTTCTCAGCAATAATTTTTGCGTAAAGTTACTTAGTTTGATGTACAGAATGCTTGGTTGACTGTTTTGTGATGATTCTGTTTACAACCTGTATTAGGAAGGTACATATATCACGGCTTTACATCCATAAGCTTTGGGTTCTCATCAATCATTGTTAGGGTATAAAGGGCTCCTAATGGTTGTTCACAATTTTTGGGAAAAGCCAATATGCTGAAGTGCGGCTTGTATATTCTTTTTTGTTATTTGAAAAATGAATGTTTGGGTGTCCCTCGGTAATATTCTTTGTTGATTTGTGTTGGTTGAGGCATTAAAAACGAACTTATTATTTCACTGTATAGTTCCAAGTGTATGCCCATGTTTAAATTATTATGATACCAGTTGTTAACAAGTCTTGTCAAAATACGTGTTAACATTTTATGTTATTTAACGTCACTAGTTTGTTAACTCGGTCCGAGTGGAGACGTCTTGTGCAACGGCAGGTCAACGACTTTGAAGAGAGAAGAAGGTCGCAGCTAGACTTAAAGCGTGATGACCTTAAAGTTAGGTCACCTAATAGCTATACCCTACAACTTTGTCAATGTTGTTCTAACATGTCCGCTTTGTGCTCGAAGTTTTTCGGACAATGTATATGCTAGCCACTTGAGAGCACATAAAAGAGCAGCACACCCAAGCTCTCGACAATAGACTAGTTTCCACCATCAATAAATTGCAACACTAATTAGTCCGTCAGTTAGAGTATTTGAAAATAATGGACACGTATTTTTTGTTTTTGTAAATCACTGAGTACTGACAAAGATAAAACGCATCAAAACTCGGGAGTGGGGGCTCATGACGTTACAACGCACTAAAAACTATAGCACGGCGTGACGTATTGTGAATTTTAAAAGCGTCGTATCTTCGTCAATTTTGTTTTATGTAACAAAAGAAAAAATACGGGTCAAATATTTTTTTATAATCTAACTGACGGACTAATTAGATTTTTTTAGGACACAAGCCTATTACCTAAGAAAGTCTTCGAATGCAGTCGAAATCGTCTAGATGGCATCATCATTAACTCAAAAGTTATTATGATTTAGTATCATCACAAATGTGGTGCCTGCTACTCAGGTACTATATAAATTGTTACTTTTCGTTGGCAAGTAGGAAACTCAGTAGAAATACCTATAGTCTCCGCCACGAGAAGCTCTAAATTTTGTAAACACACATTCAGGTTCGCAACCTTTGGAACAAATTCAAAAATGATAGCGTCAGCGTGAACTTACTTCAAAATGGCGGACCAAATGTTTACGTTCCATGATGTCAGATGCGTTCCAGTACCACAAAACATTAGACGACAGCGCTTTATATCGCCAAAATATAACCCGACCAAGTAAAATTGCTGGTTAGTTTCGTATAACACGAATTGATTGAATTCAGGAGTACCTATTGGTTGTTGATTGAATGCATGGTCGCCACGTGTCTTGGTAGAAATTGTTTGTTTACGAAAATTATAGCTTTTTATGGCGCGGACTGTATAATACACGAGCCTTGGTTCAACTAAAAGGGTCCATTAGTTAAGTCACGTCGCAGGCGATGCATTATTGACTTCTCTAGTGCTGCAGATGTTTACGTAGGTAAAGCATACAGTATGCACTGGTCTAAAAGTCATAACAATTTACAGCGGTTTTCCATTGGTGATATATTAGTCAGGACGCTCTTATTATGCACGTCTTTCTACACCGTTCTCACATATATGTATAATCTCAACATGAAAGATGTAACCAAGATTTTGTATCAACATTTTTGATTGAAAAGAGTCCATGGAGTTTCTTGGCCGTTCTTCTCCATAGAGATGTACGCTAGGGAATGGGCAACTACAGTACTTTCACAAGTTATTATGCCTTGTGTCTGTGACTGTAGCTTTGATTTTTCTTTGTATTTTTGACATTCAAAAGTGCCGTCATGGTCTAGTTGAAATAAATGATTGAATTTGAGTTTGAGTTTGAGTCGCAGCCCGGAGGCAAAGTCAAATTATTATGTAAAGGGGCCGGAGGAGCGTGCGTCTTTCATACGAACGTAATACCAAAATATTTTGTAAATCAAACATATTTTTAAGGTAGTGTGTATTTATTTCGATTGGATTACAGAATATCTAGGTTCTCAATTATATATTTTGAATAGACACTGATTTAAACAAGAGTTATGAGAGGAATAAGTTTTCTGTAGAAATTTTAAATTCCACATTACTCGTCTTTAGGTATATCATCATCGATCGATCATTCGTATTTTTTGGAAAATAATTCTACGAGCAACGTATTACCATCGTAGTGTTTTATTTTTTAAGTTCAATTATATATTTGGATTTACAATAAATCTATTGGATTTATTGTAAATCTATTGGATTTATTGTAAATCTATTGGATTTATTGTAAATCTATTGGATTTATTGTAAATCGATCGAAACCACTAATTTCGCACTATTTGGCCCGCAGTGACTGACGTAACAACCACTTTGTAGTGCATGCTGATTAGAACTTTATTCTAACAGTATTTCAAACGAAGTTTGAACCACCACAAATATAGTTTCTAATTTAGCTTCTGTGGTCCCCTTAAACAAACCTGACGAAATGCGGGTGTACTATTGGTACAACTCTGTCTTACACTTTGGGGATTACAGGCATGATGTTATAAGAAAGAAAAAAAGATAACATATTTGAACATAACATGAGACCTGGAAATGTGACCCCATTTCGTCAGTTATAAATAATAATAATATCTTTATTCAGAATCTTAGAAGGTAAAATACAATAGGAATCTAAAAACTAATAAGAAAGCAAGCAAGTTCTATGAAATAGACGGCGAGCATATTGCCAACCGGGCACAAATTTAGACACCATGGCGGCTATTGAAAAATTCCTAATGGAAAAACCCAATAACACTATACCCCGACCTGGGAATCGAACACAGTACCTCATGCTCAGCAGTCGCACTTGCAACCACTCAACCAACGAGGCAGACATGATCTTTTGTTGTATGAATACTTATACTAACCGGGCAACCAATTTATAAATTTCACAAGTAAAAAGAATATTGGCAAAGGTACACGAAAAGCCGTTGAATAACCTAATTAATGAATTTTATTGTCATTTGGGAAATCAAAAGACGTGTCACGTTCACGTTCAATAGAAATCAATTAGGATCAAATTAATTAATTATGCTGGAAATAGGTAAGCATTGAGCAAAAAATGTGTCAGAATTTACTTTATTTCTGAAAGGCGGATGATTAGGGATCTGTCTTATACAAGATGTAGTTTTACTTCTTAGTCAAAATTAGCTTACCACAAAAGCCATGAACAATGTCAGTCAATAATTAACAAAGCTGCTATTGTTAATTGTTTTAAATTTAGGTTATTGCTATCTTTTACTAAACAGTGCGCGAAAAGTATGTCTATAGCTATGAACTAAGTTAGAGATTTCAAACTAGTTTGTGCCTTGCGCTTCATCGTGTTTTTAGTCGACATGATTTTACGTGCACCCTTCAAATGGAAATATTAGTTCCAATTAAATTTGACAGCTCTAAATTACATCCGTCTCTTTCTCGTTTTATTAGGGAGAAAAAGATAGCAATAGCCTAAATTAAGTTTAGTTTGTGCACAACAGAATCGACACCAGTATTTCAGAATAACACGAAAGTAATAGATGAATCACCCATCGCGCGACATGACTCTGTGCGCGTTTAATGTGTGTATGAAGGCACGATTACAGAGCCAGTTACTGACGGGTGATTTACACTTACATACCGATTTCCGTAAATAAGAAAAAAATTCTCCCATTTTATTATCGATTCAGGTCGAGAGTCATTAGATACCTCCTTGAATTTGGTCGGGATGCAATGCGAAACTTTGTATAAGTTGGTCGTTTGGATAGCATTGCTTCCCAGCCTTCGTTTAATAATTCGTCCTCGTAGATTTCATCAATACCTTGCTCACTGTATTGTTTGGTTTTCGCTAAAGTCGTTGTCATGTGAAAAGATTTAATTTCTGGTAGTAGATACCCACCAGAAAAGATTTTTTTTTTTTTTTAATCCGCTGTTCTATGCGTTTTGACTGTTTGGTCATTACAATTGTACTTTTGTTTTGAAAACTGTTTTATCTTGAATAATCGATAAAATGTTATGGGCGTGACCTTTTCCCAACAGAGGGACAAAAAAGTAAAAAAAAACCGATAAAAACGATTCTAGTGGATTATGTACTACTTTTTGTTTAAGTTAGTACGAGTACCACAAAGTTCCCTTACACCGTTTCTGTATTTTCTAAGTTACTGTCCAAATGTTGCTACAGCCTTTGCCCCTAATGAGCGAAGTTCAGATATGACACGAAAAACCATTTGTTAAGATTAGAACTCTAATGAGTCTCCGTAGTCAATACTTACTAGCTTTATTTGTGATCGCGATGATACAAGAAGAAATAAAGTACTTACTTAGTCTTCTTGGGTACTTATACTTAGAAGTTACCGGATACTTAACGTTATTTACTGTTGAGAACATTAGGGATACTATAGGTCATTGTGTAAGAAGTTATACTTTATCAGAGAGCTGACCTGTTTTTATACCTGCACTTCTACACAAATATAATAAAGGGGATTGATTTATAATTGACTGTTTGTTACGACTTAACTGAAGAACTACTCAAACGACATTAAAAATTCTTTCACCATTAGAAACACGAACAGTCCAATGGCGAATCGGTTTTAGGAGAACGGTTGCAGAATCGTCTGACGGCTTCTTAAAGGGACGGTTTACACCTTCTATATCATACTTTTGTCACTGTGTCTGTTCCGGTTTTAAAACTGAACAGCTCATAATGTTATAAACACGTGTAAAGCAAAACACTATGTTATAGTAAAACACTACCGTAGTCCAGTGAAATGGGGAAGGCCTTATTTCACTGTCACCGTCAAAAGTTTCAGTTTTCATACACAAATTCTTCCGCTAGTTACATCAAACGAAAATGTACCAAACAGATGGAAAAATACCCGCAATTTTCCTATCACATTCATGAGAATTTGCTATTTCGGGTTTCGTTTTGTTTATGCTTTTTTCACGGTTCAGTCCTTTATGGAAGTGACAGATGTGTCATGATACAACGTGATACGAGTACGATACCACGCCAGCGTGCCATTTTAGAAGTATATCACATTTCACACGTGCCAATAGCTCTAATACTATAACTAGCTATTGTACATAATACCGATTACGTATAAAAACAATTGCCATTGACATATGTAGGTTACATATGTTTTATGAGTAAATACTCGTAGACTCCAGGTTATGCCTTGTTAGATGAAATACAGCTAAGAGTTTGTATTATAATTAAGACATAAATACTCGTATTGTAATCCCCGAATAGTTAGGCAGAGGTACACCTCTGCTGGTGCAACCATAACTGGTGAAATTTGGGTGTACTTTGGGTACACCCAAAGTACACCCAAATTTCACCAGTTATGGTTAAGTCCGCTGTAATAGGGGGATGAGCCTATTTGCCGTCAACCAGGTACAAATTCAGACTTCATGTCTGTTACTGCAAATTTTTTGATAGAAATCCAAATAACATTTTGCCCGATCCGTGCCAAGCTCAGCCACAAAACCGTTTATTGAAAATACATAATCAACAATATACCTACAGAAAAGCAAACTAGGTTTCCCAAACAAATCTAGGTAGTAAAACTGCTCAACTTTGCAGAGGCGTGAAAGCAGTAAACGGACCCTTACTAAACTTGTTATTAGGTCTTGTTCCAGAGGAAAGGTTTTATGGGTACTAAGAGAAAAGGTAGAGAGGTTTAGGTAGTCAACCTCCTTAGTGCGTTGCCACTTTTGACAACATCATCGTTTGACAAGCTCTTTTCCTTCTTACTATGTAAAGGTTCTCCACCATAATGTCAACAGCGCTTCCTTTCATATTGAATTGAATTGAGTTGAATTTCATATTTCGGCCACACGGTGCGTAAGGCGACGGAAGTTTGGAAAAATTGATAGTGCTTAGAAACACCGAAGACAAGAGATCGCGGCCGTTCACTAACAAGATGAACCGATCAAGTCAAAGAATCGTCGTCCTCAAAATTCTACACGGTCGTCAAAGACGCGATGGACAGAAACCGACGGAGGCAGATCATCCGCTCCCGATTCAACCCTAAGGCTGACCACGATCCTCAGACATGAGGGACCGACCCCAGAGAGCGATGTAAAGGTTGCGCTTCAGAATTTTACATGGAGCGACGCCCAAGTGACCTCCACAATCCAGTTACCACATCTCAAGTCTGACAACCAGTATTGCCACAAGACTGGTTGTTAGACTTTTGGGTTGGTGACTGCTGTGAAACATCTACAAAATTACAGCCAGGACCTAATGCTTACGTGCTTTCCGAAGCACGGAGTCCTGGTGCTGGATGGTGACCCATCCATGCACTAAACCAGGCAAGAGTTTAAGCAACGCTTGAAGATCGACCTGTTGTAATTTGTTCGTGAGCCCCTGTAATCCACTTCTGACAAAATTCCAATGAAACTGAAACTTATACTAACTGTAATTTGTAGTTTTATGAAAGAAAGAGAAAGCATTTATTAGCCAGCACAAGACAAAACACATCAAAATTTACAGCATTTAAAACTAATAAAATTAAACATAAAATAATAAAAAATATAAAATTTAAAAGAAACGAAACTCGTCCTGTACGAGGCCAAAAGGCTCCTATCTCAACGTGGTGCTGTAACATTAAAAAAAAACGTTAACGCGTTTAGGGGGTAATGCGGTTACGAGGTCGAGTATACCGAAGTTTAGCAGTTAATTTGTTTCATTAACTGCGTGTGTCTTTAGATACACATTAACACATTAGCGTTGTATAACTTTTCAGCTTTCAGGGAGTTAAATGTAGTTGCTACCGAGTTCACCGACGGTTGACTAGTTTACACCCTTATGGTCTAAGTTAAAAGGTTGAAAAGACTGTTAAACTCCATTAAATGGATATAAACATTACATCACGCCTGTAATCTCTGACTGGTTAGGCAGAGGTTTAGGCAGGAGAGGTAGGTAAGTATAAGTATAAGTAAACCCATATTTAGTCAATTACGTTTAATCCCCATGTAACAGAGAGCGACTCTATGGCCATCTGACCACAAATCAGACTCCACGAGTTAGTATTGGGTATTACGATACAACTTAGTCATTTAGAGTATGCTTCTCAGGTCTGGAACCCCAATTATAATGTCTACATAAATCGTATTGAGAGCATACAGAAAAGGTTTCTAAGGCACATTCAATACCGGTCTAAAACGTTTTCAACGAATTATACCAACCGTTGCAAAAAATTTCATATCCTTCCACTATACGAAAGGCGGAAAATATCAGATCTTGTGTTCCTTTTCAAGATAGCCAATGGAACAACTGGTGTTACCGAGTTGCTGCACAAAATGGGGCTGCGAGTGCCGTCTGTGTTCTTGCGTAGACCTCATTTATTATCCACCCCAGTGGTAACCACAACGTATAGACGGAACTCATACATGGTGAGAGCGAGTCGTATGTACAACACTACCTGCCAGGAAGCTGAGATTGACATTTTTAATACTAGTACCGCTAAGTTGAAGAAAACTTTGACGAATACCTTCTTTGAGCATGCTCATATTTAGTGACTCTTCTGTTTGGTGTTATAGGTACCTATAAGTCTTTATTTGTATGTCATCTTATGTCATATTATTTATATACTACATGTGGAGACTTGTAATTGGCCATATTTTGTTTAAGCTATTACTCACTGTCTGTTTAGCTGTAAGTTTTCCTAAAATCGAAATAAATAAATAAATAAATAAAAAAAACTTGGTGACACATGTAACAACTGTCGAAGATCTACAAATGACAACCAAGACCAACGGCATAAAGTGCTTTGCAAGGCATGGTGGAAAATCAGTGTGTATCGGATGCAAATGCAGCTTAACCCGAACATCAAAGCGTGAGACAGTTATTTTTAGCAACGAGCTCCATATTGCAGGTGTATTAATGGAACAGTAATTAATTAATTGCTCCTTCTTCATTGTCTGTTAGAGACTGTTAACCATTAAGTTCAGGCTTTGCTCACAATGTTTTTCTTGAGCTAAACTCGACCACATCTAAGGTTAATTAATTATCTAATAAGAAAGTCTATTTATACACGTGTTAGTACTTATAAACTTAGTACATAGTTGCCTGGACTTAGTCATTAATTGGAAAGTCATTGTTTCGCTCACGATGCTTATTTTTAGTACCGGCTATTGTCTGTATTTATATTACAGACTACACTATTGAAGAGTAAGCCTTACAGTTTACTTGTTTTAGATAAAAGCTTTTTGTTAGGAAATTAGAGTTTATTTTGAGTGGGTCTAACTTTCCACACTTTTTTTAAAATACATACGTTTTAATGTAAGAACTTTACTTTACTTTCCCTATCCTATTTATTCAACGTATCTATCAGCACAATATCTTGAGTGCGTTACATTGAGTGCTACTGTAAACCGTGTATTTTCAAGTCGTTTTCCAGCTATAAAGGGTGTAAAACTGCTCTTAAGGCGCAGATACATGACTTTTAGTGATTTTAAATTGATCATCACGTCTTAACTTCTAGTTTAATTTATTTAAAAAAAATATATGTTATACTAGACCATTTCTTTCATAATTTGATATGTGAAAATGTGAAGAAATATTTTTATAACTTAGTGTAATTAATTTGTAAATGTCTAACGCGGCAAAAAAAACGATCATCACGCAAAAACTATCGGGCGTATTTGCATGAAACTTAGATCATCTCAAAGAAAATTTAATGCCCTTTATATTAGTATACGGCTTTTATCCGTATTGTGTTTGTTAAATCAAGGGTTGTTTTTTCGAATAATCTTGGTGCGCATTGAAGCGGGGCTCCTCGGGGCGACGGGTGGCAGTGTATCGCTGACCACTCTCACGCACGGATATGCGCTATTGCTAAACTTCTCCCACTCGCTCAAGGTCGTTGGCGTGAGGTAGCCCCTTACCAAGGAAGCCGAAGAGTACTTGTTCTCCTCGTCATTCCGATCATTTCCTGTATTTTTGCGCAGTGTTAATTAGATATTTAATGTCCAAAAATTCGTATCCCTGCGTCATATATTGCGCAGTGTTATAATCAAACTATGATGTACAGAATGCTTGGTTGACTGCTCTGTCTAGGGAACATTTATACTCTGTATACTAAAAACGTGTCTCTGCATACCCCTTCGAGAAAATTGTTGTGATGTCACGGTACTTAGCTTCCCTTTGTTGTTTTTATTACGACTTTAACTCATTTAAACTGAAATTGCTATTTATTTTTAGGAAAAGCAATAAAAGTGCTTAATCGAATGACATACTTTGAGAGTCTTATAATAAACTTTTTTATCACGATTGAAACATTTTCTTAAATTGAAACGATTTATTAGAATAAACTGTATTTAATTCTATTAGATTTTCGGGTCATTTTCTTGTGAAGAGTATTATTTATTCTAGATCTCTGTGTTGCACATAAATAGTATTTTTTCAAAGGAAACAAATGGGTTTTACGTTTCTTTTCATACTTTTAAACTTTATAATTGTTATTTCTCTGAAATAGGAATAACGTATCTTTTATGAAAATTGCTGGGTTTGCCCTTAGTTTACTGATATCGGTGATAGATTTACCAATTTATGTAAATATAACATTAACATCATCATCTACCTAGCCTTTTCCCAACTATGTTGGGGTCGGCTTCCAGTCTAATCGGATCCAGCTGAATACCAGTATTTTACATGGTGCGACTGCCTATCTGACCTCCACAACCCAGTTAACACTGGGTAATACGAAACTTTTTGGGCCACTAACTACCTGTAACTACTGCCAAAGATATGGACAAATGACAGCCGGGACCCTGCTTTGCGAGACACGGAAGAAACTCGGTATGTAAGGGTGGTCACCCATCCACAGACCAACCTAGGCAAGCACGGCTTAAACGAAAAAGATCGGCCTATTTAGCCAGGAGCTCCTCGAAAAAAAACATTACGGTAAATTAGATAAATATAACATTTTATAAAAAATGTATATCTATAGAAGTCAGTTCAAAATTGTTTTAAACTTAAAACTCTGCAAAATATGATGAATCAGAACATCGTCGATATTCATACGAATATGGATGAAATATTTCTCGGATTTATTAAATTAATGATCGAAGTTTGTCTGAACTTAGTCGAGTGTAATATTAGCAAAATCAGAAATTATGTCTTAGTTTCATTAATGGATTTATGGGACTCTTTTTTTAGGGTTCCGTAGTCCTGACAAGAAACCCTTATAGTTTCGTCATGTCCGTCTGTCCGTCTGTCCGAGGTTTTGGTCAGAGACTGTTAGTACTAGAAAACTATACATTTTTAGAGGTGTCTATATCAATTACGCCGACAAAATGGTAAAATAATTTTAGAAAATATATTTTTTTAGGGTAGCTCCCCCTCCTACCTGTGAAGTGGGGATGAATTTTAGTTTCGTCGTCTTAGCCCCACACGGAGGGTAAGACGACGAAACTAAAAATATTGTTGAATTGGTCTTTTAATATGACTTAGGGGTTGCTAATCCTATTTTTCAATTTAATGCTCCATTTACGCAAATATTTGTTCCAAGTGCGAGTTGGACTAGCGCACTGCGGGTTCCGTAAAAGCATGTACCTATTTATTTTGTTATTAAACTACATAATTATGGTTTTAGTTTTTTTTTACATGTACTGTAAGGCCTTGATTCTATGATTCAAGATTCTAGATTAACGGGAAGTATCCTATAGGTTTTGATTCCCTTGTGAAATCGCAAAATATGCGACATAAACGGTCCTAACTTTTGATCGTGTCGACTTGAAAGATAAATTTCTTCCCTGCTCCAAGAAGTAGCAGACTTAAATATTTTATAACAATTTCAGCTTGATACCTCCACACGTTCTAGAGAGGACAGACAACAGAGTGACTCTATAAGGGTTCCGTTTTTGCCGACTGAGGAACCCTAAAAATGGCACAACGTTTATGGTACAACATCGTCGGTCTCCGCATAAAATTAAATCCCTAAAGACGTAGCTTGTACTGAAGTAGTGCGCAAGGTGCAAACTACTTTACCGTGGCGGCAACATTGCACAAACAATATCACTTTAAAAGCTTCCCTTGTATACATAAAATTACCTTATTTCCTACTTGGTACAAAGGTTTAACATAAATTGGCTGTTTCGTAACATATTTTATTGTTTGTTTTCAGGAACTAAAGATGGAGGAAATAAGAACAATACTCAATTCTACGATCCGTTTCCGAGAAACATCCACCGTGTCAACGTTCGTTGCAGTCCGTAACACGAGCGTTGTTGCAAGCAAGGTTGCTAGCAACGCGTACGAATGGCGGTTCATACTGCCGCCGTATATTTTGATCTTCATGCTGTCTATATCAGGAAACTGTCTTGTTATTGCAACGCTTGCCAGCAACAGAAGAATGAGGACGATTACGAACGTTTATCTGTTAAACTTGGTAAGTTGATAAAACATACACTTTTTAGCAGTTTGTGTAGAGGTAGCACAGGTTCCGGTTGCATTGCATGTTGCACTACAATGTGTGTACAACGCATAATTTTAAGCGCACGGGTTTGTTTTGTGTACGAATGTCAAACTGGCATTTCGGTATCAAACATTGTTTCGGGTTTAAGAGATCAATAGCCACATTGTCATAATAATATGATTGAAGATCCATACGTGTGACTAGATCAGATCGAATAACTAAAAAGAGAACATAGTTCTGTGGTACAGCTTGGGAGAGGTCTATGTATGTTAAGCACTGTACTGAAATAGGCCGTGTTGATCGATTAGTTGGCTAATCATCTGCCGGGCCCTTTCCAAACTATGTTGGAGTCAGCTTCCAGTCTAACCAGATGCAGCTGAATACCAATATTCCACATGGAGTCACTGCATATCTGCCCTCCACAACCCATTCAGTACTGATACCCCTAGATAAAACTGGTTGTCAGACACTCGGGCCACTGATTAACTGTAGAAGATCCACAATTGACAGCCAGGACTAACGGCTTGACGTGCCTCCAAAGCACGGAAGAAACTTGGTATGGAATGGGTGATGGTCACTCATTCTCGGACCAACCTAAAAACAACGAACGGTGGTCCACATTGGCCCTGGATCGATGAATATGAAATTCATGGGGAGAACCCTTTGCCCAACAGTGGGATGATATAGGCTAACAGTAACAGTAACGATTAAAAAAACACTGTCAACGATGATGAAATTTTATTGCGTGTTACATGAAATTTTATTTTACTGCCAAAATTCGGAGCTTAGTAGAGTCATAAATATTGCACTGGAATTTCGGGGTAATATCCGTACTTACTAATTTTATATTGAAGCGAGACCACAAATTTCCGGATTCCAGGTCCCGCATCCGATGTAGTCTGGACCAGCGCTCGTCCGTTACGTAGATTGATCGTATGGAGTTAAATCCTCTTGATTGATACCGATTTAATTTGAGAACTATCCGGTTTAAGAATGAAATGTTATAAAGTGATGTAGAACTTCATTGAAACGACTGTAACCATTTATTTGATGATAACTTTTTGCATAAGAAAATTACATCTCGGTTTGACAAAGGGGTGGGTGTTATGCCAGCTATATTTGTTGTATTACTATTTTAGTAAGTCGTGGGTTCGAACCTAGGCAGGCGAACTACTTTGTGTAATTTATTTCATCACCACTGCTCAAAAAACAGTGAAGGAAAACATTATGAGGAAACTGGCATGTCCTAGAACCAAAAAAAATGAGATAAGATAAGATAAGATATATTTTATTTGCTCAAAAGATGTGTCACAGACACTCATAAAAAGTGCATGTAGGGTAACATAAATACAGAAAATCGTTCAGACATGTTTTGCCGCAAACATGGCGTGCAAATGTTTAAAAAAACGGAAATTGAGATTTATAAATATATTATTTCAGTCAGTAGAATTGAATTCAATGGAAAATACTAAATGTCCAAGCTAACATTACAAAAAAATAAAATAAAATTTCATCCGTGTCTGTAAAAAATCTCTATATTACCTATATAAAAATGAATCCCTATTTCCCTTGGTCACGGCATCACGCGTGAACGGCTGGACCGATTTCACTAATTCTTTTTTTGTTGTGTCTGTTATTGTCAGGAGAAGGTTCTTATGAAAAAAAAAATATGATATTAAAAAAAAACACGAAATTAACACAGCATGTCCAAAGTCTTCAATTGTTTCACCGCATGCATGTCAATAGCTATTTTAGGCAAACTGTCAGTGGAACAGATATCCTATTAGATTCAAGGCCGCCTATGACCCACTGATCGAAGGTTCAAACCCCGACCCCTATAGATTACTTTTTGTGATTTATTTCGATTTTTTATTGGTCTAAGATTTAATTCGATCCCCAACCGCTTTTTAACCGACTTCCAAAAAGGAGGAGGTTTAGTTGGTTTAGTGTTTGTAACCATATATTTTTTTGATAGCTGTAAGATTTTAAACATTTTTAAATACATACTTTTCATTTATTTATATAGTTTACTTATCTTCACATTTTGTTGACGTTGAACGAAGTTGCTATTATTTATGGTCGCTGGCGAGAATTTAGAGTCTTGCGATAATTTGATTCTGCGTGTCAGGGAAACTCATCGTGCGTATGATGCATTACTACCTGCTGATATTTTGATAAACGAAATTGTCTAAATGGTAATAGCTTTCGTCACGACATTACAGCACGAGTATTCTAGCAAAAACTCAATGCACTCAAGAACTTCATTGTAATGTATGATTTCGGAGTCGTGTGATGTTCATACCAATATTATAAATGCGAAAGTAACTATCTGTCTGTTTGTCTGTCTGTTTGCTACCTTTTCACAACAAAATGGCTGACCGGATCGCAAAGAAATTTGGCAAGGAGATGTATTTCAACCTAGGGAAGGACATAAGCTATATATTATCACGCTAATTACTTACGGGGGTGAGCAATATTGCATTTCGTCTATATTTTTCAACTGTTTAACAACTGACAACTGTCATAACATGCTTTGTTATAGAATAAATATTTTAAAACTATTATCATTCGAACGAATAGCCCGTCGGTGACGGCTTCCGCCTTTCGAACATTGTGTCGCAAGTTCAAGCCTCAGTAAAGACATTGAATTCTTTTTGATTTTGTTTAATACTGTAAGATTTCCGATAGTAACTTTGGTTCGCACGTTCAAAACCCACCCGGTTTTCACTTTTTGTAACAAAGTATTTTTTTTTTTTAAAGTTTAAGATTTCCAAATCATTGTTTAAAACATATTTTTTTTTAACACTTAAACGACAGTTTGGGAATCATTTATTTCAAATAATAAATCTGTAAACATGGCGCTTAAGCTGTTAAAGAATTTCTTAAATTTTCATCTGTCTCTACGTAGCCCTTTTGTTATAGCATCACGTGTAAATTATAAAACCAATGTGGTTTGATTCAATGCTCAAATTAATATTGTGCATAAAATTAAATACTTAGAGAAGGTTTTGTTTCTTTGTAATCGGTGCTCTCCATCAAAAGATATATGACTTTATCATCATGATTTAAAGGATTCATGCAAAGACATCTATTGAACCAAAATGGTACTAATGAATAAAAATCACACGGTATAGAAGAAGAGAATAGTCAACATGACTCTGCTTTAAAAATCTACATAGCCGGTAGAGTCTTTTTCGGATTCATGTGAGTATTGTATAATCATCGCTTGCTGAAACATCGTGAGGAAATCAGCATGCCTGAGATTTATTTTCTAAGAGGCCCATGGGCGGCATAAAAACTCTGACACCAGGTTAGGCAACTACCCACACGATAAGGAAGGAAGGATCGCTTGCTTCGGTGAAGAAAGACATCGTGAGAAAACCACAGCATGCCTGAGAGTTATTTCTCGATGGCATGTAAAGCCAAGACAGAGGACCTTGGGCGGCATTAGAACTCTGACACCAGGTTAGGCACTAACCACACGATAAAGAAGAAGATTGTGTTGGGGCTTATTTCATAAACCTTTTTGACAACTTTAGACCTGGCTGAAGTTTGACTGTGATCGAAGGTCTAGCGATGGAGACGGAAGACAGGCACAAGAGGTCCGAAACAGTTTACAGCAGGTATATTGCGTGTCTGATCATTTCATGCACCTTGATATAAACCTTAGACCTAGCTGGAGTATGAGTATCATCGAAGGTCTAACGGTGGAAATAAAGGCAGTCAAAAGAGGTCCGCAACACTTCAAATCTGCTCTATCGTGTTTAAGGCTCATTTCCTGCACCTTGATGAGAACTTTAAACCTAGCTGGAGTAAGACTGTCATCGATGGTCTAACGATGATGGAGACTGAAGGCAGTTGCAAGAGATCCTCAACAGTTTACAGCAGCTATATCGTCATTGGGCTCACTTAATGCACCTTGATGAGAACTTGAGACATAGCTGGAGTATGACTGTCATTGAAGGTCTCATGATGGAGGCTTGGAGACGAAAAGAATTTGCAATAGGTTTTCAAGAGTTTACAGCATCTACATCATGTTGTGTTGACCTGCGTGGAGTATGACTACCATCGAAGGTCTGTCTTTGGAGAAGGAAGGCAGATGCGAGAGGTCCGCAACAGTTTGAAGCAGCTTTAACGTGTCGCCGCTCAGTCATGCCACTTGATGAGAACTTTCGACCTAGCTGGAGTATGATATCGTCGAGTACCCAAGGATAGAAACGTAACGCAGTCGAGGGAAGAGCCCTTATTTGGAAAAACATAAGTAGAATATTTGGCGATTAATGTAAACCTATTCGAGAAAAAATAAATTGTTACTTACTTGAATCTGTACTAATATTATAAAGCTGCAGAATATGTTTGTTTGGTTGGTTGAACGCGCTAATTTTAGGAACTGTTGGTTCGTCTTACGCAGACGAAGTTGCGCGGGTCAGCTAGTATAAAATATATTGCAACTAGTAAGTAATAAATCTCAAAATGATACATGTCAAAAAAGTAAAAGAATGAAAATCAAAATATAAAAAGCAAATAATAATAAATGTCAAAAAAATTTACAAATCATGTCAAAAAAATAAAATAGTAAACATAAAAGTCACCTGTAACATCTACAACACGCACTGTGCCCGCGTGGTGGTTTTATAACCCATTCCGTCTCATCGAGAGGAGGCCCGTGTCCCAGCAGTGGGAACATTAATTGGCTGATTATGATGATGATGATGACTATTTTAGGAGTATGGCTAGAAAGGCTTTATGGCTAGAAAGAAGGGGAATATTAAGATAACAAGTAATGGAGAAGTATGAAAAAATAAGACATACTGGCCCGAGCCCAAATAAATTTAGAAATGGCCAAGAGAATGATGACCATTTCAGTAGTATGAGAAAGTGAAATAAAGTAAAAGAAGTGTTTCTCGTACTCCACTCAACAAGGGGAAGACTTGGAGGTATTGTGTATGGTAACGGGGATCCTGCCGTTTTGCCGAAAAGATTTTGACAAAATTTCATTACCCAAACAAATTTTAGCAACCTTTTTTTATAACATTGCAATATTTCGAATGATTTTAGTACGCATATTTTTATTTGGTCAAATCTAATGTCATTCTGGCATTTGGTCTTTAATCAAATGATTTATTACACCATACAATCTTCAGACCATAAATGTTTGGTGAAATGATTTGTTAAGACAAAAAATATTTAGGCAAAACGAGTTGCATTAACAGAAAAAAGAGATTTTTTTTAGTAGGTTACCCGGAACTGAACTATTTAGATTAGAATAATTACTTATTTAAAAAAAAATCGTTAGGGTAGGTTAAAACTGTGACCTCCTACTAGATTAGGTTAATTTCGTCTTTAAACAAAATGGGTAGGTTAGGTTAGGTTAAAACTGTGACCAGGAACGACTACATTATATAGAAAAATGGAAAACTGACGATACAATATATTTGG
The DNA here is from genome assembly GCA_950022955.1 of Xestia ashworthii. NCBI lineage: Eukaryota > Metazoa > Arthropoda > Insecta > Lepidoptera > Noctuidae > Xestia > Xestia ashworthii. Next base: position 21,782,002 of record OX465555.1, read on the forward strand.
CTTATTTGATTTTGCATAAAAACTGTTATTCCAACTGAAATATTTGACTAAATAAAAAACGTTAAAAGTACTAGTTGGTAAACAAGTTACAGTTTAAACGTTCATTTCCCAAACATTAGGTTTGCGTTATAATTTTTTGTGAATAGATTTTTTGCTAAGTAATAATTTGGCAAATGAAATTATGCGAAAAAATTTTTGGGAAGTGAAAATTTGTCAAATTCTTTTCGGTCAAACAAGGGAGACCCATGGTAACGCTATCTGCGCTGAGCCAAGGGGTAAGGCGTGCAGTTAGGATTCACATCTCACACACCTCGACTAAACGGACTTCGATAAAATTTGACATAGAGATAGACGATGATATGGGTTTAGTTACTTATGCCTTACATACCTATGGTATGATAGAACATGATGGGACTACCCTGTGTGACTTCTGAAACTTATGTACTTAATTCGTTTGTGGAATATCATTATGGAGAGATTTTAACACATTGGAGATGTAATCACATTTTAAAAGATTGGTTAATTAATGTTTCCTGTTCTTAATGACATAATTATGTTCATTATTAGCAGTTCTAGGGATGACGCTCATTTATTCTGAAGTTAATTGGCATAATTTTTTAAGAAATATTTATGATATGCTGTTTCTCGCGACCTTCGTAAATGATTACTTCCCTGTTTCCTATTATATTATATAAAATCAAATTTTGTTAACAATTTCTAGCCTTTATTTTCTTTTTTTTGCACGGAACTTCAATCCTTTTCTTTTAACACCTTATAGCGTCAGAAAAGTCCCGTCAAATACGATCCAGTCGTTTCCGGAAGAAACTGTCGGACAGAAAAAATAAATAAGTGCCGTTAGCGTATATCGAAGTATTAAAAAGCTGAAGAAAACATTGAATTTTACTTAATATGTAAAAACCAATAGAAACAATGTGTGCATCAAAATTATAGATCCAATACAAAAGCAAATAGAAAATCAAGTTAGTTCAAAATTATTTCTGGATTTGATGTGTTCATCGGGAAGGTATTAGGTTCTAATTAGTGTCAAATCACGTGGCAGGAACACTACTAAAACCTAATCACTATTCAAGGTCAGACCACAATTACCTAATAGACGTGCGACTGATGGTAATAGGTATCATAAATCTGCCTAGCCTTTTCCCAACTATGTTGGGGTCGGCTTCCAGATGCAGCTGAATACCCAGTATTTTACATGGAGCGACTGCCTATCTGACCTCCACAACCCAGTTAGTACTGGGTAATACGATACCCCTTTCGTAAGCTCATTATTAACAAATGAGTTCATCGAAAACCAATTTGTTAATAATTGGTTTGAGTTTATGTACTCAACATTTTCTTAAAACTTACCTTGTATTTCGAGGTAAGATACTCATTTGTTAATGAGCTATCAGAAAACTATGAGCATAACGACTTGAACGAGTAAATTTCTCATCATTTGTAGTTTATGATGGAGGATGGAAAATTTCCAAGATAGTCTACGATTATTTAGTTAAGCATAACATATATTTATGTTAATCTGCCTCGTGGACAGTTCAACACGAGTCGGAATACTGAGGAGTTAAGGTCGTGGCTCACTTGACAAGCACCGCACCAGCACCGCTCCAACCCAGCAATTTACTTGCCATTCAAATTAGAGCATTAAATCGTGTGTCGCATAATATATTTTTTAATGTCCATATGAAAAAGCTTACGGCGGGTGGTCAACGCGCTTGCCGCTACCATACGACTCGCCTCGCGGGCGGCTCGGCGTCCGCGAGCGGTCCGCGTGCCGTCCGCGCGCCGCAAGCGAGGGGTCCGCGCGCCGCAAGCGAGGGGACCGCGCGCGGACGCCGAGTGGCCCGCGAAACAACGTCATTGCGCCGTCGTGCTTTTCCACGTCGTGGGTACTCTTTGTATAATGTATGGCCAGTTACAAATTTAGTTAGAGAGCCCACGACACTAAACCTAGTTCGGTTAGAAATAAAAAAGCAAATAAAAAGCCCTAATAAACCGACTGATATTGTTGTAATCGAAGGTTGATCTTATGTTACAATAACTGAATCAATCGTTACAGTACACCAGCTGAAACTTTTTTATAAGTAAATAGTTTACATATACTGGACTTAAAAAAATCTCAGAACTGTAATGGAAAGGGTGTTCGCGGGGTAGGTGAATTAAACCACGAATCCACATTAACAAAATATAATTACTAGAGATAATACCTAAACTACAATGCTACCTCCCGGATTATTACTACCAGCGTGCGGACTGCGAGCTTGCGCCTTGCGGAAGGCGAGTGGACCGCGCGCGGCCGTCGCGTGGCCCGCTCGCCGCAAGCGAGGGGACCGCGTGCTTATACCTCGCCTGCGGCGCGCGGACCGCGCGCCGTAGCCTATATTCGAGGCGACGCCGGTCAGGAGCTGTGCTGGTGCGGTGCTGGTGCGGTGCTTATCAAGTGAGCCACGACCTTTAATCAATAATGTGTTGTTGTTACTGAGAATCACAGAATTCAAATACAAATATTAATTGCTCAACACAGTACATTTATACATTTCTAGATGTCAAGTGAATGCGTAGTCCACTGTATTGAACCAATTCAGGCATGCAAAATTTATAATAGACGGACTGCATCGCAGCAACCGCGCGCAGTTGAAATATTCAACTGCATGCAGTTGTACTCTCGACTTCGTGCAGTCATGATATGAAATAATGAATGAAATCAATAAATGGTTGTGTCATTGAGTTGACTAAACAGTGACGTCACAGCGTCCTATTGCCATAAAAAATCTATGAGAGAACTGCGTTTTGACAGCTTTTAAAAAGAGTGAGTGGTGTGACATCTATCCTTTTGGTTGGAAGAACTAGATCCACTAACTTGAAACTTTTGAAACATCGCTGCATCGTGTTGGTTGTAGCTTGAAACCGCACTCGTTTGTCAAAGGCATCGTATACGGTTGTGCGAGTAATCCGCTTAGCGTTCTCCAAGTATGTTGGTCTCTTCTAGTTTAATCTGATCAAATTTCTACCGTATTTCTTTATCGTGTGGAGTTTTATGACATTCATGGGCTTTTGACTTGGCTTTACATGCTTCCGAGAAATATCTCTCATGCATGTTGGTTTCCTCACAATGTGGTGTGTGATGTGTGTGTGACATTAAGTCCGCCTTTGTACAGTTTTTACTTGCACCTAAAGTTAAATAAATAAATGACTTTTGTCACCGAAGCAATGATAATACGCACATGGATCCGAAAAATCCCCAGGATGCGTGTCTTGAGTTCGAAATCGAAACCTATGATTTGACATTCCAACAAGCACACCACTAAGCTATCACTTCTTCTTCTATATATTTTTACACAAAGGCCCGTTTTCTACAACTTACGTACAACTGTCAGTTAATATGCCACGTCTCGCAGCAATCGGTGTTTCTATAAACAAAGTTAGCTTGAAATATTCTATTTGATTCATAGAAAAATCAAAGAAATATTTTCTGGGACGTTTCGTTTCTAACCGTCTGTAAGTAAAATGTCATACTGACAGATATTGCAACCTACCGAAACCAACAGTAAGTTATTGAAAATGGCTGTAAATACATTCAACGCCTCTGAAGCACCAAATGAATCGAAAACATAGTTCTATTCCGGATACTAAATGGTATGAAATGCATGTATTTATTAAAATAAGTTTTAATTGATCAGTTAAAATAGTTCGTACAAATGCCATAGTACTTGTATCAATTGTTGTGTTCGCGTCCAATAGTCCAGTTAAAAGCACTTAGTGATTAGTTTGGGATTTGGTTTTGTGTGTCAAATGAATTGGTTTAAATTGCTAATGGCAATTAGCTCTGATAATTAGCTTACGGTTCCTAATTAAAGCAACACTGGACAATACCTAAGTATTACAGTACACCCACACTTCGCAATAGGAGCGAACCTAATACCTATTGTCATCAAGTGGTCTCAAATTCAGTCATATCTATTACACAACAGTCTCTTTTTTGTGTAGTGTCCAATTTATGATTCTTGGTTGCGCTATAAAGTTTTTCTTATTCTTACGGTTATTGCTACTTCCATTTTAGTAGCGACAATCTTCGTGTGCGAACAAAAGAAAACATTAAGCAGTGTACATTATTTAAGTTACGATAAAATTTTAGTCGGATTTTTTTACATCAAATATTCAAGTTTCATTGATACTCATGTTTTTATGAGTGATAGCATCAAACGTAGTGTCTTGCTATAGCATGAGTGCTCACTTACGGGGGCGATGCGGTGGATAACGATAGCTGACTTGCCCCCTAACATGACACTTAAATGCAACCGGCAAAATGTTGATGTAGGTAGGTAATACATTTACAGGTGCACCTTTGGCTAACCCATCCAGTATTACTGGTGTTATGTTATATAATATGAGCTTTATTCTACAAAAGTTCTTTTATAATCTTCAGAAATCAGCACACGAACTAAAACAAAGATGATGTTTAAAATATTGACGATACCTGTGTGCGATATGGCAAAGGTTGTTGTACTCGCTACACTTCACCGTTAACGATACAAATTGTTTGAAACTAGCTCAAGCAGCGGTGGAAAGCTTTTACGGCATTTACGCTGTGGAGTCTGAAGTGGAAGAACAAACAATGTTTTCAGCAGCAAGGTTGTATAGAGAAATAAATTGACCTGAATGTTTGTGATGCTTGTCTTCTTTGTGACAAAATAAAACTGATATGTAAAAAAAGCAACTGAGCTACCTAATATACAGGGTGTAAACCACCTCATCACGAAGCCGTTAACCAAGCATTCTGTACATCAAATACATCAATGTTTTGTGGTAGAACTCAATGTAACGCACTTAAAACATTGTGCTGATAGATGGATTGAATAGTACGGGGGTCGTGGAGGTATTAAAAGTCAAAAACTAACAAAAAAAACTTGTATTTAAAAAAAAAACTTGTCAAAAAGTTGTAACTTTGACGCCCCATATCTCCGAAACTAAAAGATTCCCAGGTATGGTGTAGAACAAAAAAATGATCGCAATGCAGGGGAGAACAAGTGCCTTTCGGCTTCGTGAAGAGGTGTTTTACAACCTTTATAATTATTAAAGGCTAGACACATCAGGATCTACTCGAGCAAAGTAAAAAAAAAAATATATACAAAAAGTTGGAAGTTTGCCCCCAATATCTCCTGGAACTAGAAGGTTCCCAGGTATGGTGTGGAACAAAAAAACTGATTGCAATCACGGGGAGAACAAGTGCCTTTCGGCTTCGTTAAAAAGTCTTTTTACATCTTCTATGTACACAAGCCGAAATGTAACAGCAAAATCGCCCGTAATTGCGGCTACCCGAGTGAGGTCAGTCTGAAACGGAAGTATAAATAAAAAACGACCGCACGGTTAGCTGGAAAATCTTGGGCGTTGGAAAAAATTATAAAATGGCGGCTTTTAAAATCCCTGCCTTTTTGGGGTAATGTACAAAATTGTGTGGCTGTGATTCGAGATTCGTTTAAGGCGACTAGATGAGCTAAATTAGCAACTCTATTTGTCGTGGTTCAAACTTTGTTTGAAATGCTGTTAGAATAAAGTTCTAATCAGCTTGCACTACAAAGTGATTGTTACGTCAGTCACTGAGGGCCAAATAGTGCGAAATGAGTGGTTTCGATCGATTTACAAAAAATCTATTGATTGGACTAAAAAACTAAAACACTTGCTAATATATGGCTTCTAGAATTATTTGCCAACAAATCAGAATGATCGCATTTTTTTGGTTGAAAGAAATTTTTAGAGATAAGTAATTAGTTCGTGATTTTTTTGATCGGGTCAAATTAATTGTATTATGTTTTCAAAACACTATCATACTAGCATATGTCCTGAAGAATATCATATCTTTTTCTGGTTTTGTATATTGCAGTGAATCATATACTTTTAGTCATTATAAAACTCGCGTTTAGCTCATGAGCTAAACGCGAGTTTTATAATGACTAAAAGTCACTACAGGCCTTAAGTCTCTGACTTTTTTGAAAAAAGAGGTTAATTTTTTTTAGAGTTCCGCACCTGAAAAGTAATCAACGGGACCCTATTACTAAGCTTCCACTGTCTGTCTGTCTGTCAGCGGTCTATATCTTATGATCTGTAATAGGCAGCAGTTGAAATTTTCACAAAATGTGTATATCTGTTGCCGCTATAACAAAAAAAAAAAAATGAAAATAAACAAAAAATTAATACAACATAACAAAACTAATAAAAACACTCTTTTTTGTGAGCTTTTTCTCTTTTCTGTGACGCAGACGAAATAACGTGGGTCAGCTAGTATAATAACAATATATGTAATATCGTCCATCTAGTTGGAATCCAAAACCTAACACGTGCGTGGAACTTTCAACAACACAACATAACACGTTTTGCGAAAAATTCAAGCTTTATATGTGGGTTTTCAGACTCCAGTACTTTGTATAAAACAATACTTGGTACACATAACATCACGCCTGTGATCCCGGAAGGGCTAAGCAGTGGTGTGCACTAAAGAAGAAATTTTGCCAGTTATGCTAAAGTAAAGATCTTCCAGCCCTTGCCCCAATGCTATTTGAGGTCGGCACTACATGTTCTTTTCTTGCCTTCTCTCCAGTCAATCATCACACTATCTTTTACTCCTCTTTCCTCCATGTTATTTCTCACACAATCCACCCATCTTTTCTTAATTCTTCTCCTTTCTCCATCCGTTTACATTTACATTCATCACTCTTTTTAGTCACATGTGTGTCCCATGTTAGTACGTTTAAATGAAATAATAGTACCAATTCCCATTCAATTTTCTCGTACAAACATATTTGCAATTATTTATGATTATCATAAACCTCACTTTCCCTGTTCCATTATACATGGATTTGGAAAGCAGCCAAGTGCGTAACTTTATTTTATTGGGGTTTAGTTACAATTTCATAAAATAATCCCTCCGCATATGATATTCTTTACTTAGTTCTGAATTTTATGGCCTAAAATCGCTAACATTTGTATTAAAACTGTGTTGATCTGGCAGACCTTTTCGAGACCCAGCTGAGTGTCCCTTGGGTGACAAATGGGTAAAGACAGTAATAATTATTATAATTAAAGTCGAATACATATAAATCTACTCGTAAGGAGCTCGTGGCTAAATAATAACAGCCGCTCGGGCCGATCCTTAGGTTAAGCCGTGCTTGCCTAGGTTGGTCTGTGGATGGGTGACCACCCTTACATACCGAGTTTCCTCCGTGCCTCGGATAGCACGATAAGCTGTTGGTCCCGGCTGTCATTTGTCCATCTTTGGCAGTCGTTACAGATAGTCAGTGGCCCAAAACGTCTGATAACCAGTCTTACCAAGTGGTATCGTATTACCCAGTATTAACTGGGTTGTGGAGGTCAGATAGGCAGTCGCTCCATGTGAAATAATGTATGCAGCTGCATCCGAGACTGGAAGCCGACCCCAACATAGTTGGGAAAAGGCTAGGCAGATGATGACATTTATATCTACCCTAGCAGAGCTGGGTCAGAGCTATACTAGAAACTCTGTGTTGGAAGGCCTGGTCAGCCACTCTACCTTATTTATTTCTTTATTTAACAATAATAATAAAAAAAAACATTACAAATAATATTGAATGAATATTATTAATATATTTTTTTTTATTATTATTAATATATATATATATATATATTTTTTTTTTTTTTTATTTATTTGTGGGGGAACAAGGTGGACCGATGACCTGCCGAAGGCTGCAACAATTTTGACAGCGCGGTTGGCGCAGTGGCCGATTGATTGCCTGCTGCGCTGCGTGTCGCTGGATAGATTCCCGCACAGAACAAATATTTCTATCGCCTTCAGGTAGTTGTTCCGGGTTTGACTGTTTGTTTAAATGTTTTAAATGAACCCACGATACAGGACAAATTCTTAGTGTAAGGCAAAGTTTAGAAATAAAAAAAGAAAATTGGCTGGATGCGAGGAGCACACTAATGCTATGTGGCCATGTTTGAGAGAAGGCAGCAGCGAAGGGGGCTACGTCCTATCTCGTAACTTTCCCATTTCGACCACTAAACAAATATCGTAAAAATAAAAACGGGCGAGTGCGAGTCGGACCCGTGTATTCCGTACCATAGTAGTAGGGGCACCCTAGTTTATTTTTATTTGTTTGTAAAAAAATATTACCCTATTATGAATCATGAGACATAGCCCGCTGACAGACAGACGGACGGACAGCCGAGGCTTAGTACGCCGTCGTCGTCAGTAGTCGACGCCTTCATGTTCGCCGAACAAAATGATTGTGATGGCGCTCTCTTTTAGTATATGGGGACATAAGAGGGTCGTAATTTAATTTAAGTTTCCATTGTTAGGTCGAAAAAACATTTCAAATGTAATTTTCATTAAAAAATATCAAATGCATCCAATTACCAATCATGTATTTACCTATCACATTGTGCTTTCAACTGCCGCAATACCACAATGCCGATTATACGGAGGTGTAAGTTCGTACTCATGACATATTCTATGCCACTGAAGCGATAGTCCATTGGGCCGCGTTTAAATTAATTAATTAGTAGATCTGAATACCTGCACTGATTAATGATTCACGCTAACTTGGTCTTAAACTGAAAAGCTTGTAATTGAAAAGGCCACTATTGTGGGGTTTCAGGAGGAGTTTGAAAGGCGACGTGTCAACCCTTTTTTAATAAAACTTTTCACAGCAAAAAAGACACAATGGCGGACTTAATGCCTTAGGCGTTTTATACCGGTCATCCAAGTGTGGTGGAAAGATCATATTGCAGGTGCTAATGTTTGCTTTTACCCTTTACCTACCGTATTTCTCGAGGCATGGTTATTTCGGGAAATTCTATAATAATTATTAGTTTTTACGACATCGGCGAAAATATGGAATATTTTAGTAATTCAAGATGACATGTACTTAATTTGGACATTGGGACATTTGGTTAAATCTATTTATAATTGTATTAGGTAATTCATGCTGGACTTATTGTATAAAAAATCTTGACATTTATTGTACTTAGTTATAAGAATGATATTGTATTATTTAATATTTGTACACCACAGGTTGTGGTAGAGTGTATAGAACATAAAAAAATATTAACATCATACCATGTAAAACTACATTCTTACAAATAAATGAATTCTATTCTATTCTAAATCAACATCTGAGTGCCTTTTATTGCCTTTAGGTCACAGTGGCACGGCCACCTCATCGTAATAAAAGACCAGCCAATGACACAGACGTCTGATTTCTATGTAAAGGATTCTTCCCATTGAAAAGGTGCAAAAAACCTCTTAACGAGGCTGAAAAGCACTTGCTCTCCCCGTCATTGCGATCATTTTTTTGTTTTACACCATACCTGGAAACCTTCTAGTTACGGAGATAATTGGGGTAAAAGTTCAAAGTTTTTTTTAATTTTTTTTTTTTTTAGTTTTATTGTAAGATTTTTACTTTAAACACCTCTACGACCCTCGTACTATTCAATCCATCCCATAAGCAAAATACGCGCTTTGACGTGGGGTTACGGACACCAGCCTGTTTACAACACAATACAATTCAATCCATCCATCAACACAATGTTTTAAGTGTGTTACATTGAGTTCTACCAAAAACATGATTTTTCACCACAAAAAAATCGTTTCCCAGCAATAGTTTTTGCGCAAAGTTAGTTAGTTTTATGTATAGATTCCTTTGTTGACGGCTTTGCGATGAGGTTGTTTACACCCTGTAGGTTCATCTCATATGTGGTGAACGCGCACTGGGGCAGCCACTGCCCCACGTCATTTTATACTCAAACGCGGCTGGGGAGTAACTGCCCCAGTTGAATTTTAAAATATCCGCCTTCAAAAATTGCATTAAAACTCGACTGTACTTACTATGGCCATGCATTTATGGTCTCCACTACATTCTCTACAATATTTCCCAACTCTATAATTATTATCTGTGCCCAAATGCATCGACAGACGTCAAAATAAGATAATAAACTTCAGTGTAAACAAATCCGGCCATTTTTTCCGTGTTGTGCCGGCGCCGGTCCGTATTTAAATTGTTTTCTTATCGAAATAGTCGTATTTTAGTATAGTATTATACATCAAAATGAAGGTGAAGAACCGTGCTACAATATAGTGGTTAAGCAATTTAGTTTCGGAATCTCAAAGTTGCAGTAATTTTCCTGTGAAAAAGTGATAGGTATGTATACCTAACGTGCTTTATGTAAACATTGAATATATAATTTTATGTGATTAAAACGTGTGTATTATCCGAGAAATATCAATAATTGAGTATGGTGAGTATATTTTAGAATTTTAGAAACAACAAAAAGAGGACCCGTAGAGTTAAAAAGTTACGTAAACATGTCTGTTAAAAAGCCCCAGCGGCCCGTACGCGACTGGGGAACCTATATCCCCAGTAACTTTGGATTCTAATTAGATCTACACTCCAATTAGAATCTAATAGGATTTTGGTCTTATTGGAAAGGGAATATAATCTAGTTTCTAATTAGAATTTTTTTATTGATAAGGATTTAATAGTTTTTCGTAAAATAAATATTTTTAATCGCGAAGTAGCCGTTACGTGACTGTTTTTCAAACTCAACATTTATTTTAGAGTATTAAATTAATATTATATTTCTTGGTTTTTGGTTAAATAGATTCCTTAACTATTCAGCTATTCACTGTAAATTTTATTTTGGTCTAAGTCTTGTAGTTTGCGATCGTCAGATTTTTTTCCAACAAAGGTCGGAATGGGTCAAATAAAAGTTCAAAGGTCACGTGATTTAGCGCGCTTGACTGGAAATTAGAGAAAAAGGCCGCGCGGTTAAGAGGATATGGGTCCCGACTTCTTTGATTGAAAACGAAATCTATTGTATTTTTGAACCAAATGTAGCCGACAAGTTACTGGCGGTGTCCTTGTAATCCTTCTTGGCCTTGCAAATCCAGGAAGAGAGAGGAACTGTAACTACGATATTGAAAATGCCAATAAACGTAATGTCATGGAAAAATCTATTATTAAATAAGAGAATTATTTTATGTCAACGTGTAGTGTGTAGTGTTATTGATGTAGGAACCTGGGTAGTATCATAATAATATTTTATTAGATGGTTGGGCAAAAACTGTTCCAGACTTAAATAGAGATTCGGTTACTAGTATAACTTTTCGTTAACAATAAATTACGTTCAATGGCGAATGAGAAATTGCCTCATTACATCAAAATAAACTTGCTAATATCAAACAGATGGCCTTTAGGTATTATTACACACAAATACATTTACACAATTACACACTTTTTAAAATAATCCAAAATACCAAAAAAAATTACATCTACTCTTATTGTGGTTCAAGATCCAAAGATCAATCCTCACAATTTGTGCCATGAATGAGGTTTATTAAGGTAACTTTCATGTTAAACCCCTAAATATTAATTATAATAAAGGGCCCTAGCGACCGTGCGTTCGTAGCACCCAGCCCTCTAGCCCTCTACGCCGCCGTAGCCGCGTAGGCGCTGCGCTACGCACGAATATTATTCTGATACTAACCCAATTGAAACCTTACTTACCATCAAACATTTCGCCAATTTATTTCGATAAATAAGTAATTAGAAATACAGCTAATTAATTCTTTGAAATCTGTGTAAAGAAATCAGTTCTAAGGTATCTTTCAAAGAGCACGTAAAAATAAAATCTTCTAAAATTAAATACTGGAATCCATTGTTTGCTTAGGAGCAACCACCTTTTCAATACATGTACTCTCGACGTCAAAAATGTAACTAAGAAACGTCTAAAACTGTGATTATAAATGTACATACATGCTCGCCTTTGTAGGTAAGCTATATTATTGCAATTAATATGTATATTTGTTAGAGGAGGTCGTGACTAAATAATAACAGAAGCTCGGGCCAATCTTTAGGTTAAGCCATGCTTGCCTAGGTTGTCTGTGGATACCCATTACATGACGACGCGACGACGACGACGACGACGACTGTGACGTTTTTTTTTTTAATGTTACAGCACCATGCTGAGATAGGAGCCTTTTGGCCTCGTACAGGACGAGTTTCGTTTCTTTTAATTTTTAAATATATGTTTGTTTTCTCTGTGTAAGTTTTATTAGCAAGTTTTATACTGATATTTTTGATGTGTTTTGTCCTGTGCGGGCTAATAAATACTTTTTCTTTCTTTCTTTTCTTTTTTACATTATACCGAGTTTCCTTTGTGCCTCGGAAAGCACGTAAAGCAGTTGGTCCCGGCTGTCATTTGTAGATCTTTGACAGTCGTTACAGGTAGTCAGTGGCCCAAAAGTCTGACAACCAGTCTTACCAAGGGGTACCGTATTACCCAGTACTAACTGAGTTGTGGAGGTCAGACAGGCAGTCGCTTCATGTAAAATACTAGTATTCAGTTGCACCCGGTTAGACTGGAAGCCACCCCCAACATAGTTGGGAAAAGGCTTGGCAGATGATGATGTATATTGTTATTTTGTGTGCAATAAAGAATAAGAACAGATAATGTCAAAAGAGGCCGTATTTCTAATTGAGATAAAAGTTATGTAGTGGTGAAATTAACTTTTTATGTCTGTTCGTCTGACTACTACCTTTTCATGTATCGGCAAAATGGTTTTTGAAGTAATTTGGACAAGGATAGACATTGCCCTTGTGTACAAAGTATACTTCTCATACCTCTTCTTAATTTATTTTTCGACCCCAGAACCTGCAAACTTAATTAACCTAGTTTTCCATAAGTCTTCATTTCATTTTATTTATTTCAATTTTAGGAAAACTTACAGCTAGACACACAGCGAGTAATAGCTAAAACAAAATATGGCCAATTACAAGTTTCCACACGTAGTATATAAATAATTTTATTTTATTTTATTTATTGGGGAAAACAAACAGTGACACATTACATTAATATAAAAAACAATAATAACAAGTATGAGTAAATGTGTTACCAACAACATTTTCCACGGAATACATTTAAAAATACAAGCTTAACCTAGCATGCAAGTTTAGATCTACAATTTCATTTCATGATGAACTGAAATATAATTGATTACAGAGTAGTTCCCAATTCGCTAGTATTTGGCATCGCAGTTTTAGAGAAAATAAAATAAAACTTTTTCTCTATGGATTGGCAACCCTGATTTGACACTTCTTTTTCGCGCGTTTACCGGCATCGCATGCAAAAATGGTTTCTGAAGAAAAACTACTTCGAAAAATACGGAAATACAATAAAAAGTTGGAGCGTCGGCGTCGAAACAAGAGACGGAGTCACGATAGTGAGCGCGAGCGCAGCCTCAGTTCAAATCGGCGGCAAAGTGTCGACCGTGACCGGAGCCCTTTGCGCGCCATTACACCGGATAACGAAGGTAAGCTTTTGATTTAGGTGCAACTATGGGGAAAAACGTGGCTGGCTACGATGGTCGAGTATAATATACCGTGTTAGTACGAGATACTTCAAACACGAAGATCAACTTTGATACGAGATATCAACTTTGATGTAAAACAGATTTCTGTTACCGGTACGTGATGCCGATTTTGTCAAACCAGCATGTGCTTACGGTACGAGATACTGTTTAGTGCAATTAAGATGCTGTTGAAAAACCTTAAGGGTCCTTTTTTTCCTCATATTTCAGAAGACATCATCGAACAGAGTGAAACTTATCCTCAAACATCGGTTCCTGAAGAACAATCTGACTCTCATATTGGCCAAATCCCAGAGGTTGAATCCTTAGCGTCACCGGAGGCTTCAGATAGCCATCTTACTGAGGAGCAAAATACCGAACTTGTGCAGGCCTTGGGGCAAGAATATGACGAAATTAAAAAATATGAAGGAACAATTAACAATGACATTTGCAAACGATGGAATCACTTACTAACGCATGGTCTATCTAAGACGGAAAAAGATGACATTACAAAGGGTCACAATTTGCCTGAAAACTGCCAACTCCTAGATGCCCCAATCTTGAATGAAGAGGTTAAGGCAGTGATCTCTGAAACGGGAATGACAAGGGACAAGTGTATTGCCTACCAGCAAAGACAAATGGGCACAGCACTTACAATAATAGGCAAAGTCATGTCTCATATAATTAACAACCCACCAGATAAAATATCTATGTTAAAATCACTCAGCGAAGCGTCAAAGTTGGTGTGCGACCTCCATCATCAACAAACTAAAACAAGAAGGTCACTAGTGGCTCCCCAACTGGACAAGCATTTCCTAGAAATGACTCAAGATACAACTCGAAATGAGTTTTTATACGGAGACAATTTATCAGAAAGAATAAAGGTAAATAAGATAATACAACAGAGTTCAAACTCTATTAAGAAGACTGCAGCAAAGGCAGCAATCTCTGCTAAGAACATAAATAACAAATATATGGGAAACAGGAACGGTCCACCACGACAGTTGACACAGCGACAATCAACCAAGGCGATGGCACGAGGTGGACCACATACTCGACCACAGCCATCACACCGCAGGACATCCTTCAACCCACAGCGTTCCGAGAGAACCCGGGGTGCCCACTACAACAGCAGGAAATAAACAAGGTACATGCTGGCAATTTAAAAAACTACTTTTCTTGTTGGATGTCATTGACAAATGACCCCATTATATTGCAGTGGATTAAAGGATATCATATTCCTTTCATGTCTCAGCCTTATCAAAGTATAGTCCCTAAAAACAATTTACCTGATTGTGAAATTCCACTTATGCAGGAAGCTATTGTTAACCTTTTACAATTAGGGGCTATAACACCATGTTGTCATTCAAAGGGAGAATTCATTTCAAAGATTTTTCTTGTTCCAAAACCTAATGGCAAACAAAGATTTATTTTAACAAGTATATAAAAGTTAGTCACTTTAAAATGGAGGATATTCGCACTGCAGTAAGGTTAATTGATGATCATTATTATATGTGTTGCATAGACCTTAAGGAATCTTACTTATTAGTACCTATAGCATCTGAACACAGAAAGTACCTCCGTTTTGAATTTGATGGAACCTTATATGAATTTACAGCATTGCCATATGGGTTATGTACTGCACCTAGTGTGTTTACCAAATTGTTAAAACCTGTGGTTGGTTATCTAAGAAATTTAGGCTTCCTATCCACAATCTACATTGATGATCTTTTATGTATTGGTCAAACATATAATGAGTGTTTACAAAACATGGAAACTACAATTAGTATGTTAAAGTGCTTAGGCTTCATTATTAATTCTGAAAAAAGTAACCTAGTGCCTAGTAAATATTGCAAATTTCTTGGATTCATGATTAACTCCACATCAATGTGCCTTGAGCTACCTTTAGAAAAAAGAAATACAATTAAGAGTATGATCAACAAATTCCTAAAATTAAAAAAATGTAAGATTAGAGAATTTGCTAGTTTGTTAGGCACATTAGTAGCAGCATGTCCAGCTATACCATATGGCATAGTACATACAAAACAAATGGAACATGTTAGGTATTCAGCATTATTGAAATCAAATGACAATTATGATGTATCCATGACATTACCTATGGTATTACAATCAGACTTTCAATGGTGGAGGGATAATATAATGCATAACACCAAAAGTTTTAAGTCAAAACAATTTGATTTACAAGTGTATACAGATGCTTCCCTGACAGGTTGGGGTGCTCATTGCAATGGTGAGAGTGTTGGAGGCCTGTGGTCAAAATCAGAACAAAAATATCACATAAACCAATTAGAACTAATGGCAGCATTCTTTGGTTTGAAATGCTTTGCAAATCTGAAAAATAATTGTGATATTCTTGTTCGGATTGACAACACTACTGCCATTGCTTGCATTAACAAGATGGGTAGTGTTCAATTTCCACACCTAAATGATGTTAGCAGAAGGATATGGGATTGGTGTGAAGCTAGGTGTATCAATGTCCAGGCATCTTACATAAAATCTAAAGATAACTTGGCAGATGAGGAATCAAGAAATACTAACATTGACACAGAGTGGGGATTATCAATAGATGCTTTCAATAGAATTGAAAAAGAGTTTGGCAAGCCAAATATTGATTTATTTGCTACCAGAGTTAATGCAAAATGTAAAACATATGTGTCATGGCATAGAGACCCATATGCATTTGAAATAGATGCCTTCACATTTGACTGGAGCTCCTATTTTTTTTACGCATTCCCACCATTTGCATTAATTACAAAATGCCTGCAAAAAATTAAAAATGATGGGGCCAAGGGAATCTTGGTGTACCCACTGTGGACTTGTCAGCCATGGTATCCTTTGGCAAAAATGTTAATGGTTACAAAACCAATCATATTCCACCCTAATAATAATTTATTACAATCTCCTTTCAGTACCAAACACCCATTGAGCAACCAGCTTACCCTGGCAGCGAGCATCTTTTGCGGGAAGCTTTCAGACGTAGAGGTTTGCCAGAGGGTTCACTAAATATTATGTTATCATCCATTTCACCAGGTACGCTAAAGCAATATAGTACTACTTATAAGAGTTGGTGGTTATTCTGCCAAAACCACAGTGTTGCCATCTATACAGCTTCAATACCAGATGTTATACAATACCTCACTGAAATACATAAAACAAATGTTGGCTACAGCTCGTTAAATACAGCTAGATCTGCACTCTCCCTTCTGTTAAGTGAAAGAATTGGCAGGGACGATCACATCAAGCGTTTCTTCAAGGGTGTATACAGAATTAAACCCGCTTTACGCAGGTATGTTAATACTTGGGATCCTTCAATAGTGCTCAGATTACTGTCTAATTGGGGTAGTAATGTGAATTTAAATTTGGAAAAATTAAGCAAAAAGCTTGTCACCTTATTAGCTCTTGCTACTGCTCAAAGGGTGCAGACTTTATCAGTAATTAAAATACAAGATATATCCATGTCACAAGACATAATACATATCAACATTACGGATCTTATAAAAACATCACTATCATCAAAAACTGAAACATTAATTAAACTACCCTTTTTCAACCAGGACCCCATTGTTTGCCCAGCTAGAGCTATAAAAGCATATATTGAGCAAACATCAACTTTTAGGAAAAATGAACAATATTTGCTATTAACTAGTAGGAAACCTTATAAAAGAGCATCCAAACAAACAATTAGTAGATGGATTAAATCAGTTATGAAGGAAAGTGGTATTGATACCAAAATATTTACCTCACACAGCACACGTCATGCAGCCACATCTTCTGCTAAACAGGCAGGGGTATCGTTAGATGTGATTAGGAAAACAGCTGGCTGGTCAGATAGCTCTCTTACATTTGCCAGGTTTTACGATGTACCAGTGAATGTTAATGTCCCACATGACAGCTTCATTAATGCTGTCTTTAATGCCAACTTGAGGATGTAATTATTATTTCCTTTCCTTTTCTTTCTTTTTTTTAAAGATTAATAAATGTTTAATGAATATTTATTTTATGAATACACTGCCATCAGTGTTATAGTTTAGTTATATGGCTAAAAGTCCACCAAATATGTTTCACTATAGCATTTATTGTTACTAATTGTATCTGATTAAGAGACAAGACTGATAGTAATAGTACTGATGTTATGTTGTTGTTGCTGCTGGTATTTTCATGGCTATTTTATTGTCATGAAAATACCAGTAGTCACGCCCTGTTTATGTAAACCACATAATAGATAATTTTGTTTTATTCTGACATGTAGAATATCCTAAGATTATTGATGTTACATGCCTAAGTATTTACTTACTAGCATACTAAAGTTTGATTATATTGGTCTTAAATAAATTTGATTCATTTAAGGCTGTTTTGATTTAAGTATATTTTCAAAATAGTGGCCCATGTCGACTTTTACTCTAAACAGCTACTCTGTAATCAATTATATTTCAGTTCATCATGAAATGAAATTGATTAATCAGACGAACTTACCTTAAGTGAAGTCCGATTACAATTTCATGAAGGATGAACTGAAATATAATTACCCACCCAGCCCATCCTTTTTAGGATCAGTCCCTTGTCGAATGGGCCAACAGAGCAACGCTATCTCTAAAGAGTGTCAAATCAGGGTTGCCAATCCATAGAGAAAAAGTTTTATTTTATTTTCTCTAAAACTGCGATGCCAAATACTAGCGAATTGGGAACTACTCTGTAATCAATTATATTTCAGTTCATCCTTCATGAAATTGTAATCGGACTTCACTTAAGGTAAGTTCGTCTGATTAATCAATTAATAATAATAATTTACAATTTAAAGCTGTTTTAGTAGGTAGTGTAGTTTTAGGTTTTAGGGTATGCCCAATCAAGGCCTAGTGTTTTCAAAATATATTTTTTAAATTCTCTAGCAGAGAGAGCAAACATAATATGACATGCAAATAAAGACTTATACATATAACACCAAACAGAAGAGTCACTAAATATGAGTACGCTCAAAGAAGGTATTGGTTAAAGTTTTCTTCAATTTAGCGGTACTAGTATTAAAAATGTCAATGTCAGGTTCCTGGCAGGTTGTGTTGTACATACGACTCGCTCTCACCATGTATGAGTTCCGCACCGCGTTCCGTTTATTTTGACATTAATCCAGCTAAAATCTGTTCGTTTCCTTCGCTGTGACTCTTCTATTTCCCCGCGTCGGAAATGTAACTGTCCAGTGGTAACTGAGGTTCAAAATAAGCAGTATATTTCGGTTTTTATAGCAGTCTCTAACGAAACAGAGGATGACCAAACATGACACACTTATAAAATGCGTAAGTTTGTGAGTATGGATGTATGGACGTATAGGTATGGATGTTTATTACTCATTCCCGAAGAAACTACTGAACGGATTAGCGTGAAATTTTGCGTACAAATAGATTATAACCTTGATTAAGACATAAGCTACTTTTTATCACGCTAGTAATATCCCATGAAAAAATCATCAAACTTCACGCGAGCAAAACCGCTGGCAGAAGCTAAAACTCTCATAAATCATGTATTCCGGACACGATTCTAGAGTACCTAGCAATGACATCGTCGGTAATAGAAGAAAATGCGTAGTGCCAAAAATGCAATCCGCGACCAAAGGGATTTAAATAAACGAAATACGAGTACGTAAATCTCGCGACAAGCTTACATATCATATCATTTATGCAATGACGTTTAAAGTTGATACTAAAAGTTTTGAAAAAGTTAATTTTAATTTAATTAATTACGTTATCATAACATCATTCACTGAACGGAATTGTTAAAAGTTTGTGACGAAAATTCCCTCTCACCATGTAATGTAACTGTTGTATTATTATGATAAAGCTGGTGTTTGCATTCACATCCGAACAAAATTAAGGAATTCATTATTAACAGGAAGAGATTTACGGCAATAAAACAACGGGAAAGAAATTTACGATCACTCGCTTATTAATATGACTTGTTCCGGCGTTCTAATAAAAGCGATCTGTCATGAGAATATTATGCTATAGTGGAAGGGGTCCACAAGGGCCGATGCCTGCCGGGGCCGCGGGACTGTTCGAAAGAGATACCGCGGCCCTGGAACACAAAGGGATAAGAAGGAACATGGATGAGTTTTAGTCAGTAAAAGTTTGACGTTCTGCTCCGGTCAGAGCAGGAGGGGTCATTCGATGGTTTCCCAACCGAAAAAAAAGACTCTTTGTCGACAAGACTACGAGTTTCTGCTCGTTTTTCGAACAAAATTCACAACGGTCGCATTTTAGCACGACGACGATAACTTTGGTTAGGTCGTGACACGTTCGTCTTGTCGGGTTATTCACTCTTAATATTTATAATAATAATATAATAATAATATATCGCTGGACATTAACACACAGCGCCACCTAGTGCCACACTAAGCAAAGCTTGTGTCGTGGACACTAGATAGTTGATATACTACATATATACTATTAGGACGCTAATAAATCAACCCATTATTTCTAATTTATCGAATAGCGACAATCATAAAATATATTTTATAGGCTGTAAGGAAAACAATAACAACTACATATCGGTAACCGAATTTATTTCAGTAAGCAAAGTTGTAAGTTTGTTTCCTATGGCATTTAGTCCGCCTCTGTACTATGTGCTTGAAGTGTTAAATTAATAAATAATGAAATAGGAACCAAGCTTGTATCATTCATTTTGGTTTACTTATACGCTCTAACGCTTCATTAAACCCTTGAGCCTAATGACAAAGTAATTACAAAGTTTATGTTGCTAATGTTTTAGCCGTTTAAGGGAGATTTGGAAATTCGGAAGGGAGCGTAGTAGTATAATATATTACAGCCTAATATGGCATCAAACGAGTTAAATGGATGCATTAATTTAAAGCCTTGAGTATGAATTGCTGGGTTCGATTACCGGATTGGGCCACGAGTTATTTGGTTTATCCATCAGTAATTACTCAGTGGCCGCTCGGTGTTTGTATTTCCCATTTGATGGCAATTGCTCGCCAGTTATGTTTAAGTCCCATAGTCTATATAAGGTATTCGTGGAGGAGCTCGTGACTAAAATAATATCAGCTGCTCGGGTCGATCCTTGCCTAGGTTGGTCTGTGGATGGGTGACCACCCTTACATACCGAGTTTCCTCCGTGCCTCGGAAAGCACGTTAAGCTGTTGGTCCCGGCTGTCCATCTTTGACAGTCGTTACTGGTAGTCAGTGGCTCAAAAAGTCTGACACCAGTCTTACCAAGTGGTAACGTATTTCCCAATATTAACTGGGTTGTGGAGGTCAGATAGGCAGTCGCTCCATATAAAATACTGGTATTCAGCTGCTTCCGGTTAGACTGGAAGCCGACCCCAACGTAGTTAGGAAAAGGCTAGGCAGATGAGTCTAAGGTACACCTTAAACCACTTTTGTCTAAAGCTTTAGGAAAAACTGGAGTGAAAATGACATGACGGTGTTTATAAACGTATACAAATAGACCTTTAAAGGGTGTAAAAAGACTAACTTGACGAAACCGAAAGGCACTTCTCCCCATCACTACGATATTTTTTTTCTACACCATTCCTGGAAAGTTACGGAGTTATTGGGGGGTCAAAGTTCCAACTTTTTGACAAGTTTTTTTTTGGTTTTTATTGTAAGATTTTTACTCCAAACACCTCCACGACCCCATTCATCCACTAGCACAATGTTTTGAGTACGTTACATTGAGTTCTACCACAAAACATGATTATCACACGAAAAAAAAAAGTCATTTCCGGCAATACTTATTGCGTAAAGTTACTTAATTGAATGTACAGAATGCTTGGTTTCGTGATGAGTCTGTTTACACCATGTGTAAAAACACGTAGGTTTCTAATTAATTACCCGAAACAGTATATCCCATTTAATATTTGTCGAATTCATTTTCATTAAGAAAGCATTACAAACTATGACTGCTAATGAGAATTTCCTGTTACTAAACCACACACTTTGCCAGTCCCGAGAAACCTACACAATATTCGCAAAGCTTTCAAACTAAAACAATGAGAAAGCTCTTTATTTAGAATCTAGCTATACACCCAGTGGGACCTAACAGCGTCAAATACGACGAACTGTCACACAAACAAAGCCATACAGAAAATTATTTGGGAAGAGGCAGTAGTTCTGCACAAAATATTATTATTATACGGCGAATATTTTTGCTATACAGAGAGGAAACGGTAAAGGGGGCAGTAAGGGAAATAAAAGAACCTTATCCATTGCAGCTACCCGACAATGGCTATAAACGACTATCAATCATTTTTCGTAATTAGTATTTTGTGTGTACATAAATAAATAATTGATTACGAAGACGACGGTATGTAACTTAACGTTTTTTGAGATTTCTGACCTTTTAGTACTCCGACGATGGTCGGTCCGATAGAAGTTTTTGGTCAGTATTAGAAACAGGATCAACTAACATAAAAAAATGTTTTGTTGTAAAATGGCCATTTTCCTGATTACTGTAAGTCCTTTAGAATAAGGGGCGAGAATAATGGCATTAACCGGGCACAAATCCTAACACTGTGGCTGTGAAATTCCTGTTGAAAAAAGTCCAATTTTTTCCGACCCAGGAATCTTACTCAGGACCTCAAGCTCAACTCGACCAACTCGCACATAATAAGAGCTAATGACGCCACCTTGATTTTACAAAAGAAAACTTTAAGAGCGCCAAAAGATCTTTGCAGTACTGTACCTACTTTGGTACTCCTAATCTTAAATCTGCACTGAAAACTCAAAAAAAAAATTAGTCCATTATTCCAAGTTGAAATTACCAATTTGATTCGAGATTATAAAATAGTCTTGATTAAAAAAAAACAACACGAAAACTGACTTTATGGACCTACTATTAGGATACAAATTGGTTGTTTTGTCCTAACCTTCAAAAGAATACTCGTAAAACATTAAAAATGCACAGCGCTGGGAGGAATTATGGCTCCAATGAGACTCATACTGCGGATGCTGTAAGAACGCTACAGTAATAACGCCTTAGAAAATGGGACCGCAGTAAAGTTAGAGCAAAGAATATACCTTAGCTTTGCAGATATAATTATGTATAATTGTATATGGCTCGCGTATACCTCAAACGATGAGACTTGCGAGACGATTCAGTCATACCATTGCAACCGGACTGGATTTTAACATATTATTTATTACTAGCTTCTGCCCGCGACTTTGTACGCGGATCCTGTTGCTTTTGCCAGCGACACCGGGTTCGTCAAAATCGAAGATCTGAAACGTCGAATTCTAAGAGCCGGACGGGAAAATAACGGATCTTTCCCACCTGAGCAACACATACTGTTTGGTTTTTTTTGCCATTTAACAGCTTCACAAAAAGTATAATCTTGAACCATACCTCCGGAATATGTGGCGTATTCAATCATAGGAGTATATGTAAATGAACTCCGTTTCTTATCAACCCAAGGAAGGTCGTCATGCCCTACGGCTATATCTTGAGACACCCGATTCTTCAGATGTTATCGACATTCTGTTCAGTGAATGTCGAAATCTTTGCGCTCTTCTTCTGTCTCTTCATGCCGTACTCCAGCAATTCTTTCTCTCTCAAATTCTATCAGATTATGAATATTTTGTTGTGTGCGTGTTTGGGGCAATGTATGATAATCTCGAGCAGTAGTTAGTCGCGCATCACGTTCATCGCTCGTTTCAAAAGACCTGTTAGTAGATGTGCGAATACGCTGAGA
The DNA here is from genome assembly GCA_950022955.1 of Xestia ashworthii. Taxonomy (NCBI): domain Eukaryota; kingdom Metazoa; phylum Arthropoda; class Insecta; order Lepidoptera; family Noctuidae; genus Xestia; species Xestia ashworthii. Next base: position 21,805,110 of record OX465555.1, read on the forward strand.
ACTCAAGCGCAATTCTCTATCCGTGAACGCAGTCAGGCATCTATTCTTCACTGGTCTCTAGAGACCTGGATGTAGATGCGTAAATTCGCTAAGAACGCAGACGTGCTTCGCGATCGGAAGATGTTTCCACGGAGCAAGTTGCAGCCTGATGTTTTTGAACAGCATCAAGTCTCTCCTGACGATCTTCGGTAGATTCTTGGGATCTTATGATCATCAATCTTTTAGCTCCTTTGGAACATTGGGAAAGGTTTGACCTCTTTCTAGGCATGTTTATAGTTTTGTTGTGAAGATACCTGATCAATTAAAATCTAAGTGCCCTGCGTTACCGGGTAGGCTACCGAGTCACGAAGATAAGTGGAAAAGGAAATTAAACACTCAAATAACATAAGCCCGAAAACATATTTATTCGATAAAATGAGTTTTGGTCAGTAGAGTCAAATTTTCAATGATATACCGGTACCCAGTTTTTGTTATTTTATAATTTTATTATACAGTGAAATGAAATTAGTGATAGCTTTGCAATAATTTTCACATCAGATGTTTCTGATCTTCGATTTTATATAAGTCAACAGAAAATGCCTATCAGACCGAACAACTTTTGCTAAGACGTCATCATCCCTAAATGTGTTATGGTGTAGCTGGGCTCTTGGAGTTCCACAACAGGTGTTCCAGATCTTCGATTTTTATAAATCAACAGAGAGTGCTCTTCAAATTGAACAACTTTTGCTACGACGTCATTCCGATATGTGTTATGGTGTAGCTGGGCTATTGAGGTTCCACGACAGGTGTCCCAGATCTTCGATTTTTATAAGTCAACAGAAAGTGCTGATCAGATTGAACAACTTTTGCTAAGACATCATTCCTATATGTGTTATGGTGTAGCTAGGCTATTGAGGTTCCACGACAGGTGTCCCAGATCTTCGATTTTTATAAGTCAACAGAAAGTGCTCATCAGATTGAACAACTTTTGCTCAGACATCATTCCTATATGTGTTATGGTGTAGCTGGGCTATTGAGGTTCCACGACAGGTGTCCCAGATCTTCGATTTTTATAAGTCAACAGAAAGTGCTCATCAAATTGAACAACTTTTGCTAAGACGTCATTCCTATATGTGTTATGGTATGACTGGGCTCTTGGAGTTCCACATCAGGTGTTCCAGATCTTCAAATTTATTCTCTCAGCAGAAAATGCTCATCACGTGGAACAATTTTTGCTATGGTGTCATTTTTGTATCTCTTATATTTTAGCTGGTCTGTTGTGGTTCTACATCAGGTGTTCAGGTTTCCAAGATAAATTATAGCCTATATGTTGCCCAGACATAATACCTATACAACAAAAAAAAAATCATTCAAATCCGTCCAGTACTTCCGAAGATTAGCGTGTACAAACAAACAGACAAACAGACAACAGACAAACAGATAAACAGACAAACAGACAGACTTTTTATTTTGGATTCGTGCTCCATTACTGTTTCTAAACCCCCTTCAATTATTATTTTTTAAATATATTCAATGTACAGATACAGCTTTTTTACTCTTTTATTATATGTATAGATATTGCAGTAAATTATTTGTCAAACTGCCGCGTTAGTCGAGAGTAGTCGTAAGCGGGACTGCTGAGAAAAAGTTTCTGGGTTCGATCGGACATTGTTTTTGGTTTTTTTTTTGCTCAGTAGCAACCACGAAGTCTGGATTTGTGTTATTTGATTTCATGTTATGTTATTTCTCAGTCTCTGAATCTAATAAACTCTATATGAGTTCTATATTTGTGAATTAGAACGCACCTTGCAGAGACACCCACAGTCGCGCATGCTGGAAGCATTGTCTTTGTTTGGCGAAATGTATCCTGACACGATAAACCAGTAAACCGTTTTCCCCTTGGGTGAACTAGATTGGCCTGAAACTGGGCTTGGTCGGTAACACATTTATTTCATTGCTCGTGTCTGTAATGTCGTATCGCGGTTCATAGCACGCTCTAAGAGTCTAAGCAAACTCTTTCACTTGCAATTTCTACACACGTGTCACTTCAACGTACATCTCTCGGCTAAATGTAAGTTTACAAGCTTTATATTACTTCTTAGATAGGAGAATCTTCATATGACATGGTTTGAAATGGTCGTAATAGATAAAGTTTAATCTAATAACAGAAGTTTCTTGTTGGTCGTCTGTGTAGAAACTTTGGTAATAATATTGAACTGATTCTTTTAAATATTGAGGACTAGCGGATGTCACGCGGTTTCACCCGCTTAGTGGCCATTCCCGTGGGGAGATAATAAAATAAAATAAAGCCTATGTTACTCAATAAAGACGTGACTTTATTGAGTAACATAGGCTATATTTTATTACCAGTATTGTATATCTGACCCACAACCCCTTGGTAAATCTGGTTATTCAAATTTCTGGTTACTGATTACCTGTAACGACTGTCAAAGATTTACAAATGGCAGCCGGAACTAACGGCTTTACGTGCTTTCCAAGGCACGGAGTAAACTCTGTATGTAATGGGTGTTCACCCATCCATGGAGCAACCTAGACAAGTGTGACTGATAGGTATTGAAAATCAATCACGAGCTCACAAATGAAAGTTTAGTAGAAATTGGAAAGCGATTGTCATTTGTACTAATTAAATTGGTTTGAGGTACCCATCTTATCAGTAGAAAATGGTTTCTTAACGATAATTTTGTTGTTCTCAGGTATTTTAAATACTGCTACTAATAATTGTCTATGTTCGGATCAAAATAAATTTTCTAACTTTATTGTTTTATGTTTATTTAAAATCTTACTATATAAATTCAAGTGGCTTCGATATTCAAAGACTTAAGAAATAATTAGTCTGGAACAGTTTTGATTTAATAAGATAATATTATGGAATAAAATGAAAGCTATTTACAGATAGTTGTTATTGCGCAGTGGCGATATAGTTATTGTAATATTCTTGTCGCTTGGTGGTTGCCAAAATATTTATTTGCGTAGCGTAACAAAACATCACGCCTGGTACTCCCCAGAAGGTTAGGCAGAAGTGTACCCACATTTTACCAGATATGTTTAACTTCCATGAAATACGGGGCATGCGTATTACCATCAACCAGAAGCAGATCCAGTCTTTGTAGCTGCTCCAGCTGAGAACCTGGGCCTGCCACCGGTCCTGTTTCCCGGATTGCTTTCATCTTATGTACGTTAGATAAGTGCATATATGCTTAGGCCCTGCCTTTTGGGTGGTGGTGTCGTGGTTGCAAGCGCAATTGCTGATGGTCGGTCGGACGACGGACGAGCCCTCATTCCCGTCTTTTGATGCGTTTTATATTTGTCAATATTCATTGATTACGTGTGTTTTATTTACCAATACTCATTAAATTATTATTTATACTTTTTTGATGATTTTTTAATTTTTTAATTTTACTGTTTTTTTTTTAAGAATTATTCTTTTTTTTTCTCTTTTTTTATACTGTCGTCATGCCTATTATTGCCATCAACCGGGTGCAAATTTAATTCAGTCGGTCATAAGCTGACCGAACCATTTTTTTGGGCATTCCTCAAAGTCGGTCTGTCAATGGGTGACGTGAAGATCCATTACTTATTATTTACCGAATAACAAATACAAAAAATACAAAATACAAAAATATTTATTACTTCTCAAACATTGTGTCTTACATAATCCCTTACGTGTCCCAGTAAGTTACAAAAGTACTTGGGTCGGAACTGTCTCGCTCTTCCCGTAATTGGCATCTTAACAATGAAAATGAAGTTAAATAAAAAAAAAACCCGTAAAAAGAAAGATGTAAAACAATAAAAAAAAACGATGTGTGAGCTAGGAGTGATGTGAATAGGTGTATGTTTTGTGCGTGCGTGTGTATTTGTGTGCGTGCGTGTGTGTGTGTGTGTGTGTATGTTTGTGCGTGCGTGTGTGTATGCATAATTTATCCACCATGTTAGCCTACCCTGATCAGAATGTTTTCTGTTTCTTCATATGTTAGAGATCTTAACCAATCACCAACTGTTCTTTTACAGTCGTATAACCGCATGGGATATATTTCACACTTAAGGTTCAATTTATTATAGATGTAGGTGGATTGAGTAACATATTGACGTCTAGCAAAAACCGATCGAAACCCCTGAACAGCAGAATTCCTACATCGCACAAGCAGAGTTATCCGCGACTTATGACTGTAGACGAGAACTCGACAACAACCGTCGCCGCGTCGGGCAGTGGCCCACCAGGCACAACACCCGTCTGGTTGGAGGATCCTCCCTTTTCTATGGGGGATGAAGAGCTTTATACTCTGTTCTTCATACCCCCAAACTGGTGACCCCAAAATGGACGTCAGCGTAGCCTTCGAGCCTTCTCGAGCTTTTGAGCAGCGAGACATGTAGCCAGCCAGCTTCAAATGGGTATTCCTGACCATCAGCATGCAGCGGAAGCACATTCCTTGTCAGCACCCTCAGTCTCAACAAGCGACCATGGCATTACTGCTGTTCGGCCGATCGAGAGCTCGATCCCCCCGGTCGACTACAGCAGACTGCCACATCGCGGCGCTTGTACTCACTGGGATTCGCACCACCGCAGACTGTTCCGACTCTCCGTGAACAATGCGGCAACGAGTTTCCACTGGCACTTCAATCTACTATCGACCCTGGTCTCCGGGGGGAGTGATATAGCGGCACTACAAAAAAGTACTAACTAACATAGAACAAAAAGTACTACAGTACCATCTATGAGAAAGATGATGAACTAACAGCGAAATACGTCAGAATTCCTACATCACGCAAGCAGAGTTATCCGCGACTTAAGACTAGACGAGAACCCGACAACAACCGTCGGGCAGTAGCCCACTAGACATAACACCCGTCTGGTCGGAGGATCCTCCCTTTTCTATGGGAGATGAAGAGCTTTAGGTACACCCTGTTCTTCACACCCCCAAACTTGTGATCATGAAAAATAAGGAACATTCTAAAATTCTAAATGTATTGAATTAAATTTTTGTTAACGTTTCTTGATAATTTTGTCAATGGGCGCAAAAAAAACAAATCTTTCAATCAAAATGGCGAGTATTAGTGACCGTGAAATAAAGTATTGTTATAAATTATTATTATTTACGTTCCTTGGAAATCATTTTGATTATTTTAATAAACGGAAAGTCTTATCCTTTTTCTGAGATGCGAAGCCGCAAACGTCAACGCTTGGTTTGAACTGCTCAAGGGTAACGAAAACTCCTTTGTTAAGCCTATCTCAATCTCGAGTAATTAATACGGCTTTACGTACTATCATTCACTCAGTTTTATTAAATGACTTGTGATTAATTTTGGCTGGTTTCATACAAACTTCAACCTTACTTTAAAACCCTATTTCACTTCAAATTTTAAGAAAATTCATCATGATTTTCGTAGATTTTTCTTAGCGGATGCTTACGCCAGGCTAACGAACGTGAACGTATTTTTTTTAGTTTTACAAGTCTGAAAACTAGTCTTACTAAGTGGTGTGGTATTACCCAGTACTAACTGGTTTGTGGGGGTCAGATAGGCAGTCGTTCTATGTAAAATACTGGTTGAATACCAGCTGCATCCGGTTAGACTGAAAGCTGACCCCAACATAGTTGGAAAAAGATAATGACAAAAGTGCTTTCCTGCAAACTTTCATCCCTTACTTTAATTCTTTATAGAATTAATTTTCAAGAGCTTTTTCTTAGTGCTCACTTTTGCGTTAAAAATTTCATTCTTCTGGAACTAGCGGTCTAGACAATGCATTGTCTGTTAATGAAATTGTTAAGTTACTAACTTAGGCTTGAATTCTTGTCACGCTGACGGTCTGTTGCGTACGGTCAGTCGTGACGTCAGCGAGAACGAAATACGGCCGTCGTCGGCCTAAAGGCTTCATGATTGGTTAGTTAGGGAATAGCATACTATAATTATTTTTCTTTAATAAATACACGCACGGATGCTAGCTTTAAATATATGACACGTGAAATTCTCAATGTACAAATACAAATTACATCAAGAAATTAAAACGCACTGTGTTGTATTGTTTCACCGCAAGCCGAAATACATTTCAATCGCGATCTTGAATCCCCTCTACTTCTGTCACCACGTTTTCAATTTAAATCGGCTCCCATTCAATCAGCTCCAAGTAAGTTATTTTCATTCTAATTCTGCTGGTATTTCTATTTATATTGCAGCGTGGGAGGTTTCTTCAAGTCTCTTGAATGATCATGTTGATACAAAGTCCCCATTTCTATTTTATGTCTAGCTAGCGGTTTCACTCGTAGCTTGGATATTAGCTGACGAAACGTATAATCAAGTGCCCTGTTTAAGGTGAAAGCTCTAGAATTTTTCAAGGTCAAAGTCATTCCTAGACCTTTAGGAACTTGTAACTACATATGTCTTACATTCGCGAATCATATTTTCATCAACATAAAACCTAGCACTGGTATGCAAATTAAAAATTAAAATATCATAAAAAAACGTGAAATTGGAATTTCGCAGGCTACTCTGGAGAATCAGCCTTAAACTGACCCTTTTTCTTCCTATTTTCGGCCGCCTCATCATCATTCATCATTTCAGCCGAAAGATGTCCCCCCAAGTGTGACCACATTGACCGGTCCCATGCGACTCGCATCCAACGAATTCCCGCAACCTTCACCAGGTCATCGGTCGTCCTAGTAGGAGGTCTTCCAACACATCGTCTTCCGATTTGCGGTCGCCACCCCAGAACTTTTCAGCCCCATCGGCCATCCGTTCTGCGAGCAATGTGCCCTGCCCACTGCCACTTAAGTTTGGCAATTCTTCGGGCTACGTCGGTGACCTTGGTTCTCTTGCGGATGTCTTCATTTCTGATTCGATCACGCAAGGAAACTCCGAGCATAGCCCTCTCCATTGCCCTTTGGGTGCCTTTTGATCAGGCCCATTGTGAGCGACCACGTTTCGGTCCCGTATGTAATCACCGCAACACACACTGGTCATAGACTTTCGTCTTGAGACACTGCGGTACGTTGGACGAGAAGATACCGCGCAGTTTTCCGAACGCTGCCCAGCCGAGTCAGATTCGACGATTGACCTCTTTCTCGAAGTTAGACTTACCTAACTGGACCGTTTGTCCCAGGTACACATATTCGTCCACAACTTCGAGTGTAGAGTCTCCGATCTTGATAGGAATGGGTATGACAAGGGCATTCAACTCATTTTTAGACCCACTCTTTTGGAAGCTCGCATGATTATTATTATCGCTATTTTGCTTTGTTTTAATTTTTTATTTTGTTTTTAATTTTAATTTGTGAATGTAGATGATGACATTGTTCTTCTACGATTTATTATATTATGACAGCTACTTATTTAAATTACAAATGTTGGACACCTGTTAGACATGTTAAAATTAGTATTTTGTTTAGTTGTTTGTTTTATTGTTGTGACACTTTAAACTATTTATATTGCTGTGCCCTAGCAGGGTTCATGTATGAAACCTACTTACTTTGTAACAACTTGTAAACTATATTAATGCAATAAATGATGATTATGATTATGAGCTCTACTGAAGTCATCGAGCATTGTACTGAGGTCCTCCATGGTCTCAGCAACAACCACTATGTCGTCGGAAAACCGAAGGTGAGTGATGGGCTCACCATCGACGTTGATGCCTAGCCCTCTCCAGTCCAGAACCTTGAAGACATCCTCCAGTGCAGAGGTGAACACTTTCGGAGATATGACGTCTCCCTGTCTTAAACCTCGCTGTAGAAGGATAGGTTCTGAGGCTTGGTTCTGAAGTCGGACTGACACGGTGGCGTTTTAGTATAAACACTTCAACACCTCGATGTACCGGTAGTCAATTTGGCACCGTTGGAGGGACTGCAGTACAGCCTAGGTCTCGATCGAATCGAAAGCTTTCTCGCAGTCCGCAAACGCTAAACAGAGAGGCAAGTTATACTCTTCGGTCTTCTGTATAACCTGCCACAGCGTATGTATGTTGTCCACGGTGCTAAAGCCTTTTCAGAAACCGGCTTGTTCGGGTGGCTGGAAATCGTTAAACCTTCGCTCGAGACGATTCGTGATGACTCTTGAAAACAACTTGTAGACATGGCTTAGAAGCAAGATGGGCCTATAATTCTTCAACCGAGCATTTTCGCCCTTCTTGAAGAAGAGTGCCAACACACCTCTGCGCCATGGCGTTTTCTCCTCGTGTATGACGGAATTAAACAGCTTCTGAAGGGCCTTAAGTACCAGTTTTCCACCAGCCTTCAAGAGTTTGGCCGTAATTCCGTCATCACCTGGTGCCTTGTTGTTTTTGAGCTGTTTCAGAGCCATCCTAATCTCGTACAGGCTGACGTCCGGGATGTCTTCGGTGTATTGTTGGGTCAGTCTAGCTCTTGGGTCGCTTGCTAGATCGACAACGGGTTTACTGGTTGACGTGTACAACTGTCCATAGAAGTTTTCTATCTCCCTCAGTAGCTCCGGTTTGGCGGATAAGATTCTGCCATCGTCGGTCTTCAGTTTCGTGAGCTGGCTCTGCCCAATAGCCAGATCTCTTGAAAATACTTTGGAGCCTTTGTTCCGCTCGATCGCATCTGTAATAAGCTCGGTATTAAAGCGGCGGAGGTTGCTCTTCAAGGATTTAGAGATCCGTCTATTGAGCTGCCGGTATTTCAACGCGTCGTCTGAAGACTGCAGGATCATCTCACGCCGCTCCTTCATGAGCTTGAGAGTTTGATCGGAGAACCTCTTTTTCTGATCTGTACGACGTGTCTTGAAGAACTTAAACCCGGTCGTATGGACAGTTTCCACGTACCCATCGTTGTATTCGTCCACTGAGCTTCCTAGGCACTCGAAACGATTCTGCAGTTCGATAATTGCCTTTCGGGATCATACCCATTATCTTACTGCCCTTGTCCCATGTTACTTGGGGTCGGCGCAACAGATTTTTTTCTTCCAATTCCTCTGGCAACCGTCATCATAACCGCTATCGTTCACTTTTTTATCTTTCTTATCATCCCTCAAACAATCCAGCCATCGTTTTTTTTGGTCTTCCTCTCCCCCTCCATCCATCAATATTTATATTCATCACTCTATTAGTCACATGCGATTCATCCCTCCTCATTACATGTCCATACCACGACAGTCGATTCCATCGTCGTAAAAGTTGCGTCAGTTACATCTTGTCTGTAACTGACGCAACTTTTAAGCGTAATGATATACTCGATCCTTACCTAATCCATTCTCCGGATCATAATATCGGGATGAAAAGTATTCTATGTATTAATCCAGGTTATAAGCTATATGTGTGCTGAATTTCATTCAAATCCGTTTAATTTTGTCGTGAAAGAGTAAAAAATATACATCCATCCATACATCTTCACAAACTTTCGCATAATTTATATTTAAGTAGGAGTAAGATTGGAAATAGGTCGTACGAGACCAACGCACTGAGTCACTTTCGTATTTTTAAATAAAGGTTGGTGTTTATCTCTCGTTCGTTCTACTCCATTAAGATATTACTACCTACGTGGTAGTACAGGGTCCTAGCAGGTGCGTTTGCATAAGGTTATATAAACTCTACTTTACCTACGTGTGTTGGTAAGTCCTTACCTAAGCTTTCTAGTAAACTGTGCTAACACAGCTGCGTGCGGTTCCTTATTGCTTTTGTTATTTCTTGCTTTTCTTGTTAGAGTTTGTTTTATGGTTCTATTAGTACATTGAATGTGCCTAAGAAGGGCATTTTATGTCCCCCTGTATGTAAATGAATTTTCTTGGTTTATGTTTTAGTGGAAGTTTGTTATTGAAAGTAGAAGTTCGTGAGGAAACTTAACCAGCATGCCTGAGAGATTTTCTCGACGGCATGTAAAGCCAAGTCAGGGGCCCGTGGGCCGCATTAAAACTCTGACACCAACACGCACTAACTACGCTAAAAAAAAAATGTAACTTAATTAGTTTCTTTTTTTTGTTTCTGCATATTTCCTATGTTTTGGCCAGTATTATTCCATTGTCATGAATTAAAATTTATAATAGGAACTGCCTATATTATCTTCACAATTACGAGTACGTTACAGAGTAACATGGTACCCTTCGTCTGGCAAGCAATCTTGACGTCGAAAAACGCGTACCTATCTGAAAAGTCGTCTTTAAAAGATGGCTCGGCTGTGAATGTAACATTTTGACGGGTTTTGTACTTTGTCGCAGCATCTAATATTGCTCTAACTTGCAAAAAGTGTAGGGAAAAGAACTAGAACGGCTTACCATCACGTTTAGTAAGGCGCGGGTCATATACAAGTGGCGTATGGCGGTGGTGCGGCGCTGGCGCTGATGCGGGTGCGCTGGAGGCGAGGAAATGGCGCCACTTCCTCGCCTTCCGTACACCCGCGCCACCGCCATTCGAAAAACGCCACTCGTGTTTGTCCCGCGCCTAAGTCTCTAAAACAATAAAAAGTGTTCAAGATCTACAAATGAAAGTTCAAAAAACGATTTAGCATTCATTTCGAGTCACTGAGAGGTCAAACCTGCAGACACATTAGCCGGTCACCACGATGATTGCAGGGTTGACTACCCAAGGGTGCGCCTATCCAATACATTAAAGTATCGATAAATAGACCCAAGATAATCTTCTATTGACCACCCCTGATTTATTTTAATTAATTAATAGTTAAATTTCTTAAATGAGCCGCTTCTAGTTCGTGATCTAAAACCACTTAGCTTAAATTAAAAGCCCTTTTTAAATTATAAACAAATATTAAGTCAATACAGTTAATTAGTCGCGCACGGTCGGTTGGGTACGAGTATACATTGTGTTCTATATTGCACCTTACTGCGACACTGACGTCAGCAGCAACCGACTGCCGTATTTTGTTCTCGCTGACGTCACAACTCACCGCACACGACCGACCATCAGCGTGAAAAGAATTCAGGCTTGATTATGATAGTGGCTATCAATATAAGTCAAGTTTACAACGACATTAAAAGTTCTCTCTCTTGTTATTAATGACAATATGACACGGACGTGCCAATATCGACAATTCAATATCAGACGTGTTATGAAGAACTATGCGAAGTCAAATCATTAAAGTCCCCGTAGTTGCGAACTTCGGGAGCCGTAATAGATTCAAGTTTAATCTAGATCACCAAGAGAAGATTGTTTGTGGAATTCTTATATCAAAGTTCTTGGAATCTTGGAAAAACAATGTCACGATATAAAAAGCGAAACGATATACATACTATATTTATATAAAGTGTGATCGTTTTTTTAAAAACTAAGTTGACAGAACATTTAATTTTTACTTTCTCTTTATCGTGTGGTTAGTTACCTAACCTGGTGTCAGAGTTCATAAGCCGCCCATGGGCCTCTGTCTTGGCTTAACATGCCGTCGAGGAATATCTCTCAGGCATGTTGGTTTCCTCACGATGTTTTCCTTCACCGAAGCAAGGTATAATTATACAATACGCACATGAATCGGAAAAAAACAGTTTTTACTATAACCTTTTGATATCAACTCTCCAGCGAAATACAATACAATCTTTGCTATAAGTAAGATTGATTTAAGAATGGGCAGTATAAAGTTCATGGCCTAAAAGTTTATGAATCATAAAAAACACAATGTCTGTGCCTATAAGTTTCTGGCCTTGTAACATTAAACCTCTATTGTTTGAGTGGCCAGATAAATAGGTCACAAAATATTTATGACAAACTTACGTGACGACTTCTGTATCGCTGTATTTAAATTATGCAAGACGTTACTTAGACGTAAAATAGGTAAATTAATAAAATAAATAAAAAATAAGAATATTATTCGAATATTAATCATCAATAAATTCACAATCAAATAAATGAATGAATTTTAATGACTAATTACTACTACTACTACAACTAACTCAAGTCTTCATTTGATTGTGAGTTGAATGAAGCCTTAGTCTTAAATGAAATGGCTTTCATTCTTCAACCATAACGTTGTTAAGTGTGACTTTAAAATTAAATAATAATATCAATCCTACTAAAAACAAATTTTCAACCGACTTCCAAAAAGAGGAGGTTATCAATTCGTCTGTATGTTTTTTTTTTTTTTTTTTTTTGTGTTTGTTACCTCATAACTTTCGACTGCGTGAACCGATTTTGATGATTCTTTTTTTATTTGAAAGCTGGTGCTTCCCATGTGGTCCCATTTTAATTTGCTGAAGATCTGATGCTGGTCTTAGGAGATATACAATGGAACTCTTCAAAAATGTACGGCAAATCTGCAGTGATTGCTGTTATCGCTTGTAGGTTTATTGTTTATACTACATCATGACGTAATATCACGCCTGTATGCTCTGAGGGGGTACGCAGATGTGTACAATACACCCAGATTTCGACAGTGTTTGTTACCTCAGTACTTTCGACTGGGTGAACCGATTTTGATGATTCTTTTTTAATTTGAAAGCTGGTGCTTCCCGTGTGGTTATGTTTAAATTTGCTGAAGATCTGTTCCGGACCTTCGGAGATATACAATGGAACTCTTCAAATATACACGGCAAATCTGCAGTAACTGCTGCAATCGCTTGAGTGTTTATTGTTTATACAACATCATGACGTAACATCACGCCTGTATGCTCTGAGGGGGTACGCAGATGTGTACAATATTCCCAGATTTCGACAGTTAGGTGTATTAAGTTCCATTTATTGGGGATAAGCCTATTACCTTGACATGTATTGTTTTTTTTTTTTATTTTATTGGCAAGGGTACTTCAAGGGTAGTTTGATGAGAATTTGGTTAGGTTCTAGTGATTATGGGATCCATGACAAAGGAACGGAACTCTTCAATTCTTAGAAGCAAATTAACGATACTCAGCCAAATCTTTTAAAGGCTATCCGGATATTTGAGTCACGTACCATAACGTCGTTATTAACCGACTTCAAAAAGGAGGTTCTCAATTCAATGTTCCCCGATTACTCGAAGATGACTGGACCGAATTTGTTTTTTAATTGTTTGAAAGGGTATACTTCCCAGAAGGTCCCATAATCATCAAGTCAGGATCCTGATATTGGGATCCTGGAGAAATAGAGAGAACTCTTCAAATTTAATAGGCACACCAGAAGCGATTTTGGTAGTTTTTGAAAGAGTACTTTCTCAGAGTGATCCCATTTAAATTTGGTAAAGATCTGATGAAGAACTTCGGAGAAAGGCAACGGAACTCCTCATTAAATGTAGCAAATGTGTGTCTCTTACTAGGATTGCTGAAATCTCATGTCTGTCTATTGTTTACAGCAGTTCATAACAAAGAATCACGCTGGTTCGCTGTGAAAGGGTATGCACATATTGTGAACCATTAAAAAGTGAAAAATAAAACTTTTTTGCTAAAATAAAACCGACTTCACACAAAAAAGTGAAAAATAACTTTAGCTTCTGAAGACGGTGACAAAAAAATTTAATCAATCAAACAAAGGTCACCGATTTCAGAAGCTAAAGTTATTTTTCACTTTTTTGTGTGAAGTCGGTTTTATTTTTTGCAAAAAAGTTTTATTCGTTCACAATCTTCTCTTGGTGATCTAGATTAAACTTGAATCTATTACGGCTCCCGAAGTTCGCAACTACGGGGACTTGACTTCGCACAGTTCTTCATAACACGTCTGATATTGAATTGTCGATATTGGCACGTCCGTGTCATATTGCCATTAATAACAACGGAGAGAACTTTTAATGTCGTTGTAAACTTGACTTATATTGATAGCCACTATCATAATCAGAATTCTTTTCACGCTGATGGCCGGTCGTGTGCGGTGAGTTGTGACGTTAGCGAGAACAAAATACGGCAGTCGGTTGCTGCTGACGTCAGTGTCGCAGTAAGGTGCAATATAGAACACAATGTATACTCGTACCCGACCGACCGTGCGCGACCGACCGTTAACGCGACAAGAATTCAGACCTCATGGTTATATTTTTATAACTGAAAATGCGTCATTTGTATTTGTGCTGTTGAACACAAAACCTTCCGTGTTCGGACCTAGCATTTCCCGAGTGATAAATCAATGAAAATATAGGCACAAAACCGGTGGCGACGTTTAAAAAAATTAAACCCCCGGGAACGTTCTAGTTAATATATCACCACGCTTAATCCCCCCAGGGGTTAGGTAGAAGAGTGCCAGTTATAGAACACCCAGATTTCGGTTACAATATAAAATCCAACGTAATATGAGGAGGGTGAGCCTTTTGTTATCAACCGGGAACAAACCTAGACTATTTCTAGGAAATTTCGGGCAGAAAAACCCAATAAGATTACCCAACCTTCGAATCAAACCTACGCGACGGTCAGTGGGTCGTCTTAGGGGACCCCTATTTACCCTAAACCGAGGTAGTAACTGTGTAGTAAAAAATGTTTTTTGTTACAGGCGATATCAGATTTCCTACTGGGCGTTTTCTGCTTGCCATTCACACTCGTCGGCCAGATCTACAGGCGGTTCCTGTTTGGAGCACTGCTGTGCAAACTCATACCGTTTCTACAGGGTGAGCTGATGATGATATACTTTTTATTTAAAAACTACCTGTGTTGGAACTGATTGATTTTTATCAGTAGAGACAAACTGAAGAATCAAAAGCCAATGAAATTGACATTTAAAATAGATGTTAAATTAACTGAAACCTACTTATAATTATAAAGAGAATTATACTGAGGAAACTGGCACGTCATAGAAGTAGAGAGATCCGATGTCCCATACAGAGCAGGTTTGTGTCCTAGCAGTGGCAGTGGCATTCATGTTTAGAAACTGTCTACCTTAAAATTCATCGCATAATAAAAACTTATTATCAAATTAAATAAAAGAACTGTTTTAAGCTATCACGGTTCACAACTTCACTTAAAATGTCACTTACGGGATAATAAATAAATATCGCTGGACATTACACACAGCGCCATTTAGTGCCACACTAAGCATGGCTTATGTCGTGGTCACCAGATAGTTGATATACTACATAATATACTTTTTATTTGTAAATACATTCTTATTATACATATTAACATCCATGACTCGGAAACAAAATGTCCTTGCTCATCACACAAACATTTGCTCCTATTTCGGAGATTCGAACCCGAGACCCTAATAACGTAAGGCAGCCTCACTACCGCTGCGCCATTCGGGTCGTCAATCTTCTGGGATATCTTCTGTGATTGTAATTTATATTGAGTTCCTGATATTTTGACGCTGTTGCAAGCGTCATGATCGCGGGTCGACTGGAGAATGTGGGAAATAAGAATCAGGTAGATAAGATATCCAGTAAGTGACATTTTAAGTTCTAATAAAAGAACTTCCGCTAACGATAAAATGACTTGACTGAATTCCTAATTTCTCTCTCTGCAATTAAGTATACATTTTCGTGGAAAACATTCTGGGCGACTTACAAGTTTCCTCGAATACCGGCGATTTAATTTGATTCGTTTTTCTTTAGAAGCTAAGCCAAGCTAGAAAATAAGAGGAATCCGTGATGATTTCAAGTTTCGAGGAACTGGCAATTAGAAATTATGGAGTTCCTTCTATATTAACTCTAGTGCATACTTAATTACTTATCTATTCAATCTCCCTGTCCATTTAACATTATTTCCAATAATCCATATGTAGGTCGTACGTTAAGATGACTTGACTGATTAATACAGTTGAACTTTATGTGTAAACTGAGGGAGTTGTTTATCCAATAAACAAAAGTTTGTTGTTTGTTGACCGGTTCCGTGCGACTCGCATCCAACGGATTCCTACAACATTCACCATACCTTACTTGTAAGAGTTTTTCATGAAATAGTGAATTTGACGTGCGACTCCGGAATCTGACAGATAATGTACAGTATTCTGCCGCTGTACGTACCACGTGCCCGCACCCTGATGCAAATTTACTTTGCATTCCAAATACTGTTTTAGTACTAAACAGGACTAATTAAAGCTAGGACACCCGTGAGTGTTAATCTCTTAATTAGCACTTAATGTATAAGAGTCGTTTGAAACTGCGCATTTTTATCAATTAGTCGAAAATGTTTCGTGACTGTTAAAAAAGTAGCTCAAATAAAAACATACATAAACTCACAAGCATGACTGATTTCTTATAAGTGTAATCAGAAACTTTACAACGTCACCTGCCATGTCTCTTAGTACTCTTTGCTTCGATCATGTTCATAAAATAATCTGGTCATACACACTAGCTGGGGCCTAATTCTGCTATTTTAATAAATTCGTCACTCCAACACGATTCCATTCTCATCCCATTGTCATTTTGCTTAAAGTTCGTAATCTGCTAAATTCACAATGGTCGGTCAATGGTCTCGCTATAAAATTGTGTTTTAATGGCATTGTCGTATTGTCATTATTATAAAACCCTTAGTACAAATGGTTTTCGAAATCTACTACTTACTAAATGCGAACATTTATTCATGCCAGATTTCATGTACGAGATTAATATTCTATGACATTTCTTTCAATGGAGTGTCAGTGGTTGTTCATTGAGAAGTCATAATGGCGCCATTATGATAGTAGAATTAAAAAACTTGTCAAAATTTGACAGAACTTGATCATTATGAAATCAATGATCGAATACTCTGACACTATTGTAATAGCAGAATCGAGGCCCTGGTTGCAAGTAAATAAAATAAATAAATATCGCTGGACATTAACACACAGCGCCACCTAGAGCCACACTAAGCAAAGCTTGTGTCGTGGACACTAGATAGTTGATATACTACATATATACTTTTTTGTTTTGTAAATACATACTTATTATACATAATAAACATCCATGACTCGGAAACAAATGTCCGTGCTCATCACACAAACATTTGCTCCTACCGGGATTCGAACCCAGGACCTTAAGAACGTAAGGCAGTGTCACTACCACTACGCCAATCGGGTCGGGTCGGGTCGTCGGATTCGTTAAAGTGCACTAGCATGCCCGCGAATTTTACCTAATATGGGCAATAACAGTCCTGTCAGTGGTGGTTATTATTATTATTAATTTAATAGCTCTTAGGGCTCTAATCTAAGGCATGAATTATAGTTTTATATGCGAGTGATGAAGACTATAAACACTCGTAAGTATTTGTGGTTAAGGTGAAAGCGTCAGGGTGGCCCGCGAAATTCAAATTTTCTTACTTTTGTTGCAATTTGCAGGGCAGTGCTAAGTTTTATGTTGATAAACATATCGGTCGCGACTGTAAGACGTATTAAGTTACAGAATTATCATCATCAAAATCATCAATACAACGCTCCAAGTTCATAAGAGTCGAAGAAGGACTTTGGCCGTGAAAAATTCGTTCATTGATTTTGATGATGATTTGGAAGAAAATTTGAATTTCGCGGGCTACCTTGGAGCATCCCCCTTAAGGAATTGTGCTTATAGATTGGAGGCAACAAATGACCCCTCTCACTTTGGGCGGAGCGGAAGTATTAGACTTTTACTTACTAAAACCCATCCATGTTCCTTCTTAGCCCTTTGTGTTCCGGGGCTACGGTATCTCTTCCGAAAAGTCCCGCAGCCCTGGCAAATGTTTTAAATGCCTTAATTTATAATTTTGCATTATGATAAAAATTTTAGATGAACCCAAGCAGGCGCTTTACGTCGAGTAAATTATTTAATCACTTTCCTGTATAGGCATAACTAAGAACCAAAAGCACACGTCATAGACTGTTAAAATCATTACCATTTCTTTTGGTTTTGCCGTAGTTGTGTAAAAATTGCATAAAATGTGACCCCCTCTCTCTCACAGAAATCAGAATTTTCATGTGATAAAATAACAACTGTCCTCTTTCTTCAACAGCGGTCTCAGTCTCAGTTGACGTGTGGACCCTTGTCGCGATATCCCTGGAGAGATACTTCGCGATTTGCCGACCCCTTAAGTCAAGAAAATGGCAGACGCAATGCCACGCCTACAAGATGATAGCCATGGTCTGGATCCTGTCCATCATGCTGAACTCGCCGATCCTCATCGTGTCTGATCTTCAGCCTATGAGGGGGAATGGTAAGTGAATTTGGTTTCCTTTTTATTTGTACTAGTGGTCGCTAGTTGTCGAAATTCGACCATAATTAATTTTTAAAGGGGTACAAAGTTTTTGTTTCACGTTTTAATAACTTGTCAAACGTCAACAAAGTGTTGCCATGACGACCAAGCCTTTTAATATAATATACAAAACATCCACTAATGCGTGTGTGTCGAATATACGGCAGCTTGTGTAATGTTTTATTTATTGATTTAATGTATTTTTATGTATTTTTTTTTTAATCTTAATATTTTGCACTCCTTTTTAAAAACTTAAAAATATGCGAAATTTCATACTCCTCCGTCTGCGCAATTTACGTAAAAATGGATACGGAGTTTTCTCTTCACGTATTAAAATTGTAGAAAATGATTGGGGTGCTAACACCAACACTAATGTTCGCGTCGGTTTATTGGGCTAAGCCATTTAGGAATTGGCACGTTCGCCAAAAAGTCACTCGATTTATCTCGAATTCTGCTAATCCGATCCGAGCAAGGATTAGTGAGTTTGCCGAATGGCAGAGCCGAATGAACGCTGCATGGTGTATAATTAAAAGAGTAATTAACTTCAATCGGCTTTGTTGTTCCACCAATTTTGCGGAATCGAATGTTCAGATCCGAATAAATATTTCCCGGAAATCTAGACGATTGCACGGTTAATTACAAATATAAATTAAAAAAAAAATACAAAACACAATGGAACGTTACTATATACGTAAATAATATAACGGTAGAACAAGCAAAAAATGTCAAGAAAAAAGTAAAAAAATGCCAGCACAAGAAAAATCATTTGACTGAAACTCAAACATCCGCGACCTATATCAGTTCATCCCGGGGCAAATAAATTACACTCCACTATCGATGTCAGTGGAACGTTTAGCGCTCCTAAAAGTGCCAGTCAGTATTATAGGAATTGTGCGTATTTTTAACAGTAAATAACGATTGCTTCCATACTGACAGCAAGTCCCAAAAGATACCTAAAGATTGACATTACGTGTGGGAGTTAGTTGGCACGAAATTTCGTTTTGACGTAGGCATTGAGTTTTCTAAAAGTTGGCTTTCAAAATATCTCAACTTTATCCTTGGCATGTAATGTTGACGTAATGTCAGAGCCAAGATAACTTCGGTAACGGAAGCTTTGTAATTTTGAGAGAGAACACAGTTAGATATACTGTGGTGTGTATCCGTCACGGTAAAATTGTCAAACACGTTACATTGTAATCTCTCTAGCGATATTGTAAACTCTCGAAATCAACTGAACATACGGAAGTATCTCTGCCCCCATAATCGGGACTTGGGGCACCCCCCCGTTAGGTAAGTTAGGTTCCTTTAAACCCTGCACTCGGAAATAGGGGCCCCACGAAGCGGGGCTCCGTCGACTACGCTTTTTAGGGGAATACAAAGTGTTTTAAGGTTAGGTTATATTAATCGGTATTTCTCAGGAATGGTACATTATCTTTTCATGAGAGTGATACCATTGCGCAAGGGGGATCCCTCCTTCACTCCACACCGCGTGAGTTGACCACCGTCGCATGCATTTTACGAAAAATAATGCGTTTTATTGTAAGCAGTATGTTCGTTTGACAATATTTCGAGAGTTTACAATCTCTCTAGTTATTTAACAATCTAACGTATTTGACAATTTTACGGCGACATATCCACGTCATTGAAAGCTGGCTGCGAGAGATGCAGATGACGCTGGACAGAGCGTTTTGGCACAGCTCCATCTCATAGCAGTTTTTGAAGTGAAAACTTCTTTAGGCTTGTTGAGCAATTTTTCGGTGAACAAGAATCATGGAACTCGCGTGACCGTCACCTAACGCTTCGTAGCACTCGTAGCCGATCCGCTATGGCTTAGCACCACTTAGACGTGCGCGGGACACAACAGGTAGCAGATATAGATTTAGTACTTAGTTTTCACTTTAATCGGCAGTCCCCACGACTGCCCTGATGTTATTTTGCTGGACAAAGACCTTTCAAACCATTCGATTCTGCTTTTGGCAACTCTCATCCAGCTGCTATCATCCATCCAAAGATGATCCACCTAGCCTGAGGGTGCCCCATCTTACGCTTACCGATTCCCGGTGTCTACTCTTTGACTTACCTTGGGAGAGGCTAATGCCAACATTGGAATGAGATATGCTCATTTGATGTTGATGATAAACAGGCCAATGAGCTGTGGTCAATTAGAGGCTGGAAGAGGAAAAAGTGATGAAATTCGCTCGCACTAATTGTGTTAAATAACTAGTGAGGAGGTTTACAAATTGGTCGCGAGGATTGCAAATAAAAATAAAACAAATAACGCTTGTGCATTCATCGTTTTATAGTCTTCTCCTTCCATCGGCAGTCCAGACGCCCTGCAGGTTATCACCCATACCTTGTCAATGTTATTTTATTATGCGTACAGCCATGTAATGAAATTCCCTGTCTGCGTCGATGTTACCAAGTTTAAATGACCCCAATATATTTAAGTCGCGAGTCAATTAGATTCTTTTGGGTTGACTCGTTCCATCGTTGTCCTCAACTCTATCCTCGGGACAAGATTGAGATCAAAAGCTTAGCTTCCCACATCCCGCTCAAGTTTCACCACAGTTTTAGCTGTGCTGTGATATAAAGTTGCATTCAATTTGGTAGATGGTTGAATGGTGAGAGTTTGGAGTAGTCCACTGATAATGGTCGTCCAATTAATTTAACCAAGATGGATGAGTTGTTCTGACTGATCACATTTAAAATTTCTCATTAACTGACAGGCCTGTTACAAAAACCGTTTTCCGTTCGTTGCTTGAAATAACAATAACTTGCTACAAATAGTTCGTTTCCTGCAATAAAAACAGAACGGATTTCAGATAACTTATTTATTTATTCGTCATTCTCCCGATGCATGTTTAAGCAAAAACTCACGGAAACCTGATTTCATAACTTGGGACCTCTAATTTGTAGATCCTATTGAATAATAGACAATATTTTTTTTTCATCTTACAAATATCCTAATAGAACACTTTTTCGTTGTTTGCCTTTTTAAATAAATTGTACAATTATGTATTAGTGTAACACCATAATGTAAAAGCGCTCTTAAGTTCGTTCCAATAATTGGTCCCTAATCACACTAATTACCTAAGTTTAGGTTCAAAAGTCCATGAAACCAATGTCAAATTGCTTTGGTTTATAAGACACAATAATAGGTCGTAAAAGGGTTATTATCTATATTATTCATGTAAATGGATTCCAAATTGCCTAAGTTTTGTAGGGCATACATAACTACTAAAGTGACATAGGTGAACGGCTAAACCTATTTGGTTAAGTTTATTGACTATTTCACCTTGGCAAGAAAATCTAATGTCAGAACATTATTACCCAATTTTATAAATCGTATTCAGCGTAATTTATATCTTGTCTTTTTTTTCTTAGCCTGTTCTGTCTCTCTTTTGGGCAAAGGCCTCTCCTCCTGCCCCACCATTTCTCACAAAACTGCACGTCATTCTTCCAGTTCCGACAGAACCTATCAAATTCGTCCCGTCATCTCCTACGTGGCCTGCTGATATAGAGGTTGTAACTAAATTAACGCATCTCGTGTCGTGTCTCAAATCATGAAACTGAACCACTTTTGTTCCACATGCAGTGTAATTTTATCTCTGTAAAAAGTGAAAGTATCTAACCGATATAACTCGTCTCCTAGATTTTATCATCTCGTCGAGTAGTTAGATATATTGCTGGAGGCAATCAAGATTCAAGTTCTTCCAAATCTATCTACAAAAGAAACACTTAAATTAGGCCATTATAAGACCTCGATTTCGGTTTTAAATTGGCTTCCCGTAAAACAAATAGCTCAGCTTTATTACACGACATTCGTTTCATATTTGACAAAATAACGTAAACTAGGATTTGGAATGACAGAGCAGAAAATATGACCAAACTAGAACTGTGCCAAACATCAGATGTCTACAAAAGAAACTAATAACATGTTTTTTGTTCATGTTTGCATTCCGTTTTTGTATCACAATCACATTAAATTATTGTCATCTGCGTAAAGTTATTTAATTTAGTTTGTAATTTCATTTTGTAATTAGTTTGTATAGTGAACTGCTAAGGTTACTACAATTTTGCAAGTGCTGTGCACTCCTTTAATTGACAAGTTCACTGTAATCTGAAAATTCTACTGTGTTTATTGTATGTGTATTAGTGAATAAGTTGTTGGAGAGCCACAAATAAATAAATAAATAAATAAACAAGAAAACGTGGGATTGGATCTAAAAAGAAGATGGTGGTTTCCGATGTGTAATAGCAGTGAGTTTGTGACATTGAAAGGTTTTGGCTGAAAATCCACATGTATCCCTCACGTGTGGATTTTCAGCAGATTAGTGTTCTTTTTTAAGTACGGTATTTAAAATTGAAACCTGAAAATAAATAGACTGAACTTTATAAATATAAAAGAAGCTTGAAAAACAAAAACCCATTATAGGATTCAAACCTCAACCTCATTATTTGTCAAGGGACAAAAAAACTGTTCAAAAATATTAAAAACTTTTGCAGTTAAAATATTTTATGTCAGATAGTGGTTACATTTGCAACCATTTTTACGGCCTAGACGCCTAAAGAAAAACAAAAAATAAAATAAATAGATCAGTAATTTCTTTACTTATTTTTGTAAATTCAATTTCAAGAGACATATTTTGTTTGCTAATTGAATATTCAATTTAACCTGTACCTCTATTTTCTAAAAACAAATACGTTATTTCAGGCGAAAAAATTTGGAGATGCGCAATGGGGTAGGTAAGCTCCTTCTTATCATATCTTTTTACTATTTGTTGGTTTTTTATTCTAGCTAGCTAGCTAGCTTTAGAGTTGCTTACCAAAGCCTCTTACTATAATGCTATGATTTGGCATCTAGTTCGGGGTCACATACCTTCGATATTCACAAGCGTACGTGACGAGAATTAGGAATAATAAGGAAAAGGACGCAAATATTATTGGTCCTTAGGGTTGCCAACTCAATTATATTTTATATTTAGAATGGTTTTTTATGATAAGTATTATTGTAAGTCATTTTTATTTTCTTACTTACTGTTGCTATAGGGAAAAAGGGACCATTCAGAAAAAAAAAACATAACTTCCAAGAAATGAAACTTAGGCTGAATTATATGATGAAAAATAAAAAAGAACTTAAGTATTTTATTATATAAACAATTAATTCACCTTAATTACTTTCTGATTGAAGAACTACCTACCGATTAACTCCAATTGAACGCTAAACACTGGGGATTAGAATAAGTAGAATTCTAGTTACGTTTAAACAATTCCCAAGCGGAATTTGCTGGCAAAAAATGCTCCTGCCATACTCAAAGCATTATTTCAATTATACCATTACAAGCACTTTTGAATGTCAGAAAAACAAAGAAAGCGAAGCTTCAGTCACAAGGGCCAAGGCATATTAACTTGTGAAAGTACTATAGTTGCCCATTCCAAAGCATTAATCTCTATGGAGAAGATTGGACAAGAAACTGCATGGACACTGTTTTAAATCAAAATCATCATCTTTTCTCAACTACAACATACTTGAGAAAAGATGATGATTTTTATTGTAAAGTTAAGGGGCTAGATTAAATTGAGTCATCCAGAACTATTTAGTAACCACAAATAGAGAAACTTCCGTATTATTAAACCTCAAAGAGGTCCAAAGTAATTTACGATGAGGTTTCACGGAAACCGTCGTCCCTATCGGATAATACTCCGGTCCGCCGGTGGCCTGTGTTGCTATAAGGGATAATATGACATGACGGAATGTCATGTCCGTTTGAAATAGTATGCCGGCCGACCCTTTTTGTTCATAGAGGCAGCTGATTTCAGTCACTTAGGACACAATTTATTTAGTACAGAATTCAATCTTATTGTTATTTCATTTTTTGCCTTAAATAATGAAATGAAATGAAAATGATCTAATCAGTAAATAGAACATGAATTTCTTTACAGTTTACAGTGAAAAACGACGTGTAAAGTTAACGTCGTTTTTGTAAATACTTATCCATGATTCCATATACCTTTATATAGTATCATGGATAAGTACTATGTAACTTACCCACATGGCATGCCACTGACAAATAAATTGTCACGATATTTTATTTGTCCTGAATAATCAACCAATGGGTGATCACTCATTCCATACCGAGTATCCTCCGTGCCATTTCCAGATCTTTCACAGTCGTTACAGGTAGTCAGTGGTCCAAAAGTCTGGCAAATAGTTCTCGCAAGGTGTATCGTATTACCCAGTGCTAACTGGGTTGTGGTGGTCACGTAGGCAATCGCTACATGTATACTAGTATTGAACTGAATCCAATAAGATTGGAAGCAGACCCCAAGATACTTGGTAAAAGGCTGGACAGATGATGAATCAGCCAACAACGTTCCCACTGTTGGAGTCTATCAGGCCACCTCTCTGTAAAAGGTGCATCCACAGAATGTGCTGGGAACCGATTAGTGCATAAAAAATGTGTTCGATTTTTTGGTATTGTGATGTCGGTTTCATAGAACGCGCGTAAGCGTTGAATCTGTCTATGTAAACAAAGTAACGATAGAAACTTTTTTGAGTTTCTACTACGTTACACAATGCAAAGGATTCTTCTAAAATAGAACGTTGACACACAACCACAGTTTCTAATATCCCTTTGTTCACCACTGAATTGACACAAAAACAAAAAGGGCACACTATAGGTACAAGGCGGTTGTTAATTTAAATGTTACAGAACGGATTATTATTTATTTCGTTAATAAATTGCCTTCTTGGTCGGAATTAAACGGTCTAAACGGAGACAAACTAGTCAAATTTAATCCTCCATTTAAATAAACACTTCTCGTTGAAAACCTTTGACGTTGATATTAAACGAGGCTTTAGTGCTTGTTCAAATAAATTCGGACGAAAGGATCAAACATAAATATTTAAAAGGTCTCGTTTTTTTAAGGTTACAAAGTCAAAGATAAGTTTATTTAAAATAAGGTCCAGTGTGTGGACGGCGACTTTTGCCACGGTTGCTTGCATAAGGCTTGGAAAAATAGTTAAGTCGTATTTTAAAATGGTTGAGTGAGTTTGAGTATACATAAAAGGTTTTAAGCTGACGTAACCTAGATCATGCTATTAGAATTAGCCGCTCATACAACACGTGTACATACACGTGTTTTCTGGAATCCGTTGTATTATAGGAAATTGAAGATGTTATTTTGTGTTAGAGTTCAATATACTCCTATAAGACCACGAGGCAACACAGAACATGTGCTGCTGTTCTTTTCAGGTTTCGCCAGTAAGATATACGGTAAAATAAAATATGCGGGGCAGATTTTGGGGACTGTCGATAGAAAGAAAGAAAGAAAAAAAAAATTCTAAGCTGATCCTACCTACAGCTATGCCGTAGCGGGTAGGTTACGAGTGCTACGAAGCGTTAGGTGACGGTCATTCGAGTTCCATGACTTTTGGTTCACTTAAAAAGTGCTCAACGCACCTAATGAAGTTTTCACTTCAAAATTCTGGCTCGTTGTTCTTTATGAGTCCGACTCCTGAGGAGCATGAGGAAATGGGTTCGATTCCCTGGACGAGCAAAGAGTCATTGGATTTTTCCATCAGGAAGTTTTTAGTAGTAGCCACAGAGTATGGATTTATGCCAATGTCAATAAACTCGCCGTATTTGAAGAATTAAGCATTACTGGTGAAATGGGGGTTGATGACCTCTGCCTTATCCTTCGGGGTTTATAGGATTATTATGTTATGATGTTGCTTACGTACCTACAGCAAAAACATCCGTCCGGTCCGCCCACCAGACATAGCACCAGTTTTTCGGATTCTCATTCCTGTACATACAAGTTACAGTAAATTATAAATTAATTAAAACCCCAACACAGGGTCATAACCCAATAGTGTGCATTATTCTTATAGTCAAGCCCTTTCATTTGATATTCAGGGAGTCGTTGAATAAATATGTATTCCGCCATTTTGTGGCGGCGGCCATCTTGAACTGATTTTTATCAAACATAGCTAAGAACACTCTCCTGCCGGGGTTGCGGGACTGTTCGAAAGAGATACCGTGGCCCCGGAACATAAAGGGCGAGGAAGGAACATGGATGGGTTTTAGTCAGTAAAAGTCTGACACTCCCCCCCGCCCCGCCCAGAGTGGGAGAAGTCATTTGATGATTTCCCATCCGAAAAAAAAACTAAGAACTAAAAAACACTCTGGCCTAATTTACCTTTCAAACAAAACAAAACAAAATCAAAATCGGTTCATCTGTTCGGGAGCTACGATGCCACAGACAGACACACACACACACACACACAGACACGTCAGACTTATAACACCCGGTCGATTTTGCGTCGGGGGTTAAAAATAGCCTACAAACATTAATTTTCTAAAAATTTCAATTTCTTGCTAATAAGATTTTAAAATAAAAACATGGGGAACTATGCACTGTAGTTCCTCATCGGTGTTTAAAACCTTTTTCAATAATAAGTAAGTATACAAAGACAACTTGATATCAATATATTTTATGTTAATTGCTAAAGATGTAGCTTTCCAATGATGAAAGAACTTTTGAAAACGGTTAAGCAGTGCTCAAAATAAACCGTAACAAACAAACAAGCCATTTGTTAAAAATTATCACGTATCATATTCATTTCGTTCTTAAATCTTAACCTGTCTCATAAAATGCAACTTTATTTTTTACCTTGTCAATATAAAGATAAAGATAAAATTGTGTCGTGCTCACTTTCAAAATTGTACCATTCATAACTCAGAAGTCGAATTTCTGAAGCTCAGTCGTAACTAGATATCCCCACAAAATTGAATTTCCCAAGTCACGACAAAGTTGAATTATGTATATTGAATTTCCTACCTCACCTTTTTGCTTAAAAGCAAAACTAACTTACCACTTACCTAACAATTTGGACAAAGTTACACGCAATTTAGGGTTTCGCTATAAATGTTGGATTGTCATAGGTCAAGACTTCATCAAATTTGTTACAAAATGAGATCTAACTTTGGTGACTCTGCCCCTGCATGACTTTTGTTTTTCGCATGGGAAGTCATCAAATGAATCCTGCCGCTCTGGGCAGAGGGAGGAGGGAGTGTCAGACTTTTACTGACTAAAAACCATCCATGTTCCTTCCTCGCCCTTTACTTTCAGAGGCCGCGGTATCTCTTTCGGCCCCTTTTTATCAGTCCGGCAGGCTTCGGCCCTTGCAGGCACTTTGCTGACATCTCTTGGTGGCGCGCGTGGAACACGAACGCGCCGTCAACATGGCCTGTTGTCATTAGATGGACGGACGGCTAGCTAGCCCATAGCTAAACGTCCACACGCCCGCGTCTACGGTAGCCGGCAGCCACCACGTGGCCCCCGACGCCCGGTGCGTCTCCCGAGGCGGCTGGGGCGAGAGGCTCTCTCCCTCTCGCGTTCCGCCACCTCCTTCGTTAGCATTACTGCTTCGCAGAAGGAGGTGACGGCTTCCCATTCCGTCTCACTCCGGACCATGGATTGAACCAGGGCCGGACGCGAGAGGTCGCCGCCGCCGATCGCCGCTACGAGGACACGGCGTTGCTCCGCCCACGCGGGGCAGACTTCCACCGTGTGCTCCACCGTGTCCTCCGGTCGATCCTCGCAGTGGAAACACCCGCCCGATTCGATGCAGGAACCTCCCGAAACATCCGTGTCCGGTGAGGACCTGCGTCAGACGGAAGGTGAGGACGCCGTGGCGCCTCTCAAGCCACTTCTCAAAGAGGGGACTTATCGCCACTATCGTGGCGTGCCCTGCACGGGGTTGCGATAGTCGCTCTCTCCATGTCGCCATGAGATCGCGCCGGAGGTCTGTCCGCTGAGAAGTCTTGCTAGCTGGCATGATGAGCATAGGCCGAAGACCGGCGGAGCTACGACGACATTTGTGACAGAAAGTGGGTGTGTAATGTAAAATGCGAGAGAAGCGAGCGCGCGTCATGGACGACTCTATGCGCTGGCGGGTTAGCTGGTTCTAAATCTTAATTTGCTTATATCTCAAAAACGGTACGTCCTATTGCAAAAATAATGAAAAATTGCCCCCCATAATGACCACCCTGAAAAAAAGATTATTAATTTACAAACATAAATATTGCCGAAGGGATTTAATTATTTGACCGGGGTATCGTAATTTAAATTGATTATTTAATATTTATCTCTTTTGTGACAAGCTCCTGAATTATGACTAGGACGGAAAGCTACACCTTGTGTATTATTTGAGCAGATAATACTTTGTAAAATGCAGTGCTTCCTTGTATCCGCAAACGTTAACGAATATAAAGTTCGTCTCAACTGCTTACTTTCTTCAAGTACTTATTAAAGTAAGATCAAAGTACGATTTCTGAATTTTGCTTTACTGTCAATGCAAAGAGCACCTTTGTTGTTTCTGGAAGGACTCTCACTGGTTAGTTTCAATTGTTTAGAAAATATTTGGTGCGGTTGGAACCTAAGGAACGCTGTTAAAATATTCAGAAAAACCAATAAGGTAGGTACAGCTTTGATGGCATGATGTGAATGCGTGCAGTATCGTTAGTTCGGAAAGCTTGTCGTGTACAATTTCAAATTACTTAAGATTCGCGTGACCGATAACAAACATGGCTTTAAATAAAATTATAGACGTCGAAATATTATAAGACATTTTGGAAGACTGATGGCTGACTGGTTTTGGTATTTTAGCAGTACATGTTATGACCCAGTTTTTCTAAAAATAATCCAGCCCCTAATTCCATAACACAATTTCAATCATGTATTACTGTAAGTACGCTTTAATGCTCATTCAAGTGCCTACAAACTATTCGAAAGTGACCCTTAATATCTCCGTAACTACAAGGTTCCCAGGTATGGTGTGGAACCAAAAAAATTATAGCAATGATGGGCTGATGGGGAGAACAAGTGCCTTTCGGCTTCGTGAAGAGGTGTTTTACACCCTTTATAATACAAGATAGATGCGCAACTCTGGTTTTCGTTTTTAAAACTGTGTACCTCAACTGTTAGATGGCGCTGTTAGTTTCTGTTCAACCAAATAAATACCGAAAGTAATTCTTGACTAAGGATTCGAACTTCGGACCTATTATTCACAAGGCAACCGCTGTCTCCGCTAGGCTATCTACTTCACTGACAAGTTGTCTAAACTAGCTGTTCTCTTTATGACAGTTGTAAGCTGTCAAACAGTTGAAAAGTTTGTGTCCTTAAACACACAGATGGCAGCACTGTCTGTGAAAATTTTGTTTGAAGCCAATGTATGGAAGTTTCACCCCCCTGGTTATACTACTACGCTCACTGAATCTTTTCACCCTTATACCCCGAATAATAAGTACCAATTTAGAAAAAAAAAGCATGTACAGACGCGCTCACTGCCGCCGCCGCGCACGCAAACCATGCGCCGCCACTGCGCCTGCTGCACGTATGTACACTTGAACAGTCACATAGCATGGTAAGTTTCTACATATAAGTTGGTACAACACTCAGATGCTGTAGAAGCTTTATAATATTCACAAAACATTCCCAATAAAATAATAAGTACTCAATATTCCGCTTGATGAACTCCTTTACTGAATATAGAAGTATTTTCTGTACATAAGCCTTTGACAGTTTTCCTTATTCAGTTACTTACGATGGTAAAAGGTATTTTTCTCACGCTATTCATGAAAACCGTAAAAGTAATAGCTTGAATATTACATTTTGTGAACAGGAGCGTGGAGTATGTAAGTCTGTTATTTCAAGCTTAATATTATTCTTTATTAAGTATGTATTCAATAGGTAGGCACGAGGGGTTCTAAAATGTAAGAATGTTATATTTTTTTGCGATAATAATAATGATTTGGTTAAGAAAATAAGATTAAACGTCTAAAAAGTTGCTGTCGTTATTACGTAGCCATGTCTGAGTTCTTTCTTGCCCACACTAAAGGAATTATAAACATAATTCTGCTTTAAGCGATGCTGGATCATCTTCATTGTCATTTCAGCCGAAAGACGTCCACTGCTGGACATAAGCCTCCCTCAAGTATCGCCACGTTGACGGGTCCCGTGCGTCTCGCATGCAGCGGATTCCCGCAACCTTGAACAATCATCGGTCCACCTAGTGGGAGGTCTTCCAACGCAACTACTTCCGGTTCGCGGTTGCCCCTGCGGGACCCTCATATTAATTAAACAGCTCAGATGGTATCACATGACCTCACAAAATGATACGTACGCTCCCTAACATATTTTCGTCTACAACATAATACCTACCTCATTAATAGTGTCTAATTACCAAGAATAATATCTTCTCAAATTCAAAAATTAGACTAGAAACTAATTAGAAAGTAATTATCTTAATTAATGAAATAAAATTCAACTACCACGTGTCTGCGATTATGAAGTTTAGCTTAAAATAAATACTTAGAGAATTTAAAGTTAATTAGGATATTTATAGATCATTACAACACGAGTAGGTGTAAAATCTAAGAGTTTTTCGATGTTCATACATTTTGAAGACATTAATTAGTTAAATGTTATCTTCTAGTGATTATTCGTTAATCGGAAGGAAAATAGATCATTGAAAGGGATGGGAGTGATTCAACACAGACGATTCAATTAATATTCTATGAATAATTTAAACATCAATCTGCTAAAAATGGTGAAATCTAGATTATTATTAAAATTTGGTAGACATCGGGAGCAAATCTATAATAACCATTGTCCCTTCTGGTCAGAAATTGCAAGCGATTGCTAGTTTTGCATAGTAGCGTTAATCAAGCTAAGACGTCCCTAGTTCTGGGATCCAGACTTTCTCTCTGTTGGAAAATGAGCCTTACTCTCTTGGTTCCAGAGATGTTGTTTGCCGGTCAATGTAGTGGGTTTGAGTCACCAATGCTCGAAGTTCTCTGTTTTATTTTATCCTTTCTTTCATGGGCCCATAGGGATAGACAGAATATGAGAAGGCGGACCCCTAACGGGTTCTCCGTCACCATTCTCCTGTCCATATCACAATATGATAGACGACAAAAAAAACTAATTAGTCCGTCACGTAGATTGTTAAAAAATATTTGAGCCCTATTTTTTCTTTTTTTACTTAAATCAAAATTGACGAAGATACGACGCTTTTAAAATTCCCAATACGTCACACCTACGTATAATTTTTAGCTAGTTCTGACGTCACGAAACCCCACTCCCGAGTTTTGATGCGTTTATCTTCGTCAATATCCATTGATTTACAAAAATATTTTTCAATAATCTAACTGACGGACGGAGATTTGTAATTTTTTGATACTGCCATGTCTATTTATATGGGACCGGCGCAGCGTCTTTCTAGCTATTAAGGGTTCTCCGTATAGGAACTTATTTGGATCTCTTCCCGACTGATAAATCTCCTCCACTGTCTTTCTCGTGCTACCGTGAGTCGGGAACCGGACGGTATTTTACTGATAATTTCAGTTAACGGTTCTCATTCAAAACTCAAACTCAAACTCAAACTCAAATCATTTATTTCAATTAGACCATTACGGCACTTTTGAATGTCAAAAATACAAAACTAAATCAAAGCTACAGTCACAGTCACAAGGCATAATAACTTGAGAAAGTACTGTAGTTGCCCATTCCCTAGCGTAGATCTCTATGGAGAAGAACGGGCAAGAAACTCCATGGACACTCTTTTAAATCAAAATATTGTTACAAAATCTTGGTTACATCATTCATGTCGTGATTATACATATATGTGAGAACGATGTAGACAGACGTGCACATTAAGAGCGTCCAGAGAAAAGATGAAATCAACAACTTAAAAAATAAATAAATTAAAATTAACCGTGGCAGCTGAGAGTTGACCAGTCTCAATTGACAGCGCCCGTTCACGAACATGACGCATGTATCAGCACCATTCAGCTCAACCATATTGAAGGGAACTAAATGACCCGACACACCCGCCACCATCACCGAGACATTTGAGTGAGCATGACATTCTCTCAGCCGCCAAGGCTTATTCAAGTCAGAAAAAATAAAATAACTAGATGTAAATGGTGGCTTTACAGTACATAGTACTCACACATGCGCTATGAAGTTATATAATACTAATATATGGAATCTATACAATGCAAGGATTTTTTTTTACAATCTTCTCAGCTTCCACAATAACTTGACTGGGAATCAATTAGTTTGCTCCTATGGTTGTGGAGCAGGACCGGCATTGAGCCAAGCATTTTTATCATCGATGTAATCCACCAACTTATAATACGCTTGACTACATAGTGTGCGTTTTACACAAGATTTAAATTTCGTCTCATTCAGTTGTAGAATGTGGAGAGGTATTTTATTGTAACATTTTAAGCAGTACCCCATGAAAGAGGAATCTACTTTAGCAAGCCTGAAACCTGGCTGAACTAGTTGGTCCCTATTTCTAGTATTATAGTGGTGTCTGTCACCTCTTTTACTGAATAAATGCAGATTTTTCCTAACGTACATGATGTTTTCATAGATGTATTGACAAGGTACTGTCATGATATTAATTTCCTTAAACAGCTCTCTTAGAGAGTCGCGTCTACGTAAATCATATATGGCTCTGATGGCTCTTTTCTGCAGAATAAATATAGACTCGATGTCTGCAGCCCGTCCCCATAGTAAAATACCGTATGACATGATACTATGAAAATAACTAAAATAAACTATCCTCGCGGTATCAACATCGGTAAATTGACGGATTTTTCTGACAGCATATGCTGCTGAGCTTAGGCGTCCTGCAAGAGATGTTAAATGAGGGCCCCATTGTAGCCTTGAATCGAGCGCGATTCCCAAGAAAATCGTTTTATCGACAAATTCTAGTTTCTCTTGATTTAATACTATGTCACAATCACTACTTTTGACATTTGGTAGAGCAAATCTGATGCACTTAGTTTTTTTCCCATTTAGAACTAAATTATTTACAGTAAACCAATTATGAACCTGCAGTAGGGCGTTATTTACATCGTCAAGATTAGTGGCACGTCTGTTTATCCTAAATATTAAAGAAGTATCGTCTGCAAACAACACCATTTGCGGGTGATTGTTAAATAAATGGGGTAAGTCATTAATATAAACTAAAAAGAGGAAGGGACCCAATATCGAACCTTGTGGTACACCCATTTCTACTTTTAAACCCATTGAATTGACACCATTGATTTGTACCTGCTGCTGTCTATCACTCAAATACGATTTTACTAAGCTGAGCGCAAGTTTACCTAAACCGTAATGCTCAAGTTTCAAGATCAGGGTTTCGTGATTTACGCAATCAAATGCCTTCGAAAGGTCACAGAAGATTCCTATGGCATCTTGTGCCTCTTCCCAAGCAGTAAATATGTGTTTTAATAAAGTGACACCGGCGTCAGTTGTACAACGTCCTTTGGTGAAACCATACTGTTGCTCGTGTAATATTTTATTGGTGTTAAAATGGTGAAGCATTTGATTGAGCATTATCTTTTCAAACACCTTGCTGAAAACTGGCAACACGGATACGGGCCTATAGTTATTCGTGTCTTTACTGTCCCCGGATTTAAAAAGCGGTATTACCTTACTGAACTTCATTAGATCCGGAAAGACCCCTTGATCCACGCACAAATTAAATATTAAGGCTAAATACGGAGCTACAGTCTCAATAATTGAGGTACAAACTTTGATAGACAAACCCCATAGATCTTCAGTTAATTTGATCTTGATTTGCTTAAAAGCTTTTAAGACTGTTATGGGGTTAATATGCTGAAATTTAAATTCATTTGGACAGGCTGAAACGTTTGCTTTCAGTAAATCAATAGAGAGCAAGGGACAAGAGTTTAAGGTTTCTGTAGTTTTAATTGGGATACTAGTAAAGAAATTTACAAATTCATGAGCAACTTCACTGTTGGAGCTGACAAGGCCACGTGAGGTCTCTAGTGTTAAGTCATTACTTTGTTTTTTATTTCTATATGTTTCGCTGTTGATTATTTTCCAAACCGTCTTTATTTTATTTTCGGCTGATTTAATCTTTTTGCTAATGAATAAAGATTTGGCTACCTTGCAAGTGGTTTTAAAAATTTTCGAGTAAGTAGCTACATATTTATTAAAAGATTCTGTTTTGATGTAAGGCTTAAGGCCGTACAGCTCAAACAATCGTTCCCTACTTTTCCTAATACCCTGTGTTGCCCAGTCACTGAAAATAAACTTTGGGCCAATAGTTTTAGTTTTCTTTTTTAAAGTGTTATTGAACTCAGTGTGCACTACCGAAAAGAATTCTTCATACAATTCATTTACATTGTTTCTAATATGGCCTGGTATATTTAGCTTGCTAATTAAATTATTATTAAACTTTTCTAAATTGCTGGGTGTTATTTGTCTGGTTTGAATCTGAATTTTTTGTAATTGTTTATTGTACGCGAAAGCAACTGTCTGCCCGCTGTGATCTGAAGGAAGGTAATTTACGATAGATAAACAAATTAATCTAATTCTTCAAATTAATCAAATAAACAAATTAATCTAATTCTATAAAAAAAACGGTTCCTTTACTGTGAAAAGAAATAAATTACAAATAAAAATAGGTCTCAAAGGCTTCAAATGTAATCATCAAATTTTTTAGGACGTGAATCTGGGTAATACCTTTTTTTTTTTTTTTTTTTTTTTTTTTTTTTTTTTTTTTTTAGTTACTACTTCCTCTGACACATTATCAGAGCCTATTTTTACTTTTGCTTCACTTTCATTCCAGTTCTATCAATTATTCCACTCGCACTTTTATTCCACATACTTTGTCTTTCTTTCTTTCTATCTCTTCCATGCAATTTCCCGGTGGGATTCCGGTCTAGTCTATCTAGTCTATGCTATCTTATCTTTAGTGATTTCTTTGTTTGGGGTTTCGGGTTTACACATACACAATTAATCTTTATTTAATCAAAGCCCAGTTTACATATTTAGCACATTAAATCTACAGATAACTACTCGTTATATCTACAGATAATTTGTTTACATTTATTATTTACGGTTCACCATCATATGTGTGCTTATCTCTATTTTTATTACTTACTAAATTACATATTTTTGCAGAGATATCGGGCTTACAGTACCCACATTTTTCGTAATTACAATTATTTGTTTATTTTCTTACATTACTATTTTACATCTGAGTGCTTATTTTAAATCTTAGACTATGCTTATTTCTACGTTTTAATTACGATGTTCTTAATCAATTAAAGTGTATGATGTACGATATATTCCATAATATACGGTCATCATACTTATTGTTACTTATTTCTCTTTACGACTGTTTCTGTTATTTTTAAGCAATAGTTCATAAAATCTTTCCTACTTTTATCCTTCATTATGAATTTTACATTCTCTATTGTAAGTTTTATATCCAACAGTTGTTCGATCTCGAATCTTTCACGCCCAAATACTGGGCATTCCAGAATTATGTGGGGTACGGTTTCTTTCACGCTTGGGTCACATATGCATGAAGGATTCTCCCTACACTTAAATCGGCATAAGTATTCCGAGAATCCCCCATGGCCAGTCAGCAATTGGGTGCTCAGGCATGTCGGTTCGAAGCCGCGAACAACTCTGTATGCCGTCGTCACATCCGGAAAGAAGATTTTTGTAATACCGGCGACTTCTCCGGACTTGTACCGCACGTCCCATTCGCGAATCGACTCCAGCCGAAGCTGTCGCTTCGCGAATGAAACGGGGAACAAATCATAGTCGGGTTTTCTTTTTACTGACGCAGAGGCGGCCTCCTTGGCAAGTTGGTCTGCCCTTTCGTTTCCCTCCAATCCCGCGTGTGCTTTAATCCAAAACAAAGTCACAGCTTTGTTCTGTCGAGATATCTCTGATAAGTTCTCACGAGTTTCTACAGCTAGTGGATGGAGGGAGCCGAGGTTGGAGATCGTTTGCAGCGCCGCCATAGAGTCGCTATATATGCCAAAAGTGAGTGCATTATGTTTCTTGATGCGCCTCGTAGCTTCACAAACGGCCAGCAATTCCGCCTGGTATACTGTGCAGTATGACGGCAAGCAGAGTTTTACGGCTTTGGTCTCCACTTCATCTTCCCAAAAAGACAACGCCGCACCAACTTTTCCGCCGATCTTGCTACCGTCTGTAAAGATCTTAATTGCACAGTTACTGTTTGCGTCCAAGTCGCTCCGGTTTTTTAGACATATCAGCCCGAGGTCTGCGAGAGCTGCAGGGTGAGGCGCTTCTGTTGCCGGCGCTAATCGCTCGATCTCTCTGTCCCCCAGCTCAGGCAGGGGCACCCCCCTCTTGATCCTGTATAGTGAGGCTACCTCACGTACACGAAGATCCAGTGGGAGCACTCCTGCCAGAACCAGCGCTGCGTTCAGGGAGACCGTGCGATAGGCCCTGCACATTTTTTGCGCAAACCCTCTCTGTACAGTTCCGAGCTGTTTCTGCACTCCTAGTTTTCCGGCAGCTGGCGCCCAGACGCTCGCCGCATACAAGATGATGGGCTCGATGGTCGCGGTATATATCGTGCGTATTACCTCAGGGTGTAGGCCCCAACTTGCTTTGGCTGCTCTAGCAAGTTGTTTGTAAACATTGATGGCCTTTCTACAGACATTTGCCACGTGAGCCTTGAAAGTGAGCTTGTCATCAATCGTAACACCCAACATCTTGATTTGTTTGGACAGGCCAATGTCAATCCCGCCCATGCACAAGCGTGGAGTGTCGAATTTAAGCTTGCGTGTAATAACCATAGCGCATGTCTTGTGAGGCGCGAATTTGAGCTTATTTTCGACACCCCACCCCTGAACAAGTTCGAGAGCGGCATTGGCCTGTCTTTCCACCTGCTGAGCCGTGTGACCATCGAATACCATGACGACGTCATCGGCGAACGCCTGCACATAATGACCTTCGGCTTCGAGAGCACCCAGCAGGGGGTCCAGTAAGACATTCCACAGGATGGGCCCACCTATGGACCCTTGAACGCACCCCTTGTTGGTCGCCTTGGTGAAGGTTTCCCCATTGTACCTTACCGTGACTTTCCTTTGGTCGAGGTAACTGTCTATTACTTTCCTGATGTTCAAAGGACAGTTTCCTTTGGCCAGTTGGACTCTGATCGCTGGCCACCAAGCGCTGTCGAAAGCGCCCTCTATATCCAGTGAAACGACGGTTATAATTTTCTTCTCGTCTAGTTTTGTATTAATGTGTTGCATCAGTTTATAGAGGGCATCTTCGCAGCTCTTTTGGGGCATGAATCCAAACTGGTTTTGGTTCAGCCTCGGCAGAAGGTGGTGTTTGAGTCTGGCGACCAGCATTTTTTCGTACACCTTGCCCAGTACCGGTAACAGTCCTATGGGGCGGTAAGACTTTGGGGTGGTGTACGACTCTTTTCCTGGCTTCCTTAGGACTACGACTGTCGCTTCCTTCCAGACAACTGGGAAGTAGTGGAGCTCTAAGCATTTATTCAGTAGCTCCAGGAAAAGCTCAGGGTCGCTTTTTACCGCATAGCCACATATGTCAGCTGTGAAGCCGTCAGCACCAGGCGCTTTCTTGGGGTTCAAGGAATCCAGAGCGCTGAGCAGTTCTGTCATTGTGAAAGGAGGATCGTTCTGTCCCTCCAATAGTTGGTGGTTCACAACTGACGCTAGCTCTCTTGTGACTCGGTGCGCCTGGTTATCATTCTCCTCTAGGTCTTCAGGGTAGAATGTCCTCGCTAACAACTCCACAGAGCCTTTTGCGTCAAGGGTAGTGCCGCCATCTTCCAAGGGTACGTCTTCCTCCCTCTTCGCCGTTCTCCCTATAACCCGATAAATCCCTTCCCATACATTTTCTTTGTCCTGCTTGCCACAGAAATCTTTCCAGCTGCTGATTTGGGCCTCCTTTGCTCTCGTTTCATACTCATTTCTGGCTTCTGCGTAATCGTCGTACACTCTTTGTTTTCGTATCGGTGCGGCGTTCCCGATTCTGCGTTTCCTAGTGGTGACTTCCTGCTTCATCTTCGCGAGCTCATCCGACATCCAGGGTAGGGTAAGTGTCTCCGTGTTCTT
This sequence comes from Xestia ashworthii, assembly GCA_950022955.1. NCBI lineage: Eukaryota > Metazoa > Arthropoda > Insecta > Lepidoptera > Noctuidae > Xestia > Xestia ashworthii. The sequence continues at coordinate 21,843,056 of OX465555.1, forward strand.
CTTTAAAGGAATTGAAGTGTTGCTAGCAACGGTGATGGCTTTATTGTAATTATTTAAGAATTTATCTAGTTTTTCAACTGTATTGATAGTGCAAATTTTATCGAATTCTAAGTTAAAGTCTATTTTTAGTTTTTTAAAAGTATCAACAAAAGTTTCCCAGTTAGCCTTTTTTGTATTGAAAAGTCTTGTGGTTCGTTTGACACCTACCCCAACTGATTTTTTGAGCTTAATATTGAAGCTGATCCCATTATGGTCAGCACTCGTGAGATTCACGATGACTTTCCAGTCCTCCACTAGGTCCAGCATATCAAGAGTGCAAGCCGTCACGTCAACGAAACTGGTGTAGCGTTTCCCGCCACGAATAGTATCAAACGTAGGGGTGTCACCTTTGTTGAGGATGTGGAGGTCCATCTCGTGGAGCGTGCCAGCCACATCGTTCCCTCTGCGATCGATTTCGCGGCTTCCCCACCAGGTGCTCTTTGCGTTGGAGTCGCCTCCGATGATGAGCCTCCGAGCTTTGGCTGTTGCAATCTTTTTAACGTGATCCAGGTACGGATCGATGGGTAGGTCGGGTTCGAAGTAATATGAAGCCACTGTTACGTGCCATTCTTTGGTGCTTACGCTCACCACTACGACGTTGTTTGTGGTGAGCTCCGGGTGCTGAGTGATGTCGAGATCTGGGTCAAATACGGCGATGGCTGCTTTAGACGTTCCTCCTCCAGTGTTCTGGAAAATCCTAACACCGCGGTATGACTTCATATTATCCGACCCACCCACATAAGGTTCCTGGATCAACGCTATTGCTACCTTTCTGTTGGTTGCTTCGATCATTAGCTCCTCGGTTGCTAACTTTTTGCGCTGGAGGTTGCATTGGAGCACCCGGTACAGGTGCTTGTCCTCTTGGACGCCCTTAGCAATACGCTATAGTCATACGAGCTATGGTGTCGCGCTTTCTCCGTATGGGGCATTCTTGGCTAAAGGCGTTGTGGTCATTTCGGTCGAGCTTGGCCGCTGTGCAGTTTCTGCAGGAGGGTACACCTCCTGCAAGCCACTGTGGGCACTGTGCCCTAAGGTGCGGTTCTCCACAGTGACTACAGAGGTCTGCTGGGTCTGCGCAAAACCTCTTGCTATGACCATAACCAAGGCATCTCGAGCATTGTACCAGTGGTGACTGGTCCAACACCCGGATGCGTTGTAAGTCGATATAGACTGCTCCAGCGTCGGTCGCTCTTTTCCAAATAGCCGGGGATACACTCAGGACGAAGTGGCTGGTGTGCGGGTTTCGGGCTTTCCTTTTGTACTTGATTTCCAATCTATCTTCATTCTCCTCTAGGCCGTGGAAGATGCCCCGGTTTTGGTTCCTGAAAGCCCTCAAGACATCCTCGTCAGTGTTAACTGTTAGTACGTCGGCAAGCTTCAGGAGAGGGTCTCTGTTCTTGACCTCTTCCACGACCAGGCTCTTTCCGGAATTTTCTAGCCTTTGCTTTACTTTCTGCCTGTCTTCAGCTGTGTTACAACTCATTATAACTTTTCTGTCCTTGCCTTTCCGAGTCCTTTCCACTCTAATCCACCCATCTTTGGCGTTCACCGCCTCTCTAACTTTTGTTAGGACTTGGTCTCCAGTGTCGTTTTCGTCTTGGGACGTAACAACTACCGAGTGCAGCGCGTTCTGCGGGGATGGGTGCAAGGTGGATCGGACTACCGTAGCCTCTGCATAGGTTTTTGCGCTTATGAGTTGGTGCTGTTGTTCCATCTTCTCTTTCAGCTCGTCCATTTTTCTACCATTTTCCGAAAGTAGCCGGCTCTGCTCTTTTAGCTGTGCGATTATCTGACTGTTTCCTTCGTCGGTCCCTTTTTGGGGCGTCTTGTCGGGTACTATCTGAGCGCTTTCTATATTTTCATGCGAAGGTGTCTCTCCGGTTTTTTTGAGCCTTTTGATCTCAGTGTCCGCTTCTTTTATTATTTGGAAGAGTTTGTCAATGGCTTCTAGTGCATTGGCTTTAATGTCCGCTCTAAGGTTTCGAGAGTTGTTAATGTTCGTCTTGGCTTTCACGACATTTGCTTTGGCTTCGGCCAAGCGCGTTGGGAGAAACTGTCTAGGCAGAACTTGTATTTCCATTTTGCTGGTGGCTGGTGTCAAGTTATGTTGTTCTGTTCCTGCAGCCTCCAGCTTGTCAATGCTTCGCCTAACATTTGTCGATGTTGTTTGCGTCCTAGGCGGAGAGATTTGTTTCTCAACTATGCGTCCAGCGCTAGACGAAAGCGTCTGTGTCTTAGGCGGAGATTTTTGTTTCTCCCTTTCCTCTACAGGTTTCGTTGGTGTTCTGGCGAACATTGTCAGAGGAATGCGTCAAATTGTATATAATGGGAATAAAGGAAAACACAATAGTGTGTGTAAAAGTCAAGCGTGGTCTGCACACAGAGCAAAAGAAATGTGTGCAGTCAAGAACAAAAAATAAATAAAATTACAAAATTAGGTGAAAACAAAAGCAAGAAATAAGTGCTTGTCAACAGTCGTAAAGAGAAAATGTGCAGTCCGGCTCAATAAAGCCTTCGTGGTACACCTTAATTAAGTAAACTATAAGCTAACAAGTCTAAAGTGACTGTTGTCTCTATGTAGAGTCATATATAATTGCTGATTTCAGTAACAGTAATCCCGCTCCGCAAGAAAACCGTTCCAGGTTCCTCAGGTCTTGATTCAAGATCGAAAAATGTTTGTGCTCTACGTAGAGTCAATTTAATGAATTCAACAGATAGAGCTCCCCGAGCCCTTAAAAACGACACCAAGCACGGTTCCGTAGCTCAAAGGGTTCCAGAGATACAGCCGTTTAAGTTTTCCGGGTATTAAGCCGGATAACTCCCAACAAAACGGATATTGGCTGTATTTCCCGAACGCCTCGGCCGAAAAATACCGTGTTTGGGCTATAAAGGAAGTGCTCGACGAGATCTACCCGTTGAACCGATTTTCAGCACTGAAAAAACTATTTCCCTGAAAAGTCCTGAAACGGGTTTCCCCGGGTAGTCCAACTCCAGCCAGAGTCAACAAAAGAAACCCCAGCCCTCCACGACTCACCGTTCTGGAGATATCGGTGTTTTAAAATTTACAAAATGGCCGCCGTAAACGTCAAAGTGACAACTAGACCTAGGATATCTCCGCTCGTATTTGTCGTAGAAGACCCGAGTTTGGACTCGCTGGTTTCGGCCTGGCCCGTTCTATGCGCTGAAATCAATTTCAGGCGACTGAAAATCTTCAGCCCCAATCTTCCCGAAACCGAGGGAGGGGGTAGTCCTTATGCCCTAGAGTACTATTCTGAAAACAGAATCAATTTATCTCCGTCGGTTCAGGAGTTGGAGCCAAGTTAGACTGGCCAAGATGGCCGCCGATCTGTCAAACGACAATCTGAACTCCCGCGTTCTCAACAACCACTGGTCGTATCGAGACGGGGTTTTCGATTCACAGATTGGCTCCACCCTCTCCGTCTGAAAATACAGGTTTCAGGCCTGAAAAATCCTTCAGCCTGAAAATGCCTGAAAACTATATTTTAAGAATCCCCAATAAGTGCTCTTTCCCAATCTGGAAACCGCAGCTTCGTACGCCAAACGGTTGAGGAGAAAATCAGTTTCTAAACAAGTACCCGGGTTTATTAAAATGGCCGACTTTTCCGATTTTCGGCGATTTTAAAGTTACGTGGGCCGAGTTTCGGCTTAAGTGAACCCAAACAAGGTGGAAAAACCCAATACCAATCCAAAAAAGTGATTTCCTCCTATTTATAAAGAATTATTAGTAAAAAACAGAAAAAATTGAATATCTTTAAAACTGTTATAGCTAAAATTTTGGAAAAAATACCTAAATTAATTATAAATAAGCTCCTACAAGACTAAAACTAATTTTTAATTTTTTCTCAATATTTTGACCTTAAATTTCACAAATAAACATTTTTTCAGGTTTTTAATTACAGAACTAAATTGACTAAGACTAAAATTTTGAAATTAATAACTTAAGGTCATCTAATAAGCGCGCACCCGGCTGCAGTTGTAGATTTTTGAAATTTGTCTTGTGTCTCAAGTTATAATGGTGCAAAATTTGACTTTTATAACTGTCATATAAAAGTTTGTGGTTGACATAAAATTCTGTTTACAATTGCACTCGCCTTTTTTGATGAAGGTCCAGCTAGTCACCAATTTTCACCCCGCAGTCTCCACTCCTTACGTAGTTTCAGGCCACGTGGTTTCTTGAAAAAGCTGAATATCTCGCTACAGCGCGATGATGGGTCGACTCCAAGTGCCCCAGATGGAAGGGGACCACGATGCCCTCCCGATTTCAGCAAAAAAGAGGGGGGTCGTCGATCTCGTTTTCGCAGCGTTCACGATTTTGATGGAAGCGGTTTACACTTAACCTCTAAATAGAAGGTTTTTCAGCACTTTTCACTGCAAGCACTGCAATCCGGTTTGTGATTACACTAAGTATTATGGGGGCAGCTTTTCTGCACCTCCTGACACTTGTTTTGTCGAGATACGAGCACTTTTGACCACTTTTTCGTATTTTTAATTGCGGAGCGGCTTTAAAAATGATCCGACCACCACGGAGGCTGGGGGGGTACTCTGGGTAATACCTTACCAAAAGGGTCTTTAGACCTGGGATTTTTATTCAAAGCGTAGATAAAAAGTATAAGGAATTTGTTTGAAACAAAACTGGGCTTAGGTAAACCAACCTTTTTACCATTTATTTTATCCAGACTGACTTTAATTTTTCGTCGTAAAATAGGTGTTTATTGTAATTCTCACCAATGTAGGTTGTCAGGCTACGTAAAATTATTAAATTAAGGTCTTCTTTTAGAGGTCAGACTGCCAGAAAGGCAATTTGTCAATTATATGAAACTCATTTATCTTTGAGCGTTGGCTAAACTGCCTATTAAGTAGCTCCACGATAAAGTATTTTGTATAATTTGGCGTTCTTAGCAACGAATTCAAATTATTATTAAAAAATTTTTTTTACTCGTTGGGGCTACAAAATCATGATAAAGTTTAAAAGGTGGTAAGTGTTGGCTAATTTAGGTTTTGTTAGCAGTTGGTAAATTTCTTTTAAGTTTTTGAAATTTTTAACATAAACAAAATTAAACAGGGTTTAAATAACCTCATCCCGAAGCCGTCAACCAAGCATTCTGTGCATCAAACTAAGTCACCTTATGCAAAAAGTATTGCTGGGAAGTGACTTATATTTTTTTGAAGTAGAAAACCATGTATTGTGGTAGAACTCTATGTAACGCACACAAAACATTATCCTGATGGATAGATTGAATAGTACGAGGGTCGTGGAGGTGTTCAAAGTAAAAATTTTACAAATATTTTTTTATTATTTAAAAACAAACTTGTAAAAAAGGATTTTTTGACCCCCAATATCTCTGTAACAAGAAGTTTCTTAAAAATGGTGTAGCACAGAAAAAAAGGTTAGCTATGACGACGGGGAGAACAAATTTAATGCCTTTCAGCTTCATTAAGTGGTTTCTTACACGCTTTATAAATAAAATGAAGTGAATAAAAGTTATTTAGAATTATTTTTACACGTTCCGAAAACTGAACCGATTCTATTATTCTTGAAATTAAAGTTTAAAAAAGAGTATTTTAAAAGTTCCTATTAATTTCTTTAAAAAAAGAAATAACAGGGACGTGTCTACAGTAGACCTGGTTTTATGTTTATGTAAAAAAAATATTGCTTTAGAGACATTTTGTCAGGAAGAAAACTGGGGAATACATTAGTATGGAGAATCGCAGCCTCTTTTCCCTCTTAACTCACTCTTGAGTTAGCCACACAAATCTCATCACAGCCACGTCAGGTTAAGTACAAAATCTAATTTCGTCTTGGAGACACCTTATTAAGACGTTTCAGTTTGTAACTTAGCTAAGCTCAAATTAAATTAACGTATGTGAAGCTCAGCAAAATTTGTAACAAGTTTATAACTTACAAGGTACGATGGCACTTCACAAATTCTCAAGTTTCAACTGAATAATTAGTAGGATCTGAGCATATCCCGCGTGGGAAGCAAGAGGCTACTGCGTGTGTCGATTGTTCTAGTGATTAGGAAAACACGTGACTTTTCTCATTTTTTCGTAATTTACAAGGTAATAGGTTAGACGACAAAAAATAAAACAGATAAATCCGTCAGTTGGATTATCAAAAGATATTTGACCCGTATTTTTCTTTTGTTACGTAAACCAAAATTGACGCGCCTTTATTCACGCCTTTATTATAATTTTTAATGTGTTCTGACGTCACGAGCTTTTATGAGTTTTATCTTTGTCAATATTCATTGATGTTCAAAAACAAAAAACACGTGTCCGTTATCTACACTAATAATAATATTATAAAGAGGAAAACTTTGTTTGTTTGTTTGTTTGGTTGTAATGAATAGGCTTAAAAACTACTGGACCGTTTTTAAAAATTCTTTCACCATTCGAAAGCTACATTATCCACGAGTAACATAGGATATATTTTATCCCCGTACTCCCATTGGAACGGGAACTATGCGGGTGAAACCGCGGGACGTCCGCTAGTTTTCTTATAATTATGACAGACTATATGGATTTAGCGATTTTTTGGTATTGTCATCGTGCCTATTGATACAATCAGTGCGTGCGCAATTTTTGTATCGCATCCTGCGTCGCTTTTGTTTCAGTTTGGCTAGAGCTTAATGTATATGGTTCACTTGTGGATTTAAACGACTGTAGGAAACCAATGTGGATTTTGATTTCAATCTCACTAATCTGGCTTTTACCTTGATCGGAGGCTAAGTGTTAGTGTTGCCATACAATGGTGGTAAAACCCGCCGCACCGCCATTAACAGTCTCTTGGGTCCATTTACCAGCTGACAGCGTTGAGAAGTTTTTTGATGCCCTTATATTGTTAGTTTATTTTAGTTTATTAAATCGTTTTTAATTAATAATGTACGAGTATGTATTGTCAGTCTTACCAAGGTGTATCGTATTACCCAGTACTAACTGGGTTGTGGAGGTCAGATAGGCAGTCGTTCCGTGTAAAATACTGGTATTTAGCTGCATCCGGTTAGACTGGAAGTCGACCCCAACATGGTTGGGAAAAGGCTTAGCAGATGATGTATAAAGTTAGTTTATTCTACTTAAATAAAATTGATCTCACTTATCGTAAACAAAAACACTCATTTTTTTTTTGAGATTATTAAAGAAATACCTCTCATTCCTTATCGGAAATCATCATTTCACTAATTCGAAATTTATTATTTCAACTTCGCATCAGCGAAATAATAATTGAAAAAACAAGTCCGCGCTTTGCTACTGGAAGGATTTATTTATTTCATTTACCTTCAGAGTCTTAACTTCTTAATATTTTCCTTAAAGTTGTGTCCCAATTGCTTACGCTATTGAGACGGAATTAAGATCGTCATTCAATGTCTTCTAATTAGCGAGAGCAATTAATTGAACCAAAGGAAATCAGCTTATTGATAAAAAAAATTATTTCAATTATAATATCAAGGTCGTTGTTTTAATTTGGCTTAGCCCTTTATCATCTAGAGCAGAAAAATGTGTGAAGGGATTTCGCCACAGAACAAAAACGAACCATCTGAGACTTGTTTTTTTCATCATCATCACATCACCATTTCAGCCAGAAGACGTCCACTGCTGGACATAGGCCTCTCCCTAGTGTCGCCACATTGACCGGTCCCGTGCGATTCACATCCAGCGGATTCCCGCAGCCTTCACCAGGTCATCTGTCCACCTGGTGGGAGGCCTTCCTACGGGACGTCTTCCGGTTCACTAACGAACATCAGGAGTAAACTAACGTAAATTCGAATGATTAACAAAAAATCGGAAAATAAATTTGCTTTGTTTCAGATCCGTATCTAAAGTGTTATTAAATATACTGTTAAATACCTATGTGTTACCAGGCTACTCACGCCCAGTGTAGCGACCGCTGCAACACCGCCCACAACTTTTCTCGTCTCCACTAGGCGCTGTTACGGCTACATCTGAGCTAGACCGGGCCCATGGGATGCCTTCTAAAAAAACGCGAAATTGCGAGTTTTACTTGTTGAAATCATGTTTTCCGTTTGATGCTTGAAGTAAAAATTACTTGTTATATAAGTACAAATAGGTAGTTCCTTTTCTCTACTTAAATAATAATAGAACGAATTTTAGATAACTTATTATTTATTCATCGTGTGCCTTTGTATCTGTGTGCCTCTGTATTTGTGTGTCTGTGTATTTGTGTGTCTGTGTATTTGTGTATCTGTGTCTGTGTGTCTGTGTGTCTGTGTATCTGTGTATCTGTGTATCTGAGTATCTGTGTATCTGTGTGTCTGCGTTTCTGTGAGTCTTTGTATCTGTTTGTCTGTGTGTCTGTGTATTTGTGTGTCTGCGTGTCTGTGTATTTGTGTGTCTCTGTATCTGTGTGTCTGTGTATCTGTATGTCTGAGTATTTGTGTGTCTGTGTATCTGTGTGTCTGAGTGTCTGCGTATCTGTGTATCTGTGTATCTGTGTGTCTGTGTATCTGAGTGTCTGTGTATTTGTGTGGCTGTGTATCTGTATGTCTGTGTGTCTGGGTATCTGTATGTCCGTGTATCTGTGTATATGTGTATCTGTGTGTCTGTGTATCTGTGTGTCTGTGTATCTGTCTACGGCATCTTAGACGGACGAATCAATTTTGTGTACGTGACGGTTCCGTCGAGCCTCTATGGGTAGGTGCAATTTGTATTACTAACAAGCGTCATTGATCACGTGACTAGTCGTACTAAGCCTCGAATGGAAGTGAGTCGTCTTAAAGACCTGGAGCTACACAAAAAGCGATCGAGAAATTATTCAGTAAGCCGACATGAATAATTAAATCAATCATTTCTTACGTCAATCATTATGATTAAACGTTATTTCCTCCGTGTTAGCATTGTAGTGAATTATTGATGTTTAAGAACACGCGATTTTGGGTCAAGGCCTTTATTTTACAGGCCCTTTAGGCCTTTCACGTGTAGCAATAAATGTACCTACGTCATGTGGTCCCTATGCTGTCCGTTCCTTTAGGCATTTTTCTGACAAGTTACGTGTTATTTTACTAGGATATAAACTATTCCCTACTTGCTACTTACTATAAAGGGTTTACATAGACTCTTGACGAAACCGGAAGGCACTTGTACTTCGCGTCACTGCGATATTATTTTTGTTTCAGACCATACCTGGGAACTTTCAGTTACGGAAGTTTTTAAATACAGTTTTTTAACATTATAACTTTATTTTCAATAACTCCATAACCCGTTTACTATTCAATGCATCCACCAGCACAATATGTTGAATGCATTACATTGAGTTTTACCATACAATGTGATTTTTCACCCCAAAAAAAAAACGTTTCCCAGCAAAAACGTTTGCGCAGAGTTACTCAGTTTGATGTGCAGAATACTTGGCTGACGATTTCTTGACGAGTCTGTTTACACTCTGTATTAGGTAATCATAGCGTACTTTGACAAAGTGCGTTTTAGGGATCCGTAGCCAAATGGCAAAAAACGGAACCCGGAAGGGTTCCGTTTTTTGACAGACAGACATGACGAATCCTTATGGATTCATCATGTCTGTCCGCCCGTATGTCACAGCCACTTTTTTACGAAACTATAAGAACTATTCTGTTGAAACTTGGTAAGTAGATGTATCCTCTGAACCGCATTAAAATTTTCACTAAGTATAGAAAAAAAAAACGAAAAAATTGGGGTTTTCCCCATACTTAGAACTGAAACTCAAACTATTTTCTTTTATCAAGCTCATACATGTGGGGTATCTATGTTGTTTTTTTTTAAATACGTCATAGGTCGTAAACCGCCATTTACCTTTCATTCAATCAAATCCAATATAAAAATTACTTGCTGCTACGAAACCCTTCATGGGCGAGTCCGACTCGCACTTGGCCGCTTTTTAGGGTTCTGTTGCCAAATAGCAAAAAACGGAACACTTATAGATTCGTCATGTCTGTCTGTCTGTCTGTACGTCCGTATGTCACAGCCACTTTTTTCCGAAACTATAAGAACTATGCTGTTGAAACTTGGTAAGTAGATGTATTCTGTGAACCGCATTAAGATTTTCATAGAAAAGTAGAAAAAAAAAAGTCAAAATTGCTTGAGAATACAGATAACATAATATCACGCCTGTAATCCTGGACGGGTTTGGCAGAGCTATACCATGGCATAGGAATAGGAATTATTCATAAATACAAAATAAACAGAAATAAACCAGCAAATCCATAATACTGAAAACCGCGAACCTCAAATCAAGTCACGGATTTGTTTCAAATACCACAAAATAGTAGGAAAATCCTAGGATCTATTGCTTCGACCTGACCCGCAATATGAATAACTGTACAAAATCTGGGACAAAGAAATCTTTCGAATAACACGCATTGCGAATACAAAATCTTGAGAAAAATCCTCTTAGGTTCAAAAAGAGTGTGAAGAAAAATCTAGTAGTAATAGTATTGCGTGACTTTCCAATCTATGCGTACGACCCTAGAAAATAGTTCGGTCTATCATTCATTCGCTCCATCTATTATTCGTTCTTTATTCATGTGGAACTGAGATATTTTCAAGGCACTCACGTATCTGAGAAAATTCACATAGTATTATTTTTTATATTTTCTCCTCGGAGTCTTGTTTTTTTTTAAAGTTATCTGCTTTGATGTCGATATAGCTATGTTTTAGTCGAAGTTAACCATGAATGTTATTTTTATGTTATGTTACTCAAACAGACTAACAAAAAAACGAGATGTATACAGGGTGTAAAAATGGAACTTGTTCCTCCCGTCATTGCGATATTTTTGCCATGAACCTGTTCTCATTTAGGAGGGAACAGAGCCTACTTATACAACAGTAAAACATTCGGTGACAAGAAAAACTAAATCAATCAAACAAATGTCACCGACTTCTGAAGCTAAAGTTATTTTTCACTTTTTTGTGTTTTTTGAAGTCGGTTTTATTTTTGCAAAAAGTTTTTATTTTTCTCTTTTTAGTGGTTTACATGTACTTACCCCTTCACAGCGTACCGGTGTGATGTTTTGTTATGAACTGGTGTTAACAATAGACAGACAGGCGATTACAGCAATCGCAGTTCATTACCTATCATTCATTCCGAGTTATGTTGCCTATCTCCGAAGTTCTTTAACAGATCTTCACCAAATTAAAATAGGACCACTCCGAAAAAGTACTCTCCCTAAAACTATTCAAATCACTCCAAGTGTTCCGATTAAAATTTTATGAGTTCTCTCTATTTCTCCAGGATCCCATTATCTGATCCTGATTTGATGATCATGGGGCCACCTGGGAAGTATATCCTTTCAAACAAAAAAAAAATCCAAATCGTTCGACAATCCAGCCATCTTTGAGTAATCGGGGAACACACTTATAAAAGGTCCTGACGAATTGAGAACCTCCTCCTTTTTGAAGTCGGTTAAAAATAGGTCATTATTGGAGGGTAATATTTTCTTTGCTTTTTATTTGCTGAATAAAAATAATGTGTACTCGTACATAACAGCAGACCTTGATTTTGTGATTTTTATTTCGAGGCATAAATTAAAAAGAAAGCAGGGGAAAACATTTGTATCGCAACCCCAACCAAACAATCGCAGCCCCTGTTCCCTCTTAAACTCTTGCTAAGCTAAAGTGAATCCAGTGTGGGACGTGGGATAAAATTAGCGTATCGTTCTGGGCGATTATGTAACTTCGTCTTTAAGGACCCTCCAAGCAGACCCACCGGTGGGTCTCCGAATACGGATGTGTCTCCCAAGACCTACTGACTGGTAGGACCTATGTGACTATTTAGTTTTTCACTTCTCATGCTCTAAAAGAACGCCATTATAGCCCTACGAAGCGGGATTAAAGTGACCGTTTATTCCCTAGGGAGTAAAAAGTACTTAATTTAAAAATGGAACGATCTTTTACTCTGAAACATGGTCACAAAACAGTAACTTTTTTTTTTTAATGGATCAAAGGTATTATTTAAATTTCGAATTGGCTTGCAGATAGAGAGCGGTTTATTGAAAAAAAAAAACAAATGAACTCTTCAAGGCGAGTTGTTGTTTGTGTGCATCGTTGTAAAAGTAAAGAAGAAAATAAAGAAAAGTATGTGCAATGCCTCTGTTGCTAGCCGCTGCAGTAATGTAGGTACTAATTATCTGTGGAGTGTGGATCATCTTCATTGCGACAATGTCGAGAGTTTGTGTTGTGTTTTAAATTGTTAATCTGTGACTGACCTGATAGAAGAACTGACCGCTCAGTTCAGAATTTTTGTCGAGTGTAAATTTGTTCGGTTTTAAATGACTATTTTTCTCGCACTCGAAGTGAAAAGTACAGTTTGCACCTCGAGACTAAACGCCAACATAATATACCCTCGCTTTTTAATGACTCCCTCGCAAGCTCGGGAGTCAAACCACCTCGGGTATATAATGGCTTCGTTTAGTCCCTCGTTATAAAATATACTATTATATCCCCTGAGACCCACCAGGAACCACTGACCCACCAGTGGGTGTACTTAGTGGGTCCCACTTGATTATGTGTGTAGGTGGTGTTCAAATAGGCGCGAAAAGTCACGTGCCTTCCCAGTCATTAAAACAATTGACGCACGCAGTGTTGTCCCGCGTGGGTTTTGTCTCAATGTGACAGCAATAACAAAATCCCCTCCACTGTCACTCAGTGTGCTTTTTGTACGTGATGCGACCCATTCCTGTGTTTGAACACTTCGTCCCCACGCTGTTCCGCTCATTTATTGAGGCCGTAACCACATACAAACAAGACCAATTTTAATATGAGTCCATTAAAAGTATTTTAGTGCCTACTAGTATAACTCCAACTCACAAAGCTACCGGCTATTCATCATTTCAGCCCAAAGACGTCCACTGCTGGACATGCGCCTCTCCCAAGTGTCGCCACATTGACCGGTCCCGTGCGACTCGCATCCAATGGATTCCCACAACCTTCACCAGGTCATCGGTCCACCTAGTGGGAGGTCTTCCAACGCAATGCCTTCCGGTTCACGGTCGCCATTCCAGAAAACTTTTCGATCCATCGATCGGCCATTCGCTTCACAGGCTATTAGATACTGATAAATAAAATCCGACATATTTGTTTACGATAGGCAATGATCATAAGTGTTGTTCAAATACTTGACTTAAGGTAAGGGTGAAATCATTGAAAATTATTCAACTAAGTACCATTTGTTTAAAAGGGTATTGACCACGACAGAGATAACATAAAATATGGCGAGGAACTTGTAACCTCTTAACTTGGTCAGTGTTTCGGTACACGTCGCACGCTGAGGCTAACCCACGCCGAGAAGAGAAGAAGAGAAGAAAGAAGAAGAGAAAGAAAAAAGAGAAAGAGAAGTAGAAAAGATTATCACTATTCTGACTGATTGTGTGATGTTTGTATTGTTGTACTGTATGGTGTCGGACGTAAAGAATAACACCATATCATATCTTCCCGTGGGTGTCGTAAGAGGCGACTAATGGACTTACCAGAGAGTGGGAAGCAGCCTTCCCTGTGCTTTTGTAACAACCGTGCTGCGATTGGTGCCGCCTGCCAAGCGTGGCGATTATGGCAATACCCCCCTTTTAGGGGAGACCACCATCACCATGCTTACGACGAAAGATGTCTTTCTACAATCTGTCATTTTGTCGATTCTTCCGGCGACAAAATCCGTTTCGACGGTGGTGGATGTTATCTCGTTGGTCGAGTAGTCGCAAGCGACTGCTGAGCATGAGGTCCTGGGTTCGGTTCTAGCTTGAAGATAGTGTTATTGGGTTATTCCATTTGGAATTTCTCAGTAACAGCCACTGAGTCTGGATTTGAGCCCGGTTGATAGCAATTATTAAATGGGACTTAAACATGACTGCCAAATTGTGGGTGCACTATTAGGTATACCTCTGCCGTACCCTGCGGGGATTACAGGCGTCATATGATGTTACATAATTATACATTAAAATCCCTAGTCTATGTTCCCAATAAGACAGTTGAAAGTAGACAACTTTCGATGGTATATTACAAAGTTACATACAATCGATCAGTGACCCACATTGGCCCTGGATCGAAGAATTTGGAAGTCATGGGGCATGGCCTGGCCTGGCCTTTGCCCAGCTGTGGCTAACAGTAACAGTACATACAATCTGTTATTTCCTGTAAAACATTTTACCAACAACTAATAAGTCTCTAATTAGAGCTTCACATAATTATAACGCAAGCGAATAGAAACCTAATTTGTCTTTAGAACCCACCAAAGGCTTAAGCACTAATGTAGGAATGTGTTTGTTGGAAATAGCTTTTACGTGTAAATTAGGCTCCTTAACGTCTTTAGTTATTAATTACACGGATTTTAGTTCAATGTGTGAGATACATTCCTAGTTTTACTGGATGCTACAGGATTTAAATGCGTTAAGAAAACTGTGCCATGGGCTTTAATTACCTCGAATGTATGTACGGGTAGCAAATACTCGTAATAGTCAAACGATACGTGACAATCCAGATTTTTAAAAGATTAAACATAAACTGGCAGTTACGAGATCTTCTGAGATTATTCGATTTTTTGAGTTTAGTTTAAACCTAAGACCGCTGAGAGTCCCCGAGAGAGAGTGTTTTTTAAAGATTGTTTCCCATTACATCTTAATAGAAAATGTAGGTTAACTTATAGCCCTGATGAATACAGCGATTACGACTCTTTTCGTCAAATCCACAGCATTCACGGTCAGTTAGTTAGTGAATCTAAGTATAGGCATCGTGAGTAATCAGCTTCTAAAAGTCAGAAAAGAAAACGCCAAGCTAAGATGATAATACAATGTAAGACAAAGGGAATGTTACTGTGAGACCCAAAACTGTCACACCTTGAACACAAATCTGAGACATTGTCTTACGTAGTTATAACAATAATAGACGCCTAAGCTGGGTTGACACAAAACCTTTTGTTTTGGGGCTGTATACCTACTAGTGACCCAGTATTTGGACGTAATATGTCGGGCAAACTAATGAATAGCATATAATTACGTATGTGTCATAATTAATTATCAGATTGAATTATTTCGTCTGTAATTCTCTCGAACATCAATATATTTAAAATCAATGCCACTTTTCGTTGTAATTTTATAACTCAAGAACGGGTTTTAAAAATCTGGAAAAATTCATGATGATAGTGCAGTTCTTGAACTTTAAAAACAATATATAAAATAGCGGTTGAGATAACTTTATTAGTTTAGCAGTAATAGAACTTGCACTTGGGTGTTGGATAATTTTGTGCCAAATACAAAATCCTTAGAGTGAATCCTTCAAAGTGACTAAGAAGTAAGACTTGCATTGAAAAAAAAACTAAAATAAAAAATAAAAATGTGATGTGTTCTAGCCAACACATCACATTTTTTTTTATTTTAGTTTTTTTTTTCAATGCAAATCTGTGGAACCCTGTATTGCGCCTGGCTCGACACGCACTTGGCTGATTTTTCTTTTAAGGTACAAAGCCTAAAAAAACAATATCATTTTACGGAAACGCGTTAAGCCTGTGTGTAACACCCTTGTCGCCCACATAGTAGCACATTGCTTATGAATGGTATCGCCTAAAGAAATAAGTTTAATATAAAATACCGCTACAATGTTGCGCCCTGTCTCCTGAAACTTGAAAATGCTTGTGGGAAGCGTTTTATCTCGAGAAAGAATTTCAGTATCACTTCTGTTCCTGACTTAAAAGGATTGTAGACTTTTAAACATTTTATTTTATACTGTGCAATGTGGATTGTGAGCTTGTACAAGTAGGCAGGTAATCATTTCAACAGTGACGCTTAATGAAAGGTTTACGTAGACTTTTAGACATACATGTGAGCTCCCAGACCGGTAGCTATGTATTATCGATACTTACGACAAAAGCAGGATGAATATGAATAAATTACGACCATAATTATACAATATATTTATATTTATTATAATTATTATGCTCGTCTCAAAACCAAATAGGAGAGCAGCATTGGCCCATGCAGTGCTTGAGGCCCGACTTACGAACAGCCGTGTATTCTAACCCAGGCAGGCGCATTACTTTGTAAAATTAATGTCATCAATTAAATACTGCTCTCAAAACGGTGAAGAAAAACATCGTGAGGAAACCGGCATGCCCTAGAACCAAAAACTCGAAGACATGTGACATCTACCAAACGGATTGGGCTGCGGTGGATGGATTATAGCCCATTCCCTCTTATAGAGTTAGCCTGTGTCCCAGCAGTGGGAAAATTATCGGCTGATTATGCTTAAGCAATACCAAAAGTTGTTATCCCACAACAACCATATTCAGGCATTGGCATGTCAGTCGTTACACAAAAAATCGATCATACAAACATCCGAGTGTCCTACTAGACAGAAAACCCAGAAAACAAACTCAGTTCTTCTGTGTTTTGCCATTGCCATTGACCGATTCACATTAAGGGGCTGACAAGACTTAATTGATGTTATTTAAGCAGTTTTTGAAGAAATACTATTTGTTCTAGCACATAAAAAAACAAATTATGTTAATATTCATCATATTTAGAAGACCGTGGACGGTCGATACATAATTGGATAGAAAATAATTGCAAAAAATCATGATTAAAACGGTTTTATGTCTTTATTTTTTTATGTATCGGTCTGCAATTAAAAACATGAAGTCAACATATTCATACCTAAATCGCTAACGAGTCAATTAATTAATTATTAATTTCACAAATATTCCAAACTTTTTTCATTTCATATTTATTTTATTATTATGTTCTAAAATCTGGCCGCCCTGTAATACTGGGCTCTCTTTTACTCTGATACAAATAGACATTGATGTCGATTCTGTTGTGTACGAACTAAACTCAATTAAGGCTATTGCTATATTTTACTAAAAGGCAGTGCGAGAAAAAGACGGCTATAGCTATGAACTACGTTAGAGATGTCAAACTACGTAGTTTATGCCTTGCGCTCCAACGTGTTTTCAGTCGACATGTTTTTACGTGCACCCCTCATTTGGTTGGAAATGTTTCAATTAAATTTGACAGCTCTAAATTACGTCCGTCTCTTTCTCGTTTTATTAAAGAGAAAAATTTAGCAGAAGCCTAAATTAAGTTTAGTTTGTACACAACAGAATCGACACCATTGTGTGCGCATTTTGGTGTTGACAGCACCTTAACAAAAACCGTAGTGTACAAAATCTCAGTCACTAACGAAGACCAGCTATTCCTGTTACCCTTTCCTGATAAACTGACTCGTGGACTGTGTAATTACACCGCACAGGTGTACCAACCACCTAACATAATATTGAAAGAGTATTTTACGCTCCCAGTCCATATGTGGCCAACAGATACCTACTTCCGTGCACTAGGTCAGTGTTGACATTGAGGTGAAGCAAACCGCACGCGCGCAGCCGGAAAATCTACGACATACATCGCAACTGCTCCCAAAGGAAGTCTAGTTAGAAACTGAAAGCGGAGAATATACAGCTATGGTCCTATGTCAACACCCCAGGAAGTAGCATTACAGCTAAAATTATATTTTCAAGTTTCTTATGAGCATTCACATACAAATTGTGCTTACCTTCACCTTTCTGACAGCAGAAGTGATAAAATAATATGTAAATAAAGGTTTTCAGTTCAGCTACGAATCAAGAAACCCAATATTCTGCCGATCAAAGAAATTATTTACAAAGCGAAAATACGAATAAGTCCCAGATACTCGTATCATTCGATTTTACTAGCGCTTAACTTTTCCATGAATAAATCATGATGCGAATTTCAGATGTCGGATTATATTTCAAACTTTTTGTTGGTTCATCAGTTTAAGTCATTCTGACGCGAGCGCTAGACGAGGAAGGACTTGGACACAAAATTTTCGTCAATAACTTACCGGATTCAGCTAAATATCTCTACTTTACCCCAGTAATAGTTCAGTACCCCAGGGTAAGACTGAAGCCTGTGGATGGTAAGCTATGGGCTAGCTAGCCGTCCGTCCGTCTTATGACGACAGGCCGTGTCAACGGCGCGTTCGTTATCCACGCGCGCCTCAAAGAGATGTCAGCATGGAAGGGGCCCGCAAGGGCTGAAGCCTGCCGGGGATGAGGGACTGTTCGAAAGAGATACCGCAGTCCCGGACCGTAAAGGGCGAGAAAGGAACATGGATGGTTTTTAGTCAGTAAAAGTCTGACACTCCCTCCCGCTCCGCCCAGAGTGGGAGAAGTTATTTGATGATTTCACATCCGTAAAAAAAAAAACGAGTAAGACTGAAAAATAATAATGCACGATTATTTTAGCTTGTACATGTTTACATTAACCGTCAGTAATTCTAGCTATCTCGGAAAAGCGGCGGTGAAGTGTAGAAAATGTAGGTGTTGTAGAAAGCCCCAACGGACACCCATATTTTCTTAAACTCGCAAACTCAGCACTGCCGCATGCGAGCAATCCCAAGTCAGAGATAAACAAAATTAAACTTGCATAAAAGCAGGATTTGCAAAGCGCTTTTTTATATTCTTGTTGCTAAGATGGTTGGTTCTTTTAATAATATGTGAAAGTGTAGTTACCACTTAACTTAGATTTGATAAAATAGGATTATTTGCCTTATTTTTATAAATTCAAAAATTGACACTATTGTATAATCCAAAGTCACAAATCGCATGTCTCAGTTTATTGACTGTTAATAGCCTGCAACAACCCACTGTTGGGCAAACGCCTCTGACCACGGAACAGTTTTACTGTTCCGTGCCTCTGACCCTTGACTTGCAGTTCTTCGATCCAGTGTTAATTTTTATTTGGTCATGAATGCTGTTTTGGTTCAGTATATTTTATGGAACATAAAAATGCACGTTTACAAATTTATTTTTTGGCAACATAAAACGAACTGAAAACATCACATTCGCAATTTAAGTTTTCGTTTTGCTGTTTTAAATGTTTTTGAAGCCCCGCTTGCGCGAAAGTTATGAAATACCGCCTGAAATGGTGTAGATATGATTCACTGGCAATGTTCACGACTGTTCATTTTTTCCCCGAACTTGGCAGCACTCTGCTGTTATTTTTCATTGTAAATGTTCGGAAATGTATCAGACTACTAGATGAAAATGGCCGTCCTTTGGTTTTTTTGTTTTTAAAATGAACATTATAAACTCAAAAATATGATGACATGATACTCTACGTTTTCTTGTGTGAATATAAATCTTAAAAGAGAAATGTAAAAAAACTTCTTACTTTTGCATTTATTAAGGACAAAACTACAACAAAACATACTTTTGATGAAATTTTGGACATAGGATGCCATTAGAACCTAGGATACTAACATTTTTATTTTCATATCCCGGAAAAACGTTCGCAAAAACTAATTGAAGGGTTTTTTACAAAAACAACACAACTTTATAGCAACAATTTTACAGGAAATAAAAAAAAAACTTTCTCCAATCCATATTTTTCGTTAAATATCTTAGAACTTTTGATCATTTATTCATGTTAATGTATTGTATTGATTATGTTTTTTTTTATTACTTATGTCTACTGTTATGGAATAAAATGATAAAAATATGTAGTTTGTACTTGTGTTCTTTTTGTAAAAAAAATGCACATATATTTTATTTTTGTAAAAAAATAAAAGTAAAAGTTTTGCAATGAAAGACATCTTATTAATAATAATCAAGTGGTTTATTGCAATTAAAACACTTGCAGCCATCATGCAGTCTAATTAACTTATTATTTACTAGCTGCTGCCCGCGACGTCGTCTGCGTGAAGGTTCTACAGCACCAAAAATACCTAAGATGCCAGTGCTCCTCCCCCGTAGGTGATAGCGTGATAATATGTTGCCTATATGTTGACCCGACCTCTTAGTAATATTCATGCAAAATTTTAAGTAAATCCATGCAGTACTTTTTGAGTTTAGCCCGGACATACATTCAGACAAACAGACAAAAATTCTAAAAACTATATTTTTGGCGTCGATATCGATTGTAGACCACGCCTCAAGTATTATTTTTAAAAAATATTCAATGTACAGTTTTGACTTTCCTACGATTTTATTATATACTAGCTGACCCGACAGACGTTGTTCTGTCGAAGAGTACTGGACTGTGTGTGGCAGTCCTCCGAACTTATCTTCCTGGTTGTCGATTTGGTTGTGCACATTAGCACGTGATGATAACTTCAGTTTTAAGTTATGGTCATACAACTGATGTGTAATTTATAAACAAAAAAAAAATACGGACTTCAGAGTTAGCACTTTAACAATCAAATAATTACCGTTATACTGGTATTTAGCTGCATCCGGTTAGACTGGAAGCCGAAGCAAAGGTGGGGAGCAAAGTTGGGAAAAGGCAAGCAGATGATGAAAATGAATTACCGTTATAAAACTACGTACCTACCTAGGTTATATCTAACAACAATAAATTTGCATAATGTTAATATACTTACTCTTCTATCGTTTTGTTTCTATCAAACAAAGCTCTTGATTTTAAAAAGAAAACTGCAGTGGTTGAGAAATTCAAAAATGGTATGACTTTCGGAATCACTGGGATACGTGGTATCAAAACGTCTTCTTTGTACTTTCCCTCCAGGATGATGCTTCGATCACGTTGTTGAGTTTTTCACCGCTAGCCGTTTGCCGTTACAGAGACGCAGTTGGTTGATGTTTCGCAACATTATGATCACCGATCCGACCTTTAAGTTAGTGAAGGTGTGTTCAAAAAATCGGATGGATATAAATATTATGCTGGTATCATCTTGGTTGGTAGCGGAATCAACTGTTTGGTATATACCAAAGATAAATGATTGATGAAATCTTCAATTCACCGGCAATTACATTTTTAATTTTAAAATATTTTAATATATTCATCTAAGTTTTTGGCAGCCAAAATAGCTTGTTCGCTCAACTAAATATGATCTCTGTAATTTTGAGCTACGTTTTTGAGCAACCTATTGAATATAATCGGTTTTTGAATCCGTAAACTGACAAAAAGTTCTGTAAAGGTAATGCATCCAGTCAAAACGTCTACAGAGAACTTGCCAAGACCTATGTCAATAACTTTGATTATGTCATTAACTTCGACGAAAGTCTCCTGCTAAATTAATCATAGAACTATTTATTCGGGTTTTCCGTGGAGCTTGCATGGCTTAGTGTAATGCCGCTAAATACTTTTAGAGTGCCAAGCAACTCTTCCCAATTCCGCCATTTGTAACTTTCATAAGAATATATTAAATACATACTTTTGTTTTCAAATTTACTCAAACTGATTCTCTTCAAGCTTTTAAATTGTAAAGATTTTTGCGTTACGATCTTAATATAAAAGCGGCATCTCGGTCTAGCACATGCCATTATGTGATATCCTAAACGCTTCGTTGTTTTTCTTCACTGACCGACAAATTTGGGTTTCCTGTTCTATTCATTTTGTACTCGATCTATATCTTGAAATTTAGAGAAAACAATGTTCGTATTTGATGAGCTTGTGAAAAATTTATGTAACAGCATCATTGACAGTTTGGTGCCAATGAGCGTCATTTCCTAACGATTGCAAACGTTGAAATGCTTCTCTGTAAGAATTTTACGCATATTCACGTATCCAGGACCAAGTTTTCCCTATTTCCGACTTTGGAATTTTTGATGATGCGGTCTATACAAAATATTTCGGCAACTCTTTATTATTTGATGGACTTGATAGAGTTGCAGTACCTACCTACTTATCATTGTAATGCGCTTTGAACGTTCGTGCGTTTGTGTGCGTTTGTTTTTCATGTGTGCGTGTGCGTTTTGCGTGTGTTTTGTGTGTTTGTGTGTTGCTTTGTGTTTTTGCTATGTGTGTTTGTTAACGATAACGATACCATCAACAATCCAGCCGTTGTCGACGACAACCACCTGATTCTTGACTGTCAACGTTATCGTTCTGCTGATAATCACAGAGTACATCACACGTCTCCGAAAACATACATTACAAAGAAGTTCTTGAGTGCATTGAGTTTCTGCTTGAATACTCGTGCTGTAATGTCGTGACGAAAGCTATTATAATTTAGACTATTTCGTTTTTCAAAATATCAGCAGGTAGTAGTATGCATCATACGCACGATGAGTTTCCCTGACACGCAGAATCAAATTATCGCAAGACTCTAAATTCTCGCCAGCGACCATAAATAATGGCAACTTCGTTCAACGTCAACAAAATGTGAAGATAAGCAAACTATATAAATGAAAAGTATGTATTTAACAATGTTTAAAATCTTACAGTTATCAATAAAATATATGGTTACAAACACAAAAAGTAAAAAGCGGTTGGGGATCGAATAAAAAATCGAAATAAATCACAAAAAGTAATCTAAAGGGTCGGGGTTTGAACCTACGATCAGTGGGTCATAGGCGGCCTTGAATCTATTAGGCTATCTGTTCCACTGACAGTTTGACTAAAATAGCTATTGACATGCATGCGGTGAAACAATTGAAGACTTTGGACATGCTGGGTTAATTTCGAGTTTTTTTTAAATATCATAATTTTTTTTTCATAAGAACCTTCTCCTGACAATAACAAACACAACAAAAAAAGAATTAGCGAAATCGGTCCAGCCGTTCACGCGTGATGCCGTGACCAAGGGAAATAGGGATTCATTTTTATATATAGAGATATAATAATAATACTTATATAGATTCTTCTCCTCCACTTACATCTTCATTATCAATATCAATATCAATATCTTCTCCTCCCTCTGCTACAATTTCACATATTTTATCACAATATGTGAAATTGTAGCAGAGGAAGAAGAAAATATTGATATTATATATTAATTTACATAGTTTTGAATAATCGTTTCCTTCTTTTCTTTGCGTTTTCTTTTAAAAATTGAATTAGAAAATTCCTCACTTTGCGCGTAGTCCGTTATTTTTGACAGCTATGACTGACGTTTTATTTTTTTCACAAAAACTACATAACTGCGTCCAGATACGTCGTTTTTGTATTTACACGCAGTTGTGTAGTTTTTGTAAAACAAGTGTTTTTTTACAGTGTGATTCCGTGCGTATGCTGTTTTTGTAAAATTCGTTTTTGCCATTTGGCTACGGAATCCTAAAAAGAGGAAAGAAATCACACTAGTTCAGTTAACTGATTTGGCAATTGAACTAGTGGGAACAGAGGACATTATGACACAAAACACGCTAAAGCCCTCGTCCAAGAGTCCGAGGCACGTATTTTGATCGTCTCAGCCGCCCATCCTGCGTAGTGCACTATTTTTTCAACTACTATTATAAATGCAACAGTTTGTTCCCCTTTATTGCAATACGGTTAAACGATTTGGGTGTCAATTTGACCTCATTTTCATATTCAGCAACCCCAAAAACAACAAAAACGATTTCTACTAATTCGCACTTCCGTAAGCCAAGTTCCATAAAGAATATACATTTTTCTGCCATCGGTTCAGCCCCATCAGTAGAACTCGTCGTAGAACTACACGAACTTAATGATTTTTTTCTCCGCTAATTTATACTTGTTGGACACACTATCCGTTCTGTCCTACTAGTAGAAAATAACGGACTTTTTTCTCCGTTTAGTCCTACTAGTAGAACTGCTTGGTAGAACTATACGGATACAATGGAAATTTGGTATGCAGATACTTTATAACCTGGATCAAAATATGTAAAACTTTTATTTCGGAGGTACAATCAGCGGCTAGTGACTAATGTAAATCTCTCGAAGACTATTGAACGGGGATTTATGTAGACTATGTTAATGTTTTACTACGAATTTTGGCAGATTTTTGGATTCACACATAACTAGTTATTAGTAATCAAGCTAGCCGGCTCCGATAAAGAGACAATAAGTTATGCTTTTCTAGTATTTATACCAAAATCTTACACTCATTTTTCTTTCGCAGCTTTCAAATGCAGAGAAGTGTGGACAAGTCTGGAATTAGAACGAGCCTTCAACCTCGGCATAGACGCTGGACTGCTGCTGATACCCATATTCATCATGTCGTTCGCATACTCCTTGATCGTCACCAAGTTGTGGAGGGGCATGCGGCACGAGATCCAGCATAACTTTAAATGGCAGAGACACTGTGAGTATAATTTTGATTTCAGTATAACACTAAGATCTTCATCTGCCAATTCCTAACTTTATTTGGGTCGGCTTCCAGTCTAACCAGATGCCGCTTAAAACCATTATTTCACGTAGAGCTACTGCCTATCTGACCTCCACAACCCAGTTATTACTGAGTAATACGGCACACCTTGGTAAGACCGTGGTCGTTAGACTTTTGGGCAACAAATGGTAGCCTTCAGCAATGGCTTAACGTGCTCTCCGAGGCACTGAGGAAAGTTGGTATGTACCTACTGGATGGTCATCCATACAAATATTGACCTTGGCTAGCCCGGTTTACCCATGAAGACTCGTGCGGCTCCTCCATTTAATATAATTATTTCAGTTTAATAATGGAAAACCTCATCCCTAATTATTTAAGGTACTTTTCTACTATCAAACCACAGTGCCTAGAGTTTGCTAACAAACTATCAGGCATAGCTATCATTCATCTTATTCTCTGACGCCATACTATCTCAGATTTCTCGAGAGCCACCAAGTAATAATTAATTAGTGTTCGCGCGCATCTCTGCATATAATCTTAATAATGAATACTAACGCGCATATTAGATCTAGATTAAAACTGCAGACGCGGCTGCAATTAATAACTAACTAGTGAAGAAGTTGTAATTATCTACCTTGTACCCAATTTATTGATTTCGTCAGGCACTATAAAAGTGTTCGCTGAAGTTAGTTTTTAGTTAGAATACGACGTCTTAAGGTGCTCGAGGTTAGCCCGCGAATTTCATTTCTTTTTGGTGATTTTTGCAATTTGCAGGCCAGTTCTAGGTTGTATGTTGATAAATGTATGATTCGCGGCTGGAATACGTATATGTAGTTACAGAATTGTAATCATCAAAATCATCAATACAACCCTCCAAGTTGACTGACATGTAACTGGATTGAATGACTTTTTCATGAATTAGTCAATCAAATCACAATCATGATTTTGATGATTTTAATTAATCCCTTTCCTTAATCTTAACTGATTATATTGGTTTTAACTTTCTTGATCATGCTAAAAGACTGTAGATGCTATATAGCAAATTGAGGAACCGCTTGTTTGAAACAACTACCTAAGAACCTGCTACAGTAGAGGGCGTAGGCAAAGTAAAATTCTACTACGATGATATGCGATGGATGTCAAACATGAATTGGATTGACATAAGCAACCGAAAAGTCTAAAGCAGCATCATCAGTCATTTTAGAAATACGTCATCCATCAAGATGTGAGACGCTTATTATTTTCATCTTAATGCCTTCATCCCACTCTACTTGGGATCGGTCCAACACATTTTCTTCTTCCATTCTCCACTGTCAGACATCACGGCTTAATTTACTCCTTTCCCTTTCATATAATTTCTCACAAGCTGTGTGATGCAATGCATGTATTTATCAATCTCAGTAGGGGTATTCCGATAAAGCTGAGTGCTACTGCGGAGCCTCATCCCAAACCTAATCCAATAACAATGGGAATCATCGACACGAAGAAGAAGAAGTTGGGGTTTACAATTACAATCAAAGTAAAAAATCGAACATGATAAAAGCCAATTACACCATCAGCTCTTGGGGAAAAGAATTCACTATTAACGAAGCAAGCCTGTGTCCCAGACGTGGAAACATTATAGTAACGCTGACTATGCAGAACAATTACCATTTGAGGAGGAAAGAGGAGCTCAGGGCCAAATAATAAAAAGCAGCTCGGGTCGATGTTTAGGTTAAGCCGTGCTTGCTTAGGTTGGTCTGTGGATAGGTGAAAACCCGTTACATATCGAATTTCCTTCGTGCTTCAGAAAGCACGACCCTCTACTGCATGAATTATGAAAAACATGAAAAAAAAAAATTGATGGTTGTTTAGGCTTTATTTGGGGATAAAAAATATGACAAAAATGAATATTAAAAAAATCTAATTACATAAACTGAAAAAAATAAGGAGGTCATATATGGGTTCGTATGAAGAATAAAGGAACAAATATAAATTTGAGTGTTTAACATAAAATAAAAAGTACAGCAATTTTAATCATGAAACGCGGATAAACAGTTTCTTTTGTCATTATAACACAAGAATACCATGCATTTTTTACACTTTGTGTAAGTTTTTTGGCCACAAAATTGACATTTTTGACGGTTTTTCATCCATTCAGGCATATGGTCTACTTTGTCAGTTCTCA
Organism: Xestia ashworthii; assembly: GCA_950022955.1. Lineage (NCBI taxonomy): Eukaryota > Metazoa > Arthropoda > Insecta > Lepidoptera > Noctuidae > Xestia > Xestia ashworthii. Next base: position 21,869,295 of record OX465555.1, read on the forward strand.
CGGAGTTTAAAGGTACATCTTGATGTCTGGTAGGTACTTTCCTTATTTTCTTTGGTATAGTTGGTGTGCCTGGATTGGATAAAGCAGGACTTCCGTGCCTAGAATCAGGCGTTCCATCTCTTACGTGATTTGCAGGACGCCCTCTTTTTCTTGCCATTACGGTTTTACCAGATTTGCATAAGTGTTCTGAAACAGCTTGCTTGAAATCAAAGAGAGACATGTAAACTTCTGGATTGTTTCTGCGCCAAAGTATCCAAGCATTTACAACACACATGTCTACCATATGAAAAAATATGCGTTTGTACCATTTCTTGGATCTCAAATCTAAATAAGTAAATTTAAACTTATTTTCATCATAAGCCTCAAATTTTTTGGATTCCCATATTATTTTAGTGGGTTTATCTTTTTTGCTTTTCCTTTTTTCTGTGTGGCTGGTGGAGGGCTAGTTTCATCATCGGAGGAATCACTATCGGTTTCGGGTATAACAAGAGATCGTTTGTGACGTAGAAATTGCCCAGGGGGAACATATTCACTGTCAGAATCGGAAGCTAATTCATCATCACTAAGCGAGCCATCACCAGGAATAGTATTAACGTGCTTCTGAGTGCCATAAAAACGAGCAGGATCCATTCTGCAAGCAACGAAAAAAAATGTCATGCCATTCATGCAAAAAATTAATAGCGCATACGAAACCATATATGGTACCGCGGATAAATGGTTGAGTTTGATTAAACAATGCAATATAAAGTGAAAAAAAAAATTGAATCTGGTGAACCATGTATGGGTTCATATGCAGTAGAGGGTTAACCAGTTGGTTCCGGCTATCATTTGTAGATCTTTGACAGTCGTTACAGGTAGTCAGTGGCCCAAAAGTCTGACAACCAGTCTTACCAAGGAGTACGGTATTACCCAGTTTTAGTTGGGTTGTGGAGGTCAGATAGGCAGTCGCTCCATGTAAAATACTGGTACTCAGCTGCATCCGGACCCCAACATAGTTGGGAAAAGTCGAGGCAGATGATGACGCAACCCTTTTCTAAGATGGCGACCAGACGACAGGCGCTTAATTAATTTTTAAATTGATACCGCTCCACTGCTGGTAAAAAACCCTTTAAAAGGAATTCACAATTAATTAGTTATTGAAAATTGCCTCGATATTAAAATTTGTTTCCAGCCCAAAATAGACTGAAACTAGGCACGTGTAAAAAATTAAGCTCGTTGTTTTGTTCTATATCTCTGCGATTTTAAAATAGAGTTAAAGAGAAAAAATATTTAGGTTACATTTAGAGAAAAAGTTTATCATTCTTCCCTATGGAAATTCTGTAAGAACCACGGCTTGTAGTTCAAAAAAACGTTTCAAAACTTTCGAAGCTTTTTTTGCCCGTAGTTTGTTAGAGCAAGCTTTTAGAGGAACCAATATCAGTATTGCTAAAAAAAACGCCCACAGGGATGTAATTTATTTATGGTTTGTTTTTTTGTTTTCTTTTTCACTTTGGCCAGTAAGCTTTTCTGGCTACGTCATCCCATACTTTTATTTGTACAACTTCTAAATTGTTTGGTTGGCCGTACTTTTCCAAGACATAACTATGTTTTTTTTTCTTGAGTTCCCAAAATACCACACAAAAATATTTTGGGTTAATCCGGGACCGCGGTCCCGGTCCCAAAAGCCCCCGACCCCTCGTAACTTTCCCATTTCGACGACTAAAGAAAAGACAGTAAAAAAAATACGTGAATACACGTGAAACAAGTGAAAAAGTATCCCAATACGTACCTACATATTTAAATCTTCATTACATTGAATCCCATTTCGTCAACCACAAATTTCAACTGTTTTTTGTACAGTACAGTCAGCTTCTAAAGTTCGGAAACCTCTTGTTGGTGTTGCTTTAAGTTGGTATAGAAAGTATTTATAACAAAAATACGAATGGAACCAAACAAAATTATGACGTTGATATAGACAAGGACTCACAAATGTAAGTGACACCAATCGTTAATAATAATAAAAAAAAATCATGGCCTACAAAGCCCCTCTATAGATCGCATTACGCGAACTCGTTCGGGAACACAAAAAAACAATATTTTTGGATGGAATATAACTTTATTACGTAAAAAGTTTTTATGAAATTTTGAAATGAAAAAACATCATAAAATAACACAAACAAAACTTGTGGCCCATGAGGGGATCGAACCCGCGACCTTCGCGTTATTAGCACGACGCTATAACCAACTGAGCTAATGAGCCGATGTTTCGACGTCCAAAATATGTAACCATGTCATGAGAACTCAACATACAGGGTGTAAACAACCTCATCACGAAGCCGTCAACCAAGCATTCTGTACATCAAACTAAGTTACTTTACGCAAAAACTAGTGCTGGGAAACGACTTTTTTTTCGGGTGAAAAATCATGTTTTATGGTAGAACTGAATGTAACGCACTCAAAACACTGTGCTGATGGATTGATTGCATACTACGGGGGTCGAGGAGGTGTTTAAAAAAAAACTTGTCAATAAGTTGAAACTTAGACCCCTAATATCTCCGTAACTAAAGGTTCTCAGGTATGGTGTAGAACAAAAAAATAAAGCAAAGATGGCAAAAATAAGAGCTTTGTTAAGAGGTTTTTTACACCCTTTTACGTTGAGTACAAAAAAGCATTCTGCTTCTATCCTTTTTAAATTATTGACAAAAAAGGACGACATTTTAAATTCGTGATATTTTGTTGGATCATTGGACCAAAATATTAGTTTTTAAATGGAAAATTGTTTAACACATTCAAAGGCGGTAAATATAAAGAGTATCGACCATCAAAGTGAAGCCGTGCTTGCAATACAAGGATTGTTTTTAAATTGGTTTTCTTAAAAAATCAGCGTTGGCATTTTTGTACAAGTTGTTGCGGAAGAAGAAAGCAAACTGCTACATCGGCAAGGGCTTACTTAGCTTTTAAGTAAATTTAAACAGCGAACTGAGGAAATTCAAAATTGGGTGCGTCTTGAGGCTTAGCAAGAATCTGATGGTTGAATTTTGTGGGTGTAAACTTACTATTATCAAATTATTGATCCTGGTTACAAGGTCTTATTGCAATTGCAATAGCAACTTACAAAGAGACAAAGTAATAAAAAAAAATAAAAAAAAAAAATAAGTCATAAAAAAACACATGCAGGGCAGTCTTTGGGGACTGTCGATAGAAGTGAAAACGACGTAATCTATATCTGCTACGGGTTGTGCCCCGCGCACGCCTACGTGGTGCTACGCCGTAGCGGATACGCTACGAGTGCTACGAAGCGTGACGGTCACGCGAGTTCCATGATTTTTGTTCACCCAAAAAGTGCTCAACGCGCCTAAAGAAGACCGAACTCAGTGTGACTCTGATTTTGTATGTACCAGAAGCTTGTATTACAAGAGCCAGAAACTGGCTAGTGATTACTCTGGGGTAATAAGGGACCTTAAAATTGCTAAAATGTGATTATTCCAACTACGTTTTCCTAGTTTCGGTGCGAATTAATTTGTTGCCAACTCAAACCCCTATTTTGCACATCACAACAAACTGGGACTATAAAATTATAATAACTACGTACCTAATTTCATAGTGACGAGGGACAATTGTAAGTTTAGCTTAGGTATCCAAAAAAGGAAATACAGCACTGCCGAATAGTAATAAAATTTCGTAACAATATTAAGGTACTAAATATTTTAACACGTTATTTTTTATTGACAGGTTAAAAACTGCTATAAACACACGGTAACATTTTTTTAATATTAGAAATTATAAATAGTTATTTTGTTGAAATGTAACCTAGTTCCCTCTAGAAATAAACGTGACTTTCTGTGCATTATTATAATTTTAGTTTAATTCACGAACAACGACACGGTAAGCCTTCTTGCATTAATAAGGTTGTCTGAACTTCGTGTCCAAACTTGCATTAAGCACTTCGTTTCTGCATAAATAGTTTTCTGGACTGATGTACATAAAGAATTTAAAATTTTGATGCTTAGCTATCGAAAAAGCCATTAGGCTAAAAGATGTTGCAAAAACTTTGCAAACTTTGCTTTGTTAAATCTAAAACATTGGCACTTTGGTAAACAATTTCTAGAAAATCAAGTTTTGAATTAATTGTAGGAATAGGGAATGTTTTTTGCTTGCGATGCGGATCAAAATAAAAGCCGTATTCCTGGAACTATAATTTCAGGTTCATTCACCCTAGAGAGCAGGGTCATGGGCACTTTATAGGGTTATTTTCAATGAACGTAAATGTACGAAATTCTTTATCTGACAATTTAAAAAATATTCAAGTTTTTATAAGTTACCAATGACTTATCGTTTTAAGATAATATGTACATACAAATTCAATGTATCTCGCTTATGCGTTTCTAATGTTGCGATTAAAATAAACTTATTTGCAAAAAATAAAACCGGCTTCTAAAAACACAAAAAAGTGAAAAATTACTATCTTCAGAAGTAGGTGACCTTTGTTTGATTGGTTTATTTTTTTGTCACCGACTTCTGAAGCTAGTTAATTTTCACTTTTCAGTGGTGCACATGCGCTTACCCCTTCACAGCGTACTGGCGTGATGTTATGTTATGAACTGGTGTAAACAATAGACAGATATGAGATTTCAGCAATCCCAGTCCATTTGCTATCATTTATTGAGGAGTTCCGTTGTCTATCTTCGAAGTTCTTCATCAGATCTTCACCAAATTGAAGTGGACCTCTCTAAGAAAGTACTCTTCCGAAAACTACCCAAATCGCTTCATGTGTGCCTATACAATTTGAAGAGTTCTCTCTATTTCTCCAGGATCCCTTCATCAGATCCTGACTTTGATGATTATAGGACCACCTGTGAAGTATACCCTTTCAAACGAAATAAAAAAAATCCAAATCAGTTCAGCTATCTTCGAGTAATTGGGGAACATACATAAAAAAAAGGTTCCGACGAATTGAGAACCTCCTCCTTTTGGAAGTCGGTTAAAAAAGAACTTTTAATTAAAATTTTCTTGTTTTCGCCAAAAAAAAGTTTAGAATTGAATTTTGTTTTGGTATCATTTATGGTTCCACTGTACGCGGATGTCGCAATTTCGTCTAACACAAGTATAAATAAAATAGTCGACACTGTGCTAATTATCAATCAAATAGCAGTTGCATTGACTATTTGACTTGTGTCCTAATAAATGTTAATAACCACATTAACGGCCGAATACTGTAACGCCACTCAAAATTTAATGTACGTTTGCCTGGCTCGGCCCCCCAGAATCTGCCTTTTAGGTGTTCACCAATGCAATGTACTCGCCTCTAGGAGTATATGTACCGGTTTCTTTTTCAATGTACCTCTGTACTTTTGAAGAAATTTTCAAAATAAGGGGGCCGTGCTGAAAACGTTTGGCTGGCACGGCCCTCTTTTTTTGCGTGTAACTTGAAAAACATAAAGCGCATTAAAAAGTTTCTTAATCTCAAGAAATGTACTCTGTTGACGCGTTATATGTACCGCAACGGATATTCTGAATTCGTAATAACAAAAAATATATAGTTGTAGATAGGGGGCCGTGCTGAAAAATAAATAAATGAGGAAATCTCTAAAGAAGACAAATTACCTTAGCCAAAAACTATTAAAACATAGTTGATGGGTGGCAAGTAACATATGTACCGCATTGGTTTCTCATAAAACTTGGTAAATTTGATAAATAAAGCAATGTTAGTTTATTCAGCACGGCCCTCTTCATACGCCTATATCTTTTAAAATATGACATGTTTGCTTACAAAATTCGACTTCCTGAATCATCTAAAGAAGTTCATTCGTTCCAAATAAATTGCGATACTGCTGTATTAGTACTATAGAAGATAAATTGGATCAAAAATATCATACATTACAACGAATGGGGTGACCATGATTCCAAATATTAGGTACAAATATTATACCGCACAAACTTCCCATCCACAAAGACAGCGACTGGGGTTTGAAAGCAATAAAGCTCACCACCATATTTTATTTTCAATTCATTCCATACGTTTGGCCATTCCACGCTCGTAACCCCTAGAAACAGTTTGCTGTAAGACTTGAGACTAATATAACACCAAATCTACTACTAGCGGTCGTTTTCTCTTACTTACGTATTACCGTTCGTTAATCTATACATATACTAAAATCGTTGAAACCAAATAATCTGTACATTGAAGATTTAAAAAAAAAAATCGACCAGGGTGTCTTAAAATAAGTAACGGAATATACTCGTATTAAAACCATTTTAATTATTAAAATTTTTGTTTGTTTGTTTGACCGCGCATCACGCGTCATCATTCGAATGCAGTAATTATGTATGTGTCGTAGTCAATTCGTATAACACGCCATATTACATAATGGCGCGCCGCATTGTAAAACGTTGCCGTTATGTAATGCTGCGTCTTCACGTTCAGCCCGATTCTAGTGGCGTTACGTTCGACAAAGCGGCATCCAACGTTTAGCCGTATTGTAAAACGACCGAATAAAGTACTGAAAATTCCGAAAATAAGGCGTAGTAGACGTAACCCCGCTACGCAGCGCTCCTATTTCTGTCTGCAGGGTTTAAAGTAACCTAACATAACCTAAAGCCGGGTGCCCTAAGTACCGAGCTCGCTTCGCTCGCTTTCAAAGCGGCTAGTATCGACGATGCGCCCGTTTGTATTTGGGCGGCACGTTTACGCCGCTTTGACGAACGCTTAGTGCTCATTCAATGCCGTACTTCAGCGTATTTCAGCCGAAATGTAATACGGCTGAACGTGACGCCGCATGCAACGCACACGGTTACGCAACGTCGCCGTTATGTTACCGGCGACGTTTTACATTCCGGCGCGCTATTATGTAATACGGCGTGTTCTACGACTTGGCTGCGACATATGTACCACCCTTCAGTACTGCTATAATGCTGACTCTGTAACAAACGACGTGTGCAGACGTCAATAAAGAAGACCGCAGAAAGGTTGTGGAGGAAACAAAGGAAACAATTTTAAAAGGATTTTGAAAGAGATCTGGTTATGGGTGTAATTGAAAATGAATTAATAACATCTGTGAGTGCCCGGCATTGTTGAAGATGACAATACTAGTTACAGTTCTGATAGTTCGTCTGAATAAATGCTATTTTATTGTAAAATTATGTACTTTTCTTGAGGAGCTCATGGCTAAATAATAACAGCCGCTCGGGGTGATCTTTAGGTTAAGCCGTGCTTGCCTAGGTTAGTCTGTGGATGGGTGACCACCCTTACATACAGAGTTTCTTCCGTGCCTCGGAAAAGCACGTTAAGCTGTTGGTTCCAGCTGTCATTTGTCCATCTTTGGCATTCGTTATAGGTAAAAGTCCAAAAAGTCTGACAACCAGTCTTACCAAGTGGTATCGTATTACCCAGTATTAACTGGGTTGTGGAGGTCAGATAAGCAGTCGCTCCATGTAAAATACTTGGTATTCAGCTGCATCCGGTTAGACTGGAAGCCGACCCCAACATAGTTGGGAAAAGGCTAGGCAGATGATGATGTACTTTTCTTCTTACTTCTCTTTCTATGTTTTATTAAACCTTTCAAGCTTTATAGTCTTACTCTTTGAAATATTAAGTATAGATTTACTCAATAAAGCAGCAGTTCTTTAATCCTTTTTTTTTCACGTAGAGTCATGGTCACCCCTTTCGTTGTAATGTATGATATTTTTGATCCAATTTATCTTCTGCAGTACTAATACAGCAGTATCGCAATTTATTTGGAACGAATGAACTTCTTTAGATGATTCAGGAAGTCGAATTTTGTAAGCAAACATGTCATATTTTAAAAGATATAGGCGTATGAAGAGGGCCGTGCTGAATAAACTAACATTGCTTTATTTATCAAATTTACCAAGTTTTATGAGAAACCAATGCGGTACATATGTTACTTGCCACCCATCAACTATGTTTTAATAGTTTTTGGCTAAGGTAATTTGTCTTCTTTAGAGATTTCCTCATTTATTTATTTTTCAGCACGGCCCCCTATCTACAACTATATATTTTTTGTTATTACGAATTCAGAATATCCGTTGCGGTACATATAACGCGTCAACAGAGTACATTTCTTGAGATTAAGAAACTTTTTAATGCGCTTTATGTTTTTCAAGTTACACGCAAAAAAAGAGGGCCGTGCCAGCCAAACGTTTTCAGCACGGCCCCCTTATTTTGCAAATTTCTTCAAAAGTACAGAGGTACATTGAAAAAGAAACCGGTACATATACTCCTAGAGGCGAGTACATTGCATTGGTGAACACCTAAAAGGCAGATTCTGGGGGGCCGAGCCAGGCAAACGTACATAAAATTTAAGTAGCACATATTTTTAACAGAAACTCATAGGTGACGTTTGGCCATACGAAATTTAGAGATCACACTAGCGAGTTGCGAGCGAGTGGAAAGCGGGGCGAGTGCGCAGCGAGCTCGTCGCGAGTTCGCACCGTGTGCGCGGTGAACACGCCGCGAAGAAAGTCAAAATTAATGATTGTACAAAAAGCGGATCGCAATCTGCGACCCGCGGCATCTTCGCGGCAAGCTCGCTGCTCACCCGCGGCGTGTTCGCCGCGCACACGTTTCCAACTAGCGGCGAGCTCGTTGCGCCATCGCCCCGCTTTTCACTAGCTCGCAACTCGCTAGTGTGATAACGCCCTTAAAGTTTACGAGCCGCTGAAATGTTAAACAGCCCTTATATTTTGAGTGACGTTTCAGTATTCGGGGGTAGGTTTGGTTTTCACGTGCAATGGTGTGAAAAGCTGGATATGTAAGTCTTTAATGACATTTTTTTTAGTTTATGATATCAATATCAGACTCGCCAAACGGTACAGTTAGATGGCAAAAAGCGCTCGTCCACCAGTTCACCGTACATAACTGAACTCCATTAAATAATAAAGGAGTAAACAAGTTTTGACGTGGACCCGAGAGAGTAGCAGTCCTGTTTTATCCATGTTTCATCTTTCGGCTTTATTTTGCACAAAAAGCTAGTGTCTGCTAGTTTGTGCTAAATAATTTCTTTTTTTTTATTCTCTGCGTAATTATATTTAAAACAAAAGGCATTCTGACTTCCATTTATTCAAAACTAAACCTTCGTCAAAAATATGCTTAAATGATACGTGAAATAAAGCCTTGCCTTTTATATTTCTTGTCCAATCAATCTCACAGGGTATCTCAATCCGTTCTAGAAACCGATATCTGCCTACGATGAATTTTTCTTACGATTGTGCAAATCCAATACCGAAAAACTCACAGAACGTGCCTCACTTTTCAGGAAATTCAAATCAATACGAGAAGGTACGTTTCTGTTATTTATAAAAACGGTCTAGAATTTTAAGGCAAGATTTTTTTTTTGTTCACATTTGTAAAAGAAAAGGTTCTCCCGAATTCTGTTGCGTAAAACTTGATGGTATAATTTCATAATGGTACTGTGATGAATGACGTTGTGGCTTCAAATCCTAGCAAGTGTCAATTCCAAGTTTATTGTAGACATCATTGACATCAATGAAAGAAAACATCGTAAAGAAACTTGGACTTGAAAACAAACAATATCTCTGAAATTACCATTATGCTTCGAACTGTTTGTTAGTTTGAATAAGTCTTCTAAAGATTGTTGGGATTATTGCTTACAAACACACATTAGATTTAAAATTACATTATAGATTTAAAGATAGTCACGTAGCTTATGCAGCCATTGTTAACTCAGACAAAGTGTATTGTGATGGGAACGGATACAAGCGTCTCACGTAGTGTCGCCACTGCAGGGTGTAAACAGACTCATTACGAAGTCGTCAGCCAAGCATTCTGTACATCAAACTAAGTAATTTTACGCAAAAAATATTGCTGGGAAACACTTTTTATTTCTGGGGTGAAAAATCATGTTTTGCGACTGAGAGAACTCAACGTAATGCACTCAAAACATTGTGTTGATGGCTGGGATGAATAGTACGGAGGTCGTGGAATTAAAAATCCTACATTATTAAAAACTGGTCTTTGAAAAAAAACTTGTCAAAAAGTTGGAACTTTGATCCCCAATATCTCCGTAACTAGAAGGCTCCCAGGTATGCAGAACAAAAAAAAAATCTCAATGACGCACTTGGAGAACAAGTGCCTTTCAGCTTCGTTAAGAGGTTTTTTACACCTTTTATAAACTAGTGACGAAACAGAACAAGCATAATGATCAATGGTCATGCTGTCATGGTTATGATCATGCTTTGTAAAAAGAGGCAATTTCCTGGTTATTTTAAGAGGAAAAACTTGATAAATTGACAATTTAAAAATGAAGAAACTCTGAGTGAAACAAAGCCTGTCTAAGTAACTTGTACAAAGTTTTCGAGCTTAGTAGTTAACTATTGTTTTTGTTCTTGGTAAGTCTTGGGCATCACTGACTTTCGGCTTTTTTACTTTTTCATATTAAAAGGATCTCTAGAAATAGACGGAAAGAACAATAATGGATCCAACAAAAACTGAAAAGGTCAAAATTTACCAGCAGTTTAGGCTCAAATTTAAACATTTATATAGAAATATGCAGAATACATATACGTATTTCTATTTATCATACGCTTAAGCTCTAAAACATTGTAACATCCGTGTCTAAAATAAGTTAGAGTGATTGCTTGAGTAAAAGTAATTTATTCTGTGGTTTAGTAATTGCCTGAAGTTGAACAGCTGTCAAAGCTTTGCATTCTTTGACTGTTCTTACTTTGAAAATCCGGTTGCTTAAAACATAACTTAAACTCAAGTAATTGCTTTAACTTAACTTTAGATACAATGTTATTGCTCATTGTTTCTAGCTAGGACAGGTTTTAAATAATTGTCAAACTGTGTTGTAATAATTTATTATTACCTACCATTTGGTATAAGGTAAGTACCTCCTTACCTTTCGCTTTTTACCCTTCACCATTTCTTGTCTATAAAACGTATGTTCGAATTACAGGTGTAGTAAACTACACCTGAAATTCAGCCAAAAGTGATAGTTCTCCACTGCAGATTCTCAATTCAGATGCCATTGATCAAGTCAAATTATAATTGTACCTTCAGTTCTCCGACACCTGGCATACAGCAATTATAGCTTCCTAATACTCTCTGTAGCATTCTCGTTTTCCTATTACTGAATAGAACACAACACAGTAGACATGTTCGTATTAACGCACAGTATTTACAGAAGTAGTAGATTTACGTCCATTTTCAATAACCATAGATAATACACTATATATACAAGATAAATGCGCAACTCTGGTTTTCGTTTTTAAAATTGTGTACCCAAACTGTTAGATGGCGCTCTGTTAGTTTTTGTTCAACCAAATAAATACAAAAGGAAATTCTGAGGATTCGAACTTATGAACAAGGGCAACCGCTGTCACCGCTAGGCTATCTACTTCACTAGCAAGTAGTCTAAAATAGCTGTTCTCGTTATGACAGTTGAAAAGTTGGTGTACCTAAACACACAGATGGCAGCACTATCTATGAAAATTTTGTTTGAAGCCAACGTATGGAAGTTTCACCCCCTGTCAATAACGGTTTCGGTAGGTTGCTATCTCTGTCTGTTTAACAATTTGCTTACTGACGGTTAGAATTAAAACGTCATAGAAAATCTTTCTTTGTTTTTTCTATGAGTCAAGTGGCAGATGGGTGACGCGGGTAGGATATTTTAAGCAAATTTTGTTTATAGAAACACTGATAGCTTCGATACACATCATATTAACGGACTGTTACACGTAAGTAAATTGTAGAAAACGGGTCTTACAGTTTTCATTCACATGCGTAGACACTACACTCATCAATTTATCTTTTTTAAGCGACTTCTAACAAGCAGGAAGTTTTGTATTCCACCGAAATCTATTGTTTTTGCATTTATTCTCACCGATTCCTCCGTTATTACTGGTCCAATTTAAATTATTATTTTTTTCATTTGGTAGAAAATCTTGCGCGGTAGTCTCATATAAATTGCATTAACTTCGGTTTGGTATATAATGAGTATTAATAATATTTTTCGTCCATGTGAATTTGCACATCTTCAACTTTTTGGTACAATATCAACTTTGTCTAGACAAGGGTTTGTGTGAGATACTACAACTAAAAGAATGAAATAAAAACCTTTACTTTGATTTTCTTTTTGCTTTCTATTTCTATTTTTTGTTAGTTTTTTCTATACAAAATGTACGTGTGCACGCTGAAAAAGACTGACGTGAGGAGACTCAAGACCCATTTTTATGTTATGTACGTCTGAAACAATTAAGTAATTTGTATTCGATTAGTAGAATCGGCTGAAGCACACACATGAAGCGTTCACACGAATTCGAAGCGTGCTTCGTGTTCAGGGCTGTCGTTTATACACATTTAACATGTTTGTTTTTTTTAAAGGCCTGAGTTGGTTTACTGGCTATCTTTATACTGTGACTTGTGACTTAGCGCACGTGTAACGGATCTCCTAGAAGCAATCTACGTCGACGTAATGGCCAAAAACACCCATACCCACAGACAGCTGACACACAGTACCTGTATACAGACATACTATGATTAAAACTAAAGGGAGTAAATAAACCCTTACTGAAGCCGAAATGCACTTGTACTCCCCGTCACACGATCAGTTTTTTTCTGGACATTACCTGGGAACCCTACTAGTTATGGAGATGTTGTATGTGAAAGTTCCAACCTTTTCACATGGTTTTGTTTTTAAATATTTGTATTAGTTTATAAATAAATAAATATAGCTGGACATTACACACAGCGTCATCTAGTGCCACACTAAGCTAGGCTTGTGTCATGGTCACCAGATAGTTGATATACCTACTACATACTTTTTGTTTTTAAATACATACTTATTTTACATATAAACATCCATGACTGGAAACAAATGTCCATGCTCATTACAAAAACATTTGCTCCTACCGGGATTCGAACCCGGGTCCCTAAGAACGTAAGACAGCCTCACTACCGCTGCGCTATTTGGGTCATCATATACAGGGTTACTGGGCCTCGATTCTGCTATTACAATAGTGTCAGAGTATTCGATCATTGATTTCATAATAATCAAGTTCTGTCAAATTTTGACAAGTTTGTTAATTCTACTATCATAATGGCGCCATTATGACTTCTCAATGAACAACCACTGACACTCCATTGAAAGAAATGTCATAGAATATTAATCTCGTACATGAAATCTGGCATGAATAAATATTCGCATTTAGTAGTAGATTTCGAAAACCATTTGTACTAAGGATTTTATAATAATGACAATACAACAATGCCATTAAAACACAATTTTATTACGAGACCATTGACCGACTATCGTGAATTTAGCAGATTACGAACTTTAAGCAAAATGACAATGGGATGAGAATGGAATCGTGTTGGAGTGACGAATTTATTAAAATAGCAGAATTAGGCCCCTGGTAATTCGACGTATTCCTTGCAGGACGTTATTGTAGGGTTATAATGCAAGAAATTAAGCCACCACATTAATGTTCTACCGAAATTCAGTGGTTTTTAAGTTAGGTCGATTTACTCGAGAACTTTTCAATAAGATTTACCATTTTAGAGAGCTGATAAGACAAGGCTATTTTTCTATTATTTTGTACATCTGGCGTAGTATTTTTTTTTTTCACTATACAACATCTTTTAATGACGGAATGGCAAAAATTACAGAAAAAAATTGTTTCAAAAGTGATTTTTCCTAAAGGTGTAGGATTTTTTGAACTTTTAGTTATTTGAAAAGGTCTGCTGCGTCGTCAGCTATGATAATAACTTAAATTTCAGTACATTCGCGTCGTAAATCGTTTTTAAATTGCGTCCTTTTCCCATGACATTTATTGCCGATTACGTCACTTTGCCGATATCTGGTATATTACAAACCCACAAGCTTATATTTGTCACAATATACAAATAAAACCCGTAATTCATCGAACGAGTGTGGGAAAAGGACACAATTTTGTCGGGACGTGCTTCGGTTGAATATTGAGCAATGTAACGAATATCACACGCGGTAGATTATGTTATGTTGTATGTATGTAATGTTTGTCATGTGAGTAATACACGGTAAATACATTACTCAATAATATTGGTGAACGTGTAATTCTGTTCTGTTTGAATAGGTAGCTTCTGAAAATGTTTGTTGTATTTTTGAAGTTTCTGAGTTTATCGCGAACAGACAGGCAGACGCGGCGAAGGGCGTTGTTTTATAGTAATTTAGTGATGTTTGATAATGCCTTTTTGTGTTTAAGCAGTTTTTATGTCAGTATTATTATTGTCAAGCCGTGTGACTAATATGCTAATGGGCTGTCCCATCGACAGGAACTGCAACAGTTACCTACCTTTTGTAAGATGATTTTTCAGAAATGGTCCTTAAAGCATACTAAACAAGGAACTGTATTGATTGCTGTTTTTATTGTTATTACCGATTAGAAATTGGAAAGTTGGTGTGGGCATGAAGTTGATTTGTTTTTTACCGTGCTGTTTTCTATTTAAAACCTAGCCAGGCACGTGTATCGAGTAAAAATCTCCATCGAATAGAATAAACGATAAAAAAATCTATATAGTCCGTCAGATAGATTTCCAAAACATATTAGACACGTATTTTTCTTTTTTCACGTAAACAAAAACTGAAGACGACACAGTGCGTCAAAAACTCGAAAACAGATTGGAAGTGTGGTGGCAAAGGCTGGAGAAATTTGTCCTGAAAATAAGTAGAACAAAAAAAAAATACTTATTCTTTGATTTCGGCGGTTTCTCCAGTCCTGTGCCCATAATTCTTGCCGGAACGCCCATACCAAAATGTTCCAATTTTCGGTATCTCGGGTCGCTTGTGCAAGGGGATAGCGACGTTGATCGAGACGTAACGCACCGGATCAACTCAGGATGAATGAAATGGCGACAGGTCACTGGAACAACTTGCGACCCACGGATGCCCCTCAAACGGGAAAATTTACAAGTCCGTGATGAGGCCTCTCGTACTGTATGGATCGGAATGCTGGGCGGTAATAAAGATGGATGAAAAAAGATTGCATGTAGCGGAGATGAGAATGTTGAGGTGGATGTGTTGTGTGACAAGAATGGATAAGGTAAGGAACGAGTATATTAGAGGAAGCTTAAAAGTTGCACCAATAGGCTAGTTTCCACCATCAATAAATTGCAAATCTATTTAGTCCGTCAGTTAGAGTATTGGAAAATAATGGACACGTATTTTTTGTTTTTGTAAGTCAACGAATATTGACAAAGATAAAACGCATCAAAGCTCGGGAGTGGGGGCTCGTGACGTCAGAACTCACTAAAAATGATACAAACAGTGACGTATTGAGAATTTTAAAAGTGTCGTATCTTCGTCAATTTTGGTTTATGTAACAAAAGAAAAAAATACGTGTCAATTATTTTTTGATAATCTAAGTGACGGACTAATTAGATTTTTTCAGTTAACAAGCAATTACAGAGAAGTTGAAAGGGAACCGACTGTCGTGGTATGGACATGTGATGAGGAGGGGTGAATCGCATGTGACTAATACAGTGATGAATATAAATGTTGGTGGATGGAGGGGGAGAGGAAGAACAAAAAAACGATGGATGGATTGTGTGAAGAATGATATGAAAGAAAAAGGAGTAAATGATAGCATGACAGTTGACAGAGGGGAATGGAAGAAGAAAACGTGTTGCGCCGACCTCAAGTAACATGGAACAAAGGCAGGAAGATGATAATGACAGTGCGTCGAAAACTAGTGTGACATCACGTTTGAGTAAATTTTTTACCGGAAAATGACCTCACAAGACCCCATTCATGATCTTTGACGCGTTTTATCTTCGTCAATTTTGAAACCCCGACGCAAAAACGACGGGGTGTCATATGTTTGACGGTACATATTTTACCAGAAAGTGACGTCAGAAGCCCCCACTCATGGTCTTTGATGCAGCCGTTTTATCTTCGTCATTTTTTATTAATTTGATAAAACAAAAAACACGTATCCAATATTTTTCGATAACCTAATTGACTTCTGATTCTGCTTAGACCAAACAGAATCATACTTTTTTAGTCAGACGTCATACTGGAATAACTATAGATTCTTTGAAGGTAAACTTGGCATTGTTTGATCAAGACCTAAAAGTTACGTTATTTCTTCTTAGAAGAAACCATCGGTTAGTGAAAATAGGTTTCATCTCAATATTTTTTTTATGTTTTTCTTGATATTTCTGTGAGAGCTGTTTTTTCAGAGCTCGCCTATCAACGTTTTAAACAGTCTTCAGATTTTAATGAAAAGAGGTGTCCCAAGTCTGATAACGGAAAATGATTTATTGTTTTATTTTTTGGGTAATTCTTTGTCAAAGTGACTAGCAATTTGGTAAGTACATGCTAAAAAAAACCGGCCAAGAGCGTGTCGGGCCACGCTCACTGTAGGGTTCCGTAGCTTCCCAGACCATTAAAAATACCAACATTTTTCGTCAGCAAAAATAACTTTGTTTTTCATAGTATTTGTATGAAAAACAAAGTTATCATTTGCGTTTTTTTGAAAAAGTGCTATATAACTCAAAAACTATTCAACTCATCAAGTTGAAAATAATTTTCCTAGAAAGTTCATATAAAGGTCTACTTCTGTGATTTTTTTCATATTTTTTAAACTTATGGTTCAAAAGTTAGAGGGGGGGGGACACATTGTTTTTGACTTTCGGAGCGATTATTTCCTAAAATATTAATATTATCAAAAAATGATTTTAGAAAACCCCTATTCATTTTTAAATACCTATCCAACAATATATCACACGTCAGGGTCAAAATTAAAAAAAAAATCGCTCCCCACTTTACGTCTGGGGGAGGTACCCTAATAAAAATGTTTTTTTAAATTTTTATTTTTGCACTTTGTCGGCATGATTGATATACATATTGGTACCAAATTTCAGCTTTCTGGTGCTAACGGTCACTGAGATTATCCGCGGACAGACAGACAGACAGACAGACAGACAGACATGGCGAAACTATAAGGGTTCCGTTTTTTGCCATTTGGCTACGGAACCCTAAAAAGAGGTCTTGACCTAAACAGTGTTAATGATAGCGATTAAAATTGTGGTTTTTAATAAAAAGTCTCATTATGAGCGTGAATTCGTAGATTACGTTAGTTGATAGCGATGTTATTTTAAGCTTATTTCTCTTGTAGGCCGAAAGCGCTTGGGCTCTATAAGCGTTATTTATGACCTGCTGTGATCAAGACATATTCCTGTTTCTATCACACATAACTCTAAAATTAGTAACGGTCATTACGGTTAGAAACAAAATGTCTGAGAAAAGATTTCTTTGTTTTTACAATGAATTACAGTTCTCCTAGTGACAGATACTCGTATGTGACGCGGATAGGATATGTGTAAAGACTTTTGTAAAACCGATTTTGTCATAATATTAGCTGGCACAAATGACAACAATCCTTTGAATATTCAAACTTATTTGTATTACACACTATGCCAGTTAAAATTCACGAATGTTTTGGTAGGTAAAATTTACAAGCACAACTGTCTAAATGTAAAAAGTGTAAATAAACTTCTAAATTTTGTGTGCGGTAATTGTACAAACTCTACGTTTCTTTCGTTACATAGTGATGTTTACAGGCCTTACGTAAATAAACTGCATGCTTGCAGATTAATACATAGGCAGATTCTACATATAAATTATAAACACAATTATCGAACATATAATGAAAATCTAGTAAGTCAGAGTAGTCAACAGTCTACAAAGAACGTTAGCGTACAAACAATCTCTTTCAAATGTGTTGGGGTTCAGACTGATGATGCTGATACAGCGATAAAAACAAACGACTTAATTCTACAATCAGATTTTTTTCGTGAATTGTAACAGTGATATATCTGTAAAATATACAAACAATGTTAATATTGTCCCAATGAACTGTACCAATTTAATAGTCTTTCACCAGAATATATGTGGTATTTCTAACAAGGCAAACGAATTAGAAGCCTATATACAAACTCTTGGGACAAAGGTAGACTATCTATGCTTCACTGAGCATTTCTTAAGTAGTGTGTCAATAACTTCTTTTAATTTAGATGGTTACAAATTAGCGTCTTATAATTCACGAAATAAGAAAAAGAGAGGAGGGAGCTTAATCTTAGCTCAAGCAGATAGGAAATTAGAGAATGTCATTTCAATTGCTAAACTGTACGCCGTAGAGAGTTTTGAGGTGTGCTGCATAAGGGATACCACAACTGGAGTGTATGTATGTTGTGTGTATCGTAACCCTAATGATAAGAATTTTGATATTTTTATGAAGAAAATGGAACTATTGCTTGAGTTTTTATTCAATAAGAAATGCATTATTTGCGGAGATTATAATGTTAACCTGCTTCTGGAAAACAAAAAACGTGCAGAGTTTTTGAGTCTGCTGGCATGTTACAATTTTAGATGTCTTTTTGATAGCCCCACATTTATTCGTAACAACTCGTATTCCTGCTTAGACAATATCATAACGAACCTACACGAAGAACAGGTATTAAGTAGTAAAATTGACCACAATGGCTTAGGAGACGGACATGGAGCACAATTGAGTGAATTTTTATTAGAAAATATGTTAGAAAATAAAAATAATCAATATTTAATAATTAATAAAAGAATCTTTAATTGCAGAAATAGTAGATCTTTTAAGGCTAGACTACTGAATCAAAATTGGAGTTTAATGGGAATTAATTCATTTTTGAGCAATTTTAATACTAGTTTTCGGAAAAGTTACAAAAAACGGGAAATAAAAATCAAATTGAAAAGGGGATCACAGTTAAAGTGGGTAACTAGAGGAATTAAAACGTCTAGTAAAATGAAAAGAGTTTTATGCACAAATACTGGTAATCATGTTCATGAAAGTGTACTCAATTATAAAAATAAATATATTCGAATATATAGAAGAGTCATGACCAAAGCCAAAAAAATTGCGGTCGCAGAGAAAATTGACAACTCTAAAAATGCAAGTAAAGAAATTTGGAATGTAATTAATGACCGCACAAACAGATTTAAAAAAGTGCAACAGGAACCACTCTTACTAAAACTAAACGATCAAATCATAGACTCGCCAACTGCCGTTGCTAACATGTTAGCAAAACAGTTCAACCACAGTTGTGATTCAGCGGAAACTAAGACTGAAGAAGCTTTATTGCTTCTTCAACATAGTTGTGAAAGGGTTATAAATGACATGTCACTCACGCCTACCACACCAAAAGAAATAACACATATAATTAAAACTATGACAAACAAACACTCCAGTGGATATGACGAAATTCCCATTGCTATTCTTAAAGAACATATAAAGATATTGGCTGGGCCACTGTCTACATTCATTAACAACTGCCTCGAACAGGGTATTTTTCCGGAACAATTAAAAATTGCAAAGGTTGTGCCAGTTTATAAAAAAGGTTCAAAAACCGATCCCAAAAATTACAGGCCCATTTCGCTTCTACCAACACTTTCAAAAATTTTTGAAAAAGTCTTAAAATCTCGGCTATTGACTCATCTTCGTATAAATAAAGTTCTACATGATAGACAGTTCGGTTACCAGAAAGGAATTGGCACTGGTGATGCCATTTATAAACTTTTAGATGATGTGACTAGCAAATTAAATCATAAATTAAAGGTAGCTGGTATTTTTCTGGACTTATTTTCCGCATTTGATACGATAGATCACAATCTACTTATTGCCAAACTAAATTTGTATGGTGTCAGAGGCAGAGCCCTTCAATTATTTACATCGTATTTAAGAAACAGGAAAATGTATGTAGAAACCAGCACTATAGAACAAAATGGACAACGGAAAACATACCAATCATCCATGATTAATATTACTAGCGTGCCGCAGGGTTCCATATTGGGTCCAATACTTTTTATTATTTTCACTAACGATTTGATAAATTACATTAAAATGAAAATTCCAGACATCAACCTCGTAGTCTTTGCAGATGACACTAACGCTGTAGCAGGGGCGAAAAATATTAGTGAACTGACAGAAAAGGTCAATACTGCGTTAGCAGCATTTCAATTCTGGTTCAATACGAATAGATTAATAATAAATATTAAAAAAACGAACATCATGTTGTTTCGGACCACTGCAAGCAATAAGGATAATATGAATGTAACCCTCAACAATGAAAAGATTGAACTAGTGACAGACGTCAAATTTCTGGGTATCCACTTAGATGATTTGCTTAACTGGAAAAAGGAGCTAGCACACATAGACTCATCTATATCATCTGCGTGTTATGCGTTGAGAAAGTTGAGAGACGAAATAAATACGGAACAGTTAAAGATGGTATATTATGCTCTTGTCGAATCCAGACTTCGATACAGTATACAGTTCTGGGGGAAAAGCTACGGTTATAATCCTCAACGAGCCTTTATTCTCCAAAAAAGAGCAATACGTACAATTGTCAGAATATCACAAACAGAAAGCTGTCGATCTCATTTTAAGCGTTTAAATATTCTAACCTTGCCCAGCTTATACATACTTGTTCTGTTAGCTAATTTTAAGAAATATGTTCATGAATTCGAGTCTGAGGAAGAAAGAACAAGCAGGGAAAACACTCGTAGGAAGGATTTTAAAAATAAAGTTGTACCTAACTTCAACAATGTCAAGCATAGCCCTCATTACCAAGCTGTACAAATATTTAATAGACTGCCAGCGGACTTAAAAATCTTGTTTTACACTAGCTCTTTTAAGGCTAAGCTAAAGGCATTTCTGTTGGATAGGAATTTGTACTCAGTAGACGAACTGTAATTTATACTTCCAATTTTATCTATTTAACAAAGAAAAAAAAAAAGTGTTATTTACAATGTTATAAAAAAAAATGTATTTACTGGTTTTGTTTTTGGTTATCATGTATTTTTCTTTTTTTTAATCTTGTATGTTCTTGTTTTTAATTATTGCTGCATGTTTTATTTTATTGAATGTCACTTGAACTTTATATTAATATTATTAATTAAGATGTATGTAATGTATCAAACACAATTTTATTGTTCCTGATAAATACATAAAAATAGGATACTCCAAGCTAACTTTGTTTATAGAAACACCGATAGCTACGGGACGTAGGCATATTAACTAACAGTTATACGTAAGCAATCATGTTATAGAAAACGGCTGAAAGTTGAGCTTTACCTGTAATTACATTTTGACAGTTGAGCGACAGTGAAACAGGCTCTTAGCGTTTTAAGTCTACATAACGCTCAGAGCCTGTTTCGCCACCTACGATAATCTGCCAAGTAAATAAACGCCCGTTCATTTACTTGGCGCAGGTTATTTGATACAAATTCTGTTCCATTTCTGAATTTATTCAGTGAGTAGTGGTTATTCGGCCATCCTTAGACAGGCCTTTAGCCAAAGTAATAAATAATGTTCATACATTTCGCCTTAAGATAGACTGGTCTATCAGACCATAAATATCCTACGTCACTCAGTTGGAATTACAGTCCACTCGAAAATAATTGAGATGGAAAGCATTATCCCAACTCCAAAAAAAAAAATGTCGAGTCGTCTTATCCCCTTGCGATTATAGGCTTAGTCAGCCACTCAGTTGTATCTTTTACATGGAAATCTTAATATAATTTTTGGCGATGAGTAAAGTGTTACTTCGTAAGGTACGATTCCGAAGATAGCAAAGAAGCCTGAAAATTAAATGATAGACCAACGACCAACTAAAACTACAACCCATCTGGATTGCCTTTGCTACGGCCGACCTGGATTCGGAGTCTATTCAGAGATTTTCAAGTAAGCCACGGCAAAGCATTCTCAATTTGGCTTCCATACGGCTCAATGAAGTCGACAGGGGGCTTAAGCAGTTCCCGCCAGAGATCACATCTTGTTTTAGAAGCTAGACAGGCACTTTTGAATGTCAGCACCATTGGAAACAGTACACCACGACAAAATTTGATTGAACGTTTTCAGATTTCACATAGAAATCAGTAGTGTCGCTGTGGCTACTTGATTCCTCACCAATATTTTGTTTTATAAATCAATGAATATTAACAGAGAAAAAACGCATCAAAACTCGGGAGTGGGGGCTAGTGACGTCAAAACTCACTAAACATTACCTATACCAAGGCGTGACGTATTCAGAATTTTAAAAGCGTCGTATCTTTGTCAATTTTGGATTACGTTAGAAAATAAAAAATACGGGTCAAATATTTTCTGATAATCTAACTGATGGACTAATTAGTTTTTTTTTTCTCGTCTGCCATAATGTATCTTATTTATTCGTGGTGACGAATACGTTTCAGCATAGCACTCAACAATTCTTATAGGATAAACGGTTAATACCTTTAACCATACAACGAAGAGCAAGATGTTCTTATCTCCTTATTTCTTTGAGATTACGAAGATTTCGTCTTATACTTACGTGTGGGCTGAAATTCGCACATGGAGTTCTTTATTTTGTTACGTCATAATCTTTTGCACGTGGATCTCGAATGGTTTGGAAAAACACAAATAAGAAATGTTATTGTAATCAGAGGTCTTTTGTAAATACATAAATCCTTAACCTCCTCGAGTTATTGGCTAATTTCGTTTGGTAAGGAATCTTTGAACTTTTCTGAATAAATATAAGAGCTATCTCGAGACTCCAAAGTTATTCTCGAGCGTAGGAGTACATCGTTAACTTTGCATGCCTAGTTTAGTAACCGGGTTCTGGAGCTGCAACTGGTTAGGTTAAAAACCGACACCAACATAATGATGCTGATGAGTGATAATTACTGCAACATAACATAAGCAACATACGAGTAAGCAATTGGTATATTACCGCACTTTATATCCGACCCGGAAATCGGGTCGGGTTTAAAGTGGTCAGAACCCCACGCTCAGCAGTCCAGCTTGTGACCTCGAGACCAATGGGGTAGTCGATGTATAACTTCGAACGAAGTAATGTTCTAACTACGTCTTCCGTATTCCACACAATATTCTGCAAACTTTTCCCATTATAACAGGACCAGACAGCGTGTAGGTGGACGTTTAATGGATGTCTTCAACGATAGCGAAGGTTTCTTTGCGTTGGTGTACGCCTAGAAATATAAATGGAAGATCTTACGATATGAAAAGTAGAACAGGATCATTTTCACAATCCTTTGCATTATTTGCTCTATTCTAAGCCAGCAGAGGGCCAAGATTTTTATTGAGTTTCATAATTATATTATATTACATTTTCTACAGGAACTGTCAACCACACTGTGTGTTACCATAGCGTATGTCAATTGAATAAATCATTTAGTTTCTGTAATGGTTTTTGCTGATCGAATTCAAGTTCCAGAATCAGGCAGTTTGTCGCGATAACAGCAAGACATCACACGGCCTAGAAAACGTAACAAATAATATGAATGTTCTTACTTCTTTGTTTAGGGTATTTGCATAGCTTGTATTATGCAGAAGGGTTGGGTACGCCCTGATTTTGCTTGTTCAGAAATCAAAGACATACATAATAGTTAGTAAGTTTCTTTTTAGGGCTTTGATTTCTTTCTAATCTTTACAAATTTTGGGTTTCTGCACAGAATCAGTCCAACCGTATATTGTTCCAACGAAATATTTGGTTTTTAGTCTGCTCTACGGTAAAAAAACACAAAACAATAATACCAATTTCAAACCGATCTAAGAATAGAAAATACCCCTTATTTACCACGAACAGCATTTGATCTATTTATTCTTGCTTTGTTTAATTACCACCCGTTTGTAAGTGGAAGATGATGAACTTGATCGGGTGCTCGTAGAAACAAAAGAAAATCACGGATATAATCCCGTAAGTACTTTAAGTGTAGTGAAAAACCGTGAAAGTCTGAAACAGTACATGATGAACTTTTTTTATTCAATCAAATAAGCGGTGGGCCTTGTATGTGATTCGGACGGAGGAATGATTAAAATGTAGTGAGAAAGGTTGTGAGTATGATTATGGATGGGGATAACAGTAAAGGAAGACCAAAAAACCGATAGACTGTGTGTAAAGGATGGCAATGGAAGAAGGGAGGTGTCTGAGGAGACCCGTGGCTGCGGGACTGTTCGAAAGAGATCCCGTGGCCCCGGAACATAAAAAGCGAGGAAGGAACATGGATGGGATTTAAGTCAGTAAAAGTCTGACACACCCTCCCGCTCAGCCCAGAGTGGGACAAGTTATTTGATGACTTCCTATCCGAAAAAAAAGGTGTCTGATGAGATGACGAGTAATAGAGGAGTATGGTAGAAAAATGTTCCCTGGTTCAATCCATGGTCCGGAGCGAGACGGAATGGGAAGCCGTCACCTCCTTCTGTGAAGCAGATATGCTAGCGAAGGAGGAAGGAAGGCCTGCCGGGGTTGCGGGCCTGTTCAAAAGAGATACCACGGCCCCGGAACATAAAGGGCGAAGAAGGAACATGGATGGGTTTTAGTCAGTAAAAGTCTGACACTCCCTCCCGCTCCGCCCAGAGTGGGAGAAGTTATTTGATGATTTCCCATCCTAAAAAAAAAAAAAATGGTAGAAAAATGTTACGGCTTCCCCTCTATTTTTAGAGGGAGTGATCGATCCATCGTATCGTTGGAAAAATTTGGCTGTGAATCGTTTCTTAAAGAATTCTGATTTGAATATTTTCATTTCTTTGTCCACAGTAACCAGTTGCAAGAGCAACCACCTGATACCAACAACTCCGATCGTAAAAAGTAATTCAGCAGAGATTTGCTGTAAGAAATGGTACACGAAGAAACTACAAAAGGTGAGTTAAAAAAAATAATATACAATAACAATATAGACTTAAAACAAAACAGAAACCTGTATGATGAAAATTCTACAGGTAGCCAGTGGCCCAAAAAGTCTAGTAACCTTTTACCCATTATATTTAATGGGTTGTGGAGGTCAGATAGGTATTTGCGACATGTAAAATTCTGTCATTCAGCTGCATCCGTTTATACTGGAAGCCGACCCCAACAAAGTTGGGAAAAGGCGAAGCAGATGATGATTATGATTGTTTCATCTCTTTCTGTTTTGTATGCAGAATGTTAAACGAGAGACACGATTCTATTGAGTCACGTTTATATGGTCTCAAGTGTGCAAGTTATATTTCAATACTAACTTTAAGTGGAACTGGACCAAACTTTATGAAGTGTAGATTTCTCGACAGATATAATTATCTCCGCAATTTCTGAGTTTATAAAGCTTTGTCTGCATGTCCAGCTATACTGCTTTCAAAGTGGAATTCCTTACAACTGAAGTTATATTTCCTTAGAACACCGGCGCGTGGGCCGGTGTTATTGGTACTATTATTAATAACGTTGGTGTTATTATTAACGAAAAATTTAATGATGGTTTTTCAGTTATTAATTAAGAAATAAGGCTGTGTCTTACCACCACGGAAGTTAGGAAAAGTATGTTTCAGAAATCGCGGGCAGCAATTCGAGCAGAATCTAAATTTTTACTTTTGATGCCCGATATATTTTCCTAATTTCCTGTTTTACACTGTAAAAGTATTTTTTTAATAATTAATAATGTAAGTACACTAAGCACTTAATTTCTACTTAGCTTACCTAGTCATTTAAAAAAAAATACTTTGAACAATTCGCTTCCACAAACGTTTACTGAATTGATTTTTTTTTAAACTATCAACATTTTATACAACTTTTGGTACCGTTAGAAAGGTGGCAAACTAGAGAAATCTAAGTTATTAGATTAAAATCAATTGTTGGAATACCATAGCTTTTTTTACTTCAGATAGATTTCTTTTTTTAGATTTCAGAGAAAGATTTTTGTTTTGGGTTATTTTTTTTTAAAAGCGTACCTTTTTTTTACCCTACTTTCAGAAAAGTAACCAATGTTTATGACTACCAACGAATAATAAAAAAAATACTACAAAAGGACTGCAAAAAAAATAATGCTTGAAGGTCAAATTTTGGAAAAATCTCAATAAAGTTTAAAAATTGACATATCTCATATACTACAAAACTTTAGTTAAGAAAAGTAAGGTTCAATAGACGATGGTTAGGTAAATGACCCCCTCTATAAGCGAATCAGGTATGGCGGGTTCAGACACAATTACCCTGTATACAGGCTCAAAACATAGCGGTTCAAGAAGACACTCATAACGCTGGATTCTAGCCCAATCTCGGTTTAATTTAATTTGGGAGGCTGGAGATTGCCAAATCAAGACATTATGAGTTAGGGAGCGTGTTGCTACCCAGGTGTAAATTAATCGTTTGTAGGCTAAGCAGGTATGTCGTCTTCGTTATTGCTTTGCTACCCTAAGGATGAATCTCGCTTGCACAAATTGAAACGTCAAGGTTTTATGCTTAAAAACTAATGTGACAGTAACTATGATGAACAATAAAATACAATACAATACAACGTCTTTATTTTTTCTCTTCACAAAGGTTCACACAGTTTTCATACAGATGAACCATATTGAAGTATCAATTTACTAGGAGATTTTTTTAAATGTGGTTAAGCAATTATAGGGCTTTATAATATACAGTTTCAACAAAACGTTCTACTGCAATATTAGAATTTGAAAATAGTATACTTTAGAGTTTATTTTATTCTATCTTTATGTGTTTAATGTATCACCAAGTGATAAATAACAGTCCCAAAATGTATTATGATCACGATTTGCGTGGACTCTTTTGAAGCTATCATTCCCTAATTTGGATTAAATACGATCATTCTTTCTTAAGCGCGATAACAGTGACGTCGCAAAACGAGAATGAAATGAAAACTTTTAACAAAAATTGAGCTGACGAAAACCGGAACTGAAGAGCGATAAAAAACTCAGTTTTTCTACCCTAAGGGGTTGACTTTTTAATCTAGTTTTAAATTGGACCAACAGACCAACTTTGAGATACCTAAACACTCTCCAAAAAAAAAGGATCATTGAAATCGGGATTCTCGGTAAAAGTTATGCGTGGTTATTAATTTAAAAAATACCTGCCGAATTTACACTTTTTACTATGGACACTTTTAACGTGCACATCTTGCTAAATTTTTCTCACATAATTTACCATCTCAACATGAATGATGTAACCAAGATTTTGTAACAATAATTTGATTTAAAAGAGTGTCCATGGAGTTTCTTGCCCGTTCTTCTCCATAGAGATCTACGTTAGGGAATGGGCAACTACAGTACTTTCACAGATTTTATGTCTTGTGTGTGACTGGGACTGTAGCTACATTTAATTTTCATCTTTGTTTCGACAATTCAAAAGTGCCTGTAACTGGCCTACTTGAAATAAATGCTTTGATTTTGATTTTTGATTTTGTTCTACGAGCAATGTGCCCTGCCCACTGCCACTTATGTTTGGCAATTCTTCGGGCTGAGAGAGATACTTATGTGGTAAATTACACAAACATACGTGTCTGGTTTTGAACTCACGCCCTTTGCTTTTATGAAAGATTTTTTTTTTTGGTCCGTATACCGCACATTTGTGTCGGGGGTCTCTTACACCGTAATGGCTTGGTTATGGCGGGCGAAAATAGAGCACACCAAGTAAGCCTTCGTCCATTTGCAGTATATTCACGTACTACCTTACCTTGCACTGCAAATGGGCAAGCCAGCTCAGGTAATGGTCGAGCTCGAACAAGTTTGCACGTATGGGAAAAAAATAACTATTATGCCACAGATGTGAGATGAGGCGATTGTTTCTTCTTATTCCTGTGTTGGCGGGAACTAAATGAGAATGACGCGGTATAAATAAAATTCAAAAGTAAAAAAAAAAACATTTTTATCAACAGGCTTTTATTAAAATGCGCTACATACATATTTAACATTTTTTTTAAATATAGAATTTTTAAATATTTTTTTTATTTTACATAAAAGCTTCCATTCCAATCCAGCAGTACAAGTACGTAGGATTCGATAGGACTCGATTAGATAAATTTGACAGTTATTCTCGATAAAATGAGTTTTTATGGAGTCAAAAACTCATTTTATCGAGAATATCTGTCAAATTTATCTTATCGAGTCCTATCGAATTTTACGTAGGTACTTGCAATGCAGATTTGACATACAAACATCAAGATGTGACTAACTAACAAATTGGATTTTATGATCTGTTCAATAAATGATTCGATTTGATTTGTTCTGACTTTGTGAAGTTTGGCCTCTTTTAGTAAGTACCCGAGTGACTTAAAACAACATGCAGCTGTCAGAAAATTGCGAATAATTTATTATTGAAATTCCGCAACAATGTGACGTTTGTCAACTTAACCAAAAATAGATGGCTTAATTATAATTTACAGGTACAATACCGCCGTATGTCGTAATATTTACGACTATAGGCTGTAACTTTTTATGACGGACAGTCAGTGACGTAAGAAAATATTACTGACCTTTGACGCCGTAAAATCTAATAGTTTACTGTGTTAAAATATAGCTACAGTTATTCCGAAGTTAACGTTAAAATCACGTCGTTTTCCCCTAAGGGAGTTGCAGTTTGTGAACGTGTGTATTTATGACAAGCTTTGTTATAAACAGAATATAATTCCACATGTAGGGTGGAATAGCCATGACAACGGTATCAAAAAATTAGAAATCTATTTAGTCCGTCTGATAAAGTATTGGAAAACAATGAACACGTTTTTTTGTTTTTGTAAATCAATGAATGAAATGAACAAAGATAAAACGCATCAAAACTCAGGAGTGGGGGCTCATGACGTCAGTACGCTAATTATAGATAGGCGTGAAGTATTGAGAATTTTAAAAGCGTCGCACAGTGGTGCAGGTAGTACAATAATAATTTCCGCATGCCCGGAAATTATTATTTTTAAATGAAAATATTTTATTAAAATGATATTAAAGAGCTCGTGGCTAAATAATAACAGCCGCTCAGGCCGATCTTTAGGATAAGCCGTGCTTGCCTGGGTTGGTCTGTGGATGGGGTATATGTCACCGTAAAATTGTCAAACACGTTATATTACAATATAACGTGTTTCTCTCTAGCGATATTGTAAACTCTCGAATTATTGTCAACTGAATACACGGATGTATCTCTGCCCCCATAATCGGGACTTGGGGCACCCCCCCGTTAGGTTAGTTAGGTTCCTTTAAACCCTGCACTCGGAAATAGGGGCCCCGCGAAGCGGGGCTCCGTCGACTACGCATTTTGGGGGAATATAAAGTGTTTTAAGGTTAGGTTTTAATAATCGGTATTTCTCAGGAATGGTACAATATATTTTCATGAGAGTTGTACCACTGGGCAAGGGGCACCCCTCCTTCCCTCCACACCGCATAAGTTTTGACTACCATCGCATGCATATCACGAAAAATAATGCGTTTTGTTGTAAGCAGTATGTTCATTTGACAATATTTCGAGATTTTACAATATCGCTAGAGATATTACAATATAACGTATTTGACAATTTTACGGTGACATATATACAGGGTGTAAACCACCTCATCACAAAGCCGTTAAACCAAGCATTCTGTACATCAAACTATGTAACTTTACGCAAAAATTATTGCTGGGAAACAACTTTTTTTTTTGAGGTTTTATATCACGTTTTGTGGTAGAACTCAATGTAACGCACTTAAAATATTGTGCTGATGGATGGATTAAATAGTACGGGGGTCGTGGAGGTGTTAAAAGTCAAAATCTTACAAAAAAAACCTGGTCATAAAGTTGTAACTTTGACCCCCCATATCTCCGTAACTAGAAGGTTCCCAGGTATGGTGTCATCATCATCATCATCATCGGCCTATTAATGTTCCCACTGCTGGGACAGGCCTCCTCTCAATGAGAGGGAATGGGCTAGTATCCACCACGCGGGCCCAGTGCGGATTGGTAGATGTCACATGTCTTCGAATTTATGGTTCTAGGACATGCCGGTTTCCTCACGATGTTTTCCTTCACCGTTTTGAGAGCAGCGGTGATGTAATAAATTACACAAAGTAATGCGCGCCTGCCTGGGTTCGAACCCACGACTTACTGAAAGTAAGTCGGGGCCGCCACCACTGGGCCACCGCTGCTCTTGGTATGGTGTAGAACAAAAAAATGATCGCAATGATGGGGAGAACAAGTGCCTTTCGGCTTCGTGAAGAGGTGTTTTACACCCTATAAGTATCATTTTTAAAATAATATGTTTTTTTTTTAATGGGACAGTAATAAGTAAATTCTTTATGAATGATGAGCAAAGACTTTGCGTTTTCGAACACCACCGACGAAAAAAAAAAAAACTTATTTGTCCTAGGGCAAACAAGCAATAATAATAAAAATAAGCAATTTTACGCCCCCTCTGGTACGCTACCATGACGGTCTTTTCGAGCAAAAGGAGTGAAAAATAAACTTATGACTAACCTAAAAATAAAAGTTGATAATCATAGTATTAAGTTCTATTCATACTTGAAATAACAATATTTTTTGCACGAAATTTGTTAATTCTCGATCACCCTACTTTGGCATCGTATAATTAAATACAAATACAAAAATATTTATTTCCGTAAAACAATATATCTTACATTAGTTGATGATTGGAGCAAATAATGCCTGTAGTAGGAGAAAAATACTGTATAATTTTATTATTTACCCGTATTAATTTTAGGACTTGTTTCTACTAACATTCTAATATACCTATGTGTACCAAATTGTAGACATTTTAAACAAGGTCGAAACAAAGCAGTTTTTTCCGCCCTTGAACCAATGTCGTACCTTCGTCAATTTCGATTTACGTAACAAAAGAAAAAATACGGGTCAAATATTTTTTAATAATCTAACTATTTTTTTCGCCGTCAATCCTATTTTATGTTCCATATTTATTAGGTAAAAATCTAAAGTCCTAGCAACTCTGTTTATGTTTTCATTGAATGTGGCAAACGACAGAACTGTCGCGGCTGCTACGTCTGGTCGGACAAAGTCTGAAGACAGAAGAGAAACGAAAAAAGAGCTATTGAGAGCGTAGACTGGGGAACGGCGAGGTTGTGAGTAGAGGATTATTGTAAGATACGTAAATACAGGACAGTTATTTCAATTACAAGTCGTTGTTATTCACGACCCCTTCTGGCTACTTCTAATAATTTAACTTACAGCTTGTGTTATGCCACCAAACCAGCTCGAGGATCTAGTCGCGTTCCGCCAGTGACTTCCACAATAAAGGGTGCACTTGGGCTGCGGGATTGTTCGAATGAGATACCGTGGCCCCCGAAATATAAAGGTTGAGGAAGGAACATGGATACGATAGGTTTTAGTCGGTAAAAAAGTTGGACTCGCCCATGAACGGTTCCGTTTCAAAATTGTGTAAATTGCGGTCTACGATTTATGATGTATTAAAAAAAAATACTTACTAGATCTCGTTCAAACCAATTTTCGGTGGAAGTTTACATGATGGTAAAGTACATCATATATTTTTTATAGTTTTATCAGTCTCTTATTTTAGAATTTGGGGGGGGGGGGACATTTTACCACTATGGAAGTGTCTCTCGCGCAAACTATTCAGTTTAGAAAAAAAAAATTAGAAACCTCATTACTAAGTTATAACAGCATAGTTCTTTTAGTTTCAGAAAAAAGTGGCTGTGACATACGGACGGACAGACAGACAGACATGACAAATCTTTAAGGGCTCCGATTTTTTGCCATTTGTCTACGGAACCCTAAAAAGGCTGTAGCACTTGTTCTCCCCGTCATGTTGATCATTTTTGTCTTCAATACCATCATACCTGGGAACCTTCTAGTTTCGGAGATATTGGGGGTCAAAGTTCCAACTTTTTTTTTAATACAAGTTTTTAATGTTAGATTTTTAACTTTAAACATCTCCACAACCCCCGTACTATCCAATCCATCCATCAGGACAATGTTTGAAGTGCTTTACATTGAGTTTTACTGCAAAACATTATTTTTCACCCCAGAAAAAAAGTTGTTTTCCTGCAATAAGTTTTGCGTAAAATTACTTAGTTTAATGTACAGAATGCTTGGTTAATGACTTTGTGATAAGTCTGTTTAAAGCCAGTATGTATCATTGACAAAATTTTAAATAAACCCCGTTAACGACGAAAATTCAACACGAACTTTTGGTCACGGAAAGCTTATTATAAAGTTTTATATTTGTTTTGGCCGATAAGTGGAAAAGTTTTCGTTGATTATTATTGGTTTATTGAACGTGAGCAGGAAATAGGTTGTAATAAAAAGTTTTTTTTTTTTTGTTTACGATGACACGCACACATTATAGTTTATTAGCCATGCCTTATCTGTGTTAAGTATTACTATTTGATAACTTATTTGAATTACAATGGTTTAATGGAGGATAGAAGCTAAGTAATTGTCACGTTGCCACCGTTATAAAGTAATTAAAAATATTAGTAGCACAATAAATTGAAGTATAGTTCAATACGTATAGAAACGCGATATTTTAAACACAACTATAAAGCACGAACTACAATAAAATAGATAAATATCGCGGTGTAGAGGACTGTATTTTTTTAATAACAAAGTTGTATTAAATCAACCAGCAGAGTTTAAAAAGTCGAACACGTCTGGAATATTTTTTCAACAATTGTGATTTTTACCACCTACATTATCCATTCGTTCCAAAATAGAAGCCTCCTTTGTGATCAAAATGGTTTAAAATATACTGACTATTTTTTTAGAACAAGTTAGTACCCCACTTTTGTAAAACTTAGTAGAGCTACAAGTTTTGTAACGTTATCCTGTTTTGGAAATATTTAAATTGTACAAACTCAAACTCAAATCATGTATTTCAATTAAGCCATTACGGCACTTTTGAAGGTCAATAAAACGAAAAAAGCGAAGCTACAGTCACAGTCACAAGGCATAATAACTTGAGAAAGTACTGAAGTTGCCCATTCCCTAGCGTAGATCTCTATGGAGAAGAACGGACAAGACGCTCCAAGGACACTCTTTTCAATCAAAAAGGTAATCGCGAAAAAATAATCAACGGCCCTCTATAAGATTCCCATACCTACTCGACCAAATGTATGAGACATCAGTTTTTTTTTACGATGGTGGCCCCGTTTGGTGGTCTGTAGCACAGCCTTGAATTTGACACCTTGTATAATGTAAACTTTTAAGGCTCACGCACCTTTGGCATCCGCATCACAAACGGACCTCCTATATCTCATTTGAACATTTGAAATGAGCTATTGTGCATTACAAAAGGCCACTTCACGGTTTTTTGTAAAACGTATGCGTTACACCGCGGCCGACACAACTAAAATATGCGCAACCGCGATTTTTGGTTGCATATAGCTACATACACACTTGCAGAGAAGAACAAGCATACACTATCACTATGACCCTTAAAAGTCAATTCACACCGAGACCCGGCGACCCAAAACATGACTTTATTTACTACACGAAAAGTTACACATTTTATTGCTTTGCGTCTCGCGGTGCCGAGCGGCGCGCGGCGTAGCGGGCAATCACTTCCATTACCGTCGCGTCGTATGCTGACGCTTAGTGGTCCAAACTGTCCCATATAATTTTTCCTTTGTTAAACTAATCTGACGTTTATCCTTTTGTCCACAGGACGAGTCGGAGCAACGACTAGACGTGGACAATACCAGTGCACAGTCGTATTGCATGCACACCGTGGACATGGAGTTCAGGCACGTTGTCAGATCTACACACATTGATAAGAGCATAGAAGCTAAGAGAAAAGTGAGTAGATTTCTTTGTTTGGATACTTTTTTACTTCAGAGAGGAATTGAAGGAACTTGTGTTCTTATTTCAAATTGTGTACTTTTTTCACTTGAGAGAGTAATTAATGAAAAGAGCTTGTGTTCTTATTTCAGAAATGCATCGTTCTTCAACGATCTCGTAGCGAACGATGTTACTTTAGTCTAGGAACGATTTTGACCTTGAAAAAGTCATTCCCAGACCTTTATGAACTTGGGAGGGTTGTATTGACGATTTTGATGATTATAATACTGTAACTACATACGTTTTACAGTCGCGAACAATATTTGATCCAACATGCAACCTAGCACTGTTCTTGAAATTGCAAAAAACGTAAGAAAATTTAAATTTCGCGGGCTGCCCTGGAGCATCCACCTTAATAAAGAAATATGTCACCACAGAAGATTTTACGAACACGTGTTTATTCACAGACGAGATACTACCAATAAAAAAACAAGAATGATCGCAGAGCCTTTATTTTCTCTGCTAAATCGGTGTGAAACCACTTACTTCGGAACAGCAGCTCTAAATATTTCAGAAGCTTAATACGAACACATCCATTACCAAACGGGAGACAATAAAAAAACAAAAAACGCATTATCTTATGGAAACAAAAAGATAATCGCTCGCTTCAAAGAAATATTTTATGGTAATTTAATGTAGATGGGTCGTATTTAATGTTGTTTTTGTATTTTCCCATTGTTTACGTAAAGGTTCAAGGCAATTAGTAGCTATACATATTTTATCGCTTCGTGGAAATCCGGGAGTATTTGAGCAGCGGTGGCCCAGTGGTGGCGGCCCCAACTTACGAACGAAAGTCGACGGTTCGAACCCAAACAGGCGTTTTACTTAGTGTAATTTATTTAATCACCACTAGTAATAATAATTAATTTATTTCTTTCAAAATGAAAATGCTTTGAACAGCTGTAATTGTACACAAAAGTTTTAGCATCTGTAGCCAAACTAGGCCGAACCTGTATTTCGGCTTACAGCGCAAACCCCCTCGTTCTCAAAAACGGTGAAGGAAAACATCGTGAGGAAACCGGCATGTCTTAGAACCAACAATTCGAAGACACGTGAGATCTACCAACCCGTACTGGGTCCGCGTGTTGGATTATAGCTCATACGCAAAATACGCGCTTTGACGTGGAGTTGCGGACACCAGCCCGTTGTACAATACAATACAATAGCTCAAAACCGTTTCATATAAAAGGCTTTGAAATAAATTAATTATTAAAAAAAAAAACTCTTAGAATTCAAACCTTTCCAATTCCGGAACGTATAATGAAACACTTTGACCCGATATATAATTGCATTTCATTTTGATTAAACAGGGTAATAAAAAATACGAGCGACCTCGTTGAACCAAACAAGCCTGGATACAATAATTTTGTTTGAAGCGTGGCCGTCGGTGAACTTTGTTTGATTGATTTACTTAGTTTTTTGTCACCGACTTCTGAAGCCTAAGTTATTTTTCACTTTTTTTTTCACGGTTTTATTTTTTGCAAAAAAGTTTTTCTTTTTCACTTTTTAAGTTTTTACTGGTTCACTTGTGCTTACCCCTTCACATAGTAGCTGCGTGATGTTATGTTATGAACTGGTGTAAACAATAGATAGACATGAGATTTCAGTAATCCCGGTCCATTTGCTATCATTTGTTGAGGAGTTCTGTTGCCTATCTCCGAAGTTCTTCATCAGATCTTCACCAAATTGATATGGGACCACTTTAAGAAAGTATTCTTCCCAAAACTACCCAAATCACATCTGGTCAAGTGGTCCCATTTAAGTGTGCCTATAAAATTTGAAGAGTTCTCTAAAGAATCATGCCCACTTTCCATACATTGATTGACCTGTCACTCGATTTTTTTTACAGGGCGCGTCTATCTACAAATAGTATAGCATTTAAACAATTATTGTTTATAATAACACAATAACTTAACATCTTTTCATATAAAGGCCAGGGAAAAAAGTTATTAAATAAATAAGTTTTTGAGGTTATAACAGCTGTCAGATAAGGTTTGACAGCTGGTAGAACCTCAAAAACTATACGATAATTAAAATCAAATTGCTTTTTAATCGCTGAGAGTAACAATCAATAAGAAATAAATCAGTCATCACCAAATCAGACCAAACAGCAGTTAAATTCTTCCAATATCCCGCCGATGCTGAGTTTTAAATACTATTTATTTAATGAGTTGGCGAGTTCTGACTTTCATTGATTATTATATAAGCCAAGGTATCTTCACGTTGTTTCCTTTCACTGATGTCCAAGATCAACTTACAAAGTCAGTACCTACACATTGAAAAAGACACATTGGCCAGGATTTGAATTCACAGCTTCATGCTGCATGAGAGGTGAAGTTGAGTTTGAGCCATTACCATCATCATCTGGATCATCATAGATAACGAAAAGAGCTGCCTTCCTACCTACATGTTTTTGGCGAAGACAGGGAAATTAAATAAAAAACAGGATTTAATTTATTATTATTTAATCAATGTCTTCTCGTACAACCACATCATCTAAAAATGCCGCTGGAGCCACAATATTGGTTTCATGCCTGGCCCAACCCAAGTACCACACCAACGTCATAACATGTGCACAACAACCTACAGTGCGACGTCCAACAATGCAGTTACAGCAATACTCAATAATGCCTTCTCGTCCATTAATACCATTTGCAATCAAAATGTATATATAGTACTGACGTCTTGATACATGTCTTGATTTTATTTTACCTTTTATAAGTGAATTTTCCCCACTGACCAACTCGGGTATTCGATTAGTGTCTCGACAAACTTCTATTCTGTATCCGCCATGGAAACGTACATGTTCACCATAATATGAACGTGCTTGACGAATTTGGTACGTTCCCAAGGCGAATAATATTAATTCACTGAATTCTAGACGGGGAAACTCAATATTAGTATTATCAGCTGTAATGCTTTGAAAAAAGGATGCCCGGCGATTTAAATTATATTCTGTAACTATATTAGATAAGTTATTTTCCAAGGGCATCCTTTCATTTATTATTTGAAGTATTTGAGCAGCATCAGCTCTATTGCGAAGGCGAACACCAAACTTATTTATAATACTTGCAGCAATTTGGAAATAAGCCATCATATTTGGTACCGTTTTATTAAAATGGTCAAACCTTAATAATCTAAAATCTCTTTTAAAATATCCATTTACAACCTCCACCACCCATCTGCATATAGTTACACATCTACTTCTATTTGCTTGGGTGGTGGTTAACTGGTGTTCGCCTTCCAAAAGTGACTCTGGCATATATGCCTTATAATTACAAAGCTCTAATAAGCTGATGCTGTCTCTGAATCCCCTGTCTAAAATAAATATGTCATTATCTTGAAAGTACTGTCTCAGTGGGGAATTTTCATTGCTAAACAAAGAAGACATTATTTCTGCATCAGATGTGGTAGCCTTGTACGGGCCAAAACAATCTACAATGTAACCATCACAGGCTACTATTAAAAATGGCTTTAACAGATTTCTGTATTTGTGTAATGAATATGTGTCTTTTTGAAACATGTAATTGCTACTTTTATTTAAAAAAATGTATGTTCCATCACACATCACAATACATTGTTCATTATTTTCATTATAAATTCCATTTGGGATCATGAGATTGTGTCCTATTAATTGTTCTCTTGTCAAGTGGTTTATTCCGAGATTACATGGAACAAAATCTTGTAACAGTATTTCTCGTGCTGTTTGCATTAACCTCTCTAATGTAGTGCGAGGAACTTCTAATAATGTGGATATTCTTAAGTCTGAATCACCTGTCCGCATCTTTATCAAGACAGCAGCTAGACCTAATATACCCCTATGTTTTTCCAACAGTCGGGGAAGTTCTTCTAATAAACTAAGAAAATCCGCTTTTGTTAAGCCCATCCAAAACCCAAATAAATTGTCATCAATATCTTGTACTGATTCTATGCTCGAAAAATCAAGAAAATGATTGTGTTTTTGAACAAACGAAAAAACGTGCTCTACTTGTTCAACAGTAAAATCGCTCATGCTGTTTTCACTGGCATAAAGGGAATCCCAACTGTTACCATGTAAATGTTCCGTGCATACTCTAGCCAGTTTGGGAATATAAAAATTGAAATTCGATAAAATGGTAGCCCGCAGTGCATCTGACACAGTATGCAGATTTTCATACTCACACCCATAAAATGCACAATGAGATGCAGTATTGGGAGCACGTTTATAATTATGTAATGTTATGTTACTTGATTGTTGATATCTCCCTGGTTGCGTTTGAGGCGAATGAACCTCTGGAGCTGGACCTGATTCTACAGATGATTCCCTTTCATGCCCCTCATCTGTACTTGCAAGGAGTGGCGGAGGTTGTATTTCTGGAACATGGACTGGATCAACAGACTGTTCCACTTCTTGTCCAGTTACTTCACCTTGAAGAGTCTCATCACCGTCTAAGCCTCTTCTCTCATCCTGTTGCTGAATTGAAAGAGCTTGTCTTTTAAATCGCAACCAACAGGCATGACATACACAATCAGATTGTGATATCTGTCAACAAAAAACAACATATTTGTAATAAATGCAGTGACATACCTAGTAATGGTATGGATTCGAAGATAATATTTAAAGAGAAAATTGCATGCAATTTAAAATGAGTTTGAATACTCATATACAAACCTGACGTGGTGCTACAGTAGTTCGAATTAAGTTGATCATCCTTAGTGTGAGGCTTGATGGGTTTTCTTTGAGTATGTGGTCACTTTGACGATTGAGCAATGATCGACCACAAACGGGGCATACTTGAGTATGACCACGGCGAGATGAACCAGCAGATGGATCACACTCATTGTTTCCATGAATCTGAGCATTTATAGTCTGCATGGATACATCAAAACACGCTTCACAAATGTAATCTTCTTCTGTTACCTGAAAAACAATCAATTATGAGATTTGAAAGCCCACAATGGAAATAATTGTATTTTTACAAATACTAAATCGTTATTTACTACGTTATATACTTACGATTACTGGAGATATCGAAGTGCTAATTAGCGAGATGACTCTACTATCAAGCTGAAGGGCTCGATAACGACGAAGCGTATTAACACATATGTTGCAGTTTATGCAAAGCAATCTCATATAAGGCTCCATAGTGCTTTTCAACAAAAGCGA
Organism: Xestia ashworthii; assembly: GCA_950022955.1. NCBI lineage: Eukaryota > Metazoa > Arthropoda > Insecta > Lepidoptera > Noctuidae > Xestia > Xestia ashworthii. The sequence goes on from OX465555.1 coordinate 21,908,027, forward strand.
TAACGTGTAGATCCCAATCAAAAAGCACTAAATCGGTATCCGTGTAACAAAGCCAAAGTAATCGTGAGTAGTAGATATCGAAGTCCGTGGAAAAAGCAAAAGTTGTAAGGGTATCAGAAAATCCAAAATCGCACAGTACAATACGTAGCAAGAGCAAACGAACGACTGCAAAACGTCAAACAAATGACAGCCTGTCATTCACTCGTTGCGCTTGCGGCTAAAGAAGTTCGTTTTACGCGACCGGCGTTATCTTTACACTTATTTTTCTTTCCAAACCTTAATATAAAATAAAAAAAAAATCGTAAGTAGCCATATATTAATAAGTGAAGTAAAAAAATACCACTTGGTTATTTTAAACATTAATTAACCACATGACAAACGAATAAGTTTTTCGCATTCTGTGAAACGGAACGTGTACAAAACACGTTCCGTTTCACTGGAACAATAGAAAACTTGTTCGTTTCGTTTCTTCTTAGTCTATTGAGAATGATAAAATAATGAAAATGCTTTTTTTCCTGGCCTCATTTGAAAATTCAATTAAACGATACGAAATAAGCAAAAAAAAAGCATTTTATTAAGATATTTTACATCACTAGACGCGTTAGAAAATTTTCAAGTCAAGACTGGACATGATTCTTTCTCCAGGATCCCATCATCAGATCCCGACTTGATGATTATGGGACCACCTGGGAAGTATACCCTTTCAAACAAAAAAAGAATAATTCAAATCGCTCCACCCATATTTGAGTAATCGGGGAACATACATAAAAAAAAGGTTCCGACGAATTGAGAACCTCCTCCTTTTGAAGTCGGTTAATAACCAATACAGGTAAAATAACCTGTAGTCCTGATGAGCTGCTGGTTTGCCTTCTAGGCAAACCATAATTATGTCTGTTGTGTTTATGTTTTGTGTTGGAATGTGTGTATATGTGTGTGTGTGTTTGAGGAAATGTGGGATGGAGGAGGGTTTTGGAAGGGGGGAAACAAATAAAAGTATAATAGATGTTTATTGCTACTGACATTATGAAGTTGAATGATTCGGAATTATGTACATTAGAGACAGAGTAGTTAGGAATTGTGATTGTTATGATGAAAAATGTTAGGAAGAACATTTTCGGATTTCCAGTTATCGGAGTTGAAAATTTAGGTGAACTTTGGCGCAACCAAAACGCACACATCAAAGAACATAAAACATACATACAATGAAAAGATACACATACTTTTTAAAATATAATTTTATATATCTAATAACACACGTTGTGTGGTCATCCAGTACCACATCATCGGACTGTCCATTCTGTCGACCATGATGAACACATTCCTAAAGTTTTAAAAATATTAGGTAATACTTAAAATTTGTATTTTTCATTTTGAAATCGACGTATTTATGTTTCCTTGTTGTTTGGTTTTAAAGGCATATCGTAATTCAACACTTATCAAGGAATCGCTACAATTATACGCCATTTTGCAAAATACACAATTCTTTTTCCGATTAATTCCGTTTTTTATTTCATAGCTTGGCATTGACCGTGTTTAATGGCCTGAAAGCACGGATATCCGTTTACTGAGTTGAATACAAATGTGATTTCTTTATCAACTTTGCATTCAAATGTGGGCTTCAACGGTGGTACCGATGTGGCAATCCTTCGTTCCCAATAAAAAGCTGTTGACAGAAAAACTTCAATAAAGTTAAACTTCTAAAAGAAAAAAATATTAGGTAATACTTAAAATTTGTATTTTTCATTTTGAAATCGACGTATTTACGTTTCCTTGTTTGGTTTTAAAGGCATGTCGTAATTCAACACTTGTATCAAGGAATCGCTACAATTAGACGCCATTTTGCAAAATACACAATTCTTTTTCCGATTAATTCCGTTTTTTATTTCATAGCTTGGCATTGACCGTGTTTAATGGCCTGAAAGCACGGATATCCGTTTACTGAGTTGAATACAAATGTGATTTCTTTATCAACTTTGCATTCAAATGTGGGCTTCAACGGTGGTACCGATGTGGCAATCCTTCGTTCCCAATAAAAAGCTGTTGACAGAAAAACTTCAATAAAGTTAAACTTCTAAAAGAAAAATGAATGAAGGGAAAAATATCGTCATAATTCTTACCTTAAGAGACTAAAGTTTAATTTGACAACCTATTTGATAACTTTTGAAACTACGAAGTTTTTTAAGGGTTTTGAATTCTTAGTTGTTTGAGTATTCTTGATCGAAGTTCTGCACTTTGTCTTTTTATTAATTGAAGATCATTATTATTTTTCAGTGCGATTCAGATTTTTTTATGTTACATATTTGAATGACACGATAAAATTAAAATAAAGGTTTAACAGACATCAGACGCTTCTCTTGTTGTTTGACTGCATTTCAGTACTGGCTTGCCTAAAAGAAAAAAAATATTGAAAATGAACGTTCATGCCTTTGTGATAATGCCGGAGGTGCCATGTAAAATGGAATGAAACAAATATTTACTCGAGTGAAACATTCACTCGATTGAAGCAATAATATCAGTTTTGTTTTTACACAGGATAAGTAACTGACTCCAAATTCGAGAAAAGTCAGTGCTGGCTTGATACTGACCTAGCGTAAATTGATTTGGAGGAAATGCAACGCTGTCGCGTGTGAATGTGATTGCTGAATACAATATTATCACATGAATATTTTGAAATCAGTCAACTTTGCCACCCACGATAGCGATACTGACCTTGTCAACACGACCAAGCCAGTGTTTGATCAGTTACTGGCGCTCTGGTTTGTAGGGTTTTGTGTTTGACGTCGTGTTACAATTGAAACGAAATTGCCGCGAAAATCAAACGTCGTCTAACCAATTTCTTATTCAAACTCTGTTTTTTTTAGGACGTCTCATTTTCCAACAATTATTTCGTCAACTCTTCCAACAGCAGATCAGAACACTTTCTCAAATAGTTCAGTCGTTGTAAAATCTGCCATTTTAGTGAATTATTTTTTTTCACACTGACTTCAATAACGTACGTACGCTGTTAATAAATTACCACGACTTCTGACTGCATGTTAACAGTGTGGTCAGTTACAGTCGCTGACTTAATACCCTGTGTAAATATGGCTGACACTTGTGTTTACAGAAGCATTACATACAATGTACGGTATTGTTAAGGTTAACTTGCTTTAGCTTAGCTTACTTTAGCTTACTTACTTTAAGCAAAGATACGTGTATGCACAGAGAACAAAGACACGATAGCGTCTAGAAACGTCAGTATAATGAAATTCGTGGCACCGAAAATCTGCTAAGCTCGCAATTTCCGTCACGGACCGCCGACAAAGCTGTTTTCTATACGTCATTAGTGTTGTAGTGTGAGTAAACGTTGACATGCTTGCTTTGTGTGGCATATTATTATGTTGACAATACCGCCTCTAGCAGTGAAGTGTCTCCGAACTCTGTTTGTCTATTTTATCTGGAATATTACCTGTAGGGATGATCTACATTACAATTACGAAATGCGTGTCCCCGGATGCATTGCCTACAAACTGTCTTTGTATCGTCTGACAATACATAGGTCTTTGTGGATATTCCTCAGTCTTTACAGGTAGTTCGTGACCCGAAAGACTGACAACCAGTCTTACCAAGGGGTATCGTATTACCCAGTACTAACTGGGTTGTGGAGGTCAAAGGTCACTAACATGGTTTCTTTAAAATACCAACCAATAGGGTGTAGGGTGGGTGACGACCCGAATGGCGCAGCGGTAGTGAGGCTGCCTTACGTTGTTAGGGTCCCGGGTTCGAATCCCGGTAGGAGCAAATGTTTGTGTGATGAGCATGGACATTTGTTTCCGAGTCATGGATGTTTATATGTATAATAAGTATGTATTTACAAACAAAAAGTTTACATGTAGTATATCCTGTCTGGTGACCACGACACGAGCCTTGCTTAGTGTGGCATTAGATGGCGCTGTGTAATGTCCAGCGATATTTATTCATTTTATTTATATTGAGCATACTTTTGGCGAGTAAATTGCCCGAAGACTATCTATCTTCTATCTATCTAAATCTTTAAATATATAAAACTCAAAGGTGACTGACTGACATAGTGATCTATCAACGCACAGCCCAAACCACTGGACGGATCGGGCTGAAATTTGGCATGCAGGTAGATGTTATGACGTAGGCATCCGCTAAGAAAGGATTTTGATCAATTCTACCCCCAAGGGGATAAAATAGGGGATGAAAGTTTGTATGAAACTTGGTCAATTTTAAACCGATCAGGCTGAGACTGCTTGCATAAAGCTAATATGACGTAGGCATCCCCTAAGAAAGGATTTTGATAAATTCCACCCCTTAGGGGATAAAATAGGGGATGAAAGTTTGTATAACTCTTCTTAGATTTTCGACTGATTGAACTGATATTAAAGATTGGAGCTACTATGATGAAGACGTCCGCTTAAATAGGATTTTGATAAATTCAGCCCCCATGGGGATAAAATAAGGGATGATGGAGGATGTAAATGTATTAGTTTGAACCTATCGGTACCGCACTGTACAGTATACAGTATTTTAAAACGTGCTATCGTTGTGTTTTCACTGAGTTACATATACCCAATGATGAGTGGCCGCCGTATCTAATAGTACATACTATACCTTATCTATATCTATATATATAAAATGGTAAACTGACTGACTGACTGACTGGGTGATATATCAACGCACAGCCCAAACCGCTGGGTCTACAGGTTCCAAATTTGGCAAGTAGGTTCCTTATGTGGTCTATGGGTGCACTAAGAAAGGATTTTTTTAAATTCACCCTCTAAAGGGGTGAAACGGGGCTCCAAAGTTTGTATGGGGCAACAAGATTGGTTAGACTATTTCATTCGAAACTTCACAGAAGTACTCATATTGATAAATGAGTAGAAACGGGTTTCATGTTTTTCAGAATTCAACCCCTAAGAGGGGGAAATGGAGTGACAAAGTCTAAAAATCGATGCACAGCCCAAACCGCTGGGTCTACAGATCCCAAATTTGGCAAATAGGTTCCTTATGTAGACTAGGAGTGCACTAAGGAAGGATTTTTCAAAATTCACCCTCTAAAAGGATGAAGCGGGGCTCCAAAGTTTGTAAGACTATTTCATTCGAAATTTCACAGGAGCACTCCTATTGATAAATGAGTAGAAATGGACTACTAGACAATAATTTCAGATTTTACATAATACCTACTTCTGATAAGTTCCTCTGTTCTGTTTTGAAACCAACTAATTTATGAGCAACGTCTGAATATGTATATCTTTAAAATTCTGCTGGATCTTGAATTGTACTTACTCATTGTTTTGCGCAGTGAAAACGCCTCATTTTTTTATTTAAAATTACCCCAATTTCAACGCGAGTGAAGCCACAGACAAAGCTGTCTAATATATAAAAATCTCTATATAAAAGTGTTTGTTATCGAAGTCCTCTGAAACGGCTTCACCGATTTTAATGAAATTTTTTGTGTATATTTGGTAGGTCAGAGAACAAGCCGTAGGCTATTTTTATACCCCTAGGTGACAAGGGTGGTTCACGCGGACGAAGTCGCGGGCAACAGCTAGTACAGGATAAAATCAGTAGAATCTTCCTCGTGTACATTTAATGGTGCTCCGTGCGTCGAAAAGCACAAGTGCTTTCTTGATCTTTGACAGTTACTGTCGTTACAAGTCGTCAGACAGATTCTTCTTTATCGTGTGTTTAGTACCTAACCTGTTTCCAGATTTTTTACGCCGCCCATGGACCTCTGCATGCTGGTTTCCTAGCGCAGTTTTCCATGATGTTTTTGTTTTGTTTTGTGTTGTCAGAAACATTGAAAACCAGTCTTTTCAAGGGGTATCGTGGTTCGCAGTTACTGTCGATACCAAGTATGCAGTAGCTTGATGTAAAATATTACTTCTAAAAAAAGACTAATCTAAATATTTTAGTCGAAAGTGATCCGTGGTTTATAATTATTTTGGTTGTATGGTTAGAAATTGACCCGTGTTATACCCGGCTTCAGGAAAATTGTCGGTTATTGTATTGTATTGTACAACGGGCTGGTGTCCGCAACTCCACGTCAAAGCGCGTATTTTGCGTATGGGCAATAATCCACCACGCGGGCCCAGTGCGGGTTGGTGGATGTGACATGTCTTCGAATTTTTGGTTCTAGGACATGCCGGTTTACTCATTATGTTTTCCTTCACCATTTTTAAGAGCAGTGGTGATAAAATAAATTACACAAAGTAATGCGTCTGCCTGGGTTTGAACCCATGACTTACTGTTAGTGTGCCCCACCACTGGGCCACCGCTGCTCTCTAACTGTCGGTTATAGTGTATTTGGATTTCACGGAGTACAAATATTTAATTGTATTATTGTTCCAGGTAATACGAATGCTGTTTGTCATCATTATGGAGTTCTTCGTATGTTGGACACCTCTGCACGTCATAAATACGGTAAGGTTTATTGTTTTTACATCAATTAATTTCATCTTAGGTGGAACCGCGCGGTTCCTACCATGTTTGAAGGCAGGTTTAAGCGTATTCTCGAAATTCCTTCTTGAGATGACGTCATTAAAGAAGTTAACCACATTTCTTCAAAAATATAAATGAATGGAGAGTAGTTTTTAATTTTTACCTATAAAATGTTGAGGGACCTTTCTTTGAAATGGTTTTACTACACTCGCATTTTCATAGAAAAATGGACAATCACTATTTACCAATAAAACAACTGACACGTAAGGGATTTTAACTTTGTTAACGAAACAACATCCGCACAGTTTTTCATAGAAGCGATGGCTAGCAACTTTTTCCAAAATTTGTTTTTTTTTGCTAAAAGAAAAAAAATATAAAACAAAAATCGTCGGCTTTTTCGCCAAACTTTTCAATATTCCGTTTTCGAATACCATGGCTGTACTAAAGTCGTTACCATGGCCTTTCAGTATTATGCTTCTTATCTAGTTATTTTTGATCAAAACCAGGTCAAATAAAATACTTTTAAATGGAATAACTTATAAGCTACCCTTTAAAATTAAAAAAGCTGACCTTTTAAATTAAAGAAATCTGTTTCATAACGTAATGTTAAAAATGTAGTGGTCAATGTGGCTGTATCAAAAGAAGAAAAATATTTTTGTTTATTGCGGTCGGCTTTGATTAAACATATCTGACTCGGCTGGATTTCAGTCTGAAGCCTTTTATTTGTTGGCTTGTCGTTTTCAATCTAGACACGTTTGGATTTCAGCCGCAAGGTCAGCATATACAGTACAGTACAGTACTAGTGAATGATGTAGCAGCTCATACTTACGTACCAAGGCATACGTATTAGAGGAGCGCGCACGGCCGTCTGCCACCGTGGCAACCGTGCGCCCGCGCGTACTAAGCTGGCCCGGCACAAGAGAAAGGAATTTGGATCGCACGGCCGCTGTATCATTGCGCTAGCACCTCGAAGAGAGCGCGGCACATAGTACCGCCATTTACAATTTGTGTTAGTTATTAAGTTTGTGTATGTACCCTGATTTTTATTATTTTTGGATTTCGAAATTGTATATAAGCCGTGCCTTAGAATTAAATCTACAGATCGTTATTCGTCTTATTATTTACTACAACCTAAGCATCGATTTCTTATATTAGTGATCCCCAATCACTAAAGCATAAGACCTCGGCTGACTAATACTCAGAAACGCTTAATGAGTTTAACTAGGCTTTTATACCTGTCTGTCACCATTATTTTGGCTAACAGAATTCGCAATCTTAATAAAATTCTAAAGATGTTGACACTTCTCTGTTTTAAGTTAACTTCATATAAATGGTTTAAAACCGGTGACAAGCCACTGCAAAAGTTACTGCACTACGCTACCCAATATACTTAACTTGTTTCATTGTTTGAAACAAAATATCAGCTTGACAACATCGCTACTTTACGAACGCACTATGTTCGGGCTAATAAAATAAAATCTTCCATTTACTTGCTTATTTCTACGCCTAAGACATATACGAGTACACATAGGAACCTTTAAGAACACAAGGGTTACTAGGGCCATTGTTCAATGTACATAGGGCCTAACAGTTCTTTAGTAAATGAGGTTGGGCTATTATCGGAAAAATATTTCAAACGTCTGTGTCGATTGATTTGTGGGTTAAGCTGTGCCTACTACGGTCAGCTCGTAAATTGATGACTATATGCTGCCAATAAAAGATTTACTTTGAGAGATTGAAGCACAGAGTACAGTACAGAGTACAACCGCGCGAATCGGTTTCACCACGTGTGTGTCAGCCGCTTGTCGCGTACGCGGCAAAAGTGGAAAAAACCGGTTTACGCTGTCACAGCCAGTTGAAAATCTCAGGGTTGTCAGGGCAACACACGTTGTTTGTTTTGTGACAAGTTAGATTATTTTAATGTAAAAACTTGGTATTTATTAATAATGATTGTTTATTGTACTGTGTGTATGAATAATACTACAAAAAAATATCGTACTTTAACTATCCCAAGGAGTACAATATATAAATAAATATTTGAATAATTTGTATTCACCTATTGTGACAACCCTACCAAAATAGGTATCAATTTTGCACGTTGTTAAGAAGCTTACACTCTGTTCCGTTTACTTACTCATGTGATTGAAGCTCCCATAAAATTCGCATCGAGTTTAATCGTTGCAAAGATATTAGTCCATTAGTAAAGAAGTCTTTCTTAAGTCTTTTTAGTTTGTAATTGTTTAGGGATTTGCTTACGAAGATGTAATTAGTTTTAGAGAATAATAATATTGATAAAGTTTTTATTTTAGTCTGAAAGTCATCGTCGGGTCGTTCCCTAGAAACAACGGTTCCATCAGATGTCTAGAGTCGTCTATCAAACTGATTAAGTGCTAGATAAAGGTCATAACAAAAGGGACTTAGTAATTTCGTTTCAAGAGCAGTGGTGGGCGTGGAGGCCCCTTGGAAACGGCCGCGACTGTCCAAGTTTTAGGTTCAAATAATTATTTCCTTAAAACGGTGAAGAAAATCATTAAGACAAGACCGGCAAGTCTATAAACCAAATCTTTTGAGAAATGCCATTCACCAATCTGCATTGGGCCGTGGCCCGTGTTTGTTGGCAATACTATCTCATATAGGGATGATCTATCTCCCTGCAGTAGGAACAGTACAGTAGAAGCTGAAAGTATACGCTGCTACATAAGAGTGTCGCGAACGTAATCAAATTGGCAAAATTAACGCAGTCATCTATGACTCAAATTCTGCTTCGCGTTATTAGATTTATCCAACAACAACAGATAGGCACTCTGTAAATAGCCTATACTAGACACATTTTGATGGGACAAAACTCCGTTTTCAACGAGGGTTCTCTAATGTTTTAGTTCATTTGCGTATTGTATCATTATCACATGCTTCGGTGAAGGAAAACATCGTGAGGAAACCAGCATGCCTGAGAGATATTTCTCCAGGGCATTTAAAGCCAAGTCAGAACCCTACGGGCGGCAAGCAAACTCTGATACCAGCCCTACAAGTACGTAGGAATCGATAGGACTCGATAAGATAAATTAGACAGTTATTCTCGATAAAATGAGTTTTTATGGAGTCAAAAACTCATTTTATCGAGAATGACTGTCAAATTTTTCTTATCGAGTCTTATCGATTTCTACGTACTTGTACTGCAGGTTAGGTACAAACCACTCGATAAACTAACGAAAGATAAAGGACAGGGGATGAGGAGCTTTACACCCCGTTCCTCATACCCTAAAAGAAACTCCTGGAATTTGAGTCGGACAGAGATTCTGTTATCCATAAATTGAGAACTGAAATCAAAAATAGATAGAACGCTATATTTAGATGTATCCGACTTCAACTTTACCCTTTTTATTTAGAGACTAATTTGACATTTGAGTCCGTATGATCGAATATATTAACATTAAAGATGCTTTTGACCTATTGGAGTCCTTCTGACAGAAAAGAGCAGGTAGGTAGTATGTTTACAAGTAATAGCTTGAAAGGGTCGCCGTTATCGAAATCGGTAAAGAAGCCTATACATTCAATGAAAAGGTATCGAGACGAGACTTCAAATCGGAATTGTCCGTCCAACCGTTTAAAATGGTCCTGTTTCAGAACAAAGTAAGAGGCCTTAAGTGTTACATAAATAAAACAATTTGCTCGCGTTTCTTAAGTTTTTACCAGCCTTGTATATTACTTAAAAGATGCTTTTGACCTAATTGGAGTCATTCTGACAGAAAAGAGGTAGGTATGTAGTATGTTTGATGTCAAATTATTCTTGAAAGGTCGCCGTTATCGAAATCGGTAAAGAAGCCTATACATTCAATGAAAAGGTATCGAGACGAGACTTCAAATCGGAATTGTCCGTCCAACCGTTTAAAATGGTCTTGTTTCAGAACAAAGTAAGAGGCCTTAAGTGTTACATAAATAAAACAATTTGCTCGCGTTTCTTAAGTTTTTATCAGCCTTGTAACTGTGTCTAGGGTGGCTAACTGCTGTTAACCAAGCAAAAAAAAATTATTGCTAGCAAATTACTTTTTTTTGGGGTGAAAAATCACGGTTTACGGTAAAACTCAATGTGATGCACTCAAAACATTGTGTTGGTGGATGGATTGTATATAGTGTGTGGGTTGTGGAGGTGTTTCAAGTAAAGTTCTTACATTAAAAACATATTATTTCAAAAAAAACTTGAGAAATAGTTGGAACTTTGACCATCAATATCTCCGTAACTAGACGATTCCCAGATATGGTCTAGAACAAAAAAAAAATGAGAACAAGTTTCTTTCGGTTTCATTAAGAGTCTTTTACATCTTTTGTAAGGCTTCAGCAATTTCAATCAAATAAAGTAATTGATTTACAAAATATCTGTTCGAGGAATTTAATTTAGAAGCTACAAAATATATATTGTGTGAAATGACTTCAGATGACGAAAAATAGAGGGATATTGAAGAAGAAGATATGATGCGCCGACCCCGAATGAATAAATAATGTTGTGAAAAAATACGTAAATAATCTTTCTAATAATATGAGGAACTTATAGTATTTTCATGTTTCAGACACTCTATACTTATGAGGAAATATAGTATTTAGACACTTTAGGTACTTACACTTTTTACTATAATTCATATTCATTATCCTTGTATATTCTTTTTACATCTAAGTCGCGCTTTGGCAGTAACTATTTTAGCTCGCGTTAGTTTCAATCTAGAACGATGTTTTAACATCGATTTTAGCTGAAATAAAAATTAATTTTTCAATGTTTACTTTTTTGACATTACGTCAATTGTCAAGCTGTCAGCTACTTTTCCTCTACTTTTAATTTTCTTACTGGCCTAGGCCTATGAAGGTTTCTTTTGATTTATATAATTTTATTTTATTTTATCAATACATTAGCTCAAATAATGTATTTTAGAGTTAATTACGATTGTTTACTAAATGACAGTATCTTATCTTACTTTTATAAAATTAATTAGCACGCTCACAGAATTCTTCGAGGAAGTTTTTACTGAATAATAATAATAATTTTAGTGTTTTAAATACAGGCAACTCACATTTTTGATTTTTGAAATCAAAATAATCTAGAGAGAATGAAAGAACTAAAATAAAACAACTGATGTGGAAAAACAGAACAAAAAAAGGAATTTTTGGGTATAAATTCGTGACACATTCGAGTCAGTCTACTACGGGATCTGAAGCAAATTACTACTTTATAACAAGTCACCGAATTCACGGTGAAGTTCACCCTCAGAGGAGCTATACCTTGGTGGCGCTGACGCTCTGACGCGCCCCAAGCCCTGAAGCCTAACCAGGAAGCTGTACTCCACGCTCTCTACAAAGCTGGACCAGGAAGTTGCCGATCCTGAAGCCTGACCTGGTAGCTGTACTCCACGCTCTCTACAGAGCTGGACCAGGAGGTTGCTCCCAAAGGCGCTGATACCTGACGCGCCCTGAAGCCGAACTGGAAGCTGTTGCCTCTACAAAGCTGGACCAGGAAGTTGCCGATCCTGAAGCCTGACCTGGAAGCTGTACTTCACGTTGTCTAAAGAGCTGGACCCTGAAAAATACCTGCCAAGTATTGTGAACTTCCTCTAACATTTTTTTTTATGTGAAGCGTGTTAGATTTAGGACTGTGTTGTTTTTTAGGTAGATTTCCTTTTTTTGAAAAAAAAACAATCTACCTATTGGTCTCTCACCTACGGGGATATATATGAATACGTATGTATATGGGTGACAAGCAAAATTTAGCCACACTCTACAGGTCGCAATTATGAACCGATTGCTTTCAAACTTGGCCAAAAAATCGAAAAGGTCAAAACTTAGGCTAAGTTCGTGAATGGGCGGAATTCGTCCATGGGGGGCGGCGGGGGGGCGGTTTTTCTAAAATCAGTTTTTTGGCCATAACTTTTTTCCTATGGAAAATTTTTGAACCGTTTCTCATTTTTATCATTCTGAGTACGAATACGGACATCTTTAAATTAAAACTATTTTGATGCAACTCCTTAATTGGGGAGGGGGTTGAAATTTCCAATTTTTTTTCGAAAAAAAATCATATCTCCGAAACAGTAAACATTTTCAGCGTCGCAAATATTTTTTTTTGAAAGAAAATTGTTTACTTTACAATTGTTACCTTCAAAGTTTAGCGATAAAACTTATAGTTTTCGAAATAAAAAATTATAACTAAACATTTGAGGGCGTTTCCATGCTAAACTCTTATGAGAGAATTTAAAAAGGGTAAACTTTCCATTACAGGACAACGATTTTGAAATCAAATATTTTTTTTTGTAGATTGTACACATAAGTACAACTCTTTATACAAATTTTCAATAGTCGGGACGCTCCAGCACCTTCTTCGAAATCTACCTCCTCCTGCGGCTTGCCGGAGGGATTTTTTTTTAATTTCAATTAAACTAATTGTTTGTGTTTCCCTTTTTTTATTTGGGGATAGGTAACACGACAAACTATAGAACTCACGACTGGCGACAAAATAAAATCAGTATAAAAAAAATTCTGCTGACTTAAGTTACCAGAGCATATTTTTATTTGACTTGTTTCATGCAAAAATGCCAGAACTATATTTTATAAGTAGTGAGTATATGAGCTGAGTTAGGACTCAGCTGCATGCAACTAAGGATTTCCTAATAGGAATAGAACTCATATACAGGGTGTAAACCACCTCATCATAAAGCCGTTAACCAAGCATTCTGTACATCAAACTAAGTAACTTTACGCAAAAAATACTGCTGAGAAACAACTTTTTTTTTGAGGTTATAAATCATGTTTTGTGGTAGAACTCAATGTAACGCACTTAATACATTGTGCTGATGGATGGATTGAATAGTACGAGGGTCGTGAAGGTGTTAAAAGTAAAAATCTTCAAAAAAAAACTTGTATTTAAAAAAAAAGTTGTCAAAAAGTTGTAACTTTGACCCCCCATATCTCTGTAACTAGAAGGTTCCCAGGTATGTTGTACAAAAAAAAATGATCGCAATGATGGGGAGAACAAGTGCCTTTCGGCTTCGTGAAGAGGTATCTAACACCCTTTATATTTCATGCTTTGCTGGGAAATATGCTGCAAAATTCACAAACCAAAGAATTTCGCATTCAAGAATTTACAAATAAAAATATTAATCGAGAAGGGACAGTCAATCACAGGTCCATGTAACAATTTGACTTTGACAAAGACTTCATTTTTTTGTAGTAGGGTATATAATAAGTACTTCAAGCTGAGCTACCGTTGAGTGTACCTCGACATTTTTTTCCTTAATTCCTTGATGGCTTTTCCTGACCTTTTCACTTTTCCAAACTAACTTTCAGACCATGGTACACCTTTCCCTTTTTCATTATCATAATACGGAAGCCATTAGTGAGTTAAGGGAAACTTTTGATGGCAATACTCAGAACCCATGTCAATTTACCCAAATGAACCGATATCGTGTTACAGTTATAGATTTATATTTTCTTTAGTAAGGAAAGCATTATGGCATTGCTTACTCTAAGACTTACTTATTCTGGGACATTACCTATACCTATTGTATTGTACAACGGGCTGGTGTCCCCGCAACTCCACGTCATAGCACGTATTTTGCGTATGGGCTATAATCTACCACGCGGGCCCAGTGCGGGTTGGTAGATGTCACATGTCTTCGAATTTTTGGTTCTGGGACATGCCAGTTTCCTCACGATGTTTTCCTTCACCGTTTTTGAGAGCAGTGGCGATGAAATAAATTATACAAAGTAATGCGCCTGCCTGGGTTCGAACCCACGACTTACTGTTCGTAAGTCGGGGCCGCCACCACTGGGCCACCGCTGCTCTCCACCTATACCTACTTTATTAAGACAATTCGATTTGAAATAATTTCATAAACAAAGACAGATTGGAGAGTAGTCATGTTGGTTCAGTTGGTGAGACGAATTAAGACGAGATTTGAGAAATTTAAAATTTCTAAAGAAAACTTATTTTTGTCATAACTCTTGTTTAAATCAGTGTCCATTCATAATATATATTTGGGAACCTAAATATTCTGTAATCCAATCGAAATAAATACACACTACCTTAGGAATATGTTTGATTTGCAAATAATTTTGGAGCATGTGTAGGTACACATGCTCCGTGAGCTTCTTAAATCGTAACAAAGAAACAAAAACTCTAATCTTTCGACTTTATAACGTTTGTATGGATTGACGTTTGTTACTCAATGACTGCTGAACGGATTTGGATTTAACGAAAAAAAGAACATTTGGGTAGGCCGCTTAAAGTATTCAAACTACGAGATATATAATGGTATATCTATCTCGTCTGGCCGATGTGTTTGTTTGTGGGTACATTCAAACACATCAAATTCCAAGAAGAGGAAATAATGAAAAAATCAAGAGGAAGGGATGAAGTCGTGGGCAACCGTTAATCTATACTAATTTAGTAAAGCTGAAAAGTTTGTTTGTTTGTTTGAACGCGCTAATCTCTGGAACTACTGACTGAAATTAAAAAAAAATATATATTTGTGTTAGATAGTTCATTTATCGAGGAAGGTAATAAGCTATATAACATTACGCTACAACCAATAGGAGCGGAGCATAAATGAAAATTGCTGCAAAAACGGGGAATATTTTTATTCCTTTTGTGTTTGTTACATAGATATAATTTAATATTTCTGTGGTTTGCTACCTCAGAACTTTCGACTGCGTAAACCGATTTTGATGATTCTTTTTTTATTTGAAAGCTGGTGCTTCCTGTGTGGTTCCATTTCATTTGGTTAAGGTCTGATGCTAATCTTCGGAGATATTAATGGAACTCTTCAAAATAAGACGGCAAATCTGCAGTGATTGCTGCAATCGCTTGGACGTTTATTGTTTATACAACACCATGATAGAACATCACGCCTGTATGCTCTGGCTGCGCAGATGTGTACAATTCTCCCAGATTTCGACAGACAGATGTGTTAAGTTCAATTTATTGGGATAAGCCAATTACCGTGACATAATAATTATGTACTGTTTTATTATATTTTATTGGAAAAGGTATACACCCTTTCCAATGGTAGTTTCAAGGGTAGTTTGATGAGTCTTTGGTTAGGTTGTGATTATGGGATCCATGACAAAGTAACGGAACTATTTAATTCTTAGGAGCAAATTTACGGTAGTCGGCCAAATCTTTTATAAGCTACTCGGATATTTGAGTCACCTACCACAACGTCAATTCGTAATTCAATGTTCCCCGATTACTCGAAGATGGCTGGACCGATTTTTATTTTATTGTTTGAAATACTTCGTCCTTTGATATACTTTTTCATACTTCCCAGATGGTCCCATAATCATCAAGTCAGGATACTAATGATGGGATCCTGAAAAAAGAGGGAAGTTTTCAAATGTTATAGGCACATAAGAAGCGATTTGGGTAGTTTTAGTAAGAATACTTTCTCGGAGTGATACCGTTTCAATTTAGTACAGGGGGTCTAAAATGGCCGGTTTAACAGAACATAGTCTGAATCACGTTAAAAATTTAAAATTCTTAAAATGGACTGTAAGTATGTGAATGACTATAAAGTTCATTTTTAGAATTTAAAATTTTGAAAGTGATTCATATTATGTTCTGCTAAAGCGGCCATTTTAGGCCCCCAGATCTGATGAAGAACTTCATAGATAGGCAACGGAACTCCTCAATAAATGATAGCAAATGTACTGGGATTGCCGAAATCTCATGTCTATCTTTTGTTTACACCAGTTCATAACAAAAATCACGCCGGTATGCTGTGAAAGAGTAAGCACATATGAGCCACTAAAAAGTGAAAAATAAAAAACTCTTTTGCAAAAAATAAAACAGGCTTCACACAAAAAAATTAAAAATAACTTTTCACACCACCTGCTCGAAAATGTCAAATTATATGTCAAGCAACCTCAACCTAAAGTGAGTCATTAGTGGCCGGGGGCACAGCCGGTCAATAATGTTGTACTGGATTTCATTATGACCCGCTGGTCAATAATGTGATTTGAATTTGGAATCTCACATGCTCAGCTAAATCGGCAGTATAGTACTAACAAACACCCTTTGGTGCCAGAAAGAGGAAAGCTTTTCTCGATACCCTTACTACGCGTGGATGGTATTCTCGATTTCCTAAAAAATCATAACGACTGCTTCTTCATATCGTTGCCATGTTTTCGAAGACATAATATTGTAAGAATAATTAGATAACTACGAACCATTTTTTAAGAGGAAAACAAATACCGTACCGCGCCGTAATACCGTAATAGTAATTGGCTGTAGCATTAGTTAATTAATTTATTCTTACTGTTTGTTTATTTAATAAATACTTTGTTTTTCGTACTATGGCTATTATTTTCTCACAGTAGGTGTAAAAAGTAGAGTATCCTCCTCTGGGCTAAAGGTGTCTTTGCCTTGGGCTAGCTTGAATCCCTCGCTGCATTCAGGATTCTTGTATTAACTCCCTCGCTTCGCTCGTGAGTTAAACTGTTAACTCCCTCGCTGCGCTCGGGAGTTAAATCCCCGAATCCTTCATTGCGCTTAAGATTCAATATGACGCCCGTGACATAAGACACAACTTTAGCCCCTTGGTGCATAATCTACTATTAGTTTCAGAAGTCGGTGATAAAAACTAAATCAATCAAACAAAGGATTATGGTGTTTTGAGGCCTCGTTGCGGCCTCATCTCTTTTATGTGACGCAGACGAAGTTGTGTGGGTCAGCTAGTGCAAAAATACATGGCGTTAGGATTGTAAGTGTATTTGGCCACTACCTTGCTGTATTGGTTTGTTTGCAAAGCCTTATCAAGCTACACTGACGTTGATCCAATTATCCGCTCACGCGCAAGTAATTTGCTCTCAAATGAGAAATTCTATTATACTATACAGTGTGACGTTTACTAAATGAGTAATGCGTGTTGTGGTTGGGGGGGAGGCGCGTTGGAGGGAGCGCCGGGTGATGCGCTGCGCTCAGTCTAGTCCGAGCAGCCTTAGCGACAGCACGCCTAACCCAGTATTATCGGAAACAGTGTTTTACAACCCTGAACAGAGACACCACCCTGATATACGGGGCTTTCTACTCTAAACCCTAACTAGCTAACATGCTCAACACCTCGAGGGCAGGACATTAGCTATTCCGACTCACCGCAAAAATACATCGTTAGACTTTATCCCAATTTATTTGAGGCCGGCAGCATGTCTTCTTCTACTATACGTCTCAGTTACTCGTCATCTCAGCAATCATTTCTATTCTAGCCATATCATCCCTCACAAAGTCCATCCATCACTTCTTCGGTCTTCTTCAAGCAGGAAGAAGCTGGTATTAAAAAAAAATACAATAATTTGTCATCAGACGTCCAATGGCAATTGGCTAGTTCTAATTAGTTACTACGGCACACATAAGTCGTTCTATATATCCTATTTCGGACCACAATAATTATTGCAATACAATCCTATTGAACATTGGCTGTCTAAAGACCTCAACTGATTGGTTAATCAAAGGGGTAATTGCAATATCTGGTACAAACAGATTAGTAATTAGGGTACATTGCTTGATATAAGCAGATAGTAGGACTCAAGTTTCTAAAATTTTAATGACTGCAGTTATCATCATCACCTGCCTAGCCTTTTCCCAACTATATTGGGGTCGGCTTCCAGTCTAACTGGATGCAGCTGAATACCAGTATTTTACATGGAGCGACTGCCTATCTGACCTCCATAACCCAGTTAATACTGGGTAATGGAGGGATGACTGGTTGTCAGCCTTTTTGGGCCACCTGTAACGACTCTCAAATATGGAAAAATGACAGCCGGGACCAACAGCGTAACGTGCTTTCCGAAGCATGGAGGAAACTCGGTATATAATAATAATAATTCATTTATTTTCAGGTATATAACACCCATTGCCAAATAATTATAAACATCAAATAAATAAAACCAACTTGTCGAGAATCGAACCTCGACATCTTCGGGTGCCGCAGGCTGCGCCTCCGAGCCGCTGAACCAGGCGGTGCGGAGCGCGGCGCGGGGGACGCGGGCAACGGGCTGCGCGGGCGGCGGGCGGCGAGGGACGGCCGGCGTGCGTCGCGCGCTCGCGCTCACAGAACAGAACACTTCTCCACGGGCCACCGCGTTGTATTTGTCGATTATTCTTATAATAAATTCAGTTTGTACCAGCAAATCATACAGTCCACTTATTTCTCATCACCATCTTCGAGACCTTCACACTGTTCTCAACAGTTTTTGGTCCTTCGAGCCGGATGCAGATGCGATGCGAGATGCGATTGCAGGATGAGATCGAGATGCTTTGTGAGGAATCCTCCGGCGAGGATGAGGAGTCGCCTTCTGAGCGTGAGCAGTTCGAAAACGAATATTTTGCTCTGGTCGCAAGTGCGCGCTGCCTACTTGCAGCAAAGCGTCGTGATTCTGCAGCAAGCTTCAATGACGCACAATTAGGTGAGGATTTCAAGGCCGGTTCCAATGTTAGATTACCTAAAATTGATTTGCCTCATTTCAGCGGTAGCTATCAGCACTGGCTTGAGTTTAGGGATGTTTTTGCTTCAGTCATTCATAATAATAAACAGATTGACAATATTACCAAATTTCACTACCTTCGCGCTTCGCTTAAAGGAAGTGCAGCTTTAATTATTAAACATATTACCGTGTCTAGTGATACTTATAACATAGCATGGGACTCATTACTTGAGCGGTACGACAACAATCGTCTGCTTGTTAATAACCACGTTCAAGCCTTCCTAAACCATGAACGTATACAGAAAGAATCTTGTAAGTCACTTCGTTTTCTGGTTGATATAACAACAAAAAATATAAGGGCGCTAACTACATTGAAGCAGCCTACGCAATATTGGGATACTTTAATAGTTATTATAATGTCTTCCAAATTAGATAAAATAACCTTACGTCATTGGGAAGAACAAAAAAATAAGTTAAATGATCATCCGACTTTAGATATGTTTATAACGTTTTTAAGAAATCGAGCAGATTTATTGGAAAGTTTAGAGGATCATGAGAACCAATCGAATTCTGCTCATTTGAATAATAAAAATAAAACAAAATTAAACGAAAACAATGACAAGTCATCAACTACATCATGTCTGTTATGTGATCAATCTCATTCTTTATTTAACTGTGAATCTTTTAAACTTCTTTCAATAGAATCTCGCATAGAAAAGGCCAAACAGTTAAAGGTTTGTTTAAATTGCCTACGTCCTGGCCATACGAGTAACAGATGCAACTTGACGGGTTGTAAATATTGTAAATATAAACATAACACGCTGTTACATCTCGAAAAACCCAATTCCACAACTAAACCTAATAGTGAAGGTGTTGTATTTACTAGTGGTACCATCACAGATTCTACTGCGTCTCGTATATTTCTATCCACAGCTATCGTGCGAGTAATAGACGAAAATGGTACGGAACACAACGCGAGAGTACTGCTGGACAACGGGAGTGCAATTAATTTGGTAACTCAAAGCTTCTGTGACCAATTGCAACTGCCGAGGCGCTGCGTGTCAACAGCCGTATCAGGTTTTAATAATCATGTTACTACTAGCACACAGTCTTGCACCGTAACAGTGAAGTCTCTTTGCAGTGATTACAAAATTAATGTAAACTGTACTGTTTTCCCCAACATTACACCACCCATTCCATGCTCTTATATAGACGTAAGTAATATACGTTTACCATTGGGTATTACATTAGCAGACCCTACATACAATACACCTTCATGCATAGATTTGCTGTTAAATGCAGATATTTTCTGGGATATTTTGGGAAGAGAATCTATAGAGTTAGGTAAAGATAAACCAACATTACGCGAATCAAAATTAGGCTGGCTGGTTACTGGTAATGTTACAGCGCCACAACAAGTTTCTAATTTATGTATGTTTTCTCAAGGCGATCCTAATCCTGATCTTACGCGTTTCTGGGAACTAGATACCTTAGATTCACCACATTCTAATATGTCAGTGGAAGAAATTGCATGCGAACAAAGTTTTGCAGAAAAAACATTTCGTAATGATGACGGTCGCTTCGTTGTCTCAATGCCTCTAAAACGAGAAGTCAACGTCTTAGGCGATTCGTTAAAGTTAGCCAAAATTAGGTTTTTCTCATTAGAAAGAAAGTTCTCACGAGATCCAAATTTTAAAGAAAAATATTTACACTTTATGCGAGAATATGAATCCTTAGGACATATGACGGAGAATAAGAGATTCTCGTCCGAGGATAACTCCAGCATTAATTATTACCTTCCACATCACGGTGTCATTCGTGAATCGAGCACCACGACAAAATTACGTACGGTATTCGATGGATCTGCGGCCACCACGTCCGGCGTTTCACTGAACGACTTACAAATGGTGGGCCCAGTCGTCCAAGATGACCTATTTTCAATCATTATACGTTTTCGTCAGCATGAATATGTGGTTTCCGGCGATATTGAAAAAATGTACCGGGCCATAGAAATAAATCCAAGTCAACGGTCATTACAACAAATAGTTTTTCGTCATGATTCCAGTCAACCATTAAAAACATACACGTTAAACACATTAACTTATGGGACAGCATCGGCGCCCTATTTAGCTACTAAGTGTTTAACAAGTCTAGCTTCTACTGTAAGTGACCAAGAAGTAAAGAATGCCATTCAACATGATTTTTATGTCGATGATTTTTTGAGTGGAGCTTCGTCAATCGAAGACACAATTAAATTAGCTCAAGGCGTAGCCACAACTTTGTCAAAAGCCAAATTTAATTTAAGAAAATGGCAGTCAAATAGTTCTGACATACTAAAGGCAATTTCTAGGAATAGTGAAAAATCCACCACTCATGAATTTACAGACATAAAATTAAATGAAGTATCTAAAACCTTAGGTTTAAATTGGGAACCAAGTACAGATAAATTGTCATTTTCTGTAAATACTAATATTAGTAAAAATGCAACTAAAAGGCACATTTTATCGACTATAAGCCAAATTTTTGACCCTTTAGGATTAGTAGGCCCCTGTATAGTAGAAGCAAAAATTATTATACAAGAATTATGGGTAAAACGGTATTCATGGGATGAGAAACTGCCCAAAGAAATAAATGATCGTTGGACTTCCTTTGTTAATAAGTTGCATTATCTTAACTATTTAAAAATACCACGTTGGATTGTTTGTAACAATTATAGTAGTAGTGAAATTCATGTTTTTACTGACGCGTCAGAGAATGCTTATGGCGCGTGTTTATATATTAGGTCCATTAACAGTTTAGGTCACATTAACGTACAGTTACTTGCTTCAAAAAATAGGGTTGCGCCAATAAAACCAGTCACTATTCCACGCCTGGAACTGTGCGGAGCTTTACTAGGTGCAAGACTGTTCGTCAAAGTAAAAACGGCGTTAACATTAAACATTCAAAAATGTCGTTTCTGGTGTGACTCGACAGTAGTTTTATGGTGGTTATCGTCTCAACCCAATCAGTTCAAACATTTTGTAAGTAATCGTGTAAACGAAATACAAGAGAAAACACATGGTCACACTTGGAGCTACGTACCTTCAAAATTAAATCCCGCAGATATAGTATCGCGGGGCACATCTGCTGATCAGTTAAATAATGATTCATCTTTATGGTGGCATGGACCACAGTTCTTAAAATTAAACGAGTCTATGTGGCCAACTATGCCAAACACAAATAAAAATGTACAACCGAAAACCGAAGAAAAAATATGTCTAGCTACAAATAAAATTAACATCAACAAACAAAACATAAATACAATGTCAAATTTATTACTAAAATATTCTAATTTCAATAAATTACAAAGAATCATTGCTTATGTACAAAGATTTATATATAATACTAAAAATAAAGCAAATAAACTTACCGATACCTTCACTCCTCTAGAATTACAAGACTCGTTATACATTATTATTCGTCAAGCTCAGTCTGAGATGTTTCCCACTGAGTATGTTATCTTAAAGGCTGGTAAGGCTTTACCAAGCAATAATCGATTGCTCAGTTTGTCACCTTTCATAGACGAAAATCAAATTATTCGTGTGGGTGGCAGGTTGGACAACTCGCCGTATAGCTATGATGTTAAGCATCCCATACTCATTTGTAGCAAACATCATGTTACAAAATTATTATTTCATATGTACCATTTAAAGTCATTACATGCAGGACCGCAGTTATTGTTGTCTATAATACGTCAAAATTATTGGCCACTAAAAGGTCGTAATTTATCGAAGTCAACTGTAAACAAATGTTTAAAATGTTTTAGATATAAGGCTCAGACTATTCAACCCATAATGGGCCAACTTCCTTCTGATAGAACTAATTTAGAATTTCCCTTTCTACACTGTTGTGTGGACTATGCCGGGCCAGTGCTGGTAGCAGATCGCAAGGGGCGAGGCTGCAGGCTCTTGAAGTCCTACCTGTGTATTTTTGTGTGTATGTCAGTAAAAGCTATTCACTTGGAGCTTGTTACAGAACTAACGAAAGAAGCTTTCATAGCCGCGCTGAACAGGTTCATTGCTCGCCGGGGGAAGCCACAAAGCATCTCGTCTGATAATGGGACGAACTTTGTCGGTGCATCTAATGATCTACATAAATTTCTTATCAGTTCTAATATTCAATATGACATGGCACAAGAAGGTATTGATTTTAAATTTACTCCTCCATATAGTCCTCACTTTAATGGAATGGCAGAGGCAGCTGTCCGTTCGACTAAACATCACCTTAGACGTTTATTACAAGCAGTTCATTTTACGTATGAGGAGATGGCCACATGTTTGGCTCAAATTGAGGCTATTTTAAACTCTCGCCCACTTACTGTCCTGTCTACTGATCCCATCGACTTCACCGCACTCACCCCTTCCCATTTCTTGATTGGACGACCACTCACGTCAATTCCACATCCACAAATTTTAGAAAAGGATATTAGCTGTACGGAGCGCTATAAGAGAATCGAATATATCCGGCAACATTTCTGGGCCCGATTTCGAGACGAATATATCTCAACTCTGCAGCAGAGAACCAAGTGGTTGACGTCCTCCAACAATGAGCTGAAGCTTAACGACCTAGTCCTTATAAAGGACAAGACTCTTCCACCATTATTATGGCCATTAGGAAGAATCATTAACGTTTACCCTGGTGTCGACGGGATCAATCGTGTTGCTGAAGTGAAGACGAAGAGAGGCAACATCCGGAGAGCATACAATAACATTTGCCCTCTTCCAGCTCAAGACATTTAACTTCCTCAACACTCATCTCAACGTGGGCGGGAACTTGTCGAGAATCGAACCTCGACATCTTCGGGTGCCGCAGGCTGCGCCTCCGAGCCGCTGAACCAGGCGGTGCGGAGCGCGGCGCGGGGGACGCGGGCAACGGGCTGCGCGGGCGGCGGGCGGCGAGGGACGGCCGGCGTGCGTCGCGCGCTCGCGCTCACAGAACAGAACACTTCTCCACGGGCCACCGCGTTGTATTTGTCGATTATTCTTATAATAAATTCAGTTTGTACCAGCAAATCATACAGTCCACTTATTTCTCATCACCATCTTCGAGACCTTCACACTGTTCTCAACAAACTAACATCACAATAAAATAAAATAAAATAAAAACAAAACTCAATCAAACTAGAAATAAATTAAATCAAAAACATATTAAATCAAATAAATCATATAAAATCCAGAATCTAAGTCAATAACTAAACATTAAATTAAATCAAAACAAATGAAATCCAAAAACTAAGTCAAAATAAACGAAACAAAGCAAATTAAATCAAACCAAAATAAAACAAAGTCAAAATAAATACATAACTAATATCTTCTCTCCGACACTGGTACAGCAACATGTCTGCTGGAACAATGCCGAATGAAGGGACAGTCCAGTCTTCCTGCAACCATCGCCAGTACAATGTTGGGGCTACCCCGTACCCTACGCACCAAAGACGCGGCGCGCTTGCGCATGGTCGCGTATTCGCAATCGGTACGCGCCTCAGCGAACATACCCGAGGCGCTGCAGTATCGTGGTAGCCCCATCACCGCCCTGAACGCATTATTATACTGGACGCGGATGGCGCTGTAACGGCTATTGGAGTAGTGAGCCCACAGACTGCGAGTACAGCGAAGTACAGTACGCTCTAAATAGCGTAGCCTTTACTTCCCTGGAGCATCGCGCGAATCTGCGGGCGATCATGTTAGCCCTAACAGACAACGCCCTCCGCTCCCGCTCCATGTCTGCGTGATCCTTGAGGTCGACAGTCAAAACATGCCCCAAGTATGTAAACTGGTCAACCCTTTCCAGAGGAACCCCATTGAGCCTGATCGGAGGTATGTTTCCCGGACATTTTGCACTGGCAGTCTCAAAAATCATACACTGGCTCTTTTTTACATTATACAACAAACCGTGACCACAAGCATATTCCTCACATATCCTTAACAGCTTTCTCAAGCCGCAGACCGAAGCGCTCATCAGCACCATGTCGTCAGCATAACTTAGATTATTGACACATGTACCGTCAATGTGACAGCCGACATGCTGGCTACTGAGCGCCACGATCAGCCCGTTCACATACAGATTAAAGAGGGTAGGGGATGTTAAACCCCCCTGCCTGACTCCGCATTCGAGTTGATACGCTTCCGACATTGCCCCCGCCCACCTAACACTATTAGACTGGTGCGCATACCAGTACTGGAACATGCTGATGAGTTCCGGTGGCAAATCTATGCTCCTCAGCTTGCTCCACAGCAGGTCATATGCTACAAGGTCGAAAGCCTTGGACAAATCAAGGAAGCACACATACACGGGCGTTTTACGATCTGTGTAGTATTTGACGGTATGCTTCAGGCACAGTATAGCACTTTCAGTGGACAGCCGGGGACGGAACCCGAACTGGTTATCGTGCAGTGTAACCGATCTATTTAACTGTGCGTTAAGCAAACCGTCAAACACCTTAGCAGTCACAGTGGCAAGAGAAATAGGCCTGTAGTTACTCTTTTCAGTAAGGTCACCAGTTTTATTCTTCACTACAGGCACTACCACTGTTTTCATAAAGTCGTCTGGCAGGTAGGAGTGGCTCACGCATAGCGAGTAAAACATAGCCAAGACCCTGGCAATATGTGACCCAGCGTGTTGTAGGTGCTCAATGCTGAGCCCATCATGACCCGGGGACTTACCTCTCGAGATAGACCTAATGGCTTCGGTAACATCCTTCGCCCGGAAGGTAGTCCCTACCTCCCGACTGCTTACGTCAGCATTGAGCATCTCCGTGGCTTTACCCAGTGGAGACTTCACTGAAAAATGACTCTTAAAAAGATTAGCAATCTCCTCCGGGTTATTCACACCATCGATGCTCACAGGAAGACCAGGGCGTAAGTTTTCTTTTTTGGTGCCCTTCCAGAAACCGCAGAAATCCCCCTTGCAATGTTTCACAGCTAGAGTGTCCATTCTTATTTGGTCCTGATGATTTTGGCACCATTTTAATCGCGATTTGAACACTCTCCTGCTGTCGCACATTTCTTTATATAAAAGTCCTGACTTGGGCCTACCGGACAACACCCAATCGAGAAACCTACATTTGGCCACCCTGTGAGCCTCGCTGACATGTTTATTCCACCCGACCACACGGGAGCCACCCCCACCCTTCCTTGTGCTTCCCCGACTCGCCACTGCTTTGTCGCGAAGGGCAGTCACAATGTCAGAATAAAGCGTATCCAGAACAAGCCTGTGGCCACGGTCACTACAAAAACAATCCGCACAGCTTACACACTCAGAGGGGAAGTCTATTACTTTAAGTCTCTTATGACACTCTTTGGCATACATTAAAACTTGTTCCTCACTTTTTACACCCCAAACTACATCTTTATCTACATTACTCACCTGAGACGTGATCTTAGGGGACAACAATTTTAAATTATACAACAATATAAGGGTGACCACCCTTACATACCGAGTTTCCCATTGACACCCCACACCCATTTACAGACCAACCTAAGCAAACACAGCTGAACCTAAATATAGATCCGAACGGCTGTTATTATTTAGCCACGAGCTCCTTATTTTTAATGAGAGCAGTGCTACATATAAATTAATTGGCACGAACTATCTTATATTTACGACTAGCTTCTGCCCGCGACTTCGTTTGCGTGAATTTCCCGCTTGCAACATTTCTTATTGCTGCTCCGCTCCTATTAGTCATAGCGTGATGTTATATAGCCTATAGGCTTCCTCGATAAATGGACTATCTAA
Source organism: Xestia ashworthii (assembly GCA_950022955.1). Taxonomy (NCBI): domain Eukaryota; kingdom Metazoa; phylum Arthropoda; class Insecta; order Lepidoptera; family Noctuidae; genus Xestia; species Xestia ashworthii. Next base: position 21,934,703 of record OX465555.1, read on the forward strand.
CACAAAAATAATTTTTCAATTCGAGCCGGTAGTTCCTGAGATCAGCGCGTTCAACCAAACAAACAAACACACAAGCAAACAAACCAACTCTTCTGCTATACCAGTGGGGTCAGCGGGAATACACCTAGAATAGGTGTTAGTTTAGATAAATAATTAGTTTTTCTTTATGAAGAGCTCGTCGGCGAAAGTAGTCAGTGAAAGTCTGACACTCCCTCCCGCTCCGCCCAGAGTGGGAGAAGTCATTCGATGTTTTCCGAACAAACAAAAAACGGGTATCGTGTTACCCAAACACCGTTTCAGCTTTCACGGTTTAAAACTAAATTACTATTGTCACTTACGGGATATCTTTCGTATCTTTCGTAAGTGACAATATAAGTTTATCGTATTACCCAGTTCAAATTGATTTGTGGAAGGCAGATACGCAGTCACTCCTTGTAAAATATTGGTATTCAGCGGCATCCGGTTAAATTGAAAGCCGACCCCAATATAGTTGGGAAAATAGGCAGATGAAGTAAAAGTTGCCTAACTTTAAAACAGTCAACATAAATGGTAACAGTTGATAGCATTGGTAGGAAATGTAAATGGTTGAGAATGTAACTTTGTAAAGAATAGAACAAATGCTATGCAACGCGCTTGTTGTTATACAGGGTGCAATTTTAGTCATGGGCAATATTTTCATCTAAGTCTCTACTCACGATACTGATGGCATTAGGGCTAATAATTCGCAAATCTAAAATATTATTCATGCAAGTATGGATAACCTTAAAAATGTAGTAAATCACATTGCAAAGGCATAATGTTGCAAATAAACACTAAAAGTAATAAATAAATCCCTCCGGCAAGCCGAAGGAGGAGGTAGATTTCGAAGAAGGTGCTGGAGCGTCCGACTATTGAAAATTTGTATAAAGAGTTGTACTTATGTGTACAATCTACAAAAAAAAATATGATTTCAAAATCGTTGTCCTGTAATGGAAAGTTTACCCTTTTTAAATTCTCTCATAAGAGTTTAGCATGGAAACGCCCTCAAATGTTTAGTTATAATATTTTATTTAGAAAACTATAAGTTTTATCGCTAAACTTTGAAGGTAACAATTATTAATCCTTTGAGGTTTATTAGCTTTGTAAAACAGTTGAGATTATATTGTATGTACAATTAGTTATAACATGTTCAACGCCGTGTACAGTCGTAAAAAGAAAATGCTACAACATTTTCAAATTTCAAACTCAAACTTTTATATATTAACATTTAAGCAATAAATACCCGCAAACTGTCAAGGCCTCGGACAGTTAGAAATATATTAAAAAAAATCCCTCCGGCAAGCCGCAGGAGGAGGTGGATTTCGAAGAAGGTGCTGGAGCGTCCGACTATTGAAAATTTGTATAAAGAGTTGTACTTATGTGTACAATCTACAAAAAAAAAATATGATTTTTCCCTTTTTAAATTCTCTCGAGTTTAGCATGGAAACGAGCTCAAATGTTTAGTTATAATTTTTTATTTCGAAAACTATAAGTTTTATCGCTAAACTTTGAAGGTAACAATTGTAAAGTAAACAATTTGCTTTCAAAAAAAAATATTTGCGACGTTCAAAATGTTTACTGTTTCGGAGCTATGATTTTTTTTCGCAAAAAATTTGGAATTTTCAACCCCCTCCCCAATTTAGGGGTTGCATCAAAAAAGTTTTAATTTAACGATGTCCGTATTCGTACTCAGAATGATAAAAATGAGAAACGGTTCAAAAATTTTCCATAGGAAAAAAGTTATGGCCAAAAAACTGGTTTTAGAAAAACCGCCCCCCCGCCGCCCCCCATGGACGAATTCCGCCCATTCACGAACTTAGCCTAAGTTTTGACCGTTTCGATTTTTTGGCCAAGTTTGAAAGCAATCGGTTCATAATTACGACCTGGAGAGTGTGGCTAAATTTTGCTTGTCACCCATATACATACGTATTCATATTATATCCCCGTAGGTGAGAGACCAATAGGTAGATTTTTTTTTTTTCAAAAAAAGGAAATCTACCTAAATGTTAAAATACCAATACGTATTTGGGCAATAAATATTTACATATTTTTCACTCGTACGAATTGTGATAATGTTTGCAGTTTACATTTGGAAAAAAAAATACGTAAAACTCTTGTTTACGAAGCAAGTTAAGGTGCCTGAAGGAAAAAACCTTTTTACTACCCGACACGTACATTACGGAAGAACGTGAAACTAGTCGGAATCTTCTCACGTTGTAAACAGATAGCCCAGACATGGTACCATAGGACATGCCCTAACTTTTTATAGGACTTTGTGACATAAATCGAACCATAATAACAACCCTTCAAACGATTTAAAGTTCACTTGGCAAAAAATACATATATTTTGTTTTTACTTTTTGATATATTTTTACTGCCCATGCTTATGCTAGACTGAACTGGATTGTTTCGCAAAGTATCGGCTCAACTTATTTATGCAACATAACATTTTTTTTAGTATATTTTTAGGAATTTCAACAGCAATATAATTGCAAGATTGAACACAATATAATACAGCAATAAAAACAACAAATAAAATGTGTACTTGGATGGTTAGAATATACAGGGTGTAAACCACCTCATCACGAAGCCGTGTAACTTTACGCAATCTTGCAATTAAAACTTGTTTAAAAAAAAAACTTGTCAAAAAGTTGTAACTTTGACCCCCAATATCTCCGTAACTACAAGGTTCCCAGGTATGGTGTAAAACAAAAAATGATCGCAATGACGGGGAGAACAAGTGCCTTTCGGCTTCGTTAAGAGGTGGTTTACACCCTATATATAAATGGGTTTGCCATAGTCTGGTAAAAAAAAATACTTTATTTTCCGACTGGTAGGCATTTTCACTTCGACGTTGTTTTTTTGTGTCTGGCTTTCATGTTGTAATTTTTTTTTGTCTACGTTTATCTATGCTACGGTAAATAATTATTTTTGACAGATGATCTTTTAATGATGTAAAAGTTGTTTTTGACATTATTTTTACAGTGGGAATGAGTAAAAATATTTAATTTTTAGTAAATGCCTCATAAAACGATACCAAATCAAAGGATAATGGGCATTTTGTTACCCTAAAAATACAAGAATGGGACGCACCGGAGGAGGGAGCCACGTGCTGGCTCCTGACGATCTCAAAATATTTAAAAAAGGCTAGGGAGATGATGATGGGACGTGCCTGAAATATAAAAAAATACACGATCTCTTTTCCTCGAATTTTCATAACGTTGAGATATTTTGTATATTTTAATATGCCAAAGGCTTAGAATTAAATCAGTATTTTGATTAGTTAGGCACTTTGGGAATTTTCGAAGCGGATTAATCAAACTGTGTAAAGGTAAAATTTAATCATGATTTGAAAACTCAAACATATATTTTAACAAGCTGGCAGTCAGGCTTGGTACTTTTCGGTATCGTCACTTTTTTGTATATTTGTGTGGCCGGTCAGCTCTCATTAATTACATGTTGGTATTTGATGAGAATTTTACCAAAGAATTCATACCGACATAATTATACTATTATTATAAATGCGAAAGTAAAAAAAGCGGCCAAGTGCGAGTCGGACTCGCCCATGAAGGGTTCCGTAACATAGTATAAAAGTTCTTGCAGTTCGTTGTAAATGAAAGGTAAATTGCGGTTTACGATTTATGACTTATTAAAAAAAAAACTACTAAAAAGATCTCGTTCAAACCAATTTTCGGTGGTAGTTTACATGGTAATGTACATCATATATTTTTTTTTAATTTTATCATGCTCTTATTTTAGAAGTTACAGGGGGGGGGGCACATATTTTACCACTTTGGAAGTGTCTCTCGCGCAAACTATTCAGTTTAGAAAAAAATGATATTAGAAACCTCAATATAATTTTTGAAGACCTATCCGTAAATACCCCGTATGGGTTTGATGAAAAAAAAAAATTGAGTTTCAGTTCTTGCCATTTGGCAACGGAACCCTAAAAAAAGGGGGAAATCATCGACACGAAGAAGAATATATTCATGCCTTTTAATTACATTCAAAGCTAAAGCTATTTTAGCTAGTTAAATTATTTAAGTACCATTTTGAACGTTTCCTCTTCATTTTGTTTCGATTTCCACAGGGAATTATTATAATTGTACATCTACAAATAGCAGTAAGTAATGGTTCCGCATAATAGGCTTGTTAACTGAAAAAATCTAATTAGTCCGTCACTTAGATTATCAAAAAATATTTGACCCGTATTTTTTCTTTTGTCACATAAAACAAAATTGACGAAGATACGACGCTTTTAAAATTCCCAATACGTCACTGTTCGGTATGATTCTTAGTGAGTACTGACGTCACGAGCGCCCACTCCCGAGTTTTGATGCGTTTTATCTTTGTCAATATTCGTTGATTTACAAAAACAAAAAATACGTGTCCATTATTTTCTAATACTCTAACTGACGGACTAAATAGATTTGCAATTTATTGATGGTGGAAAAAAGCCTATTGTGACTAATATTTTCATTCATTTACTTTCCCTGTTGGTCATATTGTTGGCTAACTTTGTAATTCCCAGACCATTTTTGAGATAATTAAACAGATCCGGCCACTTGTCCAATATTTTTGTTGCTCACCATGCCAAAAATTATTCAATCTTAACATCAGAAACCGTTCTTTTGAAATTATTGCCGCTAGAACAAAATTTGTTCACAACTACAAAGTAGCAACTAAACTATACTCTTGGCTATGCTATTTTGCGATGAGCTTTATGGTGATAAATCGCTTAGAAAACTTTCCATTCACTACAAAATTTCCTAATTAAATAATAAATCTTAAAAGAAAGGGATTAGTTTTATTAAAATTGTTGTTTCTGAAGTTATGTGAAAAAGTTTGTGCAACGCAATATGCGAAGTTTTCTTTCAATATTCCGCTTGTCCTTTGAAGCATGTGTTGTGCAAAGTATGTGCAATAAAACTGACTAACTTTGTGCACAATGAAGATAAATGAGCGTTTTTTAGTAACTGATTATATTGTTTATGGCTCACTGATGACTCATCGCTACGCGCGGACACAATTATCGTTTTTGCAGTCGGTTCAGCCGCTCGGGTCGATCTTTGTCCAGTTTGGTCTGTGAATGGGTGACCACCCATTACATACCGAGTTTACTCCGAGCCTCGGAAAGCACGTTAAGCAGTTGGCCCAGGCTGTAATTTGTAGATCTCTGACAGTCGTTACAGGTAGTCAGTGGTCCAAAAATCTAACAACCAGTCTTACCAAGTGGTATAGTATTACCCAGTAATAACTGGGTTATGGAGGTCAGATAGGCAGTCGCTCCATGTAAAATAGTGGTATTCAGCTGCATCTGTTTAGACTGGAAGCTGACTCCATGATAGTTGGGAAAAGGCTAGGCAGATGATGATGATGAATGTTTCAATCCTAAAGCAACCTGATTGTATTGATTGTATCAGTGATGTAAATTAGTAAAATAACGGTAAAGGGACAGTAAATACTCGAGAGATATTGTAACAGGCCTCGAGTACCGGCCACATCTAGTTTAAAAACGTGTAAAAGTGTTTTTTCATTACTCATACTCGGAAAGTAGGTCTGAAGTTGCCTGAGGAGCGGGCTGAAAGTAGTACTTTTCAGCCCTAGGGAGAATCACTTTCAACTGACAGCTGTCACATTATTAAAAAAAATCTAGTTTTATTTTCACATTTCTATTGAACCATGTTCCGACTTCTATACAGCCTGTAAATTACAGCGCGATGTAAAATTGAAATAACATAAAATTCAGTATTAATTAAAGAATATAATTATTTTAAATTTAAATAACTTAATTATAATTTAGTTACTAATATTTATTTGAAATAACAAAAATTTGGGCAAAATATTTACTATTTTTTCAGTGACTATAGTGAAAATAAAGGCTGAATAGCCGGCCACAGAAAAAAAAAACAAAATAGGCGGGAAAGCAGCAATCCGATCTTCATTTTTTTTTCGAGTGCTTTCGTGTTTTTGTTTTTATTTTCCTTGTATTCGTAATGAAAAGCACAGTGTTTACCTCGGGTTAAAGACTTCTTTAGTCCCTCGAGCTATTAGCGCCCGCGCTACGCTTGGGCGCCAAACCCCGTCTCGGGACTAAATAAGTTACTTTCACCCCTTGGATAACAATGTACTATTAAAAACCTACCTACTTGCTGAATAAACATCATTTATTATTTATCATTTAACATTTTTTTTTATTTATTTATTTAAGCTCTATTTATCCATACTAGTTACAAACTTTGAAATTTACATATGATATAATTATTATATTATTGTATGGCCCCTGTAGGGTAAAAAGCCTCCTCCATCATTTTCCATTTTTCTTTGTGTTGGGCGGTGCACATCCAGTTTTTCCCAGCCATTTTTACGATGTCGTCAACCCATCGTTTCTTTTGCCGCCCTTTCTGTCTTTTTCCAGTGGGACCGAGCCACTTTGTTGTTTGTAATGTCCATCTGTTATCCTGGTACCTTGCAATATGGCCTGCCCACTTCCACTTCAGTGCCATGGCTTGTTGCATTGCATCCGTGAGTTTTGTTTTGTTGCGTATGTCAGCATTTCGTATTTTATCTATTCTTCTTAGTTTCAGGATGCTTCTTTCCATGGCATGCTGTCAGGGAAAGAAGCATTTAACACACTGAGCCGATATTATTCAATGACAATGTATAATCCATCATCATCTGTCAAGCCTTTTCCCAAAGATGTTGGAGTTGACTTTCAGTTTAACCAGATGCAGTTGAATGTATTTTATATGGAACGACTGCCTCCACAATCCTGTTAGTACCTATTGGGTAATACGATACACCTTTTTTTTTTTTTTTTTTTAGGATGGGAAATCATCAAATGACTTCTCCTACTCTGGGCGGAGCGGGAGGGAGTGTCAGACTTTTACTGACTAAAACCCATCCATGTTCCTTCCTCGCCCTTTACGTTCCGGGGCCGCGGTATCTCTTTCGAACAGTCCCGCAACCCCGGCAGGCTTCGGCCCTTGCGGGCCCCTCTCTCTATGCTGACAACTCTTTGAGGCGCGCGTGGAACACGAACGCGCCGTCGACACGGCCTGTCGTCGACGGACGGACGGCTAGCTAGCCTATAGCCAACCGTCCACAGGCCAATACGATACCCCTTGGTTAGACTGTTTGTTAGATTTTCGGGCCACTGATTACCTGTAACGACTATCAAAGATCTGCAAATGACAGCCGAGACCAACGGCTTAGCGTGTATTCTGAGGCACGGAGGAAACTCAGTAATTATGTAATGGGTGGTCACCCATCCACGGACTAACCTAGGCAAGCATGGCTTAACCTAGACATAAACTCAAACGGCTCTTATTACTTAGCCACAAGCTCGTGCAATAAAATAAATGGTGAACATTTATTTTTAGGAAAATGTTATTGAAGTTCCTCGAACAGAACTTTAAATATTTCTATATCGCTTGCACTCAGAATTAATTTGTTGAAGGTAGACCAAACATAGATCCAAGTAAAATAACCTCCACCCGAAGCCAACTGTGTGCAAACTACTATAAACTTATCCGGAACTTACCAGACCTGTGTTTATTTAATTGGAACTTGAGTGAGAATCTCAAACCACTAAGGAACAACTAATTTCAAGTTGGTATATTATCTTGGAAAATAAGAAAAACTCATCCATCTATTAAATTCTTAATTTTCTATCATGTTTTTCCTTTTCAAGGATCTAATAAAACGGCTTGGTCAGTTAGTTGAACTGAACTGAATTTATTAATGGACAAGAAGACACAGAGTATAATAGACAACATTACAGATAACCTATATATAGTACCATAGATGGTGTTACTAAATTGTTTATGATTTGTATATTACCAACAAAGAAAATTTAAAAATGCTGAGATGAAACTTTCCATGGCCCAAAGACTGGCTTTGCCTTTTAGCGTTGCTATCCAACGTGGCAACGCCGCCAGTCTCTTGGGGACTTAACCAGTTGACGTTGATGAGTTGTTTGCTCAGTGTTTATTTTATTGTTAAGTTATTCTAATAAAATAAAAGAAAATTGTGGTGTTTTATAATTTATCCTCATAAATGTAATAGTTTATATAATTATAATAAACAATTGCGTATAAAATATTGTTGTAATAACTAGCTTCTTGTCTGCCTAATAACACGCGACACAGACATGCTGTGACCTAAAATTCATAAGTTTTCAGAGAAACAGATTACTTTCCCAATTGAGTTAATATTAATAATACTCGATAGTTCGCATTTTTTTATTTTTCCTTCAATTCCCATTTCCATAACTGGAATGCAGTGGAATTACTTGTTTTCCTTTGTGTTTACTTATTACTGCCCACTCACCAATTGAGCTTAATGGATTGGCAAATATCGTTAGTGTTCAATTGTCCATTATTTCACATGAAAATGTTATTAGCAAGAAATGGAAGGATAAAGAACGATATGAATTTTTAGAAAATTGAATTTTGTAGGTAAAGTGGTTTATTCAAGCACCTCTCCTAGCAGCTATTTTTGCTAGGAAAGGTGCTTGAATATCTTATCTTACTATACTTGTAGTTAGGCATGGGCAAAAAATATCGATATATCGAAATATCGATATTTTTCCATACAATTATTGATATTTATCGTCGATAAATATCGACATATTTTTTTCACTTGCCCATCCCTACTTGTAGTTTGTGAGAATGGACGGATGGGTGGATGTTTGTTACTCTTTTACGCAAGCAAACAGATAGTTGATTGGAAGGAGACTCCTCCTCCTCCTAAAGTCCTGCCGATGTTTCGCCATCTCCGTCTATCCTTGGCCAAGTGAAGCGCATCATGAAACTTCGTTACGAGAGAAGATATATCTGGTCGGACTATCGTCAGGGACTGCGACCTTTTGGCCGTTTACCATTCACCTTGCCGGTAACCATCAGTTGTTCGAGGTTAAAAATTCCAAAACTCTGCGGAGGCAGGTCGTAGAGAGTCTGGTCTTTATTTTGAGCTCGCGTAGGATGGACTCGTTGGTGCGGAATGCCGTTCAGGGTATTTCAAGCATCTTCCTCCAGCACCATATCTCGAAAGCGTCTATACGAGCCCGGTCGGCCTTTCTCGAGGTCCGAGTTTCTGCTCTATATGCAAAAATAGAGAAGACTAGCGTGTTCACCAATTTCACTTTGGTATTTCGCGAAATTTTGCGATCTCTCCATATTTTTTGAAGCTGAGACATAGCATTCTTGGCCATACCTATGCGTCTACGGATTTCTTTTTCGCATGTCCCCGTGTTGGATATATAACAGCCCAGGTAAATGAAGTCATCGACCATATCGAGATTAAGAGCGTCAGAAAGCTCCAAATTATGTGCTCGGTCCACCACCATTATTTTGGTTTTTGCGTGGTTGATTTGTAGGTCCAGTTCCATGCTGATACGTTCCATCCTTGCAAGAAGTTCTACCATTTCCGACTCTGAGGCTGCTAGGAGAGTAGTATCAGCAGCGTAACGGAGATTTGTTAGCTTGGTTCCGCCTATCGTCATACCACCTTCCCAGTTTTCACAGGTACGTCTGATAATATATTCTCCATATGCGTTCAAGAAGGCGTGAAGGGGACTACAGTGCTAAATTAGTATCTTTATTTGTGGTGGTTCAAACATCGTCTGAAATACTGTTCGAATAATGTTCTAATCAGCTTGCACTATAAAGTGGTTGTTACGTCAGTCACTGCGGGCCGAATAGTGCGAAATGACTGGCTCCGATCGATTTACAAAAAATCTATTGGTTGGACTAAAAAAAATAAAACACTATGACACTAATATGTTGCTTGTTGAATTGTTGGAGTTGAGTTTTTACTCGATAAAATAAATTTTAGAGATAAGTTCGTGTTTTTTTTTATCGAGTTCAATTGATTAATTGTATTATGTATTGTGTTCGTTGGTTAGTTGAATAAAAGATACCGTTGAGAAGACTTGGTATATTATCACAGGGTCACGCAGCAAGAGCAAGAGTATCACAGACGAGCTTCACAGTAAGACGGCCATTCAGCAAGTGTCGACAATTATAGACCAGACATAGATTATGCATAATAATAAAAAAATAAAAAAAGGTTTATTGCAGAAACTTCTACAACTTTTACAGTAAATGTTACATAATTATAGACCTTTTAAGTAAAACATATACCTGTGCTAGGAGATGCCGCTCTTCAATGACAAATTTTGTAATGGTAAAAGTAGTGTACAAAAATAAAACAGAATATAAAAAAGAATTCAAAACAAAAAAATAAAAATAAAATGACAAAATAAATTACTACTAATATCTAGAACTAAACAACAAAGAAAAATAAACTTAAATATATTTTCAAAACAGTTTAAGTGAGTATGTGTGTGTGAGAGTGTATGTGCCTTTGAGTGTGTGTGTATGTGTGTGTGTGCGTGTGTGCCTCTCTTTGATCACGGTGCTTGCAGCAATAATTCAATATCATCTTAAGACTTTAGTTTTAGCCATTGAACTATTGCCTTTTTGCAATATTTGGTACGCATGGGATAGATGTTAATCATTTTATTTATCTTGTTATACAAAGCAGCAGAGTTGGCGTTACATTGTCTTTTGGCAGCGATGTATAGACTAATAACATACTAAATAGTGATGTTACAACATTATGATCTTAAAACATGATCATACTTGCTAGTATAGTATCCTGTAGTTACCTTAACCTGGTAGTACGATCCCGTAGGACTTCGAATAATTACTGTAATCCACACGGGCAAGCCGCAGGCCTAAGTTAGTAAATTAGTGATCAATAAAATACGTTAATGGTTATTAAAACGGATAATTTTACAAAATTGATCGTTATTTTACTAAAATTTTATAACAAATCAAAATTTTGAAAAATTCGCGACAATTTAGAAATTTGGACAAATTCGGGAATTCCCGGGATTCAAGAAAAAAATAAGTTAAGAAATAGGTAGATAGATAGATAGATAAATATTTTATTTAGTGCACACAAAAGACATAGCACAACACACAATGGTACAACAGTTCACTAATAAAACACAAGGTGTCAATATACAAAAGAAAAACATATTTACGAAATTAGTATACTCGTAGTAACACCGTGACATACTTGAAATAAGAAACCCTAGAGCCGAATATGTATTATAACTGCTTTATTGTTTAATAATACTGTGAAATAATGGTACAATACGGGAATCGAACGAAGAACCACGTACATCTGTCACCTGAAATATTGTAAATTTAGGTAGCCAGTCGGCGGGCGGCGGCAACCTCTCGCGTCCGGCCCTGGTTCAGTCCATGGTCCGGAGCGAGACGGAATGGGAAGCCGTCACGTCCTTCTGCGAAGCAAGCAGTCATGCTAGCGAAGGAGGTAGCGGAACGCCAGAGGCAGAGAGCCTCTCGCCCCAGCCGCCGAGGGAGCCACACTGGGCGTCGGGGGCCACGGCGGGCCTGTAGACGATGAGCTATGGGCTATCTAGCCGTGCGTCCGTCTTATGACGACAGGCCGTGTCGACGGCGCGTCATGTTCCACGCGCGCCTCAAAGAGATGTCAGCAACATGAAGGGGCCGCAAGGGCCAAAGCCTGCCGGTGCTGTGGAACTTTTCGGAAGAGATACCGCGGCCCCTGAACGTAAAAGGCGAGGAAGGAACATGGATGGTTTTTAGCCAGTAAAAGTCTGACACTCCCCCTGCTCCGGCCAGAGAGGGAGGAGTCATTACATTTGATGATTTCCCAACCGAAAAAAAAAGGGTAGCTAGATTGTAAACTCTCGTTCGGTTGATAATCTTTCGAGAGTTTACAATCTCGCTAGTAATATTACAATGTAACGGATAATACAATTTTACGGTAACACATCGATTAATACGACCACGAACACGTATTCCTCTTATTAATAACTCACAAAAGAATTCTACTCAATATTAAGTGGAGCTAACCAGTTACTCAGCTAAAAGGGATTGGCACAAAAGCCCAATTTAGGAAGTGAGACCGTTGCAATAAAAAGGTCGATATTGCCTTTGTAGGCAATATTCCTATAGATATCGCACCTCGAATATCGCACGGGACTGCCTCTCCGGCTTTTTCGTGTTCCGGGTTTTCAGTCGTTCACAATAATGGAACAGGGTTTTGTTCATTATATAAGAGGGAAAGTATGTAGTCGAAAATGTTGACTCATGTATTATGAAATACGTGATATGAGCAATAAAAACCGCACTATCGTAACTCTTTTATTCACTAATAGCTCTTGTCCGCGTTTTCATCTTCACGGCATCACTGTTATTTGTTAATAACACCTTAAGCTATCATTACAGGGTTTACCCTAATGCAACAGCTAAGAACTTAAACTAATAACCTAAACTATACACTCACAACCAAATTAGAAAAAATTAAAACCAACGACATTATTAAAATAGTAATAGTACATTATTTAATAAAACATACACACATGACGACCCGAATGGCGTAGTGGTAGTGACGCTGCCTTACGTTCTAAGGGTCCTGGGTTCGAATCCCGGTAGGAGCAATGTTTGTGTGATGAGCATGGACATTTGTTTCCGAGTCATGGATGTTTATATGTATAATAAGTATGTATTTACAAACAAAAAAGTATACATGTAGTATATCAACTATCTAGTGTCCACGACACAAGCTTTGCTTAGTGTGGCGCTAGGTGGCGCTGTGTGTTAATGTCCAGCGATATTTATTTATTTATTTATTTACACAAAAACAATGCATAACATAATTAACGTAAACAAAGTACAAAAATAAAGTTAAATTAAAATTGTATGTAAATTAATGTAACACAATGTTAATTGTTCACGAATAAATGAAATTAAATGAAATATGAACGACCTGTTTTTGTTATAAAAAATCTGTTGCTTTTTTCAATTTTCTTGTAAATATTTTTTAACAGATTTGTCGCACAGGTGCCAATTGCTACCTTCCATCGTCGGCTGTTGAATTGTTTGCCTTTAAATTATACAAAAATGAAAAACGCAAAGTCAGAAAACTAAAGTAGGTGTTTCATTTACTTCAAGAACGTTACATCAAATTATACTCACTTTTTCAAGTCACGGCTATCGATACTTAAAATTTCATAGCTACTAAAATCAGACTGCTCTCGATACCGGTATTTTAAGGACCCATAAAAATAAATAACGGTATTTACACCTTCAGTTATCATTAGGACAGTTGCTGTTTCGGGCCTTAATAAACTTTCAGTAAACACTAGGGTAGTAAGCAGTAGAAAGGTTAGGCCTAACAATGGATCATTCTGGGCTGAAATGATGATGATGTAACAAATTGGAAAAAAAAAATTGTACCATGTCAAACATTATTGTGAATTTATTTTGAACACACACTAATTATTGACATTATTTACATGTTAAACATTGTGTCACTTCCAACAGTGCAAGGGTGTGTTTTTGGACAAAATGGTTTTAGATTTTTCTATCAGGAGCCACGGAGTCTGGATTTGCACCCAATAGACAACGAAGGAATCTATATATATATGCTACGGTTGTGCCCCGCGCACGCCTAAGTGATGCTACGCCATAGTGGATCGGCTACGAGTGCTGATTTTTGTTCACCCTAAAGTGCTCAACGCGCCTAAAAACTGTTCACTTCAAAAATTTGTTTCTTATTTATTCAACCTAAAGGTTGACTGGTGGAGAAAGCCTTGTGGCATTAAGTCCGATTAGGTTCCACTCTTCCATACGAAGTTTAAATAAATATCAAAAAAAAAAAAAGAATTGTACAATTTATGAAAATTAAAACTGTTCCCAATTATTTCTAAAAAAAACAACAAAACAAACAAAATCTCAAACAAAAAAAACTCAAAAACTGATATACGCACAAATACAAATGAGATCAGTGCTTTCTTTCGATTTTAATCGGGGCTAGACAAATGGGTAATTTAATTGTATACGATTTCTTAAAAATATATTGTGGTCATTGTTCTGTCCCTCTAAGGTCCATGTTCACCAAAAGGATGAGCTCTGATTATCTAAAAACAGCTGTCTAAAACACATTTTTGTATGGGAACATGTCACAGTGACAGCTGTTTTTAGATAATCAGACCGTTATCTTTTCGGTGAACATGGACCTAATAAAGTTCTCAGGTTGAATCTAAAGACCACTTTAGGAAACTTCTCAATTTTCCATGTCTATTGTTATTTAATAAAAAACACAGTTTTCCACGAAATCATTAGACTGCGTTCACAAAATCATTATGAATGGAGTTATAATGATTTCGTAAAACTCGCAGCTTTTGCAGTAGTATTTTCAAGAACCACCCGATTATTTCGGACAAAAGCTGTTAAAATGTCAGTGATCGTTGATATTTAAATGGTTATTCCCCTCGAGTGTATGAACCATTACTAACCGACAGTTAACTGCACCGTATAGCGTTCTAAACGACGCGAGGTAAAGGTCATAGTTTAAGACATTACTGCATCAAATCGATTTTTAGGAAGCCTTTTATTTTTAATGTGACTAAGCTGAAACGTCATTGAACGGGCGTCACTCGTGGTCACAAGCTTAACACTCATGCGACACGTCACTTACAACAATAATGGCGGATATCACAAATGAAGTTGCTGTTGTAACTGTGTATAAAATTTATGCTTTCATCATTATCATCATCATCAGCCTGTAATATTCCCACTGCTGGGACACAGGCTTTCTCTCTATCAGAGGGAATAGGCTATAATCCACCAAGCGAGCCCAGTGCGGTTTCGTAGATGTCACATATCTTCGAATTTTCGGTTCTAAGATATCCCGGTTTCCTCACGATGTTTTCCTTCACCGTTTTGAGAGCAGTGGTGATGCAATAAATTACGCAAAGTAATGCTTTCATAAAGCACTCTAATTTGGTTTCAGAATTAACTGCTAGAGTTTATCAGGTTGTCAACTTCAACAACTGAATTCGGGAACCGACTGTACGGCTTTAAACGTAATTCAACCTTGTTAGCAACGTTGGCAATGAGCAGAGCCGACAGTCCATTATTAAGTAGAACGTGCACGTAGGGGTTACATTTGTTTTCACTCACGTATCTGTGCAAGCCAAGACCGTGACCCGAGTAGAAGCCTATACAGGGTGTAAACAGACTTATCACAAAGCCGTCTACCAAGCATTCTGTACATCAAACTAAGTAACCCTACGTAAAAATTATTGCTGGGAAACGACTTTTTTAAGGTGAATAATCATATTTTATGGTAGCACTCACTGTCACTCACTCAAAACACTGTGCTGATGGATGGATTGAGTAGAACCAGGTCGTGGAAGTGCGTGAAAATCTTAAATTAAAACTTTTGGATATAAAAAAAATACTTGTAAAAAACTTTGACCCCCTATGTCTCCGTAACCAGAAGGTTCCCAGGTACGAAGAATTACCAACAAAAAATTGATTGCAATGACGGGGAGAACAAGTACCTTTCGATTTTTTACGACCTTTATTTTTATACTTAGTGCACACGTTCAATGCCTAGGTAGCTTAGTTGTAGGTTGCTGTGGAACGGTGTCTTTAAACAATTTCTAAATTATTATAATGCAAATGGACCGTAAGTTCTTAGTCATGAGTTCATGACACAAGGAAGACAAAACGCTCATCATCATCATCATCATTTTAGCTGAAAGACGTCCACTGCTGGACATAGGCCTGTCCCAAGTGTCGCCACATTGACCGGTCCCTTGCGACTCGCATCCAACGGATTCCCGCAACCTTCACCAGGTCATCTGACCGCCTAGTGGGAGGTCTTCCAACGCATCGTCTTCCGGTTCGCGGTCGCCCCTCCAGAACTTTTCGGCCCCATCGGCCATCCGTTCTGCGAGCAATGTGACCTGCCCACTGCCACTTAAGTTTGGCAATTCTTCGGGCTACGTCGGTGACTTTGGTTCTCTTCCGGATGTCTTTATTTCTGATTCGATCACGCAAGGAACCAAAACAAAACAAACAAAACGCTCGTCTAGCCCCAATTTTACAGTTTGGCAAACACGCAAACAACAAATTAAATTTTCACTCAAAAAACAAAAACAAAACGCCATAAACGACTTGATAGTATCATTTTTGACGTCAATACACCTAGATTTCACGCCTTTTCCATTGTTTTAGAGTCCAAAAGGGTGTTGATGAACTCAGTAAAGTGCACCACTACCATGCGGCACTTAGTTAGCTTTTAAAAGGAGTAATTTTCCTTTGTACGGAAATTCTCAGCCCTAACTACTTATAAGTTTGTCTGAAGCAACCAGAACTCGAAAATAGCCTATTTATACAGGCCTTTTATGAAAACTTTTTCTAGTCAGTCTGAGAGTGGATTCATAGTTTGATTTAGAAACTTTGTCTGAAACATTTTGCGAGGTCAACAATGCGATTATTTTTTTACAGTTTAAGTACGTTTTTTATGAATATAGAATAAAATATGTTACGGCTGTACGTTTCAGCGGTGTTATAGCGGTGTGGCATTGAAACCCATTTAAGAAGTGGAGGAAGCTTATTTTCGGAAAAGGACGCTTTCTGCTGAAATGAAGAACTAACGTCAAAATTCAGAATATTATCCGTGACATACAACTGTGGGGCAGTAGCCCACCAGACTTGACACCCGTCTAGTTGGAGGATCGTACCTTTTCTACGGGGGGAAAGAACCTTACAGCAAATTCTTCACCCTACCCCTGTAAATCCGACAACGAATCGACAGACACTTTGTTTTTTAGTAATAACACCCGCTCGGGCCAATCTTTAGGTTCAGCCGTGCTTGCCTAGGTTGGTCTGTGGATGGGTGACCACCCTTTTTTTTTTTTTTAGGATGGGAAATCATCAAATGACTTCTCCCACTCTGGGCGGAGCGGGAGGGAGTGTCAGACTCTTACTGACTAAAACCCATCCATGTTCCTTCCTCGCCCTTTATGTTCCGGGGCCGCGGTATCTCTTTCTAACAGTCCCGCAACCCCGGCAGGCTTCGGCCCTTGCGGGCCCCTCTCTTCTGCTGACATCTCTTTGAGGCGCGCGTGGAACACGAACGCGCCGTCGACACGGCCTGTCGTCACTAGACGGACGGACGGCTAGCTAGCCCATAGCTAACCGTCCACAGACCCACATCTACGGTGGCCGGTAGCCACCACGTGGCCCCCGACGCCCGGTGCGTCTCCCGCGGCGGCCGGGAAGAGAGGCTCTCTCCCTCTCTCGTTCCGCCACCTCCTTCGCTAGCATGACTGCTTCGCAGAAGGAGGTGACGGCTTCCCATTCCGTCTCGCTCCGGACCATGGATTGAACCAGGGCCGGACGCGAGAGGTCGCCGCCGCCGATCGCCGCTACGAGGACACGGCGGTGCTCCGCCCACGCAGGGCAGACCTCCACCATGTGCTCCACCGTGTCCTCCGGTCGATCCTTGCAGTGGAGACACCCGGGCGTTTCCTCCCGCCCGATTCGGTGCAGGTACCTCCCGAAACATCCGTGTCCGGTGAGGACCTGCGTCAGGCGGAAGGTGAGGACGCCGTGGTGCCTCTCTAGCCACTCCTCAAAGAGGGGACTTACCGCCACTATCGTGGCGTGCCCTATGGGTGACCACCCTTACATACCGAGTTTCCTCCGTACCTCGGGAAGCACGTTAAGCTGTTGGTAGCGGCTGTCATTTGTCCATCTTTGGCAGTCGTAAGTGGCCCAAAAAGTCTGACAACCAGTCTTATCAAGTGGTATCGTATTACCCAGTATAAACTGGGTTGTGGAGGTCAGATAGGCAGTCGCTCTATGTAAAATACTGGTATTCAGCTGCATCCGGTTAGACTGGAAGCTGACCCCAACAAAGTTGGGAAAAGGCTAGGCAGATGATGATTTATAGGGTAGGGTGTTTACATAGCGAACATGTCACCCTTGTATCCGACAGACAATTTAATTTTCTTTATTTACCAACCTGTTGCTTAAGGCGATTACACGAGCTAAACGGGAGTTTTATAATTACTAAAAGTATACGATTCACTGCTATAAACAAGACCAGAAAAATATATGACATTCTTCAGGATATATGCTAGCATGATACTGTTTTGAAAACATAATACAATTAATTTGGCTCGATAAAAAGAAATCACGAACTTACCTCTAAAAATATCTTTCAAACAATAAAAAACATACTAATATACATGCGATCATTCTGATTTTTTGGCAAATAATTCTACAAGCAATATATTAGCATGATACTGTTTTAGTTTTTTAATCCAATCAATAGTTTTTTTGTAAATCGATCGAAACCACTCATTTCGCGCTATTTGGCCCGCAGTGGCTGACGTAACAACCACTTTGTAGTGCAAGCTGATTAGAACTTTATTCCAACAGCATTTCAAACGAAGTTTGAACCACCACAAATAGAGTTGCTAATTTAGCTCGTATAGGCGCCTTAACTATTTGTTTTTGTTTAGAAAAAAAAGATGAAATAAATTACTATAATGTTGACTGTAAACCTTTTACAAAAATAATGTAGATAAATTAACTAACTCATTTCCATTTATTTTACTTAGGATTAAAAATAAATTAAGAATTAAATTGTACACTATGGTGAGGTATAGTTTTTAAATTACATTTTTTAGGGTTCCGTAGCCAAATGGCAAAAAACGGAACCCTTATAGTTTCGCCATGTCTGTCTGTCTGTCTGTCCGCGGATAATCTCAGTGACCGTTAGCACCAGAAAGCTGAAATTTGGTACCAATATGTATATCAATCATGCCGACAAAGTGCAAAAATAAAAATTTAAAAAAACATTTTTATTAGGGTACCTCCCCCAGACGTAAAGTGGGGAGCGATTTTTTTTTTAATTTTGACCCTGACGTGTGATATATTGTTGGATAGGTATTTAAAAATGAATAGGGGTTTTCTAAAATCATTTTTTGATAATATTAATATTTTAGGAAATAATCGCTCCGAAAGTCAAAAACAATGTGTCCCCCCCCCCTCTAACTTTTGAACCATAAGTTTAAAAAATATGAAAAAAATCACAGAAGTAGACCTTTATATGAACTTTCTAGGAAAATTATTTTCAACTTGATGAGTTGAATAGTTTTTGAGTTATATAGCACTTTTTCAAAAAAACGCAAATGATAACTTTGTTTTTCATACAAATACTATGAAAAACAAAGTTATTTTTGCTGACGAAAAATGTTGGTATTTTTAATGGTCTGGGAAGCTACGGAACCCTACAGTGAGCGTGGCCCGACACGCTCTTGGCCGGTTTTTTAAGTAGCGATAAATATTTGGCTTCTTCTTCATCCTTGTTCTTTGGCCTATTATTCACCAAACTATTAGACACCTAAAATCATGTCTAATAAATCTATTGTTGGACCTGTACTGTACTGTTTTCAACCGTTGGCGCCGAGCCGACTACGGACATTACTCTATTTAATCTGAATCGTTTAATATGAATAACATTATCAACAGGGTTTTATTTTCGTAAAATACCTAATTATATTATCTAAAGAACACTTACCTAATAATGAACCTTACCATTCATTTCTTCCCGCTCATTTTACTCCGCAAAAGAGAAAAATGTTGCCACTTTAAAAACCTAAAATATGAAGCAGGGTACAAAACTTACAAATGTACAGATTATCCTTACTGGACAATGACTGTCATAAGACCTTTTCTGGGACTGTCATCAAAAGGGTAATGTACACTCCTTGCTGTATACCTCGCGGAGGGCAGACTAATGACAAACACTTTTATTTCATTGTTTTATTTTTTTTATTTTCTTTTTATACAACGTGTGACAGAAAGGGTATAGTCATACCTACGGAAGGAGCACACCCTTCCCAATCGCGAAAAAGTAATCAAAGGCCCCATACAAAATTCCAATACCTACTCGACCAAATGTATGAAACAGCTGATTATTTTTTTACGATTACGATAGTGGTCCCATAGAGAAAGTTGTTCAGTTTGATGGTCTGTGGCACCCCCTTCCATATGACTATACCCTTTCTGTTACACTGTGTAAATATTTCTGCGACTTTCAACAGCATTATACTTCAACCAACTTAATTGTACAGATGGGAAAACACAGAACTAAAATAAATGAACCAATTTTGAAATATCGATGTATTTTTATTGAACTGCAAACTTTATGTGATCGTACTTGCTTTCTGTAGCACATGCCAATCCAAATACATTTTTGCTATCCCTGAAAAAATGGCACTTTGTCCTTTGATAGATAGAAAGAAAAAAAATATATTTATTCGGCACATGCCATAAGCGCACACAAATAATTTTAAAAAATACAGTAAAAACAAAAAAAAAAAACTTAAATCTACCCTGTAAAACTAAAAACTAGACAGAAAAAAAGAAATACTACGAGTAAATAACCACAGCAACAATTTTACTTTATAAATTAAATACTGGTAGACTTTGAAACATACAAAAGTAACAAAATATAGCATCGTTTTACAAATAAGAGATGAATTTTCCAACTAAAATTCTGAAACAATAATAATACCCAGTAGTAACTGGAGAGGTTAGATAAGCGGTCGTTCCAAGTTAAATACATACTTCTATTCAGCTGCATCTGGAGTTGACCCCAACATAGTTGGAAAAAACTTGACAGATAAATGATTCAGTAATATGCATAATGTCTGAATAGAACCTAAGGTTTATGTCACTACTCATGACAGTTGTTGAAGGAACAGGCAATAATCACTTCTTTAGACCGCCCGATTACTTGATTCAAAATAATTAAAAAAAAAAATGATTTTCCTAAGATTGTCTTTTCTTGACCTAATTTCACAATTCGTCCCGTTGCGTTGTTACTGTTGTTTAATAAAAAAAAAACCTCTTCAAGATACTTACTTTCTGTCCTTAAAAGTATTCAAAAAAATAATTAAATAAGCATTATTTCTACACCTCATTAATTTTTATCGACTTTTCACCGATGTATGTATTACGAAATAGTATGTAAGGCTCTGGGACCAATTTACTTACATCAAATCCCATTTCCAGATCTACCTGTTCTACCCAGACGAGCTGTACCAGTACATTGGCTCCAAAGGCGTCGTGCTACTGCAACTCCTGGCCTACTGCTCGTCATGCTGCAACCCTATCACGTACTGCTTCATGAACAGGAAGTTTAGGCAAGCCTTCATCAGCTTGATCAAGTCGTTCAGGATTTTTGGGTAAGTGATTATAATCATCTATTTAAGGCTCGTCTATCCTAGTAATAATGCTTTTCAAAGAGTCGTGATTATTCCCAGAATAACATAATTTCCATTCTTCAATTTATTATTCAATAATAATAAAAATGTAGTAGACGCCAGCAGTTTAAAATGAAATTAAATTATGTAAGGCACCTACAATGAAAGTTTAGGATTTAATAAAACTAGAAAACCTTTTATTCAATCTTTCTCTTTTTATCAGTCTGAATCTGTCTGGCGTTATTAAAACCTGATTTTGCCAGAACAGTATTAAAAATAAAATAAAGGACCGTAAACCCATATTTTATTGGATCATACTGCGCAATTAAACTAGTAATTTGCACGTAATATAGACGATAAAATTAGGTTTCAACGAATTTAATGTTACTATTCGTATTGTTCAAATGAAATATACAGACATTATGCACGTAAATTGGGATTATATTTCAATTCTACTCACTCCATATTTCTGTTAACTGTCTTTGTGATATCTTAACGTTACTATACAAGCATTTAAATATACAATTAGTAGGAATAGGTAAGTCAGATTTGTTGTTTGCTAATCCTCAGCAGCATTTGGTTAGACTGCAATCTACCTTTAACATAGTTGAGAGGAAGTTTGGCATATCCCGATTCTGAAGATGTATGATAAATGATATTTATTTCTGTAAACAATTTTTCAGTTTTGGTGAGTGTGGTGTAAGCATTATTGTAACATAAAATGCTGTACTTAG
This sequence comes from Xestia ashworthii, assembly GCA_950022955.1. Classification (NCBI taxonomy): domain Eukaryota; kingdom Metazoa; phylum Arthropoda; class Insecta; order Lepidoptera; family Noctuidae; genus Xestia; species Xestia ashworthii. The sequence continues at coordinate 21,956,594 of OX465555.1, forward strand.
TACCTTTGAACATCAATACAGTCAATTGCTAACCAGAGAGCTTTTAGGCTGTCACTCGTAGGACTGTTTGCTATGACGTAGACATTTCGTAGCACGGTTGGTATTATACTTTGGTTGCAATCATTTTACATTTTCATGTACTTTAACAAAAGTTTAATAAAAATCAGGCTTCCATGCACAAGCAAATGTTGGAACTGTCATAGTAATTTCAAAATATTTCCCATTCTTCTCCATGAGATTTTGAATAGGCAATTTCAGTGTATTCTGACATTTTTTCCTATGGCTGTGTAGGTAGCTTAATTTTGACCCTTCGATGCCTGCGAGTGCCTGTCATAGATGTATTTGAAATAGGTAAATGATTTGAGTTTGAATTTGATTAATAAGCTTCAAGTCCCAAATTATACTCTACATACATAGTTGTAATTAGATTTACCTCACCTCCGTTTTTTTTACTCTTCAAACGAGACACTTCCCAAGCGGTGAAATGCGGGCTCTTTCAGTTAATTAAATCTCCTGAAACATTTCGAATGTCTCCCGGAGGTGACAGTGGTATTTCTAATGAAATAGGGAAGCTTTTTATCTCCAAAATATACAAGCTTTCATTATATAATAATTTGATCTTTGTGAAGAACCTGTCAGAACATTTATATGGAATATTTCTGCACGAATTTTATCAGAGAGTTTAAGGAAACAGTGGACCCGTATAATTTAATTTAAAGCCGCATAATTTAATTTATTCTAACTTACATTGAAATTAGGATAGAAAATAATTGTGATGTCTGTGTAATTGTCATTGTGTAAATACACAATGTGTAATTGAATTTATTAATAGTTTTGAGTGCTTAGTGATTAATTAGTATGTGACTATTTTGAAAGTATTATTTTATATTCAAAGCTGTTATTATTTTAAATTAACGCAGAATTAGGAATGTTATTTGACTATTATTATATCCGCGATTTTGCCAGAAGCATGTTTTCAGGTTGTCAACAACATATTAGTATGTTGTCAACAACTCATCCGTGTATTGCTATACACAGCTTCGTAAAGGGTGCTTCACCCTTATTTGATACATCAAAATCAAAATCAAAGCATTTATTTCAAGTAGGCCAGTTACAAGCACTTTTGAATTGTCGAAACAAAGATGAAAATTAAATGTAGCTACAGTCCCAGTCACAAGACATAAAAACTGTGAAAGTACTGTAGTTGCCCATTCCCTAGCGTAGATCTCTATGGAGAAGAACGGGCAAGAAACTCCATGGACACTCTTTTAAATCATAATGTTGTTACAAAATCTTGGTTACATCATTCCTGTTGAGATGGTGCATTATGTGAGAACAATGTAGCAAGATGTGCACGATAAAAGTGTCCATAGTTAAAACAAACAAAAACAATTCAAAAATAAAGTAATTAATAAAATAAAAAAAAGCCGTGGCAACCAAGAGCTGACCAGTCCCAGCCGAAAGCACTCGTTCACGAACATGACGCATGTATCAGCACCATTCAACTCAACCATTTTGAAGGGAACTAAATGACCCGACACACGCGCCACCATCAGCGGGACATTTGAGTGAGCATGACATACTCTTAACCGCCAGGGCACATGCAAGTCAAAAAATAAAAAAGTAGGTTTCCAGCGAATGATAGCATTTTAGTACATAGCACTCACACAATATGGGATATGAGGTCATATAATACTAATGATATAGAATTTATACAATGCAAAGATAGTTGTACAATCTTCAGCAGGTCCAATAACACAAATTAGCGCTATCCATTTATGCGCCCCTGTCCTGGTGGAGCAGGACCGGCATTGAGCCAAGCATTTTTATCAGCGATATAATCGTCCAATTTGTAATATGCTTGATTACACAGTGTGCGTTTAATGCATGTTTTAAATTTGGTTTCATTTAGTTCAAGAACGCATTGTGGAATTTTATTATAGCATTTCAATTGAGAACCCCATTGAAGCCTTGAATCAAGCGTAAGCCCCAGGAAAACCGTTTTATCTACGAATTCGAGTTTCTCTTTATTCAATATTATCTCACAGTCACTTTTAACATTCGGTAAAGCAAATCTTATGCATTTAGTTTTTTTTTCATTTAATACCAAATTGTTTGCTGTGAACCAATTATGGACTTCAAGTAAGGCATTATTCACGTCATCTAGATTTTGGGGTCGTCTATTTATCTTAAAAATTAAGGAAGTGTCATCGGCAAATAATACCATATTTTGAGGTTGGTTTTGTCAGTAAATAGGGTAGATCATATAAATATACTAAAAAGAGGAAAGGACCCAATATTGAGCCTTGCGGAACCCCCATTACTATTATTACCCCTATTATTTACTTTCAAGCTTTCCTATTATTAATTCACAAATTAACACCATTTATTTGAACATATTGCAGTCTATCACTTAAATAAGATTTTACCAAACTAAGTGCAAGTTTACCTAGTCTGTAATGCTCAAGTTTCAAAAGTAATGTGTCGTGATTTACACAATCAAATGAGAGGTCACAAAATATTCCTACAGCGTCTTGGGACTCTTCCCACGCCATGAATATGTGCTTTAATAAGGTTACACCGGCGTCAGTTGTACAACGTCCCTTGGTGAAGCCATACTGTTGATCGTGTAAGATTCTGTTGGTGTTGAAATGATTGAGCATTTGATTAAGCATTACCTTTTCGAACACCTTACTAAAAACTGGCAACACGGATACAGGTCTATAATTATTAGTATCTTTACTATCCCCGGATTTGAAAAGCGGTATGACTTTACTGTATTTCATTAAATCAGGGAAAACTCCTTGGTCTACGCACAAATTAAAAATGAAACACATGAAGTATGGAAGTACAAACTTTGATCTAATAGACATTCCCCATAGATCTTCGGTCAGTTTGATTTTTATTTGCCGGAAAGGTTTAATAACTGTCAACGGGTTTTACGTGTTTAAATTTAAATTCAGCCTGGCATCCAGATACATTCGCTTTTAATAAACCAATTGAGACTTCAGAAGAGGAATTTAGAGCCTCCGTAGTTTTTAACGGTATATCGGTAAAGAAATTTACAAATTCCTGAGCTACTTCCTGATTAGAGCTTTTAGGACCACATACTGTATCTAATGTATTATTAGTATTACGTACTTTCTTCCTGTTATTCTCGCTATTTATGACTTTCCAAACTGTCTTAATTTTATTTTCTGCTGTTTTAATCTTACTAATGTGCAGGGCTTTGGCAACCTTGCATGAATTTCTAAAAATTTTTGAATACTTAGCAACATATGATAGTTGTTAAAAGTTTCAGTGTTGACATAGAGCTTAAGGCCATAAAGCTCAAGTAGTGTTTCCCTACTTTTTCTGATACCTCTAGTTGCCCAAACACTAAATATAAATTTAGGGCAAATGCTTTTGGTCTTCTTTTCAAAAGTTTTATTGAGTTCAGTGTGAACAATTGAAAAGAAATGATCATAGAATTGATTTATATTAATATTGTCATGGCTCATAACACTTAACTTGTTCTGTAGGGAAATATTGTACCTATTTAATTTACTAGAAGTTATAGGTCTAAATTTATATCAACTTTTTGCAATGGTGTAACACCTGAAAGTTACAGTTTGTCCGCTATGGTCAGACGGCAGACTATTTACTACGGCTCTATCTAAGTATTCAAATAAGCGACTTGCGACAGCGACTTGTTCTGAAGGAGATATTGAAGAAGGTCAAAGCTCAAAAACACAATATATTATTCAAATATTAAATCGTTTAACTTTTCTTTAAATAATTCCATGACTCGAAGCATTGAATAATACAGGGGTGTATTATTCAATGCTTGGAGTGCGGTGATTCGTGATTTATCACATCAATAAAAGATCGCTTCCAGGCTATAATTTTTTTGCAATAGTTCTTGGTTTTATCAGACTGCTTAGTTGAAGCCTTTCTGAAGGGTCTTATTGCATCATGAATACCAAGGATTTCATTTAAGTACAAAAGCCGTTCTGTCATTCTTCAACTTAAAATGCTTTATGTTGAGATTTACAGCACATAATTATACGGGCCTATAATTTAGTTACCAACTGTGCCAACGGCTTTGTGCATTTCAAAAGTTTTGAATAGTTGTTGTCTGAAGCCATTTTTATTAGATAATAAGGTGGATTACCGAGCATAAAAAGTATTTCTGAGCTGACACATTGTTGCCGAGCTGAAGCTTGTGATGAAACAATGCGTCACTCAACTAAAAAGTTTTAGTTACGTGATATTCTGGCAGTTTAGACTTTTAGACAAAAAGGCATGATAAATTATTCTAAGCGATTATTAACTGAAATAAAAAGCTTAGATTTTTAAGTGATTTTGCTTGTAGTTTCAAAAACCTCCATTGTAAAAATTGTGCTTGATTCCATTTATGAGACATGTGCTGTAAGAAGGTGTCATAGCTAATTATTACGACCAAAATTGCGCAACGGTCAGTACCGTTGCGCTATCCTGGTCGTAAAAATAAATATCGCTGGACAGTACACACAGCGCCGTCTAGTGTCACACTAAGCAACGAAGCTTGTGTCGTGGACACCAGATAGTTGATATACTACATAGATACGTTTTGTTTATAAATACATACAAACATCCATGACTCGGAAACAAATGTCCATGCTCATCACACAAACATATTTTGTTCGTACCGGGATTTGAACCTGGGAACCCCTAAGGCATATAAAAAAAAAAAATAAAAAAAATAGTGTAGCAGCTTGAAAGTTTAAGCTGGTAGTCAATGTCTTGTTACCTGCGGCCCCTTCCTTTATGCTGACATCTCTTTGAGGCGCGCGTGGGCGTCGGGGGCCGCGTGGTGGCTACCACGCGGCCCCCGACGACCGGTGCGTCTCCCGCGGCGGCTGGGAAGAGAGGCTCTCTCCCTCTCGCGTTCCGCCACCTCCTTCGCTAACATGACTGCTTCGCAGAAGGAGGTGACGGCTTCCCATTCGTCTCGCTCCGGTCGGTCCGGCAGGTCGGGCAAAGTGTCATTGAGTTTTTCCTATAGAAATTTTTCAGTAGTATCCGGATTTGCGCCCGGTAGATGGCAATAGACTCGCCTCTATTACTTAGGACCTTAACATAACTGGCGAAACGTTGTTGTACTATTAAGTACACCTCTGCCTAACCAAAGGATTTCAGGCGTGATGTTATGTTATTACTAGCAGACATCACGCGGTTTCCCCCGCGTAGTGCCCGTTTCCGTGAGAGTACGGGGATAAAATATATCCTATGTTACTCAGTGTGAATGTAGCTTTCCAATGGTGAAAGAATTTTTGAAATCGGCACAGTAGTTTTTGAGTATATTCATTACAAACATACACACACAATAATACAATTTTTTCCTTTTGATAATATTATATTAGTGAAGATAAAAATGGAAAACCAATTATTCATCTAGAAACTAACAGTTATTTTTAGTTCAAATTCTCTAGTATCAGATAAATGTGACCTTTAAAGTTACAAATTATATCTAGAGCAGCGAATTTATTTTGTTGAATGAAAGCTCCAGTTGAAATCTGATAGCCTTTGTTTGTAGTATTTTGGAACTTTACTTTAAGGCGATTATACGAGCTAAACGCGAGTTTTATAATTACTAAAAGTATATGATTCACTGCTATAAACAAGACCTGAAAAATATATGATATTCTTCAGGATATATGCTAGCATGATACTGTTTTGAAAACATAATACAATTAATTTGGCTCGATAAAAAGAAATCACGAACTGAACTCTAAAAATATCTTTCAAACAATAAAAAACATACTAATATGCATGCGATCATTCTGATTTTTTGGCAAATAATTCTGCAAGCAATATATTAGCATGATACTGTTTTAGTTTTTTAATCCAATCAATAGTTTTTTTGTAAATCGATCGAAACCACTCATTTCGCGCTATTTGGCCCGTAGTGGCTGACGTAACAACCACTTTGTAGTGCAAGCTGATTAGAACTTTATTCTAACAGCATTTCAAACGAAGTTTGAACCACCACAAATAGAGTTGCTAATTTAGCTCGTCTAAGCGCCTTAAATGCCTCCCATAACCCGTTTACTATTAAACCTTGAGTTTTACCGTAAAATGTGATTTCCCGCCCAAAAAAAAATGTCGTTTACCGGCTTTAATTTTTGCGTAAAGTTACTTAGCTTGATGGACAGAAAGCTTGGTTGACGGCTTCGTGAAGGGTCTGTTTACAGGGTGTAAACAGACCCTGTATAAAAATTGTGTCTTGTTAACATTACGTTTCTACTTAAAAACATGACCGAATTTATTATTAAAAGAAAGAGAGTAGCAATGAGGATAAGCTACCTACTAAGTACTAAAATAAATAATTTTGTTCGTCCATTAGTCCAATAAATCATTAGATTATTAGTCCATCAGTCTAGTTACAAATTCCCATTGGATACATGCGAGCTTAACCTTTTCAGTTATCTGATAATGATATTTGCCATAAATCAAAATTACGCCCGAGACGCGTAGAAAGTTAACCAGCAAAATCTGATCTCATAAGTTTCTATTTCGTTAATTTAAGTAATTTAAATCTCATTATTAACTTTTACCTTAATTTTGTATCAAATTCATCATCTAGCCTTTTCCCAAATAGGTTTAGGTCGGCTTCCAGTGTAACCGCATGCAGCTGAATTACTGGTATTCAGCTGTATTTTACATGGAGCGACTGCTTATCTGACCTCCACAACCCAGTTAGTACTGAGTAAACGATACCACTTGGTAAGACTGGTTGTCAGTCTTTTTGGGCCACTGACTACCTGTAACAAACCTGTAACAACTGCCAAAGACCTATAAATGACAGCCGGGTCCAACGGCTTTACGTGCTTTCCGAGGCACGGAGGAAACTCGATATGTAAGGGTGGTCCCTCATCCTGCCGGGGTTGCGGGACTGTTCGAAAGAGATACCGCGGCCCCGGAACATAATGGGCGAGGAAGGAACATGCATGGGTTTTAGTCAGTAAGAGTCTGACACTCCCTCCCGCTCCGCCCAGAGTGGGAGAAGTCATTTGATGATTTCCCATCCTAAAAAAAAAAAAAAGAAAAAAAAGGGTGGTCCCTCATCCACAGACCAACCTAGGCAAGCACGGCTTAACCTAAAGACCGACCCGAGCGGCTGTATTACGAGTATGTTGCCACGAGCTTATCTTTGTACCAAATTATTGATTAGAAATTCATTATTAAAATATTGCGTTTACTAAAATAAAGTTAAATTACCGTAGTGTTTTTGGGTTTTTCGTCAGAAATCACGCTCTGATTTAAGTTTACGTCTATTATAAACGAGACAGATCTGTCCAATCGTAGGTAAACATCTGCCTTACCATTCGAGGATTAGAGGCGTGATGAAATAAGCTCAGAGCAAGTAAAGACTCTATTCTTAGGTATTTTAGGCACAAAATATAACAAGCTTCTGTTTTAGAATAAGCAAGAAAAGGCTCGGTGGAAACTCGAAGTATTTTATATTCCTGTCGAGATCAACAAACGGAGCTTACAGCTCAGATGTCGTGTGATTATTTGAACTCTCTCCTGGGAGCTTTTCACATTGTAATATCTTTATTTTTTTGTCGTACTGTACTGTATTTTATAGAACACGAATATGTAACATACAAACGACTTTATAAATGTCTTACTTTGTAAGCTCGAATAGGTTTTTATGGAGGCTTTTCTTGAAATAATTGAAAAGGGGTTTCGTTTTCGATTGTGTCTGTTTTGTTTTCAGCAGATGATTGTTTTCAAAATAATAGCCAGTGAAACATACTGAATAATTTATGCTGAGATAAAGTGTCACCTAACTTACTTCAATTAGTTTTTGATAATAACATTTAGACGAGATTTTTTTTTAATATGAAATAGCTTGTACCTAATCCCTGAAGGATAATTTCAGACTCCTTATCTACTGAGAAATTCTTGATGGAGGGAAAGAACCCAGGGCCTTATGCTCAGCAGTCACGATTGCGAGCACTCGACCAACGAGGCAGTCAAAACTATTAGTCACAATTGATTGCAGTGGAGTTTCTTACCGGTTCGTCTTCACAAAAACAACAAATTAGGATCATAAATGTCTAATGTTTCATAAGTGCTCATGTTGGTATATTTACATCTGTAGTCTCCGCCACGAGAAGTTATAAATTTTGTAAACACACATTCGGGTTCGCAACCTTTGGTTAAAAAAAACCGGCCAAGAGCGTGTCGGGCCACGCTCACTGTAGGGTTCCGTAGCTTCCCAGACCATTAAAAATACCAACATTTTTCGTCAGCAAAAATAACTTTGTTTTTCATAGTATTTGTATGAAAAACAAAGTTATCATTTGCGTTTTTTTGAAAAAGTGCTATATAACTCAAAAACTATTCAACTCATCAAGTTGAAAATAAGTTTCCTAGAAAGTTCATATAAAGGTCTACTTCTGTGATTTTTTTCATATTTTTTAAACTTATGGTTCAAAAGTTAGAGGGGGGGGGGACACATTGTTTTTGACTTTCGGAGCGATTATTTCCTAAAATATTAATATTATCAAAAAATGATTTTAGAAAACCCCTATTCATTTTTAAATACCTATCCAACAATATATCACACGTCAGGGTCAAAATTTTAAAAAAAATCGCTCCCCACTTTACGTCTGGGGGAGGTACCCTAGTAAAAATGTTTTTTTAAATTTTTATTTTTGCACTTTGTCGGCATGATTGATATACATATTGGTACCAAATTTCAGCTTTCTGGTGCTAACGGTCACTGAGATTATCCGCGGACAGACAGACAGACAGACAGACAGACAGACAGACAGACATGGCGAAACTATAAGGGTTCCGTTTTTTGCCATTTGGCTACGGAACCCTAAAAAAAGACGGCGTCCGTCAGCGTGAACTTACTACAAAACGGCGGCCAAAATGTTTACGTTCTATGAAGTCAGATGCGTTCCAGTACCACAAAACATTAACAAACGATATTGCCAAAATATAACCCGACCAAGTCTAATTGCTCGTTAGTTTCGTATTACACGTATGATAATTTGAGTTTATTGAATTTGAGAGTATTTGTTGTTTATTGAATTGTCACTACGTATCTTGGTACGAGTATTTGTTTACAAAAATTATAGCTTCTCGTGGCGTGGACTATGTACTAATATTATAAAGAGGAATGATTTGATTTTTTTGCTTATTTGTTTTTTACGATTTAACTCAGGAACTTCTCAACCGATTTAAAAATAGCCCTCACCATTAGGGCCAATTTCACCATACTCTTTTAAATATTTAACGGACTGTTAGGTTACATAGCGAGCTGTTAAAGTTATCGAGTGTCCCACCACGTGTTAACGGATGTTAAATTCTCTTAACAAGGTATCAAATCTAATTACTGCTTTAGAGGTCCGTTAGACAGCTAACAAACGGTCAAAATCAAGATGGACGCTGCTGCATACAATGCTGCTTTGTCTTTCCTCGTGGTTCGTTTTGTGTTATCCCAGCACGTTTTTAATTGTTCTGTGTTTCGCACATAGAAAGAGTTCTCGCAATTGAATTCTTCCGTGAGTTTCTTCCTCCCTTAATTTTTACAAGCGGTGGTTACTGAATCCGTTTTCTTGTTCTCTACAACAGCCTTATATTTTGATACCAAATTTACTAAAATTTCTTTCTCATTGACTGAAAAATTCGGTCCGCGTGTTTTTGTCGTCATTTTTCACAATTTAAGGAATTTAATAATCGAAATTATCAGTATCCAATCTCAACCAACAGCACACAAAACAACACAAAGCTAACCTCAAATCAGCGTGACACTTTTGACATTTGACCAGTTTAAAATCAAAAGTAGGCACAATTATATGAAATCCCACGGACCAAACGTCATTTGAAATTGGTAGTGTCGCATTGCAAGTGACGTATAATACGACCAGATACAAAATTGCGTTTTTCCATACTGACGATATATCAAAAACTAGCATTTCGATTTGGCCGGTTGAAAAAAGAGGGAATGACTGCCGAGGCATTCAGTTAAATCTTCAATTTGCTAACGGCCTGTTACATTCTTCCCGTAGAACGTAATATGATTTAACAGCTCTGTTATTATGACGAATCAGATTTAACAAACACTGTTTGGTGGAATTGGGCCTTAGAATGCTATATCTTTACCATGTTACTACATAGGCATATAAATTACCTATGTTGAAATCACGCAAATTGCCGAGCAATCACAATTTTCACGGACGAAGTCACGGGCAAAGTGCTATGTGAAATAAAACAAATAATATTATTATTATTATTTTGCTTTGATCAAGCGTTCAGATTCGCAGTTACCTACTGTAAGCAGGTAACTTCATAATAAATATAGATCGTGCAAATCGAGGAGAGGTAGGTATGTTAAGGTTTCTTTCAAACGACACAGGTGCTACTTATTGCTAATAATAAGAAATCTCGAAAGCCATTTTCATTTTTATTGGTTACTAACTGGTTTGGGTAAAGTATTTTCCTTTTGATGTGAAAATTGAGTGGTCTGAGATTTATTTTGCCTAGCTAAAATTATTTCCCAGGTAAGTACTTCATAATAAACAGGCATAATAAATTGCTGAGAAATATAAAGTTTTACATAATAATGTATCAGGTCCACAATCGGTATTTAGTTAATTTCCTTTGACGTCAAAAACTTCCAACACAGAAACTTCAAATCTGGCTAAGTTGTTAAAATCATTTTAATAATTTTTATTGTATCTTCTAAAAGACCTTGACAAAGATTTTGACGTCATTGTCGTTAATAGAATGTTCTATTAACGACAATGACGTCAAAATTGGATTGATGTATGCTACAGAAACGACTAAATCTTTGGGCCGGATTTCTTGTCGTGCTGACGGTCGGTCGTAACGTCAGCGAGAACAAAATACGGCTCTCCATCGCCGCTGACGTCAGCGTCGCAGCATGGTGCTTTAACCAAAGCCCGGAACAGCTAGATTGATTTTATTTACTTGTATCACGAACTGCCATAGAAATCATAACATGGATAAGCCTTTTTCCCGGGATTTCGTTTCAGTACTTACGGGATTAAATTAAATATTTTGAATGTATGGATTCTTAAACCACTACATATATAGAAAGCTTAAAACATTTACAATTGATTTTTATAAATATAAATACTAATATTATAAAAAGAAAAGGTTTGTACTTTTGTAATGGATAAAGACAAAAACTATTGGACCGATTTTAAAAATTCTTTCACCTTTGTTGGACAGGTACGTTTTCCCCATGTATTTATTATGTGTATACCACGGCCGGGCCGCACTGCTGGTTATAAAGTGTAGTAATTTTTTGTTGTATGTCAGATATGAGCTGCTTGTAGTTGTGCCTTGAATAAATGTATTTAAAAAGACTATCTATCTCTACTTTTTTGAAATGCACGCGGGCAAAGCCGTGGTCACGAGCGAGTGCTTAGTGCTTGTCTTCATCGTTCACACATGTTCCCAACAATTTTGAAATTCCGGAAAAATCTTTTTAAAATTCCGGAATCCCGGAATCCCGGAGGCATGTCCATATTAATATATACGTTTCAAGTTATTGACCCCAAATCAATCTACCTATTCCGGGCTTTGGCTATAACACAATGTATACTCGTACGCGACCGACAGTTAACGTGACAGTAAATCAAGCCTTGTTGTAAAACTAGAAAAAATAAATAAATCGTGTCGCAGGTTTTCTCTACTCAGCTAGAAAATGTTTTATCTTTCTCTATTAGCTGAACCCGAGCAGTCATTTCAGCTTAGTTAATTAATTATGTAGGAAAAGAGAAATGTATGTATTCAAATAGGAAGATATGCTTTCTATCCTACCTATCTGTATATTAATGTTTTTCTTTCTTTATACGAAGTCTAAAATGGCCGCTTTAGCAGAACATTAAATGAATCACGTTATAAACTTTAAATTCTAAAAGTGGACTTTACAGTCATACTTAATCCATTTTAGGTATTTGATTCGTGTTATGTTCTGCTAAAGTGGCCATTTTAGGCCCGCTGGTCAAATTCAAGGAGGTGTCTATGCTAATGATTCTAATGATTCTACCCAAATCAATAATAAAATGGTTTTTTTTTTCTTATTTACGGAAATCGGTAAGTGTTAACCACCGGATTGTTCCTACTCCTCCGCTATACTTTCTGATTAATTTCGTTGCGGGATCCAAGACAGTTAAATTCATTTGTCTCGGCGCTTTTCTGGGACTTCATTGTCTCGGCGCTTTTCTGGTGGTTGCTACTGTTGATTCTGGCTTTCAGGAGTTACAGTGGTTTGGGGATAGTGTGGCGGGCTTATCCCAAAAAAAAAGCGTTAACCACCCGTACTAAAACGCAGCCCGTCTGTAACTGGCCATATAACCGCGGCTTCACACACAAATAAATGCACGCAGAGACATGTCGCGCGATGGGTGATTCTTCTATAACTTTCGTGGTATTCTGAAATATTGCCAAATTTAAAATAGCATCTTAATTAATTATTAGACCGGGTATCGTTATTTAAATTGATTATTTACGTACTTTGTGACAAGCTCCTGAATTTTGACAAGAATGTAAAAGTACACCTTGTATATCTTTGTTTGTTTAGAAATAATTCAGAATCCGGAAGTAACCTACTTTGAAGCCGGCAGACGTTGAAACAAGAGAAAACGAGTAAATGCCAAGCAAGGTTTAGAATGTATTGACGTGACAACGTCTTAAATTAGGTTGCGGCTCGGAGTCACTCATGAAAAAGTGTAATGCCCGCTCACGTCTGTTACGATGAGTCACCGAACGAGAGAGAGGCCCGCCGGACCGGCGAATGCCTTGCGTCTCTCTCCCACTCAAACATGATCGGTCCGCCGCGCGCGCAGCACTAGAGAATTAAAAAAAGACGTTATCACGTAAAATCTTCGCCCATAAAACCGACTTTACAGGCAACCATTTTTTTTTTGTATTTCCATCATAACGAAAAGCTGACGTAGTTTTCCCTACAAAGTTGGGCAGAAGTGTAGTAAGTATACTCGTATTTAAAGTAACATTCACATAATCGCCAGATAAGTTTAACTCCCATGTAATTTTTTTAACGTGCATGTCATGCTACATAGTTCTCACATAATATACATTCTCAAGATGAATGATGTAACCAAGATTTTGTAACAACATTATGATTTAAATTTAAAAGAGTGTCCATGGAGTTTCTTGCTCGTTCTTCTCCACAGAGATCTACGCTAGGGAATGGGCAACTACAGTACTTTCACAGTTTTTATGTCTTGTGACTGGGACTGTAGCTACATTTAATGTTCATTTTTGTTTCGACTATTCAAAAGCGCCTGTAACTGACCTTCTTGAAATAAATGCTTTAATTTTGAATAAAATAAATAGGACCGAGCCTATGGGCCTACTGGCCCAAATTAAGATAAAAAAATAAGAGAATGAGTTTTCCTATAAATAGAATACGCCTTGTACTAACTTTCTCACTCAGACGAATATCAGTAGACTATTTCACACATTATAATAATTTTCCAGCCACAATAATAAATTATCATTTGCTGGGAGTTTAATTTAGCCGCACCAGATGCGACTAAATATCCATATTTAATACATTTAGGTTATACCGACATTGTATGCTAGAATAGCAATTCTGATATTCAGGTTTAATTTCCATTACAATCTCTTTCGCTGGTCGGGTTCTTGCGGGCAGAAATAAGACATTTTTACTATCAAAGAGTATAATTAAGTTTCTTCGTTTTACGGTTTAATAAATAAATAAATAAAATAAAAAAATAAAAAATAAAAATAAAAAACGTTTTACGGTTTAGTGGTCGTAAAATGTTACTGCTGAAATTAAGATTTTAGACTTGATTCCCATGACGGTCAAAATAAAAATTTCCTCTAGCAATTTGGAGCATAGTCCCTACCGGTTGATGGAAATAGGCTCAGGCCCTATTACATAAGAATGAACGTAACTGGTGAAATAAGTGAATACCAAAAAGAGCCAGACAAAAAAAAAAAGAAAAAAAAAAAAAAAAAACACTTGCTTCAGTGAAGAGAAATATTGTGAGGAAACCAGATTTCTTGAGAGATTATTCGGCATAATTATAAATCCAAGTCAGAGGCCCACGGACTCCATAAAACTCTGACATCAGGTTAGCCACTAACACACGATAAAAAGAAGAAATTTATTTCAAATAAATTGTGGTTACTTTCTTTACCATCGGTTGAGGAAATATGTTAAAAATATAGTAAGAAATCATATTTCGGGCAGGTGCGGCCTTCTTAAAAAGTCGAACACCAGATAATGCTTTGAAAATGTTTATCAAATAATTAATCGACCGACCATAAAGGAAAAATAGAGATATAACCTTTTTTTCTTTGCAAAAACACTCTTTTCTTGCTCATTGATCGCAACAATTAATTGTTTTTCTGTTCATTTTTTGCGTTCATTTGCATAAACCAATTTTTTCTCTTAACAAGCAAAAAGCCATCAAATATGTTTATTTATGCGATTTAAAAGTATTTGGAAAGCTTCATTTTATTAATGAAGCTCTTCAAGTGCTCCTTTACATGTATTTATCTCTAAAATTTGGTTTCTTTAAACCGTTAACCTAATTTGCATGACACACATTTGCTGGTTCTACGAATCGGGTGCAACAAATAACTGACAGAGTATCTGTTTTCACTGAAATCCTCACTGTTTTACTGACGTAATGTTTACGCGGCTCGAGCAGATTTCTGTTAGGATAACATTTTAACCATACTGAAGCAAAATTTGAAGTCCGTGATTAGACCTGTCGTACTGTATGGATCAGAATGCATGGCTGTGAAGAAGATGGATGAAAAACGATTACGTGTAGCGGAGATGAGAATGTTGAGATGGATGTGTGGAGTGACAAGAATGGATAAAGAGTAAGGAATGAGTATATTAGAGTAAGTTTGAAAGTGGCACCTGTTACTGAATAATTGAAAGGAACATTAATATTGATGGATGGAGAGGGAGAGGAAGGCCAAAGAAAAGATGGATGGATTGTGTGAAGACTGACATGAAAGAGAAAGGAGTAAATGATGCCGTGACGTCTAACTAGGGAGAATGGAAGAAGAAAACGTGTTGCGCCGACCACAAATAAAATGGGACAAGGGGTCAAGATGATGATGATGATGTCTGAAGCAAAATTTGCGCGGGGGGCAGAAAATACGCTGATTGTATCAATGGAAGTGTTCAAACCGACGCAAATATTCATATGACTGCGCAATCATACATGGTCAGGCAATGTGTTGTAATTGCTATTACTTTTCTGATGAACAAAATATGAATTGAGTAATGTTGTAATGTGCTTAAAAATAAGCATTCAGACTGTAAAAAATGGTTATCATTTTTTGTAACTTTAGCACCTGCTACCTGGAAATTGACTCTATTGAAATGTGTGCGCAGTGTCGCGTCGCTTCTCGGTGTGAATTGACCCTTTCATTACTCGATACCGCACATTTGTATAACCAGTAAATAAGTAATGACTGGCGATTCGGTTTCTTGGATCATTAGAGCACACAGCGAGTTACCGCAAAGTGAACGACACGAACGAATCAAGACTCCTTCAAGCGTATCGAGTCGATTGATACAAGTCACAAGTCACTTCGCCGGAGTTGATGAACGTGGTGTAAAATTAACGATGCATGCAGTCATGTCCCTCATTCCTCAGTGTAGCTCAAAGCGTCAAATCAATCTTTTGAAACTCTTTGGTGTACATGAAAGAACCTTCAGCATTGAAACTGCTCAAATAAGTGCGACCCTCCCTGCACAGTCAGACTTCTAACCTCACGAACGTGACATCTTTAAACCACGAGGAGAATTTATTTTCGTTCAACTCATGTTGACACGAGATTTAAGAGCCAGTCCATTCTTTCATATTTAGATTGTTTGGGTTGCTAAACTAGTTCAACTCCCAGACCACGTTCGAAATATTCAATTTAAACTTATGTTAGAGAGTATCTGTTGAAATGACTCGCTTCAGTTAAGGCGCTCCCTCACTGTGTGAATTCGCCTGTAATGTAATAGTTCAGATTGGACCATTACATCAGTGAGTCAGCAAAACTGTGCATTACAGTGTACAAGATCGAATCTTAAATTGTCACATTGTGAGGGAGCGCCTTCATTCAAACTTTTCGATTTCATTTCTGCTCCTGAAGAATTGTCATCACTTAGAATGCAAAGTTGCATTGATCCAACAGCCAACAGATTGATTTGCCAACAGCGATTTCTTTGAAAATTTATGAGTTTTATTTTCAATTTCTTCGTCACGTAAATCGTTCAACCCGTTTTACTTAGTGACGAGAATTCTAATCAGAATCAATGTGAAGTGTATATTAGACTAGCGATCGCTTCGAACGAGTTCACTGTACTGAAATAGTGGCAAGTTAAAAGACCTAGACCTTTCTATACTTTACCGAAGTTAAACAAGATAAAAAATTCTACAATCACTTAAATATGATACCTTCCGGAATACCTGTACAACGACTCATTTCATTATTAATTTTGTAAATATCAGCTTCACAATTTGACCGTGATATAAAACGAAACAACTGGGAATGTATCTGGAATTAAAGGTATCAACGAATTTAACAAGTCTTTAGTAAATCTGTCAATGCTCTTTTCTAATTCAAATAGAAATAAATAACTGTGTTTTTGAAGTACCTAGAGCTCTACGGAAAAGGTATTTATAACATTAAAGTGGCCAATGTGAAAAACGGGGAAAATAGAAGTAGAAAATCAACCGTTAATGTTTAAAGATGAACTTTTCATCTCTACTTTCCCAGTATCTAACTTAAATAAATTACGTAATACCTTTTGAAATGCACAAGAGCTGACAAGTCCTAGAACACTAACTTGGTTGAGTTCACCAGTGTATTTTTAGGACAAAAACTTGCTATTTTAACCTTCTGCGGCTGACGTGTTAGTCCAACAGACACCGTGAAAAATAAAATTTGGTTTGTTACTGTTCATTTTTAACCCGAACTGGAATACGATTCAGGGTTCTACAAGGGTTGAGGTTTGTAGAGCTCGATCGTCTTATGTTTCATCGGTACGGTCTGAAATAGTTGGGAAAAGGATAGGCATATTGATTGGTAAGGTCGGTGATCATTTATATTTAGAATTGAACTAACAAAGTATATGCGCGAACGGGTAAATATTTCACCAGCCCGGCTAGCATGGGCAGGGGATAAAAATTTTATCCACCGGTTATTTCCACTGACAAGGGACAAAATTCAAACAAAAGTGGAAATAACCGGTGGATTAAATTTTTATCCCCTGCCCATGCTAGCCGGGCAGGAGTTAGAACCCATATTCGTTTCATATTTGTTGCATAAGTAGCTGTCAAAAGCTAAATACGAGTATTTCAGCTCACAGATGAAGAAGAAGAAGTCATAGATGTGTTCTTGCTCTCATTATATTGTGGTCGTGCAAAACGTGTTTAGGCACATCCCACATAAAACGATTGATAATATGTAATATGTGCACTGTGAGTGACCGATTTTTGGAGCGATATGGCAAATCTATGATTTAAATCTATGTTTCAGCCAGAAAACCCACAAGAATTACATTTTCAACATAAATTATGTATTCTTAACTGTTAAACGCGATAGCATATTTCAGCGTACTCCTAAACATTTTCAATCCCCCCCAAAGTACTTTACAAATCATTACGGTCCGTACGTTGGTATCGAACCGTCGTTAACGAGCCGCTTCGTTTTATAGCCGACGATATATTAACGTTTCTGAATGTTTCAGGGCCTGTTTTTCGGAGAAATCGGAGTGTAAGCAGGCTACTCCTCCACCGGTGAGCTCCAGCCAGGATGCTACAGCTTGCGTCATCAGGGGCAGCCACACTGGACGCACAGGTATGTATATGTCACCGTAAAATTGTCAAATACGTTATATTGTAATATCTCTAGCGATATTGTAAAGTCTCGAATTATTGTCAAATGAACATACTGCTTACAATAAAACGCATTATTTTTCGTGAAATGCATGCGATGGTAGTCAACTCACGCGGTGTGGAGATAAGGAGGGTCATGAGAGTGGTCCCCCTTGCCCAGTGGTACCACTCTCATGAAAAGATACTGTACCATTCCTGAGAAATATCGATTAACATAACCTAACCTTAAAACACTTCATATTCCCCTAAAAAGCGTAGTCTATTTCCGGGTGCAGGGTTTAAAGGAACCTAACTAACCTAACGGGGGGGTGCCCCAAGTCCCGATTATGGGGGCAGCGATACTTCCGTATATGTTCAGTTGACAATAATTCGAGATATTACAATATCGCTAGAGAGCAACACGTTATATTGTAATATAACGTGTTTGACAATTTTACGGTGACATATATATTTTAAGATGGAGTTTTATGGACGTCGTGTCACGTGCAGTTGCGCTATCCACAAATAGAATAGTACTCTCTGAACCAAATGCTAAAACCAAATTCTAAATATTAAAAAAATTAAAGATTTCTAAAATCTATTCTCAATTTAGGAATCTTGAACCAAAACTTACATTATACAATACAATACACAATGTTGTCATCAAAATCTGCAGGAATTTTCTGCACATGTAAACTGTTATTAAATAGTATTTTTAAGTTTAATATTTGTAATGTTTTTACCTGATTTTTTTTCCACATAATTATAAGGTTTATAAAACAGCACGTGTTTATACAAATTTACAATTATGTCACTTATTTACAAAATTTTCGGATTGCAACGTTTATTAAACAGGGCCCTAGTCCTTCATATTTAGCATTCATAAAGCGACATTTAATTCTTATAGCATGTGACTGGGTCACGCGCCAAAGGTTTTACGGGATCCGGTATCAAGTAAGAAGCATTTAATGGATTTGTTTACCTACTCTTTATAAATTATTGTGAACGTGTGTCGTTGCAAACTTGAAAAGATTTATAGTTTATCATTTTTCTACTCAGCAAACTCATTTTACATGATGATAAAATGGTTTAAACGTAAATTATCACTTCAATACCACTACATACTCGTACTTATAAAACAAAGTTCTCCGCCGTGTTGGAGTTAAACTCAAAAAAATGTTTCTCGAGGAATGTATCAAAGCTAGTTACAGCTAGTGTAGTAAAGCTAGTTATTAATTTCATAACGACATTGATAAGATTGACCTGTGTTGAAGCATTTCGTTCGGCTGGTGATTACTAGGGAGGTATCTCCCTAGTAATCAGTATCATAGTTCCTTAGTTTCTGTATAACTAACCCTTGGACTTAGTTGTCCCAAAAGAAATATATTTGATAAATGTTTTATGAATAAACCATTTAACGTTTCGTCGTTGTGATTTGAAGCTAAACTATATTATCGTCTCTTTAATGTTGAAGCACAGTTTAACGTTTCAAAACTAACAATTTCTGGAACACTGTAAGTTTCTGCGCGTAGGTTACATAATTATAAGAAAACATCTTGATGTTTAGTTTAGCCGGCGATGTTGTGTTATTAATTACCGAAGATAATTAGTTTTCGCCTTGGAAGCAGATCGTTTGTTATTATCAAGTTGTGCGTTTTTTTGTTAATGTTCATGAAAGCATCTTTACTAGGCAAGGGGTGATATACGCACTTTTTTCCGGCTTCCGTAAATTTTTACACGGGTGGCCGTTAAGAGTCTGCAGCGCGCGTTCACTCGCTAGAGTGTGAAAAGGACAGCGCTATTACTTCCGCGTGCGAAACGAGAGACAGAAAGAGTGTTTGTGCTCGCTTAGAATAAAATAACGTAAGCGCCAGATCATCTGCCTAGCCTTGATGCTAATTACGAGAAAACGACGTAGAAAAATAAGATTTTTTTACGGCAGGATTTGAGATAGGTAATAATGTTACCTATCTATTGGGCTAAAAATCACCATTAAATTTCATACGGTTTCAGAGATCTAACTCAAAATATGTGCAAAGCAACATGTTTTAGAATGTTTTTTCCTATCGAGATTTTTTTATCCAATTGTGTTTTGCTTCGGCAGAACTAAAGATTATAAGTCCAAGTTAATGGTGTCCAAATTGTGAACTCTTAGGTCATTTGGATTTCGAGATAAAGTTCAATCGATATCATCAAAACTACATAGGACGGCCTCTTAAAAGCCAACGTTGTGCTGTGGGCCACCCTATAGCTCAGCATCATGTTGAGTACCCTGCTTATCGCAGTCACGAAGAGCAATTTTTCAACTTTTTTTTTATTCCTTCCTGTTGTATTCTAAATGTTTTTTGTCCCTTGTATGTTTTTTTATCACTTTGACGACCCGAATGGCGCAGCGGTAGTGAGGGTTGCCTTACGTTCTTAGGGTCCCGGGCTCGAATCCTGGTAGGAGCAAATGATTGTGTGATGAGCATGGACATTTGTTTCCGAGTCATGGATGTTTAAATGTATAATATAATAAGTATGTATTTACAAACAAAAAGTATCTATGTAGTGTTAGAAAGCAAATACAATGAAGTTCAGAAAATAACTATAATCGTCTTAGTCCTTAAATAACAGGAATAGAGCCTATCGCATTGACCGCGCTTTTCAGACTAGCGACTCGCGTCCTGACACCACCACATGAGATGAGAGCGCTCCCCGCGCCCCGGCTGTGATGTCACCACCTTGTAACGTAGGCAGCACGCATGGTTGCTAACAGTAGGTAGTATATCAACTATCTAGTATCCACGATACAAGCCTCGTTGCTTAGTGTGGCACTAGATTAGCTGTGAGCTATGTCCAGCGATATTTATTATTTATTTCTTTTGTATGCACGTCATGACGTCCTACGACATATTTTTTAATTTCTTCTTCTATTTGTTCTCGTACACTCATTCAATTTATGGCTGACTCGAAGTAATTACTACAGATACTAGACTTTCATTCAAGACGTCCCGATTGGAAAACTCCGTTCAGAATCTACCAGCGCTCGATCTTATTTGGGCTGACTCACCACAATTTAAGCGGCTTTTTCCTGAATGTATATTAAATTTTGCCTTACGGCTGTGCCATATCATGCTGAATTGCTGCCCTTAATATATTGTGTGTAGCACCCCTTTTTTTTCGGATGGGAAATCATCAAATAACTTCTCCCACTCTGAGCGGAACGGGAGGGAGTGTCAGACTTTTACTGAATGAAACCCATCCATGTTTCTTCTTCGCCTTTTATGTTCCGGGGCCGCGGTATCTTCGGGCTTTTTCTAGGCTTCGGCCCTTGCGGGCCCCTCCCTTAATGCTGACATCTCTTTGAGGCGCGCGTGGAACACGAACATGCCGTCGACACGGCCTGTCGTCATTAGACGGACGCACGGCTAGCTAGCCCATAGCTAACCGTCCACAAGGCTACTGTGAATAGCACCCCTGAGGTCCCATCAAGTCTGGTATCAAGGGAATTCAAGAAAACCTTGTTCTCGGCATTTCTCGTGATAGGTGATAGACAAGGCCGAGTAGTACGTAACCTTTGATCCGCATTTGGCTCTTAACTATAGGTATTATTATTGTGTTTACGTTATCATTCAGAATTAAGCTCCTATTAAATGTGCGGCGAGCATTTGAATTATGTTGCGGGAAATTACAAATTGAATTGAATGTTTTGATAGTACCAATATGACCAATAAAGTTGGACCAATAGAGCTTTCAGAGAGAAATATTTTCTCTGGACGCTCTTAATGTGCACGTCTTTCTACATCGTTCTCACATATATGTATAATCACACATGAATGATGTAACCAAGATTTTGTAAAAATATATATTGATTTAAAAGAGTTTCCATGGAGTTTCTTGCCCGTTCTTCTCCATAGATATCTACTTTAGGGAATGGGCAACTACAGTACTTTCTCAAGTTATTATGCCTTGTGACTGTGACTGTAGCTTTGATTTTATTTGTATTTTGATTCAAAAGTGCCGTAATGGTCTAGTTGAAATAAATGCTTTGAGTTTGAGTTTTGAGTTTGAGAGTATAGCCTACGAGTTTCAACGAAGGCCAGAAATGCGTATTATTTCATCACGACTCCAATCACATGTGACTAAAAGGGGGAATCAATTAATATAAATGTTGATGGGTGTATGGGGTAAGACCATAAAAGTATTGATGGATTGTGTCGGAATGATATGAAGTGAAAAAGAGTAAACGATAGCGTGACGATTGTTCGGAGACAATGGAGGAAAACAGCGTGTTTTGCTAACCCTAAATGACAAGGGCATAAAGATGATGTCATCACCACTGCTCTCAAACCAGCGAAGGAAAACATCGTGAGGAAACCGGCACGTTTTAGAACCAAAATTCTTAATCGTTTGTGAAATCCACCAGCCCGCACAAGAATTCTAACTCACAGACAGGAAGTCTGTTACCCACCGGGAAAACTGGGAAAACTTAAGGGTGCATGAGTACGCTACGGTTTTGATATGATTAACTTGGAATCGCCTTCGAAAAAGCTTGAGTCAATGAGCAATCATTTTGACGTAAATCCGTATTTGGGTGAATATCAGCAAAGTGCATTTTTTGACAATTTTGGTTGCGAAATCTATTCTTCAGTTTTCGTGAAAAATAAGGATCTGCTATAACAAAAGACCAATCCGCGTTGGGCCCGCGTGGTTGATTATGTAGCCCATTCCTTCTCATAGAGAGGAGGTCTGTGTCCCAGAAGTGTGAACATTAATAGCTAATGATGATGATAACAAAAGAAAGCCCATGCTTAAGAATCTTCAAGAGCTTTATGAATGTCTCAATAACTTTTTGAGATTTTTAAGTTTAAAGTGTAGTGTGGGCACCGAAATTGATAATCACCCACCAAAATCGAAAGTGCCCACCAATATTGAAAATCAACGACATCAAAATTTAATTCTCTGTCACAAACCTCAATTTGAATAATAAAGCTCCATGTAACTAATCTCACAATCATCGCATGTACTGTATTTATGTCGACCTGATCTCGAAAATGAGGATTCCAGAACCACCTTAACCGCCATTTCACAGAAGACCTGCTAAAACTCAGTCAAGATGAAATCGGGGCGGCTCTTAGACAGCTTAAAAATGAAAAAGCTCCTGATGAGGATGGGAAAACGTCAAAGCTCCTGAAAGCGGCCTGCAAGAGAGCTTCAGGAGCTTTTCAACTCGGTCATGTTATCTGGGAGAACTGCAGAAACGATAAGAAGGGACGTGGTCGTAGTTTTCTTTAAGAAGGGGAATAAGACCCTGTAGCGGCACTCATACCCCCAAAACCTACCAAACCCATTACGCTCCTTAGCCACGTGTATAAGTGTATTCATGATTCGTCACGGATCGTCTAGCGCAAAGACTCGACGACTTCCAGCCACCGGAGCAGACCAGGTTTCGAGGAGGATGCAGCACCATAGACCACATCCATACTCTGTGGCAGATCATACAGAAGTCCGAAGAGTATAATCGGCCTCTCTGTCTTGCATTTGTGGACTATGAGAAGGTGTTTGACTCTGTCGAGACCAGGTCACTTCTACACCTATTGTTGTCAATGGCGGTCCTCTTGAGGGTGTTGGAGAATATGTTTATCTCGGGCAAACTCTGAAGTCTGGTATGAACAACTTTGAGACTCGCAGAAGAATTCAGCTGGGCTGGGTAGCATTTGGGAAACATAGTCCGGTTTTCTAGTCGCGTTTCCACAGTGCCTAAAAACGCGATTAGTCGCACACGCACAGAATATTTTCAATGTAGGTAATATTTTGTAGGGACGGACCTATTATCGTTAAGTAATTTTGTTTTAGTGAGACAACAAGTGTCGAGGACCTAAAACTAGGATAGTGAACGCTTTTGAAATAGTGAAAAATGACACTGAAGTGCTTTCTAAATTAAAATATGCATTAAGAAAACGGGCATTCAAGTATTTTAACTTTTTTTGGCAAAAATACTTATAGTTGTGTCGAGCGACGAACTCGTCCTACCTACTAGGCTAGTAGTTTTTTGCTAGCAAAACCGCGTTCGTGGATTTGCGTTTGTATCCGTATTCTGTGAGTACTGTGACCAGAACATCTTCCGGCTTTAGGATAATTAGTTTAATAAATAATCAATGCTTAAACTTGGTTAGTAAAAAATTTAGTACATGTATTATGCTTATAACATAAAATTCTAATTGGTGCATCTGAGAGTGTGCGCTTATTACGTAACAGGTTGTATTTTTATAAAACCTGACATGCCTCGTTGGTCTAGTGATCGCAAGCACGACTGCTAAGCATCCTTATGCTCCCGGGTTCGACTCAAATTGTTATTGGGCTTTTCCGTCAGGAATTTGTCGTTGCAGCCCCGAAGTTGGGATGTGTGCACGGTTGATAGCAATAGGCCCGACCTATTAACATGGGACTTAAACATAACTGGCGAAATTTGGGTGTGCTATTAGGGTACACCTCTGCGTAACCCTTTGGGGAATACAGGCATTTTGTTCTGATTATGTAAAATTGACTTTATTTTATAGGTGTGTCGATTCGACTTGGCATATTCACAGAAAAGGTTGGTTAGAATTCTTTCCTCGTACCAATCTGCTTATAAGTTCAAACAAACTACGTTTCAGAAAACAGCTTATCCGATAATGCCCTACTTGCATTCAGCTCAGCACTTCAAATCTCTTTACACAAGTACTTCTAAAGTTACTTAAGTAGATAAGTGTGTAGCTAAGTGGAATGTGCACTCACTTGTTTTTCTAACTCCACAGTCCCCGCTCGTAGCATCGTCGAACAGAGGTTCATCTTTCCATCGATACATTTTCAATGACTGTCGAAGCAGGTTATAGTTTAATTAAGTATAGGGTCGAAACTACATTTGATAAAGTGTTTACTTATAACAATGCATTGTTTGGTAATTTGGGTGAATTTCGAATTTTAAAGGCTCTACCACACAGGTGCGTTATTATAGGTCGATAATATCGCATGCGTTTTCGCTATATCTGTTTTTAGTACCTACATTAAGGTCATTAAGTATTATGTAGGTACTAAAAACAAATAACATCGCAATAGAAGTAGGACGTTTGCGTTTCTGCGTCCTGCGATATTCCGAACAAACAATGACAAAAATAACGAATCTGTCCGGCATTAAGTAAAAAACCTACCAAAAACACGAATACGAATTAGAAATATCGGACGACAAAAATTAAGTTCTGTGGAAGGAATCGGGACGGATTATCGGAATAACGTATGCGAAATTATCGAACGACTGTGTGGTAGAGCCTTATATCTTTATCGGGAGATCCATACTGTTCTCTGTTACCTATATTGAGGCTTGAATGGCTGAACATAGATAAACCATGGCTTAGTTTAAAGTATACGATACATTTAAAGTAGTAATTTCCCTTGGGATGATATCCAACATTCAATACTAACTGAGTTATGGGTTTTGGAAGGCAGTCGCTCCATGTAAAATATTGCTGCGTCTGGTAAGACTGGAATCCGACCCCCGAATCAGAATGAGTTTGTAGCATTCAGGCAAGCAATGTCTCAGGCAAAAGCTTTGCTCAGTGTGTAATAACAAACTTACTGGGTTATATTTCAAAGTGAATCCTTGGGTGTTTACTTTGAAGTTTAGTAGGTACGTGACCTCAATGTTATAAATAATATTTGATTGATAATAATTATAATTGGGTGCCTGGTGATGATAACAAAATTTTCGTGCATAGTTTTATTTTTATTATTGTGTTCTATTTATCTGGTGTGTGTTTGCAAACTACTATTGCATTGGGGTCATCCTGTTATGATATTGTGTGTAAAATGAATTACTACATATTTTAAAACAAAGTGCTAGCCGCGACTGTCTGTCTGTTTGTTTGCGTCAAACTCAAAAACTCCTGCACAGATTTTCATGTTGTTTTCACCACTGGATAGAGTGGTTCTGAAGAAAGGTTTTAATAAGTACATAATTTGTACACGGCGCAGCCGCAGGCATCAACAAGTAAATAAGTAAATATTATTATTGGTCTCGATTCATCATGGTGTATACAAAAATAATATATATGTATATGTACAAAAATACATTGAAAAAACGCAGATTACAAAATTAAATTAGGCTCAGCACTAAATTACATGTTTTTTTTACGTTCCCTTAACCACAAGGGTTATGGATCGATCCATTACCCAGTGATCTACTGACAGATAATTTCTGAACGAATAAAAAGCTTCGTGTTAAGGACAAAAATATAACGAGAAGGTAAAAGCGAATTACAAAAGCAATAAAAAATATTGTATCGCACACAATATCTTGTAATTGCTTCGCTTCTGAAGAACTTTCAATATTATATGTGAGAAACATTATTGTAATCTATAGTCCCCGCCACGAGAAGCTATAAATTTTGTAAACAGACATTTGAGTTCGCAACCTTTGGATCAAAAACAAAAATACAGCGTCAGTGTGAACTTACTTCAAAATGGCGCCCCAAATACATATTTACGTTTCATGATGTCAGATGAGTTCCTGTACCACAAAACATTAGACGACAACGCTTTATATCGCCAAAATATAAGCCGACCAAGTGAAATTGCTCCATAGTTTCGTATTATACGTAATCATACGTGTAATACGCAAACTATGGAGCAAGTTGATTGAATTTGGGAGTATTTATTGTTGATTGAATTGTCGCTACATATCTTGGTAGAAATTCTTTGTTTATAAAAATATACATAGACTCTCATGGCGCGGACTATAGGTTCTTTGACTTTTAATTAATTTAACCAATGCGGACCAATTTTTCTTATTTCGGTTTTAATACAGACCTTTAGAAATTTTAACGCATTTAAGAAAAGTAACTCGCACCGTAGACCCCGTTTATCATAGCACCGATGACATCAACGACCAGTATTGCAATAGGTAGGTAAGCAAATGTGCGGACGTCTGTTGTCAGATGAATAGGTAAAGCCTATCGCGGCATCTCAGTGACAATTTAGTTAGCTTAGTGTGCAGTGCAGGTATAGCACTAATTTAAATCATGCGGAGTTTGGCCATATGGGTACCTATTTAATTTGGGTAGGTATGCTATAATTAGACGTGAGAAATAATACCGTTGTGGGCTGGTAGTTTTTGGGGGCCTGTCGCGTAATTTTGCAGATATTTAGCCTAATTTGATGAAATGTTTTAGCGTATTTCATGCTGAACAACAAAATGTTTCGTTTCTACAAAAATAAACATAAAGACGGTTCAGTTAAGTATTGTTAAGCATTTTACAAAGTATATTATGATTATATTGAATTAACGTACTGAAAAGTATTGAATCAAAGTTATTCATGAACATTGCACCTGTTATAGATATCTAAAAAGCTTTCAGAACTTAAACTGATATCGAAACTGAAAAAAACAATTTTGAATGCCCTGTCTAAAATGTGTAAAGCTGTAACTTTTCAAATGAGAGATACCTGAAGTTCACCTTAATTTGTCCTTAGAAAAGGGCTCTTCTTGACAAATGCTGCAAAGTAATGAAATGGCTCGCTCTTTATCTTAATATCAATGTGAACTGACACGTTGGAAACAGTCTCCCATTTGTTGCTAAGGCTATAATTATTAGTAGGTGTAATCTTTGTTACACGTTCATCTCCATAGAGATCTACGCTAGGGAATGGGCAACTACTAACAGTATTTTCATAGTTTATTGTGTCTTGTGACTGGGACTGTAGCTACATTTAAATATAATCATATTGTTTTGACAATTCAAAAGTGTCTGTAACTGTACTCGTATAAATGCTTTGATTTTGATTTTTGCCACCCTAAAAATAATATCATATCTTCAGCGATTAAATAACCTATCTAGGTATAATAATACATGATTTGCCGGCCATCCTACTAATATTATTATCTTACTGATTATTATTATAAATGTGAAAGTTTGTTAGGATGTCTTGATGTTTGTTAATCTTTCACGCAAAAAACTACTGAACGGATTTGGATGAAATTTGCACACAAATAGATTATAACTAGGATACATATTATTCCGGTAGTAAGATCCCATGGGACAGTTATCAAACTTCACGCGGGCGAAGCTGCTAGCAGAGGCTCGTAAAATAACAATTACACAGGAAGTACCTTCTGCTGCTTCTTTTCGAAAGGGTGTAAAACACCTCTTAACGAAGCCGGAAGGCACTTGTTCTCCCCGTTATTGCGGTCATTTTTTTGTTGTAGACCATACCTGGGAACCTTCTAGTTACGGAGATATTGGTGGTCAAAGTTCCAACTTTTTGAAAAGTTTTTTTTTTAACAAATTTTCATTCATTAACAGATTTTTACTTTAAACACTTCTACAACCCCCGTAATATTCAAGCCATTGATCAGCACAATGTTTTAAGTGCGTAAGTTTGAGTTCTACCTCAAAACTATATTTTAACCCTAAAAAATAAGTCGTTTCCCAGCAATATTTTTTGCGTAAAGTAGTATGATGTACAGAATGCTTAGTGGACGGCTTCGTGATGAGGTCTTTTACACCTTGTATAACAGAGTGTTTGTGACAAGACACTATAATGTAATGCATGACTAGCCCGAGAATGCAGTAGCAACCTTTTGAACGACAGAGCAAAAACGCACACGAGTGCTCTCTATGCCAAGCCACAATTTCACGTACCATTTTTTCTCACAATATTTGCTTAGCGAACAGCGAAAATTTAAAATTCTTAAAATGGAGTTTATGTTTCTATTAGAAAGTCCACTAAGAATTTAAATTTTTTAACATGATTCATACAATGATTCTGCTAAAGCGGTCATTTTAGACCGCCAGTGCAGGCACTTACTTGTCACGTATACAGGGTGTAAAGGGACTCTTTACGAAGTTGTCAACCCAGCATTTTGTTCATCAAACTACACAAAATTATTGCTGGGTAACGACTTTTTTTGTGGTGAAAATTCACGCTTGACGGTAAAACTCAATGTTGCGGACTCAAAACATTGTTCTGATGGATGTATTTAATAGTAAACGGGTTATGGGGGTATTTAAAGTAAAGTAAAAAAAAACGTGATACATTTGAAAAAAAAATTGGGTGAAACGAGTTGGAACTTTGGACCCCCAATGTCTTCGTAACTAGGTTTCCAGATATGTTCTAGAACAAAAAAAAAATATCGCAATGACGTGGAATACAGCCTTTCAGCTTCGTTAACTCTACATTACTTTACTACTCATGTTGCGACGTACAAAGAAACTACTCATTACGCCCGCGAGGCGCATCAATGATAGTGGTTTTATTCAAAACCCATAAGTGTGATTGATATGTTTTGACTGTTTTTATAATTGTATAAATTACTAAAAAGAGAAAAACACATTTTTAATTTTAAATAATATTTTTAAATTTTTATTCTAAAATTTTTAATGAAATAAATCTTAGGAACATATATTTTTGGAACTTAGGCAATTAAACAGCATTCTCATTAAAAATTAAAAAAAAAACAATTTAAAGTATACCCTTCTCTTAAAAAATGGTAAATAATTATGAAGTACCTAATTAACTAAAAAGAACTAACGAAGTAACAAAAAAAATATTTAAGATGTAATTTGATTAAGAGCGCAAAACTTACATAAAAGCTACTCATAAGTCTTTGGAGCGCCAAGGGTAGTAATACCAAAAAAACTAGCACACTTACTGTAACGCGACCACCGTTCTGCGACACTTGCTGGCGAAGACTGAGATGAACGTGAATGCCATACACGCGAAGGATAAAAAGAGAGAGCAATATATCAAAAACGCGGGCGCCTCTGCGACGTAGAGTAGTAATTTAGGGTTTAGAGTCTTTTTTCACCCTTTGTGTGACAATGGCTTTCAAAAGGTTTAATCACTTCAATAATGTGCTTTAATGCAATAATGGCTTCCTAACCGTGAATATTACTGGGTAAACGAGACATTCGTCGCAAAAACGGTTACCATGTGAGTTCAGTGGATAATTTTGAAATCGAATTCATCGGCAGCTATAAACATAACTGCCGCTCGGGTCGATCTTTAGGTTAAACCGTGCTTGCCTAGGTTGGTCTGTAGATAGGTGACCCCCCACTATATACCGAATTTTCTCCGTGCCTCGGAAAGCACGTTAAGTGGTTGATCCCGGCTGCCAATCTTTGACAGTCGTTACAGGTAGTCAGTGGCCCAAAAAGTCTGACAACCTTACCAAGGGGTATCGTATTACCCTACTAACTTGGTTGTGGAGGTCAGATATTATTATGCAGTCGCTCCATGTAAAATACTGGTATTCAGCTGCATCCAGTTAGACTGAAAGCCGACCCAAACATAGTGTTGAAAAGACTAAGCAGACGATGATGATTCACGAAAGTGGCAACCAACTCCTCTCCTGCGTGGAACTATCTCATATCTAGTGAAATGTAGTTGTAATGTTCACATTTTCATATCTTTCGGCGAACAAGCTTTGTGATCATGCTCGGTAGCAGACCAGATTATATGGTACCTAGAAGCCAGGAAAACACTTTACATTTCAACCCGAACTAGTGCGGAAGTTTAAACGTACTATACGTTTACATTTCCGCACTAGTTCCCTTGAAACTAAACGTGCCACACAAGCAAATATTTGATTGCATTATGGCAACACACGGTTTCTGGTAACTTTGATGGAAACTGCAGCAGCAATCAAACTGGGAAGTGCTTATATGTTCCTACTTATAGCTTCTGCCAGCGGCTTCGCCCGCGTGAAGTTTGATTATTGTCCCATGGGATGTTACTACAGAGATAAAAAGTATCCTATGCTTTAATCCAGGTAATAAACTATCTGTGTGCAAAATTTCATTCAAATCCGTTCAGTAGTTTTCGCGTATAAGCGTAACAAACAAACTTACATTCACATTTATAATATTACTAGCTGACCCGACAGACGTTGTCCTGTCAGTTACTACCTACTACCTACCTACTACTACCCTACTATTACCTACCTACTACTACCTACCTACTACTACCCTACTACTACCTACCTACCTACACACAAAAAAAGAATTAGTGAAATCGGTCCAGCCCTTCACGCGTGATGCAGTGACCAAGGGAAATAGGGATTCATTTTTATATATAGATAGTAGGGATGCGAAGTTTCAGCAATTTTGAACCTTCAAGGTACTAGCAGGGGTGGTCAACTTTAATATATTTTGTATGATGTAGATACGGAATCTTGTCAAAACTAATTCTTATGCTTTATTGCACACAAAAATAATAAAGAAAAATACACACACAATTAAAACATATAGCTTATGTACAACGGCGAGCTTAACCCATTGGATTTTCTGACAGCAAACCACACTTGTGTTGCGAGATCGATCGAAGTGCTTGGAGTGCGATCGTGGTTTGAATGTAGGTAATTTCGCACATGAATTAAATATTTTTCAAAGATTATATGCTAAAGCCTTGCTTATTTGTAAATTTTCACGATAGGAGTGGTTTTTCTTATAATAATTAAAATGTAATTAATCAATGAATCAAAATAATTTTTGTTTTAACAAAATGCGTTTTTAGGGTTCCATACCGAAGGGTGAATACGGGACCCTATTACTAAGACTCCACTGTTCGTCTGTACGTCTGTCTGTCACTAGGCTGTATCTCATGAACTGTTATAGCTGGACAGCTGAAATTTTTCACGGACGATGTATTTCTGTCGCCGTTATAACACCAAATACTAAAAACAGAATAAAGTAAATATCTAAGGGGCTCCCATGTTGGGTTTTTGCTATCCATTCGGTGAAACTAAAACAAACAACTAATATAGTGTCTAGTGTGTTGTATAGCTAACGGTACAGAACCCTTCGTGCGCGAGGTCGACTCGCACCTGGCCGCTTTCGCTTGTGAATTTAATTAGACATCTTCGAACTCGATAGCCAGTAGCCTATAAGCGATCTCAATACCTACCTCGAATACGTATTGAGAGAGGGTACAATTTGTGTCCATATGTGCGGATATTGGGCGTTCACTCCAGCCGGCGGGTTCGAATCTTAGCTCGGAGGGAATTATCGCACATTGGTGGCAGTAAAATGAAACTGATGATTATTTTGATTCAACTGATTTACTTTGCACTTTCCTTATTTCCTAAAATATGATGAGTGTTTCCACAAACAATTACAATGACACAACGACCCATGCGTTAGATACAATTTGGAGAGAATCGTAACTTGACTTCCTTACTCCATGAGCGACCAAGTCCCAGTCTTATGATGAACTGACTCCGGAAACGGAACTCTTGACAGCGAGTTATTCTTCCTGACCACAGATTATTTAATGAAAAAGTATTACACCGATGTTGCAAGCAATCAACAGGCTCGATACATACCACAGATAAAATATTACATCTATCAACAAAAATAGACAAAACATGTTAATTTGAGTTAACACCATAATTTCGTTTAAAGTAGTAATCTTTCAATACATTCAACCGAGCATGATGATCCAATTAGCGCTATGTCGGCGGGATGTAGGTACACACGTTTCGAAGATACCAGACATTCTCTAATCGGCCTGATCCTACAAAACGGCTTCGTTAATTGGAGTTTCGAACAATAGGATTCCATGTAGATCACGACCTTTTGGCGACATTCAAACTATGGTTTAACCTTTTAATGATGTACGTGACTTTACCTAATTTTTGTAATATTAATAATAAAAAGATATAGTAAAATACAAATATCGGGTCTCAGGGATAACAAAATGTTACAAAAAAGCAAGTGTAACGACATAGACAAGTTCGGTTGACCTCACTTAAAGCTTGACTCACGTTAGACCGTGTCGGGTCAGGAGCCGAGTGTATAAAAAAAATGTAAAAAGCTTTATTGTTCAAAAGAGCATTACACAGGTTGAGATATCACTAGCCTCCACACTAGGATTCCCTGTGTCGTGGAGACTAGTCTCCTTCGTCTTACAAAAAATAAAAATAAACAGGAGGTAAGCCGTACTATACAAAGCAATATGCAGGTAAGATTTCTAAGGTTACAGAAATACAATAAAAAAAACAAATGTATGCATTTTGTAAACTAATAAAATTGTAAGTGTGTCGTGTGCATGTGTAAGGTGTGTAAGTGAGGTGTTGGTGTGTGATGAATGACTGAGTTAAGGAGGTTTGAGACCAAGCGAATAATAAAGAAATAGTGTCGACCATGCAAAGAATGGACACACTCACGCTTCCGAGCCGCTACTGAGAAATTGCTACGGCCTTTACTAGGCTCTGAGGCCCTACTCTCTAACGCTTCGTCCGTATATTCGGATCCATCCGTCTCTCTCACTCGCACTCATCTGCAGACGTGCGCGATAGAGACGGATAGATCCGAATAAACGGACGAAGCGTTAGGGAGTAAGGCCTCTGACCCGGCACGGTCTAGCGTGCGTCATCCTTAAATCGATCAAACTAAAACGGAATCATCACGCTTGTAATCACAGAGGGGTTCGGCAGAGGTATTTTATTTTATTTTATACTATTCGGGAAACACAGCAGCTAATAAAAACAATGCTCTTAAACTATACGGATTTGAAGGCCATTTACAAGTTCCCGCAGATGAAAACACTCGAAAAAAAAAACAAAAAGAAAACCAACAAAAAAAAGAGGTTGGTACAAAATACTTATTACAAGTTTTGTAACAAAGCAAAACTATCGACTAATATATACTACAAACTAAAATGTCATATAAAAGAGAAACAAAAAACTAAAAACTACATTCAGACACAAATAAACTACTCCATAAAAAAGCTTTTCACCAATAAACGACCCCTAACGATACCAATTTAGTACACCCACATTTTGCCAGTTATGTTTTGCGTCCCAAGTAATAGGGGGCGATACTGTTGCCATCAACTGGGCACATATAGAAAGAAAGAAAGAAAGAAAAAGCATTTATAAGCCCGACAGGACAACACAAAAAAAAAAATGGTAAAATTGTGATTATAACACTAGTATAGAGTAAACATAGTGAGAGAAAAAAAAAAAAACAAAATCATAAGAAAAACAAACAAAATACAAAACAGAATTTGTCCTGTACAAGACCAGAAAAGGCTCCTATCTCAGCATATACAGACTCCGTAGCTGGTACTGAGAAATTCCTGATGGAAAAACCAAAAAAACACTTCACCCGACCTCGGAATTGAATGCAGGACTTCATGCTCAATAGCTGCGCTTGCGATTACTAGACCAACAAGGCAGACAGATATACATCACATAACATTAAATTAATCGAACTACAAAAGCTGTTAAATGGTTTTATCTGTAACTTGATACTTCAAAAGATATTTATAATCCTGTGGAAATTCCTAGACCTACTCCTCCTCCTCTTCTTTCCTAGTCTTACTTTATTAGCAGCTTCCATTTCAAATATTAATTTGAGATTCAACATTCCAATTTGCAAATTCCAAGAATTTGTAATGCTATCCAGCATACACACAGAAATTTTGGGTCTTAATTTGTTTGCGAAATGGAATGGAATAATAAGGAGACATAATACGAGTAATACCCTTGTACCGAGCATCATTCAAATCGATTCGTTGAAGTACGAATACATAATACGCTTAATCGATTGGCGTGATACTCAAAATTACATTTTAATGTTCAAAAGCATCAGCCTAGCTTTTCTCTAACGATGTTAAGGTTAGCTTCCAGTCTCAGATGCAGCTACCGGTACTCATTTTACATGGAGCAACGTCTACCCCGTCAATCCTCCACAACCCAGTACAGTAACTGGGTAATACAATACCCCTTAGGCAAGAGACCTTCGGGCTTCTTCAGCAACAGAGACACGAGTAAACTCGATCTGTAATGGACGATAACCGATCCGCTGACCAATATAGGCAAGCGCTGCTTAACTTTGAAGATCAACCCGTGAGGCTGTTATTATTTAGTCTCTATCGAACTCATAATGTTAGAAATAGTGGGTAGTTTGAAACTAGACCACTAAGTAAATAGACACAAAATTACTAAACATGTTGTTATTATGGATTTATTGTAAACCACCCCTAAATCGATTTCTGATATATGAAAGTTAAAAAGTCATGAAGACGGTCGTTAGCTACAGCATGTCACCGAACATAATAATATGCCAGTGAACTTTAAATTTAAAATCAATGGTTACTAAGAACTAAAATGGAAGAAGCACGATATAAAATTTTATGTTGTGTCTGGGTACCGTTGTGTGTCAGGCAAATATTTTTTAAATGTCCTGTTCGCCCTTTTTATTGTTTAGATATTCGAATCTTTCTACCACAATTTTTATTATTTCTTCCATGCACGCTGCATTTAAAAAAGTGGCTGCAATTACAGAAAAGTTAAAAGGGAATGGACTGTCTAAGAAGGGGCAAATTGCATTTGATTAAAAGAGTATTGAATATACATTTTGATAGAGGGACAGGAAGGCCAAAGAAACGATGGATAGATTGTGTGAGGTATTGTATGAAAGGAAAAGGAGTAAATGTTAGCGTGACGGTGGACAAAGCAGAATGGAAGAAAAAAGAGTTGCGCCGACCCCGAGTAACATGTTGAACTGAACAAGTTCAGGAAGATGGTGATTCTAGCTGCGTATAACAGAAATAAAAAGAGAAAATGTAGAACAAAAGTTTAAAAGTCTTCTAAACTAAACTAAAGCAAATCCCATGCGGGGTGCTGATATCGAACCAATAGTGTCACTGTCAAGTCAGCTAACTTATATGAACGTGTTCCAACTAGCGCAAATAGACGTGTGTCAAGTAAATCATTCAAACAATCAACGCATGCAGTCATGTCTAGGATTCTGAGCTTGATTTGCCCCAGTCTGGCAAGAGCTGAAAACTATGGAATAAATGATTAAATACTACTGGTAGTAACAGCTTTTGACAAAAGCCACGTACTTATCTATGCTTACAAAACCTTCTTCTATAAATGTAATGCCTTTATCCACATCAAGCGTGTCCGCAATTTGGTTTAATTTAACATCAGGGTGACAATTTATTTTAACTACGTCTGTGACCATTTTAAGAATAATAATGTTATTCACATTGTTATACTATCATGATTCAGCTAAAGCGACCATTTCATTATATAGACCTCCAACACATAGTAAGTAAGAAATATCTGTGAAAGTTGCATACTGTCACTGATTTTTTCAAAAGAAATATACTCCGATGGTTTACTACAATGTTCACCTGCTATATCGGAAAAAAAGCTGAAGGAAAACAGCGATTAGATCACGAAGCAATTATGACTGTTAATAGGGGTCATGTTAATCGTAGACGATTAGTTTTAATGTCTGGTTTAATTATCACAATGTTTTAATTAAATCCATGACACAGCACTCAAACAAGTTGGTATATCGAACTTGTTTGAGACTCGTATTACACGAGTGGAAGTGGTTACATAAATCCAGCGTTGGACGCTTGCCAGTAACGTATCCAGGAACGACCACCTATAAATTAACTTCACATCCAGCAGACACCGATAGATTCATGTTTTATGTCGAAACTTATGAAATGTGTCCCATAACGGTTGTATTGTTATGTTGTTGATTGTTATTTAATTTGTAAGTTGGCCAACGTTTAGAACTGTAAGATAAACGGGACAAATTTAGCTGTCAGTTCCGTGTTTAACATCCCTGTCGAGTATTTCAGTGTGGTTTGAGTTATTTTCTTGTTGGTCATGTAAAAAACTTTATTTGAGTATCAACCGCATGCTAACCAAAGTGATATTATATTATACGTGTAAGCAACGTTACTTATTTGTACGAAAACCCTCTGACGCTTAAAACCTATCGCACTTTCGCACAACGTCGTTCGCTTTACGTAGAACGCAGACGTAGCTCTATCTTTATTGACTGATTCTACAACCTTCTATATCAAACATTTGCAAGAAAAACGCAACAAAATCCTCTACTGAATTTCCGAACAATGCGAATTGTGAAATTTCGGTCTCGTAAGCTTGTTCGCAAATCGTGGTATTTGACAGAGGAATTGCATTCCTGTTATGGAATGTATATTTAGCGATATACACTGAAGGTTTCATTTCCTTTGACGTGGTTTCTGAGGGTGTGCATAGTTTTACGTAGTTATACTCTTTGTGTGAGAGGTGATTGTCTGGAGAAATACGTTTTACTTCTATAAGTAGCTTTCATGAGCTTGGATTTAAAAAGTACTGTAGTTCATAAAAGAGACGCTTTTCTTTTTATTTGTAAGATGGCGGCAGCGTTCTTGCTTTGCATTGCGTCGATGAAGATTCCTTTTCAAGTTCATTGAAAAACTATGAAATTTTTCCTACTTGATAACTGTGAAGTAGCTCTTTCATACTATCTCTCCCTTTCCTCCCTTCATTCTTTCCAATACGCTATCTCATTCTTTTTCAGTAATTGAGTTGTCTTGTTCTAGAGCTGGATGGACTGGAAGGTGAGGATTGTGTTTAGCAGCGGTTCACACAGCACTGCTTTGGGAAGCGGCGTGCACCCCGCGCTGCCCGCGCCGGTGGTCGCGCGACCCATCACACAGGTAACCTATATACTGATATACCATTTTATCATCATCATTTTCACCTCCTGGGACACTGACCTCCTGTCCTCGCTGACTCGTGCATAGTGTTCTATTCTTAATGTGTTGGGGTCGTCGTAGAAAGTCTTGTTGCGAACATAATCAAGTTGCCAAAAAGATCGCTAGCGACATTTATGGTGCTTATTAACCCTTAATTACTCGCGTCCATATAGTTACACTTACGCTCGCGTGGGGAATATATAACCCCAATTTTAAAGGTACAATAAAACATATTTTTAATGACATACTTTTATTTTTATTATAAAATTAGAAACAGACAACATTGTTCTAAATTATATTAGTATCCTTAATCAACATTGTTATAAACTTTTAAAGATATGAAACTTTAAATTTAGGAACTTTTTAATCAATACATTTATCACGTATCATATTAGAATGGTGGGGCAATATATACCCCAGACGCGATCTCCTGACACAACCACATGACACGGAGAGGCGCTCACGACTGATTCGCGGCGGAGGAAGGTATTTAGGCAGCTACTAAGAACGGCATGGAGGTAGCTTTAAAAATGGCGGAGATACGACACTTCAAATACGCCGTGGGGTTAAATATACCCCACGCGAGTAATTAAGGGTTAAGAACTAAAAATCCTGCATTCGATTTATCCGCAAGATAAGATTAAAAAAATGAGTTGATAACACCCGTCTGGTTGGAGGATCCTCTCTTAACGATCGGGAACGGGGAATTTCCAGCACCCTGTTCCTGTTACATTTAAATGTGGATGGGTGACTGCCCATTACAAACCGAGTTTGAAAAAGGCTAGGCAGATGATGATTCCAGAGTTCTCATCGATAAATTTACTTACACTGATCCCGCGTATTGGATTATATCCCACTTCTGATGATAGCTCATTCATCTCTTTCAAACTTCTCTGCACGTCCAACATTACCACACATCAACTGAATTACATCCAATGCTGAACAAAACCTTATCCCATAAATTACCAAAACTATCTGTTCTGGTACGTTAGCATTCAAAGCCGAGCTACGGCCTAGGTCATCTGTCCAGTGTCCACGTAATGAGGACAATCGTTAGGTAGACAGACAACCATTTATATAGGGTGACTGGTAATTAGTGTACGATACTTAAACACGTGATTGTACTCATGATAACAAACAACTTTCACTATGGGACCAAACCTGAAATCGCGAAAAAAAAATCAGCTGTTCAGTACATTTATGTTCGCCGAATGTACTGAACAGCTGATATTTTTTTCGTGATTTCGGCATTCCCCATAATAAAAGTTGTTTGTTATCATGAGCACAATCACGTGTTAAAGCATCGTACACTAATTACCAGTCACCCTATATAGTTAAATAAATTATTGAAGTTGTCGTAAGTTCTTGGACAATCGATGAATGTATTTGTGACATAGTCTTGCATTTACTTCGATACAGTAGTTTTGCCCCACGCACTAGGTATTTTCATATTCTGAAAATGATAAAGGTTTTTGGTCCATATAACATTATTAAGG
The DNA here is from genome assembly GCA_950022955.1 of Xestia ashworthii. Lineage (NCBI taxonomy): Eukaryota > Metazoa > Arthropoda > Insecta > Lepidoptera > Noctuidae > Xestia > Xestia ashworthii. The sequence goes on from OX465555.1 coordinate 21,995,517, forward strand.
GTTGACTCACAAAACTTCTCTGTTACTACTCGTAATTCTCGTCATCAGTCCTTGTCCCGTTCTATTTTGGTCGTTGCTACACTATTTCTTCTTCCATTCTCCACTCCATTTACTCCTTTCTCCTTCATAATATCATTTCTCACAATATCCAGTCACATGTGTTTTCCTTTTACAAAACTTTTTTAAACTGGATGTATCCAGTCAATCATTTTCGAAATATTGTTTTATTTATTTTCATACAGTTTCCAGTTCAACTATCTTTTCCTTTGATAGTTATGGTTCTTGTTTCAACTTAAGTTCTTCTTTAGACGCTAATAAACTGTACAACAAGTTGAAATCATAAAGCATTATTAACATCACGAAGCACCTTTAGAATACAAAATTGTAATTTCCGAAAGGTTAAGCATAGTTGCCACTATAGATTACAGACATTATGGCTCGTGTTGTTAGGGTTTTATGCCAGCAAGCAAACAAAAATCCATACTCCGAGCTTTTACTGATTTAAAAACCTAACCACCTAACCACTTTGTTAGATCTGGGAATTGAACTCCAGACCCCATGTTTAGTTGTAGGGCTCGCAATCACTCGGCCAAAGAAGTCACGAGTTATTTTTAGAAATGGGAAAAATACCGTTTAACCTAATTTTCCTTACGTACGATGTTAACAATTCAGAACCTTTGTGCATAATTGAACGTGACACAATGTTATCGCCGTCGACATAATACTATAATTCTGATTTACAGTATGTCAACTGTGAACAAAATCGTCAGAACTGATTTTCTTTGCGTGCGTCAGGTAAAGGTAACGGTCCAATATCGATGGCAAATGATGTTATGGCATATGATAATTATGGCATGTGATAATTAGGGCTGATGATGTTATGGTAAGTGACTACATGGGAAACAAAGCTTCTAGCACGTGACTAATATAGCAAATAAGAGTAGGGCACATGAATATTACGTCATATAATATTATGGCTGTTGACTATTATGGCAAATGATATTAGGGCAAATAAAATCCGGGCAAACGGCGGTATACCCTTAAAATTATAAAATTGAGAAACTGGTATTTTTAATTTATTTCGATATATTTACCTTACGTTTACACCGCGTGCTAGGGCTTCGGATTAAGTACATAAAAAAAAGTTTAGTAGCCAAACCATTCAACAAGTTTGATTTCATAAAAAGGATGTAGTTGGTTTACTGGTTGTTCTATACGATGGTTGTATCTTGATCTTTTCAATTGAAAGCAATAATCGGGTGGGTCGCGTATTTATAGTACAATTTTCCGACGCTTCACTGTTGAATCTATGTGTAGATAGATATACGAGTACCTACTGGCATAGCACGGGTAGCAGTGGTAAAACAATGTTTCAAAATCCTAAAATTCCTAGCTGAAATTACAAAACATCACCCCTATAATTCCCGACGGATTGGGCAGAGGTGTACCCAATAGCGTTTTGTCCTTAACTGGTCCAAATCAGACTCCGTGGTTGCTTCAGAGACATTCTTGATGGAAAAACTCAATAACACTTTGCATGATCTGACCTTTACATGCTCAATTTAAAATAAATGATGTTGAAAGATTATTTGAGGGGTTCGTGGCTACATAATAACAGCCGCTCTGGTCAATCTTTAGGTTAAGCCGCACTTGCCTAGGTTGGTCTGTGGATGGGTGACCACCCTTACATACCGAGTTTCCTCCGTACCTCGTAAAGCGCGTTAAGCTGTTGGTCCCGGCTGTCATTTGTCCATCTTTGACAGTCGTTAAAGGTAGTCAGTGGCCCAAGAAGTGTGACAAACAGTCTTATCAAGTGGTATCGTATTACCCACTATTAACTGGGTTGTGGAGGTCAGATATGCAGTCACCCCATGTAAAATACTGTTATTCATCTGCATCCGGTTAGACTAGAAACTGACCCCAAACATAGTTGGAAAAAGGCTAGGCAGATGATTTTGTTGAATGATTAATCATTTCGCTTCTCCACAGGTCATCGAAACAGGAGAAGAAGGAAGCCAGTTCCTGTACCGCATCACGTGGGCCAGAACGGGTCTATCAAAGTCCAATGGCCCAACTCAGCCACTTTATGAGTAAAGGACTCTATCAATGTGTCAGTGATATACGATTGTGCACATTAGATCCTCCGCACAAGGTTCGTTTTGGGCTGTAAGGGACGGTGTAGTGATGACCTTTTTGACTGCAGTGCTGTGTTTTTAGGACGAAAATTGACTTGTAGTGATAAAGAATATAGAAAATGACACTTTACATGACTGAAAAAGTGTTCTAGTGATGATTTTAAGCTTGTTGTGCACTTTCTGAACTGTTGTTCTGCTTTTGATATCAACCAATAGTGTAAAATTGTGATTAATTGTGTTACAGATAAGGTTTATTACGCACAAGCATTTTTTAATGTATTTTGTTTTACCTGAGCGGAAGTTGCGTAAAAGTACAAAGTTTGATTTGTCTTCAACCCTAAAAAAAATATGGCTAGCAAGAGAAATTTGCGGATATGCTGTAGTACACATTACATTGTTCACCTCGTAATTGCTGGCCATTCGTACCAGAAGCCCTCGCACGAATTTAGCCGTATTGCATCGTATTGTATACGCAAACATCAACCCAAGTTTGCACTTCAATTTAAAAAAGCGCATCTACCATGCGAACGAAGGACTAATTTTGACAGCTGGAATGTAAGACTCACAGTAAAACCTTTTAAATATCAAAGACAGCTTTAACGATACGGTGCAATACGTTAAAATTACGGCAAAACGCTGCACTAACGTCGATCGTACGTCAACATTATTTATTATTATTGCACAAGACTGCACCAATAAACTTTATTCAATGTCGATAGGTCAGAAGGCGTGATGTAAGCTATAGTGTGTTGTGATTAATGTACCATTTAAGGTGACGTTCGAATTTGTGCTATAAACACATGTAAATAAAATAAATAATAATAATAAATATATTGTATTGTAATTTAAACTTGTAAATAATTATCGTATATTTTGTTAAGGGAATGTGCTGTTTTGTATGTGTGTTTTGTGCTGTTTATTTAATCTATTTATAGAATATAAATGACCTGATGACACAAAAGGCTTGCTTTTCTTAATATTCGCACTTGGAATGCCTCATTTCAAGAGGTTTCTGAGAGTTGGCAGCGTCACAAATACATGTCATGTTTTGATGTTTACAGCTGATAAATATTCCTAAATTATATCACAAAATATCTTGGTATGGCACTCAAATTTTGATTATGAATGTTAATAACAATACCAACACTTTACTAGATTTTGTGACAGCTTTAGTTGTGAAGACATTATTGGCTAGTTTCCAAGTGCTTTTTAACACCTTACTTTGTCACAACATTAGATATATTGCAACTGTTGATGCAGCTTAACTTTCAAAATGTTCAGCTTGATTTTTTGTGTGAAGAAAAGGATATAATTATGTTTTATATTATTAGAATTATTGTGCTCAATTAGAAGATATTATTACTATTTCAATGTTAAAATTATTAATATAATTGGCAATTTCTTCACACTGGAAATTGTTAACCATGAATTCAGTTTCTATACAACGAATAACAATGAGTATATAATATTTCTTTCATCATCATCATCATCATCAGCCTATTAATGTTCCCACTGCTGGGACAGGCCTGTATTTTTTTTTAAATAAAAATACGACAGTGGAAATTGGGAATGGCGTAAGTGATAGGAGCGTGTTGTTGAATTTTCCATTCTCGGCGCAATCATTTTCATTCATTGTCATTTACAGCATTTTCAATCTTAATAATATTCAATAATTCATTTAACAATACATAGTACAATTATGTTTGTCGAACTGAACATGTTAGAAGAAGATCGAATGCTATTTTTATTGTGTGGTTAATGCTTAACCTGGTGTCAAAGTTTTTATGCCTCCCATGGGCCTCTGACTTGTCTTTGAGTATTATTCCATTTTTCTCTTAGCACACATTAGGCATTAAGGCGCAGATACATGACTTTTAGTGATTTTAAATTAATCATCACGTCTTAACTCCAAGTCTAATTTCTTTGAAAATAATATATGTTATACTAGACCATTTTTTTCATAATTTGTTATGTGAAAATGAGAAGAAATATTTTTATAACTTAGTGTAACTAATTTGTGAAGTAATGTCTTACGCGGCAAAAAAACGATCATCACGCAAAAACAATCGGGCGTATTTGCATGAAACTTCAGAGAGATCATCTCAAAGACAATTTAATGCCCTTTATATTAGTATACGGCTTTTATCCGTATTGTGTTTGATAAATCAAGGTGGGTTGTTTTTTCGAATAATCTTGGTGCGGGGCTCCTCGGGGCGACGGGCGGCAGTGTATCGCTGACCACTCTCACGCACGGGTATACGCTATTGCTAAACTTCTCCCACTCGCTCAAGGTCGTTGGCGTGGGGTAGCCCCTTAAATCGTAAAAACCATTTAAGGCGCTACCCCAGGCAAAATTAGCAACTCTATTTGTGGTGATTCAAACTTCGTTTGAAATACTATTAGAATAAAGTTCTAATCAGCTTGCACTGCAAAGTGGTTTTTACGTCAGTCACTGCGGGTCGAATAGTGCGAAATTAGTGATTTTTATTCTTTATAAAATCAAATTGCCGTCTTTTGAAAAAAAAAAAACTAGCATTATGTTCATTATTAAATTGTCTATCCATTAGTATAAGAAGCAAATCAAAATAATGTTAACTTTACGAGAAGAAGCATGTTATAAATATTTTTTTCTCATTTTTGTGGTTTCATTGTGAGGGGATTTATTACACATTATGAGACTTAAAATAAAAAATAAAACTACCACTTTGCAGTCTAAGAATATGTAGAAATTTAATGTATTTTTATTACTTGGTATTTCTTTTGGATAAAGAGGAGTTGGCTCCAAAAAACTGCACAAAAAACGGCTTTTGCTTGGGGTAGCGCCTTAATAACACTAACACATAATTTTTCCTGTATCGTTTCGAATCGAACCCGCGACTTGCAGGGCAGCAGTCAATCGCTCAGCCACTGCGGCAACCATCAATCATTCCGTCAGTTACTTTGATACACACCGCAAATATTTCTGTACATAGTGACATTGCCGCCAGCTGCCGTTGTCATAGAAACCAGTCACTTTGTCGCTGTTTGCCGTTGCCTGCGACATATTGTGGTTTCCATATTCATTAAGTCTTAAATGTAAGAAATATATTAGTAAATTGTATTAATGCGATAATTAGTAATGTCAGGTTTTCAACCCGTGACTTGGTGCTTGAAAAGCGGGTCCAAAAGCCTCCAAGTCACTTAATTGTTAAGAAGAAAAATATTTTATAATTTAAACAAAGCAGGGGTATTGTTTAAATAAAATAAGAGATACTAAATCATGAGAGTTTAATAAAAAAGGGTGTGAAACAATATACTATTCTTAATAATTGTTATAAAAATAATGTAATATCATCAGAGCTATGTAAATATAGTATAAGTTATTGAGAATGTGTGATAAATAATAAGTACTTCGTTATATTATTATCTAAATATCTGAATAGTTTTTATAACACTTGTAACATAATACTATTTAAAACAAAAACCACTTATGTATAGAAAACGTTAAGGTGACCCGCTCAATTATTGGAACGAAGTTCCTTATCGCGCGTTGTGAAAGGGGGCTAGATGGAAAAAATTCTTACGAAAAAGTTGTCACGACACTTTTAAAAATAAATGAAGGTTGCAATGCGTTTGTTTCATTTCTATTTCGCATTGAACAGTGTGGTGTCGCGACAATTATTTTAGTTGAGTGAACATTATATTTGTTAATAATAAAAAAAATATTATTATAACTTAAAAAAAAAAAAAAATATTACAATTCCTTCACTAGTTAATCGGAAGAACTTCGTTCCATCCGGGTGTCCCTTGACACCTCTCAAGTTTTTTTTTTTTACAATTTATAGTTCAATATCAGGTAGTAACGTCGATGACGTATCGAAAGTCCCAAAATGGACTTTTTTGAATACAGAAAAATTACATTCACTCAATTAATTCAATATACTCTCTAAGTGTGTGATGGCCTACAATGTCATGATTTCATGAAATGAATGAAAATTCTTCAAAAAATGAAAGAAAATGAAAACCTGTCTTGAAAATTTTAAGGGCTACCAGGCAATCTCACCTTATCTCGAACTATTAAAGTCCCAATAAAAACTGTTTTAATGCTGTACATAATTATATTTACAATATTTTTGAGAATATTGTGTGATGCCAAACTTTTCTTACGGAAAAACACTTAAAAAAATTGTATTGAACATTTCTTAATATTTTTTAAACCAATGTACAAAGTAAAAAGTACCCTTAAAGTATTTTTGATTCGTTCATTTCATTGTTGCAGAATATTATTTGTATTTTTTTTTGTATTGTAAGGCTGCATTCACACCAAAGCGTAAAGTTGACTCGGGGCATCCAGGGCCCCCCATTCATTTAAAACAGTTCAATAGACTAAGAAACATGTTTTTGACAGATCGCTTATTGAAATATCTCAAAAACAAACAATTGACATACTACTGAATCATAGACTTGGTCCCTGTATATGAAAGAGAATGAAACAAAAAGCATTTATTAGCCTGCACAAGATAAAACACATCAAAATTTACAGTATTTATACGAGTATCTAGCCAAAAATTAAAGATCAGCTTTTGTCGCCGTCTAAATGCTTTCTTTTCAAAACATTGTCGCAATCAGTGGTCGATTACACGTTTGGTGTGAATGCCGTCAGCCTAAATCCGCAGTAAAACTGTATTTATATTTGCTGTTGTGAGTGAAATCAAAAAAGTTTACCTCTTAAATTACTTGACTTGCGTTTCCTACCCTTGTGAATCCAGCCCAAATTCCTAAAATACCTAAACAGTTTTAAAAAAGGTTGTTCAATTAACATAAATGTTCTTATAATAAATAATTGTATTACTTAGTAATAAACACGTAATAATAATCACTATGTCTACTATAATTGGATTTTCAAATACATTTTGATGTGGGCCGTGTTCTTGAATTTCATAATAAGTAAAATGACGACGAATTTTTATGCGTGTCTTATTTGATTACCTGCCAACCACGAACATTTCGTGTCCAAAAATAACTTTGAGGTTAAAAACAGTAAGACCAAGAACTGAACAACTCTGAGAAACAATACATAATTAAAATAATTCTTCAATTTTTTCCCACGAGTCACTTTACTCGCGTGGTGGATTACACCACACTCAACCTCGAGGAGGCCTGTGGTCCAGCAGTGGGAACACACATGTAGCATACTCGATTATGAAACTACATATAAGTACGCAATAATCGTAACTATAGCAAGGAGAACTGGCACCAATGAATTTGAATGGTGATTTACATACTAGCCTGAAGTGGAAACGTGGTACTGTCTCACAAAACATAGGTCCTCTGATATCGTTTTCTGCGTGCCCTAAAACCTGCACACAACAGGAATGATGGACGCCAGAGATAGCGCCAAACTAGTAGCTAGCTAAGTTCAGTATGGATTGATATCAACACTCTAAGAAATACACTGATTTAAACAAGAGTCATGAGAAAAATAAGTTTTCTATAGATATTTTAAATTCCTCATATCTCATCTTTATATCATTGTCCTTTCAAAATATATATTTGGGAACATAGATATTTTGTAATACAATCGAAATAAATACACACTACCTTAAGAATATGTTTGATTTACAAATTATTTTGGTATTACGTTTGTATGAAAAACGCATGCTCCGCCGGCCCCTTAAATGCACCCCAAGAGAGGTATAGGTATACCAATACCGCAGTATAATCTTGACGATAAGTAACATTGCATGACTACATGCTACCGTACTGCAACCGAAAACCAACCGGAACCAACCGCAAAAAAAGTCTCAGTCAGTTTATTTAAGTTTTATAAAACTGGAATCTTTGTATGTTTATATATGCAACAATGTATCTATTATTTTAATGTACATGTGTTTTTGGATTTTTCTATTCTGTATGGACTATGTCTGAAATAAATAAATTATTATTATTATTATAAGTACATAGTTGCACACAAATGTATTTGAGAATGTGTATCAATATCCAAAGATAAAGTTACTCGTACTAATGATTTGTAACACTTGAACGGAGGCGCGCTAGCAAACAGCTCAAAATTACTTCTTAAATTCTGCTATAATGTGAACAACTCAAGTGGAAATGAGATGTCGGCTTAAGAATCACAAGGGATGTGGTTACAGTGAAAGCGATTTATGATTTTTTACTGAACCTCTTGAATGACAGAATCAACAGAAGCAACCACTAGGAAAGCGCAGATGCTATATGAAGCCTGAAGCGAAAAAAAGGTGAAAAAAAAAACGTTGGAATTTTGGGGGTTCGATATCTCCGTAACTAGAAGGTTCCCACATGCTTTTCAACTTCGTTAAGGGTCATTTTATTCACATTATTTGCAATGTAGAAGGCGTAGTCGCGTCAGACCTTATACAAGATGGCGGGGCGAGCTGGATAAAACAGAACTGAACTGACATGGTCAACATGGCTGCTGGATTAGCAAAAAGCTTCGATGCGCACACGTTTTGAACTACAGTAAATTAAGTTTGTGAACCCCAACACCAAGGGGTTGCTCGATAAAGAACCAACAACGTAAGTGACAAATAAGTAAGTAGTTATTTTTCCTTAGTGACTGTATGCCCGACCTGTGAATAAGAAATTGCGTGATCTTTTAAACGTTTTCAGAGGAAACATACCTGCTTCTAAACAATGTATCTTTTTTAATTAGACCGTGATTATTCTGACGTATTTACTTATGAAACAAGCGCTTCTAATTAGGTTTATCTAGATTCTAATAAAGTGTTTATTCAGACTACTTATTTAAACAGAGGTCTAAGACGTTAGACCTCAACGGTTAGGTACATAAAAGCGCTCCTAAACGCTACCAACACTATTGTCAAGTATAGTCCAGCCATCACAAAAACACTTTGAAACCGATTATGTCTGAAAAATCTATATCCTAGTTCTGGCAATATGTCTAAACTTGTATGGCGCATTGTGTATATCTTGTACACTGCCGAGGGAACAAAATCTGGCAACATTGGCAGCTAAAATCATCTACGTCGCCCCGAAGGTCACGACAGAATACAACTCCCTAGCGTCTAACTCACTGCAACCTTCATGTCACTTTAGAAAGTGATGTACAATTACTACTAAGCTACTTAACGAAACAAAAATAATACTGTGCGGTAATATGGCCGTATTTCCCATACCCTTTCGATCGTCCTGCAACCTGCAACACATAAAACTGTGTGACAACATTTAAAATATTATTGTATATTGCAAAGCCTGGCTGTTATCACTAGCAATGTTGCCGGCTACTGTATTGCAGCCATACAATACAGTACAAATACAATATGGCCTGCTCAGAAGCACTTATATAATAATTAGATGGATAGGCAGTCGATCCTAAAGTAAAGCCTGATGTTAAGTACTAAGTACCATGGTAATGGTATTTAATTGCATACAATTAGACAAGAAACTGAATCCAACAAAGTAAGGAAGAGGTAAGGCAAGTGGGCAGATGATGATGAATGATTATTTATTTTCTTATGAATGATATAGTTGTCACTGCCAAGGCCTGGAGGAGGTGACCTGAACGTATACTGCGTTGTTGGTTTAAAGTTCTGTATCCAGCTGATATGGAGGGAAGTGAAAATTCTGTTTTCTATTCCTCCGCCGCACTGTTTTTTTTCTGATTAATTTCGTTACGGCATACAAGACAGTTGAATTGCCTTTCCGGAAATTTCCTCGAACTTTATTGTCTAGGCGCTTCTACGGCTGTTGATTCAAGCTTTCAGGAGTTGCTTAAAAACAGAGTGGCGGGCTTACCGTAAAAAAGACTAAACACACCACAAAAATAGATGACGCTCGAGGTCCGTCATGCAGTTGACGGCTGCGAAGATAGCAACGCGATGGCGCGGGCGGCGCGCCTAGCTGGTATATTGCGCTCCCTTGGCTCACGGACACCGACGAAGGCTAAAAATTAACTTATTTTTTTTTAAATGTACCTAAGTGTATTTTAAATTAAATATTGTATGCATCTTTTACGTTGCTTTTCTGAGCTCTTATATATAAAAATTTGTTCTTGTTTAGTGTACCATTTATCCAGATCAAGAAATTTAAAATCCATGTCTAAAACTCATTTTGAATGAACCTTTAATCAAGAATGTTAGATGTTAAACTAGAAACAACCTGTAAACAAATTAGCCTGTTATCTTTAAACTTTGCTTTACAAATTGCGACGCAACGTCAAAAGTTAGTATTACTAAAAACATTCACATTAATGCAGTTGTATTTTATTTTAGACATTCGCCGAAAGTACGACGGCTGAGAGATAATTCCGAAGTTCGAGTTACTGGAATGTCTTAGAAATAAGGGTCTGTGAAAACTGATGTCTTGGCAGTCATTCGTAATATTCTTAGTAATAATATAAAATGAACTATAAGTAAGCCCACGAGGATATCAACATGTAGGGTGTGAAATTAGCGATCATCGTTCCGGTAGTCGTTTCAGTCAATGGCTAAATTGCCTAGAGCCTCGACCAATGTTTCTTTTTCTAAGTTTAGGAAATATTTAAAATGTAAAGAATAAAGAAGAGGAATTGAGCAGGATGCGATGGAGTATTGTGGGTTTATCTGAAGTTCGAAGAGAGGGGGAGGACACGATAATCCTAAAATCCGGCAACCTACTTTATTTCCCAGAGGGTGACCGGCAGTCCCAGGGTGGTGTTTATCGTCCACAAGTACCTTGTGAACAACGTGGTGAAGATCGAGAGTGTGTCGACCAGAGTGGCGTACCTAATACGCAGAATATCCTCAAGATATTCGCTGAAGGTCATACAGGTCTACGCCCCGACCTTGGCACAACCCGACGACGAAGTGGAGACCATGTATGAGATATCTAAAGCCATGCATGGTTTCAAAACTTACTTCACCGTTGTCATGGGGGACTTCAACGCGAAACTGAGCAAACGAGACGGGGATGAGCTGCAGGTAGGGCAATTTTGGAGTTGGACGTCGGAACCACCGGGGCCACCAACTGGCTAGTTTCATGGATAAGGAAGCCCTCTATATGATGAACTCCTTCTTCAAAAAGCGTAAACACAGGAAGTGCCCTGGCAGAGCCCCGATGGTGCAACAAAAATGAGATTGACTTTATCATGTCAACCAAGAAGCAAATGTTCAATGATGTCTCTGTAATCAATTCGGTGAAAACCGGGAGCGATCACCTCATGGTAAGAGGCACATTAAACATCAATATCAAGCTAGAAAGGACTCGACTCATGAAGTCTACACTCCGTCCAGCACAGATCCAAATCCAAAACTCCGTGAGCTTTCAGCTTGAACTCCAAAATCGTTTCGAGTGTCTAGCAAGCTCAGTGGACGAATAAAACGACGGTTTCTTGGAAACTGTCCATACGACCGGGTCTAAGTTCTTCAATACATGTCGTACAGATCAGAAAAAGAAGTTCTCCGATCAAACTCTTAAACTCATGAAGGAGCGGCGTGAGATGATCCTATAGTCTTCAGACGAGGCGTTGAAATACTAGATTTTTTACTAGGATTTAGAGCTCAATAGACGGATCTCTAAATCCTTGAAGAGCGACCTCCGTCGCTTTAACACCGAGCATATTAAAGACGCAATCGAGCGGAACAAAGGCGCCAAAGTATTTTCAAGAGATCTGGCTATAGGGCAGAGCCAGCTCACGAAACTAAAGACCGACGATGGCAGGATCTTATACGCCAAACCGGAGCTACTGAGGGAGATCGAGAGCTTCTATGGACAGTTGTACATGTCAACCAGTAAACCCGTAACAACGCAAGAGCTAGAGTGACCCGACACTATACCGAAGACATCCCGGACGTCAGCCTGTACGAGATTAGGATGGCTCTGAAACAGCTCAAAAACAACAAGACACCGGGTGATGACAGAATTACGGCCGAACTCCTGAAGGTTGGTGGAAAACCGGTACCTATTGCAATTCAGAAGCTGTTTAATTCCGTCATGCTCGAGGGGAAAACGCCACAGGCATGGTACAGGGGTGTCGTGGTACTCTTCTTCAAGAAGGGTGACAATGCCCGGTTGAAGAAACAGGCCCATCTCACTCCTAAGCCATGTCTACAAGTGGTTTTCAAGAGTCATCACGAATTGTTTCGCGCCAGTTTTGCCGATTTCCAGCCACCCGAACAAGCCGGTTTCCGAAAAGGCTTTAGCACCGTGCACCACATACATACGCTGCGGCAGGCTATACAGAAGACCAAGTCGTATAACTACCCCCCACTAACACCCTTTCTGTCACACAGCTGCAGCTGAATACTAGTATTTTATATGGAGCGACTGCCTATTTGACCTCCACAACGATATGATACCACTTCGTAAGACTGGTTGTTAGACTTTTTGGGCCACCTGAGAAGGAGATAGGCTACTAGACTTCGCTGTGCTATTTTGATGCCATAAGTTTAAAAAACTCTAAAGTTGCTTATTTCTTGCATGTGGTTATAGTCGTACCTGTGAAGCTTATTGTTGCGTTTTGTGGCACATCTGACTTTTGCATTTTCAGTAATTCGATGATTTGTGGTTGATTATTTTTATTCAAATCACAACTAGTAAAATTGATTTAAAGTTTAAAATAATATGATATCTTAACTAGGATGACCTGCGGAGTGTGCAAACCCAGTTTATGTCATTTTTGCCCAGAGCGTAAACTGACAATAGGGTCAGTAAGAAATTCGTATTTTCTCAAAAACGGTGAAGGAAACCGATGTTCTAGAACGAAAAATTTGAAGACAAGTGACATCTACCAACCCGCACTGGGCCCGCGTTTATACAACGTGTAAAAGATAGGGTATAGTCTTAAGAAAGGGTGTTCCACTGGTTCCACAGACCATCAAACTGAACAACTTTCTCCATGGAACCACCATCATAATCGCGAAAAAAAATTCCAATGCTTATTTTTTCGCGGTTACGATGGTGGTCCCATGGAGAAAGTTGTTCAGTTTGATGTTCTGTAGCACACCCTTTCATATGACTATACCCTTGTTGTTACACGTTGTAAAATTTTTTTTAAATTTGGATTTGTGTGTGTTGACAGTAAGGCTGTATCGTCTGCATGTTGCGACCGTAGTATTGTCCGATGTTGGTATGTCGGCAGTATATATGGTGTATAGAACCGGCCCCAGTATACTTCCCTGTGGTACTCCTGATTTGATCTCACACAAGTCGGAAAGTTCGTCTTTGAACTTTACTTCAAAACATCGCTTGCTGAGGTAAGATTTTATAATTTGGTAAAAGGAGTGTGGCAGCATATTTTTGACTTTGTATAATAGGCCCTCGTGCCAAACTTTGTCAAATGCCTAACTGATATCCAAGAAGACTGCCGAGCAATATTTCTTTTCTACCAGCGATCTGCTTATAACGTCTACGATGCGGTGAACTTGCTCGATTGTTCCGTGGTTCTCCCGGAAGCCAAATTGGTGGTTTGGGGTGATGTCACTTAGGTGTGCTTTCATTCTTTTCAGGAGCATTTTCTCGAAGAGTTTCCCTATTATAGGCAAAAGACTTATAGGTCGGTACGACGCTACTTCATTAGGTGGTTTACCGGGTTTAGGTAACATTTTTACCTGGGCTATCTTCCTGGGAAGTGGCTGAGTCTTAAGCAGGCATTGAATATATTTACAATTGTTTGCATTCCCTTTTTTGGCAGATTTTTTAAAAGAACGCTGTCAATTTTGTCGTACCCTGGTGCTTTGCCATCCTTGAGGTGTTTTATTTCCCCAACCACTTCTGTAGGGCTTATGTGTTTTAATGGGAGACACATTTGCTGTGGACTTTCCAGATAACTTTTTATTTCGGCGTCATGCTCTAGTCTCAATTCAGGAAATGGTTGAAACACATTGCTAAGGTGTTCAGCAAAGAGTGTAGCCTTCTCTGTGTCTGACCTGACCCAGTTCCCGCTACCTTGTCTGATAGGAGGGATGTGATAATTGGGACGTTTTAATTTCTGTGTTGTCTTCCACAGTGAGTAATTTGTGTCTAGACTTGGAGTCAAATTTGATAGGTACGTTTGTAGGTTATTATTGGTAAAAGTTTTAATGAGGTCCTTTAGTTCATTCGAAGCTCTGTTGATCGCTGTTTTGTCTGCAGGATATCGAGTTTCGTGCCATATCTTTCTTAGAATACGACGTTTCGATATTTTGTCTTTGATCATTTTGGGATATGTATTAAGCGTTAAGGGTAGGTTTTTTCGCTCTTTTGTTGAGATAGTTGCTGCTTCATGTATTATTTTATTGAGGTTCTCAATAGTCTCTTCTATGTCTTCCACCGTTTTTAGTGGATTTATGAGCTTAATTCCCTTCGTGATCATTTTCTTATACATCTCCCAGTTAGTATTTTTGTTATAGAGTCTTTCTGCGGGTTGCACTAACACCACTGACGAGCTCAAATTTAATAAGACAGGCGTATGGTCAGAAGATAGATCCGTGCACACTTCAGTAGTCATGTAGTTTCGACCTATGTTTTTAGTTATAAAGAAGTCGAGCAAGTCAGGAATTTTACTTCTATCCGTTGGCCAGTATGTTGGTTCCCGTGTACTCATGCATTCGAGACTCAAATTCTGTACTGTACCATGGAGTTGCCTTCCACGATGTGTGATTAAGCGTGAGCCCCAGTATGTGTGTTTTGCATTCCAATCCCCACCACATATAAATCTGGAGCCAAGTGAAGAGAAATATGTGTTGTAGTCATTTTTTGCTATCGTGTGCCTGGGTGGACAATACACTGCAGAAAAAGTTGTCTCAACTTTATTATTAAATACTATTTTTATTGACGTAGCTTGTATTTTATCTGTTTGGTATTTTTCCAGTTCATAATGTCTAATATTATTCTTAATAATTACTGCAGTTCCGCCATGACTATTTCCTGATGGGTGGTCTGTTGTGTACACTGTGTAATTTTGTAGAGCGAAGTGAGATCTTGCATTGAACCTTGTTTCAGAGACTAGGGCTATGTAAATTTTTTCAAGTTGAAGAAATGTTTGAAACTCTTGACAACGGTCCTTCAAGCCGTTGGCGTTCCAAGTGACTACTCGGAGTGTGTTAATCATTTTGTTATTAGGCTTGAGATAAGTTGGATCATTCTGTCCATCATTTTGTCCATCATGGTGATCATGACTTGTTGAAATTTGGCGAACATTAGTTCTAATCTGTCTGACCCATCCTCAGGGTTCGGTATGCCTCCAGTTAGTGGTTGGTATTTTGTTGCGTCTGAATAGCTTCTTTTTTCTATATTGCTATTTTGTCTTAGGTTTTGTTTTACTGTTTGATCCAATATTTTGATCTCTTTTGTATTCAAGGTTGGTTGGTTTTCTTTATTGGTTGGTTTAGTTTTTAAAATTCTTTCCTTATATTGTTTATATTTTGAGCAACCCTTGTAGCTTGCAGGATGTTTTTCTTGACAATTTGCACATGTAGCATCTGTCTCTGGTGTTTTGGTGCACGAGGAAGTAGGATGATCGCTACCACATTTCACACATCTGAATGGTCTAAAGCACTGATTTTTAGTATGTCCAAACCTCTGACATCTTTTGCATTGCATTATTTCTTTTTTCTTGTAAGGAGCTTCAAATTTAACTCTTATTTGACTTAGGTATCTTAGGTTGAATATTTCTTTGTTGTTCTGGTTTGGCTCCAAGTCCACAAAGAAAATTGGCAATGCTTCTTTAGTAGATCTATGTAAAACATTTACTATTTGCCTCACCTCATGTCCCTGTTCTTTTAACTCTTGTTTTATTTGTGCAGTATCTTCTGTGGAGTGTAGTCCTCGTAGTACAACTCTGTATGCTCTTTCACATTTTAATTTATAAGTATAATGTGAGATGTTGTTAGTTATAAACTGCTCTCTGATTGCTTTATAAGTTCGTATATCATTGGGCATTAACTTAATGATATGCCCGGATCTTAATGTTGTCATTTGGTATGATTTGTTGTCCACAATTTCATTTAGAGTGGATTTTAGTGCTGTGACATCCATGACTCCGGTCACAAAAATGGGTTCCGGTTTAGGTGTATACTCTTTAACCGAGACCGGGTCTTCTGTTTCTTCACTGTTGAGGATGTCGAATTTGTTGTGTGTAGACACAGCGAATATAGGTATATTCTTTAATTTCTTAGTATTCTCACTGCAGATTGGGCTAGTTTCCTTTCTTTTTTGCCTTTTAAGAGGTACTTTATCATTTTGCCATGTGTTTGAAGGCTCATTATTTTTATGCTCTAGTTCGTTTTGATTTTGTTTATCGCTGGTTTTAGTTGCTGCGACTGATGGTAGACTGTTACTACGCTTTCTGATAAACATACTTTTGTGAAATTGTTGTTGGATCATATTATTAGGGTTATTTGGAGTTTTATTGGTTTCATTCATATTGTTCCCACGAGTAAGGTCGAAATAAGTAGTCACTTGAAGGGTAACGCCTATTCCTTCAAGAAGGCCCATACAACAACGTTTGCCAGGTCCGTTGAGGTTGGCGCTAGCAATTTACTGCCCGTAACCCATTCATCCTCTCGGCGCGCTTCCCACCTTAGGATTGGGGTGAGTTTTTAGAGAGGCTTTCTACCTCTTGACGCGGGCGGTTAAGCCAATGCCCCCGATTCCATAATACAATGGAGTTGCGGGTTGTGGAGGTCATTTCCTACCCCCAACAAGGATCTGCTTGTTAGGCAATCTGAGTCGGGTTAGTAACCGCCGCCCGAGACTCGGCGTTGTATAATGACGCGCGTATTTTGCGTATGGGCGATTTATATAGCCCAAACGCAAAATACGCGCTTTGACGTGGAGTTGCGGACACTAGCCCGTTATACAATACAATACAATTTGTAGTTTTTGAATTTGATTTTGTGAATTTTACGGGGTTTCGTAATAAAAAAATTAAACATCTATAAATAATAAACATCGTGGATGAATTCAGGACTAAATATTTTAACAGATGCCAGTACTCTTAAACGCTTATCACCTATTTCACCGATTGTAATATTCTTTTAGAGCTAGTTGGGCGACGTACAAACAAGGTGGTTAAATAAGGATTCCCGTGGAGAAAACACAAAATGCCTATGTATATCAGTTACTACTTCGTCATTACAATGAAAGTAAAATTTTTAACTATAATTTACGTCTAATAGTGATCGAAAAGAAAAATAGCCAAATTTCTCCCTATGCAAGTACCTAAAATGACACAAATTAAAGTAGTAGGTTCTGGCAAATGGTCCGGAAACTATATGCGAAAAACAAACAACTTTGAAATTATTGAAACCTCAAAACCTAGTGCTATCAGTCTACTTGTCGAATATGCACCACCGTCAGTTATTAGAAAACAAAGTTTTGCAAAACCATTTTGTTTGAAATCAGTTAGAGCCTACGTTTAATGATAGAACATTTATAGCTAAAAGGTTTTTCAAATAAACGTTAAAATGCCTTACAGAAATGTAAGGCAAGTGTATGTAGTTTCTTTATTTACTTTTTATTGTTTAGTTTTAAGTTTTTACTTTATTTAATTCCTATTTTTGTTATGTTGTGTTCACTTGCGGCATAAGCCAAATAAATATCTTCTTTCTTTCTTTCTTTCTTAAAGAAGTTTTGACATTTAAACTGAGATGAAACAAAATATTGTTAATTCAAAGCCATATAATTGGATAATGACCAAATTGGTTTTCTGAATATAATTACGTAAAACTGGCTGTTGCATGCGGCTTCGCTATGAATATTGCTATGCTATCATCGGGCAATTTGATTTTTGATAGTTTGACATCAATCTGTTAATTACTTTGAACTGGTTCAACTTTGCAAGTGATTCTTGTATTTGTAGGTACTGTTGAGAACAGTGTGAAGGTCTCGAAGATGGTGATGAGAAATAAGTGGACTGTATATACTGGCTGGTACAAACTGAATTTATTACATAAATCGACATATATACAATGCGGTGGCCCGTGGAGAAGTGTTCTACGAGCGCGAGCGCGCGATGCCGGCCGTCCCTCGCCGCCCGCCGCCCGCACAGCCCGTTGCCCGCGTCCCCCGCGCCGCACTCCGCACCGCCTGGTTCTGCGGCTCGGAGGCGCAGCCTGCGGCACCCGAAGATGTCGAGGTTCGATTCTCGACAGGTACCTATACCTACCCTTCTTCTACCCACCATTTATACATCATCAACTTAATCGTTTGCTGGTGTAGTTTTTCATCAATACCACATTTGCATAGGTATTAATTAAAAGATTCATACACGTAACAGTTCCAGGGAATTATTAAATGTTTGATTTCATTGTAACTGCGAGAGCTGCAGACTGATTGTAATTACGTACACTGTAAACAAGTGTACTACCTCGATTAAATTGTTCCGTTTATAGTAAACCTCAGAACTGTATTAACTTGGCTGTTAAATTAAATTGATTTTCCAACGGTTTTCAATGTAAGTTTGTAGAGTTTTACTGAGCGATATACATAGTTCATCATCATCATCAGCCAAGCCTTTTCTCAATTATTTTGGATTTGGCCGGTCTAAGCGGATACAGCTTGTAAGGCTTAATTTTTGCTTACCTCAACCAGCTTTGCCCAGCGGTTTGGCATGAGATGAGACGATGAGACGATGTTTTGCGAGTTACGCCTGTATGAAAATCGTGAATGTAACAATAACAATGCGGTCATACAATGCTTTTAATTAGGGTAAAAGTTCATATACTAATAATTACAATTTTCTTGTTAACACTGTTATTGAGAATACAAAATGATAGGTTTTCACTTACTTCACATGCAATTTTACCATGCCCTGTATCTTAGCAGAGAGCACATTGTCGCACACAGTAAGTATCGTCGCCTGCGTGATGATGCTCAGCGTGTCTTCACACAAAGCGGTAGCGTGCCAATATTTATCCCTGCTTATGTGGATCAGCACTCGTACATGTAATTGCGAAACCGATGAACTTGCCGCCTTTTTTTTCTCAATTATGTCGACGTCACCGCGTCGTAAATCATCGTACTAAACGTACATTTGAGCCCTGATTGACAAAAAGACGAGGTAAGATTGAAATCCAGAGTAAACCATGTGGAAAATGCAACGTGTCTTATTGGAATCTGTTCGAATACTTACAGCGTAGATATTTGATGATATTTGATCACTAATTATGAACCATCCGCTGGCTTGTTTCCATAAATTATACCACATAGTGGTCTGTGATGAGTTTTTTACGAAATATATTATTAAGATTTTATTCATCGCCGAGTTTCGCGACCGGTGCCAGGGACGCCACGTAAAAAAAGGAAACTTGCTATCCGAAAAACCCCATGTGTCAATCGTTTTGATTGATGGCCACACCGAAACCGGCCCTTTGATCCAGGCGGTTCCATCAAATTATTTTAACAACTTTTATTGCAAACATCTATTTATTTTATTTACTAATTGATTGTTCAATAAATACCAATATTGTTTTCCAACAAAATAATTTTATTGATTCCATCGATTCTACGATTACGCCATCTAGGCCGATTTTTAGGAACGTGCGATTCGATGAGTTCTTATAATGTACGCTGGAGGTCGCTACCTACCTTTATACATGCTATGTAAATTTTAATTGTTACAAGCTGAATACCAGTATTTTACATGAAGCGATTGCCTATCGAACCTCCACAATCCAGATACTACTGGGCAATAATCCCTTGGTAGGGCTGGTTATCAGATTTTCGGACTCGGACTACATGTGAAAATAGAACTTGAATCAAAGCGATTCTCCCTAGGGCTCAAAAGTGTTACTTTCAACCCGCTCCTCAAGCAACTTCAGACCTACTTTCCGAGTATGAGTAATGAAATAGTACAATGTTACCCTAGGCTTAACGAGCTTTTCGAGGCACGGAGGAAACTCGGTACCTATGTAATGTGTGACCACACATTACATACCGAGTAGATCAATCTAGGCAAGCTTACGCTAACCGTGTCTGGTCTGAGCCGAGTGTCGACCGTACAATTTTGTATGGACACACTCTTGCTTCCGAGCTGCTACCGAATAACGGACAATGGATTGTACTACGACCGACACTTGGACCCGGCACGGTCTAGCGTTCGTCATCCTTCAACCAGAGATCGACATTCGACCCGATGGCTGTTATTATTTGGCCACGAGCTCTTTCTACGCTGAGCTGCCTCTTGTGTGTATTACTAACGTTAGTTCAGTTAGTACGATAGTGGTAAACAACATCCACATTGAGGAGTAAGAAAAAAATGTCATACCCATTTTATCCATCATTTCCATTTCCATCACTTTTTTATTTATATTTAGTTAGTACTTTTAATGGTCTCTTCTCTATATTGAAAAAAACACATAGCAATATTTCTCTCGATAAATATTCCTGAGGTTTTCTCTCATTACAAATTGCTTTTACATTATTTCCTTTGATTGAAACGTGAATATTTATCACTTCCATTACTGGAATTTTCCGTGAGGGCTGAAATCAGATTTATTGAGAGATTTTTTCATGTGTTTTTAACGTGTCTCAAAACCGATAACTGATTTTCTATGTCGGATTGTAAGGATTTATTCCGCTAGACTTGGATATCATGTGGGCTGAAGTTGGGTTTCGTGCAATGAAAACACACAAGATAAAAATATTTTTCACTCCTCTTGCTCAAAAAGCCGCCCGCTCTGGTACGCTATTATGACGCATAATAGCGTACCAGAGCGGGCGTAAAATTGCATTTATTGCCCTAGGAGAAAAAAGTTTTTTTTTTTAATTTTCGTTGTCGGTGTTCGAAAACGCATAAGTCTTTATTCATAATTCATAAAGAATCGACTTATTACTGTTCCATTTAAAAAAAAACATTTTATTTTAAAAATGGAACCAAACGCGCCGAACGCCGAACTCTTCGGCAGAATGTGTGCGTTGCATTCCAGCTACAGAAGAAATAAAAAAAGGCATTGGCGCGAAATATGATTTTTTCTGTATTTGAATTAGCCTTCCTTTTGGCTTTGCCGTAGTAGGGTGAAAATTGCTCACGGCGGCGGCCAGGGCGCCGCCGCCGTGAGCAATTTTAGAGGTACCACAGACTATGAATATGATCATTATAGGTCCCCACAGGATACTAAAATTCCCATTTCAAAAATCATAACATCCCATATGGGTCCCGACTGTTGCAGTCAATATTTGTACCGTATTAGAATTTATTGTTGAAACTTGTTTTCTTTTTTAAGTTTTCAGTTATTTTTAACGCAGTATTGGGGTTTTTTAAAAGTCTAAATAAAAGGTGTAAAACACCTCTTAACGAATTCGAAAACCACTGGTTTTCCCCGTCATTGTGATCATTTTTTTGTTCTACACCATACCTGGGAACCTTATAGTTACGGAGATATAGGGGGTCAAAGTTCCAACTATTTGACAAGTTTCTTTTTAAATACAAGTTTTATTGGAAGATTTTAACTTAAAACACCTTTACTCCCGTACTATTCAATCCATCCATCAGCACAATGTTTTAAGTGTGTTGTTACATTGAGTTCTGCAGGCAAACATGATTTTTCAACCCAAAAAAAAAGTAGTTTCCATCATTTATAATTTTTGCGTAAACTTACTTAGTTTGATGTACAGAATGCTTGATTGACGGCTTCGTGATGAGGTGGTTTACACCCTGTATTTTGTTATGCCCTGCCATGCCTACTAATAGTTTATATGTTTTTATTTTTCTAGTTTTCTTTTCCCTCCTGTCAGTGGTGCTTCACCCAGGCCATATAATATATCTACGTAGCCGACAAGTACGTGACCTTTCAAAATTGCCTTCATATTGACCCATATTATTATATTATTGACATCCGCGTACAGGATCAAAGGAGTGATGCACGTTACGCGGAAGAGTTTCAGTAAATTTAAGGGAAATGCCAATGTGACAAGCCATTGTATTGTATTGTACAACGGGCTGGTGTCCGCAACTCCACGTCAAAGTGCGTATTTTGCGTATGGGCCGCGTGGTAGACGCGGGCCCAGGGCCGATTGGTAAATGTCACATGTCTTCGAAGTTTTGGTTCTAGGACATGCCGGTTTCCTCACGATGTTTTCCTTCACCGTTTTTGGTGATGAAATAAATTACACAAAGTAATGTGCCTGCCTGGGTTCGAACCCACGACTTACTGTTCGTAAGTCGGGGCCACCACCACTGAGCCACCACTGCTCTGTGACAAGCCATTATGATAATATTTATATTTACGTTAGCAATGAATAGTAACATCCACCTCCTCAATTTTGGTAATAATATTTTGAAAAACAATCACTTGTTTTCGTACCGATACTGTACTGTGCGGCACTATCGAATGGTGTAATAACTAATAATACAGTGTGTGGCTTTCTGTCTAATCAGCAATTTCAAATGCTTATAACTTAGTATTTTTTTTATAAATATAAAAAAAAAACATTGAGTCATAAAAAAAGCATGCATATCCGGTAGTACCTACTTATAATAGAAGTGTGAAAACCAAGTTCCCATTCCATTACGAAGATCCCTTACATTAGAGCTAGAAGTACCTCCTTAGTTACTAAAATCCAGGACCGTTTTGCAGAGTAACTGTCCGTTCGTTTACCTTGCCAATCGTGCCTATATTAGCCCACTTAGGGAATGCGTTCTCAAATTGACTTAGCCTGACCCTGATATTGTTCGGCTTTGACTAGTTGACGAACCACATGTCCTTTGAGGAGTGTGCGCTCTGGGAAATCGTTATTTGATTGATTACTTAAGATGGTTATAGACGATAGGTTATGCATGGCAGTTTTAATTGCACATGCAAAATCTTCATGCAAAACCGATTTCTAAAGAAGACAGATACGTTCCTGTTCGTTAGATCATGTGCAAGCATGCCATCACCAGCAACACACAAAAATATGGTTAGTGGGTTTGTCATTTGCTAAAAAATAATAACAATTAAAACGAAAACAATAGAGACCTGAGAGCTTTGCAAACAGCCTGCCAGACACGCTCGATTATATGCGAGGCCTGCGACGTGTGACGTACCATTTTATCAATTTTTCGAAAAAGCGTGCGTCGAAATAACGTCATTCGAAATTTCATATCACTTCCTCTCTAGGTTGCATGTTCACATGGCGACACATCAAGCTATACATTTCCAGTAAAACATGCCTCGCTTTGTAACTATACAGGGTCTAAACAGACTCATCACAAAGCCGTCAACCAAGCATTCTGTACATCAAACTAATTAGTCACTTTATGCAAAAAATATTACCGGGAAACGGCCTTTTTTAAAAAAAGCGCATTTTACGGATAAACATCATGTACCACACTCAAAACATTGTGCTGATGGATGGATTGAATAGCATGGGCGTCGTGGAGATGTTCAAAGTCACCCTTAATATCTCCGTAACTAGATGGTTCCCAGGTATGGTGTAGAACAAAATAATGATCGCAACGAGGGGGAGAACCAGTGAGACTTCGTTTAGTCTTTTTACACCCTTTACGTGTACTTAATTACGTTCATGCATGCAGTTCATTAAAACCTGCACAAACATCTATCCTAAAGACCTACCGTCTATGACCGGCTGAAGGATTTGGTCGCATACTCGGATTTTAGCCGATGGATTCTATTCTATGTCCAATTTTGGCTTGAAATACAGTTAACTATTCCGCGTCCGCCAAGCGAGTGATCTTAGTTGTCATACCAGACTACTTTCGCTTATTTACTTCAAACCGAATCGACAAAAAAGTGAAAGTTGTTTAGCATGAAATAGAAACTCACCCTTTAGCCAAAACGCCGATGAGTAATCACCATATCTAAAAATGTGTGTTTTTTAAAAAACAACTAGAACTTCACATAAAAGTCATTAAAAAGTATTAAGTGAACATTAAAAAAACATAAATTAACAACAAAAAAAAAAACAAAACTAAAAAACATAAATTTATTTTTTTATTGATATTTTCCCAATTGTCTGTCTTTTTATTTTAGTATATCCGTGCAAAGCTCTATTTACTTTAACTTTAATATGTATTTTTAGTATTTTACATAATTATATGTAAGTATAGTAGGTATTTTATATATCCTTGTAGTTTATCGTAGTTTTAATAAAATTATTCGTGAAGTTTCAGGATTGACACCTACCACTGCTTGTTTCTGCATCACCTAAAGGTTGACTGGTAGAGAATGCCTTTGGCATTAAGTCCGCCTTAGTACTTTGTGCTTGAAGTGTTAAATAAATAAATAAATAAATTGTTTGCATTTAAGTACAAACGGAAAATAGAAATTTTAAATTCCTCATATCTCGTCTTCGTATCATTGTCCTCTCAAAAAATATATTTGGGTACATAGATATTCTGTAATCCAATCGAAATAAATACACACTACCATAAAAATATGTTTGATTTACAAATAATTTTGGTATTACGTTTGTATGAAATACGCATGCTCCGCCGGCCCCTTAAGTGTCAGATTGAATCAACACATTGCTTTTTGGAAGTAAGTTAATAATTGTAAAAGTACGATGGGATTAACATCGTCGCAATTGTGAACCAAAAATCCCTTAAATAAAAAAGATAAAAAAGATAGTTTAAATACTAATAACACATTACTTATTTAAATATACAGGGTGTAAACCACCTCATCACAAAGCCGTTAACCAAGCATTCTGTACATCAAACTAAGTAACTTTACGTAAAAATTATTGCTGGGAAACAACTTTTTTTTTTGAGGTTATAAATCATGTTTTGTGGTAGAACTCAATGTGACGCACTTAAAACATTGTGCTGATGGATGGATTGAATAGTACGGGGGTCGTGGAGGTGCTTAAAGTCAAAATCTTACAAAAAAAACTTGTATTTAAAAAAAAGTTGGCAAAAAGTTGTAACTTTGACCCCCAATATCTCCGTAACTAGAAGGTTCCCAGGTATGGTGTAGAACAAAAAATGATCGCAATGACGGGGAGAACAAGTGCCTTTCGGCTTCGTTAAGAGGTGTTTTACACCCTTTATATTAACATCAGGAATGTTATCCCAATACATAGTAATCAGACAGAAGTGTACCACATTTCGCTAGTTATGTTTAAGTTCTATGTAATAGGGAGCGATCCTATTGCCGTCCACCGGGCACAAATCCAAATTCCTGATAGAAAAACCCAATAACACTTTATGTCCGACCCGGGAATCGAACTCAGGACCTCATGCTCAGCAGTCGTACTTGCAACCAATATGCCAACGGGACACCTATTAGTACAGGTAAGTACTAATAAATACGCATAATATAATAATATATATAATAATATACGCATAATATAGTAGTATCTAACAACTGTAAATAAATGTGTCCCGTTATTAAGGAAAAATTTCTTCAAAATTTTATACTTCCTCGTCAATAGTATCCTGTTTCAAAATTAATAATAAATAGTTGTTTCATTATCAAAATGTCACGTAACACGAACGCAAGTGTCAAACGTAGGTAACGTAAATAAGAACGATTTAAGAAATTAATATATTCCATTTTTTTTATGTGCCTGATGTCCCACTGCAAAGCAGAGGCCTTTCCATTTTAATTTGGTTGTAGATTCTCTCATAATCATATTTTCTTAATTAAAAGACTACATTTATGTCCATGGATATTAACTGTTCGAAATTCAAAATACTACATAATATGGCATAGTTGTTTGACTTCGGTTCAAATACGAGTATCGTTCGAATTTCAAAGTTACTTTTACTTCGCGCGGTCGTGGTATGGCCTCCTATACGGCCAGTAATACTTGTGTAACAATAGCTGGGTGGCCAATAGCACAGATAATAATTATAATCTAATAGTCAATTAATCGTAGGTAGACCGCGCGGCGTTCAATCTAGTCTTCACCTGCCTGTCTGCCTCTCCCCACTCTAACTCCAAACCTACAGTTATGAAAACACTACTATATTACTCTTAAGATAACAGCTATACAACTCGATGAACGTCTTTATTGGCGCGTCTACTATGTTAACAAGTGATATAACAAAACAAACTCTATTTAAACAGTGTTAAAGGTGTTATTGTGATGAATATGAACATGGAAAATGGAAGGTAAAATCTAGTGTTTCGATAGAAATCTTGTGCGTTTTAGAGGATTGCAGTGAATGGAATGATTAATTTAGTGTCGATACTATCTCTGTTACAAGTATGTATTTATTTACCGTTTGATATTGAGCAAATAGGCACACTGACTCTTCGAAGTCTGAATGGTACCGTATCTGAAAAGGACATACGATTCGATCTATTGTTTTATAGCCTTTTTGTTAACAACGACAATGCGTTGAAGAATGCTTTTGTTTAACTAACAATCCACGTCATTTTGATTATGTTTTAAAGTAAAAATAAATGGTAGAAAACCCATTTTTTTCCATCGCCTATGCGAATATTTCTGAAATTATAATATGAATTATAATGAAGAAAAACACGAAAATACTTCGGCTTTAACAATTTAAATAACTGGAAACCTAGACGTCAACACACATTGTGATTTGTGTATAAGAATGTTATTAAAAAAAACACAATTTAAATTATACAAGAGCTGATGGGATTTTCCGTTTTACCCAATGTCAAATGTTCGAGATCTGCTCAGAGATCACGTTTACCTTGTGTATTGCTTTTATTACAGTCGTAATTTAAGAAACATCAAATAGCAGTATTCTTTATGTACTGCTATCGAAACATTTGAAAACAGTAAGGACTGGTTCAGTATAACTTTCGGAAGTGAGATTAAACTTTTATAAGCTGGCTTTTTAACCGACTTCAAAAAGGAGGAGGTTCTCAATTCGTTGGAACCTTTTTTTTATGTATGTTCCCCGATTACACGTTTACATTAATGATCTCCCTTATATGATGGCCAAATTATCAGATATAATTTTATTTGCTGATGACACCTCGCTAATTTTTAAAGTAAATAGAACAGATACGCATGTCCAACATGTTAACGAAAGTCCGTTCTCTCGAAATGGTTCGCTGCTAACAATCTTTTATTGAATGCAAGCAAAACGAAGTGTTTAAAATTTTCCTTACCAAATGTACCACAACGTGATCTAAATTTAAATCTTGACGGCAATAAACTTGATGTTATAGCGGAAACTGTATTCTTAGGGATTACTATAGATTCAAAATTGCATTGGGGCGCGCACATTAGAACTCTTTCGGGTAGGTTAAGCTCAGCTGCATATGCAGTTAGGAAAATAAGGCAGTTAACGGATGTAGCCACAGCTAGGTTAGTTTGCTGTGGGGATCAGCAGCAGACGTTGACTCCATTTCTATACTACAAAAGAGGGCAGTCCGCGCGATTTATAAAATGGGTCCTCGCGAGTCACTCAGAGAAAAATTCAAAGAGATCGATATACTAACTCTGCCTTCACTTTATATCTTTGAATGTATTTTATATGTCCGCAAAAATCGAGGGCTTTTCAAAATTAGAAGCGACTTCCACAATAAAAATACACGCAGTAAACATGAAATTGTAATACCTAAATTCAGATTAACAAAAACTAGCAATTCTTTTATTATAAACAGTATACGCTTTTATAACAAGTTGCCAAAGTCAGTTATACTATATACAACTATATTACTATATTAAACGTGTCCTTATGAAAAAAGCATATTACAAAATCAAGGACTACGTTGATGACAAAGAAGCTCATAAACGGCACAGATTTGTGGACGTCTCTAACTATTCTCAATCTCATTATTCTTTTTCTTTTGATTCAGATTATTACAGTAGTTTTCAAATCATTTTTTTCTCATATTTAGCTCAGAATAGTTACAGCACTGATGACAATGTTTGTGTCACTTGTTTAATTTAGTCCTTTAATTAAATATTCTTTTTTTTTTTTAATTTACTTACATTTGTATAGATGCTTTTTTACCTATTATTTGTGAATGAGTGAACACTGTAGGCCTTTTAGATTCCCGGATGCTGTTTAACTTTTGTTAAATATTTCCTTTGTTTTACATTTTTTGTATAGCAAGCAACGACCTATTGTCGGGCCTACGCTGTTCCCCCATACTTTAGTACTAATGCTGTAATGAAACATAAAAATATTGTAATACCAAATGATTTGAAAAGAGTAACCATGGAGTTTCTTGCCGGTTCTTCTCCATGGAATCGACCAACGCAAACCGTGCACCTTTTTCGACGTTTTATAAGTGCCCATCTAGGCCTATGTGAAATAAAATATTTTGATTTGATTTGATTTGACACGAAGATGGCTCGACCGATTTGAATTATTATTTTTTGTTTGAAAGGGTATACTTCCCAAGTGGTCCCATAATCATCTTGGTGACAAAAAACTAAGTAAATCAATTAGACAAAGGTCACCGACTTCTGAAGCTAAAGTAATGTTTCACTTTTTTGTGTTTTTTGGAGTCGGTATTATTTTTTGCAAAAAAGTATTTTCCATATCCGTTGAGAAACGTCCACTGCTGTACGTGACCTTTCCCAAGAGTCGCCACATCCAGATCATTTCGCATCGGCCTTCACCACTTCATTGGTCTGGTTATCAACTTTAGGCGAAGGAGCTGTACCTGAGTTTTATAATGCCTGAAAGTGTTTTGTGTTGTTTATTCACTGCAATAAACAAAACCAGAAAAATATAAAATTTTGTTCAGGATATATGCCAGTATGACAGTGTTTTGAAAACACAATACATATTTTATTTATTTATTAAAACACTAAAAAAAAACACGAACATGTCTCTAAAAAAATCTTTTAAGACGCCTGCGGAGTATGCATATTTCATACAAACGTAATACCAAAATAATTTGTAAATTAAACATATTCCTAAGGTAGTGTGTATTTATTTCGATTGAATTACAGAATATCTAGGTTCCCAAATATATATTTTGATTGAACACTGATTTTAACAAGAGTTATAAGAAAAATAAGTTTTCTATGGAAATTTTAAATTCTTCATATCTCGTCTTTGTATCATTGTCCTCTCAAAAAATATATTTGGGAACATAGATATTCTGTAATCCAATCGAAATAAATACACACTACCTTAGGAATATGTTTAATTTACAAATTATTTTGGTATTACGTTTGTATGAAATATGCATACTCCGCAGGCGTCTTAAAAGATTTTTTTAGAGACATGTTCGTGTTTTTTTTTAGTGTTTTAATAAATAAATAAAATATGTATTGTGTTTTCAAAACACTGTCATACTGGCATATATCCTGAACAAAATTTTATATTTTTCTGGTTTTGTTTATTGCAGTGAATAAACAACACAAAACACTTTCAGGCATTATAAAACTCAGGTACAGCTCCTTCGCCTAAAGTTGATAACCAGACCAATGAAGTGGTGAAGGCCGATGCGAAATGATCTGGATGTGGCGACTCTTGGGAAAGGTCACGTACAGCAGTGGACGTTTCTCAACGGATATGGAAAATACTTTTTTGCAAAAAATAATACCGACTCCAAAAAACACAAAAAAGTGAAACATTACTTTAGCTTCAGAAGTCGGTGACCTTTGTCTAATTGATTTACTTAGTTTTTTGTCACCAAGATGATTATGGGACCACTTGGGAAGTATACCCTTTCAAACAAAAAATAATAATTCAAATCGGTCGAGCCATCTTCGTGTCAAATCAAATCAAATCAAAACTTCGAATATATGTTTGATTTACAAATTATTTTGGTATTACGTTTGTATGAAATACGCATGCTCCGCTGGCCCCTTAACGAGTAAAAAGCATACTAAAATACATGCGATCATTCTGATTTTTTGGCAAGTAATTCTACAAGCAATAAATTAGCATCTTAGTGTTTTATTTTTTTAGTCCAATCAATAGATTTTCACTCGTTTCGCACTATTCGGCCCGCAGTGACTGACCTAACAACAACCACTTGGAAACTGAACCAAGCTGATTAGAACTTTATTCAAACAGTTTTTCAAACGAAGTTTGAACCACCACAAATAGAGTTCCTAATTTAGCTCCTGTAGTCCCCTTTATGCTGGCCTGGTATCCTATAAAAACTTCGTACTTGGCTAGGCTAAGAAGTAGCTCATATAGTTTTTATATTATAGCAAAAAAATAAAAGCCGCTAAGGTCGATGTTCAGGTTAAGCCGCACTTACCTAATCCTTTTCCGTGGAT
The DNA here is from genome assembly GCA_950022955.1 of Xestia ashworthii. Taxonomy (NCBI): domain Eukaryota; kingdom Metazoa; phylum Arthropoda; class Insecta; order Lepidoptera; family Noctuidae; genus Xestia; species Xestia ashworthii. The sequence continues at coordinate 22,025,708 of OX465555.1, forward strand.
GGATGACGACCTGCTACATATCGAGTTTTCTCCGTGACTCGGAAATCATATTAAGCCGTTGATCCCGGCTGTCATTTATAGATCTTTGACTAAGCCTGTAAGTCTGACAACCAGTCTTATCGACGGGTGTCGTGTTATCCAGTATTAACTGGGTTTTGAAGGTCAGATAGGCAGTCGTTCAATGTTAAATACTGGTATTCAGCTGCACCCGGTTAGACTATGGGCCGACCGCAATATAGTCGAGAAAAGGCTAGGTAGATGATGGCTTCGCCAGGCCAAGGTCGGGTCCAAAACCTTACCTCCATAGTGTTCGGTCAACAGTAGCAACTTATAAAAAATCTAGAAGAGTTATTTGAAAGTATTTCTAATCAATTTGCTTCTAACTATGGAAGTTTTTTCTATAGTAATTGAGAATCGGGAAAAAAGACCGCTTGAACTATTTGACTTCTATATTAATACTGATTGTCGATTGCCAATAGATTGTTTCGAATTATTTTCATTTACAACTGTCTAGAATGATCGTCTCCGTTAGTATTAGTATGGCGTATGGTGTACTATACAGTAAAGCCGTCAACTAAGCACTCTGTACATCAAACTAAGTAACTGTACGCAATTTTTTTGCTGGGAAATGGGGGGGGGGGAATCATGTTTTATGTTAGAACTCAATGTAACGCACTCAAAACATTTTGCTGATGGATAGAGTAAAACAGGTATAAAAAAATCTTGAGTAAAATTTGGAACTTTGACCCCCAATATCTTCGTGAAGGATCCCCTGGTGTGGTCTAGAAATTAAAAAAATATCTCCATGACGGGGAGAACAAGTGTCTTTTAGCTTTATTAAGACCCTTATAACGACCTTTATTAATAATTTTGTATATCTACATCATAATTATATCTCCCCATCAAAACTCAACAATTATAGTTAATCCATAGATTATGCTCAAGTGACAAGACCAGTGTAAACAAAGATAGTAAATAATACTTTGTTGCATTAAACTCCACATAACCGACTTACATACAGGGTGTAAACAACCTCATCACGAAGCCGTCAACCAAGCATTCTGTACATCAAACTAGGTAACTTTACGCAAAAATTATTGCAGGAAAATGCCTTTTTTTTATGAAAAATCATTTTTTTAGGTAGAACTCAATGTGACGCACCCAAAACATTGTAAGGTGTTAAAAGTAAAAATATTACAGTAAAAACTTGCATTTAAAAAAAAACTTGTGTAAAAGTTGGAACTTTGACCCCCAACATCTCTGTAACTAGAAGATTCTAAATGGTGAAAAACAAAAAAAAAAATGATCGCAATGACTGACTGGGAGAACAAGTCCTTTCGGTTTTTAAACTTTTTATTTAAGGAGACTCGTAAAGAGGACACTTCACGGCCGTTTTCCATACAGACCTAGTGGGGACTTCCATTTTAAAACGTGTTTCCTCCCTGGATAATGTCAGTAGAAAAAAAAATCCGAGCGAAAATTTTTGTGTAGGGTTACTTAATTGATATACAGAATGCGAGTCTGTTTACATCCCGTATATTCAAACCGAAAACATAATATATTATGATTACAGAGGTTACATACATAAATAAAAATATAAAATCATGATTATAAAATAATAAATATTTACTTCATTCAGACGATGTCTTTGTTATATGTATAAGTTTACCCACGAGACGTCCGATTGAAATAATAATTCATACATATTAATTTTTTTGTCCTTCACAGGTTGCTTTGGTATGCCAACAGAAACCAGTTTAGTCCAAAATACAATAGCAATTACAAAAACATGAGAGTCTGTCAGTCCAAACTATTTCAGATATACCTACCATAGACAGAATACTTGCTTAATTTCACATAAAACAAAGAAACAAAAGGCCCTAGAGAGAGCACAAAGATACACTCACTACGCGACTGCCAAAAAAAAAAGTGTTATGATTTCACAGTCCATATCTGTTAGTACGTTTGTGAGGTTTTTTTTGTATGGAGTGGCTTTTAAAAAACTGTTCACCTTGTATCTATTTCTTACTCATTATAGCATAACATGTTTTTAAATTAGGTATTCTATCGATAATAAACTGCATTCCTATTAATTTACAAGTTCTAGTAATTAATAAGATGTAGGAAAACATGATATCATCACCAACCAGTTGACTGCCATGGTTATGTCACCGTTTAATTGTAAAACTCGTTAGATTGTAATGTATCTAGGGAGATTGTCAACTCTCGAAATATTGTCAATCGAACATTACTGCTTACAATTTAACGCATTATTTATCGATTGATTATAATAATAATAATTGATTATTATAATCAATCGAAGTGAACCCGTAAAATTGTGCTATGCATGCGATAGCAGTATGTGTGAGGTTGACAATATTTCGAGAGTTTACAATCTCTCTAGATAGATTACAATCTAACGGGTTTTACAATTTCACTGTTACAGTTACAAACATGTTCTTGGTAAGACTTATTGGCTTTTCCATCAATACACATGATATTTACGTATGTACGAATCCCGATGACTCATATGCCACACTCTGCTTTTTGTAAATCTCCGCGTATTGCGCTACAGTATGATAGATCTGTGTGTAATGTGTATTTGATGATCAAACAATAGCTATATTATGAGGTTGGATGTGCCTAGATGAAAGGTAATGATTTTCGCCGTCTATGTATGTACCTATATGCTTCTTACCTTTTAATGTTCGACCATAGCGCATAAACTACTGAGCCGATTTTGATAAATGAGAGGTCATCAATTCGTTAATACGGTTCGAGTGACATTGGCTATTAAAATATGAACAAAATTAATAGTGCGGATACCTACTATACTAAAAAACCATGATGGCTAAAAATGTTTTTGAACTATTGAGTAGTTCTCTTTTATTTAACATGAAATAAAAGAGGACTTTTTGTTTTCCGATTAAGGCGATTCCATGAGCTAAACGCGAGTTTTATAATTACTAAAAGTATATGATTCACTGCTATAAACCAGACCAGAAAAATATATGATATTCTCCAGGATATATGCTAGCATGATAGGGTTTTGAAAACATAATACAATTAATTTGACTCGATAAAAAAATCACGAACTTATCTCTAAAAATATCTTTCAAACAAAAAAAAACATACTAAAATGCATGCGATCATTCTGATTTTTTGGCTAATAATTTAACAAGCAATGTATTAGCATGATAGTGTTTTAGTTTTTTAATCCAATCAATAGTTTTTTTTTGTAAATCGATCGAAACCACTCATTTCGCGCTATTTGGCCCGCAGTGACTGACGCAACAACCACTTTGTAGTGCAAGCTGATTAGAACTTTATTCTAACAGTATTTCAAACTAAGTTTGTACCACCACAAATAGAGCTGCTAATTTAGCGCGTCTAAACGCCTTAATAACCGAAACGAAATTCGTAAAAATTCATATGTATGTTAAAATCAATAGTTCGTGTCAATGCGTTTAAACTATTTAATTTTAACTTTAACTATTCTATCTAAGGACGCCTTCCATTCTAACCGGGTGCAGCTACTTGCCAGTATTTTACATGAAACAACTGCCTATCTGACCTCCACAATACAGGGCAATATGATATCCTTTGCTGAGACTAGCTGTAAGACTTTCAGACATTATGACAGTATTGAGTGCAATCGTAATTCCTTAGTATTTACTTTTATTATCGTAAACAAACACAATGTCTACGTCTGTGTTTATAATGACTAGTTGGTACTCGTATTTTAGAGATAAAAATACTGCTAGATCCTTATCTACCTATTTGACATATTACAGGTTGTAGATTCTTGGAGAAGTACATGAAAATACATACTTTGTTGTGGTTTACTGTGTGCCATCATTAGAGACCATTATTTGCATAATTATGATATTATGGTCATTTTTTCAAAATCGTCTGATTGTGCTCGTCTGTATGACCCCAAAATGGTCCCCATTGACCACAATAGACGCATGTAACTCGTAAACAGACAAACTGTAGTTTTTAATTCAATATGAAGGAAAGGAAAAAATACTAATAATTTGAAACGGTATTCGATTATTAAAGTTATTAAGGACAACAATGAAAGTATCTCGTCGAAAATGCAGTAAACAAAAAACATTATTTTGTTGGACTTATTTCAATTTTAGTTGCATTTTTGATCTGATCTTAATCATGATGAATCTTTAAATATACCTTTATTTAGTTCACTCTTCAACAATGAGTACACTATTACATATTATAATTTACATAGTAAAACATTTTAAACCTGGTACTTGGTGGGCTTCATCTTTGTAGATAGTACGAGTAGATCTTTGTGATTGTGAACCCCTAAACAACCTTTATGCTAATGTAAACCACGTGCTCATACTAGTATGTACAAACACTGAAACAATCATAAAGTCAATTGTACATATTCTGACGATACGTAATCATGACTATTAAAAACTTGTGTTTCTTTTTTTTAATTTCCGAGAATTTCAACGATGAAAATGCTATTTTTGGTAGTTTTATCTTTATTTAACTATTTACCAACGTTGGTATGGCACATGTACCACAACAAAATAAAAAGTTGCACATCACAAAGCCGCACTGAATCGCTTTTCTCCCATGCTCTTTTCTGCTTTTGTCGCTCAGGTGGCGATTGCGTCTTAAAACATGATTGTTTTAATCTTATTCCAGAGTGAGAAAGAGATAGTGCTAGATGTCTTCTATCGCCTCATCTCTTTCCCACACTGGAGTGACATTAAAACAATCCTGGTTCAAGACGTCACGGTAACTCTCCAGGAAAAATCTGTGCTGAACTAGTTCGAGTTAAAATTTTGAACCATAGATAGATTTGGCATTTTTCATGGACTCAATAACACATTGTCCTCTTTTATTTCTAATGGGAAATCATCAAATGACCCCTCCCGCTCTGGGCAGAGCGGAAGGGAGTATCAGACTTTTTACTGAGTAAAACCCATCCATGTTTCTTCTAAGCCCCGGCAGGAATCGGCTCTTGCGAACCCCTTCCTTTTGCTGTCCTCTCTATAACACTTTAACCCTACCCGGGAATCACACCCAGGCCCTCATGCTCAACAGTTGCGCTTGTTACCACTAGACTAACGAGGCAGTAATGTTATGTCATGTGATAATATACCCCACTGAACCTGTACTTCCCCGAAGAATCGGGTATTCTCGAACAGTGAGCTTCGTTTGAACATCGTATTGCGTTGCAGCGTGATAGATCTGTGTTCATGGTGATCGATCAATTGTTGTAAGTATATTGTATGACGAGATATATCTCGTGCATCATGATCATGTTTTGTTCTGTTAAAGGAAATCGGGAATAGTCGTAGACAACTACAAAGTTGCCATAGATAAGTCTCAAAATAATGATAATAATGAGACAGGGATACACTTGTTAGATTCAGAAATTCATCTACACTATCAAGATCTACACTAATATTAAAGAGAAGAAAGATTTGATTTTTTGTTTGTTTGTTTTATTATAGCAGACTAAATGCCCTATCTTTGTAGTGACTCATTATCACTCATAAAGCAAAGGCTAATAGCCCATCAGTGGCGAAGGGTGAAAATAGTATGAGGGGAAGGCGATGAAAAAAATGAGAATTATTTATTTACGTTTTTTTCTCATGTTAATTTTGACCTCATTTTCACCATCAGCGACCCCAAAAACCACGAAAACGACACCCGTGATGAAAAATCCAAAATATATCGTCGGTGCCATTTTGAATTTTCATTTTGACCTCATTTTCATTATCAGCGACCCCAAAAACCATGAACACGACACCCATGATGAAAAATCCAAAAAATGTCGTAGGCGCCATTTTGGATTTTCATATTGACCTCATTTTCATCATCAGTGACCCCAAAAACCATGAACACCACACACCCATGATGAAAAATTCAAAAAATAACGTCACCGCCATTTTTGATTTTCATTCTTACCTTATTTTCATATATCAGCGACGTCAAAAAAATTATAAAATGCAGAGGAATTATAAAAGCTAAAAAAATTGTGATTTTATCACTTCAAAAAAAAAAAAAAACTGGTTGGTAACTTCCAAATACGATACACCGAACATTACTCATTCTATCTCGTCCTACCACATATACTTTCTTTTTCTGCCCCTGCCGTAACTCGATAATCTTCGGCTTACCTAGGTCCCTACAAAACGGTAACCGCGAAGTAGCGTGTGCGCGTCCATACGATTTTAGTTCTGAATTCTGACACCCGAGCTCCGACTTACCTGTTGCTTTAGACATTTTTTTATTTGCATTTTTGTAATTATTTTGACACTACGTGTAGAGTGCCCTGTTCCCAAAGGTTAGCCGGTAGGAATGGGCTTCTAAGGTGCCTTCGGGCCTGTATCCCATCTGTACTACACTCCATCTACAGTCGCCAGCAAATCAAGTTCCTAAAAATATGAAATTTCTCCAAATAAATAAATAATAAATGAATATCGCTGGACATTACACACAGCGCCATCTAGTGCCACACTAAGCAACGAGGCTTGTGTCGTAGACACCAGATAGTTGCTCATCACACAAACATTTGCTCCTACCGGGATTCGACCGCGAATTTAAATGATTTTAAATCATAACATTATTTAAAATCGAATGATAAAATTTGACAATTTGTTGACTTGATGCACTGGGGACTGTACATAATTGTAGAATTTAATCTACGTTTCAGTTATTATATGGTTGTCATATTAATTTCTTATCCATCAAGTAAGCAAATTAAAATTTCCTTTCTATATTTTGTATGCATTGTTAATGTAAATTATTTGCGTGACACTGTAAAAACTAATTATTTTCATTACTTAATAGTATTTATAAATCAATTAGGTGCTTGATCAAAGATTACATTAATTTGTACAGGTAGGTACACAGATCTTTAAAGAGCACTGTTTTTATCGAACACGTCTTAATAGAAACAACAATGAAACGGAACTTGACTAATGAATCACTTGGAGCCGACTCGTGTAGCATGAAGAGATCTCACGTAATCGGTCAATGACTTCCAGTCTATCGTATAACATCGTAATAATACAGGCTGAAAAACACCCCGACACACAAACGCTTACCACGAATTCAGTATCCAGCCCCGCCTCCACTCTTTGAAAATTTTCATTCGTATTTTTTTTTATCAAAGTCTATTCCATAGGTACCGTGTATGGAATACACAAAATTACAATTCTGCATTTGTAGTAAACAGCTATATTTTAATGGGCTAGTTCACAAACTCAATAAATTGCAAATCTAGTTAGTTCAAATCAATGAATATTGACCAAGATAAAACGTATCAAAACTCGAGACTGCGGGCTCGTGACGTCAGAACGCACTAAAATTATACCACGGCGTGACGTATTGAGAATTTTAAAAGCCCGTTATTCATATATATATATTCGTTAATTTTGGTTTACGTAACAAATAAAAAATACGGTTCAAATATTTTTTGATAATCTAACGGATCTGATCGGAGTAATTAGATTTTTTTGTCATCATAAGGATATCATCAATCTTATATTGTGAATGAAAATTAATGGCAATGGTGTGTTGTCCTGTTTGTAGCAGCCAGCTTGTTTGGAAATCAAACACAAAAACAGAATTCCCTAAGAAAATTGAACTCTGTTAAGTATTCTATTTTAAGAAGCAATTACAAAGAAACAACACAGTTTTAAGAAATTAAGACTATAATCAGACGGTGATTATTATAAACTGTTCTACATTCATAATCACTAAAACAATGTAAATAAGAGTGTCCCAGAAAACGAGTTTAGTGCCGCCATTAATTTAATGACGACGTGAAACGACTGCAGATAATTAAAAACAAGACGTTAATGCAATATTGTTCTCCTTTTAAACACACGAAGTTAATAAAACAAATTTTATTCTTGTCGCGCTGACGGTCGGTCGTGAGTTCGTGACGTCATCGCGTCAGCGAGAACAAAATACGACTGTCAGTCGCAGCTAACGTCAGCATCGTGCTATATAGAACACAATGTATACTCGTACGCGACTGACCGTCAGCGAGACAAAAAATCAGGTCTAACAGAAATAGGAATATAAAAATTATAAAAAATAAAATAAATAATAAATATAAAAAAAATTATATTCTCCTCTTCCCCTCTTTTTTTGCTATAACCTATTTTATAATGATATAATCATTACAAAATAGATTATTTAAACTAATATTATTTTTTTTGCGCAAAATGTCTGGCAACCAATAATCGCTGGGTTGTGGAGGTCAGATAGGCAGTCGGTCCATGTAAAATACTGGTATTCAGCTGCATCCGTTTATAAAATCTGGAGATAAGTCTAGGCAGATAGATGGTGACGATAACGTTATCATTAGAAAATCATAAATCATTGAAATAAAACAAAATACCTTGTTCTAAAAAGTAAAAACCGGTTGAGGACTGAACTCGCGAACCAAGTTTACTATTGTTTTGATTCTAACATGCAAACCCCGGTTCACAGGGCAGTCGCTGAACCACCAGGCTACTTACACCGTTGATCTGGTCTAAAATGGCTGTTCTATTACACATAAATGGCTGTTCTATAACACTTGAGGAATATGGGCATAAAGAAAAAAAAAAAACAAAACACTAAAAGGGAAAACAAAACCGGGGTTCGAACGTGCGCCATACAGTTTACAGAGTGGTCATGAATCCTATAGGCCGTTTAGCCCGTTGACATTAGTATTAAAATAGCTGCTCTCATGCATGTCATGGCTGCAAAGTAAAACAATTGATTTAGCGTTCAAGATTCATTGTGCGACGCTCCAATCGATCTATCATCACAATGTCAGGCCTATTGGCAACAACAGTTCTGTCGGTGGTGATAGGTCGATCCCAATACAACGTGATATTACCATTAACGAGAACTGGGTCGGGTGCATACTTATAGTATGGCACTTCTGATTCCACAAGGTTGTACTTCAAAGCAAGTTGCTGGTGGATAATCCTGGCAACAAGGTTGTGTCCATGCAAGTACTCTCCGTTAGCTAAACTAGAACACCCAGAAATAATGTGTCGGATCGTATCTCCCGGACGGTGGTATGCCCGACATATGTCAACCGTGCCGTCCTTCACAATGTATTTGCGGTAGTTATTCGTCATCATAACTTAGTCCATTATTGCACAGACAAAACCTTCGGTTTCCCCGAAGAGGTAATCAAAGCGCAGCCAGGATATGGACGCTAAGAAGTCTACATCGGGGCCATGTAGGGCCCGGTAAAAGCGTCCTTGAAGCTCCTTGCCCTGCCATTCCACCCTGCGGTAATTAGTGTCTAATACACTAAGGTGTCTAATACTTTAGGTTTGCGCCAGTTTTCGTTAGCCAAGGAGAGCGGGGTGAGGCCCTTGTCCACTGAGACCACATCTCGGTGCATCCCCACGTCGGCTTCTAGGAAATATTCACTGAGACTGCATACCTCAAGGTTGTGCAGGTTCTTAGCATTTAAGAAGCCTCGACCCCTGCACTTTCGAGGAATATACAGTCTCATCTATTATTATTTATTATTATTATATATATAGAAGATAATACTTACGAATTTGCCTGATCCGCCTTATTGGCATAATATTATGCTGCGAGAAGCTTACACGTGCACAGTGCACTACAAACCCGGAGATTAAAATTCGCGATTAACTACCTCTTCAATATGGCTTCAGAAAATATTAAAACTTCATCTCACTGTTAAAGACTGGCTTATTATTTTTCCAAGAAAACTGTTAACGGTAAAAAAATTCACAACAAACTACCGTTTTAGTATGGCTTTAGAAAATTAAAATTTCATTTCACTTTTAAAAGACTCCAGTATCTGGGGGCATGGCAGTGCCCCCGCCAAGTCGAGCGCGAAGCAAACACTGCCGTACCATCCTTTACTGGAACCATTTCGCCGCATTTTCAGGCCTCTATTTGAGATAATCTCTCTGGATAAGACCAGAACGCAGAAATTTTCGTCATCCAGTAAGCTATAATCACATACTTAAAATCCAAAATTTCAAGTCTGTAGGTCATTTAGTACCGAAGTTAAGCGAAAGCAAAGTTTCGCATTTATGACACTCACTCACTCACTCACTCATGATCATCAAAATAGAACTAGTACTTCCCATAAACTCAGAGAGCTGAAATTTGGTACCGAGTTAGGGTTTAATGGCCACATAAAGGGAAAACTATAAAAACTAGGATAATCGAAGATCTGGAGTACCTGGTGACCCTGATTAGAAAACACAAGAGCCTAACCAAACTATAAGAGAGATCGACATACCGCCTTTACAAAAAATATTCAACTTAGTGGGCCGCTTCATTTGATGTCAAAAATCGAAGGTCTGAAGTATCTGATGAAGAACCCTCAGCTGGTCTCAGCTGTATTAGAGACTAGCTTCTGCCCGCGACTTCGTTCGCGTGAATTTCCCGCTTGCAACATTTCTTATTGCTGCTTCGCTCCTATTAGTCACAGCGTGATGTCATATAGCCTATAGTCTTCCTCAATAAATGGACTATCCAACGCAAAAAAAAAAATTCAATTCGAGCTGGTAGTTCCTGAGATTAGCGCGTTCAACCAAACAAACAAACACACTCTTCTGATTTATAATATTAAGTACAGATATGGTAATGCCCCCTTCTACTATTGGTACATAAAAAAAATCGACTATCATTGCAAAAATCCAGCGTAGTGGGACACATCTTCTAATTTAATCTAGCCCATAGCGTCCCACTGCTGGGCGAATGTCTCCCCTTCTGCTTTTAATACGCATATAAATAAAATTGAAGGAAAACTCTGGATAAGACTAGACTGGCTTTTATACTTATACTTACAAGTTTACGAGAAGAAATAGTCGAACGATTAACTTTATTCTACTCGAACATTACACAAATTAAATAAACAAATTACACTAAAATATTAATTTCGCATAGAGAGGAGGCCTGTGTCCCAGCAGTGGGAATATTAATAGGCTGATGATGATGATGAGGATGATTAAATTCGCTCAAAATGTTGTCAAAATATAATGCATTGGACTAAGAGTGGCGGTGATACCCGCAAACGTCGCTAGATGGCGCTGACTGTATTTTAAAATGCGCTTACGTTTGTTTTTCCGATAACCTTATATGGCGAAGTGGCAACCGGCCGCGTTACAGTCGTTTACGACATTCTCCTACTGCGCTTGAAAACGTTTACTAGGGATTATTTGCATTTCGTTGATTTCGCTTATTATTTCGTGAGGTTTGCTAAGGTTAGCAGGTTGTTATTATAACAATTCGAAGATTTGAATAGGTTAGGAATTTTATGAAGAAACAGTACTTCGAAAATTCGCTAATAATTTGATTCACGAATTATTGCCTATTAAGTCAAAATTTGAGATCATACCCCGGGCATACGTGTACAGAGAAATATTCCCAAGCTGTGTGGCGTATGCCCTAACAATTCACAAGAGCCAAGGTCTAAGACTAAAAAATGCCCTCATGGACATTGGCACCTCCATATTATCTTGTGGCTAAGCCCACGTGGTGCTTTCACGAGTAACCAATATCTTCATGTGGTGCACCTCATAAATGTTGACTTCAAGAGTATAAAAGCTCAAGCTTCAGCGATCACCGAATACAACCGGCTTAGGCGTAAATACCGCGCCGATCTTTCAGAAATTAAACCGTCTAAAAGAATAAATAATGAACGCGAATGGGCCATACGAAAAACTGTTGCTACTGTATACAATAATCTGAACCGGAAAAATAGAAAAGAAAGATTTGTAATAATAAAAAAACTACTCCTAAAAAGAAAAAAAACTGTGTCAAATAAGAAAATCTAATAAAATAAATCAATATGCCCCACGTTTCTACAAAAAGAAGTGAAATCCCACCAAAAACATTCTGTAAAAAACTAGCCAAGTCTCCATGGAGCTGCTTGTTTATCTCTAAAAAGTAATGAAATCTAGACAAAGTCGTGCCAAGGCTAAGGTTCCTTACTGCAATTTCTTTATTATTTATAGTTAATGTTGTGTGACTTGGCCGTTGAACATTCTTTATACGTTAGTGGGTACCTACAAGTCAATTTTGTAGTAACAATAGATATAACATTACGCGAAAACTAAATTAATGTTCAACGGCCAAGTCACACTACATTAACTATAAATAATAAAGAAATTGCAGTGAGGAACCTTAGCCTTGGCACGACTTTGTCTAGATTTCATTACTTTTTAGAGATAAACAAGCAGCTCCATGGAGACTTGGCTAGTTTTTTACAGAATGTTTTTGGTGGGATTATTTTTTCTAAGATAAATCTGCCCATAAAGCAACCCATTGACCAAAAGGCATGTTTTTTCAGTATCTTATATTAGTTTATGTCTGACAGCAGCAACCAAACATAATCTTAAAAAAGCCATTGACACATTGCCTCACTTGGAGCATTCGCCTGTAATGCAACGTTCCAGAGTCGAGCATTACATCAGCGAGGGAAGAGAACCGAGCATTACAGCGCACAACCTGTAATATCTCAGATTCGAGCATTACATTGTTGAAGGAAGAGAACTTTCTGACATTTGGGGTGAACTAAATGCTGGAAATCCAATCTGAAACATACAGGAAACATTCAATATACATACATTACAGGCGAATACTCGTCAAGCCAGGGGTTCAGTACTGTAATGTAACGCTCAAATTCGAATCTAAAATGTTACATTACAGGCAAACGCTCTAGGTGAGGGAGCACCTTTAGGATCGAATACAGGACCACATGCTAAATAGTGAGCAAAAGCTGAGAGGATCCAGTTAAATTTTAATTTCAGCTCTTTGAAAACATTTCAGTAATTAAAGATTACGTATTCGGAGAAAAAACAAATGTATCTTGTTGAAACATTAATTACCCACTTAGATACTAAATAAAGAAATAGAAATAGCTATATTCTTTTTTTTTTCAAGAAAAACAGAACTGTTCCATCTAACTAAATAAATGTTATTTCTTTACCTTTAATTACAATTAATTAGCAAGTAGATACAAAAATAGTAAATTTTTTATCCGAATACCACAAAACCTGAGTATACACAGACGCCAACACATCAAGCTCTATAAAATTTGGTAGATTTTCAACTTTATTGCTAGAGCATTGGGTTCAAGATTGATTGGGAAAGGTTGACAGTTTCGGGTTCCTTGATTTACTGGCGTCTATACTATCGAGTTCACTGTCGATCTGCCACTTTTCACCCTCCAAAGTCCCGGCTGTCATATAAAGATCTTTGACAGCTGCTAGTAATCAGTCACCCGAAAGTCTGACAATCAGTATTACCAAGAGGTTTATATTACCCAGTACTAACTGGGTAGTGGAGGTCAGATAAGCAGTCGCTCCATGTAAAATAATGGTATTCGGCTGCATCCGATAAGACTCCAGTCTTATCGGATGCAGCCGAATACCATTATTTTCCTATTTTTATTGACTGCAAAATAGGCTAGTTTCCACCATCAATAAATTGCAAAACTAATTAGTCCGTCAGTTAGAGTATTGGAAAATAATGGACACGTATTTTTTGTTTTTGTAAATCACTGAGTACTGACAAAGATAAAACGCATCAAAACTCGTGACGTCACAACGCACTAAAAACTATAGCACGGCGTGACGTATTGCGAATTTTAAAAGCGTCGTATCTTCGTCAATTTTGGTATATGTAACAAAAGAAAAAATACGGGTCAAATATTTTTTTATAATCTAACTGACGGACTAATTAGATTTTTTTAGGACACAAGCCTATTGTTGGAAAAGCCTAGGCAGATGATGATGTGCGATGAATGTATGTTACTGGCTAACGTTACTTCAAAAAAGGTTTTATGCGTATTTTATTGATTGCAGTGTACGAAGCAGCACAGAAAATGTCCCATCAACAACACAATCAACGATCACGCTTGACAGAAAAGAGGATGACAAGGAAGACGACTATAATCCCTTTGAACACAGGGATGTTGTTCATCCTACTTCGTAAGTAAACCTTTTTACCAACTTTGATGTTTATCGATAACTTAGTCGATTTCCACATTTGTCATACGACACTGGTCTTCCGCGAGGTAGGGATTGTGTTGGCGGTAGACGGTCGGTGTACGTGTATTAGGCATCAACGGATTTTATACAGAGTGTAAACAAACTCATCACGAAGCCGTCAACCAAGCATTCTGTACATCAAACTTATTTATTTATTTAATTATTTATTTATGTACACACAAAATACTTAATAGACAAGTGGGTAACTTAACGCAAAATGTATTGCTGGGAAACGAAACGGGAGAAAAATCATGTTTTGTGGTATAACTCAATGTAACGCACTTAAAACGTGTATGGCAATCATAAGTTTCTATGTCTGTGAAAGTAGTCCTTCTTCCGGCTTAAAACAATATATTACTGTATACTTTTAAACCACAATTTGAAAGAATAAAATATTTGTCGCGGGGACATTCAATTCAAGGCAATTTGTTTTTAATTTTAAACTTGGTCATGATAAGAAGCTGGTCAACTCAAGTATAATTCAATCATAAAAAACTATTAATATCCCTGACAGTATGAAAAAGATTCCAAAACATTTATATTTCTTTCAGAAAGTGAATGCAAGATAAGAAGCAAAATATTTAAGCTTTTTACATATAAAAAGATTTTTAAGAGCTTTGAAAAGCATTGATATTTTTTTATTTTAATATCTGCAATTGTTAACCTTTTTAGAAATAACGCTTCAAAAAAATAGCTGCCGTCAACTTTATTTTTTTAAGTTAAATCTTTCTTAAAAAATAGTTAAAAGAAATCGTGGACAAAAAAGTTTCATGAAAATCCAAACTAAAAGAAAACCGCGTTTTTAAATTCTGCACATTATAAGTAGAGAACACAATAAGATTAAAAATACCTTGTATTGGCGCTTAAAAACATTATGGTACCCTTGTTCAAGTTTCTAAAACAACACTTATTTTACAATTTATTGTTTCATGTAGCATGTTTTTGTTGAAACGGAACGCACTCTAAAAACACGTCGTCCTCGGAAACGGCGGTAGTGACATCAAAGTCTATAATATATGTCAAAAAATACTTTTATTTCTAATGTACATAGGTAAAGTTTTACTACGATTTTATTATAATATCGTTATTGTATTTTTGCTTGTGGAATTTTTCCTGATCCCCCGGGGTCTGTCGTTCACCAAAGTTTGTTCTAAAAACTTCATGGTGCATCCACACCATAGTTACTTTTTGTAGAGCAACGTTTCCAAGTGTTATTTATTCTTATTATATGTTTTTTTTTTTTTTTTCTCTTGCTCCACCAACATAATTGGTGCCTATTTTATCTAACCACATTCATACAAGTTCTCGCTTTTTTGCCTCTCGTATGTTATTATATGTTAATGTTGCCTAACTTTCAGTTAACACGTGGTAACAATTGACAACATTGTTAGAGAATGTTACCTCAACATGCGGTGTGGATGCACCAAAAGAACCAAATTCGTTTTAAAGCTGCCAAAACAAGTGACTGTCAACTGCCAGTACCAAAAACTCGCAATTCTATACGATACCCATACTAATTGTCGCCAAATATCAGTCTCACGCTTGTCAAAATACTGGACCTGTGTATTTTCACTTGTTTTCTACTATTGTTGGAGTTGCTACCTTCCTGAAAGACTTGAAGTAAAAGTCCAACTAGAATAGAGAAAACTGGAGAGAACGGAGGCTTTTCCCGTATTTAGGAACTAAATACGTCCATTAATACAAAAATATCGTAATTGTTCACAGGACTTTAGGCGCATTCTTCCACTTACTTAAGTCATCAT
Organism: Xestia ashworthii; assembly: GCA_950022955.1. NCBI lineage: Eukaryota > Metazoa > Arthropoda > Insecta > Lepidoptera > Noctuidae > Xestia > Xestia ashworthii. The sequence continues at coordinate 22,041,507 of OX465555.1, forward strand.
TAGGGTCAGGATTGCTTGCGATGCCAGCTGCCTTCAAGAATACCGGGCTGGTGCCTGGTTGTATTGGAACAGTTCTCGTTGGAGTCATAGCTACGCATTGCGTGCATATATTGGTAAGTCAAACTACACAACATAACATCAAGTCCATATTTCCTGGAGGGTTTGGCAGAGGTGGTGGAGGTACCTAATTGTACACCCACATTCTAAAAGTTATGTTTTAAGTCCCAAGTAACAGAGGGCGATCCTATTGCCATCAGCAGGCCTCAAATCCAGATTCCATGGCTTATATATGAAAAAATCCTATTGGAATAACTCAGTAACTATTTGCCCGAACCGGGAATCATACACACGACCTCATGGTCAGCACCGATTGCAACCTTTAGACCAACGAGGCTATAATTTTCTTCTTAACCTAGTGCACTTCACCCGCGACTTGATCCGCAAAAATTGTGATAGCTCGGCCAATTTGCTAAGATATCAATATAATTTAAAGCCATGTTACTCGGTAAAGATGTAGCTTTCTAATGGTGAAAGAATTTTTTAAATCGGTTGAGTAGTTTTTGAGTAAAATCGTAACAAATAAACAAAGATCTAGTGTGTCTCAGTGTTCATTGCTTTGTTTCAACAATGAAAATTATTTATCTAAATATTTAAATATCATCACCATTATTTTTAACCCCTGACGCAAAAATGACGGGGTACTATAAGTTCGACGTGTCTGTGTGTGTGTGTGTGTGTGTATGTATATCTGTCTGTGGCATCGTAACTTCCGAACGGATGAACCGATTTTGATTTAATTTTTTGTTCGTCAAAAATCTTAAAGTACTCGTATTTCGTATGTTGACCTTAACAGTGTTTTAGCACCCACGCTCAAATTCACACACATGTTTATCCAATTATTGTAAAAAAAAAGTAAAATGCTTATCACCCACTACATTGTGGAAATCGTACAACATGTTGTTTTAATGAGCAAAATACTGAACTATTTATATTTTGGCTTTGTTATTCACGAGTTTTGAATACAAAAACTAGAGCAAAGCTATTTCCAATAAAAAATTAAAAGAGTTGAGGTTCAGTACTGATTAGAATAAAAAGTAGTCGTTAGTGATACCAGGTGGATCCACGATGAAGTGGACATACAACCTGAAGAATACAGAGGCCTCAAAATGCCGTTTTAGCAGAATCACAGTAGGCTAAAAATATAAAGGGTGTAAAATACCTCTTAACGAAATCGAATAGCACTTGTTCTCCCCGTCATTGCGATCATTTTTTTGGTTCTACACCATTTGGGGTCAAAGTTCCAACTCTTTGACAAGTTTTTTTATACAATGTTTTTAATCTATGATTTTTGAGTGCGTTGCTTTGAGTTCTACCACAAAACATGATTTTTCACCCCAAAAAAAAGCAACTTAACTTTAAAGAAAAAGTAAAAAAAAGAAAAGTACAGTTATAAAAAATTAAAGTTATTAAGTTTGATGTATTTAAAACGCTTGGTTGACGGCGTCGTGATGAGTCTGTTTACACCCTATATGAATCACGATACAATTCATAAAATGGTCGCAGATGCTGTTAATATTATGAATGGCCGCTTTCAGACCTTTTTAAAGAAAGAAAGAAAGAAAAAGCATTTACTAGCCCGCACAGGACAAAACACATCAAAGTAATCAGTATTTAAAACTTACCAAAAAAATTTAAACTTATTAAAAAAATAAATAATAAAAATTAAAAGAAACGAAACTCGTCCTGTACGAGGCCAAAAGCCCCCCCCCCCCCTATCTCAGCATGGTGCCGTAACATTAAGAAAACGTCACAGCGAACCATGAATCATACAGTTACGAATTTGTAACATGATTCACACGGATAAGACAGAAAAGTGTTTGGTAAAAATTTTGGTGATATTAATTTCAGCCGGAACACGTAACAGCCGGAACACGTAACAATTAATAATATCGCTGGACATTACACACAGCGCCATCTAGTGCCACACTAAGCAAGGCTTGTATCGTAGACACCAGATAGTTGATATACTACATATAATCATACTTTTTATTTGTACATACATACTAATTATACATATAAAAATAATGTTAAATATGGAAATCCAAACCTCGTCGCTTCCTTGTGTGTAATTTTTCATAGACATGTGCGATTTAAAGTAAGGTGGTGTCTGATGAGATGACTAGTACCTAATAGAAAAGTATGGTATGATAACGGCAAGGGCATGTGTGTGTAATAATAACTTAAATAAAGATGGCATCGGACTCATCTCGTTAGTTTAACTTATGGCGGCTACATGAGCTAAACACGTGTTTTATAATGCCTAAAAGTATATGATTCACAGCAATAAACAAAACCAGAAAAATATACGATATTCTCCAGGATATAAGCTAGTATGATAGTGTTTTGAAAACATAATACAATTAATTTGACTCGATAAAAAAAACACGAAATTTCTTTAAAGAATCCAATCCAATCCAATAGGGCCAAAGTTTCGGCCGAAGCTTAATTTTTAGGGGTTACGTAGAGCTGTACACTCTCATTTTCATTATTGTTAAAGTTCCATTTACTAGGTGGCATGTCTATTGCCGTCAACCGGGCACAAATCCACACTCCGTGGCTGCTACCTAGAAGTTTCTGATGGAATTAACAATTTTCCGCTTTTTTGCCATTAACGCTTTTCCGGACCCGAAAATCAAATAAAAAAAAGACCTTTAGCTCAGCAGTCGTACTTGCAACCACACACATGCATATACATGATCAACTTGGCAGTCAATATTTGAGTAATTACTACTAAGAATATGAAATCGTCACTCAGTAACACGTGTACCAAAATTATTAGTTTCTACAATGTTTTTTTGTGAGGAGCTCGTGGCTAAATAATAACAGCCGCTCGGGTCGATCATTAAGTGAAGCCGTGCTTGCCTAGGTTGGTCTGTGGATGGGTGACCACCCTTTACATACCGAGTTTCCTCCGTGCCTCGGAAAGCAAGTTAAGCTGTTGGTCCCGGCTGTTATTTGTCCATCTTTGACAGATTTTACAGGTAGTCAGTGGCCCAAAAAGTCTGACACCAGTCTCACCAAGTGTTATCGTGTTACCCAGTATGAACTGGGTTGTGGAGGTCAGATAGGCAGTTACTCTATGTAAAATACTAGTATTCAGCTGCATCCGGTTAGACTGGAAGCCAACCCCAACATAGTTGGGAAAAGGCTAGGCAGACAATGTTTTTTGGAGCATGGCGTTTAATTTAGGTGTTTCCTCAAACACCTCCTACTTCCTCTAACTTCTTCATCGCAATGACCCAACCAATTAGAAGTTTTTCTTACGTAAATAGCTAAAGAATTTTTGATCTTTAATCGAGTAATAAATCTGATTACAACATTCAAATAACATTACAAATAATTAAAACTAATAAGAAAATTGTAGAAATGCAATGGTATAAACAGCGCACAAATTAAAATATGCCAAAACTAAGTTCAAATTAAAAGGAAACTGGTTCCACATTGCGTATTTTGAAGGACAGACGTCAATGTAGTTCAGGGCATTGTATAAAGCGTCTCGAAATTGTTTGTCTGTAAAGATAAAAGAAGTATTGAGAAGTCGAGAACATGCAATTAATGAGTTTACATTTTTTTTTGTATTGTATTGTACAACGGGCTGGTGTCCGCAACTCCTCGTCTAAATATAATCCACCGCACGCCCAGTGCGGATTGGTAGATGTCACATGTCTTCGAATTTTTGGTCTAGGCCCTGCCGGTTTCCTCACGATGTTTTCCTTCGTCGCTTTCAAAAAAGCAGTGGTGATGAAATAAATTACACAAAAAAATGCGCCTTGTCTGGGTACGAACCCACGACTTACTGTTCGTAAGTCGGGGCCGCCAACACTGGGACACCGCTGCTCTAAAAACGGACCCTTCGCGAAACCGGCAATTAACTATTCTGAACATCACTAAGGTCCATGTTCACCGAAAAGATAACGGTCTGATTGTCAAAAAACAGATGTCACTGTGACATGTTCCCATACAAAAAGGTGTTTTAAACAGCTGTTTTTAGATAATAAGACCGTCATCTTTTTGGTGAACTTGGACCTGAGTAACTCTACGCAAAAATTATTGCTAGGAAAGGATTTGCTTTTGGTATGAAATATCACTATTCTGAATGCATTGAGTGGTGGTTTATTTATAGAAATGTTTTTTTATTGTTTCGTTAGCCTATTCTGTCCTACTGCTGGGCAAAGGCCTCCCCCATTTCTTTCCATCTCTCCCGGTGTTTTGCCTCCTCTAGCCAATCAGGCAGGAACGAGTCCGAATCGTCACGCCAGCGTTTCTTGGGCCTGCCTCGGTGACGACGACCGTCTTCAGGCATTCACTGTGTTATGATTTTTGCCCATCTGTCCTGACCCATTCTGGAAATGTGACCCGCCCCGTCCCATTTTAACTTCACCGACTTATCGCCAACATCAGCGATGTTGCGTATTCGATCGGTGGTTTTGATATTTAAAATGCCACGCTCCATCGCTCTTTTCTCATTCGCAAACCTTGATTTTGGACTTCTGGGCCTCCGTCAAAGACAAAGTCTGAGCGCCATAGGTTAGGATAGGCAGGATACACATGTCGACGAGCTAACGCTTGAGCGAGATAGGAAGGTCGCCCTTCATAAGCGTTTTCATAAACCAGTAGCTTCTCCAGGCATTATCGACGTGACGGTCGATCTCCTTGTCCTGTCTGATGTTGAAGGATACTAGCTGGCTGGATAGATATATTCGTCGACATAGTGCATTTCCTGCTCATCGACCTCGACCCTATACTTAACGACATTGGTCATGACTTTAGTCTTCGATTGATTCATCGTCAATCCAACCTCAAGGCTTGCAGTGCTCAGGTCTTGGAGCATTTGTTGCAGTTGAGCTGCTTCAGACGCAAAAAGCACAATATCGTCTGCAAAACGAAGGTTCGAAAGCATTTTATCACCGATCGGGATACCTTGCGTTGTCCATGTGTCAGCATGTGTCAGGTTTTTGAATATCTCCTCGAGGGAATAGTTTAGGAGAGAGCGGGTCACCGTGTTTTATTTCTTTGACAATTTTGAATGTTGAACCAACAGAATCTAATTTAACGTTACCTGTGTGGCCCACACTTCCATTGCCTTGACAACCAGCACACATTTCGTTACTCGTATTCTTTAAAATTAAAATAAATGCACACAAAATTACAATAAATAGCACCTTTGCTGTTCCACCACTGGCCTATGATGTTATTTTTCTGACCACCAGGGTATGGTAGCCACTGGCATACAGAATCATTGGTGTGATCACTAATCGAGCCTAGCTATAACTACTGGCGCAGTGTCATTTCTGTGACCACCAGCGTGAGGAACAGATGGTGTCATTGCTGTGATAAGTGCTCTCTGCGATGACGTCAATTTTCATGTCCGATTGCGGGGTGTTTAAGTTACTAAAATGTGATTTATAAAGTGGTTTGCCCCGTATGGTGCTACTGGCGTGTGTCATTATTTTATGATCACTAAGCTCACTGTTATACAAATAGTACTGACGTATTGAAAATACGATACCTTTGTAAATTAATAACTGGTCTGCAATAACAAATTTCAAATCATCCAGGTAATTTGCACCTAATTCCTTTAAAAATGATGGTATAAACAATATTGTTAAAGAAAGCGTGATTTCTGCACCCCAACTGGCCATCACTAGCAGATCCTGAAACAAAAGAACTTGTGTAAAAATTAAAATCTGTTTCATTTACTTGTTATACAACTAAGGTACTGTGACAACCAGCGCTCGTTAAAATGAACTTACAAAATTGTTTAAAGTGTTAGCTAGAAAAACCATAGCCAATAATTTGAAAAAATCACTCCCAAAAGCTATGAACATCTGAAACAATAATAATTTAGTTATTCATTATTATTTCGTCTACTCGTAGTGCAGACTAGACGACTAACACAGAAAAGATCAAGACACACTTATAAAGGGTGAAAAATATCTCATAACGAAGCCAAAAGGCACTTGATCTTCTCGTCATTCCGATATTTTTTTTGTTGTACACCATACCTTCCAGTTACGGAGATATTGCGGGTCAAAGTTCCAGCTTTTTAAATACAATTTTAAACACCTCCACGACCCGCAAAAAACTATTCAATCCATTCATCAGCACAATGTTTTGAGTCCGTTACATTGAGTTATACCACAAAACGAGATATTTCACCCCAAAAAAAAGTTGTTTCCGTGCAATATTTTTTGCGTAAAGTTACTTAGTTTGATGTACAGAACGCTTGGTTGACGGCTTCGTGATGAGGTGGTTTATACCCTGTATGTAGGTATAAGCACTTGACTTATCTACATCCAGCTTTACTAACCTTTACATTCATTATTTTGATCGCTGAAATCGAATTGCTTGATAGTTTTGTGTAGGCAGCAATAAAGTTTTGAACATGTTTAGTTTTTTCAGCATCATCCAATTGTTCATTTTGCAAATGATCTTTTAGTGATTTGCATATAGCTCGTACTGTTATTCTATGGTTATCTGATATATAAATCTGAGGTATACGACACATGTAACATGAGACATCTTGATAGACGAACATTAAAAGTTTTTGTAACGAATAGCCTAGTAGACCAGAACAGAGAACAATTAAAAATTCAAAAATTATTACCATGAATATGGTGAAAAATGATATGAAGCAAGAATTTTCTTCATGTAATGAGGACATTGAGTTTGAGCTCATGTATGAAGAGAATGTAATCAAATATTTCGATTCAGTTATTACCGAAACCAAAAAGTGAACTGTATTCTCCGTCAAAACAGAAATGCTGTACCAAATGTCTGCTGTTATTTCGGAGGATTCAGGTCGTAGCAAGGTAACACAACAGTATACAAAGCTTAGGTCATAAAGTATGATACAGAACAATTTAGATAATAAATGAATAGTAGCAGAAGTATTGCGCTTGAAGTAAAATCCAAAGGCTAAACAAATAAACAAAACTCCGTTGATTGTTAAATAGGATTCAAGTTTAATGCTTCCTGTTAAAAATGGCATCTTGCAAATGGTTGGTCTCAAATTGCCGAAAACTAAAATCCTTCTTGCAGTAAATTGTCACAGGAGTGGCTCTGAGGCTGACTATTTCACTGGCCGCATAAATAAAATGAAGGTTTTCAGGTGTATTCATTTTAAATTATTTCTAGCAGTAATAATCATTATCCGAAAATAAACATAATTACATGTTATAATGCACCTTAAAAAAAAACTTTTGTGAACACTTTCATTTGCCCTTCGAATAAAAATAAATACGAGTAATTACAGCATAAAAAAAAATATCAAAATAATATCATTACATGCTTCAGGTACCTACGCTACAGCGTAAAACATTTAGGCTGAGTGCAGACTTGAGTCACGACAGTTTTAAGACAGATAATTGCTAACTAGTGCGAGCGAGACAGACTGTTGATTCCCTTTCAGCAATAGTATCTGCTGTCTTGAAACTGTCGTGACTAAAATCTGCGATCAGCTTTAATAAAATCGCCATAGTAGGTACAGTCAACGAGTTGTTAGAAATGCTGTCTTTCGCGGGCACAACTAGTTTATCCGATCAATACTTCTTTACTAATATTATAAAGAGGGTATGTTTGTAACGAATAAACTCGAAAACATCTGGACTAAAAAAAATCTTTCACCGTTAGAATGCTACATTATCCCTGAGTAACATAAACACCCATGTAAAGCCGAGACGGCCCGTAGGTAAAATATATAATTATAGGATAAAAGTTTGTATGGAACTTCTTTTTGCATACCACCGAGGCACATTCAGACCCCAAAAAAATATTTACAAATAATAATCTAAAGTTAACGACTTTGCTGAGTTGATGACATCGACAACTTCGTCTGTTTGCCCGACTTTGGCAAAGGCCTCCTCCATTTCTTTTCACTCTACTCGGTTTAGAGCTTGCCATGTCCATAGTTTTCCTGTTATCGCCTTTATCTCGTCTTTCCACCTTTGAATGTTTATGCCCCCTTTCCTAGGATCGACCGGAGGACACGGCGATCGGCGGCGGTGACCTCTCGCGTCCGGCCCTGGTTCAATACATGGTCCGGAGCAAGACGGAATAGGAAGCCATCACCTCTTTCTGCGAAGCAGTCATGCTAGCAAAGGAGGTGGCTGAACGCGAGAGGGAGAGAACCTATTGCCCCAACCACCGCGGGAGACGCACCGGGAGTCGGGGGCCACGTGGTAGCTACCGGCCACCGTAAACGCGGGCCTGTGGACGGTGAGCTATGAGCTAGCTAGCCGACCGTCCATCTTATGACTACAGGCCGTGTCGACGGCGCGTTCATGTTCCACGCACGCCTCAAAGAGATACAGAGAGGTCAGCATAAAAGAAGGGGCCCGCAAGGGCCGAAGCCTGCCGGGGCTGCGGGACTGTTCCAAAGAGATACCGTGGCCCCGGAACATAAAGGGCGAGGATGGAACATGGATGGGTTTTAGTCAGTAAAAGTCTGACACTCCCTCCCGCTCCGCCCAAAGTGGGAGAAGTCATTTGATGCTTTCCCATGCGAAAAAAAAAGGGTACCAAAACAAAACGCTTCTGTTCCACTTTTCGGTGCCTCTTATTCTATCTCCTGTCCACTGCCATTTAAGTTCCCGGATTAATAAAACTCTATTTATTTCCATTCATTACTGTATAACTTATAAGTCTACTAGCTGACCCGCGCAACTTCGTCTGCGTCTCATAAATTGAGATGTAAGCCATCTTATCTTTCAAGTTGGATCAAACTGCACACGGTGTACAAATTTGATTAAAATCGGTTAAGTAGTTTAGGAGTCCATCGCGGACAAACAACTTGACACGTAATTTATATATTATACTCGTATGAAGATTAATAAAACTGTTTTTGTTAATAAATGTCTGATTGTTCCAGGTATCAACCTCACGAGAAGTCTGCAAGAAATCTCGAGTACCTTCACTTAGCTATACCGACACGTGTGAAGAGGTATTTAAGCAAGGTCCAAAGACATTAAAACAATATTCTACACATATCAGGTACGTTGGTAATACTGCACACACTACAAACACACGCACGCGCTTTTCGTGCATATGTCACAGTACAATTGTAAAACCTATTATTACCTATGTAAAGCCTCGAAAGATTGTCAGCCGAACATATTATTTAAATGGAACGCATTATTTTTCGGTAGATTATAATCTATCGAAGTGAAAGCTTAAAATTGTGAAATGGGGTCATAATTGGGACTTGAAGCACCCTATTTTTAGACGTCGCCACCGCTGATCGCTTCTTCGTGGACACGGCAGTGCTCACTCGGGCAAACCTCCACCGTGTCCTCCGGTCGATCCTAGCAGTAGAAACACCCGGGCGTTTCCTCCCGCCAGATTCGATGTAGAAACCTCCCGAAACATCTGTGTCCGGTGAGGACCTGCGTCAGGTGGAAGGTGGGGATGCCGTGGCGAGGGGTCTGAGAGGAGGGCCGAGGGTCTGTCCGCTGAGCGGCGGTTTGCCGCGGCAGCGGAGTTTCCCCCCGGCGTAGTGCCTCCGCGGGCCATTCGTGCAGGCGCGCGAAGACTATCGACTCCAGATCCCATGGCGGCAATCCGGCAAGCAGGCTCGCCACCTCGCTGGAGATCGTGCGGTACCCACGGATCGGCTTTACGGCTACCACCTTTTGGAGCGCGTTCAGGTAATGGTTTTGGCTCGCCGCCTCAATGAACGCGCCCACACTGGGGCTTCATAAAGGGCCATGGACCGCACGACCCCCGCGTAGAGCCTGCGGCAGGAGACGTTTGCCCCCCCCCGGTTAGGCAGGAGCCACCTGAAGGCAGTCCCGGACCGTTCCAGTTTGGGGGCCAAACGTCGGAAATGCTCCACGAAGTTCCACCGGCTGTCGAGGACGATTCCAAGGTACTTCAACGTCGACTCGACGCCGATGCATACCCCTCCCACCGTCAGTCAGGATCCCGACGGTGGCGCATTCCAAAGCCCATGAAAGCACATGGCCTCGGACTTGTGCAATGCCACTTGAAGTACCCTCTTTTTTTTCCAGATGGGAAATTATCAAATGACTTCTCCCACTCTGCACGGAGCGGGAGGGAGTGTCACACTTTTACTGACTAAAACTCAGCCATGTTGCTTCCTCGCCCTTTATGTTCCCGGGGCCGCGGTATCTCTTTCGAACAGTCCCGCAGCCCCGGCAGGCTTTGGCCCCTATGGGCCCCTTCATTTTTCTGACATCTTATTGAGGCACGCGTGGAACACGAACGCGCCGTCAACACGGCCTGTTGTCATAAAGCGGACGGACGGCGGGCTAGCCCACAGCTCATTGCACCGTCCACAGGCCCGCGCCTACGGTGGCCGGTAGCCATCACGTAGCCCGACGCCCGATGCATCTCCCGCAGTGGCTGGGGTGAGAGGCTCTCTCCCTCTCGCATTCCGCCACCTCCTTCGCTAGCATGACTGCTTCGCAGAAGGAGGTGATGGCTTCCCATTCCGCATCGCTCCGGACCATAAATTGAACCAGGATCGGACACGAGAGGTCACCGCCGCCGATCGCCGCAACGAGGACACGGTGTTGCTCCGCCCACGCGGGGCAGACCTCCACCGTATGCTCCACCGTGTCCTCCGGTCGATCCTCGCAGTGGAAACACCCGGGCGTTTCCTCCCGCCCGATTCGATGCAGGAACCTCCCGAAACACGTGATGTTCCAGTGAGGACTTGCGTCGGGCGGAAGGTGAGGTCGCCGTGGCGCCTCTCAAGCCACTCCTCAAAAAGGGGATTTATCGCCACTGTCGTGGCGTGCCCTGCACGGGGTTGCAACAGTCTCTCTCTCCAGGTCTGTCCACTGAGCGGCAGTTTGCCGCGGCAGCGAAGTTTCCCCCTGGCGTAGCGCCTCTGCGCGCCATTCGTGCAGGCGCGCGAAGACTATCGCCTCCAGATCCCATGGTGGAGGCAGAGATGTACCTAATAGTATTACCCACATTTCGCCAGTTATAAAGGTTGGAAATAGATCCTTAAGGAAGCCGAAAGGCACTAGTTCTCGTAGTCAGTAAAATGATCGCAATGATAATTTTTTTGTTCTGGGCCATTCCTTGGGAACCTTCTAGTTGCGGTGATACTCGTATTAGAGGTCAAAGTGCCAACTTTTTTTTCAAGTTTTATTTTCAAACTCTAGTTTTTAAGGTCATAACTTTATTTGAAATACCTCCAATAAACCCGTTTACTATTAAATGGATCACGAATATTTGAGCGCGTTACATTGAGTATTACCATAAAACGTAATTATTCACCCCAGAAAAAGTCGTTTCTCAGCAATAATTTTTGCGTAAAGTTACTTAGTTTCATCATCATCATTCGATCGGCGCAGCATGTCTTCTACTTCCATACTCCTCTATTTTTCGTCATCTCATCAGACACTTCTTTTCTTACCATATCCTTCTTAACACAGTCCATCCATCGTTTCTTTGCTCTTCCTCTACTCAAATACCCATCCACATTCATACTCAAAACTTTTTTCACGACATTTTCCTCATTCCTCCGCATCACATGCCCATACCACGACAACCGATTACCACACAACTTTTCAGTCACCGGCGCCACTTTCAGACTTCTTCTTTAAGTTACTTACTTTGATGTTCAGAATGCTTGTTTTAGGGCTTCCTGAAGGGTCCGCTTACATCCTGTATTAAAGTCTTATGTAATTGGGGGCGAGCCTATTGACATCAACCGTACAAAACCAGATTTCGTGGTTGCTACTGAAAAATTACTGATTATCCATCAGTAATTTCTCACCAATATCTCTTTGCCTGACCAGGGATTCGATCCCAGGAGCTCTTGCTCAGCAGTCGTGCTTTGCAACCACTGGGCCAACGAGGCAGAGTTTATTATGAGTTTCTATAATAGGTCAAATTTCTAGCAAAATACACAAAAGGCAACATGTTTTTAAGTGGTTCTATTTCTATTCTTCGGCAGCTAAGGTACTAGTTGTTTTACAATGTGAAGTGAAGTCCTTATTGACGACTTGAGTTCATTGAAAAATGCCTACTGTCCTTTCAAGGAAACGTTTGTTGTTGTGTAACAATTTGGTACTCTATTTATGGAACAGACGTGGGCGTTCATGAACTGCTTTCATTGTACTTCTAAAACATACATAATTTTTATAAAGCTCTTCATTTCTTATTGAATTTGCTTTTTACTGGAAAACTTTTACACGAAGTGGAGCGTTTCAATACAAAAATTATGGAAAATTAATTGATGGTAAAGCGATTCAACGACGCAAGATTACAACACTCTGCTCTTTCACTCGCCTACCGACTCCTACTAATATTATAAAAATGACAAACTTTGTGAGTGTGGCTGTATATTACAGGGTGATTGGTAATTGGGGGCAGGCCTTGAAATGGGGGATACTAAACCTTATATTTTGCAACAATTTTGACCCGTTATCTTGGGGTCCAAACTGGGTCGTTTTAAAACACCCAACATTCTTTACAATTTTTTTTCCGTTTTAAAGTGTGTTTTTGTTGTTGTTCTCTTTTTATTTAATTTTGTTTTGTCCAGTGCGAGTTTAATAAATATTTTTTTTTTCTTTCTACCCGTTGCATAGTATTATTGGAAAACATCACAATCATGACAAAAATATTGATAGAACTAAAACTTTCAGGCACTTTGTGGACGCGGCGATGGCCGGAGTCTGTCTCGGCGGGACAAGTGTGTACGTGATATTTATCGCGTCTTCTCTCAAAGATGTGAGTATAAAGCTCGATATACACCGACATGATACAAGAGTCCAGGGCAGCGGCGAAAATGTTCGGTTCAAATAAACAAAATCGCTGGACATTACACACTGGGCCATCTAGTCCCACACTAAGCAACGAGGCTTGTGTCGTGGACACCGGATAGTTGATATACTACTTAACCCATTTCCAGTCCCATGAGCCACATATGGTTCAGAGCGATTGTTTAACTATTGTGTCTTTTCGTGGACAGTGAATGTGTAATACTTCATTATTAAACATGTTCGATATCTATGCTGTTGAATTGAGGGTAGATTTACACCACTAAACTCATCACCAGCGGTGAGCCGCTCGTGAGCCAGGTAGCATTCGCGCGTCGAACTGAACGGATGTTTTTTTATTTGATCCTATCAAAACCTCATCTTTAGACATTTTAACAACGTTTTTGTGTTTGTGGATTCACTGCCGTGTAGTGTGCTTTTTCCGAGACCTATTGAACCTAGGTCAGCCGTGCTTTCCTTGGGAACCCACCCTGGACTCTGTGGTGTGCCGTGCATGCCTGGAGCTGAGCTTCAGCCCCCCTGGTAGAACGGAGGTAGGTGGTGTTCAATCAGCCTTCTTGGAGACAGCAGGAACGAACTTTTCCATCCTCAGATACTACATACACATCTCTCCAGACACACAAAACCTGCCAGTAAAAATCTCTCAAAAAGATTGTAAAAACTGCACAAAACATTTGAGGAGTAAGAGATCAAAGTGTATTAACTCCACCCACCGTAATAAAATAGTAAAAACGGATTTTTTATCTATTTCAAACCTTGTTACTAATGTCAAATTATGACGCATCAAACTGTATTACTTTTTATTATAAAAAGAACCAAAAGTGCACATCGTTTCAAACAATATTAAATCCAGGTTTGTGTACGTGTGCTCTCTTTAAAGTACTATGGATTATTGAGTTTATCTCAAAAGTTACATTGACGGAGTTAATAGGGTAAACTTGCTTAATTCGTACTTACGCCAAATTCGTACTCCACTTAAAACTCGGCTTTGGTAACAGCTATCAGCGCCTCTAGTATCAAAAAATATAAATAACAGTCGGCCATTTTACCACCTGACAGATAACACCTGTGAAGCTGCTCTCGACAAAAATATTGAAAAAGTAAGCTTTTTTCGACTATTGCTGTAATATTTTTACACATTTTGTAAGAGTTTTATTCAAATAAGGTCGTGTATAACCTATTTTACGATTTGATACGTATTAATGTGTATCTTTACGATTTCATCTGACGTGTTATCATATTCGTAACTGTTGTCAATTTTTTTGCCGGTAAATTTAAAATTTGTTTGGCTCTTGCTCCTATTTCGTACTTGAGTTAAGTTCTTAAAACAGCTTAAAACGTACTGGTACGATTTAGCGATGATTGCCGAGAATTGGCGAAGATCATCCGTCGAATTTGTTAAGAATTCCTACTTGTTTTAGTAACACATTGTTGATTTTGATGCTGATTCTCAATACTGTATACCAATGAATAAAACTCAAAGTACGATTTGGGATGAATGGTCTTAAATCGTACTTTTTTCAGTTATTTTTAAATTGTTTATTTTTGAGAAGTTTATAAGGTTTATGTTAAATTTGATTATAGAAACAATAAAGCATTAAGCAAACAAAAATTCCTAATAATTAAAACTAATTTATCTTTCCTAATTTTCTAAATATGATGGTTTTCTCTTAAGGGGTACGAATTATGCAAGTTTACCCTACACTTTGATCTGTTACTCCTCATTTATAAACATCCATAACTCGGACCCGAAAAACGTAAGGCGGCCTCACTACAACTACGCTATTTGGGTATTAAATTTTAAACTCAAAAAAATACACATAGTATCGCTTGTGACTGGAAATGATCACATGGGCAGCTTAGATATTTCGCAAGACTAAACTTATATTCCAAGCCCTATTTGGAGTCAATTGCTCAACTCAGCTAGACAAAGAGTCGTCATGACAACCATTCAAAACGCCTAGAATCGTAGTTGTAGCAGTAATTCGCAGTTCTTCGTTTTTGCGAAATGATTCCATGTAAGGACTCTCTATTTGTGGGCGTTGATAACAAACTATAGCTGTTAATGTGTCTATCGGGCCGTCCCGAGTTCTTACTAAATAGCCTGACTATTACGTATAGAAGTGAAACTATGGATTTCAACGATATAAATTTTGAGACGCTTTGAAATGCTTTCGCTTTGCTCTGTCGTGTCGTGCCATTTCAGTGTGTTTGGACCGTTAGACCAATAAATAAACTCATGGCAGTGGGTGTTCCCAAGAGCCTGTGAGCCTATTCCTATTTGTCAACTATGATTCCAACCACGAAGTTTTTGTTGAATTATTCAAATTCTTATACCGAATTATCGGCCTTCGGGGATAGCCAATAGGTTTCAGATTTAAGACCTGGTGAGTCCCACTGTGACTTTTTTCATATAAAAAGTTATCATTTTTATTTGACTGCAGACAGTACTGACAGATGGCGATCAACCCTAAAATCGTGAGAACACAACACCTGCGTCATTCCCAAAACTATAAAAAATATAGGGAACGGCTGATTTTGTTCTTTCGATTCCAGGATTGGTCTCATTGTAAGAGATATAATATTTAATTTATTACAAAATCCACAGCTCTTTACCATTTTAACCTAAACTATTTTAAGTACTCCTACAGCCAATTAAAGATTTACAATTTAATATTCATACATAGCTAAGAGTACAGCGTATGTGAGTGTGCCTGAGGAGTTGGAGTGGGTGTGTGAGTATGTTATAGTGGTGTGTGTGTGGTGATTGTCTGTATACCTTCAGTCTGTACGTACAATCCTTTTTATTTCTTTATTTCGTTTAAAAGTATTTGTCAGTTCGTCACATATTGAATTAATTGTTTCCGGAATATACCTTTTTTAGTATTAACTATATCGAGATAATAGAATCTTTTGTTATTACTTATCGTCTTACTTATGACTGAGATGTTGATAATAATGGGTACAATAAGCAACAAACCTTACGTTTCTCCCTGAAAGTTCAGGTTTCCAACTATTGCAATTACACTTTGTATAACTGACGTAGCGATACTTCTAAGTGGCCTTTTGATAACTTGTTCCTTGCTGAGAACCTACTAGTTTGTATAAACTATCTGTGGGCCAGGTTTTAGGTTTGTCTGCACCGATCATGTTATCAGATCGTATAAATCCGTTCAGCAGCTTTTGTACTTTTTATTTTGGGTATAAAAGTCATCCATCCATTTTTTTTGGGCATTTTACTTTTGGGTATAAAAATCATCCTTACATTCTCACAAATTTTCTCGTTTATTATAGTATAAGATACAACTGGAAGACATTGCGTTGGAAGTCCCCCCACTAGGTGGACCGATGACCTAGTGAAGGTTGCGAGAATCCGCTGGAAGCGAGTTGCACGGGACCGGTCAATGTGGTGACACTTGGTGGAGGCCTATGTCCAGCAGTGGACGTCTTTCGGCTGAGATGATGAAAATTATTATAAAATTACATTATTTATATTATAAATTACATTATTTAATAATGTACCTCTCTAACAAGAAATTGATATCTGTACTCTTAATACGAGTAATTGTGGTGTTCATTCTAGTACATGAATTTAATTTTGAATTTCATTTCATTTCACGCTATGTGCTGGCATCTCGTAACCGCGTACATTGCATTTGCATGCTGTGTAGTTTGGTATTACATTGTAAGATACAATTAAGATTCTGTTTCAGCTGTTGTTCATAGTGACAGATAACGTATATCATTTTAGCATTCCTCTATTTTATGAGTTTAGATTTACAAAGAGTATGAAAAAGGAAACCGAAATAATTTGCTTAAAGCTATTTAATTTAAAAACAATATTATACAATTATGTCGGTAAAATTAGGATGCGGGACAATTGTTGGATGTGACAAAAAAGGTGAGAAGACTAAAGTCATAAGTCATTTGTGTAGAAAATCTTTAAATTAAATTAATTAGGTTTCGACAGTAATAACAAAACAAATATTTAAAAAATAACAATACACCCCCCCCCCCTCCCCTGTTTCTCCATTTTTTTTTTTTTCAAATAATAATAAAAATGTCAAAACTAAAATAATAATGTTACATCGGACCTACTAGAACATTCGAGAAAGCACGTGATTACAGTATGTGTACGTTGGAATTTCGAGTGCTTTCCATTATTATTAGTATTAAAGTTAGGTAGGTACAAATTGGCGACCTATTTATAAAAAGCCATTAGAATTTCGACCGTACGCCTAGGGCATACGGTTCATTCGTTTGTTTTGTACAAGTAGCTTATTATACCTAATACTTCTATTGTTAGTGTTTTTTATGAAGCAGCTCTATAACCCTCTAGAATATTCGTGGTTATTTTTTCTGTGTCTGTTGGCGAGTAATAAATACACCGCTCAGGCCCGCGACAGTCAGTCTTGTTTTGGCTACACAACGAAGCGAATCGAAGTGAACTAGAAGTGCGATATCTAAGCGAATAGTGAACTGTAGTGTATTTGTGATTACGTTTAAATTGTTTTAATAAAGTTATTGTTTAATAGGTAGTAATTAATTTATCTCATACCCAGCTCGTAACAATAATGTAAAAAGATGAGAGTAATACTAGCTCCTTTTAACAATAACAAAAATAATAGTCACATAATTACATAAAGAATATAATGGGAATGATTAAGGCAATACAAATAATAATAAAATTCAATAATAGCTAATATCGCATAAATACATGATTGTCATTTATCAATTGATGAACTCCTCAATACTGTAACAGCCTTTCCTCAATAAATACGTCCTTAATTTGTGTTTGAATAAATTCGCACCGATCAATTAGTGTCCTGTTAGTGGCATGTAACCGGGTAACTAATAACCCTTTAGTTAGGATATTACCGAATCTGTCAAGAACCATGAGGTGCGGTGGCAATGATCGACATCATTTAATTAACTGACAGACTTGGGTCTTTGATGTGTGTGACAGCAATTAACTAGTTCTCCTTTCAACGATCACAACCCCTGATTTTTCATGCAAGGCCCATATTCAGCGATAACCGCTTAAGGCACGTCCCCGTGAAAAATTAGCAACTCTATTTGTGTTGGTTCAAACTTCGTTTGAAATTCTGTCAGAATAAAGTTTTATTCAGCTTGCACTGTCTGAAATGAGTGGTCTCGATCGATTTACAAAAAATCTATTGATAAAAAAAATAAAACACTATGATGCTAATATGTTGCTTGTAGAATTATTTGCCAAAAAATCAGAATGATCGCATGTATTTTAGTACTTATGGTTTTTATTCGTTAAAAGAATTTTTTTGAGAGTTCGTGATTTATTTTTATGGAGGAACATAAATAAATTGTATTATGTTGTCATAACACTATCATACTAGCATATATCCTGAAGAATATCATATATATTTTACTGGTTTTCTTTATTGCAGTGAGTCATTCTCTACTCTTTTTGAGCATTAAATTGAAACATTACAACTCAAAACTAAAAATATCCATTAACGTTTAAGCCTTTGTCAATATTGAAATACGAAATAGGGTCAACAACATAATTGTAAAGATATTGACACCCAATCTCGCTAATCGAATTTAAATAGCTTTTCTACCGCGGATTTTAGTAATCGAGCCTCGTCGTTGTTGTCTGAAATTGGATCAACTGTTTATTGAAGCAGACGTAATATAGTATCGTGATAATCCTAGGCATATAATATTTGGGCAAAATATAAAGGGTGTAGGTACGAACAGCAAGTCGTGGGTTCGAACCCAGACAGGAACATTACTTTGTGTAATTTATTTCATCACCACTGCTCTCAAAACGGTGAAGGAAAACATCGTGAGGAAATTGGCATGTTCTAGAACCAAAAAATTCGAAAACCTGTGACATCTACCAATCCGCACTGGGCCCACGTGGTGGATTATAGCCCATTCTCTCTCATAAAGAAGAGGCCTGTGTCCCAGCAGTGGGAACATTAACAGGCTGATGATGATGATGATTAACATACACCCCCAGTAAAGCTGAAAACAAGCGCCTTTCGGCTTCGTTCGCTTCGTGGAAAAATGATCGCAAAATGCCTCCCTATCTCGTTTACTATTAAATGCGTTCATAAACACAATGTTTTGAGTACGTTACATTGAGTTTTACGGTAAAACGTGATTTTCATCACCTAAAAAAATAAAGTCATTTCTCAGCAATAATTTTTGAGTAGTACTTAGTTCTTAGTACTTAGTTTGATGTACAAAATGCTTGGTTGACGGCTTCGTGATGAGTCTGTTTACACTATACACTGTTCATTTGTAAGTTCAAATGAAGAAAAGTTCCATATGTTTATTATTTTGGTGTGGCTGAAATGCTCGGGACTTACTAACAACCGTAGCACTAAAAACAACAGAACACAAAATACTGAAATCCAGCTACTAAATACTAGAATCCCATCCTAACATACTTGCAAAAAAGCTAAGCTGAAAATGTTATAGCATTTTGTTATTTTATTCACGGGCTTATTTATTGATGGTGGAAACTAGCTTATTTATGATACACGTGATATCATAAATAGGCTAGTTTCTACCATCAATAAATTAGTCCGTCAGTAAGAGTCAATACTCTTACTGATCACGGACTAATGTAAAACAAACAAAAAATACGTGTGCCTTATTTTCCAATGAAAATAAGGGACACGTATTTTTTGTTTTTGTAAATCAATGAATATTGACAAAGATAAAACGCATCAAAACTCGAGGGAGCCTCGTGACGTCACAACGCACTAAAAATTATAGCACGGCGTGACGTATTGAGAATTTTAAAAGCGTCGTATCTTCGTCAATTTTGGTTTACGTAACAAAAGAAAAATTACGTGTCATATATTTTTTGCTAATCTAACTGACGGATTATTTAGATTTCTTCAGAACGCAAGCCTATTGGTAAGCTTTACCGAGCATTAACGATGTAATTTATACATCCCCTGTAATATCATGAACATCATCCCCGTGTGAATTGCAACAAGCAATTATCGTCTGAGATTAATCTCAAGATGGAACAGAACACAAGTTTGAATAACATCTCCTCGAGCAACATCTTAGGGCCTAATTAAAGCGACATGCCATCACTAAGTAACAGTGTTGATGAAAATATAAACCTTGCATTGAATCGATAAAAGTTATTATGAGTTAATCACAAGTTTTTGTAGAATAACTGAACGTGAACTATTTATGCAGTGATTTTGACTTGTCCTACGAAATGTGTACCTTTTTGACACTTATGTAGGTATTTAACAACTATATTTAGTCATTAATATAACAACACGCCTGCAATTTCCGAGGGGTTAAACAGTGTTGTACCTTTTGGTAAAACCGTATTTCTCCAGTTATGTTTAAATTCCAAGATATAGGGGGTAAGCTTAATGCCAGCAACCGGGCACAAATCTACCACTAAGAAATGTCTGATGGAAAAACTCAATATCGCTTTGCCCTACCCAGGAATCCAACCCAGGACCACATTCTCAGAAGTCGCGGTTGCGACCACTGGACCAACGAGACAGTCATAGTAATGATGTAGTAAATAGTAGATTATGTTACAAAACATATAAAGACGGGTATGTATCGCGAATTTACCTTTAATTTAAGTCCGACGTTTCGACCAGCCTTGCTGATTAAGTATCAAATGATAAATACGAGTACCATTTTATCATTAAAAGAACAAAATTTGTACACTTTCATCTCGGAAAATTAGGTATAGCTTCTATTTTTACTTATTTCAAAATATTTTATGCAAAATTGCTGCTCTGGGTTGCAATGTGATGGATGAGGGAACACAGTTGTTTTAAAATAAAGATTGTTTTCAACTTTTTGTAGCCCCTCTGGGATCACTTATTATTATTTTTTATATTGAGCAGAGACAAGCACAAAAATACGTTAATATTTTACTTTTTTGAGAAAGTTAATGGAATTATGAAAGTGGTTAAAAATAGCAATCTAAAAATAGTCTTCAATACATTTTAAATAATTTATGAGTATTCAAATATTTACTCCATTTTCGTTAGATGAGTTTCCATTCTGTGAATAAATTGTTGTTTGAAGTACCAGGCCATTTAAATGGGGTAGGTACATTTGATTGACTAGTTGAAGTAAGTAATTGGTTTAATTACTAAATAGCGAATTCACGTGTTTGATGACTATAGGCTTTAAAACAGTCCTCGACTATCATTATTCATTTGTCCTTATTCCAATTCATTTGTGGTCATCTATCACTCGCCATCTCATCAGACACCTTTTTCCTTACCACCTTCTTTCTTCTATACGCAGTCCATACATCGTTTCTTTGACATTACTTTACTGTTATACCATCCACATTGATACTTAAAACTTTCCTTACCATACTTTCCTCATTCCTCCGAATTTTTTCAACTTTATAGTCACTGGTGCCACTTTCAGACTTCCTCTTATGTACTCATTTCATATTTTATTCGTACTCGTAACACCACACATCCCACTTAGCATTCTCATCTCCGCGACATGCAGATGCCTTTCATTCATCCCTTTTGTGGCCCAACAATCTGATCCATACAAGACAGGAGCAGACCTCAACCCTTGAGTTTAATTTGGCAAGGGGATAATAAGTTAGGAAATTCTGACTTGTGCTAGATTGTAAAAAGTCCTTAGTACTTTACATATTAGAAAAATACTCTCACGTTGGTCGAGTAGTTAGCACTGCTGAGTATGAAGTCCTCGGTTTCGATTCCAGTGTCAGGCAAATGGGTTTTTCTATCAGAGTTCTCAGTACTTATCAGCTTCGGAGTCTAAAGTCATCTTCTATTAGATGGAACTAAAATGGTACAACTTTTAGGTACACCAACTTAACCCTTCTGGAGATTACAGGAGTGAAATATTTTGTTGTTAATCCACTCCTGCAAAAATCAGTCTGGTTAACAAAAAAGTAGCACATTATGAGTCACGTTGTGCTTTTATTGTTGTAAACATAACTTTACAATAGATCAAACTACGACATGATAGAAGTTGGCGCAACACGACAAAATGTTCTCTTTATCGCGCGAAACTTTATATGAAACATACACTACAAAATACTGTCAAAATGTCGCAACACGTGTCCCATTTCAAACTTTATGCTTATTGAAATTGTTTGTAGGTTTTATTGCTTCGTGTCTTGTTATACCTCTAAATAACTAGATTTACATTAATTTTCTAAATGCATGCAGCTGAATACCAGTATTTTACACGATTTTTTTACATTAGTTAGTATTGAGGAATTCAATACCCCTTGGTAAGACTAGTTGCTAGTCTTTCGGGCCACTGACTACCTGATTCGACTGTCAAAAATCTATCTACAACTGAAATCCTGGAGTAATGGCATAAGGCGATTACACGAGCTAAACGCGAGTTTTATAATTACTAAAAGTATATGATTCACTGCTATAAATAAGACCAGAAAAATATATGATCTTCTTCAGGATATATGCTAGCATTATAGGGTTTTGAAAACATAATACAATTAATTTGACTCGATAAAAAAAATCACGAACTTATCTCTAAAAATATCTTTCAAACAAAAAAAAAACATACTAATATGCATGCGATCATTCTGATTTTTTGGCAAATAATTTTACAAGCAATATTCCAGCATGATAGTGTTTTAGTTTTTAATCCAATCAATAGTTTTTTTGTAAATCGATCGAAACCACTCATTTCGCGCTATTTGGCCCGCAGTGGCTGACGTAACAACCACTTTGTAGTGCAAGCTGATTAGAACTTTATTCTAACAGCATTTCAAACGAAGTTTGAACCACCACAAATAGAGTTGCTAGTTTAGCTCGTCTAAGCGCCTTAACGTGCTTTCCGAGGCACGAAGAAAACTCGGTACCTATGAAATGGATGGTCACCTATCCACAGACCAACCTAGACTAGCAGGCTTAATATAAAGACCGACCTGATCGGCGGTTATTATTTAGCCACGAGCGTCTCTTTACACAAGAGCTCCTTCACTAATATAACTGCAAATCAGTATTAGCAAACTGAAATTGATAGCGCACTTATGTCGTACCAGCAAGATCCATTTTCATACTGAAAGATCTATCGCTTATGCGCAATTGTTTTGAATGTATATGTCACCGTAAAATTGTCAAACACGTTATATTGTAATCTCTCTAGCGATATTGTAAACTCTCGAAATATTGTCAAACGAACATACTGCTTACAATAAAACGCATTATTTTTCGTGAAATGCATGCGATGGTGTGGGGGGAAGGAGGAGTCTCCCTTGCCCAGTGGTACCACTCTCATGAAAAGATAAAGTACTCGTATCACTTCTGAGTAATACCGATTAATATAACCTTACCTTAAATCACTTTATATTCCCCTAAAAAGCGTAGATGTTCAGTTGACAATATTTCGAGAGTTTACAATATCGCTAGAGAGATTACAATATCACGTGTTTGACAATTTTACGGTGGCATATATTATAACACATTGAAAAAAGATACTACATTCGTGTTTGATGTTCAGTCCATTCCATATATTGGAATCCGTTGAATTAAAATCAACAAATTAATGAAAGAAATTATTTGCTCTTCCAATTTTGTTTACCAATACAAATTACATTGCCATTAACTCTTCCTCCAATTAGGATATTGGCAGAGGTATAACAAATTAGTAGGTATCAGCATAACATACTCGTAAATACATAACATTACGTCTGCAGTTATCTATATAGGGTTAAGCAGGGGTGTATCTAATGATAAACCCATATTTTGACAGTTAGGTTTCGTACCAAAATTTACAATAAGGTAGATGACGAAAACATAATTAGTCCGTCAGTTAAATTTTCAACAAATATTTGATCCGTATTTTTTCTTTTGTTCGTTGGTGCGAAGCGCACGGGACCGGTCAATGTGGCGACACATGGTTGAGGCCTATGTCCAGCGGTGGATGTCTTTCGGCTGAAATGGTAATGATGATGATGACGTAAACCAATATTGACGAAGATACAACGATTTTAAAATTCTCAATATGTCACTCCAAAAATATAAAAATATAGGTTAATACATATAGGCATATAATTTTAGCGAGTTCTGACATCACGAGCCCCCACTCCCGAGTTTTGATGCGTTTTATCTTGTCAATATTCATTGATTTACAAAAACAAAAAATACGTTACCATTATTTTCCAATAGGTACTCTAACTGACGGACTAAATAGATATGCAATTTTTTGATGTTGTCGTCATGCCCATTTAGAATAGTACAATTTAGACTTTGAGGATTGCAACAATGACGAATCCGGTGCAAAATTTGAAAGGTCTAAACGGTCACTCAGACAAACATGAAAAGCAACTTCGTTTTGTCACGTACCTATAGATTTTGAAATTCATAATAGAATAGAGGTTTTTGCCCTTCAGCGGGACCAATAGACTGGTATTATTATTTTAACACAATGTAAACACTTTCTTCTATTTACCTTTAAATAAAACACACTGCAAATACTGATAATTTATCGCACTCTCCAGTTTAAAACGCGGTTTACACATTATTATCTTTGGAATCATTTGCATGTTAGTGTTGCCATTGTAACCAAAATTGCATTTGCCTGAAATTACTCATTGTAATTCAAGTACGTAAACATTAAAGTAATTATCATTTTAAATTCTCACGCAAAATCACGAGAATTTTGTCTGTAGTTAAAGGACCTCGCTCACTGCGACTTTTTGCTACACAAAATGTTCGCGATACAGTCGCGAAGACGTCAATTTCGCGAACATAACCATGATTCTGTATCGCTACAATAGTGATTACTACCGTAGCGCTTCAGTCGCAATACAAAATCGCATAAAATTTCTGTGAACACTACAGTTGCGAGATGGTCTCCACCAAGATTGGTCTCGGCGTAGTCCAGCAAACGCGCGTCAGCATCGCTACTGTATTAGTACAGCATTTATATATGTCACCGTAAAATTGTCAAATACGTTATATTGTAATATCTCTAGCGATATTGTAAAATCTCGAAATATTGTCAAATGAACATGCGGAAGTATCTCTGCCCCCATAATCGGGACTTGGGGCACCCCCCCGTTAGGTTAGTTAGGCTCCTTTAAACCCTGCACCCGGAAATAGGGGCCCCGCGAAGCGGGGCTCCGTCGACTACGCTTTTTAGGGGAATATAAAGTGTTTAAAGGTTAGGTTATAATAATCGGTATTTCTCAGGAATGGTACATTATCTTTTCATGAGAGTTGTACCACTGGGCAAGGGGGACCCCTCTTTCCCTCCTCACCGCGTGAGTTGACTACCATCGCATGCATTTCACGAAAAATAATGCGTTTTGTTGTAAGCAGTATGTTCATTTGACAATATTTCGAGATTTTACAATATCGCTAGAGATATTACAATATAACGTATTTGACAATTTTACGGTGACATATCGCGCGTTGCGCAACGCGAGATGTTTGATGGTAGATTAGAGAAAAAGTCGCCGTGGCCGTGGCGTTAAATATATAGACTGCTAAGAATGACAGCTAAACATTTAATTACACTGATCTAAAAGGCATTGTGCTATTGTATTTAGTTTATAATTCAAATTGTATGAGTCTGGAGGTCGTATATCGGCAAAAATAAATGAAAACGTGTAGTGTTTAATCAAAATACATTTTTTTCGTGTTCAATGTCAGTCTGTGAAGCATGCAGAAACAAAATTAATATTCCTTAAAAAAAAAAAATACTGACATGCCTCGAGAAAGTAAAATCATGAAAGTTAACCTATACTTAAATATAGGTACACTTATTGATATTGTGTTTTTTAATGAATAAGATAATATTATTGAAGTAATAGAGACCTTATTCTAGAGTATCCTGTAGAATATCAGGTGTTATAAACTTATATTGTCACTAACGGGATATCTTCCGTGATTGTTTGTTATTTTGAGCTCCCGATATTTCGACGCTGTTGCAAGCGCCATGATCGCGGGTTGACTGAAGAATGTCAGGTGTTATGACCGCATCTTCATTGGCTTTTAGTAATTATTGGTCACCAACAAACCAGGTCATTTCCAATTTCCAATCGACCTTTTTCCATCCGTAATCTGTTGGTGGTTTAAGTCAACTGGCATTGTGAGCATTACTCCATAAATAAAATAACGCGCCCGTCCGCGCATAATATGTCTTTTCGCACAAGTGTCCTGATACCCTCTAAGTCTAGTTGTACTGGTTTAAAATGTTAACATGATTGATGATTCTAGTTACGAAAACTTTGTGCAGCTATTTTCTGCAACTTGTAAGATTTACAGATTTCTGAATTGCAGATTACTTTAATATACAGGGTGTAAATCACCTCATCACAAAGCCGTTAACCAAGCATTCTGTACATCAAACTAAGTAACTTTACGCAAAAATTTTTGCTGGGAAACAACTTTTTTTTTGAGGTTATAAATTATGTTTTGTGGTAGAACTCAATGTAAAGCACTTAAAACATTGTGCTGATGGATGGATTGAATAGTACGGGGGTCGTGGAGGTGTTCAAAGTCAAAATCTTACAAAAAAAACTTGTCAAAAAGTTGTAACTTTGACCCCCCATATCTCCGTAACTAGAAGGTTCCCAGGTATGGTGTAGAACAAAAAAATGATCGCAATGATGGGGAGAACAAGTGCCTTTCGGCTTCGTGAAGAGGTGTTTTACACCCTTTATATTTGTATAAATAATACATTTTAAATACACAAAATGCTTCATACTTTAGAGTAGTCTGAAACCTACACATCATGCTATCTAAAGAGCTCCTGTGAGCCAGTTATTCCGTTCTAAGAAATTCCAGTACACGTTTCGGTTAATCGTGAGATGGGACAATATTATTATCAAAGGATTAAGTTTTAGCCTATGACCTTTACATGCTATGGAGTAGGGTTCTTACAGACGAGCGGCACGCGTCGGTGTCTGCCGCCGACGCGTCGACGCTTACACATTTACGCGGCATAACACAACTGCAAGCGTCGCCCGTTGACGGAAGCCGTCATCGACAGGTGGACGCGTAGGCGTAAGACTCTTGTCGTCTATTTTCTATGAATGAATCTAGACAAAAGTATAAGGTTACGTACGCACTGGCAGGTGTCTTGCTTAGAACCTACAGGGTAGCGAGTCACCTAGCAAGTAGCGAAGTGAAACTAACATTCTCGATTTTTTATAAATGGGCCTACTCTTGACCTCGATCTAGCCCTAAGCACAAAGATGAAGTCGACGATGGAACGAGCTAACCCAAAAGACTCGCGACTTAATTCGATTGGGGTTATATGAATTTGGGATCACCGATCACCGACGCAGGCAGGGAATTCTTGTCCTTGGCTGTGGCTTGTGTGTAAAAGATGTGGCACCAGAATCTTCGCAAACGGCCGCTGCACTGCGCGCTTGGTGCCTTCTCTAGTCAAACACGTGCTAGGCTCTAGGGACCTAGCACGTCACCTGAAAAGTAGCTGGCTGGCCGCACTGTGCGCACTTTTTGAGTGGAAACTTTTTGGGCGCAAAACTAAATACTTACCATCGTACTCAAAATATTGTACTCACGCAATAAAAATAAATCTGTTATAACGTTATCAAAACTGCATACATTTGCACGAAATAAAATTAAAATACCATAAGTACTTAAACTTTCCTGTGCTCTAAAGAACTTAAAACACTATGACCTGTATTTATGGTCACCGTACCGTATGGACCGACCGTCAGCGCGAAAAGAATTCACGCCTAACACCAAAATCTTCTTTCCAGATCTTCGACCACTTCATTCCATCAACGAAGTACGAAGTAGAAGTCTACTGCGGGATCCTACTCATTCCATTGATCCTGATCACTCAGATACGTCACCTGAAGTTCTTGGTACCATTCTCGGTGTTAGCGAACGTGTGTTTAGTAGTAACATTTGGTATTACTTGTTTCTATACGTTCACTGACCTGCCACCGCTGAGTAATATTGAGATGGTTGCTGGTGTTGAAAAGTGGCCGTTGTTTTTAAGGTGAGTAAGACGTTTTTTGTTTGAAAGTGGCGTTGGTTGGTTCTTGTCATTATCCTTGTTAATGCTAATGTAGCAAACTCATTAATGCAGCAAACTCATTAATGCAGCAAACTCATTAATTTACACAGAATTAAAAGCTTTTGTATTTATAACAGGCAACAGGTATGATGTAAGGTTAACATCATGCCTGTGATTCTTGAAGGGTTAAGCAGCGATTCACTCATAGTACACCCATATTTCGCTAGTTATGGTTAAGCCTCATGCTATTTGGGGCGAGCCTATTCCCATCTACCAGGCCTAATTTTGACTCCGTACTGCTGATAAATATGGAAAAACCCAATAAAACTTTTCCCGACCGGAACCGATCCCAGAACACCAGTAGGGCCCGCGTGAATTGCATTTTTACTCCCTTTTTCAAATGCCCGTTTAAAACAATCTCTTTATTTCTGCTTTTATTTATTTATTTATTTATTTACACTAAACATACAAAATATCATTACAGGCTAGACCCAATGCGATATATCCGTGTATTTTAATATAGCAAATTCAAAACATAGCTATTCTTGTAAATTCACCCAAAGTACAACAGAATATATCTAAGTCTAAGTTTTATTAGTAGAGATAATCAACAGTATATCAATAATGAATGTACCCGTCATATTTCTTTTTTTCTATCCAACGAAATTCACGGTTCAAAATTAATCGTGTTCAGTTTCGGTTCACTGAACTGGTGAACTTCATATTACATTGACTGTTAGCTTATCCAATCATTTTTGAGTTGGTTGATCCGGTTTTAATGAGATTGCATTTTGATTTTGGGTTGCTATTTAGGTCACCGTAAAATTGTCAAATACGTTATATTTTAATATCTCTAGCGATATTGTAAAGTCTCGAAATATTGTCAAATGAACATACTGCTTACAACAAAACGCATTATTTTTCGTGAAATGCATGCGATGGTAGTCAACTCACGCGGTGTGGAGGGAAGGAGGGGTCCCCCTTGCCCAGTGGTACCAATCTCATGAAAAGATAATGTTCCATTCCTGAGAAATACCGATTATTATAACCTAACCTTAAAACACTTTATATTCCCCTAAAAAGCGTAGTCGACGGAACCCCGCTTCGCGGGGCCTCTATTTCCGGGTGCAGGAACCTAACTAACCTAACGGGGACGTGCCCCAAGTCCCGATTATGGGGACAGAGATACTTCCTTAGGTTCAGTTGACAATATTTCGAGACTTTACAATATCGCTAGAGAGTAACACGTTATATTGTAATATAACGTGTTTGACAATTTTACGGTGACATATATACCTAACGACGGACGTACGATAACATTTTGTTGTTTGATGAATGTGATAACGTAAATAGTCCGACATTCGTAGGTGGAATTCATGAATAGAAATAGTTAATGTCGCCGTATGATGAATGTAATTTGATTTATTAACCGACTTCCAAAAAGAGGAGGTTATCAATTCGTCTGTATGTTTTTTTTTTTTTTTTTTTTTTTTGTGTTTGTTACCTCATAACTTTCGACTGAGTGAACCGATTTTGATGATTCTTTTTTTATTTGAAAGCTGGTGCTTCCCATGTGGTCCCATTTTAATTTGCTGAAGATCTGATGCTGGTCTTCGGAGATATACAATGGAACTCTTCAAAAATGTACGGCAAATCTGCAGTGATTGCTGTTATCGCTTGTAGGTTTATTGTTTATACAACATCATGACGTAATATCACGCCTGTATGCTCTGAGGGGGTACGCAGATGTGTACAATATTCCCAGATTTCGACAGTTAGGTGTATTAAGTCCCATTTATTGGGGATAAGCCTATTACCTTGACATGTATTGTTATTTTATTGGCAAGGGTACCTACTTTAAGGGTAGTTTGATGAGAATTTGGTTAGGTTCTGGTTATGGGATCCATTACAAAGGAACGGAACTCTTCAATTCTTAGAAGCAAATTAACGATACTCGGCCAAATCTTTTAAAGGCTATCCGGATATTTGAGTCACGTACCATAACGTCGTTATTAACCGACTTCAAAAAGGAGGAGGTTCTCAATTCAATGTTCCCCGATTACTCGAATATGACTGGACCGAATTTGTTTTTTAATTGTTTGAAAGGGTATACTTCCCAGAAGGTCCCATAATCATCAAGTCAGGATCCTGATAATGGGATCCTGGAGAAATAGAGAGAACTCTTCAAATTTTATAGGCACACCAGAAGCGATATGGGTAGTTTTAGAAAGAGTACTTTCTCGGAGTGATCCCATTTAAATTTGGTAACGATTAGATGAAGAACTTCGGAGAAAGGCAACGGAACTCCTCATTAAATGTAGCTAATTTGTGTCTCTTACTGGGATTGCTGAAATCTCATGTCTGTCTATTGTTTACACCAGTTCATAACAAAAAATCACGCTGGTACGCTGTGAAAACCCTATACACATGTGAACCACAAAAAAGTGAAAAATAAAAACTTTTTTGCAAAAAATAAATCCGACTTCACACAAAAAAGTGAAAAATAACTTTAGCTTCAGAAGTCGGTGACAAAAAAAAACTAAATCAATCAAATGAAGGTCACCGACTTCTGAAGCTAAAGTTATTTTTCACTTTTTTGTGTGAAGTCGGTTTTATTTTTTGCAAAAAAGTTTTTATTTTGTTTTTCTACGTCAGTCCATACATTAAAACATTGTCATGAGGCGTCCTTCACCAAAGAATACTATAATTATTATTTTGTAGGTATTGTTTCTCTTTATAAGTAACACATGACCAAAAATATCATCAAATAAAAAGTATGGTAAATGAATATGTTTTCGAACTTACAGAGCCACATGATTCTTTTGGCACTTGAAATATATTGTCAGTAAATAAAGACGCCGTTGATAAAAATAAAACTAAATTCATTAAACTAAATTTCTTCGGAAATATAACTGAAAAAAGAAGATAGCGTCGTCACTTACAATTGTAACCGCCCGCCTGTCAGAAGAACCATGCAGCAAAGTACAGTATGACCACATTGCAGTTCAAAATGGCGCAGCTTGTCAATAAAAATGCATCGATATGTGAAACTTGGTACTTTAGTTCTATATTTTCCCGCCTGTACAGATAAATTGGCTGGACTGATAACTTCTGTCAAGTTCCTTTACATAATTTAAGTCTTCTTTATCTAACTTCTGTGAAGAGAAAAAAAAACTGTATTTTATTGTTTTTAGTCATCTAGGCTGTATAATGAGCTACGAGAAAAAGTAAGCACGAACTAAACTCTGTACTTACAGACAGTACACAAAGCTTAAAGAGGAAAATGTGACAAGCTGTAATTCATTAATCTTAATTTCAAATAAGATTAATGAATTATGGTGTAATAATTTTAGAATAATAATTATTACAAATGTTTCCTTTTATCCAAGTTAAATTCATAGCTTTAGTCTGCGGTGGTATAATAATTTTACAAAAATATTCCAAATGTTTACTTTAACTTTGAGTGCGAGTTAAATTCATACCACTGTAAACTCGCTTCGATGTGTTTCATTTTAATATTCAGTAGTCTGTAACTTGTCTAGTAGGCCAGTGACGGTAATCCCGAATGATGACATTTTAGGCCTTGGGTTCGAGTACAGGGAATTCAGGGTTAAAGAAATTGGCAGGTTCTAGAAATAAACTGAACAGCACTTGGGTCCGGCTTCTGTGTCCCATAAAAGGGAACGGTATACGCAGATTGTGCTCTAATTATATTATTTTCTCTATTTCCAGTACGGCAATATTCGCAATGGAAGGCATCAACGTCGTCATGCCAGTAGAGAATGAGATGGCTAAGCCTCAAGACTTCCTCGGCTGTCCCAGCGTTCTCAATGTGACCATGATCTTCGTCGCCATTTTGTATGGAGTCGTTGGGATCTTTGGGTACATGAAGTATGGTGAAGGGGTTCTTGGGAGCATTACTTTGAATTTACCGGAGGGTGATAAGTGAGTATCTAAAATATTAATTCAAACTAAAAAAAAATAGTTTAGTCAAAGAAAAGTAAAGTGAAGTTTCCACGCTAGATCCACGCACGCATGGGTCCCAAGATCAGAGAGAAAGAGGTGGCGAGATGACTTGAACGCTCATTAATATGGCGCACGAAGAAAAAAACTCTCTCCGAAAAAGAGTACCACCATTGACAGCCTACTACAGCAATCCACTGCTGTACAAATGTATCCGTAATCCCACACCATACGGTAACTTTTCATTCCGCTGCTTTCAGCCACTCTACGAAGATCAGTACTGCACGTAACATGAGGACGTTTTATCTTACGTTTGCCCATTTGCATGATCTCCAAAAAATATGTGGTTAAGAATTCATGTCAAGACAATTGTAACTTTCAAAAAACTATTTTTAAATATATTTTTTTAGTTTTCATGCATATTCATCCAATAGTAGATGAAAATGGAGATATATAAATAGAATGAATTCGGAAACCACGCATATCTTCGTGTATAAATTAGATTAAACCTTCAATACCAGACCCTACAATTTGGAACTATGAATAGCAATAATTGAGGTACGTAAATAACCTTTACCGCCTGACCTCAATTTAGTTTAAGATTTTGCAGACGATGTTCCAATTTTACCCTCAAAGTGCGGTCATGGTCCATTCATCTCAATTTATACAGTTAGTTTCATCGTTCATTTTGATGGTGTTAAATTGTAAGTCTGTATCTACTATAATTCATTGTTGACATCTTTATTCTGAACTGTAGTGTGATATACGAGTACTTACAACGTGTAACGTTAAATGCGTAAAACCTGAAAATAGTTTGATCAGAATCACGAGCAGAATCAATTGAACCACATTTTATTATAGGTCACATTTTTCAAAAAATCTTCATTAAACATGGTGCCCTGTCTATTTATTAATAGGTCAAGCCATCACGTGCGCAAAGCCGCAAACCCTCCAAAATAGGTAAACAAAAAAAAACACAAATGGTTGTCGTCCAATTTAAGTTTTCTCATACGCGGGATAATAATAGTTCTTGCGAGTAAATCTAATTGCCAGTCAAAATCAAAATCAAAATCAAAGCATTTATTTCAAGTAGGCCACTTACAGGCGCTTTTGAATTGTCGAAACAAAAATGAACATTTAATGTAGCTACAGTCCCAGTCACAAGACATAAAAACTGTGAAAGTACAGTAGTTGCCCATTCCCTAGCGTAGATCTCTATGGAGAAGAACGGGCAAGAAACTCCATGGACACTCTTTTAAATCAAAATATTGTTACAAAATCTTGGTTACATCATTCATGTTGAGATGGTATATTATGTGAGAACAATGTAGCAAGATGTGCACGTTAAAAGTGTCCATAGCAAAACCAAAACAAAATATAACTCAAAAACAAAATAATTAATTCAAATAAACCATGGCGACTAAGAGATGACCAGTCACAACTGACAGCGCCCATTCACGCACATGACGCATGGATCAGCACCATTTTGAAGGGAACTAAATGGTCCGACACACGCGCCACCATCAGCGAGACATTTGAGTGAGCATGCCATACTCTCAACCTCCAGGGCACATTCAAGTCAAGAACTGCCGTAGGTTTCCAGTGAATGATAGCTTACTAGCACATAGTACTCACACAATATGGGCTATGCGATTATATAATACTAACATTGAATCTATACAATGCAAAGATAGTTAAGTACAATCTTCAGCAGCTCCAACTATACCATTTAATGCTATCAATTTTTGCGCCCCTGTCCATGTGGAGCAGGACCAGCATTAAGCCAAGCATTTTTATCAGCGATATAATCGCTCAACTTGTAATATGCTTGTTTACATAGTGTGCGTTTAATGCATGTTTTAAATTTCGTCTCATTCAGTTCAAGAATACTTTGTGGAATTTTATTATAGCATCTCAAACAGTACCCCATGAAAGATGAGTCTACTTTAGCGAGTCTAAAGCCTGGCTGAACTAATTGGTCCCTATTTCTAGTACTGTAATTATGTCTGTCACCTCTCAGTAAAACTCAAACAGCACATTTAACCTTTAATTTTTTATTGTTTTTATTTTCTAACAAAACTAAGTCAATTGAATTAAACATCAATTGGGTGTCTGAGGTTTTGCGCATTTAACGTTACACGATGTATAAAGCGGCTCAGACTACGCTATAATATAATAACATAATTATATATCTCATAGCACAACAATATCGCTCATCATACATGGACACGTTCAAACTGTACTATACTATATTATTGGCTTACTGGTACTTAATGGTACGATACTGAGTTTATGCTATGCTATATCACGCGCTGCTCTCTTCCTCCTCCCTCACCTCGGCCGTCCCGCAAGCGATTGTTTTCCCCAGTTATTTGAACTCTTTCTGAGCTTGCTATTTACTATAAATGCTTGCGATAACATCGCGTAATGTGAACGCCATGCTATATAGTATAGCATTAGGTCCTGCTTTGCTATACTATATAGCAGAATAGTATTAGCGTAGTCTGAAACCAGCTTGACACTGTATTTTAAGTTTTACATGAGTATTCCGGCGGAACCATTGTTAGTGTATTTTTACACTAAATTTCTCAACCTTCTTAGTCTATATATATAAAATGGTAAACTGACTGACTGACTGACTGACTGACTGACTGACTGGGTGATATATCAACGCACAGCCCAAACCGCTGGGTCTACAGATTCCAAATTTGGCAAGAAGGTTCCTTATGTGGTCTAGGGGTGCACTAAGAAAGGATTTTTCAAAATTCACCCTCTAAGGGGGTGAAACGGGCCCCCAAAGTTTGTATAGGAAAACACAATTAGTTAGACTATTTCATTCAAAACTTCACAAGAGTACTCCTACTGATAAATGAGAAGAAACGGGTTTCATTTTTTTTCAAAATTCAACCCTTAAGAGGGGTAAATGGGGTGACAAAGTCTGAAAATCAACGCACAGCCCAAACCATTGGGTCCACAGATTCGAAATTTGGCAAGTAGGTTCCTTATGTGGTCTAGGGGTGCACTAAGAAAGGATTTTTCAAAAATCACCCTCTAAGGGGGTGATTCGGGCCCCCAAAGTTTGTATGGGGAAACAAGATTAGTTAGACTATTTCATAAGAAACTTCACAAGAGTACTCCTATTGATAAATCAGTAGAAACGGGTTTCAGGTTTTTTTAAAATTCAACCTCTAAAGGGGTTAATGGGGTGACAAAGGCTAAAAATCAACGCACAGCCCCAACCGCTGAGTCTACAGATTCCAAATTTGGCAAGTAAGTTTCTTATGTAATCTAGGGGTGCACTAAGAATGGATTTTTCAAAATTCACCCTCTAATGAGGTGAAACGGGTCCCCAAAGTTTGTATGCGGAAAAAAGATTAGTTAGACTATTTTATTCGAAACTTCACAAGAGTACTCCTATTGATAAATCCAAGATAGCGCCGAGGAAAAGTATTTTTTTTTTCATCTCGGGTGTCGTTTACATGGTTTTCGAGGTCGCTGATTACAAAAATGAGATCGAAATGAAAATCGAAATGGCGTTGAAGTAAAGTTTTCGTCATGTGTGTCGTTTTCATGGTTTTTGGGGTCGCTGATATCGAAAATGAGGTCAAAATAAAAATCCAAAATGCACCTATGATTTTTGTTTCCTTTTTCCTTCATGGGTGTCGTTTTTATGGTTTTCACTGAACACAAATCTAAGTTTTATTTAAATTTTGTTTGTCTTCGTAGCTACGTATCGTTATGTAATTTACCGGCCATAGTAATTCCATCCTAGACAATAATTTAAGATTTTACACAATACTTCTGCAAATTTCCTCTGTTCTGCTTTGAAACCAACTAATTTATGAGCAACCCAGATAAGTATATCTTTAAAATACTGCTCGATCTTGAATTTTACTTACTCTTTGTTTTGCTCAATGAAATTCCCTCATTAGGGTTCCCGTAGTCAACTAGGAACCCTTATAGTTTCGCCATGTCTGTCTGTCCATCCGTCCTCGCTTAATCTCTGTGACCGTTAGCACTAGAAAGCTGAAATTTTATACCAATATGTGTATCAATCACGCCGACAAATTGGTAAAATAAAAATTGGAAAAAAATATTTTATTAGGGTAGCCCTATATGTGAAGTGGGAAGTGTTTTTTTTTTATTCCAACCCTAACGTGTGATATATTGTTGGAAAGGTATTTAAAAATGAATAGGGGTTTACTGAAGTAATTTTTTGATTTTGATGTCAATAATTTCGCAAATAATCGCTCCAAAAGTAAAAAACAATGTGTCCCCCCCTCTAACTTTTGAACCATAAGTTTAGAAAATATGAAAAAAATCTGAAAAGTAGAACTGTATAAGGACTTTCTAGGACAATTATTTTGAACTTGGATGGAAACAAGTTTTTGTACAAAAAAGACAAAAAGTTGTACAAAATAATCTCTGGACTAAGTTCGTAGTATAATAATATATTTTTTAACTTCGTTAACATATTTTATTATCCTGAACGTATCTTTTTTCAAACAAAAAAATAATTATTAAAATCGGATTGGATTGAACACTTATTGTGACAGACGGGAAACTACGGAACCTTACACTGAGCGTGGCCCGACACGCTCTTGGCCGGTTTTTTTTTATTAAAATTACCCCAAATTCAACGCGAGCAAAGCCGCAGACAAAGCTATCTAATACATAAAAATATCGTGTCACATTGTTTGTTATCGAAGTCCTCCGAAACGACTTCACCGATTTTTTTTTGTGTATTTTTGGTAGGTCAGAGAACAAGTTGAAGGCTACTTTTATACCTCTAGGTGACAAGGGTGGTTTACGCGGACGAAGTCGCGGGCAACAGCTAGTTCTTTATAAACTCATTTTCAAAGATCCCGCTTGGAGCATCGCCTGTTATATCTCTGATCAGTAATTCGAGATACGCGTTGTTTTATCGAAAACGCAGACTGCATGTTAGTCTGTTATTGATGTTTGACAATTAAAGCATCATTATTTTTAAATTGACTTTTAATAAACTACATAGTTATGGACTTTATAATATTCCAATAATTACTATTTTATATTTAGTTTCTCTTAATTCTGAGATTGATTAATCTTGAAATACAGTTACAAAATAATAGAATAGGATAGAATAGTAAAACAAAAGCTAATTACGTAAGTACATAAAATACCAAAATTGACCCTTTCAGTATTTTTATAAATACGAGTATTAAAGCGCTATTGAACACTCTCATTTAAAACTGAATTCATTATTTAAAACTCCACTCACAAATTGATTAAGTACGACTTTTAGTTTCATTAATACGTGTACCTAAATTAAATTAGAGTGTTAAGTAAAGTATCGAAAAACACTCATAAGCAAATAAGTATTTTAAAGCGTTTAGAGGTAAATACAATGTTGGATTATTTGACTTTAGAAATGGATAAACGTTTTCTGAGATCAATATTATTGTTAACTGTAAAACTGAATAAAATATGAGCTACGGATAAATTAGCTATCTTTTTCTAACTTGTGATGCGCAGAATAAACAGTTTTTCTTTCGTGTAATGCGTTATAATTAACAAGTAAAAGAAGATATCATCAATTCAAAAATATCTTGAAACAATATAAAAGTTTTTGACGACTCGGCTTGGCCGTTTCGTTATTAAATAACTATTTTATAACAGAAAATAAAACCGACTTCAAAAAAAACCAAAAAAAAGTGAAAAATAACTTTAGCTTCTGAAGTCGGTGACCTTTGTTTGATTGATTTAAATTTTTTGTCACCGACTTCAGAAGCTAAAGTTATTTTTCACTTTTTTTTGGTTTTATTTGAAGTCGGTTTTATTTTTTGCAAAAAAAGTTTTTATTTTTCACTTTTTAGTGGTTCACATGTGGTTGATACACATGGAAAGTGCATACCGTTACAATTGCAACAAGCCCAAACACGACTAGGATACATTGTCTCATTATGGAGTTCCATGACTCTTGGCTTCATCATCAGATCTGATGGTAGAATGGTTCTTATCAAACGCAAATGCTTCACTTGTTGTAGAAAATACCAAAATCGCTGTACGTTATCCTATAAAATTTGAAGAGTTCCCTCGATTTCGCCAAGATTCCATCATCAGATCCCGACTTGGTGGCTATGGGACCATTTGAAAAGTATACCCTTTCCAACAAAAAAAGAATTTTTCAAATCGGTTGGCAAGCGACGGAGTTATGCGCGAACAAACATAAAAAAAAAAAAAAAAAAAAAAAAAAAATAGAAACATCCGAATTGAGAACCTCCTCCTTTTTTAGAAGTCGGTTAAAAAGTAATGGACAGACATTTTTCACCTTGAGTGAATGTAGAGCCACATATTTTGACTAAGGTGTAGAGTTTGTGAAGTTAGACTTTGTAGAGTCTAGGCGTGTAGAGTTAGAAGCTTGGCTTTACATGACATCTTAAATATATGTCACCGTAAAATTGTCAAATACGTTATATTACAATATAACGTGTATCTCTCTAGCGATATTGTAAAGTCTCGAATTATTGTCAACTGAACATACGGAAGTATCTCTGCCCCCATAATGGGGACTTGGGGCACCCCCCCGTTAGGTTAGTTAGGTTCCTTTAAACCCTGCACCCGGAAATAGGGGCCCCGCGAAGCGGGGCTCCGTCGACTACGCTTTTTAGGGGAATATAAAGTGTTTTAAGGTTAGGTTATAATAATCGGTATTTCTCAGGAATGGTACAATATCTTTTCATGAGAGTTGTACCACTGGGCACGGGGGACCCCTCCTTCCCTCCACACCGCGTAAGTTGACTACCATCGCATGCATATCACGAAAAATAATGCGTTTTGTTGTAAGCAGTATGTTCATTTGACAATAATTCGAGATTTTACAATATCGTTCTAGAGATATTACAATATAACGTATTTGACAATTTTACGGTGACATATACAATAGTTCCATCATTCCATTCTATTTTCAGTTAAAGCCATCTTCGTGTAAAAAAAAATGACCTGCGGTTGTTGACATTCATCCAAAGGAATAAAATAATTTGAAGCCACACTTTATTCTTCTTTCATGTGTCATGTTCAGGTTTGTTTTGCAAAGTGTCGAATGAATTCTTACTCTTTCACTGTAGTTTAATTAAACGCTTTTGGACAGCTGTTGACAAAATACTTCAAATCGGTGACCCTTCTCTTGGGATAGTGACCATAAACCGATTTATATTCATGTTATAGAATAAAATAAAATTTCATTCTCATAAATCGCAAATTATTACTAAAATGAGTGCATACTTCAATATTGCCAAAAAAAGTTTTGTTTGTAAAATTATTTTGTCATATAGCACTTTCTTAAATATTATCATAGCACTTATTGAATTTAAATCATTCAAGATGCTATTATGTTCTTTAACAATTTCATTTAATTCAAATTAAATTAGCATTACCTTTACAGACATTTCTGAAGTCTCTACAAACTCTTCAGGAAAGCATGATGGGATGTATTTGTGAGCCGATAATCGCTTACATTCATAACATCTGTTCTAATGCTTTGTATAATGATCTTATCTAAATATCTATTCGTCACCATAATCTGCGGAAAGCAAAACTAAAAATGTTTTAATAGAGTGATAAATAAATTATTAATTTCAAAATTGTTATAGTGCCTCTTATTTTTATGTAGAACATAAAAAAAAAAAACAGATCGTAACAAGCAAACAATTGTTAATTGAGAGACTTCAGTAATAGTGCAGTCACTATAGGAGGTTGACCTCGGAAAATCGACATACCCAGTATATTACCACATAAAAACTTGTATTTTGGCATCCTAAAACTGTTCCCAAAATTCACATATACCTAATTGGATTGGTCAAAGGTTACAAAATTCGATTTTTTACTTATTTATTTATTTATGTACACACAAAATACTTAAAAGGACAATATATTAACATAGAAGAGCACAAAGGTACTGCTTATTTCAAAATAATTTTTTTCTTCTTTAAATTCTCTACCACTTTTCTATTATTGTTTTTATACCTTGGACTGTTTTCGAGACAGAGGGCGTAGAGCACGCGGTCAGAGCGTTATCTGAGGTCAACTGGTAGTATCGATCAAAAACTCGTAATATTAAGGTGAAAATTGTATCATTAGCAGTAACTTAAAACCTTAACATTACGAGTTATTGATCGAGACTACCAGTTGACCTCAGATAATTCTCTGACCACGCGCTCTACGCCCTCTATCTCAAAAACAGTCCAACATTTTTTTTAATAAATACAAATAGCGTAAAACCGAAAACGAGATATTTGCAAAAAAATTTTAAAAAATATCGACTTTTGTTACCTTTGACCCTGACTTTAAAACTTCCGAATTTTATGTGAATTTTAAGAACAGTTTTAGGATGCCAAAATACAAGTTTTTTTGTGGTAATATACTGAGTACTTAAGTCGATTTTCCGAGATATTCACCTAATTTGGCCTAAAATGACTGGACTTATATCGAAAGCGTTCTCAGGACAAACATGCATACAGGGACCATTTACAATGTTAAAGAACAAACGAAAGTTTAATAACGTAGCAGCCAAAACTTAAAGATGCAACATGACCGCATTAATGTATGAATGCCTGAATTAATTTCACATCAAGTCTACTTCTGCAAATGAAAATCAAAAGCTATTAAAAACTTTTTCAAACTTTGTTTTGTGTTACTGACCTTTAAAAGCTTTCCTGTAATGACTTAAAAGTCTACGGAGGTGAAGAAGAGAAAAGGAAATTTACAGTAAAAAGCTGCAATTGCAGTTTTGCAAAAAAAGTTTACATTGAATATTCATTGCTTTGTTCCTATGTTCAGGAAATGCATAACTTCCAATGTGCTTAGGTATATTGTTTTTTAACTACATAAATACAAAACTAAAAGTCGTTTATTGAAACTAAGCTGAAGATCACCACTATTTTAACGCCAATAACACAAAACAGTCCCACAAAAAATCCTCCCACTTCAGTGTTGA
The DNA here is from genome assembly GCA_950022955.1 of Xestia ashworthii. NCBI lineage: Eukaryota > Metazoa > Arthropoda > Insecta > Lepidoptera > Noctuidae > Xestia > Xestia ashworthii. The sequence continues at coordinate 22,082,262 of OX465555.1, forward strand.
AACTGGGAAAATTTAGTGGCGGACCAAAATCCACTACAATAGTTCAAGCTCAGTTACATTTATCAGAAAACTAGTTCAACAGTGCAACAAACTAAGCAAAAGTGTTGAGTCTTCTGTTTTAATAAATCTATTTTGTCTTAAAGACTTATAAAGTGTCCGCACCGCATCAAACGGATTGTAGTTTTCTTTGTATGAAAAGTCACGGAAGTGCGTCCACTGATCGGTACGGTGAAAGGTTTTCTCAGTTATCTTTCTCATGTACTGCTCTGCCAAGAAAGTAACGGGAAAAGATCAATAATACACAAAATGTTTGTTATTCATCCAAATTTATTTTATTAACTTCAAAATATGCTCCTTCAGAAAAGATACTCTTACGCCAACGAATAATCCAATCATCAAAACATTTTTTAAACGCTGTTTCCGGAATGGAGTTCAGTTTTCGCCGGTTTCGGTTGTTGGAAAGCGCCACTCCGAAGCTTGTTGACTAGTTTGGATGTCAAAATCGTAAACCCAAGTCTCGTCACCAGTAACAATGCGTTTCATGAATGTTGGATCGGAATTGACTCGTTCTAGCATGTCCTCAGCGACTCTCATGCGATTGAGTTTTTGGAGAAAATTCAGGTATTTTGGGACTAGCCGAGCGGTAACATGTTTCATACCCAAATGATTATTTAACATGGTACGGATCGACTCGTGAGATACAGAAAGTTCTATCTCTCATTCTTCTCTTTAAAATCCTTAGAATTGTGAATGAAGTGTAAATGTTTTTTTTTTTAAGTACTACTTGAGGGAATCCACGTTTAAACTGGAACCTATTTTGGCAAGTCATTATATAAGACAGACAGCTCCAAAAATGGATCCCTATAATTTTGATTAATTTGTTTAACACGTTGTTCTCAGCCTGGCATTGGCAGCAAAGATCTTGGTGGCAGTCGCAGTATTCTTCACGTACTGCCTTCAAATGTACGCCCCCATGGACATCATATGGACGAGGATTAAGTCCAGGTTCAGTAAGCAGTATTATAACATCAGCCAGATCACTCTCAGGACTCTCAGTGTGGCTTTGACTGGTGAGTATTTTACACTTACGTTATGTGGTAGAGACGACAAAAAATGTAATTAGATTAACAAAAAATATTTGACGCGTATTTTTCTTTTGTTACGTAAACCAAAATTGACGAAGATGGCCTTTAAAATTCTCAATACGTCACGGCGTGATATGTTTTTAGTGCGTACGTCAGAACGTCACGAGACACCACTCCCAAGTTTTGATGGGTTTTATCTTAGTAAATATTCATTGATTTACAAAGACAAAAAATACGTGTCCTTTTTTTTCCAATACTCTGACGGAATTTTTCGTTAAAGATCTTAATATTAGAGGTTTCACATACACTACCGTTGCCGGTGTAGAAATATTTAAATTAATTTAAGTACAAATTGGCCAAGTATTAATGAAATGTCAAAATTTACTAGTTACACAATGTCAAATGGTCAAATGATTAAAAGTAAAAATATGAAATTAAAAATAAGCAATACGAAACGCGTATTCGTTTCGTATTGCTTATTTTTAATTTTATTGAAACTGTCATCATGCCTACCATCTTGTACACTGCTGCAACCTGTTTACAAATAAAGACTGGTGATTGATTGATTGATTTATTGATATTAGAAGATGTTAACGGACCCTTTACGAAGCCTTCAACCAAGCATTCTGTTCTGAACACCAAACTAAATAACTCTACGCAAATGTTATTGCCGGGAAACGACTTTTTTTGGGGTGAAAAATCAAGGTTTACGGACTCGATGTAACGGACTCAAAACATGGATGCATAGAACAGTACAGGGATGATGAGCTATTGAAAGTTGTTAGATTTTTAAAAAAGCTTGTGAAATATTATTGAAACTTAGGCCTTCCTTATCTCTGTAACTAGAAGGTTCCCAGGTATGGTCTAAAAGCAAAAAAAAATGTCACATTGATCTTTCGGCTTCATTAAAGGGTCTTTTACACCCATTATTTGCATACCAAAGTTATAAATACGAAAGTAACTCAGTCTGTCTAACTGTTTTGGGCACTCGTATAGACTGTAGACTAGATGAGGACATAATATACATTTATCTCAGGTAGCAGGATCATCCTGTTGGATACTTTCTACGCTGGCCAAGTTGCGGGCAGAAGCTGGTTATTTTTTAATAGGCTCGCTTATAAACGTTGGGTAATAAGTTAGCAGTTTGGGATTGGGTGCTTTGAGGGGAATTTGACGTTGACATAATATATTTCGCATTATTCCGTGCATATTGTACTTCATTCTACGCGTATAGCTTGTGGGCTCATTTTACACTAAAGGCGTATAGCGCTTTTCGCGTCCAGTATAACAACGCTTTTAGGGTGTTGATGGGGTTGCCGCGCTTCTGTAGTGCTTCAAGGATGTTTGCAGATGCGCATCCCTGGTACGCAGGGTGCGGGGCAGCTCCAACAGTATCCTAAAAATGATCTCGGGCCGACTGGATTGCGCAATCGTTAACCGGTGCAAAATTTCTACTGGACCTGCAGCATAGTTGCTATGTGTCCCATTATTAGGTTATTTTAAGCTTTGTATTGTATAATGACGATGTAATTGGCAAAAGGCTGACGGGCAACCTAATAGAAAGTTCTACCAATAAGCTTGGATTATGCTAGACCGTGTCGGGTCCGAAACCGAGTGTTGAACGTGCAATTTTGTATGGACACATTCACGCTTCCGAGCCGCTACCGAGCAATGGGCAATGGATTGATCTAGCATGGGTCATCCTAAGCCTGCCGGGGTTGCGGGCCTGTTCGAAAGAGATACCGCGGCCCCGGAACATAAAGGGCGAGGAAGGAACATGAATGGGTTTTAGTCAGTAAAAGTCTGACACTCCCTCCCGCTCCGCCCAGAGTGGCGAGAAGTTATTTGATGATTTCCCATTCTAAAAAAAAAAAAAAATAGTATCGGCCGTAGCACAATTCACATAACAATCACAATCACAATCTGCATAATTTTGCAGGCACTGGCATTGTTGGCTTTCCTTGCCTGATGAGTTTTCTTATTATTTTTGTTATCTAGTTCAAATCTTTGTTGCAGTTATCCTGGCAATAGCCGTACCAGACCTGGAACTCCTCATAGGTCTTGTTGGAGCCATCTTCTTCTCAACTCTGGGCCTGCTGATCCCAGTTGTGATCCAAACTGTCCATCAATGGGAACGAGGGCTGGGCAAATTCAACTACATTTTGTGGAAGAACGTTTTACTGTTGATATTCTATTTTATTGTGTTATTATCTGGGTGCTATGCTGCTGTTAGCGCAATTGTAGCGAAGTTTACATAGATTGAATGTGTTTATTTATTGTTAGTTTCTAAAAGCATTTTATTTTGTAATAAAATTATGATGACGATGTTTTTGTGTAGTCGGTTATTATGATCCCTGACCTTTCGCCCACTCTCACTTTTTGTAGTAATGCTGTCACTTGTTTTGTGAATGTGTTTCTGCATTTGCACGTTAATCGCTGTTGCAATGCGCACTATTCAGTATCGATGGCGATACTGTTTAAGAACGACGGCTATTAGATCAATTTGTAGAAAGTCTTCAGTAACAAATGGAGATGAACATTGTGACAGTAATTTCTTCCAATTTTGCTTGTCATAATTTTGTAAGAAACAATCATTTCTGAATTTAGCCTATATCATTTATGATGAAATTGTACCTACGTGTAAATGTGATACCGATGTAGAAAGCCGTGCAGAAAACGATAAAATGACGCCTAAGACCATACGAAAACATTTTTACGTGCGTTATCCAGTTATTGTTTGTTATAAGAAGCATTGAAAAAAGGAGAGGCGTTTGCCCAGCAGTGGGACACAGTATAGGCTAAGAAAAAATAAATTAAGAAGCCTGCGTCCTTTACTTATCTATTTCGTACCGTGGGTATCTCATGCATATTATCCAGAAGTAAGTACTGGCGGGAAAACATGGCGATAAAAAAAACGAGAAGTGACGTCAGTGTACGGAGTTTCTTAGAATCGATACTACGTGATGTAGCTTTTCGTGCCTGCTCGTAAAAGAGAATAAAATGTATCGAATTTCTGTTGTTGATCTTTGGGTCAGTAGGTTGTCTTAGGTTGTGCTGTAGCTGCAACGTAGATCATCATCATCTGCCTAGCCTTTTCCCAACTAGGTTTGGGTGGTATTCCAGTCTAACCGGATGCTGCTGAATACCAGTATTTTACATGAAACGACTGCCTATCTGACCACCACAATTCAGTTAGTACCTACTGGGTAATACAATACTCCTTGGTAAGACTGCTTGACAGATTTTTGGGCCACTGGCTACCTGTTATGACTGTCAAAGATCAACAAGGGGTGGTCACCCATCCACAAACCAACCTAGGCAAGCACGGCTTAACCTAAAGATTGACCCGAGCAGCTACGTAGCTGTCTCTATTTCAACTAGGAATTAATGATTTCACAGCACTATGTTTACTTTTGCTATGTGACTACCGTTTTGTATTTCCAACTAATCAGTGCCAACATTTTGAAACTACCATACATTAGCTTGCATAATGCTTACAATCGCTTGTTAACAAATACAGGGTGTAAATCACCTCATCACGAAGCCGTCAACCAAGCATTCTGTACATCAAACTAAGTAACTTTACGCAAAAAATATTGCTAGGAAACAACTTTTCTTTTTTGGGTTTAAAATCACGCTTTGTGGTATAACTCAATGTAACGCATAACGCCTATTGATTGAATAGTACGGGGGTCGTAGAGATATTTACAGAAAAATCATGCGATGAAAAGTTACATTTAAAAAAAAACTTGTTAAAATCTTGAAACTTTGACCGTCAATATCTCCGTAACTAGAAGGTTCCTAGATATGGTGTAGAACGAAAAAAATATCGGAATGACGAGGAGAACAAGTGCCTTTCGTATTCGTTAAGAGGTATTTTACACCCTATATATTCCATGTTACACTATTCTAATCGCAGTATGCGTACTTTTACTGGTACATACTTCTTATTTGAACAAATAGTTCTTCAGGGAGCAAAGACCTTTTACTCAAATTAATATATTACATACATAAATAATGAAACCATTTATTATTGTTTTGAATCTGTTTATTTCGGTTTTGGGTACACAAATACACATCTTTTGTAAATTTGCGGACTGTCTACGTACCTAATTTACCGAACAAAATATAAACAACGAGATATAAATCGGTATGACCACATTTGTTTTGTATTCTACATACACACAGCTTATGTTATGACTCCTACCAAGGCCGGGTATTATTTTATTTTTTCAAATTAAATGACTTAATTCGTTTAAATTTTACTGTAAACAATAAAATTGTCAACTAATTCTGCAATTTGAATGTTTAACGATCTGTTGAAAATCTAATGAAAGATAAAGGATGATGTCAGACACATCACCTACCTATATGTTAGTATAGTTGACGTGAGTAGTAGTATGGACGTAAGTATACTTCAAGCTGAGCTAGTAACGTAACGTAAACAACCTCATCACAAAGCCGGAAACCAAGCATTCTGTACATCAAACTAAGTAACTTTACGCGAAAATTATTTATTTATTTATTTAAACTTCATGTAGAAGAGTGGTACATAGGCGGACTTAATGCCACAAGGCATTCTCTACCAGTCAACTATTCTACTAGAAGGAAACGACTTTTTTTTGGGTTGAAATATGTGTTGATGGATGGATTGAATAGTACGGGGGTCGTAGAGGTGTTTGAAGTTAAAAATCTTACAATAAAAACTTGTGTTTACAAGTCATATTCAATTAAAAAATTAAAAAACCCCCGCCACTCAGGGTTATATTTTTATGGTATTTTTAGTAAAAGTAGTAATAGTATATTTATTCGCTTAAAACATGGTGGTGTTTTGGAACGAAGTTCCTTAATGCGGCTTACGGGTAGTGCCATTTGATAGAAACCATCACGTAATGAAATGGCGTATGCTGTGTGTAGTATAATAATAATATTTCATTATCCCTTATACTCAATACTTTATTGCATTCCACATGTATTCTTAGGTGGTAAACTTATAACTAAATCACATGGACCCTGTCGGGCACAGCAAAATGAGTGAGTTAGTTCCTTTCAATATAGTTCACCATTTTGTGGTGTCGGCCATCTTGGTTTTTTTTTTTTTAATTGTATAGAATTCTACTAGTAAAGCTCATTCATTTGATACCCATATTGAGGGATTTGTTGAATAAATATGTAATCCGTAATTTTGTGGCGGCGGCCATTTTGGACAGATTTCGTTCAAACATAGCTAAGTATACTTCCGACTAATTCACCTTTCAAACAAAAAAAAAACAAAATCGGTTCATCCGTTCGGGCGCTACGATGCCACAGACAGGCACACACACACACACACATACACACACAGACACGTAAAACTTATAACACCCGTCGTTTTTGCGTCGGGGGTTAAAAAGAAAACTTGTCAAAAAGTTGGAACGTTGACCCCCAATATCTCCATAACCAGAAGTTTTCGAAATATGGTGTAGCGAAACAAAAAAATAATCGCAATGACGAGGAGAACAAGTGCCTTTCGGCTTCGTGAAGAGGTATTTTACACCCTTTATATATAGTAGTTTAGTCACAGGACATTATATTTCATATTCAGCATTTTCTACATGATGTAGATTAATAGGCTAGTTGCGACGGACCACGACAACGTGACCACCGCATTAGTATAGGTAAACACAACACAATAATTTGTATGTTCCCAACTTGCTACTTCAAAAACCTTTTAAAAATTCTAGATTATATTTCCCGATTGATTAAATAACAAAAAGTTTAACAATCAGTTTTACCAGGGGGTATCGTATTACCCAGTACTAACTGGGTTGCGTAGGTTAGATAGGCAGTCGTTTCAAGTAAAATACTGGTATTCAGCTGCATCCGGTTGGACTGGATGCCGACCCAAACATAGTTGAGCCTTGCTTCTAGCAATGATTGTATTTTAAAAATACGTTAGGTATGAGTGGTGTTGTATTGGAAAAATCGACTTAGTTATATAAGTTAAAACGTCTAAAATTGATTTGTCAAATTAATTCAAAAACTCAAAACTTTACAAAAGTGACAATTTCATTCTAATTTTAATTTAAGTTTCGCAAGTTAATTTATTTGAAATAGGAACCAGTTTATTATATAATTATCTCGTTGGACAGAAAACAAAGTATACAGTCAAAATTCATTTATTTTGTCTTTTTTTTCTAAAACTAAATTAACAACTTAATGATAAACAGGTTAATAAATAAAAAAATCATGTGTCAAGGTCTAAGGGGTATGAAAACAGGGTTTTAAAGTTTTTTATCCCCTCTAGAAAAGGGGGGATCCACCGACAGACGGGTGTTAAGTCTGTTGTTATACTTCCCGACAGTTGTCGGCAGGTTTTCCTATGTAGTCGCGGATAACTTTAATAGAGCGTTTCTGAATTTTTATGTTTGTTCTTCTTTTGTGTCGTCTAGTATAGTCCATGACCTGGGATGTAGTTTGATTTTATCCCGGTAGTATGCCTCCTTAGTGATACCTTCCGACATCCACGCGGGTGATACAGCGGGAAAAAGGTAGTAAGCAAGAAGATGGAGAAAAACACTGTAGCCACGCCATATCGAGCAGCCCCGTTATTGCGAGGAGGCAAGGAGGCATTCTTTAGATCAGCTATACAGGTAACAATATTGGAATTGAAAGACCTGGACATCTTGACAAACTTTCCCAAACACATCCTAGATAACACGACCAGATGTTACGCCAGATGGGTGCTTAAGAAGAATTAAGGCGTGCCAGCCTTCGTAGTTGATGTCAGTATTGCCTAGGGTGTTCGAGCTTTGGTTGTTGCTGGCAGTAGTGCTGGAGCTTTGGTTGTTGCCGTTGTTGCCGCCGCCGCCGCCGCCGCCGCCACCTCCTCCGTTAACAACTTGGTAGTTGCCACCGCCGCCACCGCCGCCACCGCCACCGCCGCCACCGCCACCGCCGCCACCACCTCTTCCATTAGCGGATTGGTAGTTGCTTCCGCCGCCACCTCCTCCGTTAACAATTTGGTAGTTGCCACCACCGCCACCGCCGGCACCACCTCCTCCATTATTGAATCGGTAGTTGTCGCCGCCGCCGCCTCCTCCATTAGTGAATCGGTAGTTATCGCCGCCGCCTCCTCCATTATTGAATTGGTAGTTGTCACCGCCGCCGCCTCCTCCATTAGTGAATTGGTAGTTGCCACCACCGCCGCCACCGCCGCCACCACCACCGCCGCCGCCGCCGCCGCTGCCACGTCCACCGCCACCGTTAGTGACTTGGAAGTTACCACCGCCGCTGCTATTAGCTCCTCCGTTAACAAATTGGTAGTTTACTCCGCCACGGAAAGCGACTTGATTGTTCTCTACAGCAACTCGATTGTTGACGGTAGTAGTGCCTACGACCTGGCCTTGGTTGCTGCCAGCGCCGCCGCCACCTGCACTAGTGACTTGATTGTTGCCAGCAGTAGTGCCTATGACCCGGGCTTGATTGTTGCCGCCGCCACCGCCACCTGCACTGTTGACTTGATTGTTGCCAGCAGTAGGGCCTACGACCCAACCTTGGTTATTGCCGGCAGTAGCGCCTACGACCCAACCTTGATTGTTGAAGCCACCACCGCTTCCTACGTTGGCGACTCGATTGTTGCTGGCAGTAGCGCCTACAACCCAGCCTTGATTGTTGACGCCGCCACCGCTTCCTACGCTTGTGACTTGATTGTTGCCGGCTGTGGCCCTTACGATCCAACCTTGGTTGTTGCCGCCACCTACGCTAGCGAATAGGTTATTGCCGCCGCCGCTGCCACCGCCGCCATTCCATCCTTGGAAATTATTGCCGCTGCGGCCACGTTGGCTACCACCGCCATCCCCTGGGTAACGGTATTCGTAGTAACCACCTTGAGCACTGGTTTATGCCACCAGCACGAGGAGTGTGCACTGTCAAAAATAAAATTAGTAAGTTAATGCTAAAAAAGGGACAAGAGCGTGTAAAATTACAATAGAGTAATAGCTACACATAGTTTAGTAGAGTTAATAGATAACTCTACTATACTATACTAAGTAAGTAACAAATACATTTTTGGTCAAATAATCGTGTGTAGATACTTATTTAAATTCGTCATTGTTTGTTAGATGAGACTTTTTCTAATAAACAACACGTAATAACCGTTATCAGTAGCACATGATCCACTAAAATAAATGCAATGATAAAATCACACTTATAGAATAATTATATAGGTCTCTATTAGTATTAGTGATGATGGGCTTAAGCGTAAGTTCACACCGACATGAGACGCGACGCGATAGTACTGGAAGCGGCCAGTGACTTCGCACTGCGCCGTGCGCCGCCGCGAGACGTATCGCAAAGAAATGTGTATCTTTTCGTGTAGTAAAGTTATAATTTTAAATGTGCGCGCTGCGTCGCGTCGCATCGCTTCTCGGTGTGAATTGACCCTAAGTCCTGTGCTTATTTATTGGAGTAAGGTAATGCGCATTTCGTTGGGTAATCTGGGGACAGTAAAGACATCAAAAACTGTAGGCCTGTATCCCCCATGTTGTTAGTTTTCAGCTAAGTGTTTTAAAACGATTTCTAAATGAAATACTCAATCATATTAACACCAATAAAATCTCACATGACATGAGCAACAATGTGGATTCAGCAAAGGACGATGTACGACAGACGCTGGTGTCATTTTAGTAAAACAGATATTTTCTGAGATGGAAGAGGCACAAAGATTACCATGGAAACCACAGGAATACAATAGGAATGCCACAGGAATCTTTTGTGACCTCTCGAAGGCATTTGATTGCGTTAATCACGAAACCTCTTAAAACTTTTTCAGGTTTTGATAAACTGGAGCTCACTTTAGTAAGTTAACAAGTTTTCAAGTATCGTAATACTTTCATAATGCATTCAGTAAAAAATAGTTATTTTGAAATTACTAACATATGCTCTGATTTTATTTATTTGTATAGATAAATAAATAATGAAGCATTGTGTGTCCACCCACACCCAGAACAACATTAACAACATTTCTGACAAGTTTTTGTCATAGATTTTTATTATTTTCAAAAACAAGATGTAGTTTCTAGTTCGGTCCGTGAAAGACGTTTTTTTTTGTGGAAGATTGAGAGACGGTAATTTTTAAAGGTTATATATTATAACAATGCATGACTTAGTAAAGTACGTAAAAGTGTTCTAAGCTGGAATTAATAGGAAGAAAACAAACATATATGTTTCACAATTTTTGAATAGGAGACATAAAAATAAACACTGTTTTAGGCTTTCACGGTTTAAAACTAAACTTATATTGTCACTTACGGGATATCTTCCGTGATTATTTATTGTTCCAATAGTGCGCGTAGCAAAAGTCAAAGAAAGAGGGTAGACAGATTTGTCTGCTCGTAACAATTTTATTTTCCATCCACCCGCAGTCTCCAGTCAACCCGCGATCATGGCGCTTGCAACAGCGTCGAAATATCGGGAGCTCAAAACAATAAATAATCACGGAAGATATCCCGTAAGTGACAATATAAGTTTTGACATAAAAATAAAGAATAAATTACGGATTAAATAGCTCACCATTATTTGTATCCACAATTATGGTTTTTTTAAATCACTTAATTTTTTTAAAGTGATTTGACTCATCCCAATTCTTTAATATTTATAGTTTGTGTTTTTTTTATGTAGAATGATATATTTTCTTTTTGTAAAATGTCGCATGATACTCGTAATAACAATTATGAAATGAATTGTAATGTAATTTATTTCTTTATATATTCCTTTTTGTTTCTTTTATTCATTTACAGTGTGCATGATTGATAGTTTGAATTTATATCTTTCTCCAACCACTGAACAACAGTAAACTGATTTTTGATTTATAGTTATTCATGCAAGTTAGCCTTTGAACTTTCCACTTCTTATAATAGAACTGAACTTACCGCTGCGGTAATCCGCATGATGCTTAGTGATGGACCACAGCAAACTATTGTGATGATGTTGGATTGTGTCCAGTGATATAGCAAAACGGCTGTTTAGAAAGTAAACCATTCTACTTTTTCAAAAAATACATCATCAATTTTACGGTGACATATAGATACTTCCTTGAATTTGAACCCTACCCATTATATTATCGATTTGATTCGAGAATCATTAGAAGGCTAATGATTTTATTTTTTTTATTTACGGAAATTAATAAGTGTAAGTAAAAACCCTTATTAAAAACGCAGCCTGTTTGTAACTGGCCCTATAACTGCGCCTTCACACACACAAATAAACGCACTCAGAGACATGACGCGGTTGGGTGATTGTTCGATTACTTTCGTGTTATTCTGAAATACTATCAAACAATTAAAAATAGCAGCTTTATTAATTATTTGACCGGGTATCGTAATTTAAATTGATTATTTATGTCTTTTCTGACCAGCTCCTGAATTTTGATTTGACTAGAATGCAAAATTACACCTTTTAGAATGTTACTGCTACAACACCTTGTTAAAAGGCTAAAGAATTTTAAGTAATTTATTTTTAAGTTTTATGGAACACAGTGTGACTGCTCATAGCACAGTTGAAAAAGAGGAAAAATATGGCCACCGGAGTGGTCAGCATAAAAAATAACTAATTCTAGGGTTGCTATTACAATAGCTTAAAATACTACTTATTTCTTAATTTACTATTTTATGTTTTGTATTAAACATAAGTTGGGGCGGGCAAACTGCACCAACCATAGATAACTGGGTTTGATAGGTTTAAGTTATAAATTATTTTACATAAATAGTAGCTTGAGAAAGTATATATAAAACTGTTTTAAACATAAATATTTAAGTTATTATCAACACAGAGGGTGTGACACACTTTATTCATTTTAATAACAATTAATAAGTAATTTATTTTTATACTAACTTAATTAACTTAATCTAAATTATCTTTCATGGGTACAGGACATAATTTGGTATAGGACCTTAAGTACACATTCTTTTTTGGGCCCATTCTCACTTCTGCTACCCTGACTCTACCATCTGGTCCAGGAATAGTTTTAACAATGCGCCCCATGGGCCAATTTAGAGGAGAGATGTCCTTTTGTTTGACAATAACCAAATCTCCCTCTTTTAAATTATCACTACTATAATTCCATTTGGGTCTATTTTGTAGAGAAGTTAAATAATCTCTGGACCAGAGATTCCAAAAATCTTGTTTTAACTTTGTACATAGTTCCCAAAATTTCATTCTATTAATATTTTTCTTGGTCACATCCAACTCTGGGTAGCTTGTGAGTGCAGTTCCTACCAGGAAATGGCCTGGGGTCAGGTAATTTAAATCTGAAACATCGCTACTCAGGGGAAGAAGTGGCCTTGAATTTAAAATTGACTCTATTTGTGTGAGTACAGTATTGAACTCTTCGAATGTCAAAGATACATTACCAATTACTCTCCGGATGTGATGTTTGGTACTTTTCACTCCGGCTTCCCATATCCTGCCAAATTCGGGGGAGTAACTAGGTATGTACTTGAACCTAATAAGTTTTGTGGAGCAAAAATTCTTTACATTGTCTACATGACATTTGGATGAGTGTAATTCATATAATTCTTTTAATTTATTTTCAGCTCCTTTGAAGGTTTTTGTCTTTTGTCACACTAAATTAAGGATGGCAATCCTCTCCTAGCTATAAAGCGCTGAAGGCATGCCAGGAAAGCTGCAGTAGTCATGTCACTCACCAGTTCAATGTGGATTGCTTTTGTAGCAAAACAAACAAATATTTAATGTCAAATGGACCGCAAAAATCTACGCCTGTTATTTCAAAGGCTCTACCTGTTGATATTCTATGTGTAGGTAGAGAACCCATTAATGGCTTTGCAGCTACTGCTTTGAGACGGAAGCATTTGACACACTTATGGACAACTTTTTTAACCTCTCTGATGCCATTCAATAGCCAAAACCTTTGAGAAAGAGAACTTAATACTAGCTTTGCACCAGCATGCAGTAGTCTTAAATGTTCCTTTATAATGATCAAATTGGTAATGTGGTTAGACTTTGGAAGAATAATCGGGTGCTTTTTATCATATGACAAGTTGATTGCATTTTGGAGGCGACCACCTACTCTTAGAATGTTATTGCAGTCTAAGAAGGGGTGCAAACTAGCCATGTGATTTTTTATTTGACTTCCTTTCTCTAACAATTGAATTTCACATGAAAATGCTTTATGCTGAACATGTCTTATAATGACTAAATTAGAAAACTGTAGCTCTTTTGGCATTAGTGAACCAACTAATTTACCATTCGGATTTAAAATATTATGTTTAAACCGTAAGATTGGACTGGTGACTCTTTGAAGTTTATTGAAATCAGAGTATTTTTCAAAAATATCATCGGAAACTTGAGCAGCTTTTTGTTGCAGATTACACACAATAACATTGTTAAGTGTGGGGGGATCTTCAATTTCTGAAATTGAGACAGCAACATGCTGTTCATTATTTTGAATGGAGGTAGCAACATTATGCTGAAAGTGTTTATCTAACAATGAGGATGGACCAAACCACCATAGCTGGTTGTCCTGTAATTTGTGTGGAGCAGTGCCTCTTGATAGTTCATCAGCAGGGTTATTGACCCCTTTGACATGAGACCACATAAAATCATTAGTTAGGGTCTTAATTTTGTTTACTCTATTGGAGACATAGACACCTTTTGAAATGTTGGAAATTATCCGGCTCGAAGGACCACTTTTAGCCTGTTAAGTAAACTTAAAAATAAATTACTTAAAGAATTTTAAGTAATTTATTTTTTAAGCTTTATGGAACACAATGTGACTGCTCATAGCACAGTTGAAAAAGAGGAAAAATATGGCCACCGGAGTGGTCAGCATAAAAAATAACTAATTCTAGGGTTACTATTACAATAGCTTAAAATACTACTTATTTCTTAATTTACTATTTTATGTTTTGTATTAAACACACCTTAATATTTTGCTTCATCCACGACCGTTGAGATTTACTACAACCAGACCGAACCTTGCTCAAGAACATCACCAAAACGGTCACAGTATTTCCTTCTTTGGTAGGGCTGTCATACGTCCTGGCAAACCGAAACATATCTCGGTTTGGAACGTTGCGTACCGGTTCTATTTGGTTGGCATATTGAACCACAATCGTAAAATTTCGTGCTCATTTCGAGAAATGTCTTAGAAACTGTTTTTCGTGTTTTTTGTGTTTTTCTGCTAGTTATAGTTAACTAGCAGAACAGATATTTTTCGGTAATAGTGCCGGATAAACAGTGCCGGCCTCAGGCACTGTTTATTCCCTTTTCCTCAAAATATAAATCTGAAGCCCTCGAAAAATGCATCTTGCCCACATCATTATCTATGGTTGACCTACTTCTATTATTAATGTCCCAATAAGAATTTTACCATTTATGGCAGCCCTATTCTGCAGGGTCTCACCTTACGGAAATTGTACTATTATCGGACAATCAATTTAATTAATTAACACGTTTAGTAAGTATCCCTGTCATTTGTAGATCTTTGATACATTACAGCTAGTCACTGGCCCGAAAACTGTCAACCAAATCTTACCAAGGGGTACCGTAACACCCAGTAAAATACTGGTTCTCAGCTGTATCTGGTTATACTGGCAGCTGACTAATAGTTGGGAAAGATTAGACTGATGATAATGAATTAGGTATCCCTTTAAAAAATCATCTAAGTAGGTATTACTTTTAGCTTTAAAACAAATCAAATGTGCGTAATAGCCACATGGCCCTGCCCCCTGCCCCCTCATCCGCACCGCTTCCCTAACATTTTGCCAGTACTCGAAAGAGTAGACTTATACCATTCAGTACTCGCCCTGCACGTCATGGAGAGAAGCGTATTTTCTGCCAGCATGTGCTCAAACTCAAGGTTAGCGAACTATTTCTTATTTTTAGAAATTAACTATGCCGACCGTATTATCTGTCCGACAAATCGTGTGTCATGCATCCTCTATCGATAATCTCATTGTTTAAATGCCAAATAAATTAGTATTGTACATAATAGTTCAGAAAGACTGATGGATCTGTAGTAGTAGCTCAGTTTTGTATCGTCACAATTTGGATTGCCATCGACGTGCTGAAAAGAAGAAGTAATCATTGTGAAATAACTTCATGACAAAGTTAAAAATCCAACAACTATGCAGTACCAGTTAATTTTAAAGATATTATTTTGATTGTCTTAATATTAACTGACAGATTTTATCCTAAACTATTCTGTAGTTTGAATTGACCACCGCGTGTTACGTTATTTAGTTTTTGCTCATGAGTAATCGATTTTTTACTGAATTATCTAAAGATAACACGATGAACTTGTGATTTTTATGCTTTGCTCTGTGGTTTGAAAGAAGATTAGAGGAAGATCGAATAAATGATGGTTGGACTATGTAAAGGATTATACGGAAGTAGGTGTCTGATGAGGTGACGAGTAATAGAACTGTATGGAAGAAGACATGCTACACCGCCTACAAATTAATTTAAGAGGCCGTAATATGTAGTTTTGATGATATTGATTGAACTTTATCTCGAAATTTATATGACCTAAGAGTTCACTATTTGGACACCATTATCTTGGACTTATAATCTTTAATTCTGCCGAAGCAAAACACAATTGGATAAAAAAATCTCGATAGAAAAAAACATACCAAAACATGTTGTTTTGCACATACTTTGAGTTGGATCTCTGAAACCTTACGGAATTTAATGGTGATTTTTAGCCCAATAGATAGGTAACATTACTATCTCAATTCCTGCCGTAAAAACTCTTATTTTTCTTCGTCGTTTTCTCGTAATTAGCATCAAGGCTAGGCAGATGATTTGGCGCTTACGTTATTTTATTCTAAGCGAACACACACACTCTTTCTGTCTCTCGTTTCGCACGCGGTAGTAATAGCGCTATCCTTTTCAACCGTTCAAGTTCAGTAACGAGCGGGCCTTCCCAGAGTGTGGACGTATGACTTTGCTGCGCGGGTCACGTGTGTTCTTCGTAAATATATTCCAGTGATTGTACGCCGACTACCACATTTTAATCCGAAAAGATTTCTGTAGAGTAAACAACATCACGCCTGTTATTATTTGAAGGTGGATTTTTTTCGGTTATTTCGTCATAATCGTCACGGGTGTCGTTTTCATGGTTTTTGGGGTCGCTAATTACGAAAATGAGAACGAAATGAAAATTCAAGATGGCACTGAGGAAAATTTTGGTTTTTCCTTTATGGGTGTCGATTTCTTGGTATTTGGGGTTGCTAATTACGAAAATGATGTCAAAATGAAAATCCAAGATGGCGTCTAGATTTTTTTGATTTTTCAATCATGGGTGTC
Organism: Xestia ashworthii; assembly: GCA_950022955.1. Taxonomy (NCBI): domain Eukaryota; kingdom Metazoa; phylum Arthropoda; class Insecta; order Lepidoptera; family Noctuidae; genus Xestia; species Xestia ashworthii. Next base: position 22,098,653 of record OX465555.1, read on the forward strand.
GTTTTCATGGTTTTTGGGGTCGCTGATAAAGAAAATGATGTCAAAATGAAAATCAAAGATGGCGCCTAGGTAAATGTTTGGGTTTTCCATATGGGTGCCGTTTTCATGGTTTTTGGGGTCGCTAATTACGAAAATGATGTCAAAATGAAAATCCAAGATGGCGTCTAGATTTTTTTTTATTTTTCAATCATGGGTGTCGTTTTCATGGTTTTTGGGGTCGCTGATAAAGAAAATGATGTCAATATGAAAATCCAAGATGGCGCCTAGGACCTATCTAGATCTCGGTATCTTTATGACCTAAGAATTCGCTATTTATCTTTAAATCTGTTGAAGCGAAAACACGATTTTAATTTTAATCCGAAAAGATTTACTCTGTAGAGTAAACATAACATCTCGCCTGTTATTATTTGAAGGTGGTTTTTTTTCGGTTATTTCGTCATGGGTGTCGTTTTCATGGTTTTTGGGGTCGCTGATAAAGAAAATGATATCAAAATGAAAATCCAAGATGGCCTTTAATTTTTTTTTTAGTTTTTCAACAATGTATATCACATTAATTTTGAATAATACTTCTACAGCTCTTGTTAAACATATCGTACAAAGGAAGTAGTTGTTTAAATGGCATGGTTTTTAAGTTATTTGTAATTTAAGTTTAACCAATTTAATTATGTTGTGCTGTGAGACAGAGTCTTTATTTGTGAGATGTTGCCACTTTTATTTAACACTTCAAGCACAAAAGTACAGAGGCGGACTTAATGCCATAGGCATTTTCTACCAGTCAACCTTTAACCACTTTGTGCAACCAAAACTATCAAACTGAATTTAGAAGACTGAAACTGACTTTTTAATATTTTTTTTTTGAAGTTAGAGGCATTTTGTGTTGTGTTGTGATAAAATGAGTTTGTAATCTAAGATGAACACGATATGTTTTTACTTATTGCCACTAAAAGTGAAAAAAATGGCAAAAAAACATAATAAAAAAAAAATGGTCAATTTAATGGTATCATGCTGAAGTTAATGTATAACCTCAGGAACACGGTGTATGTATGTATGTAACACGCATAAAACTTAAATGAAAATAATATGATTTAGGTTCGTACCGCTATGTTTTATCAGCTCAAATATTAAAGCCCCTGTCAATAATTTGTTTGACTAGAGGTATTCGTTCCACAATATTGCTCAGATCTTTATATCAGGATTTCTCATTTAACAAATTGTACATCTGAGCCTACAAGGCAGATAAAACATTTTTTTAACATTTCTCTTGTACTAGAATGTATTGCTATACAAAAAAATCTTACTGTAAGAAAAAAGTCTATTTTTGGAACTTCAAACCCAAAATCCACAACTCGCTCTCTATAGCAGTAAAAAATCAACCAAAATACTTTTATTGCATGCTGAAGTCATGGCCCCTTCCCACTAGAAGGTCTGGATTATTTTAATGTTAAAACTGTTCTTGTCTAATATCACAGAATTTGTAAGCACGGAATAAATTGTAGCATTTAGTAGAACCACTCTCAAACCTAAAAAAAAGTAGCATCGACTACTCGTACTAAGTTATGCCATGATCTTTTCACATTTTCTTTAAACCTTAGGTCTCAGGGCCCTGCAGCAGTCCTGTCCTCCTTGGACCAAAAGGGCCAATGTAGGTTTGATCTCCTGAATTTATCATTAAACAGTATGAATAATACACTTAAAGTACTAACGGGATTATTCTCTCGATATTTCGACGCTGTTGCAAGCATTGTGATCGCGGGGATCATCAGAAGTGTAGTGGAAAACCGTGAAAGTCTAAAACAGCATAAACATTGTAAATAAATTTAACAACAAGAAGTGCTCACATGTTTTGCTAGTTTTTGGATTTTTTGAAGAACTGCAGAAGCATCCGTAAATAGTAAAGTTAACCCTTAAAATCTGTTGAAATTTACTTATCCTTCTGCCCACCCTCAGCTCAAAGGCTAGCGACTCCTTAGGTTGAAATCGAACTGGCAACAAATACCGAACACAAAATTATTTTAGCAAGTTAAATATCTTTTTCAAAATCCTTAATTTATGCGCTATACTTACTTACGTACGTACTTGTCTAGACAATATTAAGTACATCTGTACATACATGGAATTTCTGCACGTATTTTTTCAAGAATTCAATGTCAAGTGTCGCTACCATAATATATTTTATGTTGACAGTGTTACTATAATTATTTTGCTAACAGAATAATTATTTGGTAAACAATGTAGGTAGTGTCTGTCAGCGAGCAATGGAACGCAGTATCTTAGGAATATAAGTCAGTGAACGCATTCTTGTTATTGCGTTCCAAAACTCAAATCACTGACGAAGGTGACACGGCTTCCAAGCTTGAATGGATCGGAGCCGGCCACATCGTCACATAGCTAGAGGGGTTGTAGACTAAAGTGACCACACACCGAGACCAAAACAGTAGCAAATGGCAACGTGGCAATCCCAGAAGGAGATTGCACGACCAACTCGATTCTTTTGTAAAGAACTGGCCAAATTTGGTTATAAATAGGGATATGTGGAAGGAAGGAAGAAAGGCCTTTGTTCTGCAGTCAGACACCAATAGCTGATAATAATACAGGCTGGAAGGCAGGAGCAGCAGAAGAAAAAAATAATGGGAATATAAAAAAAAGAAAAACAAAATAAACAAAAATAAGGGTGTAAAACTACTCTTAACGAAACCGAAAGACACCTAATCTTCTCATTGCGATATTTGTTTTTGTTCTAGACCATACCCGGAAACCTTTTAGCTTTACTTCGCAAGAAAAAGCGAATACCTCTTACTAACATTTCCTGTTATCTTCGCTTTTCATTTTGTGTAATTATTCTCCAACAAGGTTTTCAGTTGCTACATTCCCACATTTTTTTTAATTTTAAATACTTAGTTTTTCTCAATACTCAAACTTTATTTGCATTCCACAATGTGTACTTAGGTGGTAAATTAAAAATGAGATCATTATGGAACCTGTCGGGCACAGCAAAAGACAAAGATATAGTAGGAGAGAGGAAGCTTTAAATTTACAAGAAGAAAAAATATATCTAAAATAAATCCAATAATACCATAATAAGAATTCTACAAATACATAGAAAAAATTATACATTATTAATTATATTTTGTCTAAATATTCATTTATGCTATAATAGCATTTTTCTGTTGAAATTGTTTTAGTTTTTTTATAAATATGCTTAATTTTTCTTCTCTTTTTTATTATTTCAGGTAGTTTATCATATATTTTTATAGACATTACATACACTACATGTATACATTTGTTGAGTGTATTTTTAGTCGAGATTGCGGAATGTTTAATCTTGATTTGTGTCGGAGTGTGAAACGTGATTGTACGAGTATATCTTCGCGCTTTGTGTAAAACTCTTGATATTTCCGAAAAAAATTGCAAGTTTCTAATATGTATATACTGGGGAGTGTTAAGATATTATAATTTTGGAAGTGAGTTTTGCAGCTGTCGGTTTGATCAATATTTGCCAGGATTCTAACTAATTTTTTTTGAAGGATAAAGAGTGAGGGTGCATCTGTGCTATTTCCCCAAAGGGTAACACCGTAGCTTAGCCATGCATAAGCATATGCATAGTAGGTGGCTTTATTTCTCGTAGAGCATATGAAAATCTTGAAATTTTTGATCTTAATTTTTGTATGTGGGATTTCCAATTTATTTATGTGAGTATCCAAAGTGAAACCAAGTAGCGTAAATTCTTTAACAATTTCTATTTTTGTGTTATTAAAAGTAAAATCAATATTTAATGGTGTTTTTTGGTGGGGATGAAAGGTTATAAGTTTAGTTTTGGAATAATTTATTTCGAGGTTGTGTGCGTTCATCCAAGTGTTTCATCAGTTCATTTAAGTTTTACCTTAAAACGTGATATTTCACTCCAAAAAAAAGGCATTTCACTGTAATATTTTTTACTAAGTTTGTTGTACAGAATGATTAACGGCTTCGTGAAGAATCTGTTAGCACTCTGAATTATATAATGATGTGCTGAATATGTGACCGTTTGTGCGTACACCCTGTTTAATGACCAGTGATCGGAATAGGTAGAGCTATTTAGGTTCATTGACCGCAAACATTGATGTTAATATGGATATTCCACGGGATTCCGACTAATACTACGGGATTTTATTATTACATTATTTGTTTAAATAACTGAATTATTGTTGAAGCGTATTGATTATTTTAATTAAGATTTTATTGTAAATTGTTCTATTTGATAATCTATACTAATATTATAAAGCAGTAGAGTTTGTTTGTTTGTTTGTTTGTTTGTTTGTTTGGTTGAACGCGCTAATCTCAGGAACTACTGGTTCAAATTGGAAAATTCTTTTTGTGTTGGATAGTAAATTTATTGAGAAAGGCTTTAAGCTATATAACATTACGCTACGACAATAAGGAGCGGAGCAGGAATGATAAATGTTGCAAATACGGGGTTCTTTTTCCCTTCGTTTCTCGCTCTCACGTGACGCAGACAAAGTTGCAGCTATAGGCTATAATTTATCTTGGTAACTTGAACACCTGATGCAGAACCGCAACAGACCAGCTAAACTATACGAGATACAAATATGACACCATAGCAAAAATTGTTCCACGTGGTTAGCATTTTCTGCTGAGAGAATAAATTTAAAGATCTGGTACACCTGATGTGGAACTCCAAGAGCCCAGCTACACCATAACACATATAGGAATGACGTCTTAGCAAAATCAATCTGATGAGCACTCTCTTTTGACTTTTAAAAATCGAAGATCTGGGACACCTGTTGTGGAACTCCAATAGCCCAGCTACACCGTAACACATATAGGAATGACGTCTTAGCAAAAGTTGTTCGGTCTGATGGGCATTTCCTGTTGACTTAGAAAAAATCGAAGGTCAGAAACATCTGATGTGAAAATTATTGCAAAGCTATGACTAATTTCACTGTATAAAATAACATAAGCTGGGAGTACCTCCACGCGGTGAAGGCAACATTTTAGGACTGATTTTCGATGACGATTGTATTTCAATGAAAATTTGACTCGACTGGCCAAAGCTCCCATTTATTATTTTATTTTATCGAATAAATATGTCTTCGGGTTTATGTTATTTGAGTGTTGAATTTCCTTTTCCATTTATCTTCGTGACTCGGTAGCCTACCCGGTAACGCAGGGGAGCAGCCAATTAGATTTTAATTGATTAGATATCTTCACAACAAAACTATAACCATGCCTAGAAAGAGGTCAAATCTTTCCCAATGTTCCAAAGGAGCTACAAGATTGAGGATCATAAGATCCCAAGAATCTACCGAAGAGCGTCAGGAGAGACTTGATGCTGTTCGAGCACACCAGGCTGCAACTTACTCCGTGGAAACCTCTTCGGATCGCGAAGCACGCCTGCGTTCTTAGCGTATTTACGCATCTACATCCAGATCTCTAGAGACCAGTGAAGAATAGATGCGCGACTGGCTGATCGTGAACGTCATGCATTGTCTCGCGAGTCGGAGACGTTCACGCATAGAGAATTGCGCTTGAGTACCAAGCGTATCTACGCATCGACTTGTAGATCTCTAGAGACAAGTGGGGAACGTGATGCGCGACTGGCCGCTGATCGTGAGCGACATGCATTGTCTCGCGAATCGGAAACGTTTACCGATACAGAATCACGCTTGAGTTCTCAGTGTATTCGCACATCTACTAACAGGTCTTTTGAAACGAGTGATGAACGTGATGCGCGACTAACTGCTGCTCGAGATTATCATACATTTCCCCGAACACGCACACAACAAAATATTCATAATCAGTTAGAAAGTGAGAGAGAAAGAATTGCTGGAGTACGGCATGAAGAGACAGAAGAAGAGCGCAACGAACGTTTGAATTCTGATCGAATTCGACATTGTTTGAACAGAATGTCGATATCATCTGAAGAATCGGATGTGTCTCAAGATATAGCCGTAGGGCATGGCGACCTTCCTTGGGTTGATAAGGAACGCAGTGCATTTACGTATATACTCCTATGATTGAATACGCCACATATTATGGTTCAAAATTGTACTTTTTGTGAAGCTGTTAAATGGCGAAAAGAAACAAACGGTATGTGTTGCTCAGATGGGAAAGATCCGCTTTTCCCTTCCCCGGCTTCTTAGAATTCGACATCAGACGTTTCAGATCTTCGATTTTGACGACCCCGTTCTCGCTGGCATAAGCAACAGGATCCGCGTACGAAGTCGCGGGCAGAAGCTAGTGTTTTGATATTCTGAGGAACAAATAATTTGTATGGTTAGTAATATGTTTTTGTACATACAACTTCGGAATAAAAACGTTTAAGTGATTGTTGATTCTTGAATAAGAAATAGTTACGTAACAAAAAATAAAACCGACTCCAAAAAACACAAAAAAGTGAAAAATAAGTTTAGCTTCAGAAGTCGGTGACCTTTGTTTGATTGATTTACTTAGTTTTTGTCACCGACTTCAGAAGCTAAAGTTATTTTTCACTTTTTTGTTTTTTCGCAGTCGGTTTTATTTTTGCAAAAAAGTTTTTATTTTTTACTTTTTAGTGGTTTACTTGTGCTTACCCCTTCACAGCGTAGCGGCGTGATGTTATGTAATGAACTGGTGTAAACAATAGATAGACATGAGATTTCAGCAATCCCAGTCCATTTGCTATCATTTATTAAGGCGCTCAGACGAGCTAAATTAGCAACTCTATTTGTGGTGGTTCAAACTTCGTTTGAAATGCTATTAGAATAAAGTTCTAATCAGCTTGCACTACAAAGTGGTTGTTACGTCAGCCACTGCGGGCCAAATAGCGCGAAATGAGTGGTTTCGATCGATTTACAAAAAAACTATAGATTGGATTAAAAAAGTAAAACAGTATCATGCTAATATATTGCTTGTAGAATTATTTGCCAAAAAATCAGAATAATCGCATGCATATTAGTATGTCTTTTATTGTTTGAAAGATATTTTTAGAGGTAAGTTCGTGATTTATTTTTATCGAGCCAAATTAATTGTGTTATGTTTTCAAAACAGTATCATGCTAGCATATATCCTGAAGAATATCATATATTTTTCTGGTATTGTTTATAGCAGTGAACCATATACTTTTAGTAATTATAAAACTCGCGTTTAGCTCGTGTAATCGCCAGGAGTTCCGTTACCTATCTCCGAAGTTCTTCATCAGTTCCTCACCAAATTGAAATCGGATCAGTTTAGGAAAGTACTCTTCCAAAAACTACCCAAACCACATCAAGTGTCCCTATAAAATTTTAAGAGTTCTCTCAAATTCTCCAGGATCCCATCATCAGATCCCGACTTGATGATTATGGAACCACCTGGGAAGGTTACCCTTTCAAACAAAAAAAGAATAATTCAAATCGCTGTAGCCATCTTCGAGTAATCGGGAACAAACACAAAAAAAAAAAAACGTTCCGACGAATTGAGAATCTCCTCTCTTTTGAAGTCGATTAAAAAACATTTGTGTAGTTTAATGAATCAAGTTTATCTGTTTATTATACTATCCTTAATCCTTATATTTACCCGTCAGAAAGGAAGTGTAATCTTTCATTGGTCCCGAAGGCGAGAGTAGTTTTTTTTTATAATTTTACTACCTACTTAATAAAACCAAACCCCGGGACTCGGGGAATATTCACATTATTCTAACCTATGGCAAGTACATAAAACAGCTCTACCTATTCCGGTCTATGCTAATGACACTCGTCTAAATTAAACCAACGTAAGGATTTGAAACGCAAGAGTATCTACCACCAGAAATTAGACAGTCATCTTCACGTCATTAATCCAATTGATTGATTGTCTATATCCTCACTCACACCTTTTTCAATAATCACGGCTGTAGGTACTATCGTGTTTATTGACGGTCGACCACTTTTCAACCTTAGAACGCAGGAAATAAGGGTGAAAACTAATTGACCGTCATTGAGAGCGGTAGTCATATGAACTGCCTCGTTGGTATAATGGTTGTAAGTTCTACTATTAAGCACGACGTCTTGGTCGTTTCAGGGTCAGGCAAAGTGTTATGGGCTTTTCCACCCAGAATATCCAAACGACTGTTTAAAGCATAAAATAAAGCCCGGTTGATGCCAATAGGCTCGTCCGTATTACTTAATTCAGATAACGGACAAAACGTAAGTTTACTAAAGGTACACATACCTCTGCTTTACACTTCGATGACAGCAAGCGTGATGTCATGTTTAAGATTTATCTTGTAATATTTTCCCTTTTTTTATTTCCCTTGAATATTTCCAAGAAATTGCAGAAGATAATTATGGTCATGCACCAAGTATGAAGAAAATTATGTTATTGTTTGGTTTGTACATACTTACATGTGTTTATGTACCTACGTATAATGGAAAAAAACATAGATCGTAATCATGGATGTCTTAAGGGGCCGGCGGAGCATGCGTTTTTCATACAAACGTAATACCAAAATAATATAAAAATCAAACATATTCTTAAGGTAGTGTGTATTTATTTCGATTGGATTACAGAATATCTATGTTCCCAAATGTATTTTTTGAGAGGACAATGATACAAAAACGAGATATGGGGAATTTAAAATTCCTATAGAAAACTTATTTTTCTTATAACTCTTGTTAAAATCAGTGTCTAATCAAAACATATATTTGGGAACCTAGATATTCTGTAATTCAATCGAAATCAATACACACTACCTTAGGAATATGTTTCATTTACAAATTATTTTGGTATTACGTTTGTATGAAATACACATGCTCCGCAGGCGTCTTAAGTTATATTACATCTTGTAAAACTCTAAAACATGATTTTACAAATACATCCATCAGGACGCTTTGGGAAATTAATTAATCTGCCGATAGTCGTATCAGTCAATGATTAAATTGGAAAAAGCCTCGATTTATACCTGAAATTGGTATTCCTGGACACGGCTCATATTGTCAGGAGGTTCCTTTCTCTGGAGCCATGACCTTGGGCCCTGTTCCCAAAACCAGTGGGCTACATCTTTTAATTGAATATTTAAAAAGGGGCCAAGTGCGAGTCGGACTCGCCCATGAAGGGTTCCGTAGCAGATTGAATGAAAGGTAAATTGCTGTTTTCGATTTATGACGTGTTAAAAAAAAAATTACTCACTAGATCTCGTTCAAACCAATTTTCGGTGGGAGTTTACATGGTAATGTACATCATATATTTTTTTTAGTTTTATCATTCTCGTATTTTAGAAGTTACAGGGGGGGAACACACATTTTTCCACTTTGGAAGGGTCTCTCGCTCAAACTATTCAGTTTAGTAAAAAATTATGTTAGAAACCTCAATATCATTTTTAAACCATGAAGACATACCCCACACGTATGGGTTTGATGAAAAAAAAAAATTGAGTTTCAGTTCTAAGTATGGGGACCTCCAAAATTTATTGTTTTTAATTATTTTTTTATGAAAATATTAATGCGGTTTACAGAATACATCTACTTACCAAGTTTCAACAGCATAGTTCTTATTGTTTCGGAAAAAAGTGGCTGTGACATACGGACGGACAAACGGACAGACACACGGACAGACAGACGGACAGACAGACAGACAGACATGACGAATCTATAAGGGTTCCGTTTTTGCCATTTGGCTACGGAACCCTAAAAATGTATAAGGTAAATTAATAAACAAAGGAATATTTAATTGCTTTTTTCAGTCGTTCTCTAAAATCTTATAATATCCAAATATTTTTCTAACAAGAACAAGTATCACTGAAAAATATTATGAACGAAGTCCTTGCAAAACGAGTATAAATTTCTTATTCTTATTCTATATTGCACACAAAAAAAACAACAAATATACATATTAATTGCAATAATATAGCTTATGTACAAAGGCGAGCTTAACCCAGAGTTGGGTTTTCTTACAGCAAACCTAATTTAAACCTAAATTTCATAAAATACTTCGTATTGAAGTGACTTTTACTGTTTGTGTTCGTGCTATAACTACCGGCATTGAATAAAACGTTAACCTGTTTTTGTTCAGTGTAATTACCACATTAAAGGATTGTGTGACGAATGATGTGAAAGAGAAAGGAGTGAATGACGTCTAACTGGGGAGAATGGAAGAAGAAGACGTGTTGTGCTGACCCCAAGTAGAATGAGACAAGAGCAGGAAGATGATAATTACCACATGAAAAGTTTATTGTTTCTGAAAGTAAACTACTTGAAAGTGTTTCAAAACCATACACAGTTATCTTTCAAAACGAAATCATCAAAATACATCCAAAGAAACCCTAACCAAATACAGACGCGCCGTCCGCGAACGCAATATGGCAGGAAACATATAAATTACGAAGGTGGTATTCTTTATAACAATCTACCGCAGATATCAGGAGCACATCTTCTTTCAACTTATTTAAAGTTAAACTCAAGCAGTACGTCGCTTACAGCATAAAACTATTATGTTAACCAGTTTTAAACACAATAATAAATATCGACCTTCCTACATTAAGAAAACTAACTGTTAACTACTGGACTACACTTTACTCCAGCAATGTATTTATTCGATAAGTGAACAATGTAAATGTTCTTTTGAATAAATAAAGAATCTTTAAACCCAAGATTAACCCTTAAAATAGGCTCTATAACTAAACTGTGAAATATTTGATCGCCAGCATAATAGACTCTTCCAGAAATGAAAAAAAAACGTAGATCGTCACTATCTGCTAAGCTCTTTTTCAATTATTTTGGGGTTAGTCTCCATAATGAACCCATAGGACCCACAAAAAAACCGTAAAAATACAGGTTGGGCAAAGGGATACACATAATCGTATATAAGATTCACTACTAGTTTTAAAAACGTACTGATTTGACACACTTATTCAGTTAAAATACGGGTTTGTTATGCACAATCTATAACACTATCACCCTCACAATATTTTCAAGTATTTCATCCTTAAGTTCTGAAAGAGATGGAAACCTAATAGCAAATGGTTACGAGTTACGTATGCTTATTTTACGACTGGGAATTTTGTGACATACAGCGTTCTTTTCGGTTGGATTTTCTAAAAAACTTTTTGTGGTTCATCTTGCACACTAAACTCAGAATATTTATTAATGACTTCGATTTCGGAATATACATAAATATAAATCAATGCCTGTTTGTCTGTACCTTATAGGCTCCTAAACTACTGAACCGAAATTCAAGCAACGTTATTATAATGCCAGTAAAGGTTTCTTGGTTTCTAATACATAAATAAATTGGTAGCTCCTTGGACTTCTTAAAAATACATTGTACCTGTTAATAGATCTACTTGACTTTTACAAATTATGCATCCATTATCTTGAACGTGTAGCAATTTAAATTTAAACAAATACCTACAAAAAACACCTCACAGACAACCTGCTAACCACTAACTAAACACACACAAACTAACGTAACTAGAATTCAACTGAAACACTGCACATTTCTACGATAATGGTCACTATAATTTCTGTAATAGTCCAAGATCCCAGGGCTGTCAGACGTTACTTTCGGGATTACCATGTTACATGTTCCGATTAACAAAATCTCCGGCATTGAGTAGTGTTAGTATGTACTGTGAACTTAGGCATATCTATTTAAAAGTTGGCCGCCAACTTTTAAATATCAGGTGCTAAAGTTGCGTAAAAATAATACTATACAGGGATGGAATTTTTCAATGCCACCTGGAGAGAAAGAACTGTAAATACTAGAGATAGCAAATTTTTACTCTGAGGAAACATTCATTTATTTTTAAAAAGAAACAAATCTACATTCACAAAATTTTGAAAATTCGTTTGCCATACTCGGGAATCGAACCGAGTAAAATTCGAAAAAATAACATCCTGTACTTTTCGACATCAATCGGTAGGATCAATCATATAGATAAATTATCTCTAACAAACATGACAAATTAAATGAAAGGAAAACCATGAATTAATCTTATATTATAAATTCAATGAAATAAGATAATAATAATAGTTTACATTTTTTTAACATTCTCGAAATAATTTATAAAAATCAGCACATAGGCTTTAAGAAAAGTAAGTATTATTGTAACGCAACTTACCTAAAATAAATATGAACTGGACAAAATTTAAAAATTGTCCGTCGGCCGTCACAAGTTAGCAAGTACGCATTCGTTCTAGTTACTCGATGCCATACGTTTTGTTAATCAGAAAATAAGTAATTTCTGGCGGCCCTGGGATCTTGTTCTAAGTTTACATTGAGCCGTCACAGCTGGATTCCACACGATAACGATGGCATATAAATGATCACAACGGCGGAAATGAACTATTCAGAAAGAAGAACTCAGTCCCCGCGTCTGTTTAGCCGGCGCGCACAATGTTAACAGTTGTGACAAAGTTTTTGCTAATAGCACTGTTCTTTTACAGATGCTCAGCTGATCCAGATGATTGTCCCTATACCCCGTTGTACCACCTCTATCCAATCCAATCTGGATGGATGAATGACCCCAACGGATTCTGCAAATTCCAAGATGAGTACCATTTGTTCTATCAATATAATCCTTTAAGTAGCCAAGAGCCTGGAATTGCACACTGGGCACATGCGAAGAGTAGAGATCTGATGCATTGGGAAGATCAACCAGTCGCAATGAAACCAGATCAACCTTACGACATAACTGGAGTGTTCTCGGGAAGTGCTATAATTGAAAACGGAACAATGCATTTATTGTATACAGGAAACGTTAATACTCCTGAAGGTAACATGCAGTTTCAAGCCTTGGCCACAAGTACTGACGGAGTCCACGTTACAAAATATGCAGGGAATCCTGTTATCATAGCCGAGGAACATCAACCGAATATCAGAGACCCGAAAGTATGGAAGCACGAAGATCTTTATTACATGGTGTTGGGAAATTCTTTCAACGATAACACTCTAGGACAAGTACTAATTTATGTGTCGGAGGATCTAACTTCTTGGAAGCAGGCGTCTGTTTTACTTCAATCCGACGGTTCTTTGGGTTTTATGTGGGAATGCCCAGATTTCTTTGAGTTGGACGGATATCACATATTGTTAATATCACCCCAGGGTATAGATGCCATAGGTGATTCATACCGAAATTTATTTCAGACTGGTTATATAGTTGGCAAGTTTGATTACAAGACACTTGTGTTTAAGCCAATAACCAAATTCATAGAATTGGATTTTGGACATGATTTCTATGCTACTCAAACAATGTTGGACATAAAAAAGAAAAATGAAGAGGATCGTAGAATTCTGATTGGCTGGTTTGATATGTGGGAGCAAGTGTATCCTGAGCGTGACTGTGGCTATACTGGTCAAATGACAATCCCAAGACAAATATTCCTATCGAAAAGTTTGAGGCTTATTCAGAAACCCGTTGAGGAAGTAAGTGCTGCACGTGGTCATACATTGTACTCTGGTAAGGCACAAGGCGGTCAAACAGTCCAGTTGGAAGATAATGCTGCCGAAATAAAAATCAAAGCAACAAAATGGAAAAACTTTGAATTGTTCATTGAATCTACTAACGTGAGTGTTTCAATTAGTTACGACTCCTTAAAAGGTAAAGTTACTCTCGACCGTGGTGGTGAAGATGGCGTCCGCAGAACAAATTGGAGGCCTGTGGGCAAATTTGAGTGGTATATTCTCGTAGATAGAAGTTCCATTGAGTTATTCTGTGGGGACGGTGAGGTTACGTTCTCCAGTCGTTTCTTCCCCTATGGCGATTGCAAACTCAGGTTAGGGGACCACAGCTCAGCTGAGAACCTAAACGTTTCAGCAATGAAACGTACTGTAGAAAGGCCTGAGTCTAATAATTAATCTGTTCAACCTTCCGTTTTCACCAACATCATTCTAGGTGAGGAATGACGTACGTTTTGATTCACTATGTTCATTAACGAGACTTGAAATTTCAACAGTGCGACATTTACCCATTTCTTTTAGTATGACAACTTTTTTGTGAATGACGACTATAATGAGAAATGTTGTAAAAACACAATGTTATTCCACATCTAAGTTGTTGGTTATTGAAAACAAAGTGTTTTTATCTCGTAGATCGACTTTTCTTCCGTATTATTTTAACGTTATTGCTTGTCTGACTTCAATAATTTGACAAGGTTCCATGTCTGGAATTATAGTCAGTTTTTTATTTGCTTCTTTGTAATAAATAAATAAATATATAGACCACATACTAAACTGTTATTGTATGGTTAACTATTTCTAAAGACTCAAAATTAAATCTATTTCGCATTTGTTCCTTCCAAATTGTTACCAAAGAAATTGAGGCTATTTTCAATTAATAAACTGTGTGAGAATTAATAATCATTGTGTTTATTTTATTTTACCTGGTAATTACTGTTGATAGAAAGACGTGTGCTCAGTCTAAGACGTTTGTTATAGGAGAACGAAACCATTGACCTATCCAAGAAGGACGGAAACAACTAAAGGCGTGTACATATACACCACACCTCTACCCTTAATTACTAATAGTAAGAAACATAAATATGTAGTACAACACTCAACAAAAACAAGTAACATAAATTCTCTAATCTAAATATTAAATATAAATTAAACTTATCTGTCATCCCACACATATCTACCCATATCTGACAGGTGGTTTGCGTAACCTCATTGGACGACACATTGGGTTTTCCCGGTGACCCACAGGAAATATCTGGGGAAACATCTTGAGCCACCACTACAGCAGGAGTCAGTGACTTTAGAGACGAAACACCCCCAACGCTACATTCTATTGAAACGAGTGAGCAATAATACTTTCTTCTTGTATATTCACAATGGTTATTTATTTTAGAGAAATAAAAGTAATTAAGAAAGTAGTAATAAGTTATAAAATCTTCGACAAAGTTTTTCACTTTCACAGCTCAATCTTAGTCAAAAATATATGGTTTCCCGCCCTTCACTGTCATTCGCTCGCTTTGACAACTTTGGCTCCAAATGGCGATGGCTTGGCTTGGCTTGGCATGGCTGTGCCGTGTACACAATGGCGTGGCATGGCTTGGCGTTGGTCAATATAATACTGGAGCGTTACAGTCGGCCATCCTGTAACAATTGCTCCCGCAATGGAGCACACAATTTTCATTAGCTTTCTAATAGATCAACCAAGTCTTCCGTCTCCAGCTGGTCATCAGAGCTGCTGGCACTGTCAGATACATGAGCTATGCTACGATAAGGTCGCAGAGAGTCTGCTGAAACAAGCCCCGTAAAGTTTTTATAACCCCTTAAACCCTTAATACTCCTGATCCTGTATCTGTCATTGCCAACAACTTTAGTTATTATATAGGGGCCTGAATACAAGTCATCTAGCTTTGTGTTGACTTTAGAAGCAGTACTAGTAGGCGCTTGCCTCCATAAAACCAACTCTCCTTTCTTATAAACATGACAATTTTTGCGACGCTTATCAAAATTATGTTTCATCCTAGCGCTAGCTTTATTTATACGTGCACTGGCCTTGCCACGCTTGGCCTGGGTTGGTTCAGTTATTCGGCCTGGGATGGTTACATCACACACAGGCCTACTACTACGCGCAAACATTAAATCATAAGGTTTAAACCCGGTAGTCTCATTTAAAGTATTATTTATACCCCAAATCACATCGGGTAGACGATTAGACCAGCTATTAGCGGCCTCACTAGGGTCAGTTGCGCGCAGGGCATTTAGTATGGTGCGATTAGTGCGCTCAACTTGCCCATTGGCACGCGGACACGCAATTACATTCAACGTATGTCTAAATTGCTTATCTGACGCAAATTTCTTAAAATACCTACTAGTAAATGCCTTGCCATGGTCAGTTACTACTCTATCCGGATAACCAAATAAGGAAAACATTTTTTTGAGGATTCTAATAGTTTCTACAGAATTAACTGATCGACTACACTCTGCAATAACAAATTTTGAAAAAGCGTCAGTAATGACTAGCATATATTCATAACCTTTCTTTGTCCTACAAAACGGACCTAAATGGTTGACATGTACCATTCTAAACGGTTCATTTGGCTTAGGAATCGGGTGTAACTTGCCTTCTTTTCTGCCATGATCTCCCTTTCCATAGGCTCTTTAAACAAGAGGTTACGTATTTACGAATGAACCGTGTCATTTTAGGGAACCAAAAATCACTTTTAATCAAGTCTGTGCATCGTTTTAATCCCACATGCCCTATTTCATCATGGTGCATTTGAAGAATTTTCCACCTAGCTGCCCCAGGCACTACAAGTCGATTACCACTAAGCGTCTTCCTATACAACCTATCCTCTATTAGCACGTAATTGTTTGTTATATCGCGCTCAGTCGACCCGGCTTTTAATTGGTCAATAATACTTTTTAATTTATCATCTTGATATTGAACTGTATAGAACCAATCAGTGACTTCTAAACGATTAATATTTACAGCGTCGATTGGATTCCTACTTAACGCATCGACATGTTTCATTCGTTCACCAGGCCTATATTCTACACTTATATCGTATTCCTGAATTAACAGCCACCATCTCGCGATTCGCGGTATAATATCGCGTTTAGTGAGAGTGGCTCGGACGGCGGTACAGTCGGTGACTACCTTCACGTGTTTACCTATTATGTACACACGAAATTTACGCAACGATTCCACTACTGCTAATGTTTCTAACTCGTAGCTATGGTACATAGTTTCCTCCTTAGACGTCACACGGCTATAGAATACATAACGGGGCGCAAAGTACCGTCAGACTGCTTTTGTAATAAAATTCCTGCTATTCCTAATTTGCATGCATCGGTATGAATTTCTATATCTAATGTAGGATCATACAAAGCTAACACTGGTTTAGAGCATAAACACTTTTTTAACTCGTTAAAACTATCGACCTGTTTATCACTCCATAACCACGGTACATTTTTCTTAGTCAATTCTGTTATAGGGCGAGCTATAACCGCGAAATTATATATGAATTTTCGGAAGTAACTGCAAAGGCCTATAAATTGGCGTACCTCATGCACATTTTTTGGTGTAGGAAAATGCGAAACTGCAATTAATTTTGGCTCTGCCGGTTGCACACCTTCATACGAAATTTCATGTCCTAAATAGATCACTTTCTCTTGTAAAAAAGAACACTTTTTCATATTTAATTTTAGATTTTCCGAATCAAACTTTCGCAACACCGATTCTAAAATGTTTAAACCAGAACTAAAATCGTCCGAAGGTAGTAATAAATCATCTAAGAATGCAAGAATTTCACCAGTTGAACTGTGAGTTTGTGACGTTTGAGAACGAATTGAATCAACAATTTTACTGATCATTCGCATGAAAACTGAGGGTGCATTTGCTAAACCAAACGGAACGCGCATGTACTCATAATGACCCTGAGGTGTTATAAACGCAGTTTTATGTGTGTCTTCGGGTGCGACTCGCAGCTGGTAGTAACCTTGAGCCATATCGAGGCTCGAAAAGTATTTCTTACCGGCTAACTTGGAAACCTGATCGTCGATGTTTGGTAATGGATATCTATCTTTTATAGTAATCGAGTTAAGGGCACGATAATCAACACATAACCGACTATCACCGTTCTTTTTTTTTACCAAGATAACTGGAGAGGCATAATCTGACTCGGATTCTTTAATAATACCGGCATCTAGTAACTCGCAAACTTTAGAATTAACTATTTGTTGTTCAGTGTGCGATAACCTATAAGGTTGACGATATATTGGCTGCTGCGTGTTAAGTTTTATTTTCATATTTAACAAATTGGTGCAACCAAGATCTTTTGTGTTAATTGCAAAGGTGTGTTTATATTGTAATAATAAATGTACTAAACTATCACGTTCATTTTCATTTAAACTCCCCATACTGATTTCAGATATAGGTAACCCGCCTATACTATCATCACTGATTTTAGTCGTTGTTAAAACCGAAGCATACGGGACGGTAAGGTCACATGGATTAGAAGAATTAGTGACTAAATAATTTGGTTTATTTGGCAAATTATCGGGCAAGAAAGATAGTGATGGCTTGGCTGAACTCACCCGCTTGGCTTGGCTTGGTTGGATCGCTGATTCGTCGCAGCTGTCTGCTCGTGCGAGGATCTGGCCGGCTTCCCACTCAATGTCTTTGGTGCCGGTGTTAATGATCTTCATGAAGCCACCTCCACCTCGAAGTAACGTGGCCGGTAACGAGTAGGAAACTCCCTGCAGTTCATAGTGACGCGGTGCTGTGCAGACATCATCTTCCTCGTCATTGCCCAGCACTTGAACTTTGATGATAGAGACACCGGGCGGCAAGGATTCTTTGCTCGATGTCACTACGTCGAATTTCTGAATATCTTGGACTACTTGAAGTTCAGCAAAAGGGTCAGGATCCAATCTTAAGGTGACAGTTCTTTTAGTCACCTCCAGCGACACACGATCAGCGTTGATAACTGGCTGACCAATCAGTAAATGAATGTCCTGCATGTCTGCCTCTGTTACATGTGCAATACATCTCAAGTGAATTTCATCAATATCTAGGTCAAATTCTACTTCTCCGCGGCTTGTAAGTAAACCACCAGAAAAACCCTTTAGAATGGTGCTTGTAGATTTAACTTTGAGTCCCAAAAGACCAACAATATGTGCATTTATAACATTTACCTGGCTTCCTGTATCAATGTAAGATTTAAAAAAAATCCCATTTACCTTCACAACCTTTTTGTAAATATCATTGTAATTTTGCACTAGCTTAATTTCCTTGACGTTGCTCTTCGATTCGGCAGACGACTTAACATGTATAGTTGAAGAGCCAGGACAACGCGTGGCAATATGACCTTGCTGACCACACTTGAAACAAATACGTTGATCAGGTAATGAGCAATTCCGCAAGATGTGGCCAGTCTTCTTGCAACGCGGACAGGGGTCGGTCTCAGGGTTCACTTTCTTGTCCGGATTCGGCAGTTGCCTAGCTTCCTTGTTCGGTTTGTCACGCACTTCGAATGTCGGTACACGATAATCATCGATGGCACAGAGAAATGACTCGTACAGTTCATCTGGGCGCTTGCATTTGAAAGCCCGTGCGTTTGTTTGTAATGAAGGCGGTAACCCTCTGATTATACACGAAACACTAGCATCGTCAGACAGGTTACAACGAAAGCACATAGCAATTTTATCCTGGTAATATTTAGTCATTGTTTCGTTGGGTAACTTCTTCCTGTTCATCATTTCGTCTAACAAAGCACTGAAGTCACGATGTTTAGGAAATGCTCTTAAAAGCATACATTTCCATTCGTTCCAGGAATAGTTATATTCATCAAGTCTATTGTACCACTTACGTGCTTGCCCACGTAGTTTATCTTGAAGGTGAAATGATTTCACTTGGTCGCTCCACCCATGTATATCTCCCAACTGGTCGATTTTCTTTAACCATACCGACACTGTGCAATCTTCTCCTTCGGGGTCAAATTCCGGGATAAGAGACGCCGCACGATGGTCCTTGAAATGGTTGAGCGGCAAGGTTTCGTCGTTGAGTTCGTGTATCGCCCTACCTACTTCATTTTCCAGCATTCTTTTGAGCAGTTTTCTAGCTGGTGGTGGCGGGAATTCTTCATCATCACTCATATGGCCTTGTTCTTCTTCACTCCAGCCAGGCGGACGGACTCTACGGCCAACAGATGTAGTAGGGTGATTACTGTTCATATCTCACTTCTGAGTGAAACGAGTGAGCAATAATACTTTCTTCTTGTATATTCACAATGGTTATTTATTTTAGAGAAATAAAAGTAATTAAGAAAGTAGTAATAAGTTATAAAATCTTCGACAAAGTTTTTCACTTTCACAGCTCAATCTTAGTCAAAAATATATGGTTTCCCGCCCTTCACTGTCATTCGCTCGCTTTGACAACTTTAGCTCCAAATGGCGATGGCTTGGCTTGGCTTGGCATGGCTGTGCCGTGTACACAATGGCGTGGCATGGCTTGGCGTTGGTCAATATAATACTGGAGCGTTACACTATAGAACCAGCCGCACCCCGATGTAGACCTTCGCCACTAGTCATGGGAACTGATAGAGAATTACGTGCATGCTTATTGATTTCCAACTTTTTGCAATTTGATCTAACGTGGCCGCCGTACTCTCTCTAGGAATATCACTACCAACTTTACCCAAGACCCTTAACCTCAACTGATCGATATGTCTGTGACATTCTGTTCCACTTCCGGATATAATAGAATAATAGGTGTTACCTAAACGTTTATTAATCGTACCAGGTACCCATTTATCTGAGCGTCTATATTCACGATACCAAACAAGAGCTCCCGGTTCTAATTCACGCTGCGTCCCACCCGCGTCACGCTCACTACGAGCTTGACGCGCTGCTACCTGCGATTCACGCTCTGGTTTTAGAATATCCAACCTCATGCGAAGATTAATACCCTTTAATAGACTAGCCGGACTATCACCGGTAGAGGAGTGTTAAGCTAATAGACCTGCGATTCACGCTCTGGTTTTAGAATATCCAACCTCATGCGAAGATTAATACCCTTTAATAGACTAGCCGGACTATCACCGGTAGAGGAGTGTTCCGTATTTCTATAAGCTAATAGAAATCTTGACAGTGCTATATCAACATTAACATTCTGTTTGAACGCCTTTTTAATAGTGCGTTTACAAATTTTTACCGCACTTTCAGCTGCACCATTAGAAGCTGGGTGATATGGAGATGTAAAAATATGTTATAAACCATTATGTTTAAAAAAAATTGAAATTCTAAACTTGAAAAGGGTGGACCGTTGTCACTTACTGTTTGTTTCGGAAGACCAAATACATCATCATCATCATTTCAGCCGAAAGGCGTCCACTGCTGGACATAGGCCTCCCCCAAGTGTCACCACATTGACCGGTCCCTTGCGACTCCCATCCAACGGATTCCCGCAACCTTCACCAGGTTATCGGTCCACCTAGTCGGAGGTCTTCCAACGCATCGGTTCCGGTTCGCGGTCGCCACTCCAGAACTTTTCGGCCCCGTCGGCCATCCGTTCTGCGAGCAATTTGACCTGCCCACTGCCACTTAAGTTTGGCAATTCTTCGTGCTACGTCGGTGACCTTGGTTCTCTTGCGGATGTCTTCATTTCTGATTCGATCACGCAAGGAAACTCCAAGCATAGCACTCTCCATTGCCCTTTGGGTGACTTTAAACCTTTTGATAAGGCCCACTGTGAGCGATCACGTCTCGGTCCCGTATGTAATCACTGGCAACACACACTGGTCATAGACTTTCGTCTTGAGACACTGCGGTAAGTTTGACGAGAAGATACCGCGCAGCTTCCCGAACGCTACCCAGCCGAGTCGGATTCGACGATTGACCTATTTCTCGAAGTTAGACCTACCTAACTGGACCGTTTGTCTTAGGTATACATAATCGTCTACAATTTCGAGTGTCGAGTCTTCGATCTTGATAGGAATGGGTGTGACATGGGTAATTAACATGACCTTCGTCTTGTCCATGTTTATTTTTAGACCCACTCTTTTGGAAGCTCTACTGAGGTCATCGAGTATCGTACTGAGGTCCTCCATGGTCTCAGCCATGACCACTATATCGTTGGCAAACCGAAGGTGAGTGATGTACTCGCCATTAACGTTGGTGCCTAGCCCTCTCCAGTCCAGAACCTTGAAGACATCCTCCAGTGCAGCGGTGAACAGTTTCGGAGATATGACGTCTCCCTGTCTTACACCTCGCTGCAGAAGGATAGGTTCCGAGGCTTGGTCCTGAAGTCGGACTGACATGGTGGCGTTTTTATACAAACACTTCAACACCTCGATGTACCGGTAGTCAATTTGGCACCGTTGGAGAGACTGCAGTACAGCCCAGGTCTCGATCGAATCAAAGGCTTTCTCGTAGTCCACAGTCTTCTGACCTGCCGAAGCGTATGTATGTGGTCCACGGTGCTAAAGCCTTTTCGGAAAGGAGAATTATAAAACGATCGAAAAATAAAAACTTTCTTGCAAAAAATAAAACCGACTTCACACAAAAAAGTGAAAAATAACTTTAGCTTCAGAAGTCGGTGACCTTTATTTGATTGATTTAGTTTTTTTATCACCGTCTTCTGAAGCTAAAGTTATTTTTCACTTTTTTGTGTGAAGTCGGTTTTATTTTTTGCAAGAAAGTTTTTATTTTTCACTTTTTAGTGGTTCACATGTGCATACCCTTTCACAGCGTACCAGCGTGATTTTTTGTTATGAACTGGTGTAAACAATAGACAGACATGAGATTTCAGCAATCCCAGTAAGAGACACACATTTGCTACATTTAATGAGGAGTTCCGTTGCCTTTCTCCGAAGTTTTTCATCTAATCTTTACGAAATTTAAATGGGATCACTCCGAGAAAGTAGTCTTTCTAAAACTACCCAAATCGCTTCTGGTGTGCCTATAAAATTTGAAAAGTTCTCTCTATTTCTCCAGGATCCCATTATCAGGATCCTGACTTGATGATTATGGGACCTTCTGGGAAGTATACCCTTTCAAACAATTAAAAAACAAATTCGGTCCAGTCATCTTCGAGTAATCGGGGAACATTGAATTGAGAACCTTCTCCTTTTTGAAGTCGGTTAATAACGACGTTATGGTACGTGACCCAAATATCCGGATAGCCTTTAAAAGATTTGGCCGAGTATCGTTAATTTGCTTCTAAGAATTAAAGAGCTTCGTTCCTTTGTTATGGATCCCATAATCAGAACCTAACCAAATTCTCATCAAACTACCCTTGAAGTACCCTTGCCAATAAAATAAAAAAAAATCAATACATGTCAAGGTAATAGGCTTATCCCCAATAAATGGAACTTAATACACCTAACTGTCGAAATCTGGGAATATTGTACACATCTGCGTACCCCCTCAGAGCATACAGGCGTGATGTTACGTCATGATGTTGTATAAACAATAAACATTCAAGCGATTGCAGCAGTTACTGCAGATTTGCCGTGTATTTTTGAAGAGTTCCATTGTATATCTCCGAAGATCCGGATCAGATCTTCAGCAAATTAAAATATAACCACACGGGAAGCACCAGCTTTCAAATTAAAAAAGAATCATCAAACTCGGTTCACCCAGTCGAAAGTACTGAGGTAACAAACACTGTCGAAATCTGGGTGTACTGTACACATCTGCGTACCCCCTCAGAGCATACAGGCGTGATATTACGTCATGATGTTGTATAAACAATAAACCTACAAGCGATAACAGCAATCACTGCAGATTTGCCGTACATTTTTGAGGAGTTCCATTGTATATCTCCGAAGACCAGCATCAGATCTTCAGCAAATTAAAATGGGACCACATGGGAAGCACCAGCTTTCAAATAAAAAAAGAATCATCAAAATCGGTTCACTCAGTCGAAAGTTATGAGGTAACAAACACAAAAAAAAAAAAAAAAAAAAAAAAACATACAGACGAATTGATAACCTCCTCTTTTTGGAAGTCGGTTAAAAAACTTAGCGACTGATGATGACATACTGTTTTAATAACTTGAGTGGTATGAATTTGAGTAAGCGAAAAATTAACTAAACTAACGACGAATATTGATTAATAATTTAATCCAGAACGAGCTTACAAAAAGTGGGTTGTGATAAATCCATTTCAGTTATTAAAATACAATCCGTGCGACTACTCATTTCTAAGTGATGTTTGGCCATACAAAATTGAACATTACAAAAACGGAGCTGCGAAAAGAGAGAGTGTTTCAATTCCCCGAATTCCTGTTATTCCAAACAATGTATCATTTCAATTTGCTTTTACAATGACGATCAACAGATTGTACACCCACATTTCACCCAGGGCGAAAACATAAAAGTGACAGGCATTCAATTGTGTACTCCATGCTTCTCATACGGGCAATTATATGTTGGTTGTTCAGTGCCCAAAAACTTCAAAATTTAACACAGTTGTATCGGTGCTATAAAGTCACCTCAACGCCATTGAATTTGGTGTCGGTCCTCTGCCGCCCAGAATTACAGCATCCAATAAGACACCTTTTGTAGTCATCGCCCACATTATCTTATTTAGATCAGACAGTCAGTTCTCACACATAACAATATTAAACCGGAAGAGCAGAGCCACCAATTTTTTTTTTCGGACGGGAAATCATCAATTAATGACTTCTCCCACTCTGGGCGGAGCGGGAGGGAATTTCAGACTTTTACCGACTATAACCCATCCATGTTCCTTCTTCCCCCTTTATGTTCCGGGGTCACGGTATCTCTTTCGAACAGTCCCGCAGCCCCGGCAGGCTTCGGCCCTTGCATTATGCTGACATCTATTTGAGGCGCGCGTAGAACACGAACGTCGACACGGCTAGAGCGGAGTCACCTAACACAAGCATATCCTTGCTTAAAAGGTGACCTCCAAATTATCACGGTCATAACTTTAAGCAATTGTAATATACACTTTTTTTCAACACTGCTTAAACCAGGAAGCGCTCCCAGGACTTCATGCTTAGTTGTCGCGCTTGCGACCACTCGATCAACGAGGCAGTCTCCTACACGTATCAAAATTTTCACACGAACGAAGTCACGGGTACCAGCTAGTATATATATATATAAGTGTGTGGGGAACTAGTCGTTTAACATTTATTTATTTATTTATGTAACAGATACATACTGCACCCAAAGTTGGCATTAAAGCGTGCAGCAAACCAGCAACATAACATTAATTACATAAGTTTATACAATAATATTAAACATAGCTTTATTAATACTCATAAAAAACCGGTTTCTGAGCAAACAATGCGTTTAGCAGAGTCATCGTCTGGTTTTTGGGCGCATATCCAGCAGTTGCGGTACGCTCAGGTTGCATCCTGCTCAAATTCTAGGAAGTATATAGGGTGACCATCACATTACTTTTGAAACTGAAGCATTACGGACTGGGTAAACTTGCACTTAGCCTGCTAAAATCTTATTTGAGCGATAGAAAACAACATGTTCAAATAAATGGTGTTAATTCACAGGGTTTGAATGTAAAAATGGGGGTTCCGCAAGGCTCAATATTGGGTCCTTTCCTTTTTTTAGTCTATATAAATGATCTACCCTATTTGTTGAAACACCAACCTCAAAATATGGTGTTGTTTGCTGATGACACTTCTCTAATTTTTAAGATAAATAGACGGGCCCAAAATCTAGATGACGTGAATGATGCCCTACTTCAGGTCCAAAATTGGTTCACAGCAAACAATTTGGTATTGAATGAAAATAAAACTAAATGCATAAGATTTTCATTACCGAATGTTAAAAGTAGTGATTGTGAGATAATATTGAATAAAAAGAAACTCGAATTCGTAGATAAAACGGTTTTCCTGGGGCTTACGCTTGATTCAAGGCTACAATGGTTCTCATTTAACATCTCTTGCGGGGCGCTTAAGTTCAGCAGCATATGCCATTAGAAAAATCCGTCAATTCACTGATGTAGATACCGCTAGACTGGTCTATTTTAGTTACTTCCATAGTATAATGTCTTACGGTATTTTGCTATGGGGACGGGCTGCTGATATTGAGTCTATATTTATTCTGCAGAAAAGAGCCATCAGAGCCATATACAATCTTCGTAGGCGCGATTCTCTAAGGGGACTTTTTAAGGATATTGGCATCATGACGGTTCATTGCCAATACATCTACGAAAACATAATGTACGTTAGAAAAAATCTGCATCACACACAATTACAGTACTAGAAATAGGGACCAACTAGTTCAGCCAGGCTTTAGACTCGCTAAAGTAGACTCATCTTTCATGTTTGACTGTTTGAGATGCTATAATAAAATTCCACAAAGTATTCTTGAACTGAATGAGACTAAATTTAAAACATGCATTAAACGCACACTATGTAAGCAAGCATATTACAAGTTGAGCGATTATATCGCTGATAAAAATGCTTGGCTCAATGCTGGTCCTGCTCCACAAGGACAGGGGCTCAAAAATTGATAGCATTAAATGGTATTGTTGGAGCTGCTGAAGATTGTACAACTATCTTTGCATTGTATAGATTCAATCTATTTAGTATTATATAAACGCATAGCCCATATTGTGTGAGTACTATGTACTAGAAAGCTATCATTCACTGGAAACCTACTTTAGTTTTTGACTTGAATGTGCCCTGGCGGTTGAGAGTATGTCATGCTCACTCAAATGTCTCGCTGATCTTGGCGCGTGTGTCGGACCATTTAGTTCCCTTCAAAATGGTTGAGCTGAATGGTGCTGATCCATGCGTCATGTGCGTGAACGGGCGCTGTCGATTGTGACTGGTCATCTCTTAGTCGCCATGGTTTATTTGAATTAATTATTTTGTTTTTGAGTTGTATTTTGTTTTTGTTTGGCTATGGACACTTTTAACGTGCACATCTTGCTACATTGTTCTCACATAATATAACATCTCAACATGAATGATGTAACCAAGATTTTGTAACAATATTTTGATTTAAAAGAGTGTCCATGGAGTTTCTTGCCCGTTCTTCTCCATAGAGATCTACGCTAGGGAATGGGCAACTACAGTACTTTCACAGTTTTTTTGTCTTGTGACTGGGACTGTAGCTACATTTAATTTTCATCTTTGTTTCGACAATTCAAAAGTGCCTGTTATTGGCCTACTTGAAATAAATGCTTTGATTTGATTTGATTTGATTTGGTGGAATTTTACAATGCCACGTGGAGGGAAAGTACTCTAAATACTGGAAAAATCAAATTTTACTCAAAGGAGACATTGCTCGACAAGGACAAGGTCCGTATAGTAAATAACTCCGGATGTAACCTGTACACTATCCAACGTAATATTGCGTTCATTTTGCCAAAACTACACTCCCACATAATGTGATGTGCAGATTGTTCATATTCGCAGTCAGATGTGGAACAGTGACAAAAAACTGAGTCAACAAGCTTGAAGGAAAATAATTTACTCTTAAAGTTACCATGACCCGTGAGAAATTGGGCAACAAAATGATCAACCTCCCACCATGTCCTGTCCAGCCGCTCACGAACATATGGAAAGAACTGGTGGAGGTGTCTGCCCTTGATGGAATTATCCCACATACATTGCCATTCAGATAAAAGTTCCTCCCAGACGTCGGTCTGTGGTAAATTTGAATATAATCTAGATAATAATCTAGAAATCCTAGCACGATCACGTATGATCAAAAAGTCGAAGAACTGCAGAAGCATCCGTAATAGTAAAGTTAACCCTTGACATCTGTTGAATTTTACTTATCCTTCTGCCCACCCACAGCTCAAAGACTAGCGACTCCTTAGGTTGAAATCGAACTGGCAACAAATACCGAACACACAATTATTTTAGCAAGTTAAAATATCTTTTTCAAAATCCTTAATTTATGCGTTATACTTACTTACGTACGTACTTGTCTAGACAATATTAAGTACATCTGTACATACTTGCACGTAATTTTGTAAGAATTCAATGTCAAGTGTCGCTATCATAATATTTTTTATGTTGACAGTGTTACTATAGTTATTTTGCTAACAGAATAATTATTTGGTTAACAATGTAGTGTCTGTCAGCGAGCAATGGAACGCAGTATCTTAGGAATTTATGTCAGTGAACGCATTCTTGTTATTGCGTTCCAAAACTCAAATCACGATGAAGGTGACACGGCTTCCAAGCTTGAATGGATCGGAGCCGGCCACATCGTCGTATAGCTAGAGTGGCTGTGGACTAAAGTGACCACACATCGGGTGCAAAACAGTAGCAAATGGCAATGCGGCAAGCCCAGAACTGGCCAAATTTGGTTATAAATAGGGATAAGTGGAAGGAAGGAAGAAAGGCCTTTGTTCTGCAGTTGGACACCAATGGCTGATAATAATACAGGCTGGAAGGCAGGAGCCGAAGCATTTTTTAAGAGTATAAAACTAATCTTAACGTAGACAAAAGACACTTAATCTCCTCATTGCGACATTTTTTTATTTTAGACCATACCTGGGAACCTTCTAGTTAAAGAAATATTGAGGGTCAACGTTTCGCCTCTTTAATTTTTTTTTTTTAAATCCATGTTTTTAATGTAAGAACCTTACTATAAACACGACTACCCCGATTCCATTCAATCCATCCACCAGCACAATGTTTTGAGTGCGTTAAATTGAGTTTTACCGTAAAACTAGATTTTTCACTCCAAAAAAAAAAGGCATTTCTCAGCAATAATTTTTGCGTTGGGTTACTTGGTTTGATGTATCGAATGGTTCATGTGAGCGGCAGACACATAATGCCCCTTCCACCATGCAGCTGATATTTTTAAGATCAGTATGATGTAAACTATTTATGAATAAGTTTCAGCCTGCGTACTATGACTGCTTTTTTTTCACCACCTCCGTAACCTCCCAATCCCACACCCACCTCGGGTGCCTCAGCTGACGCTGGGTTCACTTATCAGTCATTCGGGATCTATTGAACCAGATGGCAACTGATCGTCGTAAAAACATTCTAAAATGCAACACCATCTCCCGGACTATCACAGCCAGCGCACAGACTGCGAGCTTAAGCCTCGCGGACGGCGCGCGGACGCCGCACCGCCCGCGCGTGGACGTCGTAGCCTAAATCAACAATAAATCTTTTAAAATCTGTAAAAGTAAATAAATAAACAACGGAATATTTAATTGTGTTTTTTTTCAGTCGTTCTTAAAAATACAACTATCTTTATTCAAATTTTTTTTCTAACATGGACAAGTATCACTGAAAAATATTATGAACGAAGTCTTTGCGAAATTTCAAATACTTCGTATTGAAGTGACTTTTACTGTTTGTGTTCGTGCTAGATACGAGTAGATGTTCCCAATGATAGATAACAAGGCAGTTAATGAAATAACTACCGGCATTGAATAAAACGTTAACCTGTTTTTGTTCAGTGTAATTACCACATTAATGGATTGTGTGAAGAATGGTATTGAAAGAGAAAGGAGTAAATGATGCCGTGACGTCTAACAGGGGAGAATGGAAGAAGAAAACGTGTTGCGACGACAACAAATACAATGGGACAAGGTCAGGAAGATGATAATTACTACATGAAAAGTTTATTGTTTCAAAAAGTGTGTAGTGTGTTAACAAAACCATACACAGTTATCCTTCAAAACAAAAAAACAAATACAGGTTGGGCAAAGGGATACACATAATCATACGATTCACTACTAGAATTAAAATAAAACCGACTTCAAAAAAAAAAAACAAAAAAGTTCAAAATAACTTTAGCTTCTGAAGTCGGTGACCTTTGTTTGATTGATTTAATTTTTTTGTCACCGACTTCAGAAGCTAAAGTTTATTTTTTTTAAGTCGGTTTTATTTTTTGCAAAAAAGTTTTATTTTTCACTTTTTAGTGGTTCACATGTGCTTGGTACACATGGAAAGTGCATACCGTTACAATTAAAACAAGCCCAAACACGACTAGGATACATTGTCTCATTATGGAGTTCCGTGACTCTAGGCTTCATCATCATCATCAAAAAAGAAATTTTCAAATCGGTTGGCAAGCGACGAAGTTATGCGCGAACAAACATAAAAAGAAAAAAAAAAATGGAAACATCCGAATTGAGAACCTCCTTTTTGGAAGTCGGTTAAAAAACGTACTGATTTGACACACTTATTCAGTTAAAATGCGGGTTTGTTATGCACAATCTATAACACTATAACCCTCATAATATTTTCAGGTATTTCATCCTTAAGTTCTGAAATAGATGGAAACCTAATAGCAAATGGTTACGAGTTACGTATGCTTATTTTACGATAGGGAATTTTGTGCAATACAGCGTTCTTTTCGGTTGGATTTTCTAAAGAAACTTTTTGTGTTTCATCTTGCACACTAAACTCAGAATATTTATTAATGTCTTCGATTTCGGAATATACATAAATATAAATCAATGTCTGTTTGTCTGTTCGTACCTTATAGGCTCCTAAACTACTGAACCGAAATTCAAACACAGTTATTATAATGCCAGTGAACGTGAACTAATAAATAAATAAATTTGTAGCTCCTTGGACTTCTTAAAATTATACATTGTACCTATTAATAGTTCTACTTGACTTTTACAAATTATGCATCCATTATCTTGAACGTGTAGCAATTTAAATTTAAACAAATACTACAAAAACTCCTCACAGACAACCTGCTAACCACTAACTAAACACACACAACGGAACTAGAATTCAACTGAAACACTGCACATTTCTACGATAATGGTCACGATAATTTCTGTAATTATAGTCCAAGATCCCAAGGCTGCAGGGCTGCCAGACGTTACTTTCGGGATTACCATGTTACATGTTCCGATTAACAAAATCTTTGGCATTGAGTAGTGATAATATTGTAATGTTTGTGTTTTTGTACTTACGTTTTTGACTACTCTAATCCAAAATTTTATCATATGTTCTTTCCGAATAACTTCATAGCTTTTATGCGGAGGCTTAGCATGCCATTTCGCCTTTTAATTCGTGTTTTCAATCTTTGTTTACTTTTGTGATGTCAGATAATTACAATGACAAGCTAGTTTTCTTTTAATTTGATTGCTGTAACTAGGAGTTGTAGGTGGTATACGTTTGATGTTTGACCTTCTTTGTAACCATTTTATTGTTCTATGTTCTAGAACTGTATAAAATTCATAATTGCGAGGTGACGGGAAGCCGAGCCTAAAATTCAGTCTATCCTTGGTCCTCGAGCTGGTGAGAAGCTGGACGGTGCTCTGAACTATTTGATGTGAACGCTAAACCGGCGTGATATAGCCCTGGCGTCATATTGAAGCCCTGACATCCTTGAAAAACTGCTACTACTACTACTACTACTACTGACAGCCTGGACGCTGTCGGCCTTGACAAGCCATTTACTATTACTACTATTACCTACTACTGAGAACCTGGACAATGACAGCAGGTGACCCTCAACTCTCAAACCCTTCAAGATTAGCGTCTGCGAGCGAGCCTTACTCATCGGCGAGTAGCTTCTGCCAGCTGCGAGCTTTGGACCTTGATCATTATCGTACCAGCTTCGTATCGGTTTCCCTAGTCTTAATAAACTAACCTCATCACTTCATCTCTTGCCATGTTTCTTTTACACTTTACCCAATGCGACCTTACATTTTCCTGACCAGGAAAATGTAACGTTACAGTGTGTACTGTAAACTTAGGCATATCTGCTAACTTGTGCCAACCGCCAACTTTTAAATATCAGGTGCTAAAGTTGCGTAAAAATAATACTATACAGGGATGGAATTTTTCAATGCCACCTGGAGGGAAAGTACTGTAAATACTAGAGATAGCAAATTTTACTCTGAGGAAACATTCATTTATTTTTAAAAAGAAACAAATCTACATTCACAAAATTTTTAAAATTCGTTTGCCATACTCGGGAAGCGAACCGATTAAAATTCGATAAAATAACATCCTGTACTTTTTGACATCAATCGGTAGGATCAATCATATACGGGTGTAAACCACCTCATCACGAAGCCGTCAACCAAGCATTATACATAGACGGACGATAGATGGCGCCACTAGTTGAACATCTAAGTTTGATAAGCTCCGTGTTAATATTTCTCTAAAAATATAAATACAGTATAATTTTACCTAATTTAGTAATTAACGAGAAGGTACGAGGACAACTATCAAGTGAAAGCGTTATTCAAGCTCTTTGTGACTGAATTCTGAGAACCCATCGAATTTAAAATCACATGACCAAGCGCAGTTTAACCACGAATATAACGAGTAAAAAGTGCCTAAACACCAAAGTATTATTAAAAAAAAAACATAATAATAACGATTAGCCGCAAGACAATCGCAAAACAGTGTTAAAAATTGATGAACAAAACCGTCAACAGTGAAAAAATGTTCGGAATGTGTGACAAATGAGTCAATCTTATTACGTTTTTTATTATTAGAAATGTAAAATCCGAACAATACGCTTCCTAATTTCATCACACAAGTAAACGATCAAGAGGCGCAGCGGCTTCGGCAAATAGTTGTAACTAGTCGGAATCTATGTGTCGCGAGTTCGAGCCTTTTTTTTTTTTTTTTTTTAGAAATTATTTTTGTAATTTGTCCAATTCTTAAAAACAGATTACTTACGATAATGGCCAATATAGGTATGCGCGGGTTGTAAGAATACAATCCAAAGCAAAGATTACCTGCAATGTTGTATTTGTAAACAACGGTACGACTTGCTGTGTTCTAACGTACCTGAAAAGCAATTCAAAACAATGGGTATAGCTATATCTAACTTTTACAGTTTGTCAATTTTTGTGACTGACCCGTAATTTTTGGAACCGAGTGTAGAATTCAATGAAATAAGATAATAACAATAGTTTATATTTTTTTAACATTCTCGAAATAAAATCAGCACATAGGCTTTAAGAAAAGTAATTATTATTGTAACGCAACTTACCTAAAATAAAAATGAAATAGATAACATTTAAAAATTGGCCGTCGGACGTCACAAGTTAGCAAGTACGCATTTTTTCTA
The DNA here is from genome assembly GCA_950022955.1 of Xestia ashworthii. Classification (NCBI taxonomy): domain Eukaryota; kingdom Metazoa; phylum Arthropoda; class Insecta; order Lepidoptera; family Noctuidae; genus Xestia; species Xestia ashworthii. Next base: position 22,131,055 of record OX465555.1, read on the forward strand.
GTTACTCGATGCCATACATTTTTTTAATCAGAAAATAAGTAATTTCTGGCGGCCCTGGTATCTTGTTCTAAGTTTACATTGAGCCAACACAGCTGGATTTCACACGGTAACGATGGCATATAAAATGATCACAACGGCGGAAATGAACTATTCAGAAAGAAGAACTCAGTCCCCGCGTCTGTTTACCCGGCGCGCACAATGTTAACAGTTGTGACAAAGTTTTTGCTAATAGCGCTGTTCTTTTACAGATGCTCAGCTGATCCAGATGATTGTCCCTATACCCCGCTGTACCACCTCTATCCAATCCAATCTGGATGGATGAACGACCCCAACGGATTCTGCGAATACCAAGATGAGTACCATTTGTTCTATCAATATAATCCTTTAAGTAGCCAAGAGCCTGGAATTGCACACTGGGCACATGCGAAGAGTAGAGATCTGATGCATTGGGAAGATCAACCAGTCGCAATGAAACCAGATCAACCTTACGACAAAACTGGAGTGTTCTCGGGAAGTGCTATAATTGAAAATGGGACAATGCATTTATTGTATACAGGAAACGTTAATACTCCTGGAGGTCCAGGTAACATGCAGTTTCAAGCGTTAGCCACAAGTACTGATGGAGTCCACGTAAAAAAATATGCAGGGAATCCTGTTATCATAGCCGACGAACATCAACCGAATATCAGAGACCCGAAAGTATGGAAGCACGAAGATCTTTATTACATGGTGTTGGGAAATTCTTTCAACAATAACACTCTAGGACGAGTACTACTTTATGTGTCGGAGGATCTAATTTCTTGGAAGCAGGCGTCTGTTTTACTTCAATCCGATGGTTCTTTGGGTTATATGTGGGAATGCCCAGATTTCTTTGAGTTGGGCGGATATCACATATTGTTAATGTCACCCCAGGGTATAGATGCCATAGGTGATTCATACCGAAATCTATATCAGACTGGTTATATAGTTGGCAAGTTTGATTACAAGACACTCGTGTTTAGGCCAATAACCAAATTCATAGAATTGGATTTCGGACATGATTTCTATGCTACCCAAACAATATTGGACATAAAAAAGAAACATGAAGAGGATCGTAGAATTTTGATTGCCTGGTGTGATATGTGGGAGCGAGTGTATCCTGAGCGTGACTGTGGCTATACTGGTCAAATGACAATCCCAAGACAAATATTCCTATCGAAACATTTAAGACTTATTCAGAAACCCGTTGAGGAGGTAAGTGCTGCACGTGGTCATACATTGTACTCTGGTAAGGCACAAGGCGGTCAAACAGTCCAGTTGGAAGATAATGCTGCTGAAATAAAAATCAAAGCAACAAAATGGAAAAACTTTGAACTGTTCATTGAATCTACTAACGTGAGTGTTTCAATTAGTTATGACTTCCTGAAAGGTAAAGTTACTCTCGACCGTGGTGGTGAAGATGGCGTCCGCAGAACAAATTGGAGGCCTGTGGGCAAATTTGAGTGGTATATTCTCGTAGATAGAAGTTCCATTGAGTTATTCTGTGGGGATGGTGAGGTTACCATGTCCAGTCGTTTCTTCCCCTATGGCGATTGTAAACTCAGGTTAGGGGACCACAGCTCAGCTGAGAACCTAAACGTTTCAGCAATGAAACGTACCGTAGAAAGGCCTGAGTCTAATAATTAATCTGTTCAATCGTTCGTTTTCATCAACATCATTCTAGGTACATAATAACTAGAATTGAAATTTCAACAGTGCAATATTTATACCCATTCATTTTATTATAACAACTTTGTTGTGAATGACGACTATAATGAGAAATGTTGTAAAAACATAATGTTATTCCGCATCTAAATTGTTGGTTATTGAAAACAAAGTGTTTTTTATTTTATAGATCGACTTTTCTTACATATTATTTTAACGTTTTCGCTTGTATGTCCCATGTCTGGAATGGTAGTCAGTTTTTTATTTGCTTCTTTGTAATTAGTATATAAATATATAGACCACATGCTAAATTTTTATGGTATGGTTAACTATTTCTAAAGACTCAAAATTAAATCTATTTCGCATTTGTTCCTTCCAAATTTGTTACCAAAGAAATTGAGGCTATTTTCAATTAATAAACTGTGTGAGAATTAACATTCATTGTGTTTATTTTATTTTACCTGGTAATTACGTACAAGCATACATGAACTCACGCCATGGGGAACAGAACATGTAGGCAGAAGCCACAGAGGACCACCTGCTCTGCTACGATCCTCACATACTCCTTTTGCCTCATCCACACTCTTACACCTGGTCATACACGCACTCTGGCTGCGAGCATTAAGCACCTGGCCTTTCTGAAGAACCTCACCAATAACGTCAGTGTATGTCCTTGTGGCAACGCCAGCAGACGCCCTAGAATCTAGGGGCCACTCACATCTACCTTTTGTTAGTCTCAAGCATCAGTCATTCTCGCCATATGACCAAACCATCTAAGGATTCTCTTTTAAATTTTCGGCACTACATCTTCTTTTTAATTGTACCTGGCAATTTAGAGCTCTTTGTAGGAATTGGGAAGGTATTTGCCCAGCCGTGGGATAATACAGGCTACATTATAAAAGTTAAGCAAACGATTATTTATCGCGAACTTACTTACATTTACCTTTCATTTAAGCCCGACGTTTTGACTGGACACAGGCTAATAAGAAAAACGAATGAAATATAATTTGATTTGGAACACCTTTTTCTCTCCAGCTATTGTAGGTAATATAATAAATTATTTAACTACAAAATTTAGCTTTCAATTATTTTAAACTTTTAAATATTGTAGGTGTGTCTCATTCAAATTAATTAAATAAACAGACTGCAACTGACAAAATACCTTATTGAAAAAAAAAACTGTCGTATTAGTTTATTATCGTATTGTATTACAGTAACAGTTGTATAAATAAATTACAAATTCACAAAGTCATGTTATGTATGTACATTCAAGAAATATTAACCTACCAATTTTCTAGGTCTTCTTGTACACAACATTAAAAGTAGCTTAATATAAGAAGTATTCTAGAATAAAAAAAAAAGAAAATTAAACGATATGACGACCTCAAATATTTTTCGGTTGGAACATTTCATTTCATTACAAGAATCGTTGTGCATCCAGTCTTCCGGCTGCTACTGAGAATTTCTTATTGAAAAACCTCACAAACACTTATCACAACCAAATTAAAAAATTGCAATCGGTCGATGCTATTAGGGCCGCCGGTCTAAGACTTGAAAAACCGAAAGGCCGAAGGCCCCGTATATTAGTTAAGGACGTCCCATCCTCAATGGAAGACAACGTTTTTCTGCAAGCGTTATACTGTCAAAACATTAAAGATGAGTTGCCAATAAATGAGGATGATTTTATTAAGTCAACTAAAATTATTCGTCGGCGTTCCTAAGATAACGGTTGCAAGTGGATAGGTGTTGAAATCGAGTCCTCAGTACGTAAACATCTGGTGTCCACCAAAGAAAAATTATTTATTGATTGGGCGACTTGCCGTTTCATCGATGATGTCGAGGTGGTTCGTTGTTTACATTGCCATTGCCATTTATTCCTTAACGAGGATATCCAAATCTACGTGGGGACTGACATTTTTAACTTTAAAGACCATCTATGTGGCTTACTTGGGTTGTATGTGCTACGGGGCACCTGTTTGGGCCGATAGGGCCACCATAGGAGCGGTGCTACATAAATTGCTTCAAAGCCAGCGTTTGGCGTTGATATTCTTATGCAAAGCGTATAGGACGGTTAGTACCGAAGCTTTACCGGTGCTTGCGGGTGTACTTCCAGTCGATCTTGAGGTGCAGCGGCGGGCTGCAATGTACTACAACGCGCGTGAGACCACGGACGCAGACTTTTTAACCATACGTGATCGTGCTAGGATTTCTAGATTATTCAAACCACAGACCGAATCTGGGAGGAACTTTTATCTGAATGGCAATGTAGGTGGGACAATTCCATCAAGGGCAGACACCTCCACCAGTTCTTTCCATCCGTTCGTGAGCGGCTGGACAGGACATGGCTGGAGGTTTATCACTGTGTTGCCCAATTTCTCACGGGTCATGGCAACTTTAAGAGTAAATTATTTTCCTTCAAGCTTGTTGACTCGCCTTTTTGTCAATGTTCAACATCTGACTGCGAATATGAACAATCTGCACATCACATTTTGTGGGAGTGTAGTCTTTGGCAAAATGAATGCAATATTATGTTGGATAGTGTACAGGTTACAACCGGAGTTATTTACTATACGGACCTTGTAGAAACTAGCAAATTTCCGTGCGTTCAAGCGTTTTTGCCATACCTATTATTGGAATCAAATATAACATCTCTCAACTTAGGACCCATTAACGTTAATATTTATCCGTGGTGCTAGGCAACTGGGCCTATCCCAGTTGTAAACGTCCATTTGTGCCTATTGGCCTTGTTTCGTTCTGTCTCCTGCTGATATGGAGGGAAGTGGAAATCACAGTTTTTTTTTCCTACCCCTCCGCTATACTTTCTGATTAATTTCGTTGCGGGATCCAAGACAGTTAAATTCATTCTCTGGGACTTCGTCGAGCTTCATTGTCTCGGCGCTTTTCTGGTGGTCGCCACTGTTGATTCTGGCTTCCAGGAGTTACAGTGGTTTGGGCGTGTGTGGCGGGCTTGTCCCATAAAAAAAAAACACTTATCACAACCCGGGAATCAAAACCAGGACCTCAGGCTCAGAAGTAGCGGTTGTGACCACTAGAGCAACGAGGCAGTTCAGTAACCAATCATTGGAAAGTTTGATTTACAATAAGTAACATTGAAAACGGGATACTTGCCATGTTTCATCATCATCATCAGCTTATTAGTGTCCTCTCTGCTGGAACACAGGCCTCCTCTCTATGAGAAGAGGGAATGGGCTATAATCCACCACGCGGGTCTAGTGCGGATTGGTAGAAGTCATATGTCTTCAAATTTTATGGTTCTAAGACATGCCGGTTTCCTCACGATATTCCCATAGGTTGACTGGTCGAGAATGCCTATGGCATTAAGTCCGCTTCTGTACTATGTGCTTGAAGTGTTAAATAAATAAATGAATTATTTTCTTTAACCGTTTTGAGAGCAGTGGTGATAAAATAAATTTCACAAAGTAATGCGCCTGTCTGGTTACAGTTCGTAAGTCGGGACCTTGTTGCTCTATGCTTATTTTTACTATTTTTTTTGTGTTCCCCATATTTCGGCGCTGGGTGTCTACCCTCTAAGTCCGTCAACGAAGGTACGGGGCCAGTCTGAAAGTAGCTTATACTTTGAAGTGATCCCAACTCCCTAATATCTTCGGATGCATAAGTTTTGAAAACATATTGGGAGTAAGCACAGATGACCATTCATTTTTAGTTCAGCCTCCTAAAGAATCTTATGTCCGTAACTTCGGCTGAAAATACGGATCTCGTGCCTAGAGAGTAGACCATTGCTGTGTATGAGATCTTGGGTTCAATTGCAAGCACCACGATTGGTCCGTTTATCTCCAATCATGGTGCTCGCAACAAGCGCAGATAATTTCCCATTTTCATTGTTAATGACAACGTTAGTGATCATGCCAGTTTAAAACTTGTAGTATCAAAGTACAAACTATACATCGATGTTTAATTGGTCATGATTCATTTTGCGTGTTTTCCTTGCCATGTTCTGCCTATTCATTATAAAAACATTAAAGCTGACAATCACCTGGTCAAGGTCATCAGTTTAACAATAATGAGTGCAAAAAACGTGCAATAGTCAGCTGACATCATAAAAACAGCAAGTTCGCGTGTCTTCAGGAAGGAAATGGTTGAAAATAGAGGACGAAATTATTCGTGGCATATTATTAAACACTGGGTGTAAACTTACAGACGAAGCCATCAACAAAGCATTCTGTACGTCAAACTAAGTAACTTTATACAAAAAGTATTGCTGGGAAACGACTTTTTTTTTGGTGAAAAATCATGTTTTGTGGTAGAACTCAATGATACGCACTCAAAACATTTTGCTGATGGGTGGATTGAATATCTTACAATAAAAACTATTAAATAATTGCTTTGCCCAGCAATGGGACAATATAGGCTAAGTAAAAAAAAAAAAATAATTAAAAATAAACTTGTCAAAAAGTTGGAACTTTGACCCCCAATGTCTCTGTAACTAGAAACAGAACTAGTCCCACAAATGGTGAAGAACAAAAAAAATATCGCAATGACGCAGAGAACCTAACCTAACCTAACCTACGCCTTTCGACTTCGTTAAGAGGTTTTTTAAACCCTTTATATAGGGCAATAGCTGATCCACTGAAATTGGTATAAATCACCACGTTTGCTAACCGTGGGTTGGTAATTTCACACCGCTATAGGTGTCAACGTAATATTGTAAAACCGCCTAGATTGTAATCTATCTAGCAAGATTGTAAACTCTTGAAAGATTTTCAACCGAAAATACGGCATTAATTTTCTGTCGTCATGCCTATTGTGCATAATTATATGTTTTAGGGTCGGTATCCCTTTCACTCTGTATTTTTAATCCGCAACCACATGGTTGGGGCAGTCCTTTAACCTACAAGTCATCACGGTCCCACTAATCACAAGGTGTTATTTATTGTCTAATCACAGTACAAGGACCCGTCTCACACTGAAAATGAATTTAGGTATGTTGATCTCAAGGAATATTTGGTTAAAACATTCGTCACGTTTTTCTTTGATGTCAGTGGTGTGTAAGGCATTTGAAATTAAGAAAATACTCTTTGATATTTGGAAGGAAAATCGTGGTCGTACGTGAAGGAAATAATAGAACATTTTTTCTTAGTGTCTATTTCCGTAATTGACTCAGGAAATACAAAATAGACTGTAAGTACATACTGAGCTATTACTGATAAACTTAACTTTATCTGCACTAAAAATATCTTAATAAAAATCATAAAATTAATACGTGAAGAGAAAACTTTGTACTCCTTTTTACGAAAATTCCGCGAACGGAGGAGTATGAAATTTTGCACACTTATAGTTTTTACTAGCCGACGTCACGCGGTTTCACCCGCGTAGTTCCCGGAGAACGGGGAAAAAATAAAGCCTATGTTACTCGCTGATAATGGAGCTATCTATTGCTGAAAGAATTTTTAAAAATCGGTCCAGTTGTTTTAAGTTTATTCGTTACATACAAAAATACAAACTTACAAATTTGCCTTTATACAATTAGTATACATAGAAGAGGAGTGCAGAATACTATATTTTTTTAATTATGCTTAAAAAACACATTAAATCAATAAATAAAACATTACACACGCTATCATGTATTTGACACAGGCGTACATACGTGCCGCCGCTCCGTATCCCAGTAGTTCCATTGTCTAGTTCCATAATAGGACTACTGGGATTTTTTTCTCCCAGTACTTCCCAGATGTCGCCCAGATGTTTTGGACATTAAAAGGCTTGGTCGTCATGGCAACACTTTGTTGACGTTTGACAATTTATTAATACGTGAAACAAAAACTTTGTACCCCTTTTTAAATTAATTATGGTTGAATTTCGACCACTGGTGACCACTGGTATTTATTTAACTACTTTGACTAAGACAACATAACTCGCGATCTGTGAATGCACTAATAGTTAGACCTCTGCCTAACACTTGGGAGATTACATGCTCAATGTTTTGTTTATGTTTGACCAAGATGTGTCCTGTTTCTATCGTGAACTTGTACTATGACCGCGTGTAGCATTGATCACGCTAAGTAACGTTTATAAATCTAGATCTTAGATCTTTTCTAGGTATTTTGCCTGGGTAATTGAGGTAGTTAAGTACAGCAATTATTTTTCCAATCAAAATAAAATGATCTCATTAACACGAAATATCAATTTGAAAACTAGCTAAGAATAGTTTACAAGTAATTAGTGAGTCTTATTAACCACTGAATGAAGTCATATTATTGTTGTAAATCACGAAGACATTGTTTTATCTTTGTTTTAATTGACTATCACCATTTACAGCATTTAAAGACCAAGTACTTATTGGAAAGTGCATCGACCCTTGAACAGTATTGGTATATTTATCATTATCATCATCGGGCCTCCTCTAAATGAGAGGGAATAAAATTGATTGATTGGGAAATTGGTATATTGGATTTGGTGTATTGGTTGGTTTGAATATGTTAAGATACTGGACGACAACACGATTGGTCATCTGTCCTTACTCCCTAAAATATTAGAGAGTAGGGTTCATTTTAAAGTATGACCTACTTTTGGAAGGGACCCTTATCTTCTTTGACGGATTTAGAGAGTAGACCCACCAGTCAGAGTCGGGGTGCCCCAATTCTCGAGTTCGCTTCGCTCATTCTTGAATCAACTGTACAGGGTGGAAACGGTAAACCGTGCAACGCTACACGAAAATGGTCTTAGGAAACCATTCATAATTTTTCGTAAAATTTTATCCCCATTCACAGATTTAAAAAAAAATGTACCTACAGTTAGCAAGAAAATTGCCATCTTACACAAAACTTTTTTGATGACAATCTATCCTTTTTCTAATACTAATCAAAAAGTTCTTCCAGACCTATCCAGGTTGAAGTACTCAAAAAGTCAGAAATTGCAAAAAACTTTTCCCATCATTTTGTTTGAAAATTTTAACCAATTTTTTATTTAATTTTAGTCGATACTGTGTATTGGTATGATATGATATGAATTATTTACAATTATTGGTCACACGATTATTTATTTGCTTGACTAGGTGTCTATAATGATTTTGATTGTTTACAAAGAAAAGTCTATTTTCAATTTTAATTTTACTGAGGTTGGGTCTAGGTTTCAATACCCATCCCACTAATATCCAATAATAGGTGCACTGTCCCAAAACTATGATTAAATCAAAAGAAATATGAATTTAGTACGGCGTGAAATTGAAATTTCTATGAAGATGTTTTTTAATCAGAATCTGAGTTCTTATTTTGTGATCCACTTTATTTTTCATGATCAATCTGATAAATTAAACTTCAATTTAGTTTAGGATTGCCATTTTTTTTTGTGCACGAACAAGTAGCGGTCATAAACTTTAGTAAATGACTCGTCAGATGACAGAAAAACCTGCATAAATTCTACGACCCATTTTGCCTTTTAGGTACCTACGTCATTTCACGCCAGCTTACGCTTGTCTGGCCAATCCTGAAACTGTCAATTGCAGGTAGAATTATTGCTTAAAAAACAAAAACAATTTTCAAACGACAATTTACAGTATCAGACGAGTGTAGAATTATGATTGAGATTCAGTTCTCAGAAGAGTTCAATTTCTATCTCACTAATTGAGTTTCACTACTCAGAAAGTGTTAAAACAGAGATACGAAAATCTGCATTAGTTTGATTATGCTTTTCAGAAGAGTAGAGAACAGAGGTAAAGCAATATAACTTTGTATACAGTTCTAAAAATTTGAGTTTCGAGTCTAAATCCTAAATAATATTGGCTAAATCCTTAATGTAGATGTGAATGTAATTTCAAATCTTAATCATCAAACTATCTTATAGACACTTTACCCAACTCTAATTTCAGTCTTACGTGGAAATGAGGTTCAAACCTCAAAGTTCAACTATTTAGTACTCTGAATAGAGACAATTCTAGTGTATTCTCTACCCTTTACAAAGACCACGAGATTCAATTGTTTTCTAAGGCTGACATGCGCATTGATACAAGGTTTGTCAAACCAAAGTTCGTTACCCTCTGCCTTTGTTTATTAGATGGCATACGATGAATCAAATATAAGCTACAATAGTTAGTCTATATTTACGTTCGATTGAGATTCTATTTGATTTAAGTTTCTAAGAGAATTAGTTTGTTGGAAACCACACGAATTTAATCAACCGTAAAACATTGAACTGTGTAAGTAACACACCAATTTGCCCATTATATGCAGGGTGTTAACAACCTCATCACGAAACCGTAAACCAAGCTTTCTGTGCATCAAATTATGTAACTTTATGCAAAAATAATTGTTGGGAAACGACTTTTTTAGGGTTGGAGGTGTTTCAAGTAAAAATCTTACATCATAAACTTGTATTTAAAAAAATATCTCCGTAACTAGAAGGTTCCCAGGTATGGTTAAGAACAAAAATAAATGATCGCAGTGACGAGGAGAACAAGCATCTTTCAGCTTCGCTAAGAGTTTATTTACACCATTTTTTAACTGTTTCTGCCAAGCTGCAAGTCTAAAGTGTGTACAGGAAAATTGTATTGGAGTTCTGCCACTAGGAATGTAAAGGACTAGCTTCTGCCAGCGGCTTCGCCCGCGTGATGTTTGATAATTGTCCTATGTGTTAATCCAAGTTGTAAACTATCTGTGTGCTAAATTTCATCTAAATCCAGTAACTGGTTTTTGCGTGAAAGTGTAACAAATATCCATACATCCATCCATACTCAGAAACTTTCGCATTTTGGAGGATGTTATGGCAAGAAAGGAAGTCGCTCCATGTAAAATACTGGTATTCAGCTGCATCCGGTTAGACTGGAAGCCGACCCCAACATAGTTGGGAAAAGGCAGGCAGATGATGGTGATGATGATGATGATGATGATGATGATGATGATGTTATGGCAAGAAAGGAGGTGTCTGATGAGATGACAAGGAATAAAGAAGGTTGGAAGTAGAATGCTACGCCAACCCCGATTGAATTGTGATAAGGCAAGAGAACGATGATGATGATGATAATAATAAATGTTTTATAGTAGCCTGCAGTTATCAGATTCATAGACCGTCAACCATTTTTTTTTCGGATGGGAAATCATCAAATGACTTCTCCCACTCTGGGCGGAGCGAGGGAGTGTAAGAGTTTTACCGTCTTATTACAAAACGTGGTCTTAAAAATAGTACCGGGTTTAGTACTAGGTCTAAACCATGAACTTGAAAAAACGTTATTACAAAACGAAGTTTATCGCTAGTCCTAGAACTATCTATGGTACCAAAGTTAGACCATCGCGACCCCTAGTTTAACTATGGTACTAAATTGTCAAACGTCAAATTCAGTCATATTCTTAACTGTGAGGTTACCAAATTATTTTTCGGAAAGTATTATTTTGTGAAAAAGCCAAAAATGAATATTAATAATTAATAATCTTGATGTTTTTCTTGTCTTGAGTTTACTTTTAAGTTGTAAGATAGACATTTCGATAACATTACTCGAATTACGCGCGCCGCCAAGTTCACTTCGTTATACGCTCGATAGTTGTTCCAAACCAGAACAATTTAAAATAATTGTGAACATGCATTAAAAAAAATACAAGTCGAAATATTTAAATACCTTTAAATAACAAAGCTTTAATTTTTATCACTACAAATAGCAATTTATAAAATAGTTTTTCTTTAATTTACGTAACAACATTGTGTAAAGAGGAGCGGCACATAGAACGCTGAACGAATTAATGAATGGTTTAAATATTTTTTTGCTTATAATCTGTGGATAATATTTGAACTAGGGACTGTCTTTGGTACTAAGTAGTCCTCTATTGGTCTACGATTTGTAATACGAATGTAAGAACTAACGTTAGTACCGTACTAAACCTAGACCTTTTAGTTCTGGTTTAAACCTGGTACTTACGGAAGTTTTTATAATAAGACGGTTACTGACTAAAAGCCATCCATGTTCCTTCCTCGCCCTTTATGTTCAAGGGCCACGGTATCTCTTTCGAACAGTCCCGCAGCCCCGGTAGACCGTCACCCTCGTTCCTAAATGCACATAAATTCGTTGGTCCTGTACCTAGGTCTACTCTCAAAGCACGAAATCCGTAGTTTTTGCCAAAGTTACAGGCGTTTCCTAGTCTGTACCATTTAGGGCCATAAGATTCGTTAGGGGCCCAAACAAAAAATGAATGACAACTCAATTGATCACCTGTCTTAACTCCCGATGTGTTTTCAAAACTCATGAATTCGAAAATAGTAGGGAGTAGGTTCAATTCAAATTTCCCGTAATTTGCCCCGAATTTTCATTGACGGACTTAGAGAAGAGCACCTCTGACTGCTACGTAGAGTCTTCTCAGAGTGCAGTCTCATCGGTCTTTGACAGTAAAAGGAGCAAAAAGTGCACCTAGACCTGGTCATCTCCGTTGAGAATAGCCATGACGTTTCGATCGGGAAGATAATAATTATTATAATTATTAACATAACGATTCGTCTTTGCATATAATGGGTAAAAAATACCCTTATTAAACCACTTGTACTTGTCATTGCGTTTTTTTTTGTTCTGGAATATACCTGGTAATCTTCTAGTTACGGAGATAATGGGGTCAAAATTATTTACTTAAATACGTCCTTGACCTCAATAGAGCTACAACATTAATCTCATAACTATCTCCCGTCTTTCAAACCATGGTTAACGAAGCGGTTTAGACTGGATGGTTTTACACCAGATTGCCTTTTACTTAGATCGTTCGTCAAAATATTCTTCCCATCTTTGTCCATAAACATAATATTTTAGTGCATTTCATGAAATCCTACCGTAAAATGTGATTTCACAGCCAAAAATTGAAAAAAAAGATCCCTGTTTTTGCGTAGATTTACTTAATTTAATATACAAAATTTAATAAACTCTTTGTTGACAGCTTCGTGACAGGCCCTCCGTTGACACGTATTTAATTGCTGATGCAACTATCTTGGAGTCATAACTTCTCAAGAAACCACTAGGAACTTAGATAAAACGAACTTATGAACTAAGACATAAATTTAGGAAATTGTCATAACTTGGCACTTTGCACCACCATCTGTTTCGGAAACTTATGTAGTATTAACGTTGAGGTCAAACTTTTAGGGGCAGAAACTGCAGTTACAAAGACTGGCTGGGGAATATCTAGCAGGTAATTGAATTAAAGTTTCTAAGGAAGTGTCAGGTGTTATACGATTCTAGAAGTAAAAAAAAAACATATTTTCAATACATTTCCTCGAAAACTGGTTCTTTTCGCACTACGATTAGGTTAAAAATGCAGTGTATTTTACACACGCGCGTTTATCATGTTTTTTTTTTCACACATGTGCAGAAGGCAAAATTGCCACAGATAACTACACCGATACTTAGTCCGAACTGGTCAATGCATAATTTAAAAAAACATTCCCATGTAGAGTCAGAGGTGAATGTTTTTTTTTTAATTTCGGATTTATAAGCAATCTACGTCTTTACGGCGGCGTAATCATTTTTTGAATATTCAAATTGTGTTAAATTCAATATCATAGATAAACATGATTCTTTAAAGCCAATATTTTCTTTTATCAACAAATTTACATTTATTTGTGTTCTAAATTCAAAATAAAATAAAAAAAGCTATTTTTATATTAGGCTGTATTATAGCTTCATACCTTTGTTTCTCCTTCAACCTGGCGAAAGCAAAGCGCGGAAAAAAAAAAATTCAATCATAGTCTTGTAATAATTCATGACACATACATTACATTCTTTTATTTTATTTCTTCAAAAATGTATTGAAAAACGTCGTTTGATACACGTGGACATTAGTTATTGCAGTTCTCGGCTCAAAAACACCCTCGCCTTACGGCTCGTGTGTTAATACCAACATGGACTACAATTACAAACTTTCTCCACTTGTATCAAAATGTACTAGTTATTACTTCGTTAGGAGAATGATGCAGATGATTGTATGGTTGATCATTAGTTTAATGGTCGCAAGCGGGACTGCTGAACTGAGTTCCCAGTTCGGGCAAAGAAGTATTGTTACAACATTATGATTTAAAAGACTGTCCATGGAGTGTCCTACCCGTTCTTCTCCATAGAGATCTACGCTAGGGAATGGGCAACTACAGTTCTTTCACAGTTTTTATGTCTTGTGACTGGGACTGTAGCTACATTTAATATTCATCTTTGTTTCGACAATTCAAAAGTGCCTGTAACTGGCCTAGTTGAAATAAATGCTTTGATTTTTATTTTTATTGGGTTTTTCGATAGAAGTTTTTCAGTAGCAGCCATGGTGTCTAGACTCGTGTCCGTTTGGTGGCAATAGGCTCGCTTCCTATTATGTGGGACTTAAACTTAATTGGTGTAAAAGTTTCGGTACACCTCTGCCTAGCCTTTCCCGGATTACAGGGGTGATGTTATGTAAATATGATTGCAATAATCCCTAACATTTTTGTACGTGCAACCGGTGTGCCTGTGCCTGTATGATTACTAATAATGATGAGATGTATGAACGTGGACGAAGCAGGAGTATGTAAAATCGTAGCAGATGGTGTTTTGTACTATATTTCCTTGGAGTAACAAATGAACCACAAGTAACAAAGTAACAATCCACAGATGCTCTAAAATATGCGAAAAAAATGAAATGGAAGTGGGTCGGCCATGTAGCGCGACTCACAGATCAACGCTGGACCAGAAGAGTGACGTCATGGAAGAGAACGCTCGGCAAAAGAGGCATAGGAAGGCCCATGAGAAGATGGGGCGATGAAATTAAAAAAATTGCCTGTATACATTGGACAGACAACCCAAGACCGAGACAATTGGCTTACTTTGGACGAGGCCTTCACCTGTGAAGACCCCCGTTCTTGCATAATAATTATACATAATAATAAAAACTAACACTGGGATAAGCAAAATGTAAAACTAACTACCCACCTTATAAAAATCGAATAATAATATTATAAAATCGAATATTGCATGCATTGCATGCAAGAAATAAAAGGCTTTTTTTTATTATTTTGATTTAACAAATTAACCATTTATTTCAGGTTTCCGTATCTCAGGTCCATGTTCACCGAAAATATAACCGTCTGATTATCTAAAAACAGCTGTCACTGTGACATGTTCCCATACAAAAATGCGTTTTAAACAGCTGTTTTAGATAATCAGTCTGTCATCTTCTTGGTGAACATGGACCTTAGTGGGCAAAAGTAAGGCAGTGGTGGGTGAGGAGCACGTGGCTAAATAATAACATCCGCTCGGGTCGATCTATAGGTTAAGCCGTGCTTGCCTAGGTTGGTCCGTGGATGGGTGACCACGCTTACATACCTCGAAGAAGCTGAAGCAGAAGCTGTTGGCCTCGGCTATCATTTGTAAATCCTTGACCGTCGTTACAAGTCGGTCGCCCAAATAGTCTGACAACCAGTCTTACCAGGGGGTATTGTATTATCCAGTATTAACTGGGTTGTGGTAAAATAGAGCGACTGTCTAGTCGCTCCATGTAAAATACTGGTATTCAGCTGCATCCGGTTAGACTGGAAGCCGACCCCAACATAGTTGGGAAAAGGCTGAACAGATGATGACTTTATTGGGCAAAAACGGAATACCTACTTATACCGAATCACTTTGTTGTTAGTTGACTGTCAATACTCTTTTTCTCAGGGACGCGTGAAGGGATCAAGCTGAAATTAATATTAAATACTCAAATCTGCTATCCTTTGGAGCAGTGAAAAAAATCAAACTTGCAAATCGACTCGATCAAAAGATATGACTGTTTATGTCGCATACTGCCGTTGACCTAGAACAGAACATTGGAAGAAACGTGTTGCGTCGACCCTTAAAGGGCAAGAAGATTTGTCTTCCCGTTGACGAATCATGAAATTTAGCAAAAAGAAACTTTTTACAGTTTATGTAAAGGAAAAAATCTGTAAACCGTAAAAATGTAGTTTAATGAAAAAATACCTACAAGTTCGTAGGGAACCCTCGGTACGCAACTCGCACAATGCCAATTTTTTCATTTACTTTTGATTTCAAGAAGTGTGGGTGGTTTCGCACGCAATGTTAAGACCGCAGGCCATCTTATAAAACCGCAATTTTTCTTTTCAGTAAGGTAATTACTTATTATTTTTGTACCTACTCTCTTAGAAATCATGTCACGTCGTAGCAAGCCTTGTGCGTAGGAGGCGATGAAAAATATAGAATATAGAATACTTTTCAATTAAGTTATAAACTGACTGCTTCTTGATGGATTACTAAGTGGAAGCTCTTTGAAAAGATGAATTATTTTTGTCAGTTTTTAGGTAATGGAAAAATAAGTAGCCAATACCTTAGAGTAAAGACTTTATACCTACAACTTTTGTCAAAGGAAACTGGAGCTATTAAAACAATCTCACTTAAAAGTTTTTTTTTTGGTAATATTTGTGTAATTTTGTTATACTTCAAAATAATATATCCTACTTCCAGAACAAAGTTTAAACAAGTACACATTACCCATGTTCAAGTTGTGAACAAACTGTTCAACATTGAGAATAATTGTACAAGTTGTACAAATTCAACAAATTGCGCGTGAAACTAGGGTATCTGCACAAGTTATGACTCGGAGCTAGAATAATAATACGAGTATGCAGTTGCAATTTGCTGCACCATTGAGTGGTTTCATTTGAAAGAGTTGCAGGTCGGAGTTTGAATGTATGTCTAGTTAGACAAACACGCCAAGGCAAAATTTGGGTGAAACTGTTATTTATATGCTAGCTTGGTTGCTTGTGGGTGGAATTTTAAGATGAGGCAGTAAAAGGGTAGGTAAAGTCGACCAAAGTTGCGTTTGACTACTGTAAGGACTATCCCTGCTTGCAGCGCCCAGCCAAATTTTTTCTAAGTGTAGTTTTCAGGTGTAGTTTTAAGTGTTTAAATACATTTCAATTTTTTTAAACAGAGTATTTATGTAATAAAAAGGTCGCTTATTTAGTTTTAGGAAAACGATTTTAAAAGACTAACCGCAACATTTTGTAAATTGTCGATCTTACTTGTGACCATGTCAGTTTGAAAACTTATAGGGATTTTCAATCCGTATTCACAGATATTCAATAAGGTGATGTGTAAGAATAGACTTACAAAAATAAATGTTTAGTGATGGTTGGGTTTCATGTTGATAAAGATTTACGTTTGATATAATTAATATTAATGAAACTACAACTGAGAATTCATTTAAAACAAATAACTAGTCTTGTTTTAATAATAACTCATGCAGATAATTTAAAAACTCAAAATTGTAAATAAAATTGTCAACTCAAAGTTATAAAAAAGGTATCTTTGCTAAATATCCCAGCTAACATTGAAATTACTCTTAGCTTTGAACAAAAGAACTTGTCTTGTAATTTCTTTCTACCCATTTTTAGGGTTCCGTAGCCAAATGGCAAAAAACGGAACCCTTATAGTTTCGCCATGTCTGTCTGTCTGTCTGTCCGCGGATAATCTCAGTGACCGTTAGCACCAGAAAGCTGAAATTTGGTACCAATATGTATATCAATCATGCCGACAAAGTGCAAAAATAAAAATTTAAAAAAACATTTTTATTAGGGTACCTCCCCCAGACGTAAAGTGGGGAGCGATTTTTTTTTTAATTTTGACCCTGACGTGTGATATATTGTTGGATAGGTATTTAAAAATGAATAGGGGTTTTCTAAAATCATTTTTTGATAATATTAATATTTTAGGAAATAATCGCTCCGAAAGTCAAAAACAATGTGTCCCCCCCCCCTCTAACTTTTGAACCATAAGTTTAAAAAATATGAAAAAAATCACAGAAGTAGACCTTTATATGAACTTTCTAGGAAAATTATTTTCAACTTGATGAGTTGAATAGTTTTTGAGTTATATAGCACTTTTTCAAAAAAACGCAAATGATAACTTTGTTTTTCATACAAATACTATGAAAAACAAAGTTATTTTTGCTGACGAAAAATGTTGGTATTTTTAATGGTCTGGGAAGCTACGGAACCCTACAGTGAGCGTGGCCCGACACGCTCTTGGCCGGTTTTTGTTTTGTTTTGGATTCGTAAGATTTTGGTTAATTACTCATCTACAGAAATTCGAGAGATGTCCAAGTACGGTGAAGGGACCAAGTTCAACAACATTCTATCAGCGTAGTACTTACAAATAAGATCTTGAATTTGAACTCGTTCGTAACTGAATAATGCTTAATTCGTGTGGATGGAAGACTTCATTCATCATGCTGCGATTAATCCTGATCTCAAACACCCTTTAATTATACCTCATCAACATCGTCTGATTGAATTAATAGTAGGCCGCGCACAAACTCAGGTTTCATGGCGAAGCTTGAATTACTTTGGCATGCAACAGGGAAATTGGACTATCTGGGAAAATAAAGTCTTTAATTCTAAAGAAACTATAAATCGTCACTACTAGAACTTGTATGGTCTTTCAACCACTAAAAGTTGTATGGTCTTTTGACCATACTACTTCTAGTATTCATACATACATTCTATAGTCATAGAAGGGCATACAGAGACTGACTTATGTATAACTGTTACTTTATATGCCTACGTCTCGTAGCTATCGGTGTTTCTATAAACAACTTTTGCTTAAAATATTGATCTATGGAAAAATCTATAGAAAGCTTTTCTGTGACATTTTGTTTCTTTTTCCTTAAGCTAAATGTCAAACAGGCAGTGATAGCAATCTACCGTTACCTGTTAGTAAGTTATTGAGAATGGTAAGTAAGTCAATATTATATCAGCCCTGAGTCATCTACTGCTGAGTGAAGCCTTCTTTCTGGCACACTTTCCTGTTTTCCCCGCGATTTTGATGACATCGTCGACCCAACGAGCTTTAGGAACTTTAGCTTTTGTTATTTAAATTAATGTGATAAATATTACGGTGAAGGGCAGTGTATTTGATTTCTCGCAAGACAAGTTCTACATCTAGAAAAGATGTAACTTTTTTATAACCTTAATAATTAAAACTCTCCCGACTTACCATTTATCTAGTGATCATAATCAACCTATGAATGTTCTCGCTGCTGGGACACAGGCCTCGTCTCAATGAGATTGAATGGTCTATAATCCACCACGCGGGCCCAGAGCGGATTGGTAGATGTCTTCGTTCTTCTTTTTTTTGGTTCTAGAACATGCTGTTTTCCTCACGATGTTGTCCTTCACCGTTTTGAGAACAGTGGTGATGAAATAAATAACACAAAGTAATGCGCCTGCCTGGGTTCGAACCCACGACTTACTGTTCGTAAGTCGGGGCCGCCACCAATGGGCCACCGCTGCTCTTATTTATCTAGTAGGTTATTATTTTTATTTTTTTACATAAGCACTTTTGTTTTAACTAAAGTCCACAACTTTTCGAATAAGCTAGAAAAATAAGGTTTTCATAAAAAGGTTATGCGAGAACTGACATACTTTTTTTTAAATCCCCAGTCGGCACCGGGACGTATATTTTTTAATAAACAGCTTAATTCGGATTACATTTTCGTTTTCTACACAAATCAGGACTCAATTATTTACAAACTCTGCTTTAATAAATCTGTACGTATAAGAACTTTTTTCACTTAATTTCACATGCTGAAACGTTTATACTGCTTTTATTAAAGTACATGCGTGTATGACCAGATGTATGAACGTGGTTTAGGCGCAAGGATAAGGATCGTAGCAGGTGCCTGTCGACGGTGAGCAATGGGCTTGCTCGCCGTCTTAAGGGGACTACAGGAGCTATATTAGCAACTCTACTTATGGTGGTACAAACTTCGTTTGAAATACAGTTAGAATAAAGTTCAAATCAACTTGCACTATAAAGTGGTTGTAACGTCAGTCACTGCGGGCCGAATAGTGCGAAATGAGTGATTTCGATCCATTTATAAAAAAAAACCTATTAATTTGACTAAAAAAGTAAAACACTATGACGTTAATATGTAGGTTGGTTGTAGAATTATTTGCCAAAAAATTAGAATGATCGCATGTATTTTAATATGGGTGGTTGGTGTTTTTTTTTAATCGGTTTCTTCTAGGCAAGCATACGTCTCTACCGCTGGCGTCGTCATGGTCTGACGGTCTTCTCTCTAAGCACGAAATCCGTGATATCGGCCGAAGTTACAGTGGTTTTCAAACTAATAAATCTGAAAATTATAGGGAGTTACGGTTAATTTCAAGCGAGCCGGGGCTGCGGGACTGTTTGAAAGAGATACCGTGGCCCCGGAACATAAAGGGCGTGGAAAGAACGTTTTAGTCAGTAAAAGACTGACACTCCCTCCCGATCCGCCCAGAGTGGGAGAAGTTATTTGATGATTTCCCAACCAAATAAAAAAAATAAAGGAGGTAATTTCAAAGTGCAAGCTACTTTCGGTCGGGCTCCGAATCTTCGTTGACGAACTTAGAGAATAGACCCCCAGGTGAGTTGCGTACAAACGGGACGTCGAGACGTTACGAGATCGGCTGCTGCGCTGCGTGTCGCGGGTTCGATTCCCGCACGAAACAAATATTTGTATGACCTGCACATACTTGTTCCGGGTCTGTCTGTATGTAAATGAGTTTAAAATATTTGTAAATGCACCTACAATACAGGACAAATGCTTAGTGAGGGGCAAAGATTTTAAAACAAAAAATGTGTTTTAAGGTGCCGGCGGAGCGTGCGTCGTTCATACAAACGTAATACCAAAATAATTCGTAAACCAAACATATTCCTAAGAATTTGTGAATTTATTTCGATTGGATTACATAATATCTAGGTTCCCAAATATATATTATGAATGTACACCGATTTTAACAAGAGTTATGAGAAAAATAAAATTTTTATAGAAATTTTAAATTCCTCATATCTCGTCCAAATATTGTATTTTCAAAATATATATTTTGGAACCTAGATATTACACACAATACACATATTAAATACACACTTTCTTAAGAATATGTTTGGTTTACGAATTATTTTGGTATTACGTTTGTATGAACGACGCACGCTCCGCCGGCCCCTTAAGGAATAAACATGTCTTTAGTCCGCGCCACGAGAAGCTATATTTTTTTGTAAACAAAGAATCTCTACTGACAATTCAATCAACAAGAAATACTCCCAAATTCAACAACTCAAATTATCATCCGTGTAATACGAATACGTATATTTTGGCGATATGAAGAGCTGTCGTCTAATCACTTTGGTACTGGAACGCATCTGACATCTTGGAACGTAAACATTTGGGCTACCATTTTGAAGTAAGATCACGCAGACGATGACGCTGTCATTTTTTAATTTGATCCAAAGGTTGCGAACCCGAATGTGTGTTTATAAAATTTATAGCTTCTCGTAGCGGGGATTATAGATACTATATTAACATCATTTTGCAAAAAAAGAAGACCAATTTTGGTAAAAGGCTAGATTAGAGGTAGCTAGCAGCGTTGTACCCTCTCAGAGGATGGAAGTATTTAAATCCGCTCAATGTCCTGAAATAAAGAGTTTTGTCTCATAAAAGACCGCACAATTTACCCATGTTCTTTTCAAAGAGTTCAGTGACCTTTATCTGTAGACTGAAGATATCATTGTACAGTACTATTCTAGGGGGGGTCATTTGATGATATCCAATCCAAAAAAAAATAACAAAAAGTGTCAGGTATTTTATCTAAAAATATAAATACTCGAAGAATTTTCTAATAACAACACGGGCATGAATATTGGCTTGGCGGAGAGCCAGTACATGTGCATACTAAAACTAATCCTGCTGTCGTAAAGGTTCTAATAGTCTTGCATTTGAATATTATAATTATTAAATCTTACTTCATAAGCATTAGCATTATGTATTTAAAATTGCCTGTCTTTTTTCTTTCTCCCATCGCTTTTAAGAAAATAGAAGCTTGTAAAATACATTTTTATATAAAATTGTAATCAAGTAATTATATCAAATATATCTAATAATACTTATTTGCTAAGATACACATCTTACAAATTAGTGGTTTGTACTCAATTTTGACCTACATAATTATTAAGAATTTATTTTACCACAAAAATTTAACGTGATCTGCTTATATATCATTATTTAAAACGCTATAAGTTTCATCATTGCTATTGATACCGACGGGTTTTGAACGCTGATCGCATTCAGTTATATTAGTAAAATTTCCGTTCGGTAAAAATAACAAATAATGATGAAGTATTAAGGGGCCGGCGGAGCATGCGTATTTCATACAAACGTAATACCAAAATAACTTGTAAATCAAACATATTCTTAAGATAGTGCATTCGCAGGCCTCTTAAGTAAAATTATGACTAAAATCAGTTTAAAGTAAAATTACCCACAGCTACAATTTCACAAGCAACATTCAAAGCTCAAATTCATTAAATAATATTTGTGAAAAATATTAATTACGACTCACTTAACAAGCTACTTTAATTTTTAGTGTCTAACACTCGGTTTGTGGTGCGACCCGTGTAACTTACTCACTTTATTTGCGAAAAAGGATTTCAAACGAACCCCACTACTTCAGGTCCAGTTGAAAACCAGCTTCGGACACTAGTTGTTATTTGCTGAACTGCCTATTTGGTGCAACCAAATAGACAGTCCAAACCAAATAGGCAGACAGTATAATAGAAAAGAAAAACCTAGCCTTTTCCCAACTATGTTGGGGTCGACTGCCAGTCCAACCGGATGCAGCTGAATATCAATATTTTACATGAAGCGACTGCATAGCTGACCTTCACAACTTCAAAAAAGTAGTAAAGTAGATTGCGACATTTTTAAATCAGATATTGGATGTAAGTATAATTAATCATACTTAAGGTAACTTGACTTACAGTGCATCACATATCAATCAACAAACTGTTCTAAAACTAAACTTAAACAACTAAACGATGGAACCAATCAAGTATTCCATACACTTGATAACGTCACATAATTCTACGTGACATCAGAATCACGTCAACGTCGCATTATCATGAAAATCGTGATTTTCCAGACTGTGACCACCGAAATCCTTAATCATGCCTTGAATAGAAACATAGGCTCCTGAGAAAAGAGCTATCAGAGAAATTATTCCAATGAGCAGGTTCTTCCATAGGACATAGTTCAAGGGTCCTAGACCTGTTTCCCAGTTATAGACGGTGTCAACCACGGCTGGAATGAGGAGTCCAAGGGTCGAGAAGAAGACCGCGCCAACGAAGCTGATGACCAGTTCCAAGTTAGGGAAAGCTGCGGCGATGGCGACTGTGGACAAGGGTTAGAAATCAGTATTTATAAGCAAAAAACATGCGGGACTACCGATAGAAGTGAAAACTTAAGTAATCTATATCTGCTACGGGTTGTGCCCCGAGCATGCCAAGTGGTGCTACGCCGTAGCGGATCGGCTACGAGTGCTTGATGGGGGTCACGCGAATTCCATGAATTTTGTTCAACCAAATGCTCAATGCGTCTAAATAAGTTTCACTTTAAAAAGTATTTTTTTTTATTATTATGAGGAGGAGTACTTTCTGGACGTATGATATCACAGACTTAAATAATCATTTTCATGAGTGTATTTAGGTAATTTCAAAACCAGACCTCTTCTAGGTCTGTCATAAATATTATCTGACATCAGCTGCTTTTGGACACGTTAAACAAAATCATCTTTTATAAAAAGTAAATAATATAATTTTCAAGATACATCACGAAAAGACTGGTCAGCGAACTTGTCTTTAACTGATTTATAGATAAACATCTGGCTTGTGAAGTTAGATAAATTTTAGGTTTAATTGAAATTAGTTTTCAATGGAATCGTCTGGATTTCAAAACCTATCTGCAAACAGTATTTAATAATCTCTCACTGTATAATTTAGACGTGTGAAATGGATCGATGTCTCGAATGGGTAGGTATTTGAACTGGGGACCGACAAATGACTGTCTTTTCAAAATGTGTGTCCTTGTCTCGACAACGAGTATCAATAAGATTTAGAAAAGGCTTTTGGTAAGAATGGTGGTCACTTTTAGCCAACTACCTGGTAAGACTGTCAAAGATTTACAAATGAGAGCCGGGACGAACGAGATAACGTGCTTTATCACAGCCACCAACGGCTTAACGTGCTTTCCGAGGCATAGAGGAAACACGGTGTGTAATGGATGGTGACCCATCCACGAACCAACCTTGGCAAACGCTGCTTAACCTTGCAGATAAACCCCCGCGGCTGTTATTATTTAGCTTTGAGTTCCTCGAATGCAACTCAACGAACTCTAATCCTACAAAATAATGAACCAATTTCGAATCCGACTACAAAGACCATAAAGGTGGTATTCCACAATCAAAACTGCTAATTTGGCCGAATTAGGCAATTCGAACGCCTGCTCAGACATCGTATTGAGCTCAATCCGAGAACTAATTGCTCCACATAGTTCTATGATTGTTACTGGACAGATATTTGGCTTGCAAATTGTTCGTTTAAGAGGAGCTTTTGTACAAGTCGGCAAGTCTGTTTTGTTATTGAAAATAGGACAATCATTTTGGATTTTAGGGATTATTTATAAAGGGCAGTTATGTAGTTTTATAAAAGACGGGTACTGTCATTTCTGTTTGTTACTGCAATCATTACGTTTTTGAAATAAAATAAGGTTCGGTGACGTTTAATTTTCATTCTAAGGCTGTTTTGGGTATAATAGGTACTGCTTTTTTATTAAGTCCCGCCCCAGGAATCGCTTCCTCCACTTTAATAATAATAATAATTTAAAAGTAATTAACGTCAAGCAACATTACTTAGTTTGCTACTCTTACTTTCGCTGTGTAATTAAGTTTTATTTATATTTTTTAAACGGTGCATTTATTGGGTAATTCACAAGTCTTCACTAGTGCGGAAACTTTACCACGTTTTCGAGGTGCAGTGTTTGCAAAGTTACTATTTTTGGAGTAACATTTTGAATAATGATAATCATCATCTCAGCCGAAAGACGCCCACTGCTGGACATAGGCCTCCCCCAAGTGTCGCCTCATTGACCGGTCCCTTGCGACTCGCATCCACCGGATTCCCGCAACCTTCACCAGGTCATCGGGCCAGGTAGTAATGATAATATTGAGTAACTTTCTCGAACTTAGGATCTTTTGTGTAAGACTACATGAGCTAAATAGCAACTCTATTTGTGGTGGTTCAAACGTCGTCTGAAATACTGTTAGAATAGAGTTCTAATCAGCTTGCACTACAAAGTGGTTGTTACGTCAGTCACTGCGGGGCGAATAGTGCGAAATGAGTGGTTTCGATCGATTTACAAGAAATCTATTGATTGGACTAAAAAACTAAAACAATATGATGCTACTATGTTGCTTGTAGAATTCTTTGCCAAAAGATCAGAATGATCGCATATAGTTTAGTATGGTTTTAACTCGTTAAAAGAATTTTTTAGAGATAAGTTCGTGATTTTTTATCGAGTAAAATTAATTGTTACGTATTATGTTTTCAAAACATTATCATATATCAATACATCATATATTTTTCTGGTTTTGTTTATTGCAGTGAATCATTATACTTTCAGGCATTATAAAACTCGCGTTTAGCTCTTGTAGTCGCCTTAACTATTTGTTATCTGTAACTTCTGCGTAAATGCACCTTTTGACATACTTTTACTTTTTTTTCACTAGATAGTTCAGGCCTAAAAAGCAGCTTTCATCGTCATCATCAAACTATAATTTTCCCACTACTGGGATACAGACCTCCTCTCTATGAGAGGGAATGGGCTATAATCTACCACGCGGTCCCAGTGCGGATTGGTAGATGTCACATGTCTTCAAATTGTTGGTTCTAGGACAGGCCGCTTTGGTAGAATTATAATAAGAAAATAAATGATTCACGTTAAAATTTGTAAAAAAATAGTGTCAAACCATTGTCTACTAGTTTCTTTTTTAGGCCCGACAGCAGTCACTTAGGTAAATAATAGTGGACTCTTCTTAAGTTGTCATGATATACATGAGAATTTATCGAAATTTGAGCAGGTATTCACCTCTACGACATCTTTCAGAAATACAGACATTATGTAAACAACAGTAATCCTTACCTGCCATAGTGACCATGACTGTCCTGATGACGATCTGAACCAGGTTCTCATATCTGGACTCCTTGCCTTTTCTCTTCCTGGTGATCATTTCCATGGGCACGTAAAACTGAAGGGCGAATGACAGGAATATCACGAACGCCATCAACGCCTTTGCAACTTGGGCGATGCTGCAAAGATAAGAAATGAAAATGAGGTTAGGTTGAAACTGTGGGCCTGTGGACGGTGAGTAAGCCTGTGAACGGTGAGCTATTAGGTATCCATCCGTATTATGACGACAGCGACGCGTTCGTGTTTGACGCGCGCCTCAAAGAGAAGTCAGCAAAATGACCCTTCATTTGGCCCACAAGGGCCGAATCCACATGCACCGGGCGTCGGGGGCCACGTGGTGGCTACCGGCCACCGTAGATGCTGGCCTGTGGACGGTTAGCTATGGGCTAGCTAGCCGTCCGTCCGTCTAATGACGACAGGCCGTGTCGACGGCGCGTTCGTGTTCCACGCGCGCCTCAAAGAGATGTCAGCAGAAGAGAGGGGCCCGCAAGGGCCGAAGCCTGCCGGGGTTGCGGGGCTGTTCGAAAGAGATACCATGGCCCCGGCATATAAAGGGCGAGGAAGGAACATGGATGGGTTTTAGTCAATAAAAGTCTGACACTCCCTCCCGCTCCGCCCAGAGTGGGTGAAGTCATTTGATGATTTCCCATCCGAAAAAAAAAAACAAAGGTTAGGTTGAAACGGGGTAATATCTTTACTAGGTATTATAATTGCAGTGCACGGTTGTAGCGTTATCGCGTAAAGTTTCACGTTCATTTCTAGGTTCTTTAGAACTTTGCCATATACATAATGTGTGATAAAAATCATAACAATAGAGAACACGTAGGTTAGCACTCCCTGGAGGTAACACGACTGTTGATGTGAACTCTTTAAAAAAAAAAAAACTTTTTCTACTGTATATTTGACCTGATGTAACGTTAAAATAGGGTTGATACTTTTGACCTATGGCTACTAAAAATAAATATGTTTTGATAGAACAAGGAACATAGAGTTTTAAGTTTAGTCTCATCTAAAAGAGATTACATAAGTGCAAGTCTTGCGAAGAAAATGTTACCCATTTTCTTTGGAGCCCAGGTTGTACTTAAGTCAGTTGAAAGTTAGCTCACGAACACAATGCTTAATCTCTACTGATTTTGGCTTTCAGCCAAGAAATGCACGAAGAAGCCATTTGAAACCCAAGAGAGTCCTAAAGAGAAAACATTCGACGGATAGTTGCAATCACGTGCAGCTTTTGAAAGTGTTTTTCTCCTACTTTAGTGACTGTCAATAATCATTTTGGGACTCACATTGTTATGAAACACACGTTGTCACCCAAAGGGCAATGGAGAGGGCTATGCTCGGAGTTTCCTTGCGTGATCGAATCAGAAACGAAGACATCCGCAAGAGAACCAAGGTCGAAAAGTTCTGGAGTGGCGACTGCGAACCGGAAGACGATGCGTTGGAAGTCCTTCCACTAGGTGGACCGATGACCTGGTGAAGGTTGCGGGAATCCGTTGGATGCGAGTCGCAAGGGACCAATCAATGTGGCAACACTTGGGGGAGGCCTATGTGCAGCAGTGGACGTCTTTCGGCTGAAATGATGATGATGATGATGATTGTTATGAAATAGGTCTAATGACACGATCATTCCCGATTAGAGTTGACATTTCCTGAGAAAATTGAATTTAAAATTTTGCGTTGTTGTTGTGATCATTATTGAGGGTCAAATTTAAGATTAGGTACAGGCACAGTATTGCGAACTGAATCGAACAAGGATCGGAGCCATAGACCGAGACGCGGCGACGAGCCGAGTTGTGAATGCCACGGTCTTGGAATTTATGATTCTAGGACATGCCGGTGATCTGACATGTGTCGATGTACCATATATTACAAGTATTCGATCGCAGCGCACATAATGGAAAAATCCACTACCTACAGATCACAAATTATACACCTAAACCGCAAATCCGAAAAAACATCACAATACATATCTACCGACAAGTGGAAAATCCCTTATTCCTTTCACTCGTAAAAGCTTCTTCATATTTTATCAATACGAATATTGCTTTGGAAACCCAAATAAAAAGAAAATATCTCGTAACATTGAATAATACTATAGACTATTATTACGGAAAACATGTTCGCGCAACGAAGATAATACTTTTTTAATGAATACCTCGTAGAATTATTGGACGTAAACATTGAAGTTGAAAAATGTTGGAATATTTTAATAAAAGTGAAGATATTTTAAACAACTGTTAGCTGAATAATTTAACCATGATTTTTTTTACATATTTTTGTTCTCTCCTAATATACCATCTCAATATGAATGATGTAACCAAGATTTTGTTACAATATTCTGATTTAAAAGA
The DNA here is from genome assembly GCA_950022955.1 of Xestia ashworthii. Taxonomy (NCBI): domain Eukaryota; kingdom Metazoa; phylum Arthropoda; class Insecta; order Lepidoptera; family Noctuidae; genus Xestia; species Xestia ashworthii. The sequence continues at coordinate 22,159,109 of OX465555.1, forward strand.
GTGTCCATGGAGTTTATTGCACATCCTTCTCCATAGAGATCAACACTTTGGGATGGGCAACTACAGTACTTTCACAAGTATATAATATGCCTTGTGACTGGGACTGTAGCTTCATTTTTATTGTTGTCTGTGTCTACTAGAAACAAATGCTTTGACAAATTGAGTTATTAACGTTGCCGAGATGTTGCAGGAGATGACGAGTAATATAGAATTATGGAAGAAGAATAAAACTGCTCCGCCAACCCTAAGTAAATTGGGATTAGGTCAAGAGAATGCCCTACTCCCTAACGTTTCGTCCGTATATTCGGATCTATCCGCGTCTCTCACTCGCACTCATCTGCGGACGTGCGCGAGAGAGACGGATAGATCTGAATATACCTACGGACGAAACGTTAGGGAGTAGGGCCTCAGTGGCGCTTGCGACCACTCGATCAATCTATTAAATGTATTAATATTCAACTGATCTTATTGGATACAAAACGATTTATGAGAGATCGCCGAAACATATTTTATTCTAGTGGACCAATAAATTCATTATTGTGTATTCATTATCTATTTTGTGGTCATGACATTATCAAGCAAATTAATTCCGAATTCTATGAACACGTCACGTTATTTTAGACTAATAATATGACAAAGTTATGGAAGCTTTACGAAATTATATCAAATCAAATAGTGATTTTGCTGTGTAGTTTGAAAGCATTTCAATTAGTTTTGTTTGTAGACTTATTCGTACCAGTCTTACCAAGTGGTATCGTATTACCCAGTATAAACTGGGTTGTGGAGGTCAGATAGGCAGTCGCTCCATGTAACATACTGGTATTCAGGTGCATCCGGTTAGACTGGAAGCCGACCTCAACATAGTTGGGAAAAGGCTAAGCAGATGATGATTACTCATACTTACCTAAAGATTAGTTATTCAAAATAATAGCAATAGTAGTATCTGTATATTGAGATGCTCGTGGCTAAATAATAACAGCTGCTCAAGTCAATCTTTAGGTTAAGCCGTGCTTGCCTAGGTTGGTCTGTGGATGGGTGACCACCCATTACCGCGTTACCTCCGAAATTTTTCTATAAACTACTCTGTTAATGAGAAAGATTGATCAAAAGGTGAAATAACTCCTTTTAGGAAAATAAAATAAATAAACAAACAACAACATTCAGGAATCATTAAAAAGTCAGTTAGCGTGTTGAATTACGGAAACTTATTTGTTTATTCCAAACGTATAGAGAAGATTTATAAGAAAAGTTCGGGAGAGCAACTTTGTAATTAGTTTTCAGAGCCTCATTACTTCCCGTATTTTTGACTAGATAAAGTGGTGAGATTTTTCCTTTTCAGCACCATTTCTTCAGATACAGTAGCTATAGTTCATACGGAACTCTCGGTAATCGAGCCCAACTCATATTTTGCCAGACTTATTAAAATATTTAAAATATACTAATATATTTATATTTTATATTTTTAAAATATTTTGTAACTAAATATTATTACAAACATCAACAACCGTACTGTTCCACAATTGAAACACAGTAATAAACTGAATTTTGAATTTTCCACTGAAGGTCCTTGAATAACAATTATTTCGCGGAAAGACTTCCTTTGTTGGTACTTATGTTTACCCTTAAGCAATATTGAAGTGCTCCTGTAACAGAAATAAGAGCACGGATTCCTTTGCAAAAACACAAAGAATAATGTCTTTGTCGGGGACTGAAGTAAATCTAGGGCTTCAGAGAGACAAATGGGGAGGTTAATCTCATCATTTTTTTTGTCGTAGGTCTAGTGCAGGCCTTATACTCGTACAAGCACTCTTTTTGACAAATTCATTTGTTCGGCCACGTTAATCATCATTCTTATCAGCATGAGGTCCCGACGGCTTCGATTCCTGGGCCGGGAAAAGTAATATTGGGTTTTTCCATCAGGAATTTCTCAGTAGCAGCCACGGAGTCTGCGGCTGTTAGCTCGGTTGATGCCAATAGGTTCGCCCCCTATTACGTGGAACTTAAACCATTACTGGCGAAATGTGGGTGTGCTATTAGTTTACACCTCTGCCTAACCCTTCGGAGATTTCAGGAGTGATGTTATGTTTGTGTAGATTGCATGCAAAAATAAGACTTTGATAGTCAAGTATTTTAAAACATCAGTGGTAGCTGAAAAGATTATTAATATTTCCATTCCTCGTAATCAATTAACAAATGGTTTTTAAGCCCACAAACAGCTAGTACATCAACGTAATTAATCAAAAAACCATTTATTTAGATAACTGAGATTGAAAATGTTTGAGATTTCGAGCCTCATACTAGCGAGCTTGCCGCGAGTTTGCAACGTGTGCGCGGAAAAGACGCCGCAGGTGGGCAGCGTGTACGTGCTGTGCGATCCGCGTTTTGTACAATCATTCTTTTGGCATAAACTGGTTCTCCATCCCCCCCCCCCCCATCTCGGAAAAAGTATTTTTGCTCTTCGATATCTAAGTGCAAAAGCCGTTTTTATCCGCTAGAGGATGAAGTAAATTGAATTTAGAAAATCGTGTGCACTAAATTTGGGAATTCAAAAAAACCTTATTAAACCTATTTACTTCTACCTGCATGATGAAATATTTATAATACAACCTTTTTCAATTTGTTAAAAACTCATACTCGGAACCTTCTTTGTGCCCTTTTTTTAAATTTACTTTGCGCGCTCCATTTTCTTTTCACGTCATATTGATAAAACCTTAGGTTAATAATTTAAACAAGAAACTTTAAAATAAGTGAAAAACCTGAAATAAGTGGTTATAGCGACGAGGAAGTTTATTTGACGCCAACAGAATTGACTGAAACTGTTAATAATGCGCAAAAGTTTTATTTTTATTTTAGTCGTACGTAAGTCAGGACGTAAGAATTATGTAGTTACAGAATTATAATCATCAAGTCAACTCTCCAAATTCATAAAGGTCTAGGAACTGTTTTTTAAGGACCTTTTATTAACTTAGAGTGATGTATTGATGATTTTGATAATAATTAAAATATGTTATTAATGATTATTTATAAAATTATTATTTTATTTTTATTTTATTACTTACTATTAATTATTATTATTTATTTATTATTATTTTTTATTATATTATTCTATAACTACATACCTACGTCTTACAGTCGTGAACGATATTTTAATCAACATACAACACAACACTGGCCTGCAAATTGCAAAAAAACGTAAGAAAATTTGTATTTCGCGGGCTTGGATTATCAGCCTTAATTTAATGCAGAGTGCGCTCAACCTGACGTTGTTTTCTTAAATCAAAATACTCAGTGTGTGATGTTTTAAGTTTCCTATTGATAAATACCACTCGTCAACTCTAATGAGTCATTTCGCGTCATCAATAAGTTAAAAAGAACTAGCTCTGCCAACCGTAACCTAACCAACTTAGGTCCATGTTCACTGAAGAGATAACGGTCTGTTTATCTAAAAACAGCTGTCACTGTGACATGTTTCCATACAAAAATGTGTTTATACAGCTGTTTTTGGATAATCAGACCGTCATCTTTTTGGTGAACATGGACATTAGAGTGTATAGTAGATTGCTGTTAGTTTTTCATCAGTCGTTATTTTTGTGTGTGATATTTGTTAATGTAAACCTAATCGGGCACCGAAAAAATATTGGTAGGTACTCGAAGGGAAAAATATTTATCATAAGAACGTTATCCGTTTACTTATCCCCAAATAAATATTTAAAGGTTCAAGCGATTGAACTTATATAGGTTCAATAAAATATTGTGGACCGTAATCGAGTCGTATTTGACAACGGATGATTTATCCGTGGTAGCCTAGTGTTTTTACAGAGGCCTTTTATTTTACTAGATAAATAGTGTTATTTTATGGGATCCATAATTTGTATTTCGTCTATGGTTGGCTTTACAAATAATGAAGACTGAGATTTTGCCACTTCCTAGAGTTTTAAGGCGATTACACGAGCTAAACGCGAGTTTTATAATCACTAAAAGTATATGATTCACTGCTATAAACAATACCAGAAAAATATATGATATTCTTCAGGATATATGCTAGCATGATACTGTTTTGAAAACATAATACAATTAATTTGGCTCGATAAAAATAAATCACGAACTTACCTCTAAAAATATTTTTCACACAATAAAAAACATACTAATATGCATACGATCATTCTGATTTTTTGGCAAATAATTCTACAAGCAATATATTAGCATGATACTGTTTTAGTTTTTTAATCCAATCAATAGTTTTTTTGTAAATCGATCGAAACCACTCATTTCGCGCTATTTGGCCCGCAGTGGCTGACGTAACAACCACTTAGTAGTGCAAGCTGATTAGAACTTTATTCTAACAGCATTTCAAACGAAGTTTGAACCACCACAAATAGAGTTGCTAATTTAGCTCGTCTAAGCGCCTTAACTGGTTAGAAGAACTGGCGTACACCACAATTATCATCATCAAAACCCTTCAGTAGTTCACTGCTGGATAATAAACCTCCTCAATCGAACGCTATTCAACTAGATGCTTAGCAACTTTCATTCTGTTGCTACCAGCTACCAGGGCCGACTAAATTAAAGACCCTCCTCGTCTGATTTGACTTTTCTATTTTATGTTTTTTGTTGCTGTTGTGGTCTACGGGAAGGTCATAATTATTAGCCATGGAACTGATGACCGTTGGGGTAGACGTGTTTTTGATTGGAGACGAATCACAAATGTAAGGAGGTAAGCCCTCAGGCTCAGTGGAGTGACGATATTTGTAGGGAGTCTGGGCCGGCAGTCTCGACAGACATAACGACAAAATCGCTAACTTTCGATCGCTGATTACTAACGAATAAATTCGGTTGCAATACTTACAAGAATAGGGTAGACGACATATCTAATTAGTCCGTCAGTTAGATTATCAAAAAATATTTGACCCATAATTTTTCATTTGTTACGTAAACCAAAATTGACGAAGATAAGACGCTTTTAAAATTCTCAATACATCACGCCTAGGTATAATTTTTAGTGAGTTTTGACGTCACAAGCCCCCACTTCTAAGTTTTGATGCGTTTTATCATTGTCAATATTCATTGATTAACAAAAACAAAAAATACGTGTCCATTATTTTCCAATACTGTAACTGACGGACTAAATAGATGTCCAATTTTGATACTGTTGTCATGCCTATCGCATCAAGGATGTAGATACTTTCATTATTGGCAAGTATCATTATTGCAACCGAATTTATTCGTAAGTAGGTAATCAGCGATCGAAAGTTAGCGATTTTGTCGCTATCTCTGTCGAGACTGCCGGCCCAGACACCCTACAAATATCGTCGCTCCACTGAGCCTGAGGGCTTACCTCCTTACATTTGCGATTCGTGGTCTCCAATCAAAAACACGTGTACCCCAACGGTCATCAGTTCCATGTCTAATAATTATGACCTTCCCGTACACCACAATAGCAACAAAAAATATAAAATAGAAAAGTCAAATCAGACGAGAAGGGTCTTCAATTTAAAATTATAATACGTTTCATACACTCAAAAAGTAATAAAAACCTGACATTTACTTAGACGTTGTCTAAAGCTGTAAGAGTGTGTCTCATTGTATTGCAATGTCTCTACAGGTTGCTCTAAATTTGGGGACTTGACACTCTTGACAGCTGATTCGAATTTAAACAGTATGCATCTACAGTGAATGAAAAATGTAATTTAATTTATGTTTCGTGTCTTTGTTGCCATGGTACGTTTACATTTAATTATTTCAGTACGGTACGATAGACTTTTTTAATAATTAATTTAATCAAATAATCGTTCATCCACTAATACAATACCTTTTTTTTTTTTTTTACTGACTAAAACCCATCCATGTTCCTTCCTCGCCCTTTATGTTCCGAGGCCGCGGTATCTCTTTCGAACAGTCCCGCAACCCCGGCAGGCTTTGGCCCTTGCGGGCCCCTCTCTTCTGCTGACATCTCTTTGAGGCGCGCGTGGAACACGAACGCGCCGTCGACACGGCCTGTCGTCATTAGACGGACGGACGGCTAGCTAGCCCATAGCTAACCGTCCACAGGCCCGCATCTACGGTGGCTGGTAGCCACCACGTGGCCCCCGACGCCCGGTGCGTCTCCCGCGGCGGCCGGGAAGAGAGGCTCTCTCCCTCTCTCGTTCCGCCACCTCCTTCACTAGCATGACTGCTTCGCAGAAGGAGGTGACGGCTTCCCATTCCGTCTCGCTCCGGATACATACCTGGCGTCGAATAATGTTGACTCAACCAAAAAGTTTTGAAAATTTGTGATGATTTAAAGCCGACTTTTCTCTGGCAATTTTATGGCAAAATATGTCATCATCATAATTTTATTATCGTGTTTTTCATTGCTTATTTGATGTTCATCGGCTCTGATATAAAACGTTGTCACTTTGTTGTCCATTTTGTTTCGGCCATATTCTTTTATGGCAATACAATCATGATATCCACAAAAATATTTCATGATCTTAAACTGAAAATTTCAAAATCGAGATTGCAAAATGTACTTACATATCCTCTTCAGGAAGATTCAGAGTTATGGAACCCTTTACGAAGTCTCCATACTGCAGGTATCCGAAGAACCCAACGAAACCGTACAGTGAGATGACGATGACCATGGCTATGTTCAGCACTCCAGGACATCCGAGGAACTGCTGGGGCTTGGCCATCTCGTTCTCAACTGGCATCACAACGCCAATGCCTTCCATTGCAAAGATCACCGTACTGGAAAAAAAAGAAGTCAGTCAGAAAAAAGTACCAGGCTGGCATGAGCTCAAGGTGGTTTACGTAAACATAACATCACGCTTTGTAATCTCCAAAGGCTTAGGCTTAGAGGTGTACTTAACAGTACAGTGACATTTCGCCAGTTATGATTATGTGCCGTGTGATAGGGGTCGAGCTTATTGCCATTAACCGCTCTGTGGCTGCTCCTGAGAAGTTCCTAATGGAAAAACCTAATAACACAATGCCTGACCTGGGAATTGATCCCTGGACCTCGTGCTTGCGACTTACGAAAATAAAGTCACTATTTCGCAATTAGCTTGTAATTTTTGGGAAAAAAAAAAGTTAAACAAATTCCTGCTGAAAATAAAGACTGAAGCTCTAAGAACATTAATGGATTTGTGCAAAAGTAATTGCCTTTTTTTCGGTTGGGAAATCATCAAATGACTCCTCCCACTCTAGACGGAGCGGGAGGGATTGTCAGATTTTTACTGACTAAAACCCATCCATGTTCCTTCCTCGCCCTTTATGTTCCGGGGTCACGGTATCTCTTTCGAATAGTCCCGCAGCCCCGGAAAAGTAATTGCCTAATTGTTAGTTACACAGCAATATTGTTTAATTGTTAGAGAAGCAACGAACGAGACCTTACTCGTACCAGTCCAACGCCTTTAGCTGTTGATTTATAACTGCTTTTATTTGCTTTTGTTTAAGAGTGAATAAGTTTTGTTTTTTTTTTCTGCTGAACCGGTACCCTGTTAAGGCGCAGAATGTCCAATATACATCATAACGTTGTCACCCCCCCGTGTGAGGTATGACACATTTTTTCCCCAAAAATTACCAGGCTGGCATGAGCTCAAGGTGGTTTATATTTCAAGAATCGGTCTACTAGAATGAGTATAATAATGTCATTTAAATACTATCTTGGGTTCATGATAACCTAGTAATTTTTTTTTACCGCCTAATAATTGATTGTATTTTTTAAAGAAATAAAACATAACAAAGAAAAAAAAAATAACATTATAGTTCAACTTTAACTAACTTTGTTCTAGTTTTAAGTACTCTTCCTCTTGTCTGTTCAACGTTTCAGCCCTTCAGATATTTTAACCGGTACCTAACTACAAGTTCGAACGATAATTGGTTGACCCAAAGTTTTATCCGTCAATCAATGTGTTACTTGTCCAGGTGTACAATTTTCGCAATAAAATTGGTCTTAGTTTAAAGCCTCGAGTTTCAAAAGGTCGATCCATCTAATAAGATTAGCTTTTCTATTAAATTACCTCAAAAGGTAAGGTCTTATTTATTTGAATGGTTCTATCACGTATATCATGTATACAAACTTTTACTGATTGATCTGCTACAAAAAGAGCGTCCCTGACAACGACGTATTAATAAAATCCTACTAATATTATAAATGCGAAAGTTTGTGAGTATGGATATGTAGATGGATGTTTGTTACTCTGTCACGCAAAAACTACTGAACGGATTTTGATGAAATTTTGCACACATAGTTTATAACCTGAATTAAATTAACGTAGGATACTTTTTATTCCTGTAGTAAGATTCTATGGGACAGTTATCAAACTTCACACGGGCGAAGCCGCTGACAGAAGCTAGTACTTTAATGCCAACCAACATATTTAATGTTTTTTTCATCTTGGAGGTCCTTTTTGTGTTGGGGTTCAAAATAAATTTGCTTTGAATTTTTTGACTTGAAAAAACTTATGATTAGGGAATGCAATTTCGATTCAATCTCAAACGCTTAAGTCACAGCAGGTTGACGGGCGAGATATCTAATGAAAAATCGCTACTCTAAATTTTTCTCGCTGTTACCAATATCTTCTCGAACTAGCACTGTGTCCTTATGACCTTACTATGCATCATGAAAGTATTTTTAGACACTTGTAGTGACACACTGTCTGAGTTGTGTTTATATAAATAAATTACTAGAGTTCTGTATTTGTTTTTTCCTTGTATGTCTGTGCTAACACTTTCTTATTAAAAACAAATGGAGATCATATCTGAGGGGTAGGTAAATTAACAGCCAAAAATTTCATCAACATTTCGAGTTTTAGACAACTTCCAAGAACAGTCGAGGACTTTAATTGATGCGCCACTTACCATGATTCATATTTCAGCCGTGTCATATAAATCGGGTTTAGCCGGTAATTTTTGTACTCGTGAATGTAGAAAAGTACAAAATTGGAAAGTAGTGAAAGTGGCTTATCAATTAAAGTCCTCGACACTACATAGTGGCTTCCGGCCAATTTTTCACTGGGATGCAAGGATTTATGCAGGTAAGTTGTTGTAGTATGAACACATTAAAATTAGAATCATTAGCATAATTTTCTTGTCGTGTGTTGTATACAAAGTTATTTGGCGTGTTCCATACTTCTATATTGCTCGTCATCTTAGCAGTAACCTCCTTCCGTGTCATATCGTCCTTCACACAATCCATCAAACAAAATTAAATATCTACTAGCTGACCCGCGCAACTTCGTCTGCGTCACGAGAAAGAGAGGGTTCCAGAGATTGGGTCGTAAGCACCTATAATACAATTTTCAAAGAGCACATCATATACATCTTTCCGCATAACGAAAATGCGCGCCCGGTACATAATCATTATTTTGCTGCGGAGTTATTTAAAACGGTGTATATCCTAAGATATGCATTGAAATCAATTTACGTGCAATACGAAACGCGTCCATCAATTCTGTTAATATTGTTGATAGCAAAATTTGAAGTAGATTGGACCAAGGAATCACATTTTCCCATACAAACTTTGCCCCCCACCTTTTCACCCCCTTAGGGGTATAATTTCAGAAAATCCTTTCTTATCGTATCATAGGCATACGATAAGAAATGATTTTCTGAAATTATTATACAAAAAATACACCCTCCAAGCTTCAGGTTTCTACAATCTGCGGTAAAGGCTGTGCGTTGATCCATCACAGTCCTTCAGGACAAAGCATTTTTATTATTTGTAGATAGTAGGATTTGAACTCGTTTGTATTTGTAACTTTTCGGGCTTTATGTCTGATTTACATTCGTATTATTTCGTATAGTCTACATTTTCTTCGTAGTATTATTTTATTTGTAAATACAGGGTGGAAACGATTAACCGGGCAGAAAGGGGAGCTTCCTTAACCGTTGAGTATTAGAAACAGGATCGAATGGCATCAAAATATGTTTTGTGTAAAATAGCAATTCTCGACCTGAGACGCATAAGGTCGAATATCGAGATCAGACCAAAATAACTTTAATAGTCAGCTGAAACCAGTATCTCGCGCTCTTTCTAAGCATATATCAATCATAATTTTATCTCTTTTTGTTCTGATGTTATACAAATGCATAAGGTCGAATCTGTGTAATTTTTTAATTTATATCGTGGAATAAGGCTTGATAGCAAGAACAGTATTTATGCTTAAAATATGGGTTTAATTAGAAGGTCGAACATTGACTTCAGTTTTTATGCTTGTAAATTATTTTACGCGTAAGGAAGGGACTATTTTGTCATTCGACTTTATGCTACAAAGATTGTTGGTAAAAATAATACGTATTGTCAGATAGAACTTTATGCCTCCTGAAATTAAATAATCAGATGTCGGACCTTGAGATATAGTGTTATGCCTCGAAAGTTTTATTTGTTTGGTTAGGGTCTACAAACATAATTCGCCCTTATGCCTTTAAGAAGTGCTATTTTATCGTTGTACAGAAATGCCTATGTGAAGAAGAAGCACTATTCCATTGACTTCGTGACCGCACACCGACGCGATACAATGATATCGGACATTATCGCCGGACACTCAGCCGTTTTTCGGCGCCACGGTGGCTTGACCTATCAGAGCACAGCACCGGGCTTGTGCCACGTGCTTTATGTTTACAAGTTATTTCCTGAAGTTGATTAAAATTAATAATATTTTATTTATTTCAGACCGTCCGTTGCCTAACTGGAAATCTCGAGGGCTGGAGGGACTGCACAACTTCTGGCTAAAATGGTTCACAAGGTCACACGCTCGCCTGGCGACCCTATTCCATTAAAGTCAGGGTCGCCGCCAGAGTTCCTGACTACGGGTATAACTAACCTGCTCTATAAGTCGGGTAGTATCGGACAGTCGATAAAATTCTAAAATACATTTTGAGAACTAAAATTAGCAAACATATAGATGACATTTCTGTCATGTCCGTTTCTCAAGATGGATGTAGAAACGGGCCCCGTGGTTCTAGGGACCGACCTACTGATTGATATAGCCATTAGTCAACAGGTTCGCTGTTCCCGAAAGGATCTGTCGACCCGTTGGATAGACTATAAGAAGGCCTATGACTCGGTGCCACATAAAATGGCTCAAGAGGGTGCTAGAGTTGTATAAAGTTGATGCAACTCTGCGCACCTTCATGTCGTCGTGTATGGGGCAATGGAATCCTCCATTGCCCCATACACGACGACATGAAGGTCCTTCGCTATCCAGGATGTCGTTAAGTCTTGAATACTCTTAGCACACTGCTGGAGGATTCAGTCTAGGTTTCGCTTGCGGAAAGATGGTTGGGTTATATCTCAGCTCCTTTACATGGATGACTTGAAACTCTTTGCCCGTAACGATTTGCAACTGATGGAGCTACTGAAGGTAACTGAAAATTTCAGTAGCGCTATCACGATGGAATTTGGTGTGGACAAATGTGCGGTCATGCATGTTAAGCAAGAGAAAATTGTGGAATCTGTGAAAACCCAGCTCTCAGATTTCATAAATCTTAGATCCTTCTCAGCAACAGAAACCTATAAATATTTGGGTACGTCGGAAGCGCTGGGCGTCAATGTTGCTGACAACCGCAATCGCAACCGTTGAATGAGCGCTTCTCTGGCCGCCTGAAAAAAGTATATCATAGTCTTTTATCAAGTGGAAATAAGTTGCGTGCCTTCAACGGTTGGGTCATGTATTTGATGTACTCTTTCGGCATACTCAAATGGAATCAAACAGAACTAGACGCCTTTAATACGAATGTCCGTAAATTGTTGATGGCATATCGAATGCATCACCCACGTTCTTCGGTTATGAGACTGTATATCCCGCGGAAGTGAGTCGAGGCTTAAACGCTAAGACTCCAAAATCACGAGTTATGCAGCCTCAAGGAATATTTCCTAGAAACCGATGTGGAGATGCATCGAAATGTGGTTGCAATGGACAAGGGCTCTCGCAAGGGGTCACTCTCCTTGGCTAAAGAGAACTGACGCAAACCTCCAGTTCTTGCCACTAACGACCGCAGAGTAAGGAACTTCACGGACGGTTTTTCTGGGCCCTGCATGGACCCGATGTAGGTAGACTTATCAGCGTCCGTAGCCCAGCTCCATTCCGGGGAGTTATACGGAGAAACCCGAGGGTTTTGTGTGTGCAATAATGGATGAAGTTATGATGACGAATTAGTACCGGAGATTTATTGTGAAGGACGGCATGGTTGATATTATGTCGGGCATGCCACCGTCCAGGCGAATCAATCCGTTACATTGTCTCGTCTAACTAATGGCGACTATTTGCATAGACACTATCTTGTAGCTAGGATTATCGATCAGCTACTTACCTCTAAAATACATCCTTGTGGAATCGGAAGTGCCCTACAATAGGTACGTGCCCAACCCAGTTCTCGATAGTGGCAGTGCCACATGATACTGGGATCAATCCATCATCACTGACAGAACTATTGTAGCCAATAGGTCTGTTATAGTGGTGGTGGATTGATCAGACCGGCGCGCAATGATTGTTGACATAACGGTGCCGCATGATGAGAACCTTGTGAAATCCGAGAAAGATAAACAAATCAAGAATGACTGGGCTCGCGAGGTTGTTGACAAGTGGGAAGTAGACTCAGCAATCATTGTGCCAATAATCGTATCAGCCTATATACGGTCTAATTACCAAGAGCCTCGACCAATACCCGAGGAGGCTCTCGTTAGGCAGCTGGATCAAGGGCTTGATTCAGAAAGCGGTACTTCTGGACACGGCTCCTATTGTTAGGTACTTAATAATAATTAATTTAAATGCCTCATAAATAGATATGTAACAAGATCGGACGTAACTTGATTTCTATTTTTGGTGAAACATAATGTTACATGTTTTAAAAAAGCTTACAATACGCATTGAATTTACCAAAGAATTGCAGGCATAAAGTTGGATCAGTAAAAAGAATTAAAAGGATTTGTTGTTTAATAACTTTGTACAAGCATAAGGTTGGATGTCACCAAAAAAGTAGTTTTTGATTAATAAATGTTATTATTTTACTGTGAATGGTTTTATTACTGTACTCATACAAGGGCACACGATTTATCTAAAATATAAACCTATTTTTGTTAGCCTATTCGATAATAAACAAAAGTTTTGACTCGATTTTGTCAACATCTTTCTTTTGGCTCTCCTCGAAACTTGTCAAATTCTACATCAGACCTAATGCGTCTCAGGTCGAGAATTGTCTTGCTAACTGTACTTTTTTAAATCTGTGAATGGGGATCAAAATTTCACGAAAAATTACGGATGGTTTCCTGAGACCATTTTCATGTAGCTGCAACGGTTAAGGTTTACATTATTGGAATCAAAAAAATTGTTTTAATGTAAAATGGCAATTTTCTTGCTAACTGCACTTTATTTTTTAATTAAATCTGTGAATGGGGATCAACATTTAGCGAAAAAATTATGGATTGTTTCTAAGACCTTTTTCGTGTAGCTGCAGTTCCCCTTACTGCCCCGTTTACCGTTTCCACCCTGTATTACCAGCTACTTATACCGAGGAAAGCCGATTTTCTTGAGTTCCGCTGTTTTGGGCGTATTCACTTAAAAAATCAAATTTCAAGAAAATTGAGAAATTGTATTTACCTGTATTAGATTTGAAGTATTTACAGCAACTTTTAAAGGTTTGCACTTCATTGGATTTTGTTCTATAGGTGTATGAAGTTTATTAATTTTTAACACAAAACCCTCTTTTTTACGTCTCTGGATGAAATTTTTTAAAAATGCTGAAACAGGTATTTCTTTATTTTTAATAATAAGTATTTACTCTGAGTTTCATGATTCTAGAACAATCTAAAAAAAAATTTTCCAAACTTTATCCCCCCTTTTCACCCCCTTTTTCCAAAATTTTCCATAATTTCTATAGCCTAAATGTTATTCTGAGTTTATTTAAATAGATCAGTGAAGTTTTCATCAAAATCCGTCCAGCAGTTTTTACGTGATGCGCGTTCAAACAAACAAACAAACAAACAAACAAAAATTTTAAAAATGGTTTTAATATGTTCAGTTACTTATTTTAAGTCACCCTGATCGGTTTTTTTTTTGAAATCTTCAATGTACAGATTTTTTAGGATTTTATTATATGTATAGATACATATATAATAAAATCGTTGAGACCAAAAAATCTGTACATTGAAGATTTAAAAAAAAAAAATCGCCCAGGGTATGGCGGGTGACTTAAAATAAGTAACTGAACATATTAAAACCATATTTTAAATTTTTGTTTGTTTGTTTGTTTGAACGCGCATCACGTATAAACTGCTGGACGGATTTTGATGAAAACTTCACTAATCTATTTAAATAAACTCAGAATAACATTTACGCTATAGAAGTTATTGAAAATTTTGGAAAAAGGGGGTGAAAAGGGGGGGTAAAGGTTGTATGAATTTTTTTTTTAGATTGTTCTAGAATCATGAAACTCAGAGTAAATACTTATTATTGAAAATAAAAGAAATACCTGTTTCAGCATTTAAAAAAAAAATCATCCAGAGACGTAAAAAAGAGGGTTTTGTGTTTAAAATTAATAAACTTCATACACCTTTAGAACAAAATCCAATGAAGTATAAATCTTTAAAAGTTGCTGTAAATACTTCAAATCTAATACAGGTAAATATAATTTCTCAATTTTCTTGAAATTTGATTTTTGAAATGAATGCGCCCAAAATAGCGGAACTGAAGAAAATCGGCTTTCCTCGGTATAAGTAGTTGGTAATACAGGGTGGAAACGGTAAACGGGGCAGTAAGGGGAACTGCAGCTACACGAAAAAGGTCTATGGATGCATGGATGGATGCACATCCATATCACAGTTGTCACACTATCAGGTCTTGTGGGGTATGTCTTTTAAGCCTCTTTAATGACTTGGTTTTCATCAAGCTCGATGCCAGTTTATTGGGATGAGTAGTAATCCTATTCCTGTTGGCACTGACTGCTTGCATGATTTGTTCTTTCACCTTTAGTATTTTTAAGTCCCGATGTAAGCTCTCGTTAGTCATGTACCATGGTGCATTAGTTATATAATACTAAGCATTTTTGATTGAAACCTTTGGAGTATGTCAATGTTAGAGTTGGCTGCCGTGCCCCACAGCTGTATTCCGTATGTCCAGATAGGCATTATGATACATTGATAATTCCTGAGCTTATTTTCCAGAGAGAGCTTTGATTCTTTTGATAGTAGTCAATAATGTTTCCTTAAATGTAGGCTCAATGCTTTACGCTTCGTGAATGTATGTTTTCGCCAGGTTAGTCGCCGTTCTAAGTACATTCCAAGGTATTTAGCTTCTTCCGCTCGAGGGATCATAACATTATTTAATCGAACAGGTGGGCATGTATCTCTTCTTGTTGTGAACGTTACATAATTACACAGATTTGGTTTCATTTACCTTTATTCTCCATTTTCTTAGCCAGTTCGAAATTTCATCTAAGCTTGTTTGTAGTAAGTATATTAGATACCCGGGCGGTATCTTCATGCACCGCTAGTGTAGCAGTGTCATCGGCGAACGTGGCTAAGACTACTCATTATGACACGGGGAGATCAGCTGTATAAAAAGGGACCCATCACACTGCCTTGAGGAACTCCTGCTCGAATTTCGTGCAGTCCAGTTATTTCATTGCCTTGTTTTACATTCACATTTATAAAATTTGTTGGAAAAGAAATTTTCGCTGTTGTATAACTGTCAAAATCCAAATGCATTTTTTTTTGAGTAATATAAATGAACAACAACAACAATGAACAACAACAACAACAACAACAACAATGAATAACGTTGAACTAATTGACTACCAAGAATACGGACACTGGTATAGAATAAAATAATTTTTAATTTCTATATTCTCCATAAACGCTAGGAAATGAAATCAAATATCATACTGTTACGGACATAGACAATACCACGAACATCAAACGCCTAAAAGTTGATTGGATTACTGTGGCTTACCAATATCCATAGGTTAAGCTAGCTGTATGATTTTTAAGCCAGCTGTCAGATTTTTAGCCATCTGTCTGTCTGTCTGAAACGTTACGTCTATCAAAGGTCGTATGACGGGGGCTTAACTTGTTATCCGGGGCCAGTGCAGCTTAACCTAGTGGATCGATAGACAGGCTTTCAACTACAGTGAGCTCGCCTTATCTCACTATGCCTGTTATACAATGCAATACCTAACTAAGTACCTACATAATTACATATACATAAACATTATGTGCTAAGTTATCGTAGGGCCAAATTAATAGATCACATTTGAGTAGTGTTGCCCAAATGCAAGACCAAGACGAGACCTTAGCCAGTCTTGGTCTTGCGTCAATACACCTGGTCTTGGTCTTGGTCTTGGTATTGCGCTCTCAGTCTTGGTCTTGGTCTTGCAGCAAGAGTCTCGCAAGTCTTGCGAGACTCTACTACTTAGACTGGACTAAACGGAAAACGGAAACGAACGTCGGGCTTATATTAAAGGTAAAATTCGCGATACATACCCGTTTACACAAATAAATAAATAAATAAATAAATATCGCTGGACATTAACACACAGCGCCACCTAGTGCCACACTAAGCAAAGCTTGTGTCGTGGACACTACATAGTTGATATACTACATATATACTTTTTTGTTTGTAAATACATACTTATTATACATATAAACATCCATGACTCGGAAACAAATGTCCGTGCTCATCACACAAACATTTGCTCCTACCGGGATTTGAACCCAGGACCCTAAGAACGTAAGGCAGTGTCACTACCACTACGCCAATCGGGTCGACAAAGGGTGTATAAAACCTCTTAACGAAAACGAAAACCTCATATTCTGCCCATCATTGGGATCATTTTTTACTTGTAGAAAATACCTGGGAAATCACAGGCTTTGAAGGTAAAAGTGTCAATATTTTTTTCTACTTTTTTGCAACATCGAATTCTAAGCGTTCATCACAAATTTTTGTTCCAAACAAACATTATCAAATTTTTGTCTTCAAATTATGCGTTTGAAGTTGAGGAAATGTTGATGCCGCATACAAGCTAAGCGCACGCGCACACATTGACAACGCCGCGGTCGTCTCAGTTGTGCCCGCGGGGCGCGTGACCTCGAGTCATTTGAGTCATAGTATAAACAGGAGCAGTAGTGCAACTACAGCTCAATCCGCGTTACCAAGCGCGGCGCTCAAACAGTGTCAAATGCTGTGTGATACACTTGTTGCAGTCTTTGATACACCGCGGCGTCTTTGTCGGTAAATTATCAAATAAGTAGGTACATAAAACACCGACCGACCAACGATTTATTCACGAAGCATCAAATTTTCCCATTCAACCATGAACCTTAATGCTTTAGCGATAATGTTGAAAATCTGTTAAAGAAATTTGGCAGATTGTAGTAGCTTGATGTGCTGGCGTCTGTACCATAACATTGGCTGGCGTAACCTGTTACTAGACCTACTCGACTCGCTGTTAGTTTTAAAATTTGCTGGATAGGACAATAACATAAACTTTGAAACATAAGTACCTACATAATGTTGACCAACCTACTGACGTTAGATCTGCACATTAGACAAGCATAATATAATACTATAGGTAGATATACCTACAACGTATGACATGAACTTTGCCAGAAAATTACGTTAGGTACATTTTTATCACATGGGAACATATTTGTGAGTAACACGCTACCTACTTAATAAATAGTCAAAATATAATGTTACATCGGACCTACTAGAACATTTGAGAAAGCACGTGATTACAGTATGTGTAGGTACGTTGGAATTTCGAGTGCTTTCCATTATTATTAGTTTTATAGTTAGGTAGGTACAAATTCATTTTTATGTTATAAAAAGACATTATAATTTCGACCGTACGCCTAGGGCATACGGTTCATATTTGTTTGTTTTGTACAAGTACCTTATAATTACCTACTTTTCTTTTGTTAATGTTTTTTATGAAGCAGTTCTATAACCCTCTAGAATATTCGTGGTTATTGTTGTGTGTCTGTTCTCGAGTATACATACACCGCCAAGGCCCGCGATCGTCAGTCTTGTTTTGGTTACACAACGAAGCGAATCGAAGTGAACTATAGGTGCGATATCTAAGCGAATAGTGAACAGTAGTGTATTTTTGATTTAGTTTAAATTGTTTTGTGATTAATAAAGTTATTGTGTTGTTTAATCGGTAGTAATTAATTTATCTCATACCCAGCTCGTAACAATAATAATCAATACAATACCTTTCAGTGTTATGACGATACGGTTTTGATACTGGGAAACGTCTATCAAAATCGGGATTGAAACCAAATCCCTACTTAATAACACCCAAATCTCAGTTTGACTTAACTGCGAGACGCAAGAGTCTTGCAGGCTTAGTCTTGTTCTTGCTCAAGTCTTGCAGGGTTCAGTCTTGGTCTTGGTCTTGCTACAATAAGTCGGTCTTGGTCTTGGTCTTGGTCTTGGTCTTGCTAAAATGCAAGAACAAGACCAAGACTGCAAGACCAAGACCGATTTTGGGCAACACTACATTTGAAACTTCATCAAAATACAACAACGTGACCTTGTCACGGCTGTCATAAAATTTTATTTAATTTTTTAAGAAGTTGGAACTGCACAATTGCTTAACATTTTTCAATTACGATTGCATATTTATTGTAATAATGGCGTAAAAGATAACCTTTACTTAGAACTGACAGATGTCAAATGTGATTAAACTGGCCCTACAATAGTGCGTGCGACCGTGCGTAGTTGATTAATTTACGCCTATTAAATGGTTATACTCGTAATTATGAAAGTTAACTCAAAACTCAAAACCATTTCTAAAGTCAAAGCTTAGTATCAATGCAGAATTAAATTCAATCGTTGTATACAGCTTTTCATTTCAGTGAATACAGTTATTGCTGATGATACAGAATTTCAAATGAGATATTATACTGTACCTTTTGTTTCGACATTTGGATCTGCGATGCAAAAATTCCAATTCAATGATTTCTTGATAGAGCATTAAGGTTTTTGTTGAACGGATAAATCTCTTTTTTTACAATAGAATTGATAGAAGATATTATCGGCTTACATTTTTTTATATTTGAATTATTATACTATGTAATATGACTATTAATATTTTACGCTTATGCTATTTAAAATTTAAATAAAAGTGTATTGTTCCTCACTTTTCATGACGTCCTTGCCACGTGAAGTGAAATGTGACTTCAGCTGCAGACAGTCAACACATGTCCAATATTCCAATACTCTAACTGACGGACTAAATAGATTTGCAATTTATTGATGGTGGAAACTATAGCCTTTTGTTTTAAAATAAATTGTATCCTTATTTTCACAAGTGCATATTCGCAGGTGTTAATTTGGACTTATGATATCATATTAATTACTGCTAGATAGCCGCTGATTTGTATGGCTTTTATGTCTTCATGAAACATCGAGATTTCATTGTAATATATAATTTTGTTTGATGGATTGTGTGAAGGACGATATGACACGAAAGAACTAGGTACTGCTAAGATGACGAGCAATATAGAAGTATGGAAGACGCGAAATAACTTTGTATACAACACACGACAAGAAAATGATGCTAATGATTTTAATTTTAATGTGCTCATACTACAACAACTTACCTGCATAAATCCTTGCATCACAGTGAAAAATTTACCGAAAGCCAATGTAGAGTCGAGGACTTTAATTGATGAGCCACTTTCACTACTTTCCAATGTTGTACTTTTGTATATTCACGAGTACAAATATTACCGACTAAACCCGATTTATATGACACGGCTGAATCTTGGCTTCAAAAATGACTAAAATTGATGTCGTTTAGTATTTTGTAATCGGTGCTTGTATTGTATTGTACAACGGGCTGGTGTCCGCAACTCCACGTCAAAGCGCGTATTTTGCGTATGGTCCACGCGTATCCACCACGCGTGCCCAGTGCGGGTTGGTAGATGTCACATGTCTTCGAACTTTTTTTTTGGTTCTAGGACATGCCGGTTTCCTCACAACGCTTTCTTTCACCGTTTTAAAGAGCAGTGGTGGTGAAATAAATTACACAAAGTAATACGGTGCTTATAATCCGGCTTCTATATGTATTAATAAAAACCAATTACTGTCACATCGACCACGAAATCGGTTACTAGCAAGCAACCGACCTATTAAATAGATGTACAAAAACGTCTAAAACATACCTCAAAAACAAAGGCCACTGCGTGATACCCGCAACCAGCTCCCTCTCCTTGATTGGAGGAAGGTCCAGGAACACGTAGTACAAGGTTATCACGAAAACCACGAGTATGAGAATGTTGGCGAGCGCGGAAAATGGCACCAGGTACTTCAGATTCCTTATCTGACAGATGAGGACTAGTGGCACGAGGGTCAGGGCACAGGCAGCTTGGATTGATAAGGGGTTATCTGGCATATAGACGTCGAGGACCTGGGAACAATGAAAAAAGGTGTTTTTAAAGCTGTTAGAGAGTGCAGTGTTGGTCTAGTGGGAAAGTTGGTTGGAATGGTTACATGTAGTAGAGTAGTACATGTAGTTGGCTGTGCATTCCATAAAACACTTCTTTCGTATTGGTTCAGGACTTCTTGATGATACTTGCCTTCTACTAACTGACCATAATATTATTTTCAGTCATAAATGGCCACCATTAGTTATTTTTGCACCCCACATTTCACATAAAGCAGGTTTAAGGTTAGCGGCCACCTATCCGCATTGCACGCACCGGACGCATCGCATCATGCGGATCGTAGTATTCGTAGTATAAAAAGTGACAGCATCCACACAAGAGCGTCTACTGATTTGCAATCGCTCGAATCTGTTTAATAACAATACTACGATTCATTTGATGCGATGCGTCCGACGTGGACAGGTAAACGATTACCGCTTGCGTTCCCGGTACTAAGACAGTTCTTTCTATGAAAAACTGTGGATCATCGTGCACCACGTGGGTCAAGTGCTGTTTTAGGGCTAGTGCATACCTTCGAATGTACACACCATTACATTCTAATTACTGTTCGCGTCTACTGCTCAGCATTTAAGACGAACCTCAATTATTTACATAAGTTATGCTTAGAACATTGTAACTAATATATTCTGGGTTCATTACTAGAAATAATTACGACACAAAACCTAACTTAAGGAACTTTTACCACACACTGATGATTCCGAAATATTAACAACCCTCCTGCCTCTTCACAGCCAACAGAAAATATCACTTATTCCTTGCTACCTTAGTCGGAATTGGCGTAAACCTAATTGGACTCATTTGAAAGCATTTGGCCACATTCTTGTAGTTTGAAACACTTTCGTATTCAGAATGTTCGTTATTAACTATTACAAAGGACTATTCATACGAGTGAAATTAAACCTTAATCTTGAATTCAGAAGGTTTGAAATGAAT
This sequence comes from Xestia ashworthii, assembly GCA_950022955.1. Classification (NCBI taxonomy): domain Eukaryota; kingdom Metazoa; phylum Arthropoda; class Insecta; order Lepidoptera; family Noctuidae; genus Xestia; species Xestia ashworthii. The sequence continues at coordinate 22,180,473 of OX465555.1, forward strand.
TTTCGGTTGGGGTTCAAAAGCTCATTGAACGAGAATTTATTACTTGTAAGTTCTGCCGTGTTTGTGAGGTAATTAATTAATTAGATATCTTTAGTGTTATAGTTGGTAACTACGCTATTTCATATGTACTTAAAGAAAACTTACAAAGTTCTATTTCTTTCTAACATTCATAAATTAATTTATAGTTGTTGTTTTATCAACCGACTTCTAAAAAGAGGAGGTTCTCAATTCGTCTGTATTTTTTTTTTTTTTTTTTTTGTTTGTTACCTCAGAACTTTCGACTGGGTGAACCGATTTTGATGATTCTTTTTTTATTTGAAAGCTGGTGCTTCCCGTTGGGTCCCATTTTAATTTGTTGAAGATCTGATGCTGATCCTCGGAGATATACAATGGAACTCTTCAAATATAGACGGTAAATCTGCAGTGATTGCTGCATCCGCTTGTAGGTTCATTGTTTATACTACATCATGACGTAACATCACGCCTGTATGCTCTGAGGGGGTACACAGATGTGTACAATATACCCAGTTTTCGACAATGTTTGTTACCTCAGAACTTTCGACTGGGTGAACCGATTTTGATGATTCTTCTTTTATTTGAAAGCTGGTGCTTTCCGTGTGGTTCCATGTCAATTTGGTTAAGATCTTACGCTGATCTTCGGAGATATAAATGGAACTCTTCAAAAATACACGGCAAAGCTGCAGTAATTGCTGCAATCGCTTGGTTGTTTATTGTTTATACAACATCATGACGTAACATCACACCTGTATGCTCTGAGGGAGTACGCAGAAGTATACAATACCCCCAGATTTCGACAGTTAGACGTGTAAAGTTCCATTCAATGGGATCCCGGAGAAATAGAGGTAACTCCTTAACTTTATAGGCACACCAGAAGCGGTTTGGGTAGTTTTAGGCAGAGTACTTTCTCGGAGTGATCCCATTTCGATTTGATAAAGATCTGGTGACTTCGGAAGATAGGCAACTGAACTCCTTAATAAATGATAGCAAATGTACTGGGATCGCTGTAGACTCACGCCTGTCTATTGTTCATAACAAAAAATCACACCGATACGCTGTGAAAGGGTAAACACATGTGAACCACTAAAAAGAGAAAAATAAAACTTTTTTGCAAAAAATATAACCGACTTCACACAAAAAAGTAAAAAATAACTTTATCTTCAGAAGTCGGTGACAAAAAAACTAAATCAATCAAACAAAGGTCACCGACTTCTGAAGATAAAGTTATTTTTTACTTTTTTGTGTGAAGTCGGTTATATTTTTTGCAAAAAAGTTTTTATTATACACAGGGCAGAAAGACTGGAGCAATTATAAAGAGAATCAAACCCGCGACACGCAACGCAATATAATAATATTGCGCTGCGTGTCAATAGACACCGCCTATAGTTTCGCCAAATCACAAATTGCTATTATAAAAATTGTAGGCTCACCACCTACTGACGTGGCCATTGTTTTAATACTTTTGAACTTGATTATTATCTTTGGATTAATCCAGAAAATGTTAACTTCACGGCGGTTATTAATTGTATATAGACAAATAGACCTTGACGTTTTTAGGACTGGCACGTAACATTCAACCTAACATTGGGACAGCAGTTATGACGAAATTGACGAAAGCTACTTGTTGTTATGTATTTATTTCTACTTACTTCTTTCATCGAAGATCCGATAAAGACAACATACACGCAAAGCACGCTGAAGTATGTCACCACCATAGAGTAGTCCACCAGAACTCTGGAAATAAAAAAAATAAGTTTAATCAAAAATCATGGGTCTAAATTTTTTATTTTTTATTTTTGACGAAGCTGAAAAGCACTGGTTCTCCCTGTCATTGCTATCATTCTAGACCATACCTAAGAACCTTCTAGTTACGGACATATTTGGGGTCAAATACCAACTTTTTCACAAGTATTATAAATACAAGATTTTAATATACAACTTCACTTTACTACTTAGCAATAATTAAATAAAAATTTAGTGCAATAATTTAGTGTTACATAGATCCAACCGTAAACATGATTTTTTACCACATAAAAAATGGTTTCCAGCAATATTTTTTGCGTAGAGTTACTGAGTTTGATGTACAGAATTCTTGGTTGACGGCTTTGGGAAGGGTCCGTTTACCCCTGTAGGTACTACATTAAAGCCCACCACAGGTCACTTCCTAAAAGGGAAAACTCCAATTAAAATTTCTAACCTGGGAACTTGGTCAAAAACTTCGATCAATATTATTGTCGAAGGTCAAAAACGATTGGGTCATGGGGGATTCGACACACACACAATTAGAGTATTGCATTTTTTTTTTATTACTCTAAACAAAGCGTATTATCGTTAGCAATAGCAAAGTGAAATTAGTTTCAAATATTATTTATAAAAATACTAAGTTTTGATGCATTTGAAAGAGAGATCCGACTTTTCATGATGTCATTCGACATGTCGACGTACAAAATCAATGCTAAATTATGTTTATTAACCCCCGACGAAAAACGACGGGGTGTTATTAGGTTTGACGTGTCTGTGTGTGTGTGTGTGTGTGTGTCTGTCTGTGGCATCGTAGCGCCTGAACCGATAATCCGATTTTGATTTTGTTATTTTTGCTTGAAAGGTGAATGAATCAATGAAAAATCAGTCCAAGATGGCCGCCGCCACAAATTAGCGGATTACGTTTTTATTCAATAACTCCCTCAATAGGGTATCAAATGAAAGGGCTTGACTAGTAGAATACTATATACTATGATAAATTAAAAATTCAACATGGCCGCCACCACAAAATGGCGAATTAACGAATTATTTTCTACTTAACTTTTAGTACATTGTGTCGGGGTTTTTTTAATTTTTAATTTAATTTTACTTGTATTTTAACATTCAGTATCGAAATAAAAAATAAAAAATATGCATACCTTTTCCTTCTTATTAAAACCATAAATAAAATAAATGACGGTGAAAGCGATATAAAATAATCTTTAAAAATAATTGAATTTTGAACTTACTTTATAAAATTGCCCCATGATTGTAATTTCTTCGGTCCGTAAGTAAATGCCGCTCCACAAGTTTCAGCGAAACTAAGCGATGGTTTCTTCGCGTCGACACAAACTTCTTGAGACACTTTCACCTGAAATAGATAGAATTTATTTTCAAATTAATTGCTTTTCCTCAGTGTAGTTTTTGTTAATTGAAACGACAAATTGCACAAGTACTTAATTTTTTCCTTTAAAATAACAACATAGCATCGCATTGTATTCTTTGAGAGGTAAGGAAATAGTTTGGTTTGTTTAGGTCCCCTGAAAACCAAACCACACCAAACCAAACCAAATTGCCATCAACTGGGACACATCTCCACTCTAAACCGCATTCGAGAATTCACTAGGCTCGTTCACGAAAATGTCACCATATTTCAATGAAATTTAGTGATTTATGTGTATGGTCACTTCCAACTTGAAAGATAGGATAGTTTTAGGCCCAACTGGTGGCACTGATTGGTCTGTGGATCGGTGACCGCCCTTCTACATCGAGTTGCCTCGGAATGTTGGTCCGGGCTGTCATTTGTCCATCTTTGACAGAATGAGTCTGATGAGGTGGCGCCGCCCGTGCGAAGCGGGTCGCGTAGTATTCAATCAAAAATTATTTTATTATTAATCATAGGCAATCCACTTTTTTTTTACCACACGATTTTTCTGTCCACATACTACTTATTTCGTTGCTAAATTTATTAAATGTTGCAAGTTTTTTGGGATTCAATACGACAGTTCATCGTCTTTGACTATTGTTAGTCTATGCGGTAACATTAGGTCAAGCAATAACAAATATGCAAAATAGAAATATGTTTCCATTCATGAAAATATTTACCATTATGATTCGTTGAACTGTCTCGCATAATATTAAAGTGGAGGTTGGTTTAACAACTGTAGTAACTATTATGAGACGGCTTTATGTAAAGTTAGGGACTTAGAAGATGAACTGCTTCATGCTAACAATCAAATTATTAAGTTTCAAAAAGAAAGAGAATGTACTCAGGTTAGGGAAACAGATTACCTTTATAATCAATTATTAAATTCAAATTGCAACCCACATTCTTTAACTACAATAGATCTTACTGAAGATTCTATTCTGAAATATAATTGTAGCAGTTATAAAGTTAGCCAAAATAAAATAAAAAAATATGCAAAACTAAATAGAATTATAAAGAAATGCAATAAGTTCAAAAAACAACAAAAATATAGTTCCATCAACATTAAACTAAGAAAGGAACGTGTTTTTCTCCTTACCAAGTTAAATAATTATCAAATTAAATTAGAGGATAGTAAGAAGTTTTATGAAACAGACACTCAACAGTTACAGTCCGAAATTCAAGTTTTAGAGAGTCAACTAAAATTGTGTTATTCTAAGTATGTGAATTCTCAAAAACAAATTAAAGAACATATCCTTGCTGCAAACGAGTTAGTTAATAGGGGTAATGACTATGTAGACATGATGACCTTGAACAGCACTCAATGTACATCACAAATAGATTCGAGCCCGGATGACCGGACCCGGTTAGGCAGTGTTCCGGGCTGTATCCCCATTGAAAATTCACCACTCATTACACAAGGTTCTACACCTGTAAGACAAACAGAAAATAGTTCTCCCCTTTCTAGTAGTTCACAGTGTGGTTGCTCCATTATGTTTACAGACAGTATCGGAATAGGGTTAGGAAAATTAATAAGTAACAATCTGAGTCATTCTTCCCAAAATTATTGTACACCTCAGGCTTCTTACAACCACATAATGTCATCCATAACTAGGAAGGAAATAGATCCTAATGCCATTGTTACTGTATTTGTTGGTAACAGTTTAAACGTAAAAATTGATGATATCACTGACAATGTCACTCAACTGTTAAAACTAAATTGCAAGAAAATAATTCTGTGTGCCTTTCCTTATTTTAAAAAGTTGTCAAGCAGGCAAAATCATTACATCCATACCCTAAACAATCGCATGTGTTTATTAGCTAGTCACTATAGTGACAGGTTGACATTTTTCGACACTAACAGTTTCGTTCAGAAACTGAAGTCAACTAGGAATAATGCGTACTTGCCTATTAGTTTTAGACGTCAAATAGCTCGGCTATTAGCTTTTAATTTAAACTCAGACATATGTGGTATGTCGCAGTTTTCTGTAAATAGTTCTACTGAAATTAGTAATTATACTAATTGTAATTATACACATTTTAGCTTAGATTTAAACTAGTAAATAAGACAACAGAAGGTAATAGTGACAATTTTGTTAAACCTGTCAACTTTAAGGTATCTTCTAGCTCTCAATCAACTATTTGTAAAAAAGGGGCTGAGCAGAATTCTTTGAAATTATTTCATCAGAATATTCAGGGATTTTCATCCAAACAATTAGAAATAGAATTGTTTTTAGAAAAAACCAAGTTTGATATTATTTGTTTTACCGAACATTGGATGAAAGATTATGAATCAATGCAAATAAATTATGATAACTACAACGTGGGAAGTTGCTTTAACCGAAAATCTAAGATGCGTGGGGGTTCATTAATCTTAGTTAAAAACTGTATTAAATCTAAGTCTCGGAATGATATAGTCGATCTATCGGTCGAACACAGCATTGAATTGTCTTGTGTTGAGCTTGATAAGCATATAATAGTGTGCGTTTACAGACCCCCTAATTACTTGAACTACTCTATCTTTGAGTCAGTAATGGAAGATGCTTTGGCAAAACTTGTAACTGGTAATAAACCAATAATTATCTGTGGTGACTTCAATGTTAATATCTTAGAAAATAATGTAAATAGCAGTAGATTTTTAAGTCTTTTTAAATCATTTAATTTGTCAAACGTGTTTTCAGAACCAACTAGAATTACTACAAATACTGCTACATGTATTGATAATGTTTTTTGTTGCTGCGACTACATACATAAATCCATCGTAAATTACCTTCCTTCTGATCACAGCGGTCAGACCGTTGCTTTCGCGTCCAATATACAATTGCAAAGAATTCAGATACAAACTAGACAAATGACACCAAGCAATTTAGACAAATTTAATAATAATTTAATTAAGAAGTTAAGTATACCGGGCCCTAATTTAGAGAATGTAAATGAATTTTATGAAGAATTCTTTTCGGTTGTGCACACCGAGTTCAATAATACTTTAAAAAAGAAATCTAAAACCATTGGCCCTAAGTTTATTTTCAGTGACTGGGCAACACAGGGTATTAGGAAAAGTAGGGAACGGTTGTTTGAGCTGTACGGTCTTAAGCCTTATATCAACACAGAATCTTTTAATAAATATGTTGCTACTTACTCGAAAATTTTTAAAACCACTTGCAAGGTAGCCAAATCCTTATACATTAGCAACAAGATTAAATCAGCCGATAATAAAATAAAGACGGTTTGGAAAATAATCAACAGTGAAACAAATAGAAATAAAAAACAAAGTAATGACTTCACACTAGAGACCTCACGTGGCCTCGTCAGCTCCAACAGTGAAGTTGCTCAAGAATTTGTAAATTTCTTTACCAGCATCCCAATTAAAACTACAGAAACCTTAAATTCCTCTCCCTTGCTCTCTATTGATTTATTGAAAGCGAACGTTTCAGCCTGTCCAAATGAATTTAAATTTCAGCATATTAACCCCATAACAGTCGTAAAAGCTTTTAAGCAAATCAAGATCAAATTAACCGAAGATCTATGGGGTTTGTCTATCAAAGCGTGTACCTCAATTATTGAGACTGTAGCACCGTATTTAGCCTTAATATTTAATTTGTGCGTGGATCAAGGGGTCTTTCCGGATCTTATGAAATTCAGTAAGGTAATACCGCTTTTTAAATCCGGGGACAGTAAGGACACTAATAACTATAGGCCCGTATCCGTGTTGCCGGTTTTCAGCAAGGTGTTTGAAAAGATAATGCTCAATCAAATGCTTAACCATTTTAACATCAATAAAATATTGCACGAGCAGCAGTATGGTTTCACCAAAGGACGTTGTACAACTGACGCCGGTGTCACTTTATTAAAACACATATTTACTGCGTGGGAAGAGGCACAAGATGCCATAGGAATCTTCTGTGACCTTTCGAAGGCATTTGATTGCGTGAATCACGAAACCCTGATCTTGAAACTTGAGCATTACGGTTTAGGTAAACTTGCGCTCAGTTTAATAAAATCGTATTTGAGTGATAGACAGCAGCAGGTACAAATAAATGGTGTGAATTCAATGGGTTTAAAAGTAAAAATGGGTGTACCACAAGGTTCCATATTGGGTCCCTTCCTCTTTTTAGTTTATATAAATGACCTACCCCATTTATTTAACAACCACCCGCAAATGGTGTTGTTTGCTGATGATACTTCTTTAATATTTAAGATAAACAGACGTGCCACTAATCTTGACGACGTAAATAACGCCTTACTGCAGGTCCATGATTGGTTTACCGCAAACAATTTAGTTCTAAATGGGAAAAAAACTAAGTGCATTAGATTTGCTCTACCAAATGTCAAAAGTAGTGATTGTGACATAGTATTGAATCAAGAGAAACTAGAATTTGTCGATAAAACGGTTTTCTTGGGAATCGCGCTCGATTCAAGGCTACAATGGGGCCCTCATTTAACATCTCTTGCAGGACGGCTGAGCTCAGCAGCATATGCTGTTAGAAAAATCCGTCAATTTACTGATGTCGATACCGCGAGGCTAGTCTATTATAGTTATTTCCACAGTATTATGTCATACGGTATTTTACTATGGGGACGGGCTGCAGACATCGAGTCTATATTTATTCTGCAAAAAAGAGCCGTCAGAGCCATATATGACTTACGTCGACGTGATTCTCTAAGAGAGCTGTTCAAGAAAATTAATATCATGACAGTACCTTGTCAATATATCTATGAAAACATCATGTACGTTAGGAAAAACCTGCATTTATTCAGTAAAAGAGGTGACAGACATCACTATAGTACTAGAAATAGGGATCAACTAGTTCAGCCAGGTTTCAGGCTTGCTAAAGTAGATTCAACTTTCATGGGGTACTGTTTAAAATGTTACAATAAAATCCCTCCCCACATTCTTCAACTGAATGAGACAAAGTTTAAATCTTGTATAAAACGCACACTATGTAGGCAAGCATATTATAAGTTGGGGGATTACATTGCTGATAAAAATGCTTGGCTCAATGCTGGTCCTGCTCCACAACCATAGGGGCAAACCAATTGATTCCCAGTTTAGTTATTGTGGAAGCTGCAGAAGATTGTAAAAAAGATCCTTGCATTGTATAGATTCCATATATTAGTATTATATAACTTCATAGCGCATGTGTGAGTACTATGCACTGTAAAGCCACCATTTACATCTAGTAATTTTATTTTTTTTGACTTGAATAAGCCTTGGCGGCTGAGAGAATGTCATGCTCACTCAAATGTCTCGGTGATGGTGGCGGGTGTGTCGGGTCATTTAGTTCCCTTCAATATGGTTGAGCTGAATGGTGCTGATACATGCGTCATGTTCGTGAACGGGCGCTGTCAGTTGAGACTGGTCATCTCTTAGCTGCCACGGTTAATTTTAATTACTTTATTTTTATGATGTTGATTTAATCTTTTCTCTGGACGCTCTTAATGTGCACGTCTTTGTACATCGTTCTCACATATATGTTTAATCCAACATGAATGATGTAACCAAGATTTTGTAACAATATTTTGATTTAAAAGAGTGTCCATGGAGTTTCTTGCCCGTTCTTCTCCATAGAGATCTACGCTAGGGAATGGGCAACTACAGTACTTTCTCAAGTTATTATGCCTTGTGACTGTGACTGTAGCTTTGATTTTTCTTTGTATTTTTGACATTCAAAAGTGCCGTAATGGTCTAATTGAAATAAATGCTTTGAGTTTTGAGTTTTGAGTTTTGAGTTTAACGAATTTTTGTTACTTAAGGAAGGTTAGGTACCTACTAGCCAGTTCTGCTGATGGACGTGGTTCAACCTTATTCCGACATAGACGCACAAACTGTTCCCATGGATTCAGTACGTAAATAATTGTAAACCCTACAAACCTATGGTTTCATCATCATCATCATCAGCCTATTAATGTTCCCACTGTTGGGAAACAGGCCTCCTCTCTATGAGAAGGAATGGGCTATAATCTAACACGCGGGCCCATTATAGGTATATTGGTAGATCTATAGGTAACATGTATTAGAATTTTTGGTTCTAGGGCATGCCCTCACGATGTTTTCCTTCACCGTTTTGAGAGCAGCGCTGATGTAATTAATTACACACATCACCTGGGTTCGAACCCACCTATTGTTTATACAATCGTATCAACTACTCCACAAATGAGTTTGTGTGAATGCAACGCTCTTTTTAACCGACTTCCAAAAAGGAGGAGGTTCTCTATTCGACTGTATGTATTTTTTTTTTTATTTTTTTTTATGTATGTTACCCGATTACTCGAAGACGCCTAAACCGATTTGAAAAATTCTTTTTTTGTTTGAAAGGGTATACTTCCAAGTTGGTCCCATAGTCGCCAAGTCGGGATCTGATGATGGAATCTTGGCGAAATCGAGGGAACTCTTCAAATTTTATAGGATAACGTACAGCAATTTTTATATTTTCTACAACAAGTGAAGCATTTGCGTTTGATAAGAACCATTCTACCATCAGATCTGATGATGAAGCCAAGAGTCACGGAACTCCATAATGAGACAATGTATCCTAGTCGTGTTTGGGCTTGTTGTAATTGTAACGGTATGCACTTTCCATGTGAACCACTAAAAAGTGAAAAATAAAAACTTTTTTGCAAAAAATAAAACCGACTTCAAAAAGATAAAGTGAAAAATAACTTTAGCTTCTGAAGTCGGTGACAAAAAAATTAAATCAATCATACAAACGTCACCGACTTCAGAAGCTAAAGTTATTTTTCACTTTTTCTTTTTGAAGTCGGTTTTATTTTTTGCAAAAAAGTTTTTGTATAAACTATTTGCATGTAGATTTCACTCACACCGTGTACAAAACCTCGTTCCGTAATCTACCTTACCTACCAAAAACTGTCTTCGCTTAAAAGTTTTTAAGTGAAGACAGGTTATTGCAATTTTCATATTTTAATAACTTTAAAAGTCGAGATTGAGAATTAATGTTCTCGTAACTTGTTGTCAAAACGTCTAGACGTTAATTCATTTATGGCAACTAACGTTGCAAAGAGGTAGGAGCGCGGTGTAATTAAGTTTCTTTAGTCCCGTTCCTATACAGGATGGAAAGGAGATGGATATCAACGACAGTAACCATGTATCCATACCATGTACTACCATGTACTTTCATCATTCCAAGCCCCCTTCCCCCCCCCCCTTCATATAATTTTTATCAAACGTTTTCGCGTAGATCTCCTTCCACCGCGTATTTTTCCGGCCGGTATCTGTGTAGCATTTGTCTATTTTGTACTTAACCGGCCAGTACCTATGTAGCATTAATTTGTCCATTTTGGAAGAACGAAATGGATGTTATAAACTTTTTGCCAAAATCGAAACCAACTCCACTATTTATTTTGTTTCAGTACATTTACCTAAGTTTACTCAAACAAAAAATAAAACTCTACTTACGCTACACTACAAAATATTAAACATTATCTATTCTACTACGCTTTGAACTGAGTAATGTTGCTCTGAAAAATAAGAAAAAAAAGAAGATTTTTAAATTTCTTTTTTTTTTACCGTAAACATTTAAACTTATACTGTCACTTACGGGATATCTTCCGTGATTATTTGTTATTTGAGCTCCCGATATTTCGACGCTGTTGCAAGTGACAATATAAGTTTAGTTTTAAACCGTGAAAGCTTAAAACAGTGTTCGTAAACATTTATATAGAATTAAATAAGTTAATATGGCGTTCGATACTCGTAGTTAATTGTATTAAATTGGTTTTAATAACACTGTTTGGGGAAGTTGGGATTTAACACCATTTAAAATTTAAGCCCAATGCAGGTAGGTAGTCATTTCGAAGTCTTATGATCTAGACACCACTGATATTAAGTCCACTTACCAAAATATGCACAGTATGGGTGCAAACAAATCCAGCTATCAACGTTCCAATGGTCCCCACGATAAGTCCTGAATTCTTGAAGGCGGCAGGCATTGCCAGGATACCGGAGCCAAGGCAACATTTGAGCAGATGTACTATTGATCCGATGGTTCTGTAGACAGGAAAAAGTTTATTTATACTCTTGAATTTCCAGGGATAAGGTTGACTACCCCACAGGTTGTTCCCACTAGGTGGACCGATGACCTAGTAAAGGTTGTTGGAATCCGTTGGATGCGAGTCGCACGGGACCGGTCAATGTGACGACACTTGGGGGAGGCCTATGTCTAACAGTGGACGTCTTTCGGCTGAAATGATGATGATGTTGATGAAGGTTGACTTTGCAACGTTGGTGGTTTTTAAGAGGATGCATTCTGAAAATGGTGATCCAATATTCACTGTGCTGTTGGATAAATCTATGAATAACTAAATGACATGATCGCGTTTGTTGCTATCGTGACAAAACAGGCGGTGGCACAGAAACGTGAGGATTGGCACAATAAAGTTAAGGCTTATTACCCAGCATAATGGAAAATCAAAATAGCAGGATGATTAATTGAGCAAAATCGTCGTTTCGTACTAAATCATTGATAATGAATTTCACAATGCACTAATAGGCTTGTTAACTAAAAAAAATCTAAATAGTCCGTCACTTAGATTATCAAAAAATATTTGACACGTATTTTTTCTTTTGTTACGTAAACCAAAGTTGACGAAGATACGCCGCTTTTAAAATTCCCAATACGTCACTGTTTGGTATCATTTGTAGTGAGTTCTGACGTCACGAGACCCCACTCCCGAGTTTTGATGCGTTATCTCTATGTCAATATTCGTTGATTTACAAAAACAAAAATACGTGTCCATTATTTTCCAATAGTCTTAACTGACGGACTAAATAGATTTGCAATTTATTGATGGTGGAAACAATATGTTTGCGCAATACGTAGTTGTAATTCAATTTTTAACAATTTAGATAACAATATATTTTTATATTCATTAAAAACAACATATCTGATAATGACTTTGTCAACTTTCAGGATGAGTATAATATTATTTTCGGTAGTTCTAGTAGGTAGCTACGTCCAAAATATCAAATGATTAACTAACGTTATTATTTAGGCTAAGATTGATTTTCATATTTGCCTTACCTTAAAAATTGGTTTTTAAATAAGAACATAAAAGATTTCCTCGACATTTTCGTGAGTAAAATGAAGTATATTTTCATTCATTCATGAGTAATTAAATATTTGTCCATTTTGCCTGCTGATTATTGAGAAAATGATTTTGTGGTATTTTTGTACCAAATGAAAAGTGATTTCATTTTCATTTTATAAAAAGCAAATGTTTTGGATGAAAATTATGAAGAAAATTAGGTATTTAGTAATACGCCATGATTTTTTGTCACGCACGGTCGGTCGCGTACGAGTATACATTGTGTTATTTATAGGGTGACTGATAATTAGTGTACGAAACTTTAATACGTGATTCTGCTCATGATTCGCGATTTCAGGTTTGGTCCCATACTAAAAGTTGTTTGTTATCATGAGCAGAATCATGTGTTAAAGTTTTGTACACTAATAGGCTTGTTAACTGAGAAAATCTAATTAGTCCGTCACTTAGATTATCAAAAAATATTTGACCCGTATTTTTTCTATTGTTACATAAACCAAAACTGACGAAGATACGACGCTTTTAAAATTCTCAATACGTCACTGTTTGGTATCATTTTTAGTGAGTTCTGACGTCATGAGCGCTCACTCCCGAGTTTTGATATGTTTTATCTTTGCCAATATTCGTTGATTTACAAAAACAAAAAATACGTGTCCATTATTTTACAATACTCTAACTGACGGACTAAATAGATTTGCAATTTATTGATGGTGGAAACTAGCCTATTACCAGTCACCCATACTGCGACGCTGACGTCAGCGGAGACCGACTGCCGTATTATTTTGATCTCACTGACGTCACGAGCGACCGTACGCGCGACAAGAATTCAGGCCTTGCAACTAATCAAAGATCTGTTAAACTCAGATGATTTGCAACATGTAGGTACTGCAAGATTTATTACAAACGCGTGATAGAAATGAAAAAAAAAATGCACGACATTTCATTTTCGTTTTCTTCATTTAAATAGCTCACGTTCAAGCGATGAGTTGTCATTATTTTGGGCTTGCTTTGTATGATTTAACGACATTGTTCTTTTATTTCAAATGTGTTTATTATTACAAAGATGACACCTCAAATTAGTTTTACCCTTTTACATTGTATCTAACAAAAGAATAACTTTAAAACGATTTAAGTTACAACTGTACAAATTGCGGGTACTTAAAAAGTTTTTAATAGTAACCAGAGTTGTATGAATAAATATTTTTGAATGGAACGTGTTAATTTTTAAAATGCGTAGATAATACGAGTACATTCACTTGCATAGTTAATATTGTTATTTCATAAGAATTATACCAAGTACTCAATTTTAAGCAATTTGCTGATTTTATTTGTTAAGCCAATTTACGTCTTCTTCGCCTCACGTTTGGTTAAAGTTAGTAATTTTATGCTAATTTAGGATGGTGTATAAACATCTTTTATTCTTTGATTGAATAAGCAATATTTTGACGTTACGGTATTCTGAGAATTTGACACAATATTGCTTCAAAGATATACCTACAACTTTACACATTTATTGATAACACCAGACTCATCCACTTACAACTTTTCATTAGAGTAACTTAATCTTACTCTTTCTAATAAATAATAATTTATAATTCTTATTCTATTTTCGAATATTTGTCTCAAAATTTTGTTTAGTCTGTTTATTTTCAAATGTTCTTATCATCTGATTCTATTTTAAAACCGTCGAAATTAATAAATTAATGTTTTCAAAGTTATTCAGTTGACTTTTTCACATCCACCTGGCAATTCTTAAGATAAACACAGGCTATGCAGGCAGGCGATAACAGGCTATGCTTATTCCATTTGACCCAAAGTATTTGGCGTCATGTCCAGTCAGAGGGTCTCGCAAGGCGATATGCTGAAGATTTCACATTTGCGCACAAAATCAGACACTTAGTTGCCCTCGCTTTTCTTGAGCCCGCTGAGATATCCGAAGCCTTCGAAATCATCCAAAATAAAATATGGCCGACAGAAGCAGCTGAAATTGCCCACTGGTTTAAGAAATATTATGTTGGATCACATCACACGCAGCAAAGAACTGACACGGGTTTGATAATAAAAAGAAATCAGGCATTATTTCCACCAGCTATGTGGTCAGTTTACGATCGCACACTTTCTGTTCCAAGGACACAAAATGCATTAGAATCGTGGCATGAACGATGGAACACCCTTCTCCATAGAAAAAAATGGAACATTTATAAAACAATTATTGAATTTGCTAAAGAGCAGAAGCATAATGTGTCATAAATGATAAATGATAAATGATAAATGATATTTATTCAGTAAGTAGGTTTTCTCAAACACTTTTACACGTCATGTTTTTAAACTAGATGGGGCCGGTGTTTTGTCATTGAACGAATCAACTCCTCGGAACCCATGCCAAAGTGTAGACGTAATGCACAGGTTGAATATGATGCTAGGATACGAACACACTTATCACAAAAGAGTGAAATGAATATTGAATCTTTCTTAGGTGGATTGGCCCATATTCTATACCTGAAAAACAAGAAATAAATATGTTTTTTTTTATATCATTAAAGAATTATTACAATTATAAGTACTAATAATAATAATAACTCACAATTTACTATAACTTCAAAAATTTATCACGTTGTGTTACTTTTATTTGTTTTTTGCTTTGTTCGCACAGTTTATTTATTTTTTTCTACTGTCGCAGTTCTAATAGAGAAATCATAATATTCATAATCATATTGTTTATTGTAAAAAACAATATAAATTTGCCTTTTTGATTAATTTTCTTATTGTTAAATAAAAACTTTGTTTTTTTTTTTCTATTGCCACTCTTCCTTGTCTTATTTTATTATTACCTGTATTTTTAACATGACTTCTACAAGACCTAACCGTAGATGCGGGCTTGTGGACGGTTGGCTATGGGCTAGCTAACCGTCCGTCCGTCTAACGACGATAGGCCTTGTCAACGGCGCGTTAGTGTTTCACGCGCGCCTCAAAGAGAAGTCAGCATAAGGGAAGGGGCCCGCAAGGGCCGAAGCCTGCCGGGGTTTGCGGGCCTATTCGAAAGAGATACCGCGGCCCCGGAACATAAAGGGCGAGGAAGGAACATGGATGGGTTTTAGTCAGTAAGAGTCTGACACTCCCTCCCGCTCCGCCCAGAGTGGGAGAAGTCATTTGATGATTTCCCATCCTAAAAAAAAGGGTGTTGTCAAGCTGAAAGAAAAACTATCCATTTGGCAAAAGAATTCCCCTACAACGAGTGCTATCGGCGAAAGATTCGTTCGTTTAACCAATCGTCGTTGAAGAGTGTTTTCGGTGAACCGTTACATCGGCGAAGGATTCATTCGGACTACCAACCGTCGATGAATAATATTATCGGCGAAACGTTTCATCGGCCAATTATTTTTTCGTTCAACTAACCGTCGGAGTACAGTGTTATCGGAAAACCGTCCTCTCGGTGAGCGGTATTTCGGAAAACCATACGTAGCTCGATTTCAATTGCCTGACCTATACAACGTGTAACAGAATGGGTATAGCCATATGAAAGGGTGTGCTACAGACCATTAAACTGAACAACTTTCTCTATGGAACCACCATCGTAATCGCGAAAAAATTTTCAACGGCCCCATACTAAATTCCAATACCTACTCGACCAAATGTATGAAACAGCTGATATTTTTTTTACGGATTACGATGGTGGTCCCATAGAGAAAGTTGTTCATTTTGATGGTCTATAGCTCACCCTTTCATATGACTATACCCTTTGTGTTACACGTTGTATATAGCATTACAGTCTGTGACGTGTCCCAGCCCTATATAAGAGGTGTAATATTTCATACTTTTTTTAAATTTCTGGAAAAGGAACGTTATGTAATTCTTTTGAGTAATGCCAACATTAGCGTTCTCGTTTGTAAAGGTTATAAAGGTATTCATTTTATCTTCATTATTTTGTACATTTATTTCAGTTTCCCACTTTACAAATATTATAAGACATTCTATTCAGGTTGATTGGCATTTGGGTGCATTCCTAAGGGTGATACTAGACCTGATTTGCAAGAATTTCGAACCCAATAATTTGGGGTCCAAACTGGGTTATTCTGGAAAAATTAAACTTTAATGTTTTTTTTTTTAAATTTGCCTCCTCTCCGCCATAAATTGATGATTGCGAGCCATTTAGATGGTCAGGACTTTAAAGTGATACTTTATCTAATAGCTCATGAACTCAGTTAGACAATAACCTCCACGTGGGCGCAGACGCGTTCGGAAGCTAGTATTTATCTATAAATATGTTAAATGTACTTACGAATTAGGATGTTCTACAGTTCGATGCTCGAACGGGTTGTATGGCTTCTCATCGACGCTTTTTGAAGCTATACTGAGTGAAGACTGGAATCCTGGATTACTGGTCAAGTCCGCTCTGAAAATAGAAACAAAATAAAATATCACATTAGATGCTCAACATAATTTCAATTTAAATCTGCAATTTCTGTGAACGACTGTGAATGAATATGAAAAAACAAATGTAGTAAAGTTAGTAAAGCCGAAATCTTTTCGTGTTATAGAAAATCCAATACCCGACAAACCTTAAAAAAAATATATGTGCTTTCAGAAGGTTTGATACCGATTCCCAGATGCTCATGTCATCATCTTCATCATCATCATCATCAGCATCATCATCATCATCACCATCATCATCACCATCATCATCATCATCACCATCACCATCATCATCATCATCATCATCATCACCATCATCATCACCACCACCATCATCATCATCATCATCATCATTTTTCATTCTCCTGCCCTTATCTCAATTTATTTGGATTCGACAAAGCATTAAGTCTTCTTCCACACTTTTTATTACTCGTCATCTAATCAGACACCTCCTTTCTTCATCATCAGCCTATATAATGATCCCCCACTGCTGGGACAAGGCCTCCTCTCAATGAGAGGGAATGGGCTATAATCTACCACGCGGGCCCAGTGCGGATTGGTAGATGTCACATGTCTTCGAATTTTTGGTTCTATGACCTGCCAGTTTCCTCACGATGTTTTCCTTCACCGTTTTGAGAGCAGCGGTGATGAAATAAATTACACAAAGTAATGCGCCTGTCTGGGTTCGAACCCACGACTTACTGTTGGTAAGTCGGGGCCGCCACCACTGGGCCACCGCTGCTTGCACTTCTTTCTTGCCACATCATTATTAATTATATTAATTTCCTTAACACAGTCCGTTCATAATTCCTTTGGTCGTTCTCTACTCTTTTACCCATCCAGATTCTTTTCAGTCACCAGCGCCACTTTCAGACTTCCACCTATGTACACATTTCTCTTGTAAACCATTCAAAACCACTCGATAATTCAGCAAAGTAACAGCAACCAGCTCGTACATTTTATACTTGCAGAATCCCTCATATTATGAAACGATTTCAGGTATTCAAATATCAGGAACGCGTCACACTTCAATTACTTGTGTGATCTGCAAATAAATCTTTTAGTCCACATTCACACAGGTGTCTTTACCGAACATTACATTTTCAACTTTCAGCGTTTAACAAACGGTTGAAAATCGGAAATGAAAATATATTTGCTGTTAACATTACCTAATGACCTTGCTGATGTGATGTCCAATGATTCGGAACGGCTTTTTGTTATAAAATGTCAATGAAAACCACTGAGAATATTTGTATTGTAGATATGCATCATTGATTTGTTTGCACACTTATAAATTGAAGGTTTTATTTAGAGCCGATGGGTTTTAGTGGATTTAAGCAAAAAATTGTGATATGCCGTAATGATAAAACTTATCAGCCCGTAGAATTACAAATGGACTTCCCCTCTGTTTTTGTAGTGACTTGTGAATTATTCGGAAACCACCAAAATAATAATACGTTGCTGCAACATTGGTGATAGCGAGCGAATTACGGCGATTCAACGTATTTCTGTACGAATATATCGCCGCGATTCTTCCGCTCGTGGAGACGACCCAATAGTGTTAAAAAGGATTATGAAAAACAGGGTGTAAAGTTGTTCATTAACAATAGAAAAGGAAGGCTCCTCAGAAAAGTGTTGTGTCTAGTGGGCTACTGCACCGACAGTAGTCCCGACAGTTGTCTCGACCGTGTTTTTAGCGCGGTTGGTTCTTCATTTAATTTTGTATAATAAATGGCGATGTAGTATTTTTAAGTGGTGACGCGATTTGCTTCAGGAGGGTGACGCGATTCGGAACGGGAACGAAGTAGGTCGGGAATGTCAGGAGCCAATGCCTGACGGATCAACGCACAGCCTAAACCGCTGATCGTAGAGACCTGAAACTTGGAGGGTGTGTACTTTGAATGACGTAGGCATCGGAAATTCTACCCACAAGGGGGAAAAAGGGGGGCAAAGTTTCTATGGGCCATGATTCCTTGACCCAATCTACTTTAAAGTTTGCATAAACCTTTTTAACAGAATTGAAGGAAAACGTGTAAAGTATTTTATTGAAATTCATCCCTTAACGGGGTTAAAACGGGGTAGAAAGTTGTTGTCAAATCATAATGAAATTTGATTTGATATATGTGGGATATCCAGAGTCCACGACACAAGCCTGGCTTAGTGTGGTACTAGATGGCGCTGTGTAATGTCCAGCGATATGTATTTATTTATTTAACTACTTTAAATACCTTCATAACCTGTACCTTTAAATGTACCACCGTAAAACTTTCTCAACTCAAAAAATAGTCGTTTCCCAGACATATTTTTTGGCGTGGAGTTATATCCTTAGTGTGGTGTTCAGTCTACGTGGTTGACGGCTTTGTTAAGGGTTCGTTTACAACTTGTATGAATGTCTAGTAATAATTAAAACCAGTAATGCTTTCAGAAATATTTAAAACTCACGTAGACTTGAAGTTGTCTATCTCCATCAACTCCTTGGTTTTCGCCATTTTGGGAATCTGTAAACAAAAGAAAGCAGTGTTATGAATAAGCAGAATAAAAGAATTTTGTCTACCAAATTATCACTATTTTCATACTCAAACAAAGCTTCAAGTCACTGGTGTCTGCTCTAACTTCAATAACAAAATGTTTATTCTGACCAGGGAGTACCTCAGTACTTTTTTTTATTTGGGAGAAGCCCGCCAAACTATTCCTAAACCACTGTTACTCCTGATAGCAGAATCAACAGTAGCGACCACCAGAAAAGCGCCGACACAAAGAAGCTCGACGACGTCCAAAATTATGAATTTGACTGTCTTGGATCCCGCAAAAGTATAGAGGAGGAGAAGGAAAAAACCGTAATTTCCACTTAAGTAACTCAGTACTGACGAGCGACACAATCCACATCTCAGAATTTACATGCTTCTAGTAACTAACTAACCAATTCTCATGTCAGAGAAATAAATAAGCCCAACAATCAGGCACGTAAATCATATTTGCGGGTACTATAACAAAACAAGGAAACCGAGCATTTTCCCTCTTGAGATGGAGATAAACCGAATATCACTGACAATTATTTGTCCAGACAGGAAAATCCGAGTTAAGTAGGTCTCAGGCAATGTACTCACGAATTATATTTCCAAGTTGCAGAATAAGAGAACCATGGGATTTAAAAAGATTTGTGATTCAGGAAATATGCGAGTAAGACACAGCTCGGTAGATAAAGGCTTTGTATTAAGTTTAGTAAGCGAGTCAACTCAATATTGTACAAGGATCTTTTGGCGTGTGGGCCAACGGCAATAACACAAGCTCTAAGAAGAATAATCAGTATAAAATGTTCCCACGGCTGGGACTCAGGCCTCCTCTCTATAAGAGGGAATGGGTTCCACAACGCGCTCCCAGGTTTGGTAGATGTTATATATCTTCGAGTTTTTTTGTTCTAGGATATTCACGGTTCCTTGGCGATGTTTCCCTTCACCATTTTTGTAGCAGTGGTGATGAATTAAATGACGCAAAGTAACACGTGGATTCGAACATACGTCCTAAACTCGTGAACTACTCTCAACTAACTAACTAAATAATAATTATAATATATCAATAGCAATCCGTCAACGTTAATCGAGTTTCAAAAGATCATCGAGGTCTGTTTCTGTGATAGTTTTACAACAAAAATCTGCCATTTTTGGACCGAAGTTTGAATAAATAGCTTGCTACTTCAACTTAACTCCAAAAATACATAATACTAACTTAAATAATGCATATATGTCACCGTAAAATTGTCAAACACGTTATATTACAATATAACGTGTTTCTCTCTAGCGATATTGTAAACTCTCGAATTATTGTCTACTGAACATACGGAAGTATCTCTGCCCCCATAATCGGGACTTGGGGCACCCCCCGTTAGGTTAGTTAGGTTCCTTTAAACCTTGCACTCGAAAATAGGGGCCCCGCGAAGCGGGGCTCCGTCGACTACGCTTTTTTAGGAGAATATAAAGTAATTTAAGGTTAGGTTAAATTAATCAATATTTCTCAGGAATGGTACAGTATCTTTTCATGAGAGAGTGGTACCATTGGGCAAGGGGGACCCCTCCTTCTCTCCACACTACGTGAGTTGACTACCATCGCACGCATTTCACGAAAAATAACAGTATGTTCGTTTGACAATAATTCGAGAGATTAGAATTTCGCTAGAGAGATTACAATATATAACGTATTTGACAATTTTACGGTGACACATATAAGAATCAACCTTCAGTGTTTAACATAGAGAAATAGCTTGCTTGGAATCGCGGATTTAAATCCTGCTTAGTTTAGTTTAGTAGTTAAACGTTTTGAGCAAAGTTTTAGTTCCACTACCTTACAGTAAAGAGAGTTAACCGATATTAAACACATTGCTGTGACATAATATTGTCACTTATGGTTGAATATGACCGTGTTTCACCGAAGTTTTAGCACGAAACGTACTGCCTTTGAGACAAGCTTATCGCAGTTTGAGAACCAAACACTTTCGAATCATAAATATGTATACTTTATGTACAACTGTAGCGGACTTAATGCAATTCGGCAATACTACTGATACTGACGATTCTGTACGAGAATGCAATAAAAAAGGATTAATTTATTTTGTTAGTTTAAGTATTAAATTAAATTGCTTAACTAAACTGGTAAAGCCACATGAGGACCATGTAGATTAGTGTCTGAGAGAAAGAAACACACAGATTCAAGTCAGTGGAAGCATTAAAATTTGTCAGTTATCGTATAGTTATCATTATAACAATGTCTAAACATAATAAACCAGCAAACAAATGTTTGATTGGGGTCAGTGACTGCCGGTGATTAACTTAAATCTAGTTAAGTTACATTAACTAGATTTAAGTTAGTAACTTAATAGACAATTGGACTAAAAAATCTAATAAGACGGTCAGATAACACATTCTTTTTTCACGTAAACAATAATTGAAGTGCGTCGGAAACTCGTGTGACGTCACACATGGGTTCCAGTCTAACCGGATGCAGCTGAATACCAGTATTTTACATGGAGCGACTGCCTATCTGACTCGTCCGAAATGGGCCGTGGACATGTGGGACGAGTTGCTGAACTACTCACCTCTACAACCCATTTAATACTGGGAAATACGATACCACTTGGTAAGACTGGTTGTCAGACTTTTTGAACTCTTTGGAATTTTATTATTTCTTCGTAGTTTAATTTTTAATTAATTTCTAGGTACGGTCACGTAACATATTAAGTTAGAGTTAAATTGCTTATTAGTCTTTTAGGCTAGATTGTAATTAATTATTAAGAATTTTGTTCTTAATATTATAGTACAAAAAAAAAATAGTAGGTACCACGTTAGTAACTTATTTTCTTGGTGTATTCCCGCTGACCCCTCTGGTTTGCCCCACAGGTCCACTATTTTCTATCGGGGCGTTTTCATAATTAATGTCACACGTAAATTTATTATTCCGTTCTTTTAGTTTCATGATTATGTAAATTAAATTGAAAATGTTTTTAATCTTAACGAATATCTTAATTCAAAGAATTTCTTGAATGTAACTTTGCTTCATTATAATTTTGTACCAATTTATTATTTAACTTGCAATCTTGAAATAAAAGCACCGCAATTTGAGTTACATAATTTACTCTTTAATTAAAATGCAAGATAAACATTTCAATTATCCTACCATCTTTCATATTATGTGATTTATATAAAAAATAACTTTTCACAAATTTTCTACAGTAATCAACACAAAAAAATAACGAAAATTTTATTCATGAATTTTGCACAATATTTTCATTTAGATATTTACCGATATTCACTTCACGATACGTAATTATCTCCCTCTCTTATTTCACTGACTATTTATAACTGTCGACGACCATCTAAATATTTCAAGATCATCTTACTTTATCTGAATATTTGGTGGTGTGATTTCGTCAAAATGACGTCATTCTAATATCTCGTCCAACCCATGCGATATCCAGTTCGATTTCTGTCAACTACAGCTGATAGATTTGGTTAGTAAACACTTGTCTAGCTTATCTGTCAGATTAGTAACAAAAAACAAAAGATAAAAGTGACATCTGTCAAATCAAGTGAATTTTTAAAAATCTTTCAGGGAATTAAGCCTGGTAATCTTTCATAAGGAAAACAGATGTAAAAAGAAATGCTGATATTGTGTCACGGTAGAGCTATTTATACGAATAAATAAAATTGAAGTTTCTGTTTGTAATTCGAAATAACAGCTTTTTACTGAATGTGTACGAGAAAATATACGGTACTTTTTCAGAAAACGATATTGTCTGTCTATTTGTTCCGGTTTATATCCGAACGGAACTGGATTTTTACTGGCAAATAGCTGATGTTAAAAGGAGTAACATAAGCTACTTTTATTAAAAAAAAAAATAGAGTTTCGTGCAAAATTATATAAAATATTGACCCTTGAAATTTTTATCAAACTGACTAACATTTTTATAATAATTTCTAAAAACAGAGGTTCGTTGCCCATTCGTCTTCAGAGATATATCTACGTTTTGGAATGAGTAACGATAGTTATTTCACAGCTTCATCTTTTTGATTTTTGACAATTTCAAAGTGCTTGCCACTGGGCTTATTGTGAAATAAATCTGCATAATCTTTCAAATTGCACACTTTGAAATGTTTTGATTCGGTAAGATACCAATTTGTTTCGTTGAAAACGTATTATTTTGTTCCAGCGTTCAAAATCACGCTTTTAGTAACTAGAAACATCCAGAATATTTATTTAGTTTTAATAAAATTACTGCAGTATAAAAAATAACAGGACCATATCCTGCAATGCCAGTAACTTTGACGTATAACATCGTACATCCATTGCCCTGTATCAAATTGTTAGCTACCAAACGAATTTTGAGTCGTTAAAAAGTTGTTCCACGAATCAAAATGATGGGAGCGAGATGGGACAACCGCGAGATACCGAATCGGTGACTGAGTGTAATCCAATTATTATTGTACGACAAAACATGAATGAACGGAGAGTACTTCACGTTTTTTTTTTAATATGTCTTCATTTGCTGGCGTTTGTCACACCTTGATTATATGAAGCTGAATGAACAGACTCGAAACGTAAGTGGCGTGATGAACTGTTTTTGAGAGAGTAAACTGTTCTTGACGGAAGTCAACATTAAAAGAGCGCTTTTAGGCTAAGGAGGAATCATTAGCCTAGAATGAAGACCTTGGTTCGATTCCCAGGTTGAGCGAAGCGTTATACAACGTGTAACAGAAAGGGTATAGTCATATGAAAGGGTGTGCTACGTCCCATCAAACTGAGCAACTTTCTCCATGGAACCACCATCGTAGTCCCGAAAAAAATTTCAACGGCCCCATACTAAATTCCAATAGGTACCTATAATAATCAGCTGTTTCATACATGTGGTCGACCACATGTATGAAACAGCTGATTATTATTTTACGATTACGATGGTGGTCCCATAGAGAAAGTTGTTCACATTGATGGTCTAAAGCACACCCTTTCATATGACGTTGTATAAACACGTAACAAACAAAAAATGTATCTACATCTACTATTATTTGTACGCTATTGAACTGTGCAAGGTTGTTATTTTGATTTAGTCAATAAAGTTTTCTTCTTTTTGCTGGGTTTTTCCATCAGGTATTTCTCCTTAGCAGCCACGAGGTCTGGATTTGTGCCCAGTTGATGGCAATAGGCTTGCCCCTATTGCATGGGACTTAAACATAACTGGCGAAATGTTGGTGTACTATTGGGTACACCTCTGCTTGACCCTTCGGGGATTAAAGGCGTGATGTTAGGTAAATTGAAAGCTCTACTGTTGAGCATGAGATTTTGGGTTTAGTCTCAGGTCTGATAAAATATAATTGGGTTCTTCATCAGCTGACGAACCGAATGGCGCAGCGGTAGTGAGGCTGCCTTACGTTCTTAGGGAGCAAATGTTTGTGTGATGACATATTTTGTTTCCGAGTCATGGTAGTATTACAGTATGTATTTACAAACAAAAAGTATATATGTAGTATATCAACTATCTGGTGACCACGACACAAGCCTTGCTTACTGTGGCACTAGATGGCGCTGCGTGTATTTTCCAGCGATATAGCGATATATATATTTAGCTAGCAGCCCTTTTTTTCGCATGGGAAATCATCAAATGATTCCTCCTCTAGGTGGAGTAGGAGTGTCAGACTTTTACTGACTCAAACCTATCCATGTTTTTTCCTCGCCGAAAAGGGTGAGGAAAAAACACGGATAGGTTTGATTACGTTCCGGGGCCACGGTATCTCTTTCGAACAGTCCCGCAGCCCCGGCAGGATCAGCTAGCAGCCCTGAGAATAAAATTGTTGCCGGTTGATTGAAATAGGGTCGCCCCTTATTACATAAGACTTAAACATAATTAACGAAAGGGACAAGTATTTTGGGTAACACAGGCGACATGGTATGTAGCAAGTGTCTTTGCGTAAATTGTTAGACCAGAAACTAATTTTGTGCAAACCGAGATTTATACGACAGTCTTTGACTTTAAGTTGAGCGTAAATTCCGTGCTATACAACGTACATAGACTTTATACTCGAGTAAGAATTAATACAATGTAAATTGTTATTAATCTTAATATGCAGCACCTTAATAGACAAAGCAAAAACTAATTTTACAAACGCTATTTCACTAGGTTTCGTATTATCACAAAACAGTATTATATAATGAAGTTTGGAATGTTTAGTTGTTAAATATTTAGGTACTTATCTAGATTTTCAAACGATAGCATGCGTGAAAATTTAACTCCGAATCAGTGAATGAATTGTTTATTTGCTAGAACATAATGTTGACAGAATATTGAAGCTTCTTTGTGTTTACAGTAATTCGTATACTGAAGTGTAATTTTATATGTATACTTTCGTTTTATTTTTATCCTATTCTACTTTACTGCTGCGTAAAAAACAATAATACAACCCTCATGATATTCTACGAAAATCTCAGTATCAGGTTCAGTCGACCTCGAAACGGCTTATCCACCCTAAGATTGAATGCTACGGGAAAGATGTATCTGAGGACCTTTTGTAAATGTTTACTAACAGCAATATCTATCAACGTTATTTATATCCCTAGAGTACTATAATATATTATTATGTTGATTTAGCGCTCGGCATGCTATACCCACACAAGAACAACACCTATTTTTCTAGGTCGAGTTAAAAGTTAGCTAGTTATTATAACCTCAGTGGCGTTTCAATTTCTTTCAAGTTATTATTACTGAGGTCTGACGTTATCATCGAAAAAGACCTATTAGACCTGGAGGCAATTGTGAGAAATTAGTCTTACCCTTTCGGGAACACAGGGGGTGATATTATGATATGACCGGAGGTTGCCACGCAAGAGGACAAAGGAAACGCTTTGGAGACCTTTGGGGATAGATGATAAAAGTGGTGACGTAATTGTGAGGTGGCTGTGGGATTGTTCGAAAGAGATACCGCAGCCCCGGAACACAAAGGGCCAAGGAGAAACATGGATGGATTTTATTCCGTACAAGTCTGACACTCCCTTTCGCTCCGCCCAGAGCGGGACCGTTTGAGAAATTCCCATGCGAACAAAAAAAAACCGGCCAAGAGCGTGTCGGGCCACGCTCACTGTAGGGTTCCGTAGCTTCCCAGACCATTAAAAATACCAACATTTTTCGTCAGCAAAAATAACTTTGTTTTTCATAGTATTTGTATGAAAAACAAAGTTATCATTTGCGTTTTTTTGAAAAAGTGCTATATAACTCAAAAACTATTCAACTCATCAAGTCGAAAATAATTTTCCTAGAAAGTTCATATAAAGGTCTACTTCTGTGATTTTTTTCATATTTTTTAAACTTATGGTTTAAAAGTTAGAGGGGGGGGGACACATTGTTTTTGACTTTCGGAGCGATTATTTCCTAAAATATTAATATTATCAAAAAATGATTTTAGAAAACCCCTATTCATTTTTAAATACCTATCCAACAATATATCACACGTCAGGGTCAAAATTAAAAAAAAAATCGCTTCCCACTTTACGTCTGGGGGAGGTACCCTAATAAAAATGTTTTTTTAAATTTTTATTTTTGCACTTTGTCGGCATGATTGATATATATATTGGTACCAAATTTCAGCTTTCTGGTGCTAACGGTCACTGAGATTATCCGCGGACAGACAGACAGACAGACAGACAGACAGACAGACAGACATGGCGAAACTATAAGGGTTCCGTTTTTTGCCATTTGGCTACGGAACCCTAAAAACGACTTTATCTTTAGCCGTGAAAATTTCTTTTATAGGCTAAAAAAATACTTTCAGTCAGAAATAATCCTCCAATATTACATAAATCGATTTATTTTCAATCTCGGCAAAATTGACATTGCGAGAAAAAATGGTAGATCAGATACATAAAAAATGAACATTATTGCTGAGTTAAATTTTACTAAAATGTTAAATGGGTTTTCTTTCTGTAATTCGAAGTAAATTTTTCGGGATGTTTTCTGCTGTTGAAAAACGTCGGTACAAAATGTTTGTGTTTATTTGGGTACATATTGAAAAACACTGCAAAAAGGTTAATAAAGCAGTCATATCTTTAGATCCTGAGAAACTGTCATTAATTTACATCAACCTACATCTAATTTATACAAAGTTAATAAAGGTCAAACAATATTTCACTCAACTTCGTTGTTTTTACTCTCAATATGCATTCAAAATGAGTGAAGTAAAGTGTAAAACTATTTAATAAAGCGATATTAAAATTGTGTATTAATTCATACTAATATCATCTCCTAAAAATGTTGAGTACCTATGAATGTAGACGGCTATAAAAAAGAGGAAGATCAAAATAAACATCATTTATAATCTACCAATTCGCACTGGGCCTACGTGCTGGATTATAGCTCATTCCCTCTCAGAGACAGGAGGCCTGTGTCCCAGAAGTGGGAACATAAATAGGCTGATAGTACACCAGGCAGATTATGTGAAAGCTTTTTGTAAATAGGGGGCTGCTGGAAAACTCCGGATGAAAAAACGCAGTAACGTTTTGCCCGTCCCGGAAATCGTACCCAAGAACTTTTAGTCAGCATCATAAATATACCTTACTGCAGTAAGGTATATTTTAGATGCTGACTAACTTCCATTGACGAAACAAGTGGCCTTTCAAAGCAGGTGTATCAAATTTGATAATATAATAAACAATAACGATACTATACAAGTCATAAACAATCGGTCGTTATTTACTGACGTCACCTCCTGTGAAGTGTTTTGGGTTGTTATTATTATATTAAATAGGACAAGCATAGCGAAGTTAGGTCCTTGCCCTGTAATAGAAACAAGACCAAGATGTAGCTTGCTAGTGATACACCTGTTCCTAGACGAGGCACAGTTTCCTCTTAAAATACATACTTCTCTAGACTAGTCTTGTTATTCATACAGGGTGTAAACCGACTCTTCAAGAAGCCGTCAATCAAGAATTCTGTACTTACATCAAACTATGTAACTGTACCCAAATATTTTTGCAGGATTTTTTTTTTGTGGGGTAACGAATCACGTTTTTCAGTAGAAATATGTGTAACGCACTTAAAACGTTGTGCTGATGGATCGATTAAAAAAGCACAGGGGTTGTGAAGGTGTTTAAAGTAAAAAATATGTAAAAAGCATTTACTAAAAAAAAAACTTGTGAATGAGATGGAACTTCGACCCCAATATCCCCGAAACTAGAAGGTTCCCCCCAGGTATAGTGTAGAACTGCGGGACTGTTCGAAAGAGATACCGCGGCCCCGGAACATAAAGGGCGAGGAAGGAACATGGATGGGTTTAGTCAATAAAAGTTTGACATTCCCTCCCGCTCCGCCCAGAGTGGGAGAAGTTATTTGATGATTTCCCATCCGTAAACAAAAGGGAACAGAGTAAAAAAAAAATTGTCGCAATGGTGAGGAGAACAAGTGACTAAACCGCATCTTTAAGCGGTTTTTTACATCCTTTAGAAAAAACCAATAACAGAAAATAAGTAGGAAGCTAATGCATAATAATGACATAAGTTCCACAATGACATCGGGCGGGAGGAAACGCCCGGGTGTCTCCACTGCGAGGATCGACCGGAGGACACGGTGGAAGTCTGCCCTGCGTGGGCGGAGCACCGCCGTGTCCTCGTAGCGGCGATCGGCGGCGGCGACCTCTCGCGTCCGGCCCTGGTTCAATCCATGGTCCGGAGCGAGACGGAATGGGAAGCCGTCACCTCCTTCTGCGAAGCAGTCATGCTAGCGAAGGAGGTGGCCGAACGAGAGAGGGAGAGAGCCTCCCTTCCCGGCCGCCGCGAGAGACGCACCGGGCATCGGGGGCCACGTGGTGGCTACCGGCCACCGTAGACGCGGGACTGTGGACGGTTGGCTATGGGCTAGCTAGCCGTCCGTCCGTCGAACGACGACAAGCCGTGTCGACGGCGCGTTCTTGTTCCACGCGCGCCTCAAAGAGATGTCAGTATAAGAGAAGGGCCCGCAAGGGCTGAAGCCTGCCGGGGCTGCGGGACTGTTCGAAAGAGATACCGCGGCCCCGGAACATAAAGGGCGAGGAAGGAACATGGATGGGTTTTAGGTCCACAATGACATATTAGGTCAACAATGATGATAGATCCGTGCTTATATTGAATGTAATTATAGTACTCGTATTTTTAGTTTAGATGATCGTTCATTGTAAAACGAATGCACGTGAATAAATATAAAGAAAATCAAAAGCTTACCCTGATCGCATATAAATGAATGAATATTACAAACATAACACAATCATGATGCATGAGAATATTACAGGCCAAATTATTATTTTGCGAAACATGGGTATGTATGTATTTTCGACATCAAATTGTTCAAATACTTCAATTCCCAAAAACTCTCAAAATTTTAAATAACTACACAGCTAGTGTCTATTTTCTGGGGTGCATCCAAACCGCAGTTAACTTTTGTGGAGCAACACTCAAAAAAAAAAATCTAAATCAAAATATTTTATTTCACATGGGCACTTATAAAACGTCGAAAAAGGTGTCGCGTTGGTCGATTCCATGGAGAAGAACCGGCAAGAAACTCCATGGTGCTCCATTGTGCAACACGGTAATATTAGGTAGCTATCTGTGACTTTTGTGGCTAATTGTTACTAGTTGATGAATGTTACTCATCGCGGCCATACCGCCAATAACATAAATTAACAAAATATAGCAAAGAGTAAATTTTAGCACTAAGCGAGTTGCATAGCATTTGTTCTGTCTTATAGTAACATTCTATAACAATGTTTTCAATCTTTACCACAGTTGACTGTTTCCAGAAGTTATGCAACATTGCTTAACATATTTTAACACGGCAACAGATACTAACAATAAGTAACTTTTTCTATCAGATGTTTGCTCAGTAACACTTGAAAACGTTGTGCTACTAAAAGTAACTGCGGTGTAATAATAATAAATCATTTACTAAGGACCAACCATTTTGTACATTTTATGTACCCACCAAACTGCGCAACAGGGCCTCGATTCTGCTATTACAATAGTGTCAGAGTATTCGATCATTGATTTCATAATGATCAAGTTCTGTCAAATTTTGGCAAGTTTGTTAATTCTACTATCATAATGGCGCCATTATGACTTCTCAATGAACAACCACTGACACTCCATTGAAAGAAATGTCATAGAATATTAATCTCGTACATGAAATCTGGCATGAATAAATGTTCGCATTTAGTAGTAGATTTCGAAAATCATTTGTACTAAGGGTTTTATAATAATGACAATACGAAAATGCTATTAAAACACAATTTTATTACGAGACCATTGACCGACCATTGTGAATTTAGCAGATTACGAACTTTAAGCAAAATGACAATTTATTAAAATAGCAGAATTAGGCCCCAGTTTGTCGGCGGGAGTTTGTCGGGTGGTGTGGATGCACCATTACTTGACATTGCCGAAAAGCCGGTAGTGACGACTAGAAGTAGACGGATACAGATGGTGACTGAACGAAACCAAGCCAAATGGGCTTTCGAGTGTCTACGGGACACATCTCTCAATATAAATGGTTAGAAATTTAATAGATAATAGATTAATATCTTAAAAAAAATTACTTGATCATACGAATCACAAAATTGGTCCAGTTGATCAATTCAAATATGTTGAGGTCGAGTGGACCCGCGGGTCCTGCCTGTGTGGAATCAGTGGCTAAAGAGCCACAATGATTTTAAAAAAAAGAGGTTTTTTCTTGGGCTTATTTAGAACTACCTGATTCCCACGGCCTTGCCCGCGTACAAATTATATACTCAATTTTCCTCGAGAACCACTTTATACATTGATGAAAACTGCATGAAAATCGGTAGAGTAGTATTTGAGTTTACTGCGAACAGGCAGACAGACGCGTTGGAGGATTTGGTTTTATAATATGTAGTGATATCGATACCAAACTAGTCTGTAAAGTTTATCCAGCTTAATCCATTTAATCTTGCATTATTAACACCTGCAAGACGCATCCTTGGGAATATTACTATTATTTATTCAATCTGACCTTAATCATACATCAAGCTTGAAACTAGAACACAACAAACGAGGTCCTCGACGCTTCGTAGCTCTACATAAATTATTTTGTCGATATTAATTTATTGGTTGGGTTAACTAACTAGCTTGGGGGCCGTCCATTAATTACGTGAGGCGATTTTTCGACCAGCCCTTTTCCCCTTGGTGAGATGTTGTGAGATTGGAGTTGACCTCTTCGCCCCTCCCCCTCATCTCACGTGAGATTTATTCAAAAAAATATTTTCATTGAATATTTATTATTAAAAATATTGTTGGGAACAATGTAGCATATTTTAGTGAAGATACATATTTACTTAAGTAGTTACCTAGATTTCACGCAATTTTACATTGTTTAATGCGGGAAAAAAAATTACGTGATATTTGCCGAAACCCCCCCTCTCTCCCTCATCAGATTGGGTGAGATTCAGCCCTTCCCCCATAAACACCTCACATAATTAATGGACGCCCTCTTGTACCTGTTGCAGGAAACCTCGGATCTTATGTGCAGAGACAGTAAACGTGTCAAGGTTTACTCTAAGGCTTTCAAGGAATATACATAAAGTACCGACATAGCTACTGACATTTAAAGAAAAATACCTGTTTATGTTAATGCGAGTACCTTTGGAGTTTACTAGCGCCTTCACATTTACTCTCTGTTTACGGTAGGATTCAATGTGACGCATTCGAAACATTATGCTGATAGATCTCTTGAATTGTATGGCCTCCATGCCATGTATTAACAGTAAAGTTATGACATTACACTGCCTCGGTAAATATAAAATAAACACTGGACATGTAATGTCTAGTGATATTTATTTGCACTAAGCCAGGCTTGTGTCGTGGACACCAGATAGTTGATCAATCAATCAATTGTCTTGATTTTTAAACACAGGTTACAGAAGTGTGCAAGATGGTTCATTAAATAGGTACACATTAAAATTTTTCTATGTTTTGCCATTTGGCGTACAAATATACAGTTATAGGAAGGTTTTGTCAATCAAGAAAATTAATCTATAGGTATTAGTATTACATAGGGGTAAAAGTTTAATTAGATCAATATAATAATCAATATTATATAAATTGATATACTACATGTATACTTTTTGTTTGTAAATAGTGTTACGAGCTGGGTATGAGATAAATTAATTACTACCGATTAAACAACACAATAACTTTATTAATCACAAAACAATTTAAACTTAATCACAAGTACACTACAGTACACTACTATTCACTATTCACTTAGATATCGCACTTCAAGTTCACTTCGATTCGCTTCGATGGTAGCCAAAACAAGACTGACTGTCGCGGCCCTGAGCGGTCTATTTATACTCGCCCACAGACACACCAGAATAACCTCGAATATTCTAGAGGGTCATAGAAAACACTAACAAAAGAGAAGGTAGGTAGGTAATTATTATTACTAGCTACTTGTACAACACAAACAAATATGAACCGTATGCCCTAGGCGTACGGTTGAAATTCTAATGTCTTTTTATAAAGAGGTCGCGAGTTTGTAGGTACCTACCCAACTTTGAAAGTAATAATAATAGAAATCTCTCGAAATTCCAACGTACACATACTGTAATCACGTGCTTTCTCGAATGTTCTAGTAGGTCCGATGTAACACTGCCCCCTCCTTAGACATGCTCGTCCCGAGCATCATTAGTCCCGTAGTATCGCGCCAACCGGTCTACATGCACAATCTTAGGCGCACCTTGTGGACCCTTCTGTATTCGGTAGGTGACATCGTTGATCCTAGTCACGACTCGGTATGGTCCATCCCATTTTGCTTGTAACTTCGGAGACTTCCCCTTGCTCCGCACTGGGTTATGCAACCACACCAGTGAACCCTCGTCGAAACCCCTACCGTTTGCCTTCCGATCATAACGGGTCTTCATCTTCTCAGACATCTGTTGGCCGGATTATCGGATAATAATATGCTCATAAACATCGTTCAACTTATTACGCAATTCATTCGCGTAATCTGTTACACTACATGGAGCATCAGGGGGAGTTCCAGTGATTAAATCAGCAGGTAACCGTAATTCCCTTCCAAAGTTCGAGAAGGCTGGTGTCACAGTCGTACTTTCGTGGACTGCACTTCGGTAAGACAGAAGAAACGGCTGTATGTGCTTGTCCCAATCTCTTTGCCGGCTTTCCACAACTTTCGCCAGATATCTCTCCAACGTTTGGTTGAATCGTTCCACCATTCCGTCAGATTGTGGGTGGTAAGAGGTGGTTCTGGTTTTATGGGTACCCATCAATCGACAAGTCTCTTGAAATACTTGCGATTCAAAATTCCTTCCTTGATCGCTGTGTATTTCTAAGGGTACCCCAAAACGACAGAAGACTTCCTGAACCAATTTATCTGCGATAGTTGTAGCTTCTTGATTAGGAATGGCGAAGACTTCTGGCCACTTTGTGAAGTAATCCATGATCACCAGGAAGTACTTGTTTCCGCTCTCACTTACTGGAAATGGTCCCGCAACGTCAAGTGCTATCCGTTCCCAAGGGGCTCCAACGTTGTATACTTTTAATGCACCTCTGCTGCGTGTACGGGGTCCTTTCACGGCCGCACAACTGGTACATTTACGGCACCAGTCCTCCACATCATCTCGACAGTGGATCCAGTAGAAGCGTTCTCGTGTTTTTAGTAGAGTCCTTTTTACCCCCATATGTCCTCCTGAACATCCATCATGGTAGAGCCGTAGAACATCCGGTACCTTGGCTTTAGGGACAACCATTTGTAGATGACAGCTGTCCCCTCTAGCGTTTTCCCATTTACGGCACAAGACTCCATCCTGGATCACCAAGCTGTTCCATTGCGCCCAATAACTCTTTGTGATGGAACTCATTGCTGCCACATCACTCCACCTGGGTTTAGGAGTACCAGCTTTGATCCACTCGAAGATCGGTTTGATGTCCGAGTCATTTTGCTGAGCCTGCTGTAGGGTCTCCTTCCATTCATCGCTGAGATCCGTTCTTAGCATCCGCACAGGCACCACTTCCTTAGACTCCTTTCTGGAACTGTGCTTACAATCTTCGGGCAAAGGTCTTCTTGACAGTTCGTCTGTGTTGATGTGTTTTCTCCACTGTTGCTGACCAGTCTTCTCAACCGCTTTTCTCTGCTGAGATTGATCTTCTCTAGGTGCGCTTCGCTTTTTACAGTTCGACCGAAGGTGACCCCTTTCTCCACAAGTGTAACACCTAGGGCTGTACCGTCACGGACGCTGGCGTTCAGGTGATGCCACAACTTGCTTTGGACAACTTGGCCGAAGATGATCCCTTTCTCTAGCTGTGTAACAGCTAGGGCTGTAACCTTGCGCACGGTCGTGTACAGGTGATGCCACAATCTCCCTGACGTAGTGTGTTCTATGGTCTTGCCTCACTGCCTCTACTTCCAAGGCATGGGCTAAGGCGTCCTTCAATGTCTCATGATGCCCAAGTCTCACGGCGGCTCTAACTTCTAAGTCACGTATTCCATCAACGAACGCCTGTACCAGATTTCCCTCGATCAGTACCGGGGCAGACCGGTATGCTTTCGGAACGAGTTTCTCAACTTCCAGAGCCCACTGCTGTCGGTTCTCGGCACTACGTTGAACACGGTCCTTCAACTTAGCACGGAATACGTGCTCCAGGTGCGCGTCGCCGTATCTGGACTCCAGCGCCTCCAGCAGCTGCTCGTAGGTTACATCCTTGCCGAGTGCCTCGAGAATAGTCAGGGCCTGGTCTCGGAGGCCCAACGTGAGCGCGGTCATGGCTTGTGGTTTGGTCCATCCATTCGCCTACATGACGGCCTCAAACTGGATTCTATAGGCCGACCACGACGATGTTCCGTCGAATGGCGGAACCTTAAAACCACGCGAAGTAGGTGCAGCAACCACTGGAGCTACCGTCCCGCCTTCAACCTTTAGTTCGCCCAAAGCCTTCTGCACCCCAGCAATCTTAACTTCGGCCTCTGAGATGCGGTTCTCATGCTGGTGAATCTGATCTTTCATCAACTTGAGGTCCTTGCCGAAAGTTGCATGCAGATCCTTTATCAGGAGCATCTGCTCGTCTTGGCGGCGGACCTGCTCCTCTTTGTCTCGCTGCAACTGCTCTTCCAACCGGCGAGCCTGCTCCTCTTGACAGCGAGCTTGCTCCTCTTGACGGCGAGCTTGCTCCTCTTTATCTCGCTGTAACTGCTCTTCCAATCTGCGAGCCTGCTCCTCTTGACAGCGAGCTTGCTCCTCTTGACGGCGAGCTTGCTCCTCTTTATCTCGCTGTAACTGCTCTTCCAATCGGCGAGATTGCTCCTCTTGACGGCGAGCTTGCTCCTCCTTATCTCGCTGTAACTGCTCTTCCAATCGGCGAGCTTGCTCCTCTTGGCGGCGAGCTTGATCCTGCAGCAGCGCCATTAAAGCTGACAAGTCTGGCGCCACTGATGCTGGAGAAACTCCGGATGGGCCGACACCACCCGCTGTCTGTGTCGGAGAATCTCCAAACCGCCTTTGGTCCATGTCCTGCTGTCGCTGACTTCTGGTACGGATACCGTCCATGTCGTCCTTTGGTAGAATTGGCATAATTTATCTCTCACTTCTGACACCAATTTGTTACGAGCTGGGTATGAGATAAATTAATTACTACCGATTAAACAACACAATAACTTTATTAATCACAAAACAATTTAAACTTAATCACAAGTACACTACAGTACACTACTATTCACTATTCACTTAGATATCGCACTTCAAGTTCACTTCGATTCGCTTCGATGGTAGCCAAAACAAGACTGACTGTCGCGGCCCTGAGCGGTCTATTTATACTCGCCCACAGACACACCAGAATAACCTCGAATATTCTAGAGGGTCATAGAAAACACTAACAAAAGAGAAGGTAGGTAGGTAATTATTATTACTAGCTACTTGTACAACACAAACAAATATGAACCGTATGCCCTAGGCGTACGGTTGAAATTCTAATGTCTTTTTATAAAGAGGTCGCGAGTTTGTAGGTACCTACCCAACTTTGAAAGTAATAATAATAGAAATCTCTCGAAATTCCAACGTACACATACTGTAATCACGTGCTTTCTCGAATGTTCTAGTAGGTCCGATGTAACAATAGGTACATACTTACTATTTAACATCCATAATTCGGAAACAAACGTCCAAGCTCATAACACAAACATTTGCTCCTACCGGGATTCAAACCCAGCCTAGGACCCCTTAGAACGTAAGGCAGCCTCACTACCGCTACGCCATTCGGGTCGTCAAAATTTTGGTTTAATGGTCGCGCGACTGCCGAGCTCGGTCCTGGGTTCGATTCAGGTCGGGCAAAGTATTATTGGGTTTTTTCATCAAGAATTTCTCAGTAGCAACCACTGTTTGGAGTTGTGCCCGGTTGATGGTAATAGGCCCGTATTACATAGGACTTCAACATAACTGGTGAAATGTAGGTGTTTTTAGGCACACTTCTGCCCAACCCTTCGGAAATTACGAGACGTGATGTTACGTTATAAATGATTTATCTATCTATGTTATGTTATAATAACTGCCGTAACTGCAAAGCGTATACTGTACGTGACTGTACCGGGAAGTCAATTTAGAAAAGCGTTACCAAGATAAAACTGGATTTGTGTCGTTGACCCTCAACAACCCTTCAAAAGCGAAACCCCTATAATCTAGTTCAGAATCTGTAACTTAAGGATGTGTAAACCCGCTTGATCAAATGTATCCTAGGTTCAAGTATCTCGTCCCTTCCGGGTATTTGTTGAGGCTATCTTAAAATCCTTCACATTATGCTTTCAAAATTTTCCGTCCTATGGAAATTTTCTGTATTATGAGACAGGCGGCCACGTTTTGGCTTTATAGGATGTATTTTCATCAGAAATGTGCAAGGAAGCGTAGTGGTACGTGGAGGTGTATTGGAGTTTGAAACACATTTCTTGAATTCCTCATTCACACATATTTCTCAAATGGGATTGTATGTACAGTCAGCAAAACAGTTAGGTATGCAGGTCAGGAACCTTCTTATGACTATTACAAATGTAAAAGTCTGTAAAGATCGATTTTTGTTATACTTCCACGTAGAAACAACTGAATGGATTTGGATGAAATTGCAAACAGATTGATTATAACCCTTTTCCATTTAAAATAGTAGTAAGAAGATTGCTAGCCTGTAAACCTAACTGTTTTGCTGACTGTACAAGGCGATTTCAATTAGATTTAAGTAGTTCTATTTGTTAGTACCGCATGTATCTCGCTTCGCATCTTCGGTGCTTCATACATAGTTAAAACAGACCCGTTGAAAAAAACAGCATGTAGGTATCTGATTTAGGCAAAAGTTATTTTTTTTTAAATAAAAATAGATCTATGTAATAATAGGTACCTACCTATGTCCACCAGGCACGCGGTCACCTAATTTATCTCAACCAGAACATTGACTATCGATAAGAGAATCATTTTCTCAGATACCTAGCTACTGAATAATCTCTATCAATATTATGAGTGAACTGATGTTTGCAGTTGAAGGTTGTTACGATAACATTGTAACATACAATATCTTAAATCTTGGGAAATATTCAGTTCTATCTTTCTAGTGTTTTATTGTTCAAAAATTATACTTACTACGATTGTTTTGATTGACAATTGACATCTGGATCAAGATTATTGTCGCCATATCCAAGAATCCACTTCAGAAACCGGTTCTAGAACTTCAAAATCTTCCATAACCAGTTTCAATAACCCCTATTATCATTTATGACATTCAGATGTCATATATTTCGATAAGATTATGGAAACGGAGAATATAAGTAGGCACCCGGCAACAAGGCTTGGGGGTGTTACCATACCTACGCGAATCAGTGTCAATAGAACAACGACATTATCAATGGACATAGATTGATTGGAGAACATACATAACCACACGTTACGTGTGCATCGTAATCACGACCCCGAATCACCAGGGTGCACCTTTTTTTTTTTTTCCTCCGGCAGACCTCCACCGTGTGCTCCACCGTGTCCTCCGGTCGATCCTCGCAGTGGAGACACCCGGGCGTTTCCTCCCGCCCGATTCGGTGCAGGTACCTCCCGAAACATCCGTGTCCAGTGAGGACCTGCGTCAAGCGGAAGGTGAGGACGCCGTGGCGCCTCTCTAGCCACTCCTCAAAGAGGGGATTTACCGCCACTATCGTGGCGTGCCCTACCAGGGTGCACCTGCAGTCTCGACAGAGAACGACAAAATCGTTAACTTTCGGTTTCCTAATAACTAACGAATAAATTCGGTTGCAATAATGATGCTTGCGAATAACGAAAGTCACACACACGTAAGTCATCCTAGACACGTTTCTCGTAAGCATAATTTTTGCAAGCGAATTTGTTCGTTATAGTAATCAGCGATCGAAATCAAGCGATTTTGATCGTTATCTTTGTCGAGACTATCTCTACTCTACCCAAGACGCTTAGTAGTAGCTAATGATATGCTATGTGATTCGGCTTTTGGCTAAAGTCGACCTATTTGGTTATGCGGTACCACCACATATCCAACAACGAGGCCGACATTATTCACTCTGACAGTCTAACTAATTATTTACAGAATGAAAAGACTAATATTGCTAAGTAGAATTCAAAACTTTCTCTCTATCTTTTCTTATCCTATACTGTCCCACTGCTAGGCAAAAGCCTCCCCCATAGCCTTCCACTCTTCTCTCAGTGCAGTATTCTCTAGCCAATTTGTCACAAACGCTTCTATGTTGTCACGCCAGCGTTTTCTAGGTCTCCCTCGGCGACGACGCCTGCCTTCTGGCACCCACTGCGTGACGACTCTAACCCATCCGTCCTGATGCGTTCTACAGACATGTCCCACCCATCCACCAGTCTTATTTGCCCACATCAGCTATTCCAGTGTTTGACTGTATTGTGGTATTGAGAATTATTCAGTCACCAAAAAAAAAACGGTGCAACTCTAACAAAAACTAATTTGTCAAACAAAAATCAGTTCACATTACGAAAACTAAGCAACTACTCAAAGCAAAAACCAATTTGTTTTTAAATGCCGTTTTGGAAGCTGTTATGAAACTGCCGTTATTTTTTGTAAAACTTTTTTCTTTAAAAGGTAATGACATTTAAAAAGCCTTGGCCCCGTAGCTTCTTTTATATTTATGGAGATGGACAGCCACTTTCATGGAAGGAATATACTTTTGGTGTCACCAAGTACGGGAATAATTAATGTATTGTGTATGTTTAATTGATGTGTGATTATGAGTACAAGGATTATTTTGATTTTTTTATGAGAGAATGTAGCTTTTTGTGTTTTATTTTGAGCAGATAAATGCCTTTTTCATTTTATAACTATACAAGTCTGAAAGCAAAAGGTGTAACCATACTTGGTCCATCACCACTGCTATCAACCTACAATTTTAAAACCACGAGAATTCTATCTTTTGTTTCACATTTCATTCTCACAATTAAAATAATTATCGTTGAACGTTACATTAAACAACTTGACGAGTTGTCCTTTAGTCATTCAATTAAATGTCGTCATTCAATAAACGCGCTAGTCATTCAATCAAACAGCAGATTCAACCAGATGACTGCGACAAATACATTACAAAAAAGAAAAAAAAAATTATAATATTTTGCTTATGTTACAAGACTTGTATAATTTAGTTCCATTTAAAATAAATAATTTACGTAGATCAAGAGGTAGCTAAAAACTTTTAATGAAATGTTTCGATAACTTTAACTTTACATGAAAACTTACAGCAACTATTTGAAAATCTTTGAAAATCTTCAGATTTGTCAAGTTACGAGTATTAAGACCTAACTTTGCGCTCTGACCCACTGTTACTTAAGTCACGAAGTTCAGCTAACATTAAGTTAGTTCGGTACTTACTTTAAGATTTAAGTAACTTATTAATAATGTACATAAGTGGCAACTTATAGTTGAAACTGAGAAACTTAATAATTCTGAGTGATTTCGAATTTATAATGAGAACAAAACTTTTATTTCAAGTGATACATTAATTGAAGTTAGAGTTGGGGTAAAATGTCGCCAACAAGGTTTTTTTACCTCAAAATACTGCAAAACCTTCAAAAACTAGTATTCGACCCCAACATAGTTGGGAAACGAGGAAGATAATGTGATATAGTCTAAATCTTTGTGCTCACCACAAAACCAATCTCAAGCATAATGTTATTAATAATAATAATAAACAATGACGTGACGTCATATCACTAATACGTGACTCTAACTTTAAATAGTAATCAGCATCGTTCTATTTCCAAATATTATATTTTTTCTACAAAACCACATAGCGATTCCACTTCTTTGCTAGCAAATGTAAATTTTGATGTAAATAAGCTTCGTTACATAAATCCTAATTTGACCGAAATAATGCAGACTGCAAACAGACTAAACTTCTGTTGAGTATAATAGGCTAGTTTCCACCATCAATAAATTGCAAATCTATTTAGTCCGTCAGTTAGAGTATTGGAAAATAAAGGACACGTATTTTTTGTTTTTGTAAATCAACGAATATTGACAAAGATAAAACGCATCAAAACTCGGGAGTGGGGGCTCGTGACGTCAGAACTCACTAAGAATGATACCAAACAGTGACGTATTGGGAATTTTAAAAGCGTCGTATCTTCGTCAATTTTGGATTATGTGACAAAAGAAAAAATAAGGGTCAAATATTTTTTGATAATCTAAGTGACGGACTAATTAGATTTTTTTAGTTAACAAGCCTATTGTTACAACATCTTGTCCGTAATTTCCAAATGGTAAGGCATAAGCGACGGACGGAGGGACGTTACCCACATTTCGCCAGTTAGGTTTTTAAGGCTGTGGTATCTGCTAAATGAGCAACTCTATTTGTGGTGGTTCAAACTTTGCTTGAAATACTGTTAGAATAAAGTTCTAATTAGCTCGCACTACAAAGTGGTTGTTACGTCAGTCACAGCGGCAGCGGGCCGAATAGTGCGAAATGAGTGGTTTTTAATCAATTGTAGCCTAATAAATCATACGATCAAATTTCCAATTGTACACTTTGTGAAGAAAATGGCGACAACTATCAGTGTGTAAAATAAACTAAAACTTAATGCCGTTTCGGAGTAGTTACAAAATTTCAAAGAAAAAATGCTTTACTTTGAACAGTTTTTTCATATAGTAATAATAAAGTCTGAATTATTTCAATTGTACAAATTAAAGTTTAAAGCCTCAAAAGCCACATAAGTACATTTTTTTTTGCACATATTCACTCATCAAAGATGAGTTACATGGAGAAAACCTCTCGTTAGCAGATACCACCCCCTTAAGTTCCAAGTAATACGAGGCGAGCCTACCAGCCTACTGCCATTAAGGCTGAAGCTCCAGGTTAGCCGGCAAAATTCTAATTTTCTTACGTTTTTTGCAATTTGCAGGCCAGTGTAGGTTGTACGTTGATGAAAATATGAATGACTTTGATCTTGAAATAATCGTTCCAAGATCTTTATGAACTTGTAGGTTATTGATGATTATAATTCTGTTACTACATAAGTCTTACAGCCGCGAATCATATTTTCTTCAACATACAACCTAGCTAAAACGTAAGAAAATTTGAATTTCGCGTGCTACCATAGAGCATCCACCCTAACTGGGCGTTAATCCAGGGCTCCGAATTGCTACGGAGAAACATATGACGGTTTTCCCGACCGAGAAATCAACCTTCAAGCAGGCATTATTACAGCACCATCATAAATGCAGACCAAAGAGCAGTTCTCTAGAGCTTCTGCTTATCTCCCCAAGCGAATAATCATAGTGTGATGATATGTTTAGTATTCTAATGACTTCTAGATTAATGACTAATGATATCATTATTGTTAGAAACTAATATAGAATACAATTGATCGAGTGTCCTGCTGCGTGTACTATTATTATGCTATTAATATCGGTCATTACACATAATAATATTTCCTCCGGTTAACCTTAGGGTATGCGGAACGACTGACGATACGGAAATAGAGAATACTAGGAAAAAATAAATAGATAACTGTATATCATGAATTCATTTACTGATCAAAGCACAGCCAAATGTCAGTACTAAAGCCAAACTGCAAAAACAAAAAAACCAAAGAAAGATTTTTGACAATTATTGAAACGAGTTGAACAGGGGATCGATCGCTTATGGACATGAGGTCAAGTGGGTGAACGATGAAAGAAAGGCACAATGACAGATGGGCTAAAATGATTTATGGATTGACGGTCAAGTGTAAAATTTCGGACATCCCATAACAAGTTGAGTTTGGCTTCGACATAACCATAACAAGGGTTAGGGAACAAGGACAATGAGTTTCCTTTGGCATGGAATATAAAAACTGAATGGCAGAACAATAGAGATATACTAACAACATAATTACTACTATTATATTTAGACAAACGGTCAGTCTCCAGAACTGTTCATTTTACATGATTGGAACTGCGCTTCTAAACATGAGCGATCGATCGCACAAATACTTGAATGTCTTCGACGCAGACGTACGGTTTTCGGCAGAAAAGTAAGACCTTCAAATTCATCAGGAATTTGATTTCTAATGTTGAAAAGCTAATCAACTGACTTGATGATTTATCATAAAATTTAGATCTTGATGAACACAATAAGAATCTCAAGGTCGTCTCCTAAGTTTCCTCACAGTTACCGACATGGCGACAGCTCAATGGCAAGGCTATAGTAATATAATGGGAGGAAGTTTTCCGGGAAATAAGAGGACCTTCGTGATGAGTTCACCTCGAATAATCGTCTTTCGCAAAAGATCCCTGGCGAGTGATTTTAAAGTAAATATAAAACGATGCACAGTCAACAAAACAGTTAGGTAGGTATGCAGACTAGGAATCTTCTTACTACTATTATGAATACGAAAGTTTGTGAGGATCGTTTTGTGTTATTCTTTCGCGCAGAAACTACTTAATGGATTTGGATGTGTAGTGCCTAACTCTATGATCATCGCGAGGCCGCGACCAAGGTCCAACGTCATTGTAAAGTTTTTAAATTGTACATTTTGCATGTATATAGTTTAC
Source organism: Xestia ashworthii (assembly GCA_950022955.1). Classification (NCBI taxonomy): domain Eukaryota; kingdom Metazoa; phylum Arthropoda; class Insecta; order Lepidoptera; family Noctuidae; genus Xestia; species Xestia ashworthii. The sequence continues at coordinate 22,223,704 of OX465555.1, forward strand.
ATCTAACTCTGAGTTAATTTTTTACACATAAAAATGAATTGAGAGACCCGCCATGCGCGCTTTCAGATGTAATTGCAAACAGATTGGTAGCTTGTATATCTAACTCTTTTGTTGACTGCACTATCAGGTTCAGACTCCAATAAATTAGGGTTGTATGTATTCATAAACTACTAGCCGTTGAAATAATCCGCACGAAATAATTAAACAAAAAATAGTATTTGCCCCGTTTTTGCAACATTTTTATGCAAATTTTTACTATTGGTCGTAGCGTGGTTAAATTTTTTATCTATTGGTCGTAGCGTGGTTAAATTTTTTATCTATTGGTCGTAGCGTGATGCTATATAAACTATAGCCTTCTTCAATAAATGGGCTATCCAACACCAAAAAAATGTTTAGTTCGTGAGATTAGCTCGTTGTACCAAACTCTTCTGCAGCTCGTTTATAAAAAAACAAAAATTCTGCCTGGATTCGAGAATTTATATCCAGTGGTCACTGTCTTATATCAAACTAGCTGATGCTCGCAACTTTGCCCGCGTACAAATTATATAGGGTGACTGGTAATTAGTGTAAGATAATTAATAGAAGAAATAAGACCTTCCTCGAGATCCACTCTATCCATTGGTGATAACAGCTTGAAAATTGGTTCAGTAGTTTTTGAGTTTATTGCAAACTGACACACAGACGCGGCGGAAGACTTTATTTATGATATGTAGTGATGTAGATGTATTAAAAGGACACCAGCAGCATCAGTGAAATAAAACATTTTTGATGTAGCGAATGCTTTTGTGCTTATCTGCACAAAACTGTGCTCTCACAGTCACAAAGGCTAGTTTCCACCATCAATAAATTACAAATCTATATAGTCTGTCAGTAAGAGTATTGGAAAATAATGGACACGTATTTTTTGTTTTTGTAAATCAACGAATATGGACAAAGTTATAACGCATCAAAACTCGGGAGTGGGGGCTCGTGACGTCAGAACTCACTAAAAATCATACCAAACAGTGAAGTATTGAGAATTTTAAAAGCGTCGTATCTTCGTCAATTTTGGTTTATGTAACAAAAGAAAAAATACGGCTGAAATATTTTTGATAATCTAAGTGACGGACTAATTAGATTTTTTCAGTTAACAAGCCTATTATTGTCATTTGACTCCAGGTTATTAAGTATTTAGTTCATCATGTTTAGCTCTGAATTCTACAATAATAGAGGTTTAAGCGATACGTTGATGGTTTCACGTACGTACCATTTAGATGACGCACGCTAGACAGTGCCGTTTCCGAGCCGAGAGTCGGCCGTAGCACAATGCATTGTCCATTGCTCGGTAGCGGCTCGGAAGCGTGAATGTGTCCATACAAAATTGCTCGGTCGACACTCGAATCGGACCTGACACGGTCTAGCGTCGTCATAGGTCAAGCTTTATGTAAACTATGTCTTAGTGTATTACTTTATTCATCATCATGATCGCTTGTGGAAACTAGGTTTAATAATGAAAACAAAAACCTGTAAAGACATTAATTGAACAGTTTTCAAGATCAAATAAACTTAGACAACGTGATAAGTATCGATGTCTAAACAATTTTCAAACAAAAAGATATTTGATAATTTCATTGGGTCAACGACCGCATATGGTTTTATTACTTGAAACCATCTACTACAGGTGAACTTTTTGATCATTGATGAACCTTACAAAATATTAAAAGTCAATACGAAATTAATTTTAAGTCTATCCTTCCAGCTCATCATCATCAGCTAAGCCTTTTCCCAATTATATTGGGGTCGTCTTCCAGTCTAACGGAATGCAGATGAATACCAGTATTTTACGTGGATCTACTGCTTATCTGACCTTTCTGTGACCCGATTAGTGCTGGATTCCCGACACTTCTTGGTAAGACTGGTTGTCAGACTTTTGGGATATGGACTACCTGTAACGACTGTCAAAGATCTACAACTTACAGCTGGGACCAACAGCTTGACGTCCTTTCCGTGGTACGTAGCGCGTGGTCACCCATCCGCACGCCAACCTTGGCAAGTATGGCTTAACCTGAAGATCAATCTTTAGGTTTCGGGCCACGAGCTCCTCCGTCTCGTCTATACTTCCAATTACCTTCAGAAAATCAACGTTACCTTTATTATTATTTATTGAACGCTTCTGATACCAGTTTTCAGAGCAATGCATGCAGATGTTAAATGCTACTCCAGTTCAAATACACTGCGTTATCGAAAAAACTGGCCAAAGAAAAACCAGTTTGCCCTCGGATGCCTTTTACGACAAAAAAACCAAACTTGCATTAAAAAACACATCACTGGTAATTTACCTCAGTCTCAGATTAACAATCGAAATTCTTTTGTTTTTTTTTGTTTCTTGAGTACCTACGTACTTATTTATTAAGATGAGAACATACAATTTTTCGGTCAATTATCTTTAGTATGTGAGTAAATCAACAAAAAGCCTTTGAAAAGATTGAATGGAAAAAATTTGGTTAAGAAAATATTATGACCTTTTTTGGAAGGGTCCTGTTTACAACTTTAACTACGTGCAACTTTACTAAGCCGCATACAAAAATGCAAAGAAGGTAAGGTATATTATTATTTAAAATATAATATTATTGGGTTTTGGATATCCGCCTGTGAATATTTATGTAGCAGATCCGCGAATTAACGACAACTCGTTCGTCCTCCTAGTTTTGACGGAACAATTTTGATGAGATTAACGTTTTGTATTCTTATTGAATTTTCTCTCTTTTTTACTCACGAGTGGCTGAAAAAAGGAATGACAGGGCGCCTATTTTTTTTCCGGTTGGGAAATCATCGGATGACTTCTCCCGCTCTGGGCGGAGCGGGAGGGAGTTTTTTATTTGGGACAAGCCCGCCACACACGCCCAAACCACTGTAACTCCTGAAAGCCAGAATCAACAGTGGCGACCACCAGAAAAGCGCCGAGACAATGAAGCTCGACGAAGTCCCAGAGAATGAATTTAACTGTATTTGATCCCGCAACGAAATTAATCAGAAAGTATAGCAGAGGAGTAGAAAAAAAACCGTAATTTCCACTTCGGCGGGAGGGAGTGTCAGACTTTTACTGACTAAAGCCCATCCATGTTCCTTCCTCGCCCTTTATGTTCCGGGGCCGCGGTATCTCTTTCGAACAGTCCCGCAACCCCGTCAGGCTTCGGCCTTCCGTCTCTACAGGCTTTCAGGAGACTTTAATTTTATTAAATAAAATTAATTGTTTTAGATGCATTATTCAAAACGAAAAATGGGGAATATAAAGGGTGTAAAACACCTCTTCACGAAGCCGAAAGGCACTTGTTCTCCCCATCATTGCGATCATTTTTTTGTTCTACACCATACCTGGGAACCTTCTAGTTACGGAGATATGGGGGGTCAAAGTTACAACTTTTTGACAAGTTTTTTTTTAAATACAAGTTTTTTTTGTATGATTTTAACTTTGAACACATCCACGACCTCCGTATTATTGAACTCATCCATCAGCACAATGTTTTAAGTGCGTTTCATTGAGTTCTACCACAAAACATGATTTATAACCTCAAAAAAAAAAGTTGTTTCCCAGCAATATTTTTTGCGTAAGGTTACTTAGTTTGATGTACAGAATGCTTGGTTAACGGCTTTGTGATGAGGTGGTTTACACCCTGTATTTATTTGTATGGAGAATCACAGCCCCGGTTCCCTCTTAAAAAGCGTTTGGGGATAACTTCGCTTCCCATTAGTGAAAGCATTTTCCGAATCGGATCAGTAGATCCAAAGTTTACCCCCTAACTCCAAACGTTATCTCTTCATAATATTAATTTAGAAAACTAGGCACACTTTATGCAAATTGTGTTGAAGTAAACCTGGCAATGCTGTGTAAATCGGTTGTACTTTGCATTATTATTTAAATATTTAATGTCTATATTGGTTTTTGTCTCGTGTTTACATTTTTCTCACGATTAAATTAACATTATAAGAATGAATTCATTCATTATTATTAATGTTTGTTTGCAATCATTTTAATGTGTGTTTAATAATACCATTGGAGTTATCCGGTAGTATCACTTCGTTTGTAGGACTTTTGACTTCGGCAATCATCTGCCTAGCCTTTTCCCTAATATGTTATGATTACTTATAGTCTTACTCACCGGATCCAGCCAAATATCAGTTTTTTACATGGGAGCACAGACAATCTGACCTCAACCACCCCAAAGTAACTGAGTAACAGGGTACCCCTTCGTACAACTACTTAGTTGTCAGATTTTAGACTCTATAGTCTGACAACTAAAGTTTATGTTTAAGGAGAACTAAAGCAAGATCTTTAATTTAGCAGCAGACCCTCAAATAAATCATTTTCTTTTTAAACTCTCGAAATGCACTAAGTTAGTATTTTTTTTTTTTTGTAATTTAGGTTTCGGGCCAATAATTTAGAAGTATGTTTCCGACCAACGCAAATCCGTTCTTAAATAAATCAAACAGGTTTGCCAGTCAGTCTTTACATTGCAACACTGCAAGTACAATGTATATAGGTACCTACACTGCAAGTCATTAAGTACCTTTACATTGGCGCAGCTGTTGTACCGGTGTCTCTACAGTTCCTATATTATATTGAAGTAACAATGTCGGACATTCACTATAAAGGCAACTAAGGTTACTTACTAACTACGAAACAGTAAAGAATCTTTATTACAATTGAATAGCAAATTAGGAATTTATCTGCTGACTTTAATTTAGTTTGAAATCATAAGGAGTTTAAAAAATACATTGTGTACAAAAAAGTTGTTAAGTCAATCGAACGGTCTCAAATAAAAACATTCTGGTCTATTAATTTATCTTGCCAAAGTATATCAACGCTTTAGAAAATGACCAAATGAAAGACTTTCAGAGCAAAATAAATCTTAAAGAATAAACCAATTCATATACATCACTAATCTTCTGCAATAAAATTGACAACAATGTTAAAAGAACTTTTTCTAGATTACACTCGGTGTTGTACCTGTCCAGGTAATAGTGTATGTAGTAAAGAATAAAATAAAAAATGAATTAGGGTGTATCAATAATTGATACTTATAAATTTCCGAAACAACATAACATCATTTATTTCAGGCAAAAAACAACAACGCACTGCTGCCTTTTTTGATGCAATATATCCCTTGAATCCGTCCTTACATCCCTAACAATTTGCCATATATCCTGGATATATCTTTATTAAAGATTGTACGATAAAAAGCCGTTTTTTATCACGGCCATTGTTTTACGATACACATTCACTTCGATGCAGTCGGCTTCTGTGAAGGTCGACGGTATAAAGTTGATCATAAAGTTAAACTTCGACAGTAAAAAATAAAACATTGCAAGGATTTAGTGACACAACAATATTTTAATGAAAGTTGAAAAGAGTGGGTGCATTTTTTTCCTGATTTGAGTAAAAAATTCAAAGATTTCGATAAAATACGGAATTTATTTGCCAATTAAGAGCGCGTATTCCAAAAGTTGGCAACGTCGCAAATAGCTGTCAAATATTTACATGTTTTAATTAATTTGGCAATTTTACTGTGTGAAAATATGATATATGGCTATGTAGTGGGCTAAAAAAATTATTAGGAAATGCAATAATTAATATCCTAATACCGAATATATAGTTTTAGATTTATTAGGCCAAATGCCTTTTTTACACCTGAAACGTTTACAAAATCAAATTTAGGGTTTTAATTGCAATTCATATTCAATTTTTTAGTGCACTACAGAGCCAAATTTCTTATTTTCATACAGTAATATTGCCAAATTAATTAAAACATGTAAATATTTGACCGCTATTTGCGACGTTGCCAACTTTCGGGATACGCGCTCTTAAATCTAACAGCTACATGGTGCTAATCCATGTGATTGAGTTTGATTATGTGCAAAGACATTATCAAAGGATCCCAAGTTATCATTAGTTATAAAAAGTTGCTAACCGTGTCGTCAAAAAATTGCAGAGCCCTCTTTGCACTTTTCATTGGTTATATTCAACAGCATACATCACTACATCAGCTTTGTTGAAGTTTCAGGGTCAGTGGTTACTAAAATTGTAAATCAAGGTTGGTCATAAACCATTGAATTGAACCATGGTTACAGACCAATAATCATTTAAAAGAAAATAGTTGATTCGAGAAGGAGATTGTCATTTTAAACGGTGCCAACTATCTGTAGGGTGCAGTACTTGTAGTGATTTAATGAAAATATAGCGTATCGTCTCCTCTTTAAATTTCAACGAATGGTGAAGCCTTAATATAGGCGAAGAGAAGTTAACAAGAACTGAATACAACTACAATTTACTGGAGCAGTTTATTCACTAAATACGTTGCATTCAAAACCAAGACACATCTGTGCAGACCTCGTAAAGACGTTTCTCCAATAAATAAGATGCTTGCTATTTTACAATCTGGATATTAATCGATGCGGGATGCGGGGTTCTTGATATGCGGGCAATTTTCAAGCAGTTACGAGCATACTCAGCAGTTGTTGGAGTTATATGGTTTAATATCTAAAATTCCTGTGGGAGTTCCATATTATTACTTAATACCTTTTCAGCCAGCGTTTGACGACTTATCAGACGTACCTACGAGTTTTGGCAGCCAATTTTTTGGGTAAGAAATGCACGTTTTTCATACTGTACTATAATTGCAGCAAGTCACCTAAACCTGTGATATGCTATCGCATCCAAACAAAGAGAGTCGTGAGTGTAACTTAGTTTTAGCGTTTTACTAAAAGTGACTTCTGAGCTTATGGCTTCGGGTGCAATTCGATTATTCCAGACATTTTTACCTTTAGATAACTTTAAAAAGCTTGAATGATTAGATGTATGAACATGGACGAAGCGAAAAGAGTATGTAAGGATCTTAGCAGATAGCGTTGTATTGTTTCTGAATACCCCAAAGAAAAAGGCTTGATTTATGTATATGTCACCATAAAATTTTCAAACACGTTATATTGTAATCTCTCTAGCGATATTGTAAAGTCTCGAAATATTGTCAAACGAACATACTGCTTACAATAAAACGCATTATTTTTCATGAAATGCATGCGATGGTAGTCAACTCACGCGGTCTGGAGGGAAGGAGGGGTCCCACTTGCCCAGTACCATTCTCATGAAAAGATAATGTACCATTCCTGAGTAATACCGATTAATATAACCTAACCTTAAAACACTTTATATTCCCCTAAAATGCGTAGTTGACGGAGCCCCGCTTCGCGGGGCCCCTATTTCCGAGTGCAGGGTTTAAAGGAACCTAACTAAACTAACGGGGGGGTGCCCCAAGTCCTGATTATGGGGGCAGAGATACTAAGTATCTCTGCCCCCATAATCAGGACTTGACTGAACATACAGAAGTCTTCTGTATGTTCAGTTGACAATATTTCGAGAGTTTACAATATCGCTAGAGAGAAACACGTTATATTGTAATATTACGTGTTTGACAATTTTACGGTGACATATACATGTTGAAGGTTGTGGAAGCCGACCCCATAGTTGGGAAAAGGCTAACCAGATGATGAAAGGTGCAGTCCCGAAACAGTGTAGCACCTTCATAAACAGAAACACACTGTATTTACGTCAATATGTTCGAACCTTAGATGCATATCGCAGCAGCTTTTGCAATAAAACAACTTCCTTTATGTGCAGTAAAATAACATCAAAAAAAACAAAATTAAGTTAACCAACCTGCTCTAATTAAAAAAAAAGAATTAAAAAAATATATAATTTTCCTTAAGCAATGACAATGACAGTTTGAGCGTTTTTTAACCCACGATCGATGGTGGAAACCAAAAGAATGGTATTTATAAGTTCTTTTGTTTCTTAAGTTTTTTTTTAGTTTTTATTTTAGACTATCTTTTCGGGGACTTTTAGAACTTTCAAAGCATATCCAGTTTTAGTAATTGTGCCAAATTTCTTTAAAAAAAGAAATAAGTACCTAGACCTATGGTTATTTATAATTAAAGTATGGTTGACCTCGTAATGACTTTACTCTCTACGGGCTATCGCCCTATCAGGGGCAAAGAGGCACATAATACAAAGACAAAGTTTATTGGTCGATGTGACATTTAAACTGTTTCAATCTTCACAAAACTCCAATATACAGAGGTTTTGTTGTCAGATTTGAGAAAGCAATTACGTAGTCGAGTGAACATTACGTCTGTAACGTACAGTCTGACAATAATATTAAATACTAATTCTAATTACGGGAACAAGTTCGTGAATATAGGGCTATTCATTAACTAGTAAGTAGTATTAATTTTATTCTAAGAAAATTAGTTTGGTCAAGGCTAAGGGAAATTCAAGTCTGTGACCCTTTTTATAATAAGTTAATTAGTTACACTAATGTGATTAAAGCAAGTCGTCGGAAAAGTTAGGTAGACGATGGCGGCATCATCTACCTAACTTTTCCAAACTATGTTGGGGTCGGCTTCCAGTCTAACCGGATGCAGTCGAATACCAGTATTTTACATGGAGCGACTGCCTATCTGACCTCGGCTTGACTTGCAGGCAGTTTAAAAAAAAGGTAAAACGTTATTACCAACGGAATGCGCATTAATAATTTCCGAATCAAATCGATTATTAGGTAGTTCATTATGATTTATGTTGTTTCAACTGCTTATCGAAAAAAGGCACAAAACAATAATAAAAAGTATGCGGTGACAAAAAATACACAACACAACACTAAAAAGAAGAAAATTAATTTACTCAGCACAGACTGAAAGACGCACGAAAATAAAATAGAAAAATCTAAATCAAAGCATTTATCTCAAGTAGGTCAGTTACAGCCACTTTTGAATTGTGGAAAAAAAGATGAAAATTAAATGTAGCTACAGTCCAAGTCACAAGACTGACAAGACATAAAAACTGTGAAAGTACTGTAGTTATCCATTCCTTAGCGTAGATCTGTATGGAGAAGAAAGGGCAAGAAACTCCATGGTAACTCCATAATTTGCAAAATAAAAAAAATAAAAGCAGTAAAGTAACGAATCTGAAAAAAAATACAAACCTTATACAAAAAATCCCTCCGGCAAGCCGCAGGAGGAGGTAGATTTCGTAGAAGGTGCTGGAGCGTCCGACTATTGAAAATTTGTATAAAGAGTTGTACTTATGTGTACAATCTACAAAAAAAAGTATGATTTCAAAGTCGTTGTCCTGTAATGGAAAGTTTACCCTTTTTAAATTCTCTCATAAGAGTTTAGCGTGGAAACGCCCACAAATGTTTAGTTATAATTTTTTATTTCGAAAACTATAAGTTTTATCGCTAAACTTTGAAGGTAACAATTGTAAAGTAAACAATTTGCTTTCAACAAAAAATATTTGCGACGGTCAAAATGTTTACTGTTTCGGAGATATGATTTTTTTTCGCAAAAAATTTGGAATTTTCAACCCCCTCCCCAATTTTGGGTTTGCATCAAACAAGTTTAAATTTAAAGATGTCCGTATTCGTACTCAGAATGATAAAAATGAGAAACGGTTCAAAAATTTTCCATAGGAAAAAAGTTATGGCCAAAAAACTGATTTTAGAAAAACCGCCCCCCCGCCACCCCCCATGGATGAATTCCGCCCATTCACGAACTTAGCCTAAGTTTTGACCGTTTCGATTTTTTGGCCAAGTTTGAAAGCAATCGATTCATAATTGCGACCTGTAGAGTGTGGCTAAATTTTGCTTGTCACCCATATACATACGTATTCATATATATCCCCGTAGGTGAGAGACCAATAGGTAGATTTTTTTTTTTTCAAAAAAAGGAAATCTACCTAACACGTAGTCAAAAAATCAAACTCAAATAAAACAAAACACTGCAGCTGTCACATTGACGGTACGAAGCATATAAAACAACGGTAAGTAAACAAGGCACTACCCGCACGGCACTCGAATTCTGACTGACCGGCGCCTGCGCAATCACGCCGTTTGTCACAAATCATTATCACAACACAACCTACTTTGTGACCTCCAATTAAATGCACGTTATTAGTGAGGTTTTGCTTGCATTCACGACCTGTTTCAGCTAATTTGTGCAATAATATTGATTTTTGTAGTCTTTAGAAATATTTAGGAGCTTGCTTGTGGGTACATAATATCTGTCGTCCGTCACTGTTCATTATCCAAATAACGAGACTCCTCCTTACCTCGAAAAGCACGTTAAACCGTTAGTCCCGGTTGTTATACAGATCTTGACAGTGGTCAATAGATGGTCAGTGGGCTGAAAGTCTTACCAAGGAGTTATAATCATCATCAACATTGTGATGTTCCCACTGCAGGGATGCAGGCCTCCTCTTTATGAGAAGGAATGGGCTATAATCCACCACGCGGGCCCAGTGTGGATTGGCAGATGTCACATGTCTTCGATTTTTTTGTTCTAGGACTTGCCGGTTTCCGTTACAGTTATCGTATTACCATGCAATGCAATAATTATAAAATGAAGTCTATAGAAAGGTGTCATGTGTTAGCTTCTGATTACTAATTCAGGGATGCCTATAAGGGATAATCCTGATAATGTACGTGCATCGCCCAATTCACATCACGATGAGCAGTTAGGTATCATCTTAATTATTACGTTTGTACTCTCCGATGGGAGAGAAAGTTCAAGGTGTTGTTAAAGTAAACTCACATTTCACCAGTTATTTATAAGTCACGTGTAAAAGGAGGCGAACTTAATATCATCAACGGGACACAAATCCACGTGACATATGACGTCTCTGAGCTAAAATTTCTTTTAAAACTTTGTACTGGGAACCGAACTATTGACCTAAAACTCGGCAGTTAGCCATTGCGACCACTATCTATATCAAAATACAAAGTGTTCAAAAAAACAAATGACATATTAAAGTAGGTACTCGTATATTCAGCGTGATCACACTGATCACCTATATATTTTCACACACGCGTCGAATACTTTACAATGAAAACATTTACATTCAGCGACCGTGACCGGTGAATGATACAGTTTTTACGTAATTTATGTTTATTCTAAGCCCACGTGTGAATAGGCTTTTTTAACGCTGTGTGTTTTATGCGGGTGCGCCAAACTTCACCTAAATTTTCAACTCCGATAATTGGAAATCCGAAAATGTTCTTGATAACATTTTTCATCATAACAATCACAATTCCTAACTACTCTGTCTCTAATGTTCATAATTCCGAAGCATTCAACTTCATAATGTCAGTAGCAATAAACATCTATTTTAATTTTATTTGTTTTATTTTATTTGTTAGATTTCTTTTTAATAATAATAATTTATTTCAAATAACAATGTTAACACAAAATAAAGTAATAACATTTTATGAGCACTTGAGATAATGCTAGTTAACTAGATAGGTAGGTGTTGCAACCGGCACCCTTACTAAGTTACAAAATAACTTTTATTAAGGGCAGCGGTACAAGCCCGTACATACTTTAGTTTCACAAAATAATTGCAAGCAGAGCAAGTGTTTTAAAACCAAGTTAACATGAAGTCATAATTGCAAAATTCAGAAAAAACAATTTAGTAATTAGATTTACTCGACATTTGGATTATTCGTGTTTGTGTGTGTGTGTGTTTCTGTGAGTGTGTGCGTAATCGTGATGGTTTGTGTTGTGTCGGTGCAGAATGTGTGTTAAATTCTCGATGAAAGGGTTTAGGGTGGGTTATTATCAGAGAATAGCAAGCGTTCTGTATCCAGGTAGTTATTTGTAAGAAGAAAGTTTGTCACAGATTTCTTGACGGACGAGGTGGATAGAGAGTAAAGACTCAATTTTCTATTGAGCTTATTATATAATTGTGGCCCTTGGAAACAAAGGAATCGTTTGGTGAATGAGTATTTACATCTATAGTGGTGACAAACAATATCTTTGCGTCTTTTAGTGATGGTCACGTAAGTTTTCCTGGAGAGGAAAATGTAAGGTTGCATTGTATAAAGTTTAAAGAAAAATGGCAAGAGAAAATATGATGATTTAATAATACAAGGGAATAGAATACTTAAATATAAAAATCCATAAAAAAAAAAAAAAAATCAAGAAAAAAAAACCTTGTGAAGCATTTACAATACTTAAATTAAATGATTTTTACAAGAATTAATAAAATTATAGACATAAAACAATGTTATGCCATTTTCTTTTTAAACCATAAAAAATATATCTAGCAAGTAAAATTACATGATATCAAAAGAATAAAATATATAAAAGAGTGATAAAAGAAAGTACAAAAGTCTGCGGAGGGTTTATTTGAATATGAGAGGACTCAAGAGAATATGAGAGTGACTCAAGTGAGAGGGTATGAGAAAAAAAAAAAAAAAAAACAAGGGGTATATTTGTGTTGTAATAGGACCGTATTAAGAATAAAGAGTTGTCTGACAGAAAGTACTTTGCATTGTTTAAATAAATCTTCTGTTTGGAAAAGTATCGTGCGAAATGTGCTTACCTTTAACACAGCTCTTTGGGCCCTCTCCAATTTCAGCATTGTGGTTTTAGGAGCACCGCCCCAGGCGGAGACACAATATGATAGGAGTGATTGACAGAGAGCAAGGTAGACCCTTTTGACAATCCGTGCCTCTGCCACGTGACGAAGGGTCTTAAAGACGAATATCAATTTCCTAATCCTTGCCGTAAGGAGATCTATGTGGGCTGAGAAGTTCAGATTGTCATCAAGAGTTACCCCAAGATATTTTACTGTGGAGGTACGGTACGAGCGAGTTTAGGGCAAGAGCAAGCTGTGGTGCCTGGGCAGACGCTTGAGTGAGCAATGAAAGAATATGAGATCGGCGGCTGTGTAGACTGGCGTAAGGTAAAGCAAATTATTTTTGTTTTATCCGTATTGAGGGTGAGTTGATTTTCATTTAGCCAATTTAGAACTTGGTTTAGTCCGGTCTGCGCCGCATCAAAAGCTTCGTCCCAGGAATCGCCAGTAAAGGTAAGAGCTGTGTCATCAGCAAAGGCTGAGATTCTCCCATTACGTAGAAGAAGATTACACAGCTGATTAACGTACACCAAAAATAGTGTCGGACCGACTACACTACCCTGTGGAACTCCAAATGTGACCGGAAGCTCCCCACTCAGGTAATTATGGATTTTTACACACTGAGTCCTATTGTTTAGTTTTTATTCATAATAATCAGTACTTATTATATACATTAATTTTGCGTAACTTTATTTTCACATAACATAAAACACCTAAATAAAAGCCTGAAGTGTCTTGGTATTTTTTGTCTCCGACTAACCGTTTGTCGTAAAAAAGATGTGGAAGGGATCCATAGGTTAGGTTAGGTTAGAACTGTGACCAACTACTACGAAAACTACCTCGAAATTGGTCGCGAAATTTTTCCAAGTATTTTTTCGTAGTGCCCCCAAGACGACACTCTGACCTGAATTTCATTCATTTAAGACAAAAATCAGTGAAACGACTATTAATTGAAAAACAAAAAAAAAACTGCAAGGTTCATCTTCTACCCTTTCACAGGCTGCTAGTTAAAGGCTTTAACCACCTTCATTTTCCAATTGCACGCGGCTGGTTTCGCATTTTCAAATACCCGCCTTCAAAAAATGCATTAAAACTCGACTGTACTTACTTTGGCCATGCATTTATAGTCCACACTACATTTTCAACAATATTTCCCAACTCTATCCTGATTATCTGTGCCCAAATGCATCGACAGACGTCAAAATAAATACACTTTAGTGTAAACAAACCCGGCCATTTTTTTCCGTGTTGCGTCTGCGCAGTTTCGTATTTAAATTGTTTTATTATCGAAATAGTCGTATTTTAGTATAGTATTATACATCAAAATGAAGGTGAAGAACCGTGCTACAATATTATGTTTGAAGTGACCAAAGCAATTTAGTTTCCGAATCTCAAAGTTGCAGTAATTTGCCTGTGAAAAAGTGATAGGTAGGTATACTAGGTATGTATACCTATAGTGCTGTGTGTTAACATTGAATAAATAATTGTATGTGATTAAAACGGAAAAATAGTAATTATTTAGTATGGTGAGTTTATTGTTTAATTTTATAAACACAAAAAGAGGTGTCTTAGAGTTAAAGTTACGTAAATATTTGAGTTTTAAAAACGTGCGCGGGCGCCGGCCGCATCAAAACAAACAACGAGTTTCCACATTCCAATTTGATTCTAACTGGTTTCTAATTAACGCGTAAAGACTTTGGTCTTATTGGAAAGGAAATATAATCTAGTTTCTAATAAGTTTTTTTTAATTGATAAGGAATTAATAGTTTTTCGTAAAATAAATATTTTAATCGCGAAAAAGCCGTTTTCGTGACTGTTTTTCAAACTCTACATTTATTTAAGAGTATTAATTTAATATTATATTTCTTGGTTTTTGGATAAATAGATTCCTTAACTATTCAGCTATTCACAGTAAATTTTATTTTGGTCTAAGTCTTGTAGTTTGCGATCGTCAAGTGTTTTTATATACAAGTGTCAAATTACACGAAATAACTCGTGACCTTGACGCGGTTCAAGTGGTCCCGGTTCCACCCCGTCCCGGTAGCGCGGTTGGAGCGTGCCAGAGGGCCCACATAATTTTATTACATTTGGTAAATATTTCTTTCTGAGTGTGAATGAAAATATTATGGTAATTATGTTTAGGGATAAAAGCGTTATGATAAAAAACAATAGAAGTTTAAATATATTTACATTCATGATATTATTAATTACAATTTTCGGAAACATGAGTGTTATGAACATCGCCGGTAGCACAACAAATAGTATGAATGGAAACTTTAGGATGAAAAATTTTAGGAAGAGTTCATGTCATTCGGATTACAAATCTTTAGGTGAGCCGATATGGACCCGTTTTATGCCGTGCACTGGATTTTCAACGCTAACCTCTAATCCGGGAGTTGAAAATCCTACGACAATTCGAATTACAAATAGGATTGCTTAACGCGGTTTGTTGGTGTTTTGACGCTCAGCCCAATGCCGAGAGTTCAAAATACCGTGCGGAATGAGCTAACAGCATCAGTCGTGGCCATGACTATCCAAATGCCGATGACATGACCTTGAGAGAGATAACAATGCAACCGATGTAGATCACAATGCTAATCGATGGATCAAGTTACGTCATAATTGGCTGGATTAAAGTTGTAGCACAGTTCAAATAAAAGTGATTTTGATTGACCGTTTTTTTTATGGGCTGTAGATTAAGGCCATTATGGGCAAAACCTCCAATGACAAGCCAGAATAAATCTCGACACCTAATTTCCGATCGCCTTGCTGTTCCTTGATAGCGACCATTTACAGGGTGGCCGGTAACTGGATGAAAATTGTGCTTAGTGGCATGCATTGGAAAGGTTCTGTTCAACAGTGGATGATGAATAAAAAAGAGCCCCTAAGCTCTAAGTGACCGTGAACCGGAAGACGATGCGTTGGAAGACCTCCCTGGAAGAACCGATGACCTGGTGAAGGTTGCGAGAATCCTGCTTAGTACCCGCTAAAGGTATAGTTAAAACGTCCGCTACCATCATACTCGTAGGAAGATAAGTCACATTAATATAATTTTTACTTATCAAATCTTTAATGAAATGGTATCGCACGTCTGTGTTTAGTTCGTTTATGACAACCTTTAGTTGTTAACTTTTTGATAGCACTCTTGTTATTACCAGTTAACTCAAATAAAAGATTCGTTACAAACAATATGACTTTACAACTGTTACTCATGGATACATATTCAGCCTCTGTACTTGACGTTGCGACACAGCGCTGTTTTCTACTTTCCCAATTAATAGTGTTACCTTTTAATTTAATTACAAAACCAGAAAATGACTTTCTAACATTTGGGTCATTCGCCCAATCTGCATCTGCGAAAGCTTCCATATCAGGATTTTTATTATTTTTCATAAATAACAAACCATGATCAGTAGTACCTTTAAGATAACGAAGGACCCTCTTGGCAGCTGACCAATGACATTTATTGAAGCTATTATTAAATTGACTCAATAAACTACAACAATAAGAAATATCAGGTCTTGTACATACTCGTACATTTAAATACATTAAACTACCAACAAGTTCTCAATATTTCAAATCACATTCGGAGTTATTACCATTACAATTTTCAAACTTCTCAGTGACTTGCATTGGTGTAGAAACACTATTAGCATCTAACATTCCAAATCTAGATAACAATTTCTTGATGTACTCAGATTGTCTCAACAATATTTTCCCCTTATTTCTATCTTTGTGTACACTCATGCCTAAACAATTCTTTATTGGCCCTAAATTTTTAATATTAAAGTTATTACTTATAAACACATGGCTCACATTTAGACTGTCTATAGCCATGTTTAGTCAACAAATTATGTACTGTTTCATTCCAGATTCTGCTTGCCTGCTTAAAGCCATAGATACTTTTCTCATAATCTCCGAAGCGCTTAGGTGGAACACCTCTGGTGCTCCTCACCGATCGCTGTGGAGCAACTAGATCCTCTGAAAACTGGCTGTCATCAATGTCACTGCACGACTGGTACTCAAAATCAGGACTGAGAAACATTGCTCCCCCTGCCCCAAGGATTTCTTAGAACTTGCCACTTGCTCATTGTCAGATGCAGTGTTCTCACCGGATGCCATATTCTGACTGGGTGCCTCAAAACCAGTAGTGGGCTCAACAGTGGCTGCCTCAACATTTATAAAATTATCATTCAGCATATTATTATTATTATCCTTTATTCAGTTATTTACATATACATTTACATTTTTAAATATTCTAATATAAAATTATATAAAAAACATTTAATAATATTAAAAATAGTAGTCCACCAGCGCCGGGAACTGGGTCCGAGCTGCCGGTGGTCAGGGCTCTTGAGAGAGGAACCTCCTAACAATACGCGCCGTGTCCAGAAGTACTGCTTTCTGAATCAAGCCCTTGATCCAGCTGCCAAGCGAGAGCCTCCTAAGATGTTGGTCGAGGCTCTTGGCTATCAAGCCATTAGCTGACATGACTATCGGCACAATGACTGCTGTACTCACGTCCCACATGTCGACAACCTCGCGAGCAAGATCTAGATATTTGAATTGTTTATCTTTCTCTGCTTTCACGAGGTTCTCGTCGTTATATCAACAATCATTGTGCGACACTCCAATCGATCTATCACCACAATGTCAGGCCTATTGGCAACAACAGTCCTGTCAGTGGTGATAGGTCGATCCCAATACAACGTGATATTACCATTAACGAGAACTGGGTCGGGCGCATACTTATAGTATCATCATCATCATCATCGGCCTATTAATGTTCCCACTGCTGGGACAGGCCTCCTCTCTATGAGAGGGAATGAGCTATATAATCCACCACGCGGACCCAGTGCGGATTGGTAGATGTCACATGTCTTCGAATTTATGGTCCTAGGACATGCCGGTTTCCTCACGATGTTTTCCTTCACCGTTTTGAGAGCAGCGGTGATGTTATAAATTACACAAAGTAATGCGCCTGCCTGGGTTCGAACCCACGGCTTACTGAACGTAAATCGGGGCCGCCACCAATGGGCCACCGCTGTTCTCCCTACTATACTTATAGTATGGCACTTCTGATCCCACAAGGTTGTACTTCAAAGCAAGTTGCTGGTGGATAATCCTGGCAACAAGGTTGTGTCTATGCAAGTACTCTCCGTTAACTAGACTAGAATACCCAGAAATAATGTGTCGGATCGACTCTCCCGGACAGTGGCATGCCCGGCATATGTCAACCGTGCCGTCCTTCACAATGTATTTGCGGTAGTTATTCGTCATCATAACTTCGTCCATTATTGCACAGACAAAACCTTCGGTTTCCCCGAAGAGGTCACCAAAGCGCAGCCAGTATACGGACGCTAAAAAGTCTACATCGGGGCCATGTAGGGCCCGGTGAAAACGTCCGTGAAGCGCCTTGCTCTGCCATTTCTCCTTGCGGTCAATGGTGTCTAATACTTTAGGTTTGCGCCAGTTCTCGTTATTCAGGGAGAGCGGAGTGGGGCACATGTCCACATAGGAAATATTCCCTGAGACTGCATATCTCGCGGTTGTGCAGGTTCTTAGCATTTAAGAAGCCTCGACCCCCACACTTCCGCGGGATATACAGTCTCATCATCGACGACAGTGGGTGATGCATTCGATTTGCGGTCAGCAGTGTGCGTACCCTCCTATCCAGGGCATCAAGTTCCGTCTGAGTCCATTTGAGTATGTCGAAAGAGTACATTAAAACCGGCATGACCCAACCATTGAAGGCGCGCACCTTATTCCCACCTGAGAGAAGGCTATTTAATACCTTCTTCAGACGTCCGAAGAAGCGCTCGCTCAACGATTGCTTCATGTCAGTTACGTTAATGCCTAACGCTTCCGACATACCCAAATACTTATAGCTTTCGGATGAGGAAAGGGATCTTAGGTGCATGGAATCCGAGAGCTGAAGTCCCTCGGATTCCATAATCTCCCCTCGCTTTACATACATGACTGCACATTTGTCCACACCAAATTCCATCCTGATAGCGTTACTAAAAGTTTCAGTTGCTTTCAGTAGCTCCATCAGTTGCAATTTGTTGGGGGCAAAGAGTTTCAGATCATTCATGTAAAGCAGGTGAGATATAACCTGGACATATTTCCTCAACCGCTAGCCTATCCCTGAATTCTCCAGCAATGTGCTTAGAGGATTCAAGGCTAAACAAAACCAAAGTGGACTCAGACTGTCGCCCTGGAATATTCCCCGTTTAATCCATACAGGTTCATCACTCCCGATCTGTCGACATCCTGGATATCGAAGGACCGTCCTCCATTGCCCCATACATGACTCAAGGAAGGCGCATAAAGTTGCATCTACTTTGTACAACTTTAGCACCCTCATGAGCCATGTAAGAGGCACAGAATCATAGGCCTTCTTATAATCTATCCAGCATGTAGACAGATCCTTTCGGGAACGGCGAACCTGTTGGGTAATGGCCATATCAATGAGGAGCAGCTCCTTGGTACCGCGGGACCCGTTCCTACATCCATTCTGAGAGGCAGACATGATAGAATTACATTCAATGTGTTGGTTGATTTAGCTCTCAAAATGGGTATAAGAACTTTTTAGACTGTTGGTAAACAAGTGATTGGTCTATAATTTTTTGGTTCCGCAGTACTACCTGATTTATGGAGCAGGTGGGTAATTCCTGTCGTCAAGAACTGGGGCAGCGACCCTGACTCTAAGCCTGATTGAAACTGGGACGCCAAGCGAGCGTGCGATCTTTGAAACCACTTGATCCAGAAGTTGTGCAGTCCGTCCGGCCCTGGAGATTTCCAGTTAGGCAACGGACGGACTGCACGAGCTACGTCTTGGGGGCTGATGATGATTGCCCCCATGTCTGGTATTTGATCACACGCTTGTTCAACCTCCCGGGTCCAATCGCCCTCAGTGTGACTGACAGGCACCGACCAGATGCTGTGCCAGAATGAACACATGGCGTCATCATCCGGTAGACGCGTGTCAGTTACACCTTGGTCCGACCGCTCCCAAGCCCTATATACCCACCTTTCATCACTTTGGAATGTGCGATTCTGAGTGTATCGCTCCACTCGCCGCTTATACCGACGAATACGGCTTGCCCATGCACAGATTTTCTGCTTCAGGAAGTCTATACGCCCTGTGACGCGGGACAGGTAATCTCGAAAACTAATACCAGTTCCCGAGAACGCCCGCCTCACAAAGCGCATCACTCTAGGGCGAGTATTGCCCTCCCTGAAGCAGATTAACTTGCCGATGAGTGCCCTAGCCACACCGATACGTCGCTATTGCCCTCCCTGAAGCAGATTAACTTGCCGATGAGTGCCCTAGCCACACCAATACGTCGCTCAATCCTGCACTGCCAAGCTGGAACAGCTAATTTTATTTATTTTGTAGTATTTGCGTATATAGCCATCTGGGTCTATTTATTCTTACTTTTTCGCATCGACTTTGCTGCAAAAAATTTACAATTATATTTCCTAAAATAGACCTGCTTTCTTTTCTCGACGCTTGTCTGATCCGACTTTTTAAAAAGATTAAGAATAGAACGATAAAAATAAAATCCTGATGCCTAGTTTCAACCAGATAATATCTGCAGTACTAGTAAGAAAATTATATTTTCAAAACCTCAATTTTCAATGCTCACCGTTACACAAATAAGAAAAAATATGGACGCGTATTTTGTCGTAACTTTTCCTTAAAAGTTTCAACTCAAGTATGCAACATTTTGATATAACCCTACCCCAAGGTTAGTACTAGTTCTCCTATAAAGGGTGTAAAACACCTCTTAACGAAGCCGAATGGTACTTGTTCTCCTCGTCATTCCGATCATTTTTGTTCTACACTTTAACAAGTTTTTTTTTAAATACAAGTTTTTATCGCAAGATTATTATTATTACTTAAAATACCTATACGACTCCCGTACTATTCCATCCATCTATCAGCACAATATTTTGAGTGCGCTACATTGAGTTATACCACAAAACGTGATTTTCGCCCCAAAAATAAGAAGTTGTTTTCCAGCAATAATTTTGCGTAAAGATACTTAGTTTGATGTACAAAATGCTTTTGTTGAGGGTTTCGTGATATGGCTGTTTACACCCTGCATAGTTCAAGGTCGTTTTAGTTATTATCCTGAGCACAAGATTGACCATGCCTTGCTTATTTTAAGACCATAAACATAAAATATGCTAAGTATTATGGAGGATAATGTTAAAGTTTTTTTTTTTTTATTTGCTTGTAGAGTGGTACAATAACAACATTAAAATAATTTAAAGAAAAACAAAAAACCCGACTGCGTAAAAACTAATTTTAAAAAATACGTGAAAAAATTAACTTAAATAAAAACTAAAAAGAAAGAAACAAGCCCAGTAGTTTAGAATTCTGTAACAAATCATAAATTCTAATTAAAAATTAATAATTGTATTAATCGTTGTAAGCCGTCGTCGTTGAATTTGTCGTTTTTGTTATGATTTGTTACAGAATTCTAAACTACTGGGCTTGTTTCTTTCTTTTTAGTTTTTATTTAAGTTAATTTTTTCACGAATTTTTAAAATTAGTTTTTACGCAGTCGGGTTTTTTGGTTTTCTTTAAATATTTTTTTTTTTTTTATTTTTAGTTACGGTTCATTGACTTCGTTCGAAATAAAATCTTAAATCAATAAGTAAGAAAAAAAATTAGCAAGAATGATTGTTTTGTTAAACAACTTTAAATCGTTATATGTCCAAAAAGAGTTATATGTCCAACGTAATAATAAAGACGCTAAAAACATTATATGCACAATCGATACTTGAGGGACGACTTCATAGCGGCGGCTAAGAGACACAAGTCATTAACAGTGTCTGATTTGGGTATTAACGGTGTTGGCAAGATTTTTGTTAACGATCACCTGACTTTTGAAAATAAGCAGCTGCTTAATAGGGCAAAGACTTTGTGCAGGGAGAAGAATTTTTCTTTTATTTGGGTAAAGGGTTGCAAAATATTGGTGAAAAGAAAATTCAACTTCACCCACATATGTAATTACGTCAGAACTAAATCTAAAAAAAATATGTTAATTCTTCTAATATTGTCATACTTTCGTCATTTTATATTAGCTCGTAAGTTAAGTTTTAGAGGCACTGGTGTGTATGTCTTAATCACCTAATTAGTGACTTCAATTCACATTGCGGTTAGTTTATTTACCCGGGCTAATCGTTTACTTTACTTTGCCGATCGTTTGCATTCTGTGTCTAATTCATTTTATCTCAAAGTCGCTTTTCGCTCACTCTATACAATTATTTTTATATTTATGCTATCGTATGTTGTAAAGAATAATTTCTTTGCGGATTACTACAACTTATGCCTGTTTCACACCATTTATTTAAATAACTAGCTTCTGCCCGCGACTTCGTACGCGGATCCTGTTGCTTATGTCGGGAAAATAACGGATCTTTCCCACCTGAGCAACACATACCGTTTGTTTCTTTTTCCCATTTAACAGCTTCACAAAAAGTACAATTTTGAACCATACCTCCGATGGCGGAATGTGGCGTGTTCAATCATAGGAGTATACGTCAATGCACTCCGGTCCTTATCAACCCAAGGAAGGTCGCCAAGCTCTACGGCTATATCTTGAGACACATCCGATTCTTCAGATGATATCGACATTCTGTTCAGAGAATGTCGAAGTCGATCAGAATTCAAACGTTCGTTGCGCTCTTCTTCTGTCTCTTCATGCCGTACTCCAGCAATTCTTTCTCTCTCACTTTCTAACTGATAATGAATATTTGTGTGTGTGCGTGTTCGGAATTATGTATGATAATCTCGATCAGCAGTTAGTTGCGCATCACGTTAATCATTCGTTTCAAAAGACCTGTTAGTAGATGTGCGAATACACTGAGAACTCAAGCGCAATTCTCTATCCGTGAAAGTCTCCGACTCGCGAGACAATGCATGACGTTCACGATCAGCGGTCAGTCGCGCATCTATTCTTCACTAGTCTCTAGAGACCTGGATGTGGATGCGTAAATACGCTGAGAACGCAGGCGTGCTTCGCGATCCGAAGAGGTTTCCACGGAGCAAGTTGCAGTCTGATGTTCTCGAACAGCATCAAGCCTCTCCTGACGCTTTTCAGTAGATTCTTGGGATCTTATGATCCTCAATCTTTTAGCTCCTTTGAAACATTGGGAAAGGTTTGACCTCTGTCTAAGCATGGTTATACTTTTGTTGTGAAGATACCTGATCAATTAAAATCTAAGTGACTGCTCCCCTGAGTTACCGGGTAGACTACCTAGTCACGTCAACGTTGGCTAAGACGTCATTCCTATATGTGTTATGGTGTAGCTGGGCTATTGGGGTTCCACAACAGGTGTCCGAGATCTTCGATTTTTATAAGTCAACAGAGAGTACTCATCGGATTGAACAACTTTTACTGAGACGTCATTCCTATATGTGTTATGGTGTAGCTGGGCTCTTAGAGTTCCACATCAGGTGTTCCAGATCTTCAAATTTATTCTCTCAACAGAAAATGATCATTATGTGGAACAATTTTTGCTATGGTGTCATTTTTGTATCTCTTATAGTTTAGCTGGTCTGTTGCGGTTCTGCATCAGGTGTTCAAGTTTCCATGATAAATTATAGCCTATATGTTGCCCAAACTTAATATCTATACAACAAATACAACAAAAAAAGAATCATTCAAATCTGTCCAGTAGTTCCGAAGATTAGCGTGTACAAACAAACAGACAAACAGACAGAGTTTAAATATATTCAATGTACAGTCACAGTTTTTTTACTCTTTTATTATATGTATATAGATCATTTTAATCTTACCTTGTTTATAATCTCATCAGCGAGACAGAGTAGGGATTCTAGTTTTATTTCCGTGGTAGATAATGAAATCTGCATAACATTCCACATTAGCTTACACCAAATAATAACATCGCACTTTGCTTATTACGTACTTATTCTATTCCCGCCACACTGTAGGTATTTGTTATATTTTACTCTGGCACCAGCATTCTTTATGTTACTCTTAATTCTAATTATTTTCCATTTTAAAAATGCCAATTAATATTTATCACCAAAATGTACGTGGCTTGCGGACAAAAACGACAAGTTTCTTTAGGAATGTGTGCTGAGGTAACTATGATGTTATATGTTTAACAGAGACGTGGCTGAAAGAGGGTTTTAACAATAGCGAATTATTTGATGACCGGTACATAGTTTGGAGACGTGACAGAGACTACTTAGATAGAAATCAGACACTTGGTGGTGGCGTTCTTATTGCTGTTCGACGCGAGCTCATTGCGGAGGAGCGCTGTGACTGGCGCACGTCCGCGGAGGACCTATGGGTTACTCTAACTCTGAAGCGTTCCAGACCCGTAATATCATATAAATTGCATATTTGTACTATTTATCTTTGCAAGCAAACAGAGGGTCTTCACTGACAGCACAGCTCACATATTTTTATACACAGTTAAATGACATTATTATTGAATAACTTAACGGACACTTTCATTATCTTAGGTGATTTTAATTTACCAAACTTAACATGGCAACTGACTGACGATGGATACTCTTTTCGCCCAGAAAATATTCACGGTTCTGCTCAGAAAGATTTTTTTGACATCTTGAACACGTTTGATCTGGTCCAATTCAACGGTCATAGGAATCTTAATGAGCGAGTCTTAGACCTAATTTTTTGTAACAATCACCTAACTGTTGATAAATGTTCGGACCCTCTTGTTCCTGAAGACCTTCACCACATAGCTATTAGTATTTTAGTAAATTTCGTTGAGTATCATGCGCTCCCATCGCAGCCGAAATCCAATCCCATAGCAGAAAAAAGTTTATCTATCAATCAGCTGATTTTCCTTCGATAATAAAAGAACTTGAAGCGTTCGACTGGCGCTGTGATCTTGCCAAAGGGTCACTGGAAGATGCCTTGTCATTGTTGTACGTCAGACTAAACAAAATTTGTGAAACTTTCATACCAACTAAAATCGTCCCCCCCCCCCCCCCCCTTGGTATAAAACCCCTCTCATCAAAATTCTTAAAGAAAAATTCAAATATCACTCTAAGTTTAAGAAATATGGAAACTTGTCAGATTAAGAATCTTTTTCAACTTTGCGACATCGTGTTAAATTACTGGAAAAAGAAAATGTACCACAGTTACACTGAGGCAATAGAAAATAATATTATTAAATCGCCTAAAGCTTTCTGGTCTTTCGTCAAGAGCAAGTAAAAGTCTTCTTGTACTTTACCATCAGTTATGAAGTATGGGCAGAGGTCGTCAGGACAGGGTGATGAGATTTGCAACATGTTCCGTGAAGTTTTTGAGTTTAACTTTCTCCACAACACTACTCCCGCTGTAACTCAGTTGGATAGCGACATGCACTGTCTTTACCAAACATATGCCTCTGATATAAACTCTATTGAGGGCTATTGACGTGAATAAGTCAGCAGGGCCTGATAGTATTCCTGCTCTACTCATAATTAGGTGCGCAGAAAGCTTAACTTTAACACTTACGATAATATTTCGTCGTTCTCTTAATGAGGGAGTGGTGCCGCATGTTTGGAAAACAGCTTTTATTACCCACGTCCATAAAAAAGGCCCTAAGGACAATGTAGAAAACTATAGGCCAATATCGAAACTGTGTCTATTTGCGAAGGTTGTAGAAAACATTGTTTACGCTTCAGTTCATAACGCCATTAAACAATCTCTTAATGACTATCAACATGGCTTCCTAAAAAACAGGTCTGTTGTGTCAAATTTGCTTGTCTGCTCCGACTACTTGTCCTCTAACATGGCTGAACCCTCTCAAGTGGATGTTGTCTATACTGATTACAGCAAGGTATTTGACCGTATAGACCACGGTGTTTTGTTGCGTAAGCTGCTTGCAATGGGTATCAGAGGTGATTTATTCAGATGGTTTAAGTCGTATATTGAGAATCGCTGTCAGACAGTTGTGCTGAATAGATACAGTTCTGTTACTGTTAAAATACCTTCGGGAATACCACAGGGATCCCTTTTGGGGCCTTTACTCTTCATTATTTTTATCAATGACATTGGTTCGTGCTTTACCCGTTCCAAAATAATTCTTTACGCTGACGATATGAAAATGTTATGTCCTATATACTTTGCAACTTTTCAGTTTGTAGTTTGTAATTTTGTATTATTCGATAGTGTTGGTATTTTTCAAAACTTATATTATGTATTTTGTACCAACCACTTTTTTTTTTTTTGTTGATTTTCTTTCTGTTTTTTGCTTCGAATGTATTTATCTGCGGAAACTTGTAAATGGCCTTCGAATCCGTATAATTTAAGAGCATTGTTTTTGTTAGCTGTAAGTTTCCCGAAAAGTATAAAATAAATAAAAATAAAATAAAATAAAATATCAGAATTTTCTGACTGTTTCAGTTTGCAGCGGGATCTAGATGAACTTCAGAATTATTGTCTCCTTAATAAACTCGAACTTAATGTTTCTAAATGTTTTGTTAGTACCTACACACGCAAACCACATGCAATCATGTTCCAGTATAAGTTACATGATACTAGCATAAATAGGATAATTGTTATTAGGGACCTGGGTGTCACATTTGACTCTAAGTTGCTTTTTGATGCTCACACAGAAAGCATTGTCAATAAAGCGTCTAAAGCACTTGGATTCATACTAAGGTTGTCAGCTGATTTTAAAAACGTTAAAACATATAAAATCCTGTATTGCGGTTTTGTCCGCAGCCACTTGGAATACGCCTCACAAGTGTGGAACCCTTGTTATAATATTTATATTGACAGAATAGGCTTGTTTCCACCCTCAATAAATTGCAAATCTATTTAGTCCGTCAATTAGAGTATTGGAAAATAATGGACACGTATTTTTTGTTTTTGTAAATCAACGAATATTGACAAAGATAAAACGCATCAAAACTCGGGAGTGGGGGCTCGTGACGTCACTGTTCGGTATCAACTCACTAAGAATGATACCGAACAGTGACGTATTGGGAATTTTAAAAGCGTCGTATCTTCGTCAATTTTGGTTTATGTGACAAAAGAAAAAATACGGGTCAAATATTTTTTGATAATCTAAGTGACGGACTAATTAGATTTTTTCAGTTAACAAGCCTATTGAGGGAATTCAAAAGCGGTTCCTACGTTTCCTGCAGTACAAAACTAGGAAATATACTCCTAATTATGGAGCACGATGCAAGAGATTCCATATCTTACCACTGCATGAGCGCAGACGCATTGCGGATATGGTATATTTATTTAAAGTCGCGAATGGAATTATAGATTGCCCTGAGCTGTTGGGTAGTTTGGGATTGGTCACGCATTGCAAAACTTTTCGCAAACCCACGTTGTTGCATATCCCTCACTCCAAGTCCGCGTACAGGCAGAATTCGTTCTTGATCCGTGCGTGCAGAAGTTTTAACAGACTTAATAATGAACATAATTTGGACATTTTCAACACCAGTGTTTCTCAGCTTAAGCGTTTATTGGTGAAAAGCTTTTTTATGGATAAGTAGTTTATTTGTGTCTGACTGTAGTCTCTGGCTTGTTTTATACATACATACATACATAGACTGATAAATGCATTACCCTTCTTTGCGTCGCACAGTCGGGTAAAAAAGCTAGAGTAGTAATGGCCTAGTGGCAACGGCACAGTCTTACGTGTCGTAAGAAATGATGGGTTCGCAGCCTGGTAGAACTTTGGGACATTGTGTAATTTATTTCATAGAGATTGCTTCCAAAACTCGGCGTTAGAGAACCAAAATATTCAGATGTGTCCATTTTACTCGTGGCTAAAATAAGAGCCGCTCGAGTCGATTTTCAAGTTAAGCCAGGCCTGGGTTGGTTCTTGGATGGGTGACCACCTATTATATACCGAGTTTCCCCCGTGCCTCGAAAAGCACTTTCAGATCTTTGAGATTCGTTAAAGATAGTCAATGGGCTGAAAGTCAGACAACCAGTCTGACCAGGAGGTATCGTATTATCTAGTTCTAAATGTTCTAACTGGGTTGTGGAAGTCAGATAGGCAGTCGTTAAAATGTGAAATACTAGTATTCAGCTGCATCCAGTTAGACTGGAAGCCAACCCCAGAATAATTATGTAGTTGGGAAAAGGCTATACAGAGGATGATGTGACATCCAACATGGAAGATATCCCACTTCTGCTCACAAAGGGGATGCCTTTGTTACAGCAGTAGGCATAACATACGTACATACAGTGTATGCTAAATCTCTGCTATGATTGTATAAGAAAGTTAAAATTATCAAAAATAATCAAGAAAAAAATATCGCAGTCGTTGTAATGGTCCTCAGTTTATTTGGCTTGCCAATGTGCAATCGTGCACGTTTCCATACAAGGCTACATCCACTTCACATCGAAAGAGTTGACAACATGTTCGCTTACCAAGTTTTAATAAAATAACCCGTATTTCGAACTGATATAAGGAACCCGTAAAAATCTGCCAACCAACTTCATGGGTTGTATAAACTTTTGCCATTTCTGATGAAAACAAGTTGTAATACGGCCTGTCTTGTTCCTTTAATATAACCTGTTTAAAGGCGAAATTGGGTAAGCGTCAAATAACCAAAACAGTGACATCAGTAAATTCGCTATCAAAATCACAATCGCATCTTTACGTGATCGAGAATAATTTGGTAATCGAATGGAAACGAATGTATTATTGAAATGATCATTGGCTATAAAATAACTTTGTTTGTGTTCGTCGTACCTTTAGTTGCTGGCAGTTAAGATCGAATAGCGATCATTGACTCACCTACATTCATTAAAGTCCTTAACTTTGAAATAAAAAAATAAGCCTGTTCAAGTCTTGAATCGTCTTCTATCGTGATTCTTAACATTTTATCTAATGAAAAATAATACAAGTGTTAATTTGTTTTGGTTCGTATAAAGAGATATTAGGAAAAGGGCATTGACCGATATTACGATCTTAACTGGTAGCAACTTTAGCAGTAAAGTCACACGTTCAGTTGTCCACGCTTTCCACGTAATATATAAAATTGTACTGCCTGCCTGTAGGTTTAGTGGGTGCAAGCACGAGAGCTAAACATGAGGTCCTGGGTTCGATTCGCGGGTCGGGCAAATTGTCATTGGGTTTTTCCATCAGTAATTTCTCAGTATGTTGATGGCGCTAAGCTCGTCCTCCAATTGATGGATATGGGATATCGATCCAAGATGACCAGAAAAATATACGATATTCTTCAAGATACAACGTTATGATGAATATTGGACATTTTGCGAAATGGACATTTTGCGAATTGGACATTTTGCGAATTAGACATTTTCCGAATTAGACATTTTTCGAAAGCTGGACATTTTGCGAATTGGACATTATTATAAACACTTTTGTGGGCTTTTTCGCTATTATGTGACGCAGACGATGCGTGGGTCAACTAGTACCTATTATGATAAACCTAATGTACTTAAACGCTATTATAAGATAAGAACAAAAATATATAATTAATTAAGGTCACATAACTGATAATTAACCTACTCTACTTGCCAAATCTATCTTATGCATCTGCTTGCATTGGGTCAACTTGCAGCAAGTCTTTGTACTAACCAGAAGAATTGAAAAACTTAAGTGGCAGTAGGCAGGGCATCGCCGATGGAACCGAAAAATTCTGGAGTGGCGGCCGCGAACCAGAAGACGTTGCATTGGAAAGCCTCCCACTAGGTTTACCGATGACCAGATGAAGGCTGCGGGAATCCGCTGGAGGCGAGTCGCACGGGACCGGTCAATGTAGTGACACTTCGGGGAGGCCTATGTCCAGCAGTGGACGTCCTTCGGTTGAAATGATGATGATGTGCTAACTACTAACCATATAGTCCATGCTAGGTAGGAGGAAAAGAGAATAAAAACCGTTTATGACCATCAACTAAAAAATTAAATCGAGGCACATAACAGTGACTCAATTAAGCGGAAACAGGAAAGTAGTGAAAAACAGGCGCTCTGTATGTCGGGTCACGTACAATAAAGGGTACGTAGTTAACATGAAAGCAAATATTAAATATTATAGACCGCAAAAAATCCTAAGTATCGAAATACAGTACAGGACGGGTGGGTAGACACAAGAATATACTTACGGACATGAGAAAACTATAAAGGTTCCGATTTTGTTATAATTAAGTAACGAAACCTTTATAGACTGAGGATCAATCATCCTTGCCTCGTTCAAATAACATACGGCGAGCAGTGACCTGTATACAGATGACATCACATTATAAAGAAAACCTGATTTAACTGGGTCGTGAAGGTCAGGAGTTGCTGCCCGATGGAACTGACCATGCATTTATTAATGAGGACCGTATTCACATAAGACAAATAAAATCATATCGATTTCATTTACGCTTTTATTTTTTATAGGAGCCATCGTTGTGAAGTAGATTTTGGTCTTTTACCACCTAACCACCAATATGAAAAGGGTCTAATATTAGACAAACCATAACTATAAAACAAAACTTTAAAACGTAGGTACAGCTTTCTTGAGATGGGTTCATAAAGTCATTCAGTATTTGACTTACACGAGACTAAACTTCAAACTGCATATATAACTGGCGAAATGTGAATCCGTAGGGTATTATAGGCGTGAAGTTATACAAGTCCAAGAAATATAACCTCATCAATATAAGGTCCTGCAACCTTGGTCTACGCTGCATCCTACGATTTTCGCGCTTTGACGTGGAGTTGCGGATACCAGCCCGTTGTACAATACAATACAATACCAATCCTACGATTTTTCAGTGTCCAGTGACTTCGGTCAGTTATAAAGAACGGTGCCCTGGTACTATCATCAAGTGAACATAAGTAACATCATCTAGCCTGCTAGCTAGCTGCCTAGCCTTTTTACAACTATTTTGGTGTTGGTTTTCAGTCCAAACGAATGCAGCCGAATAACCCGTATTTTACACGGAGCGACAAGTTACTGCTTGGGAAGGTCAGATGACCTTCACAACCCAGTTACAACATAACGCAACACCTAATTGAAAAAACCCTCGTCGTTATTCTCTCCGACGATTCATTTAACAGACTCGGTGGCTCTGATTTCTATCTTTACATCGCAACTGTCATTTTTATAGCTAATTAAGATGTTTGTACGTGTGCTTGGAGTGTGAAATGGCTGTTTAAGACAACAAGTGTTGGAATATTGTGCTGTGACTCATCAACACTATCAGCCACGCCTTTTAGAAGGGAATTGGATTGATTTTTTTATCTGTTTGACGTCACGATGACAGCCTGAAAAAGTTTATGCTGTTTTTCAACATCATCATCATAATTTCAGCCAAAAGGCGTCCACTGCAGGGCAGAGGCCTCCCTTCCCTCTTTCTTTTTATCCCAATCCAGTGTTGTTGTACGCCAATCCTTGTGGAAGGAATCAAGTTCATCCCGCCATCTCCTTCTGGGGCTGCCACGTTGCCGTTTGCTGCTGTTTGGGACCCATTTAGTGGTAGTTTTAGCCCATAGCTCCTCCAGCATGATTCAACAGAATGATTTGGTTATTTTATTTGCCTAGGCAAAGGCTTCGTTTCATAAAAAAGTACAGAAGCGATCTGGAGATAGAAATCAGAACCGCCAAGTCTAGTAAATGAGTCGTAGGAGGAATTTTTTCAATCAGGTGTTGCCTGATGTTCACCATTGGCGATAGTACCAGGGCAACGTGTATATTATTTTGACTGAGGTCACTGGACTATGGAAAACGGCAGGATGTAGCGAAGACTAATGTAACTAGACCTTTGTGTAAGCGTACAACCTTACTTTCACATTTAAAATATTACTAAGGATAAGGAAGTAAGTATGACATGTTTTCTTTGAATCATTCTCGCTATGTCGATTCCGAAAACGGACTCGTGGTTTTCCCTGGTTTTGATGCACTGTCTTTTGTGTTACCTTGACATGACTGTCACAGAATGCAGTCACATTATAAACGAAATACGGCTGTGTGCTTGATTTTACATGGTTTTTAAATAAAATAAGTTGTTGCTTGATCTTCTAGTGTTGCGCTTACGAGTTCCTACAAAAAAAACACCATTGTTAATATCCAGGGGCCTAATTCTGCTATTTTAATAAATTCGTCACTCCAACACGATTCCATTCTCATCCCATTGTCATTTTGCTTAAATTTCGTAATCTGCTAAATTCATAATGGTCGGTCAATGGTCTCGTAATAAAATTGTGTTTTAATGGCATTGTCGTATTGTCATTATTATAAAACCCTTAGTACAAATGGTTTTCGAAATCTACTACTAAATGCGAGCATTTATTCATGCCAGATTTCATGTACGAGATTAATTTTCTATGACATTTCTTTCAATGGAGTGTCAGTGGTTGTTCATTGAGAAGTCATAATGGCGCCATTATGATAGTAGAATTAACAAACTTGTCAAAATTTGACAGAACTTGATCATTATGAAATCAATGATCGAATACTCTGACACTATTGTAATAGCAGAATCGAGGCCCAGGAATGTTAATAACGTAGTAATCGCACATTACTAGACACAACACATGATTAAACTGTATAACATCATTAGAAGACTCGGTATAGAATTTTGATTGTAATCTGGACCTCACATCGTATAATGAGGATCCTTGTGGATAGTTTAATTATTCTTGACTAATGTAAGAATCGGGTCCAACGTACCCGATTCTACACCCAACGTG
The DNA here is from genome assembly GCA_950022955.1 of Xestia ashworthii. NCBI lineage: Eukaryota > Metazoa > Arthropoda > Insecta > Lepidoptera > Noctuidae > Xestia > Xestia ashworthii. The sequence continues at coordinate 22,255,823 of OX465555.1, forward strand.
ACTAGTATTCATTAGTAGATTGTGATTACAATGTTTTTGCATGCGATTACTGTGTTTTACTCTGCAACAGCAAATTACCGAGATGTTAGAAAAAAACATGTTTAATTGTAATCCTCCGTTTGTCACGTTTTGGTCGGCTGATCTGTTTTGTTTGTTATCTTTGAGAATACAGCTAGGCTGTTATCTTTTTCTTGAGGTTTTATGACCTGAATGACATTAGACTTCATTATGCGTACGTTCTAGAACTCAACTAAATAAATGAAGAAATAAATATAGTTGTTCATTACACACAGCGCCATCTAGTGCCACACAAAGCCACAAAGCTTGTGTCGTGGACACCAGATAGTTAATTATACTACATAGATGCTTTTTAGAATTAAGAACGAGATATTTACCATGTTTATTGTTTGTTTTGAGTTTCCGATATTTCGGCACTGTTACAAACGCCATGGTCACGGATGGACATGGTAAATATCCCGTTCTTAATTCTAATGTTTGTGTTAGTGACCATGTCAGTCTAAAAACTCATAGATGCTTTTTGTTTGTGAATACATACTAATTATACATATAAACATCCATGACTCGGAAACAAATGTCCATGCTCATCACAAAAGGTTCACATCTATGTACTTATTACCCATGTTTGCAAAGTAATAAATGATTTGATTTGATTTGATTTGATTTGAAAACATTTACTCACCTGGATTCGAACCCGGGACCCTAAGAACGTGAGGCAGCCTCACTACCGCTGCGCTATTCGGGTCGTCAGTCAAATGCAACTTTAAATGCTGGCCTGCTCAAAATAAAATAACAATATCACATCTGTGATGATAATTATGATGATGCGAATTCGGCAACAGTGACTGCATTTGATGGCTTTCTAGGATGGTTGTCGACAATTTTGTTGTGCTGCTCTTTCATTTGCTCTGAAGTGGCTAACACATTATCACACCTTTAAGATAACATAATGTATAAGATAACCTCAAGTATTTAGTCATTTCGCCAGATAGGTTTAAGGTAGGTAACGTGTAATAAATGCCAAGCATATTTCCATCGAACGTGTCCAGATTTCCACCAACTCCAGGATACTACTCAGAAAGGAATTATGTACTTTCTAATAATATAATATGGTTGTTTGGGAAAAATAGGAACAAAAAATCCCGCAAGAGAACTTTCATAGGGACTCTACTACTTTTGAAATAACGCACTGCTAGGTAATAGATCTCCTCACTGTGAGAAAGTAGTGGCCCATCATCATCTACTTCTACTACACAAGTCCAATACGTGGATGGTGGATGTCACAAATGACTGTGAATTTTCAGAGGACATGGTTATTTTTCATTTCCCGCTGCGGTAATGTAAAAATATTATTTTTAAAAATCAATTTTCCACTGTCAATCAATATCAAATTGTAACGTAACATGCCATGGTAATGACACGGCTATCTCTCCAGATTTCAATGTTGCATGTCAATTCGGACGTGAGATAAGGAATTAGGTCTTCATCTTGAAAGATAACATGTAAATCTATTTAATTTTTATCAATAATTTTGTATTATGATCTGATATTTTTTGACTGCTGAGTCCGTGATCTTATAAAGTCCTGGGTTCGATTTCCATGTCGGGAACTGTTCCGGATGCAGCTGAATATCCAAATTTTACATGTGGAGCACCTGCCTATCTGACCTCCACAACCCAGTTAGTACTGGGTAATACGATACCACTTGGTAAAACTGGTTGTTAGACTTTTAAGGCCACTGACTACCTGTAACACAAAGATCGTCAAATGACAGCCGAGACCAACGGCTGCACGGAGGAACCCCGGTACCTATGTAATGGGTGACCACCCATTACAGACCGGAATTGCCTAGGTTGGTTTGTGGATAGGTGACCATCTACTGTCCACAGACCAACCTAGGCAAGCACGGCTTAACCTAAAGGTCGACCCGAGTGGATACCAACGGCGAGTAGATTTAGACATGGGCTCCTCACACTTAGATCGTAAATCACTAAATGAAAATCACCTTGTAATACATAATTAATAGCTACCTACTTAAAGAACAATGTTTTCATTACCTACTTATGAAATTACCGAAGCATTAAGTTCAATTAGTTTTAATTTTATAATTTAAAACAAATTACATCAGTTTAAACACTTTAAAGCAATGCCTACATTTACTACAAAACTGGCATGAAGTTTCTAACAGTGCGTTCCGAGATAGGCTGTAAACGCTATGAGCGTCCATAAACCCGTTCCGAGTTACCGTGAGCGCGATCACAAGCGTGATATCGATGTTTCTCGAGTCGTCATAGATGACGTCATGACACGCGCCATCTTGCGATTACACCGACCATGCCCCAAAGAAATATCACCGTGAGCGCTGTCAAACGACATAATGACAGATCTTAGCTGTCATAATCATGAAAACTAAAACGGAACGCAAAATATTGCTGTGAGCGCTGTAAGTAATTATATCGTATCTCGGAATGCACCCTTTTTTTCTTTTTTTTTTTTTTTAGGATGGGAAATCATCAAATGACTTCTCCCACTCTGGGCGGAGCGGGAGGGAGTGTCAGACTCTTACTGACTAAAACCCATCCATGTTCCTTCCTCGCCCTCTACGTTCCGGGGCCGCGGTATCTCTTTCGAACAGTCCCGCAGCCCCGGCAGGCTTCGGCCCTAGCGGGCCCCTCTCTTCTGCTGACATCTCTTTGAGGCGCGCGTGGAACACGAACGCGCCGTCGACACGGCCTGTCGTCACTAGACGGACGGACGGCTAGCTAGCCCATCTAACCGTCCACAGGCCCGCATCTACGGTGGCCGGTAGCCACCACGTGGCCCCGACGCCCGGTGCGTCTCCCGCGGCGGCCGGGAAGAGAGGCTCTCTCCCTCTTTTGTTCCGCCACCTCCTTCGCCAGCATGACTGCTTCGCAGAAGGAGGTGGCGGCTTCCATTCCGTCTCGCTCCAGACCATGGATTGAACCAGGGCCGGACGCGAGAGGTCGCCGCCGCCGATCGCCGCTACGAGGACACGGTGCGGCGATCGGCGGTGCTCCGCCCACGCAGGGCAGACTTCCACCGTGTGCTCCACCGTGTCCTCCGGTCGATCCTCACAGTGAAAACACCCGGGCGTTTCCTCCCGCCCGATTCGGTGCAGGTACCTCCCGAAACATCCGTGTCCGGTGAGGACCTGCGTCAGGCGGAAGGTGAGGGCGCCGCACGGTGGGCTGAAATCAAGCTTTCATAGACTTAGGGATTCACGAAAATTGATGAGACTTTTAAAAAAAAAAATAACGGCTTTGCGATCTACCACTAAATACAAGACACTTTTCTTCTGCGATTTTTGTATATAGCTAATATTTTTAAAGTTATAACGATTTTAATTTATTTTTGTATGGAGAAATTTGATTTTATATGAATAACTTTTAATTCTCAAGAGTTCTCAAAAAACGGCTTTCGGTATTCGATTGTGCTATTTTTTAGGCAAATTATCCGATATATCACTTAAAAAAAAAAACGGCTTTGCGATCTACCACTAAATACAAGACACTTTTCTTCTGCGATTTTTGTATATACCTAATATTTTTTAAGGTATAAACGATTTTAATTTATTTTTGTATGGAGAAATTTGATTTTATATGAATAACTTTTAATTCTCAAGAGTTCTCAAAAAACGGCTTTCGGTATTCGATTGTGCTATTTTTTAGGCAAATTATCCGATATATCACTTGCATCGATTTTCTTCGATTTTGGAGAAAATTGATTTTCATTCCCTTTTCCACACCACCCTTTTTTTTTATTTTTTTTTTTTTAGGATGGGAAATCATCAAATGACTTCTCCCACTCTGGGCGGAGCGGGAGGGAGTGTCAGACTCTTACTGACTAAAACCCATCCATGTTCCTTCCTCGCCCTTTATGTTCCGGGGCCGCGGTATCTCTTTCGAATGGGCCCGCAACCCCGGCAGGCTTCGGCCCTAGCGGGCCCCTCTCTTATGCTGACATCTCTTTGAGGCGCGCGTGGAACACGAACGCGCCGTCGACACGGCCTGTCGTCTTTAGACGGACGGACGGCTAGCTAGCCCATAGCCAACCGTCCACAGGCCCGCGTCTACGGTGGCCGGTAGCCACCACGTGGCCCCCGACGCCCGGTGCGTCTCCCGCGGCGGCCGGGAAGAGAGGCTCTCTCCCTCTCTCGTTCCGCCACCTCCTTCGCTAGCATGACTGCTTCGCAGAAGGAGGTGACGGCTGCCCATTCCGTCTCGCTCCGGACCATGGATTGAACCAGGGCCGGACGCGAGAGGTCGCCGCCGCCGATCGCCGCTACGAGGACACGGCGGTGCTCCGCCCACGCAGGGCAGACTTCCACCGTGTGCTCCACCGTGTCCTCCGGTCGATCCTCGCAGTGGAGACACCCGGGCGTTTCCTCCCGCCCGATTCGGTGCAGGTACCTCCCGAAACATCCGTGTCCGGTGAGGACCTGCGTCAGGCGGAAGGTGAGGACGCCGTGGCGCCTCTCTAGCCACTCCTCAAAGAGGGGACTTACCGCCACTTCCACACCACCCTTGAGGTAGAGAACTAAGCGCGTTTTTTTTTTATCAGTGTTGTCCCCAGGAGGCCTAATCCACTCATACGCACACTCTTACTCACACACGCACTCACAAAATTATCACTCATACAATTTCATCAGATTCTGATTCAGATTCGTTCTCTAAATGTTCCACATTTACAAATTCTGTATTTTCGCGCTCATCATCTTCAAATGTTGGAGATAACAGAAGCATGGCTTTCGCTTCTTTTGAAAATGGTTTGTGTTTCCGTATCATTTTATCACGTTTTGATGATATATAAGGATCTGAACTAATTATTAAATTATTCAAAATATCCTCATTACTAGCTCTTCTGCAGAATTTTCTTGAATGGTGTTGGCGATATCGCCTAAAGTCTTTATTTCTCGATTCAGCCGCTTCTTCCGATAACTTTCCAATCGGAATTAATCCCAAGTTTTCAATGATAGCTGCTCCATGAACAAGAACTTTATGCACACTGGAGGGCATGTGATACCACTCATATAAATCTACGTATAATTTTATGGTGGCTTCCGTATATTCTTTAAACTTCACTGTGTCAATTTTATGACCTGAAGATATTGTTTCTAAAACGATTGAAAACCGTTTTATTAAGTTTTCATCGACACCAGTAATTGCAGCAGCAATCTCTGTATTTGAGAAAAATCTTCGAGCGGTATTTCCGTCATTAGTAGTTCCATGTCCTTGCTTTACAACATCTATTAAAAGGCCTGTTTGATTTTTACACCAAATCGAACATTTTTACGTAATAAATAGTATTAGTATTCCGAAAATGTGAGGGATAGTGCGTTTATTACGATGTGTAACAACGTACTGAGGATGGTTGTTTTTCAAATGTAACCGTGTCATTTTTTTACCTGCTATTCATCATCCAATCACATACTGACACGTCATCATTTTCGCGCTAATGAGTCACCGCGCTATTTAGTATTGTTACAAACAAATGACGTCATAAGGGTGGTGTGAGTGAGTATCGTGAAAAATAAATGACGTCATAAGGGTGGTGTAGAATGTTTACCAATAATTAATTTGATTTTTTGCTATATTTCTGTAATACAATATTAAAACATGTCAGATTAAACCAAAAACCGATTAATATTTCATACAAAGTTTGTAACTCGAAAAATACTGGGTGTAAAAAAATTACAAATAACAAAAAATATTAGTATTAGTACATAAAATTCAAAAATACTCATTTGAATCCTTAAGTCCCCACTTGACGATTCCAACCCACCGTGCGCCGTGGCGCCTCTCAAACCACTCAAAAAAGAGGGGACTTACCGCCACTATCGTGCCCTTCGGAATGCACCCTAAGATTTATATCTCGTCGTGTAGACCAAGTTTATCGTGTTGCTACTTACTATGTACCTACAGTTACTACCTATCTAAGATAGTCATCTATCTTATCATGATCATCATTATCATCTCCCTCTCCTTGCCCCATGTTACTTGAGGTCAGTGCACCACGTTTTTTACTTCAATTATCCTCAGTCAACCGTCATGATATCAGTTACTCGTTGTTGAGTATGTAGGTACATTATTGTCAGATCTTACAAAACATAACATCACATTTTCAAGATAAAATCATTATTTGTGTATTGATTTTATCTTGAAAAGGTGTGAAATCAAAACACTTGTTGTCAAGGTAAAATCTCCCCGTTATTGCGATATTGGAGGTCAAAGTTCCAGTTTTCTGAAGTTTTTTTTTAAATACCTACTAGTTATCAAGGTTATAACTTTACTTTGAATACCTTCATAACCCGATTACTATTAAGTGTATTTAACAGCACAATGTTTTGAGTGCGTTTCTTCGAGTTTTTCCGTGCAACGTGATTTTTCACCCCAAAAAATATTCATTTCCCAGCAAAAATGTTTGCGTAGAATTATCTGACATCTAGAATTGAATTCAGTTGTCATCTTGTATGAGTGAGAACGGCGGATCTGTTGCCATGGTAACAGTGATAACGCCTAGAGGAGGTAACTTTTTGATAGTAAAACTATGTTATCAGTGGGTATCCATAAAGGACACATTTTTTTTTGTTCGGGGACTAGGCCACCCACATAAATCTTCTATATATATAAAGGAGAAGTCCACTCACTGACCACTCATCACGAAATCTCGGAAACTACTGGGCCATAAGGACTCAAATTTGGCACAAGCACTCTCTAAGGGGTGCAGGCGCGTACTAAGAAAGGATTTTTTAAAATTCGCACCCCAAGGGGTTGAAAAGGGGTGTCAAAGTTTGTATGAAAGTCCTATGTTTTTAAAGTAAGAGATATGAATGTAAAGCCTGAATGTTCCTTTTGGCTTCTAGGTGCTCACTAAGAAAAGGTTTTACGAAATTCGGCCCTTAAGGGTACAAAAAAGGGTTTTTAATGTTTGTATGAAAAAAGTTAAACATCCAAATTGAATCTTACGTCAACGCGTTATTGCATACTTTACATTGAAATGAGAATTCGGAAACCGATATGGATCCAAATTGGATTTTACGACAACGCGTTATCTATATATATAAAGGAGAAGTCCACTCACTGACCACTCATCACGAAATCTCGGAAACTACTGGGCCATAAGGACTCAAATTTGGCACAAGCACTCTCTAAGGGGTGCAGGCGCGTACTAAGAAAGGATTTTTTAAAATTCGCACCCCAAGGGGTTGAAAAGGGGTGTCAAAGTTTGTATGAAAGTCCTATGTTTTTAAAGTTAGAGATATGAATGTAAAGCCTGAATGTTCCTTTTGGCTTCTAGGTGCTCACTAAGAAAAGGTTTTACGAAATTCGGCCCTTAAGGGTACAAAAAAGGGTTTTTAATGTTTGTATGAAAAAAGTTAAACATCCAAATTGAATCTTACGTCAACGCGTTATTGCATACTTTACATTGAAATGAGAATTCGGAAACCGATATGGATCCAAATTGAATTTTACGACAACGCGTTAATGCATATTTTGAAATAAGAATTTGGAAGTTCATTGAGGGCGTAATTTCTAGGTGGCCAGTATGTTTCAGTGATATGCAGGCGTGTGCTGAAAGGTATTGAAATGAGTTTCTATAACGTTTTAAAGTTTTATGCCAATTTCTAGGTGGCCAGTATTTTTCAGTACGCAGGCGTCTGTTGAAGGGTAAGAAAAAAACGTTTCAAAAAACGAACTTAAGCGAAACACGCTCAAGCTCAAGCTCATTTCTGTTCTGCGATATTTTGCTGTTACTACTAATTTGATTTGAAATATTTGACATCATCGTTGTTTGGGTTGTCTTCGTTTCGGTATGTTTCACTTATGCTGGGGCTACACTATCGCGATAACGCGAAGATTTGCGATGTCGCGACACGTCTGGCCAAAGAATTCGTCCTATCGCGAATCATCTTCGCGAATACGAACGCCCTTCCCGCCGCTGTCGGTAAATTGCCGCACATCAAAGGGTTCTGTCGCGACAGAGTTCGTGCGTGCGTTCGAATCTTCGCCTACAAGTCTGGCCGTAGCATTAGTAATTTTAAATTGGAGGATAATCATTTTATTGTGTTCTTACCTATTGCCTGGTTGGAATTTTGTTATGTCTATTGCTTCGCGAATTACATATTGTGTATTTCACACTTTGGTATTAAGTACTATAATAGTAGGTCTTTTAGTATTAGTCGTTCTTACTAGAAAAGGTGTCCTTGAATACCTACGATCGTATTTTAATTTAACGTTGTATCTTTGGTTTAGGCTGGTGTTGCAAAAGAATAGCTATAAAGAAAATTACGTTCCAAATAATGTTTTTTACGGTACTTACTGGTCGTAAGCATTGTTTAATTAAATTGATAATCAAAATATTATCACTTCTAATGGAGTGCAAATTCTTAGCCAAATAGTAAATATTCCTGGCGATGGCGCATGCTTATTTTCATCTCTATCATATTTGGTGCATCACTCATGGCAGCGGGAGAATTATTGCCATTTGAGTTCCAGGTGTTTCAAGGGACGAACAGGGAGTAAAAATAATCCGATTCTCATGAAACTTCAATGAAGGTCATTTAGATGTTTTGATTCCGTTGGCCAATTTAAATTTCAAAGCGCATATTTTGCGTATGGGCAAATCCACCACGCGGGCCCAGTGTGGTTTGGCAGATGTCACATGTCTTCGATTTTTTGGTTCTAAGGCATGCCTTTCCTTTCCTTTCGTTTCCTCACGATGTTTTCCTTCACCGTTTTGAGAGCAGTGGTGATGAAATAAATTACACAAAGTAATGCGCCTGTCTGGGCCACGTGTTCGAGCCAGCAATGTGCGCCACGTGTCTTACAACTGGGAAAGGTTTCAACCTTTCACCCAGGAGCGGTCAAGAGCTGTTTATTGTTCGATGCGTAAATACGTTACTGAAATGTCTTGCCATGGCACCTACGGAACCGCCTGTGAAGTCATGGCAGCGGGAGAACTATTCCCATTTGAGTTTGAGGTGTTTCAGGATGGTATTTTATTGCTGTTTTAAACACCAACGTATGAAACACGCGAGTGAAACCGCGCGGGTACAGCTAGTTGTAGCATATAATCATGAAACTTACATTGATTTCTTCCTTATAACCTCTAGATTACAGTGTTTAAATTAGCTAAGCATTGTCTAACCGGAATAAAAGCGAAAAATCTGCAAAAACACTTACGAAAACCAAAATAAACAGAAAAAGTAAATGTCAAAATAATCAAGTTGTCTGTCAACCACTAAGAAAGTGGATTTATAACGTTCCGTGCCAAGTTGGTTGTTTAAACCATCTATGCGATTTTAGTGTAAACCTTTAAAAATAGCATTAAAAAATTTAATTGTATTTATTTTTATATTCTTTCTGATACTATAATAATTATAACAGATATGATTACCAATGGGTTGGGGCCTGGTCTTTTTTTAGTTAACAGAATATAAACGCCGCTATTTACGTAAGTATTTGCTGTCAAATGTCATTGACCACAACAGCAATGATTTGAATCGCGAAAAAATATCATAACATAGGTTATTCATTATGATTTTAAGATTCCGGTTTCATTTCTACGTAATATTTCGTTTAATACTGTAGTAAAATGGTTACTTTTTTTGGTGTTATTATGAATAATAAATGCAACGACCAGGTGGGCCCAAAAAAAATTGTCTACTTTAGTAAATTGCTTATAAACAATGTATATTGTATAATTGTACAACTACACATTATTGTTAAAATTCCACCTTACTATTCAACTTCAGCAATTATAACTAAAACAGTGTACACTGACAGTGTGGTTGGTCCTCAAAGTCGCTGCGAAGATACTCCGAGCAGAGCTGCTCGGAGTTTCTTTAAAGAATCAAATCCGAAATTAAATTATCCGGGAAAGAGCTGGAGTTACCGTCGCAGCTTGCAGTTATCTGAAATGACTGGCCACGTTTCTGTGAGGACGAAAGGTTGTTTGAGAAAATACCGAAATCAATACACCTGCTCTTTTCCTGGTCCGAGGAGGCACAGGAAAAAAACACATAGAAGGAATTGGGGGAGGCCTTTGCCCAGCAGTGGGACAGTACAGGCTTAATAAAAAATAAAAAATACCTACTCGATATATCTTCGCATGACTATAATTACTGCCTGTTAAGATCGGAATAGCGGTCAGTGCCCTTTCCCTAATATCTCTTCGTACGAACCAAAACAAATGAACCTTGTATCGTTTTTCATTAGAAAAAACGTTGAAGATCTCCATAAAAGACAATTCAAGACTTAAACATGCTTTATTTTTGGATTTCAAACATAAGAACTTTAATAAATGTATCTGTTATCTGGCAGCTACTACAGGGTGTAGACAACCTCACCCTCATCACGAAGCCATCAACCAAGCATTCTGTACATCAAACTAAGTACCTTAACGCAAAAATTATTGATGGGAAACGAGTTTTTTTGGGGTGATAATCATCTTTTGAGGTAGAACTCAATATTATGTAACGCACTTAAAACATTGTGCTTATGGATGGATTAAATATTACGAGGGTCGTAGAGGTCTTTAAATTACAAAAAATACACTAAAAACTTGTATTAAAAAAAATCTTTTGAAAAAGTTGTAACTTTGAACCCCAGTATCTCCGTAACTAGAAGGTTCCCAGGTACGGTGTAGAACAAAAAAAATGATCGTGATAACGGGGAGAACAAAGTGCTTTTCGGCTTTGTTAAGAGATCTTATACAACCTTTATAACTGTAAATGAATTTCAAGCAAAATTACAAAGAAATGCAACGTCTAGACATTATGCTTCCAGAGCGTTCTTCTAACTGTCATGTTTTAAAACCTCAGTAAAGTTGGGACAACTTAAATTGCTAAGTACTTTTACTTACCAAAAGGCATTGGCTTCAAGAGATTGGAAGAAAATATTTATTTATTCTAGTACTACCTAAACTCGTAGAGTGCTCTTATTATTTAGTCTCTAGGTATTATTAATTCGTTTTATGAGGAGTTAAGAGCAGTTTAAGTGAGAGTTAGTCTCATTTATTAATTATATTAGATTCTGCCGAAAATTTTAATAGATTCCTTTACAGTGGATTCGAGGAAGTTGGTCGGTTAAGCCTCTGTACTATTTTAATCAGCTTTAACTTCAGCTTTTCAGTTTCCAGGGTCTCTAGTAATAAAGCACCTGTTCTACAGCATTCTTTCTCTGAAAAAACAATTAATTCTGTCAAATGACTTCTCTCGCTCTGAGCGGAGCGAAAGGGAGTGTTAGACTTTTACTGACTAAAACCCATCCATGTTCCTTCCTCGCCCTTTATGTTTCTTCTTTTTTCTTCCTTATCGCTCGCCCTTTATCTTCCTTATCGCTCGCCCTTTATCTTCCTTATGCTGAAATCCCTCCTCATCCTTCCCTCTCATAGAGAGGAGGCCTGTCCCAGCAGTGGGAACATTAATAGGCCGATGATGATGATGATGATGATGCTGACATCTCTTTGAGGCACGCGTGGAACACAAACGACGGACGGCGAGGTAGCCCATAGCTCACCGTCCACAGGCCCGCGCCTGCGGTGGCTGGGGGCCACTACGTAGCCCACGACAGCTGGTGCGTCTCCCGCGGCGGCTGGGACGAGTGGTTCTCTCCTTCTCGCGTTCCGCAACCTCCTTCGCTAGTATGACTGCTTCGCAGAAGGAGGTGACGGCTTCCCATTCCGTCTCGCTCCGGCCCAAGGATTGTACCAGGGCCGGACGCGAGAGGTCGCCGCACGCCCACGCGGGGCAAACCTTTACCGTGTGCTCCTCCGTGTCTTTCGGTCGATCCACACAATGGATGCTAAAGCAGATCCTAATGTCTGCTTTACCAGCTCGGGATCCCTAGACAAAGTGTAACATAACGTAACATAACATCGAGATCCCCGAATGGTGAGGCAGAGATGTACCTAATAGTACACATATATTTCACCAGTTATATTTGAAATCACAGACTCTGTGGCTGCAACTAAAAAAGGTGTGATGGAAAAACCCAGTAACATTTAGTCAAACCCGGGAATCGAGCCCAGGACCTCATGCTCAGCTGTCATGTTGACGGTTGCTAGACCAATCGGGCATCCAATCAGTAAGATGGGCAATTGTAGGTATTTAAAAACTAGATTATAATTGATGCTAAATCTAGTACAAATCCTTAGCCCAAAAACCTCACCTTGACCCGGCTGTCTAACAAGATTTTATTGAAAAGGTACTTACTATAAATTATTCGTTTAATAACTGGTTTTCCTAAGTTAAGCAATTATTCTTAAGGATAAGGGTTTATATTGCACAGACCTTTCTTGGTCACCAATGCCTAGAAATGGTGTAGTAAATAGAGTGTAGGTAGTATATCGGATAAAAGAGCCGAATTATTCTTGATATTATAACTTCGTCCTGCCAATTACGAATAAAAACCGGTAAAGTATGGCTTGGACTCTTGCACTGAGGGCTCCGTATAAACTTGTCGGTCATCTGCCTGCCTAGCCTTTTCCCAACTATGTTGGGGTCGGCTTCCAGTCTAACCGGATGCAGCTGAATACCAGTATTTTACATGAAGCGACTGCCTATCTGACCTCCACAACCCAGTTAATACTGGGAAATACGATACCAATTGGTAAGACTGGTGTCCGACTTTTGGGCCACTGACTACCTGTAACGACTGTCAAAGATAGACAAATGACAGCCGGGACCAACAGCTTAACGTGCTTTCCGAGGCACGGAGGAAACTCAGTATGTAAGGGTGGTCACCCATCTACAGACCAACCTAGGCAAGCATGGCTTAACCTAAAAAGATCGACCCGAGCGGCTGACATTATTTAGCCACGAGTTCCTCAAAAACTTGTCCGTATAAACTTGGAGGTATTGTGTTATTAAGCTACATATTTACGGTTTTAAGTATTTTTTTCTTTACATGTGCTCTTAGATATTGCTTCTTGTCAAAATTCAATATGTATTCTTGGTCAACGGGAAGTAGGTACCCATAAGTCTTGGTTCCCTTCGGAAATCTCAAGTCATGTCATGTTTGTCATATCTTTTCTTCGCGTTGATTTACAAGTTTGTTTCACTGCTCCAAGGGGCAGCAGACTTGAGTATTTGATACTTGAGGTCAGCTTGTTTTCAGCTTGATACTACCCCGCGTTCCTGAAAAAAAGGGATAAGCTTATTAGAGTTTCGTTTTGGCCGACTGAGGTAAGGAACCCAAAAGAAATTATACAAACAATTTATGTAGATAAACCTTCTCGCTTCTAAACAATTTTGATTACTTACTGGAAACACGTGTTTCAGAAAACGGTCACTCGGTAAATGAAAGAAACATGACTAGTAATAAAAGATCTCTGCTTGCAAGCAATTTGATTAAATTGAGGGTTCTGTGACGTTGCAAATGGTGTTCTGTTTCAATTACATTAATGTAGTTAGTAGCAGTCTAAGTAAATCTCCTTGACGAGAACTTCTACGTCGACTGTGGTCTCCGAATTGTGAAGTTATTGTACAGGATTGCCTTACAAATTCAGTTTGAAAACTGAGAAGTAAAATATAAACAATTAAATTAGGTAGTTTATAGCTTAAAACACAACCGTAATTACAGACACAATATTAAAAAGCCATTGTCTCGTGTAGGTCTACGTTCCGAAGTATTAAAAGCATTTGGTGACATGAAAATTGCACAAAATCATCATCTGCCAAGCCTTTTCCCAACTATGTTGGGGTCGGCTTCCATTCCAACCGGAAGTAGTTGAATACCAGTATTTTACATGGAGGGACTACCTATCTGAGCGCCACAACCCAGTCAACACTGGGTAATACGATACCACTTGGTAAGACTGGTTGTCAGACTTTTTGGGCCACTGACTACTTGTAACGACTGTCAAAGATGGAGAAATGGCAGTCGGGACCAACAGCTAAACGTGCTTTCCGAGGCACGGAGGAAACTCGGAATATCCTTCGAAACTTCTTAATATAAAAACAATTTTTTGTTACAAAATAAAATTATAAGCGGTTTATCCACGGATTTTTATTTTACAAAGTGAAATCCTATTGGATGAATGGGGAACGTGTATTGTGTTGTAAACAAAATAATTTGCATTGTATGTAGATTGGGGGTAAAAAAAGAAACAAAGGTGATTTAACTCGTGTAAAATTTATTAGCCAACTTTTACGGGATCCGTCTGCAGGTTTGAAAACCAGGCCATCCTCTTCTTTAACAAGTTTTTGGTTTTCACCAAAAAGGAGATAGTTTTTTTTGGGCCCACCAGGCATTTATTATTCATAATAACACCAAAAAACGTAACCATTTTACTATGGTAGTAAACGAAATATTACGTAGAATTCAAAACGAAATCTTAAAACCATAATAAATAAGCTATGTTATGATATTTTATTGCGAGTCAAATCATTCCTGTTTTGGTCCATGTCATTTGACAGCAAATACTTACGTGAATAGGGGCGTTTTTTTTCTGTTTACTAAATAAAGTACGGTACCTATCCGTTGGTAATCATATTTGCTATAATTATTATAGAATCAGAGAGAATATAAAAAAAAATATTATTAAACTGTGAGCATTTTTAATGCTATTTTTAAAGGTTTACACTAAAATCGCATAGATGGTTTAAACAATCAACGTGGCACGGAACGTTATGAACCCACTTTTTTAGTGATTGACAGACAACTTCATTATTTTGACATTTACTTTTTCTGTTTATTTTGATTTTCGTAAGTGTTTTTGCAGATTTTTCGCATTTATTCCGTTTAGACAATGCTTAGCTAATTTAACCACTGGAATCTAGAGGTTATAAGGAACAAATCAATGTAAGTTTCATGATTATATGCTATAATTTATGTGGGTGGCCTAGTCCCCGAACAAAAAAAAATGTCTCCTTTAAAAAAGCAAACAATTTTATTAAATTCACATTCACAAACACCCAGACTCGGAACAGCTACCTACAGGTCATACAAATATTTGTTCAGTGCGGATATCGAAACCGCGACACGCAGCGCTCCAGGGCTAAATAAATAAAGGAAGGAATAAATTCGGCTGCAATCATTAAGCTAGCGAGTAATAAAAGTCTCTACATCCTAGATGCGTTTCTCGTAAGCAAACTATGGCAACCGAATTTATTCGTTAGTAATCAGCGATCGAAAGTTAACGATTTTGTCGTTATCTCTGTCGAGACTGCCCAGTAAATCACACAACCACTGCGCCATCACCAAACCGGATTTTCACGGAAATCTAACAGTTCAGGTTCACGAAAGATAGGTGACCTCTTAATGGCCACTTCTATGAGTAACTCCGGTCATTTGATTTCATTTCACTGCTAAAAAAAACCTAAAAAATGAATACCTACTTTTGTTTTTACAAACCCATTATATCCCTAGAAGTTTTTTTGGGATCTTTGATCAGACACGCATACAACGTGTATCAATCGATAGCTGCCATCATCATCAAATCAAAGTAGTGCTGAAAATGCTCAATGAATTTACTAAAACTTTGATACCTCATATCTCGGAAACGTGACACTTTAGAACGTTTTGTTTTGTACAAAACTTGTTTGTATTGATGCCAGCTATCGATTGATACATGTTTTATATACGTGTCTGATCAAATCAAAGTTGTGCTGAAGATTCCATCAGTGAATGGACTTTAATTTTGATAGCTCATATCTCGGAAACGTGACACTTTAAAACAATTTGTCTGTTACAAAACTTGTTTGTATTGATGCCAGCTATCGATTGATACATGTTTTACATACGTGTCTGATCAAATCAAAGTTGTGCTGAAGATTCCATCAGTGAATGGACTTTAATTTTGATAGCTCATATCTCGGAAACGTGACACTTTAAAACAATTTGTCTCTTACAAAACTTGTTTGTGTTCATACCAGCTATCGATTCATACAGGTCTTATGCGTGGCCGCTACTTAAAAAAAAAATCAAAATGGCATAAAAAAATCTGGCCACGCTTCATACAAAAATGTTCCAAGGCCTTTAAAATCCGGGGTTGCGGGCCTGTTCGAAAAAGATACCGCGGCCCCGGAACATAAAGGGCGAGGAAGGAACATGGACGGGTTTTTTAGTCAATAAAAGTCTAACACTCCCTCCCGCTCCGCCCAGAGTGGGAAAAGTTATTTGATGATTTCCCATCCTAAAGAAAAAAAAACCCTTTATAACGCCTTACAAAAAAGAACAGCAAAAGTTTGTCCAAAGTATATTTTAGCATAAAGTAAGTTGTTACTAGTTTTCTAGTTTTAAAAAAATCCAACATTATTTTGAAAAGTAAATACTTAGTAATAAGACGTATAACTTGAAAAACAACAGAGAGTTCGTTGACCTGTTGAATGAAAAATTTTTCGAAACTGTTTCTTTGTGAAGGGAAGATAAAAGGAAAATACAGTAAAGGCCTCTCTTTATGTGTCCTTCGCCCCAGGGTACGTAAACTTAAAGGTGTCTGTTAGATTGTTATTCCTGGTTTACGTTAAGCAACATCCAGTTTAACGCCTAAATAATATCTTAGCATTTTTGAAGTTTCAACTGTCTGCCATGAGGCGAGAGTTCAAAATCTATAAAACTGTATTCATTTAGGTATTTGTGAAAACGGGTGACTAAAAACCGCAACGATTTTTTTTTTAATTAAGTTACGCCGGGAGGCGTTCATGACCCTTGTCATGTAATGTTATCCTGTGATTTTATTTGTTTGTGATGGTTCTTTTGATCAGCAGTATTAGAATAGAATAGAATAGAATAGAATAGAATAATCATTTATTCGTTAATGGACAGCACAACACAAAAGAGCAGTACATACATAAATACAAATACAAACAACAAACAGCTTAACAAATAATTAAAACAGCTCAACTGCGCTGAGCATGCCAAGTCTTATTACAAAATAACACGTAATTTATTATTATCACCACTGTATTTGTATTGCAGAAGTCTGCTAGTCTAATAAAATGTATTTTACATGGAGCGACTGCCTATCTGACCTCCACAATCAGTTAGTACTGAGTGATACGATACCCCTTAGTAAGACTGATTGTCAGACAAACTGTCAAATATCTACAAATGACAGCCAGGACAATGGATTAACGTCATTTCTGAGGCACGGAGGTAACTCGGTATTCAATAATATTGATTGTCACACATCATCCGTCTACGACCCCGCCAATTGCGGCTTAACCTTGAAGATCTACCCGAGAGGATTATCATTAAGTCACAAGTGCATAAACGCCTTTTGGAAAGAGCCTGGCGAACAGTCACCAAATAGAGCTGGGTTGACAATGATCGACAAACAACAACATATTGCAAGGTCGCTCTGACATTGATAGAGGTGCTACCCTCAATTGTAACGTGCAATTGATTTAGAACTGTCAAGAAAAATCTTTTTTAAAGGTAGTGTTGAGGACAAATCGACTTGAGCGCCTGTGTAAACCTAGATAGCAAAGTATTACAAATGAGTGTCATTTGTTTTATGAAAAAATAGAGGTTACTTGTTTAAATGTGGTTATAAATAGCTTCACTTACATCAAGCGTGTTTCCTCATCGGGTTAGACACAGGTGGGTAGTATAGTAGCTATACTTACGATCTGTCGGTTATCAATCAATCAATCATTCTCAACCGACTTCCAAAACGAGGAGGTTCTCAATTCGACTGCATTTACAACTAAGGCCCATAGATATAATACACAAAATGACAGTAAACTAAAATAATAAACTAATACATACGTATCTTTTAAACCTTGAGAAAATACTCCTTATGAAATTCATGCAACGTTGTCGGCGTCGTGTTTCGCTTCGTAGTTTCGCGTAACCGTCCTCGAAAACGTCCATATACGACACCCTACGGCGTAAGTCCTCCTTCATGCTGGTTTGTAGATGGAGAGTTGGAACTCGTACCACGAATGACTAAAAGTTGATGTTGTGACGCGAGTCCAACATGCTGCTTCGCCACAAAATCTGATGATATCTTGAAGACTCTTCTTGGTTCCATCTCTGCGCTGAGAGGGCCACCTGACCCCATATTCACGCTTCAATTCGATTTCGATTCGGAAAGTCGTATGTCTATCTCGCTCATTTTCGTTTTGCCAAAATAAGATAGACATACGACTTGTCGAATCGAAATTCATTCCGAGCGTTTGTGAAAACGTGGGCTGGTCTAGTTTTCCAGTAACAGCAAAAGTTTTCCGCTGCTGATCGTCTCGCTGTCGTCCTCCTTCAAATTGTGCAGGATGATCACCTCATCATGTAGTCAACAGCATGAACAAGGAATGCCAGGAATTCATTCACTATATGTTGTTGTCCCACCTCATAGGTAGTAAGCCTACAGCCATCCATATAATTATTTTCTGTGCGCTGTGGAAGAATTCACAATACTTAAATTAAAATATTTAGTTTAGTTTGCTTTAAAGAAACATAAGTAGTTGTGAAAGAAAATGGTTATATAAACTTCTTTAGTACTCAATTCAATTCTCAATTCTTTATTGCGTACCATAATGTACAAAGATGGAAGGAACATAAATATGGTCACAATTATGGACCCTGTCGGGCACAGCATAGATTTAGTAGGAGAGAGGAGGAAGAATACTGGCGGTTTATAGCACTTAGTAAATTATACTGTTTTATTAATGCATAATTTAATTTAAGAGTTATAATTATTGCTGTTATAAAAACTACATAGATTTATTTATTAAAACATTATAAAACTATTTATTTTTTGAATTGTTTACTATTGTTTTACTCATTTCTCACTATTTTTGTGTAATAAGTAATTAATTTTTCAATGTTTTTGGACGCTTCATATTTATTATATATTTGTAGAAACAATTAGATAGTTACTCATAATTTATCATTTATGTATTCGCTCATACTATAGTAGAATTTGCCTAAAAGAAAAGCTTCAAATTTTTGATGAAAGTATTATATTTCTTTTAATTCTTTAATGCTTCGGGTAACTTATTCTAATTTTTTATACACATGACCAAGGTAATATTGGTGAGCATTTTTAGTAGCGATATCTATACTTCTATACTAATAATATTATAAAGAGGAAAAAATTGTAAGTATTTAGGTATGTGTGTGGATGTTTGTAACGAATAAACTCAAAAACTACTTGGCCGATTTCAATTCCGATTCCGATTTGAATATTTACTTGTGACTTTGACATTTTATGACTTGACATGAACACTTAGTTCAGTATTTTATTGTTTTTTTTTAATTTTTTTAGTTTTTTTTTTATTGTTTTATGTGTGTCTATTTCACATATCGTATTTTTATTGACATTCATTTTGTAAATTATTATTTTTATTTAATTAGGCTTAATATGAGGACCGCGTGGGTCACATTCATAATTTTTTTACGTTTGTCTGGCAGTTTGAGTACCTACTATAAGCGACCTACTCAAATGTCCTTTCTTTGGTATTGTTCGTCGTTACGTTGAGCTCCTTCAGTCGTCGAGCTACACGATAACTGGCAAATGCTTGCACTGACTGGACGGGTCCACTCAAATCTGTGTGGTTCTTTCTTCAAAAGACCACCTCAGACACGAATATCTGCATGATCCTCATGTGAACTGAGCAAGATTATGTCTGGACTTCAAAAAAGACTATGACCTCTGAGTTTGTTTCTTCTCAGAGTAGTCAGGTACGAAACACCGGCCCCATCTAGTTTAAAAAAAATTGACGTGTAAAAGTGTTTGTGAAAACCTACCTACTTACAAAAAAAACATCATTTATCAAAAATTCTTTCACGATTGGAAAGCTACATTCACCCCGAGTAACATAATATAATAATAATATAATAATAATGTTTATTTTTCTTCCACAAATAATACTTATAAACTAACACATGCAGATTGATTGAAAATGATCACTATGTTTATTTGTGGGAGACTGGTGCCTAAACTAAGCCTAAACTTGTATTTCAGGACACCAGGGACTCCCCCCTACAGGCAAAATTACATTCTTCATTGGTTTTTTAAATAACTATATATACTGGTGTCTAGTTGTTGTAATTAAAGGTATACAGATATGGATATTTGATGGAAAGAACAAAACATTATAATTTAATAGCAAAATAATAATAGAACCTTAAATTTATGTGAAGTGTAGTGAAGACAAGATGTGGAGAATAAGGTGCGTGTGGGATGTAGGTGCGTTTAATAGGTTTGTCTGTATCTGTGTGTGTGTGTGTGTGCCTGGTGTATTTGTCTGTATTTCTGTGTGCGTGTGTGTGTTTGTCTGTATTGGTGTGTGTGATAAAGTATAGTTAGGATGAGAGGGTATAATGTGAGTGGGATCATTATCTAACTAGATGTATGATATATGAAGGACATTTCTTTTTGTTTCCTGTTAAACAAAAAGAAATTTCCTTCATATGTTATATATACATAGGCTACATTTTATCCCTGTACGAGAACGGACGCGGGTGAAGCCGCGCGATGTCGCTAGTTTACTTTTAATACGTGGGTGTACTTTCAAGTGTCGTAATAAATTAAATACATCCTAGATAAACTCACCCCTTTTTCGATAGGAAGACCCCACAGAACTTACACATTCCTTTCACTTCGTCCACGTATTATGTCACCGTAAAATTGTCAAACACGTTATATTGTAATCTCTCTAGCGATATTGTAAACTCTCGAAATATTGTCAAACGAACATACTGCTTACAATAAAAGGCATTATTTTTCGTGAAATGCATGCGATGGTAGTCAATTAACGCGGTGTGGAGGGAAGAAGGGGTCCTCCTTGCCCAGTGGTACCACTCTCATGAAATACCGATTAATATAACCTAATCTTAAAACACTTTATATTCCCCTAAAAAGCGTAGTCGACGGAGCCCCGCTTCGCGGGGCCCCTATTTCCGAGTGCAGGGTTTAAAGGAACCTAACTAACCTAACAGGGGGGTGCCCCAAGTCCCGATTATGGGGGCAGACATAATTCCGTATGTTCAGTTGACAATATTTCGAGTGTTTGATATTGTAAACACTAGAGACATTACAATCTAACATGTTTGACAATTGACGGTGACATATACACTATACAATACGAGTATCATCACCATGAATTAAAATATTTCTCGGTAATAGTCCGACCAATCATCTAGAAATTAAACTACAGGCTCCATCTTAAAAGGAAGAAATATTAAGAATATGTGGGTAGCTGTTAAGGCGCAGACAAATGACTTTTAGTGATTTTAAATTGATCATCACGTCTTAACTTCTAGTCTAATTTCTTTGAAAAAAATATATGTTATACTAGACCATTTTTTTCATAATTTGATATGTGAAAATGTGAAGAAATATTTTTATAACTTAGTGTAATTAATTTGTGAAGTAATGTCTAACGCGGCAAAAAAACGATCATCACGCAAAAACTATCGGGCGTATTTGCATGAAACTTAGATCATCTCAAAGACAATTTAATGCCCTTTATATTAGTATACTTTTATCCGTATTGTGTTTAATAAATCAAGGTGGGTTGTTTTTTCGAATAATCTTGGTGCGGGGCTCCTCGGGGCGACGGGCGGCAGTGTATCGCTGACCTCTCTCACGCACGGGTATACGCTATTGCTAAACTTCTCCCACTCGCTCAAGGTCGTTGGCGTGAGGTAGCCCCTTAATGTAGCTGAGCGCTCGGCGTCGTGTATGTGTCAGTCGGTATTACACTTGTAACTGTGAACAGCTGTTTTATTCCTGGACCCTGTATCCCGACACCTCGGTGTGCTCCAAACATTTCAAGAAGGTTTATGATTTTAACAGTCTATGTGTTTACGAGTATACATAATTATATGTTTGTATTTACGTATGTTCCTCCGTAGCGCCTAAACCAGTCATTCGATTTGGACAAATAAGGTGTTAATCGATTCGTTTTAATGACCCGTGTAACATAAGCTACGTTTTAAACGACTTCAACAATAGGAGAAGTCGATTTAACCTTGTAAACCCCTAATTATAATAGGGCGTGATGTTCCAGTAGCCGGGTTTTGTAGTGGTAGTACTACCATACATATTTTTGTTTCAATTACAAGAGAAAACACCTGTTATATCCGCTTCGCTCTTATTATGTCAACACCATTTTTACTGTCTACCATTGACATCAATATGTTTCAAAGAATAATGGGTTGACGGTATAAGGAAGCTACCTTAAATTATGTGCTGGTTTCAGTGTAATTTATAGCATCTCCGATATTGGTGTTTGGTGATCTGGAAAACAGAAAATGTTATATTACCGATTTTCGGAACAGAAATTGTTGCCAAATATTGGTTGTAACTCACAAAGGGCGCAAAATATTACAAAGAATTTAACATGGTAGACCATTCTTTGTTTGGACCGTGGGGGATATGAATTAGGAGAAGGGGAAGACACTGACTCTTGTAGCACAGGTCTGGCTTATTACGTTACACGATTTATTTTACAGGGAAAGGGAAGTGTAATAGGAAATCGGGTGGTCGGGTGGTCCCGACCGATCGTGCGATACTTCCCTGCCGCGCTGCCAATCGTGCCCTGCAAATCGTGCCCGACAAATCATGTAATGTAATAAGTCCTTAACACCTAGCACAGGAGTCAGGGACTTCTATTTTGTAACCACTTTCTTCTGTTATAAAAAATATTGATATATTATTAACTATGTACTTATATATTTTATTAAAATTACAACGCTGTCGGCTTTTTAATCATATATTAGAATCGTCTGTTACACCGTATACAACTTACTACATCAAAGTGTTGGTAATTTATGAAGTCGCTCTTGAATCTTCAGCGCATAATTAAAATCCTTTCGTGGGATAAACTGAGGCTGTATGGTCGTTGGATAAACTACATCAGATCCAAAATGACATCTTTATTGGGCTCACTACGAAATATCGTGCACTGTCTGCCATATAGTGTACGCCGGACAGTATACAATTCCTTAGTAAAGCCGCATATACTGTACTTAATTGAAATTTGGGGCAATGCACCTAAAACAAACTTAAAAGACCTACAAATTGCACAAAACAAAATTATTAAAATGCTTTTTCATTACGATTACTTAACACCTACAATTAAAATATACAAGGACACGAAACTTTTGAACATCAATCAACTTCATGTATACTGCACCTGCATACTCATTAAAAAAATACTCAATAAAAACATACATACACAAATTTCATTCACCCAAACACATCAATTGCATAACCGTAGCAGTCGTAGAAAAGATCACGTTGTACTTCCTCGAGTGCGAACCACTAGAGGTAGAAGATCACTTGTTTTTGAGGGAGTGCAACTTTACAATAAATTACCAGACGAGATAAAGGGTGCAAATTCGATTAACATTTTTAAAGCCAAACTTAAAAAATATGTTCCTCAAAATATCAGAATTAATTAAAAACCAAATGGAAACAAAAGTTGTACTACTGACTGGTGTATCTGCATTGTGACAGCGGGATCGCACTCTTTGTGTCAAGGCAGGGTAATTACGCAAAATAGCGCACTGTGAGATTTTTGGGAGTACCCACGAACCTAAATATGTAATTTGCAACAAAATGCGTTAAGTTAATTTGTAAGTCCGAGTGTCGAAGGACAATGATTAGTTTATACTTTAAGTTAAATGTGTTCTCATGTAAGTGAAATGTAAATTTCTTAATGAGAAATAAATGTCTTTAACCAGAAACTAAATAAATAAAATATACCTGTAATCTAAAAAATATTTGGCACTATATCTATAGTCAAAACCGTTTCCAATTGATATTATTTCCACTTGAACAAAAGTAAGTGTCAAATTATTACATTTCAGAATTACTTGTAGTATTGCAAAAGCAAAAAAAAAACGCTTGAAGCGGTACCGTGTCGTGAACTGATTGTATGTGTGGTTAAAACAATTTTTTCTTAACCTCATTTTTGTTAACCATTACTTAATTTCAAACACGGGTTATGTAAGCTAAATTGTATAAAACACACGTCTTATTAGGAATAATAATCATTTATTGCAGACGATTAAAGTCTATAGAATAAAATTAGTAAAACTGACATCAAAACATAAACATGAATTACAATAAGCATAATAACAAAAAATTACATTATCGGAATACATCACAAATTACATAATAATGTCATAACAGAAACGAATCACAAATAACATAAAAGTAACCCATACACACTCATAAAAATCACAAATTGGCATAGTAATAATAAAAACATAATAAGAATAAAATAAAATAAAATGCACCTACATATTCTCCCTAGAGCCGAACTGTGTGTGCAGTCTCACCCAACGACCAAGCATCAGGCAGTCCCACCGGTCACTCAATGCTCTCAACATGCCGTGGGTGCTGATATCTGTTCTGTGCCGGAGAGAAACGCATCGTTTACGAATAACGGCATAAAAATCATCATCATCATCATCATCACTCTCGCATCGGCAAACATACCCGAAGCGCTACAAAACCGCAGCAGCCCCACAAGCATCCTGAAAGCATTGTTGTACTGTTACCGCAGGGCGCTGTATGCCTTCTGCGTATACTTGACCCAAAGGCTACAGGTGTAAAAAGTCGGCGAAAAAGCGCCATTTTAACGTCATAAGAACACCGTGCAAACCTACGGGCCAGCATATTACTTCGAACAGACAGCACCCTACGCTCTCTCTCAATATCTAAATCGTCACACAGGTCCTCAGTGACCCAGTGGCCCAGATATTTAAATTTTGAAAGGTGTACCTGCTAATGAGATGCATGGAACCTTTAAGTATCTTTCGCCACCACCATTGAAAACAAGTAACTCACTCTTAGCGACATTATACCTAAGCACCTGAGTCACCGCATAGTTCTCACAGACCTTCAGCAAACGTCTTAATGCACTGATTGATGGACTCAGCAAGACCATATCGTCCGCATAGCTGATGTTGTTCATAGCCACTCCGTCAATATGACAGCCAACACCAGTATTGCTAAGCTCAACAATCAGTTGGTTTATATATAGATTGAAAAGACGAGGGGAGCTGATCCCCCCCCCTGCCTCACCCCACATTCCAATTTATATTCTTCGGATATAGTCCCTGCCCACCTAACACTGGTTATTTGGTTCTCATACCAGAACCTTAACAATGAAGTGACCTCAAAATCTACTTTTTCCTCATTTCTTAGCTTATCCCACAGCTGGTCATAAGGCACAAGATCGAAAGCCCTGGATAGATCTAAGAAGCACGCATTAACTGGTGTATTCCTATCCGTATAATACCGGACAGTCCGCTTTAAACGCCGCTTTAATGTATCTGTCACCGTAAAATTGTCAAATACGTTATATTACAATATAATGTGTATCTCTCTAGCGATATTGTAAAGTCTCGAATTATTGTCAACTGAACATACGGAAGTATCTCTTGCCCCCATAAACGGGACTTGGGGCACCCCCCCGTTAGGTTAGTTAGGTTCCTTTAAACCCTGCACTCGGAAATAGGGGCCCCGCGAAGCGGGGCTCCGTTGACTACGCTTTTTAGGGGAATATGAAGTGTTTTAAGGTTAGGTTATATTAATCGATATTTCTCAGGAATGGTACAGTATCTTTTCATAAGAGTGGTACCACTGGGCAAGGGGGACCCCTCCTTCACTCCACACCGCGTGAGTTGACTACCATCGCATGCATTTCACGAAAAATAATGCGTTTTATTGTAAGCAGTATGTTCATTTGACAATAATTCGAGACTTTACAATATCGCTAGAGATATTACAATATAATGTATTTGACAATTTTACGGTCACATATCTAAATCATACACACCTAAACGTCAACCTTATTGCTAACGCTATAAAATTTGAACTCCAACAGAGTTTCAGCTGATCAAAATTCATATGTGCTTAGCCTATAATTTACACTCAGTTATAAAACCTACTTAGGTATGTAACTACTAGCGTTTAAATATAGAATTACACTTTTACTTTTTAATTAATGATGACTTTATTATCTGCCATGTTTATGGGTGAAATGTTCATTAATGTTCACATTTTATTGAGTGTTAAGTAAGCTTAAGACTACACAAGCATTTTACAAATTGCTTTTTAGTGATTTAACTTATTGACGCGAAATAGACTTTGTTTTGTGCACGCTAAATACCTTTATGACCCCTGTATTTCTGTTCAATGTAACCGTAAAATGTAAAACCCGGCGAGATTGTAAACTCTCAAAAGATTGTCAACCGAGCGACTGCTTACAATTTCAGGCATTATTTTACGGTAGACTAATCTATCGAAGTGAAACCGTAAAATTGTGAAATGTATAAATGTAACAATCTCGCTAGATAGATTACAACATGCCCCGATTTGAACCCTCCCCGTCCCTCACTCGTGCCAGCCCGCGTGGCTGAGCCTATAGTCTAAAACCAGTCCTAAATAATGACACCACTCAGATCCAGCCTGTCCCCTAGCTGTCCTCTCCCAGCGACGCCCTAAGCCGAGGCCCGTAACCTTCAGGTGTTAACCCTTAGCGTGTAGTCGCTTAGTTTGTAAGTTTTTCGCCCTGGCTGGAGGCCTTCAAGGCACCGCAGGATATTCGCGAGAAGCCATTTCGAAAAAACAAGATAGATTACAATCTAGCAGGTTTTACAATTTTACGGTAACACATCCATCACCACAATGTTTTCGAGTGCTTTACGTACATTGACCGCTTCCGCAGTCCGTGATTTTTCACATAAAAAATAAAGTCATTTCCTAGCAATAATGTTTGCCTAGTGTTACATACATATTTTGATTTACGCTTCGTAAAGGTGTCCGTGCAAAATCGTCGTGCGTTTTACACACGTAAAGTTCCATAGCAGTAAATAGAAGTAACAAAGAAAAAAATCTGCATTGCTATCTGACGTGACAATGCTGCCAGACTTCTGGGCACTTACTGTAAGGCCTATTTAATAAATCACATTTGAAACTTCATCAAAATACAACAACGTAATAACGGCTAGCATAATATATTATTTATTTTTTCGAAGTAAAAACTACACAATAGCTTAACTTTTTCCAATTACGATAACATACACAACAAAACACAAACGATGACATATATCTATTGTAATAATGGCAAAAGAACATAACCTTTAATTTGACAGAAACTATCAGACATCACTATTATTCACTATCAGATGACAAATGTGAAATATTAAATTGGCCCTACTATACTACTTATCCTATTGACAGTGAATGATGTAGATGTATTTTTGATGCCTTGTAATTGTTTTCAACTTTGATAAACAACAACAACTTTGATACATTATTATTTGTATTCTTATTTTAGATACACAGTTTGTAAATAATCTACATAGCTATTTTCTTTACTAAAAAAACATATTAACACGTTAAACGCCGTGGGGGACAACATATGGGCCTCAATTATTTAGTAAAAGGAGCCAGGTCAAAAATGCCCGATTGTTAAATTTTACGTTTATGTTTTTATTGCTTTAGGGGCTAGAAAATGTGCCAAATCTCATGAAATAAATCGAAGAAAAGTAATGAGTGACTTTATTTTACCAAAATACTACTGTCACTCAACAGTGGCCCCCCATGGCCCACGCGGAAATAAATCGCGTTGTTCGTTGGCGGGGGCCGCGGGGGTCGGGGTGTCGGTCATCCCCGCTCATGTCCTGCACGAACAAACAAGACGAAAAAACAAGACGAAAAAAGTTGTAACTTTTTGTGAAACCTGCCCTAACAAACCATTTCTTTGTTTTAATTGTTTCCATAAAATTCATTAAGGGGCCTGCGGAGCATGCGTAGTTCATACAAACGTAATACCAAAATAATTTGTAAATCAAACGTATTCTTAAGGTAGTGTGTATTTATTTCGATTGGTTTACAGAATATCTATGTTCCCAAATATATATTTTGAAAGGACAATGATACAAAGACGAGATATAACGAATTTAAAATGTCTATAGAAAACTTATTTTTCTCATATCTCTTGTTAAAATCAGTTTCCATTCATAATATATATTTGGGAACCTAGATATTCTGTAATCCAATCGAAATAAATACACACTAACTTAAAAATATGTTTCTTTTACAAATTATTTTGGTATTACGTTTGTATGAACCACGCTTGCTCCGCAGGCCTCTTAAATAACAGGTGTAGTAACGTTGATATTGATAATAAGTCTGATTTAATTTTGTTTCAATCAAAAACTGTAATAAATAATTATTATTTTTCTGATTTACAAACATGTAGTTTATATTCATCAAACTATCCCCGAAAAATTAAACCCTAACAGCTATCTAGTACCACTTTAACCAGATTTTAACTACTTCAGTAAAAAGTAACAGTATACAGTATTTTACAACACATTTTAAATAGTAATTTTATGGAAAAATAGAAAATAACACATTATCATACACACTTTTTCCTTTAGAACTTTCAAACAAGTCGTGTCCCGAAATGATTTGTCATATTTTTCTAAGTCATATTTTTTACTAAAAACCAAATACAATCTATTTGTCTGCAGGGCCGTGGGGGCCACGTCAAATACATATTAGCTTCATATCTGTGCCCGACGGCCCAATAGAGACGCTTAAAATCGCCTCTGACTCGCGGTCATATGTTGTCCCCCGCGGCCCCAACGGAACTATTGTATGTCGACCATACGGTGTCCCCCACGGCCCAAACAGAAAGACTGAAAAATTAAAGCGGCGTTCAACGTGTTAACACAAAAACTACCTACCAATGCATCAGAAATCCACAAGACGTCGAATAGCAGCATTGGTACCGGTCATCGCACAAGAGGCTCTTGTAACAGTGAAAGGCGGAATGCCACTTGCTTTCGACTCTCGTTATTGCAACACCAGAACTTGTATTTAGTGGGGCCACGTCCAGTCGTCCAATTAGACGTGCAAGGGTATCCGCAGACTGAACGACTCGAAATCGGTTTAAACTTGGAACGAACTCGGTTTAAATTTGGAACGAATAGAACTGTGTAGCACAGAGGTTGCATGTGCACCAGCTTTTAGGCTGCGTTTATAATTTATAGGTTGAATGAACTATCTAAATGTAACTTTTGATTAATTGACAAAATGTTTACACTATTTTGACCGGATTTCCAAAGCTTTTATGTACTTTAGGTACCTATTAGTTATGTACTTTAAGTCACAATTTACAGGATGACTGGGATTTGTATTTTGTTATTTTTATATTGTCAATAAACTTTTTTTAATTTTTACTGTATATTTGCTTATACATGTAAAGTCAGTCTAAAGGATTGAATAATTTCTCCGTCTTCCGTACAATAGTAAATTAGTAATTTTTGCGAAAATCATTTTTATTAGGCGTTCATCATCAAATTGATTACCTACTTACCAGACCGGCGCTGTTTGAATAAAATCGGCCCGATGTAATCTACAACCAATGTAAATTCGCCAACTTTTTCAATTTGTTCAATGTGGGGACGCCCTTATTGTGCGCAACATGCTGACGAGTGGTTTTAAGTTGGATTGAAGTGCATTGCCAAGGTTCCTTTTACGTTGGGTTTTTACCCATAAATTGCCAATAACCTTATTCATTATTCAGTTCTCATACTGAATAACATTGACCGGATCTATAGATCCGGTTAATGTTATTCAGTATGAGAACTAACGTCTATAATGTAAAAAGCATGTCAATTTGTATACAAATTGACATGCTTTTTACATTATAGACGATGAAAAATCAAGATTAGGATATAAAACATTGGTTTACATGTAAAATCGAACAGTTTATTTTTAAATACTTCTGAAAGTATTGGTAGAAATTCGAATCGCCTTGAAAACAATTGGCATTTGCTTAGACCATAAGTATTATCGCAATTAAATCTATGTGGTTATTACATTATATTAACTCCAAGTATAAACACGATAAAACAAAATTTAAATCCTCTACCTTTGATCCCCGATGAAGAATTCCAGGAAGATTTCCATTTGATTCAGCAGGAAATTAAATTGATTAAGTATTTAATTATAATTGAGATGTTGTTCATTTATTAATTCATAACTCTTCGAGTAATTCATTGTCTTAACAAAATAATAACTTATAATTAATTACTCATGAATGAGGAAGTCTGAAAATGGCGCCGGTGACTGAAAAGTTGTGTGGTAATTAATTGGTGGTCGTGATTTCGGCATATGATGCGGAGGAATGAGATAATTTGTCGGGAGGAAAGTCTTGAATATGAAGTATAGGAATGGTTAGGATTAAAAGAAGACCAAAGAATCGATGGATGGACTGTATGCAGGACGATAAGGACTATATGCAGGACGATAAGGGTAGTAAGGAGGAAGGTTAAAGCAAGAAAGGGTAACAGACCCTCAATCACAGTTATTTATAAAAAGGCTGTAAATAGATACACCTATACCAAAAAGCACCAAGCTAAAACTCCCATAACCCGTTTACTATTAAATGCGTCCATCAGCACAATGATTTGAGTGTGTTACGTTGTGTTTTACTGTAAAACGTGATTTTTCACCCAAAAAAAAGTCTGTATTGTGTGTCAATAATTTTTGCGTAGTTACTTAGTTCGCATCCAACGGATTCCCGCAACCTTCACCAGGTCATCGGTCCACCTAGTGCGAGGTCTTTCAACGCATCGTCTTCCGGTTTGCGGTCGCCACTCCAGAACTTTTCGGCCCAATCGGCCATCCGTTCTGCGAGCAATGTGCCCTGCCCACTGCCACTTAAGTTTAGCAATTCTTCGGGCTACGTCGGTGACCTTGGTTCTCTTGCGGATGTCTTCATTTTTGACAACGGTCGCAAGGGACCGGTCAATGTGGCGACACTTGGGGGAGGCCTATGTCCAGCAGTGGACGTCTTTCGGCGGAATGATGATGATGATGATGATGAGTTACTTAGTTTGTTGTACAGAATGATTGATTGACAGTTTCTTGGGGGATTCGTTTACACCCTGTATAAACGGACCTGCCTAGCCTTTGCCCAACTATGTTGAGGTCGGCTTCCAGTCTAACCAGATGCAGCTGTATAAGTATGCAAGTATGGATTGAAAACAACATAAAGGACACTTCTGCATCAAAAATCCAGCCTCTGAAAGCCACAACAAAGTTTCTTTGTCAAAAGCAAATTCGACGGAAATTATAATAATACACCGCGCGTCTTAAACGATTAATTTAAAGATAAGACAGACTAGACACAGACTAAGAAGTTCCAAATCGCCGCAGGCAACCTATGACCGAATACACTTTCAAGTTTATTGTTCGCTAGAATTTCTAAAGTTGTACAACAAACAGACAGCAAAGACTAATAATATATCTACATATATCTACTTAGGATATCGGCATGTCTCAGTCAAAAAATTCGAAGACATTTGGACATCCCACGCACCCGCACTGCAGGCCTTGTTGCATTGCTGCCTCCTCTAATAGAAATGAAATCTGTGTCTCAGCAGCGGGAACATTATTGGCTCATTACGCTATGCTTATTCTATGCAAGTTTTTAAAGCCGCTTTGGTTTCTTTTACCAGGTGGGTTTAAGGGATGCCAATAATAAAAACTCATGCTAATAATAATTTGAAAATAAGTAGGTAAGTATTTGAAAAAAACTTATAAGCCAAATTTTCGGACACGATAATTTATAGCCCAAGTTCACACAAATATTCAGTGAAATCACTATCTAGTATGGTAGGGATATTGAACCTCTCCATGAGTCCCCTCCATAGTGGTTAATGGGCGCAAAAGGGGACTTTACCCCTTTTTGATATCACCTCGTAGTGTGTACTCCACGTATGCTCATGTCTACATCACCTGCCTAGCCTTTTTCCAACCATGTTGGGGTCGGCTTCCACTCTAACCGGGTGCAGCTGAACTAGTATTTTACAAGGAGCGACTGCCTATCTGACCTCCACAACCCAGTTAGTATTGGGTAATAGGATACTACTTGGTTAGACCAGTTGTCAGACTTTTTGGGCCACTACCTGCAACGACTGTCAAAGATCTACAAATGACAGCCGGGACCAATAGCTTAACGTGCTTAACCTGCTTTCTGAGGTACGGAGGAAACTCGGTATGCAAGGGCGTTCCACAGACCAACTTAGGCAAGCACAGCTTAACCTAAAGATCGACCCGAGTGGCTGTTATTTTTAACCACGAGCTCAAATGTATGAGCATACATCGAGTATATATAGACATGAGATTGTCTATCTATCAGGATATTTGCTTTATTTGTCATTGTTCATTTTGTATAACAAAGTGATAATAATTTATAATTCCCACTGAACTGCAAATGAAGGCAAATCAAATCAAGTGAAGTCAAGCGAAAAATCGAATAAAACAACAGTTACCAGTGTTATGTCACTGGTTAAAACGGATACTTTGATGTTTACCCAATGAGTGTTTGTGAATAACGTAACAATTTGCATGCTTTTAACAGTAAAGTGACAAGTGAAAATGCAGATGTAGCATGCATATATTAATGTTTCTAGGAATCGTTAAACAAAGGAATATTTAAATTAAAATTAGGTTTATGTGTTTTTCTACATTGCATCAATATTATTCTTAACTTAGCATAACGTTCCCATTTGAGAAGCTGAATGGTAGATTTAGCTTCTCAAATGGGAACGTTATGCTATAATTTCTTGCGCTAAAGCTCACAGACAACTTTTTTATCATTGGCCATATTTGAAGACAATTGCTCAACTCCGATCAAACCATAACAAGGACCACATTTCGGTTATTGATCAATATTACAATCATCATAATTTCAGTCGAAAGACGTCCACTGCTGGACATAGGCCTCCTCCAAGTGACACATTAATCAGTCCCATACGACTTGCATTCAGTGGATCCCCGCAACCTTCACCAGTTTATCAGTCCGCCTAGTGGGAGGCCTTCCAACGAAATGCCTTGCGGTTCACAGTCACTACTCCAGAACTTTTCGGCCCCATCGGCCATCTGTTCTGCGACCAATGTGCCTTGCCCTCTTAAGACTGGCAATTAAGTTACAACATTTTTTTAATATCGTTCGTAATCTTTGTCCATTGAACCAGACGACGACACCAAAACCCCAGCTGATAGAGAGTTACCACGGAATGAAGGTTTTTTAAATCATAAAGCATTCAGAGACCTACTTCCGAAATACACAGTAATTTCTAAGTCATCAAAGCTTAATGATGATCAAGCAAATGTAGGATTTCCGTGTGTTATATAACTTCGGCTTAGAGAGATTTTTTTCTTATTTTAAATGAGCTATGAACGTAATACTTATGAGTCACATGAAGTAACAGATAAATTGTGTGTGGGCATCGTAGGTTAGTGATGATAATGAATTTGAAGATTCGTACGCTACCATACATACGGGGAAATATGTATGATGTTTCGACATGACTTATGAATAAACCCCGAATTTCGTTATTTTGATTGTTTTTCATTAAGCTCATACTCGGAAAGTAGGTCTGAAGTTGCCTGAGGAGCGGGCTGAAAGTAATACTTTTCAGCCCTAGGGAGAATCACTTTCAACTGACAGCTGTCACATTATTAAAAAAAATCTAGTTCTATTTTCACATTTCTATTGAACCATGTTCCGACTTCTATACAGCCTGTAAATTACAGCGCCATGTAAAATTGAAATAACATAAAATTCAGTATTAATTAAAGAATATAATTATTTTAAATAACTTAGTTATAATTTAGTTACAAATATTTCTTTAAAATAACAAAAATTTGGGCAAAATATTTACTGTTTTTTCAGTGACGATAGTGAAAATAAAGGCTGAATAGACGGCCCGTCGAGGGACTAAATAAGTCTTTAACCCGAGGTAAACACTGTGCTTTTCATTACGAATACAAGGAAAATAAAAACATAACACGAAACCACTCGAAAAAAAAATGAAGATTGGATTGCCGCTTTCCCGCCTATTTTGTATTTTTTTTTTCTGTGGCCGGGTTATTAGTGTGATATTTGGGTGTTATTTGACATGAATGATATCTGCACTGCCTGTCAGTAATTTACTTGAAAATATGTTGTATTAAAACGTATCTGATGTCGGAAACCAGTTTGTCTGCGTCCTGAACGAACGTATCACAAATCAGTGAATTTTATGATGTAAAATATCTGGAGCAGAGTATTCATCGAGTTCAGTTCATTTTGCGAACATTTTGCTCCCAGGTCGACCTCTTTTATTTGATGTCAACTTTCATATCTACTTTTACAATGATTGGAGGTGAAACCATAAAGTTTGGCCTTTTGATTGAAGTTCCGAATGATATTCATTGTAAAATATAAAAAGAAAACCTTAAATTTACCGTAAGTTAGTACTAGAGGGTAGAGGAGTGTTGGTAGGTAATCTAGCAAGCTAGGTATTTACTACCCGTTTCTGAATAAAACAATTTTTTAGGACTCACTTCATTCTTACATTTTGAATGCTATCAAAAATAAGCATTTGACTTCTGTCACATACTTTTGAAATGAATTTAAATTCATAGCAGAAGTGTAGCCGTAGTATTCCATTCATTATTATGAAGTAAAGTGAGGAGCTCGTGGCTCAATAATAACAGCCGCTTGGGACGATCTTTAGGTTAAGCCGTGCTTGGTTTGTTTGGTCTGTGGATGGGTGACCACCCTTACGTACCAAGTTTCCTCCATGCCACGGAAAGCACTTTAAGCTATTGCTCCCGGCTGTCATTTGTAGATCTTTGACAGTCGTTACTGATAGTCAATGGCCCAAAAAGCTAACCAAGTATCCTATATCACCCAGTATTAACTGGGTTGTGGAGGTCAGACAGGCAGTCGATCCATGTGAAATACAGCAATTCAGCTGCATCTAATTTGACTAGAAGCCGACCCCAACAAAAAAAAAAGCATAAAAAAAAGTCCCTAGCCATTTCCTAACTAGGTATGTTGGGGTCGGCTGGATGATTATGAAGTAAAGTGAAAGAAATACATACATGAAAGAATAACAGGTTCGACTAGCTTTTGCCCGATGCTGTTCAATGATGCCTTTTTGGGGAGTGAGGTTGTTTGGGAGGGAGTATCAGACATTTACTGATTAAAACCGATCCATGTTCCTTCCTCGCCTTTTATGTTCCGGGGCCACGGTATCTCTTTCGAACAGTCCCGTAGCCCCGGCAGGCTCCCCCAACTCCGGCAAGCGTTCAATGATGCCTTGACTACCTCTTGTGGTGCGAATGTTGAGCAAGAGGACTTGGGTTCGGTGGGTGCGTCGGGTAAAGTGTTATTGAGTTTTACCAACAATAATTTCTCAGTAACTACCACAGAGTCTAGACCTGAGCCTGGCTGATGGCAATAGGATCGCCCCCTTTTAAAGGGTACATTAACATAACTAGCGAAACTGTGTCTTAGGTACACCTCTGCCTAACTCTAAGATTGTAGTCTTTAAGTTTTACGCGATACATTCATGTTCAATTGTCCATGTTCACCGAAAAGATAACGGTCTGATTATCTAAAAACAGCTGTCACTGTGACATGTTCCCAAACAAAACTGTGCTTTGAACAGCTGTTTTTAAATAATTAAACCGTCATCTTTTTGGTGAACATGGACCTAAGAAGATCGATCCTTAAACAGAACGCACTATAGTTGCTGCTAGTTAAGATCGCAAAATCGGTCATTGCCCTTTCCTTAATATCTCTTCGTACAAACCAAAAAATATTAACCATGTATCGCTTTTCAATAGAAAAAAATGTTGAAGATCCACAATAGATGACGATTCAAGACTTGAACAGGCTTATTTTTGGATTTCAAAGTTAAGGACTTTAATAAATATAGGTGGGTCAATGATCGCTTTTGCGATATTAACTGGTAGCAACTATACACAGGTACACGCAGTAAATGAACTTGGGTTAGATGAACTGAGTTCTGAAGACTTCCCTAGTAGCAATTGCCGTTGGCTTCCTTATGCCAACAGTTGGGAATGTATTGGCAGACGGTTAGTTGTTCCGCCAACCTAAACTTAAAATAGGCCCATTGTCATAAACATGCACTATTTGCCCAACGAATAGCCAACAACGGGCCTTCTGCTACTATTCCTACTGTTGGGTGATTTTTGCAGGGATTTCAGTTATTACAACAACATTGGGCCAACTAACGACGGGTTTGCTGCATCTATTCCTACTGTTGGGAGATTTTGTAGGGATTTAAATTACTAAAACAACATTGGGCCAACTAACGACGGACCTGCTGCTTCTATTCCTACTGTTGGGAGTTTTTTGTAGGGATTTAAGTTATGATAACAACTAACATCGGTCCAACTTAAACCTTTCAATGGGCCTGTTAGGGTTGATACGTATATACTGGTACAGGTATAATTACCCAGTATGAGCTTACTAGTACTCTCTCAACTCTCAGTAACTCTTAGATTTACGAAACATATTTTTTATATTTTTGT
Organism: Xestia ashworthii; assembly: GCA_950022955.1. Lineage (NCBI taxonomy): Eukaryota > Metazoa > Arthropoda > Insecta > Lepidoptera > Noctuidae > Xestia > Xestia ashworthii. The sequence continues at coordinate 22,292,183 of OX465555.1, forward strand.
TTATATTTGAGATTTATGGTTTATACTGTAAACAAAGTGCAAAATTGAAAATTAAGGATAATTTAAGAAGGACATTCCGTCACTAAATGTCCTTGGTGGGCGGTATGTTCATGCCGAAACCGTAATGATAATATCGTAAAGGTTCAAAAGTTGTACCCCAACCTCGATAGATGGCGTTGTAGTCCAATTAGAAGTCGCTATCGTTGTGTTACCACGATTTGGTTGGGTTCGAGTGAATTTCAGTAAATATATTAATAGCTTAGGCGCCGGACAGACACGGGTGGCGTATGGCGGTGGCGCGGGTGCGCGGAAGGGCGAGTTACGAGTAAGTGGCGCTGGCGCCACTACCTCGCCCCCGCGCACCCGCACACGCGCCAGCACCGCGCCACCGCCATACGTCACTTGTATATTATTATGACCCGCGCCTTAGATCAGAAAGCAATTTGGTTTTATTTCAACCCTATAAGTGTTCACACAAGGTTGTTAGTTCAACACTACCAGCTCGGTAGTAAACATTGGTAGTAGTTGAAGGCCGAAGTACTTACTTGGGCCTTTGTAGGCAAATCCACGTTGGCCCCATCGCAAGTTGGGCCTTCGTAGGCAAATCCACGTAGGCCATCAGTTTTGGGCCCAACCCACAAACTGCCCGCCAATTGTATGCTTTTGCCAACTAACCAGAGGTATGTGGCCCAACTAAATGCCAACAAAAAATGCTACTAGGGTTGTCTGTTAAACTCGTTCAGCATGGTTAACGATAGGCAGAATTGATAGATTGATAGCTTGATTGATTGAGATAGCAATTAAGGATGAGAAAGCAATTAATATTCTAGTTGTATTCGTCAATTTTGAACGTGTCTGAGATCGTACATTGTGTTTAAGAACTAATCAATTCCTTAAAAATGATTTACACCAGGTTAGGTTTTAGGTACCTACTGCTTCATTATTCGCTCAAAAAACTTGGTTCGAATTTTTGTATATAGTTACTCATATTATCAAAAGAATAAGTTTGTCAGGGGTAATCTTCGGAACTCATCAACTAGCCTCAGCCTTTGCCCAACTACATTAAATTTTTGGGTCGTCTTCCAGTTTAAGCAGATGCAGTTGATTACATGGAGCGACCGTAAATTTAGGTAATTTTCGAACCGGAGTTGCGGGCCTGTTCGAAAGAGATACCGCGGCCCCGGAACATAAACGGCGAGGAAGGAACATGGATGGGTTTTAGTCAGTAAAAGTCTGACACTTCCTCCCGCTCCGCCCAGAGTGGGAGAAGTTATTTGATGATTTCCCATCCTAAAAAAAAAGGTAATTTTCGAAACTACTTATGAAAATTCTTTCGTTACTAAGAATCAAATCAAATCACTTTATTTGCTACAAAGTATTGTACAATTTCGGACTTATCGTAATTATAATCCAAATTTATTTTTCTTAGTCATAATAATGTAACATGCAAACATTTCGGAAGCTACATTATCATTACACACACATAATATTATATAAATATTGGAAATAAAATTATATCTATTGTTCAATTTTGAATGGTTGATGATAACGAAGTTTATTGTAGATCACAACACGATTAAATAATTATTATTCATAACGCAATAACGAAATTGTGAGTTCCTTCCTCATTAGGTTTATTTTTATATTTTTTCCATGTTATTGAAATGGAAATGTAATTTTCTTACACGTTTACAAATTATTGACAAACATGTAAAAGTTTTTCCTCGTAATCACATCACAAATATGTTGCTATGTAGATCCTTATCAACCTACGAGTACCTACGGTTTATTCCTGCCCCCTATGGTTAGGTGGTTATTCCCATTTACCCCACAAATGGGAATAACCACCTAACCACCACATAGCTTTTACAACATACATTTTTGTAGAAAAGATTGAACTTGAATGAATATCAGAATTATTCTAAGACTGCCACAAAGAGATTGGTATCAAACTAGTCAATTTCGCGGACCTTTGAAGGCCGAGGGCGAATATATCATATGCTATGGTTGTCTGCTTGTTGACTACCCACTCGCCTGGCTGACCCTTTTGTAAAAGCAAGGATCTATCGGAATATATTTCTGATTTTAATATCGGAACTATTCAGAATATCAAGGTGGGCACAATTGTAATCGAGCCATTGTGCATTCTAAAACGGGAGCATAATATAATATATGCAACGTTTGTATAAAGCTTACCTATATCTGGCCCGAAGTTTACAGTAATGCCTAATATACGGGCTTAAGGGGCCGGCGGAGCATGCGTTTTTCATACAAACGTAAACCCAAAATAATATGAAAATCAAATATATTCTGGTAATGTTGATTTATTTAGATTGTATTATAGAATATCTATAATTTATTTTATTTTGATGTTAATTTATTTTGATTTTGACTTTGATTGTAATTTAATTTTAGTTTTATCTCAAACCTGTTTTCAACTGCGTTTTTTTTTTTTGTAAATTCTTTTTTATAATCCAATCAATTTATCACAATTTCATCAATTTCAATTATAATTTTAATCAGTATTGTATACAGCATTGAATGAATGTTTTGATAGCTTTCTTTATTATTGTTTTAATTATTCTTTGCATGTATAAGTTCCAATGTCAATAACATATAAAATTATGTTATGTTAAACCGTTCTTGGGCATGTGGTGTTAACCTGTAATTAATTGTTGCACTTGTAAATGTTACTCTTGTCATTAAATCAGAAATGTACATAGTGTAAACAATTGTTGGTTAACCTAAATAAATAAATAAATAAATCTATGTTCCCAAATAAATATTTTGAAAGGACAACGATATAAAGACGAGATATGAGGACTTTAAAATTTCTATAGAATTTTTTTTCTCATAACTCTTGTTTATATATCAGTATACAATCAAAATAATTATGTCTTTGGGAACCTATATATTCTGTAATCCAATCAAAATAAATATACACTACCTTAAGAATATGTTTGATTTACAAATTATTTTGGTATTACGTTTGTATGAAATTCGCATGCTCCGCAGGCCTCTTAAGTGTTGTGATGGTTAGCTAGTAATAAACTCGCTTTCAATTTTAATAAGACGAAGTATACAGGGTGTAAACAGAGTCATCACGAAGCAGTCAACCAAGCATTCTGTACAACAAACTAAGTTATTGTACGTAAAAAATATTGCTGGAAAACGACTTTTTTTGGGTTAAAACTCAATGTAACGCACTCAAAACATTATACTGATTGATGGGTTGAATAGTACGGGGGTAGTGGAGGTGTTTAAAGCTTAAAAATCTTACATTAAAAACTTGTCAAAAAGTTACAACTTTGACCCCCAGTATTTCCGTAACTAGAAAGTTCCCAAGTATTGCGTAGAACAAAAAAAAAGATCGAAATGACGTCAAGGTCAAGTGCCTCTCGGCTTCTTTAACACGTTCTCAGCTTTTTTTTAAAAAAGGTTTTTTTTTAATGAATTAAAAAGAACTTAAAAAATCCTTTAAAACTTTTACTATCAACTTAAAACGTCATTACACACTTTATACGATATAAAAGCTTGTCGCGAGTTTTACGTAATTACTTGTATTTACTTGGTTTAATACCTTTTTAAATTAAAATCAATTAAATCAACTTATTTACTTGTCTATCTACACAGGTAAATCTGACAATGATCATGTCCTCGAGATGAGCGCTTAACGGACAAAGGCGTGCAGGATGCAACGAGAGACTGCGGAGAAGCTTTAATAGTATACCGAAGCAAAAATTAAAAAAGGAAATATATTGCATGAAAAATTCAACCAAAACCTGTGCGTGAAAATGTTTCCTAGACAGGAATGAGTAAATAAAACCTTTTTCATTTCTTTTACAATAATTTTGTTTTATTTTCGATATCCCTTTTTACTAAAGAACTGTCAAAGATCTACAAATGACAGCCGGGGCCAACTGCTTAACGTGCTTTCTTTCTTCTTCTTTTATGTTATGGGTGGCCTAGGCAAGCACGTAATGATAGACCCGAGCGACTATTATTATTTAACCACTATTTCTATTAAATAAAGGTGAGAAATATTTAGCACGTAGGTACGTCGGCGTCGTGTCAATATTAATTATGAACCTAAAGTTTTATACTGACACTAAATAGACAGGAACAGAAGATTTACTACATAAAACGATCGAAAACGGGCACACACATACAATGCCATACATATCATGAGCTACTACACGACAAACGACAAAAAGTGACGAACGTTTCTGGGAGATACTCTCTCAGTCCGTCAACGAAGATGCGGAGCCCGTCCGTAAGTAGATTATACTTTGAAATTAACCTACTCCCAAATATTTTCGAATCCATGAGTTTTGAAAACACAGCGGAAGTAAGGACAGATGACCAATCAAGTTGTCATTTCTGTTTTGTTCGGGCCCCTAACGAATCTTATGCCCATAAGTGTTATGAAACGCCCATAACTTCGGCCGAAACTACGATTTTCGTGCTTAGAATGAAGACACCCCGTACCTATTGCAATTTGCGTCACCTGGGCTCGTGAACGGGGCGGAGATCTCATCTACAGTTTGATGCGTACCCGAGAGTGCACTTACACTCGCTGTCTGTAAAGTGTGGTTATGTATGCGTGTTCTTTTCCCAGTTGTATGGCGCTATCCTTCTGTACATATCTTCTTCATGACTCTGACCTGGCCTGGGGGGGGGGGGGCAAGATTACAGACGTCACTCCATTGACAGCCATTGTTAATTATGACAGTTATTAGTCAACGTCTAAAGGTTAAACACAATGGGAGGCAAGCACTTTCACTTTGACACTGTTTTGGTTAAGTTCAGGTTCGTGGACAAAACTTTATGATTGGTTGCTTGTTTAGGTCGAGAAAACTGTCTTTTTTTAAAGAGTTATAACTTACCAAATGCGGTTGTTGATGTTGTTGTCTGGTGGTGGTTTAGACGCATCATCTGCCTAGCCTTTTCTGGGTCGGCTTCCAGTCTTACCGGATGCAGCTGAATACCAATAGTTTAAATGGAACGACTGTCTGTCTGACTTCTAGAACCCAGCTAGTAGTCAAAGATTTACAAATAACAGCCTGCACTAACGGCTTAGTGTGCAACGAGGCACGAAGAAATCTCGGTATGTAATGGGTGGTTACCCATCCACGGACCAACCTGGGCAAACACGGCTTAACCTAAAGATCGACCCTAGTGGTTGTTATTATTTAGCTACTCATGAAGAATTTTGGCTGTAAAATTCCAACAACACTTACCCTGACTAGTTTAACACCAGGCCGGTGTTGAACTCAGGATCTAAAATTCTAAACAGAAGTGCTTTCAACCAAGTCTTTTATCGTTTCTGCAAGTTATTGTAAGTATAAGTCGGTATAAATGTATTTTTCATTCCCCCCATCTCGGAAAGCGTATTTTTGCTCTTCGATATCTGAGTGCAAAAGTCGTTTTTATCCCCTAGAGGATAAAGTAAATTTAATTTAGAACATCGTGTGCACTAAGTTTGTGAAATCAAAACATCATTAAACCTATTTACTTCTACCTCCAAGGTGCCGATTTTATCATACTACTTTTTTTAATTTGTTAAAAACTCAGACTCAAACCTTCTTGGGGTACTTTTTTAAATTTGCTTTGCGCGCGCCATTTTATTTTCACGTCATATTGTTAAAACCTTAAGTGAAAAACCTAAAATGAGTGGTTTTAGCGACGAAGAAGTTTATTTGACGCCAACAGAATTGACTGAAACTGTTAATAATGCGCAAATACCTGTTGAAATGAATTAATTGCAACACTGATCTTTCTTATCTGTGAACTTTAAAATAACGATTCTCACTTGACACTTGTATTGACGTTGTAAAAATATACCTTTTATTTGCTCAGTTTGCGTATTTTAATTTATAGCTCTGGAATTACTAAATACTATCGTGAAATATCAGGTTATGGGCTATTATACGTCCGAAAGTATTCAGAAAAGTAATTCGATACTAAAGTGCTGTGATACAATCAGATTTAAAAAAAATCTCGCAACCGGCCATTGTGGTCGTCTTTTTTTTCAGCATAGTTTTGAAAAAATACATTTAAATGGCATCACAAATAACAATGGGTACGATTGAGAAGCTAATTGGAAGAGAAAATTACCCAAGTTGGAAATTTGCCGTTAAAAACTATCTGGAACATGAAGAATTGTGGCAGGAGATTGAACCTGACTCAGGTTACGTATCTGACAGCAAGAAAAATACGAAAGCAAAATCAAAATTAATACTGTTGCTAGATCCTGTTAATTATGTCCATGTTCAGGAGGCTACAACAGCGAAACAGGTTTGGACAAAACTTGAAAAGGTATTTGATGACTCAGGGCTCAGTAGAAAAGTAGGTTTATTACGGGATCTGATTAATACTAATTTGGAAAATTGCTCGAGTGTCGAGGAATATGTTAACACGGTAATGTCAACAGCTCATAAGTTACGGAATATCAATTTTGTGGTAGGAGACGAGTGGCTTGGTACGTTGCTGCTCGCTGGCCTCCCTGATTACTACAAACCGATGATAATGGCTTTAGAGAGCTCAGGTGTGAATATTACTGCTGATTATGTAAAAACTAAGTTGTTACAAGAGGTTCAGGTATCAGATTCTGTTGCTTACCATGTCAAGTCATATAATAAACAAAATAATAAGGGAAAATTAACGCCGCAAAATCCACATAACCAATCTCAAGAAAAACAGGAACCCAAAGGCCCTCGGTGCTTTGTGTGTAATAAGCACGGGCACATGAGTAGAGATTGCTATTTTAGAGATAAAAAGAAGAGTTTCTCAAACAATAACAATTCAAAAAATAATGGTTATTATGCTGCTTTTCCAGTTGGTGCTGAGTTGGAAAGAAACTGTTGGTATGTTGATTCCGGAGCGTCATTGCATATGTGCAATAATAGGAATTGGATGTATGACGTTTCTCCATCTACTATCAGCAATATCAAGGTTGCAGACAATAAAACAGTAGCAGTAAAAGGAAGTGGTAAGGTGGATTTTCAGATAAGAAATTCTGATGGCATATTAAGAACAATACAGGTCAGAGATGTTTTATTGGTACCCACACTAACAGTAAATTTACTTTCTGTAAGTCAAATGGTAAATAATGGCTGTGAAGTAAAATTTGAAAGAGATGGTTGCCAGATATATCAAAATGATAAATTAATATTGACAGCTTTGCATCGCAATAACATGTATATAGTAAATAATGTTTCCGAAGCACCGGCATTGCTATCAACAGTAGATGAGCGAGACATAAATTTATGGCATCAAAGGATGGGACATCTCAATTTCACAGACTTACAGAAAATAACAGAAAGTGCAGAAGGGGTAAAATTATTAAAAAAAGGTAATCAAGTTTGTACAACTTGTTTAGAAGGAAAAATGAGTAGACAACCATTTAAAAATACTGGTACTAGAGCTTCTGAATTGCTCCAATTAATTCACTCTGATTTATGTGGTCCGATGGAGACAAGTTCTATTGGAGGTGCCAGATATTATGTTACTTTCATAGATGATTACAGTAGGAAGGTATCTGTCTATTTCATGAAGAACAAGTCTGAGACTTTAGAAAAGTTCAAAGAATTCATGAATTTAGTTGAAAATGAAACTAGTAAAAAAATAAAAATATTGCGCTCAGATAATGGAAAAGAGTATATAAATAATGAGTTTAAATTGTTTCTGCGTAAATCTGGTATCCAGCATCAAACCAGTAACCCATATTCGCCTCAACAAAACGGCATGGCCGAACGTATGAATCGCACATTAGTGGAGAGAGCTAAGTGTTTAATTTTGAATTCCAGACTACAAAAAATGTTTTGGGCTGAAGCGGTTTCAACAGCGGCTTATATTACAAATCGTTCGCCAACAAAAGCTTTGGATTACAAGACACCATATGAAATGTGGACAGGTAAAAAACCAAATATAAATAACATGAAGATTTTTGGTTGTCATGCAATGGTTCATGTGCCAAAGGAAAAGAGACAAAAATGGGATTCAAAAGCTACTAAAATGATATTTGTGGGTTATTGTGATTACACTAAAGGCTACAGATTATATGATGAGAGTAAAAAACAAATATACAAGAGTAGAGATGTTGTTTTCTTGGAAAACACAGTTAAAGACAATTGTGTTATTATGCCGCTTACTACTTTGCAACAACAGGAAACTACAGCTAAACAAGAATCTGATACTGATACTTTAGTGAATGAAAGTTCCGAAGAGGAATTATTTGATGCTACCAGCGAATCTTCACATTCAGAACTTAATGATCCGAATTACACACCGGAGAGCTCTGAAGAAGAATCTACGCCATTGAGAAATATGACTCTGAGGCCGAGGAATAACAAACCTAATATATATTTTTGTCATGAAGAGGAACCAACTGATTCAGGAGTATTATTAAAGGAACCAGTGACTGTGGATGAAGCTCTTTCAGGCCCAAAAGCAAAAGAGTGGAAAGAGGCCATGGACAGCGAATATGAATCGCTCCTTCAGAATAATACATGGACATTAGTAACTCTACCCGAAGACAAAAGAATAATCCCATGTAAATGGGTTTATAAAATGAAAACCGATGCAAACGGTAAAGTAGTACGGTACAAAGCAAGATTAGTCATAAAAGGTTTCAGACAAAGGAAAGGAACTGAATATAATGAGATTTTTGCTCCGGTAGTACGGCATACCTCAATAAGATATTTATTTGCTATGGCTGTAAAAGAAAACTTATATATAGATCAAATGGACGCAGTTACAGCATTTTTGCAGGGAGATATAGATGCTGAAGTATTTATGAATCAACCGCCTGGCTATGAACACGGAGACCAAGTCTGCAGATTAAATAAGGCCATTTATGGCTTGAAACAGGCAAGTCGTCAATGGAATTCAAAACTTACTTCTGTGTTAAAAAAGTTGGGATTGAAAAGTACGTCTGTGGATCCATGTGTGTACTACAAAAATGATAATGGAAGCATTATTTTTATATTAATATATGTTGATGATTTACTAATTATTTACAACAATATAGAGAAAGGTAAAGAAATAAAGCAACAACTTCAAGGTGAATTTGATATGAAGATGCTTGGACCTGTGAATCATTTTATTGGTTGGAGAATAAGTCAAAATGAGGCCAGAGACGAAATTCATATTGATCAGACTGCCTATGTAGAAAAAATTCTACAAAGATTCAATATGACAGATTGCAATCCAGTTACTTCGCCCTGCGACCTTAGCTCCAAATTGATCAGCACAGGAGAGCAAAATAATATTGTTGGAAATGTTCCTTATCAAGAAGCAATTGGAAGTTTACTGTACCTATCACAGGGTACAAGACCAGATATATGTTTCATAGTTAATAAATTGAGTAGTTTCAACAACAAACCAGAAATACAACACTGGCTAGCAGTAAAAAGAGTGTTGCGCTACATAAAGGGAACAAAGGATTATAAATTAACATTTAGTCAGAACAAAGAAGAAACAAGAGTGTTTGGCTATTGTGATTCAGATTGGGCTTCAGACATTAACAGCCGGAGATCATGCTCTGGCTACACTTTTCTGTTTCAGGGAGCTTCGATTTCCTGGTGTTCTAAACGTCAGAACACAGTTGCACTATCAACCATGGAGGCAGAATATATGGCACTGGCTACTGCCACACAAGAGGCTATGTGGCTAAGGCATTTAGAGTCGGAACTACATTGGAAGGCTACAGTTGCACCTACTATCATTTATTGTGATAATCAAAGTGCAATTAAATTTGCAGGTATTGATTCTTACTGTGCTCGCAGCAAACATATTGATATAAGATATCATTTTCTTCGAGAGAGAGTTGCCGAAAAGGATATTGAACTCAGCTATGTTGGGACCCAAGATATGGTTGCTGACGTACTTACAAAACCAATATCTCAAAAGAAGACTGAAGACTGTTCTGTTGCTATGGGTTTGCAATTAAGAAGAGGATGTTGAAATGAATTAATTGCAACACTGATCTTTCTTATCTGTGAACTTTAAAATAACGATTCTCACTTGACACTTGTATTGACGTTGTAAAAATATACCTTTTATTTGCTCAGTTTGCGTATTTTAATTTATAGCTCTGGAATTACTAAATACTATCGTGAAATATCAATACCTATTCTTTTCTTATTTCTTAGAGGTCGTAAGCCGGCGAAATTTTCGCCGGATAAAAATTAAACTAGCGAGGATACGCTGAACGGAGCCAGTCACACAATAGGTTTAAATCAATGTTAGCTGTCTGTGACAACTATCAATTCAACATCAATGCATCAAAACTTCACCCAGTAAGCACAAATAAAACTCACGGAGACGATGAATTATCATAAGAGACTACTCGTTAGAAATAATCGTTTTTAGGGCACGAATCGAGCAAATAAAACAACAGACAGCTCAATGTCAATCTGACAGCAAGATAAAATTTAGCGGGTCTTGTTAAGGCGCCTATACGAGCTAAATTAGCAACTCTATTTGTGGTGGTTCAAACTTCGTTTGAAATGCTGTTAGAATAAAGTTCTAATCAGCTTGCACTACAAAGTGGTTGTTACGTCAGCCACTGCGGGCCAAATAGCGCGAAATGAGTGGTTTCGATCGATTTACAAAAAAACTATTGATTGGATTAAAAAACTAAAACAGTATCATGCTAATATATTGCTTGTAGAATTATTTGCCAAAAAATCAGAATGATCGCATGCATATTAGTATGTTTTCTATTGTTTGAAAGATATTTTTAGAGGTAAGTTCGTGATTTCTTTTTATCGAGCCAAATTAATTGTATTATGTTTTCAAAACAGTATCATGCTAGCATATATGCTGAAGAATATCATATATTTTTCTGGTCTTGTTTATAGCAGTGAACCATATACTTTTAGTAATTATAAAACCCGCGTTTAGCTCCTGTAGTCGCCTTAACCGCAGTTGGCTGCAATGTCAGCCTAACCAAGAAAAAAAGGTCGCTAAAATGTATCCTAGTCAGGCGAAAACTTATACCAACGGACGACCGTGAACGGGGCAGATTAAATTTAAGTCAGTATAATTTTACAACTCGCGGTGTGCTTGAACGGGGTGTTTGACGTTTAGTCAGTTTTTAATCTTTAGACTTTTTAGACTATAAATTATATTGATATCATGTTAATTAGCCGAGCTATCAGTCGCGGGCAAAGTGTTAATAATTTATTTAAGATACCTAATTTAAATTTTTAATAATATTAACGTCATATACTGATGTCTGCATATAGATCGCTAATCTTAAAAGTTTAAATAATGCAGGTACCACAGAGGGAGTGGAGTTAAGTCATGAGTTGCCACTCCCATATTTGAGTGTGAATTTATTGATGTAAGCAACATTGGCTATCCTTAATGGTCATCTTTTAAAATATTAAACTTTCTCTCTTTTTATCGTGTAGCTGCCTCGTCGGTCTAGTAGTCGCAAGGTGATCCTGAATTCAATTCCCAGGTCAGCCAAAGTGTAAAATTTTCAGTGTCGGTCGCAGAGTTTGAATTTGTGCCCGGTTGATAGCAATAGGCTTGTCCTCGATTCCAGGGGACATAAACATAACTGGCGAAATGTGGGTGTACCATTTAGGTCCATGTTCACCAAAAAGATGACGCTCTGATTATCTAAAAACAGGTGTTTAAAACACATTTTCGTATGGGAACATATCACAGTGACAACTGTTTTTAGATAATCAGACTGTTATCTTTTCGGTGAACATGGACCTTAGTGTACACCTCAGCCAAACCCTTCAGGGATTACGGGCGTGATGTTACCTTCATCATCATCATCATTTCAGCTGAAAGACGTCCACTGCTCGACTTAGGCCTCCCCCAAGTGTCGCCACATTGACCGGTCCCGTGCGACTCGCATCCAACGGATCCCGGCAACCTTCACCAGGTTATCGGTCTACCTAGTGGGAGGTCTTCAAACGCATCGTCTTCTGGTTCGCGAATGCCACTCCAGAACTTTTCGGCCCCATCAGCCATCCGTTCTGCGAGCAATGTGCCCTGCCCACTGCCACTTAAGTTTGGCAATTCTTCGGGCCATGTTACCTTATTTTATTTTTTATTTTTATTTTACTGACGTACTACGTTTGACTGAGTACCCTTATTTCGTTTCACAAAATGATCTTACGCATTTTTGTCGTCCACAATCGGTAGCAGTGGCAAAATAGTCTTGGAAATTTGGTTTCATTATGTCAAAAAATGAATTGTCTGCCCAGCAGTGGCAGAACAGGCTGACCTAAAAAAAATAATGTCAAAAATTAAATGGTCTTCGCTTCTATAATAATACCTCCGTTATAGGCTAGTAGAATGTTTGGGCCTGTGTCCCAGCAGTGAGAACATTAATAGGCTGATGATGATGATTATGATGAGCTAGTGGTGTGTCGGACTGCCAAGGCATAAGTCTCGAGTTCGAACCTGAGGAACGTACCTATGATTTTTCGGATTAATGTGCGTATTGTATAATTATCACTTGCTTCGGTGACGAAAAACGTCGTGAGGAAACCAGCGTGCCTGAGAGATACTTCTGGATGGCATGAAAAGCCAAGTGGAAGGCTCATAGCCGGAATAAAAACTCTGACATCACGATAGAGAAAGAAATACTGCCGTTAAACACTTTCAGCTGCAGATGCACATGCTTAGATGGTTTCATAAAGAATTTCCACATGTAACTACTGAGGCGAGGTTCTTTGACAACCCTAATTTATATGAACGCCAAAACACGACTATACTTTAGAATTAGTTCAGTGCAGTTCGAAGCCATGTTCGAATGTTCGCCCTTGCCGTTGCTCTTTGCGTCTCCCAAATTACTTGTAGTTATTATAAAGTCAAGGCAGCAGTCAGTGTTTTTGACACTTTCCCGGTTAACTGTAGTATTAAGTTTTCGGGTGCACCTCTTTCTGAGGCAGCTTCGGTTTCTTAGAATTCCTACTTGAAGTTTGCGCTATTCCGGGAAGCATTTTCATTGCTTTAGAGATTAAAACTTGTACAAACGTCGGTAAAATAACAAGCTTCGTTTTGTTTACCCTAAAACTTCCACTACCAATTTACGTGGGATGGCGAGAAATGGTAGCCTTTGCCCAGGTGGGAAACAGAGCAGGCAAGAAAAAAAGATACTATAATATACCAGACGGTGTTTGATTGACGAGTGCCAAAATTCAGCATGATTTTAGTGGCAGAGCTGCGATTCCTTGTAGAAGATCCGCTTGTGCGACAAAAGTGAGGTTCCTTAACAACCGTCAAGAGGTGATTGTAGTCAGTAAAATTTGTCGTCATTGTCATACTTTCAGTAATTCGGTAAATCGCGATTTCTTTCTAGAAAACGACAGAAACAACATAATTTACAAAGGGAGTAAACCCCCATCCCCCTCTCGCCTCATGGTAAATTTTTTCCATAATAATGAACACAATATCCTCTAAGAGGTTTAGAATATACAATAACTTAGGGTGTATGCAACTAAATCACGAAATGTTTTCGGGTTCTGGTAATTTTTATGTATTTACTTTTACATAATCGTAATAGATACTTTCATATTTGGAATTTCAATTTCTGCTAATTAGCACTATAGATAATTTGACGATATTTGTTGAACTAGTTTCAATCAAAATTAATTAGCTAACGTGTGTGAATGGGAGGGTGCTTGCCTTATATTTAATGAGTAAATTACAAAGTGTAAACTTAAATTTTAGTTTAAACATCGCAATATATCCAGGCGGTTTTAGTGGGGAGATCTGTATTCTTTTGATAAAGACTTGTCCCAAATGGCTCTAGGTTATAGAGGAAAGTTGTAGGAGAATAAGGAGGAAGGGAATTTGCTTTGCAGCCTGAAAATACAGGTTAATATTCATAAAATAATTTAGGAGGAATAATAAGGAGTTACGGTTTTATTTTCACACGCAGATAACGTAGTTAACCCAAAACCTAAACCAAATTCTTTAGAATTTGGGTCTGTACCCAAACTAAGTTAAGTTACTGAATTTATTCGTAACATCATCAACTTTGATCTAAAAAATAAAACCGATTGAAATTGAATAGATCTTTCAAAAATAAACTTGTGTACATAATTATGTAAATCAATAGTAATCTATTAGCTGAAACCTTTATCATTATCACGATAATTTCAGCTGAAAGACGTCTACTGCTGGAAATAGGCTTCCCCAAGTCTCGCCACATTGATCAGCCCGTGCGTCTCGCATCCAGCGGATCGTCGCAACCTTCACCAGGTGATATGCTGAAACCTTGTCAAAAGTTAAAGACTTCTTTAAATTCTTGTCACTTACCTTACAAAAACATTAAGTAACTAATTATAATATATGTATAAGTTTAATTTAATTTGACCTCTTGATTTGTTTGTTAAGTTTCCAGATCTATTTTGTTTTACACTAATTTTAACATTCATAATTCACAATTAATTGCAATAATATTAATGTTTAATGTAATTTGAATAAAATAGTGCATGTGGTGTTAGCCTGTAAGTAATTATTGCACTCATAAATGTATATCGTGTACTTTTAAATGAAATGTAAAGTGTAAACAATTGTAGGCTAACCTTAAATAAACAAATTAATAAATAAATATAAAGTTCTTAATCCCGAAACCAATTAGTAACGTAAACCTTTTCCTTGATCACTAATTCAAAAAAACCTTTGGACTTTGGGATTGTGTAACAACCTTATTTAGCAGAATTTTGCCTTATTATGCATTCGTTGTTTTATTGTACAAAAAGGTCAATTTCCTGACTCCTAAGTATTTGCTACACTAAAGCCGTTGGCAGTGTTAAAAATAAAACCAATCTTAAGATCCACCTTGGCAAGTGCAGTTTAACCTTGAAGATTGTTAAGAGTGACTGTTATTACTTATCCACGAGTTCCTTCAGTCTAAAAATCTTACGTAATTAGCATCTAATTTTAACTCTACTGTTACTAAGAGTATTATGAATTACAAGTCTACTGAGCTATGTTTAATTAATTAGTAATTTACTTATGAATTTCGTGTTACTCTTCCGTGTCTCACTTTCCATTTCTCTTCAAAGAGCTGACTTTAATGGCTGACTTATGTAACAAAGATAAATTTAAATAATAGTAAGTTGTTAGTCTCATTTATAGTTTATGGGCTTGTAACTATAGTTCAAGCACCTCGTGTCTCATAGAGAGGAAATAAGCCCCAGCAGTGGGAAAGTTATTGGTTGAATTGATTTTGACGGCACGTTTGGCGCAGTGGCTGGGCTGGCTGCTACGCTGCGTGTCGCGGGTTCGATCCCCGTACGGAACAAATATTTGAATGACATTGAAATATTTGTATAATATTGTATGGAAGAAAACATTGTGAGGTTGACACAATCTGTTAAGATTGATTGCCTATCTACACTAATAATATAAATAGGAAAGATCTGAATTTTTGTTTGTTTTTATGTTTGTTACAATATAACTCAAGAACTACTCAACCGATTTAAAAAAATCTTTCACCATTAGGAAGCTACATTTTTACGGAGTAATATAGGTTATAAATTATTTTGATATAATGCATATTAGCCGAGCTATCATAATTATCGCGGGGCGAAGTCGGGGGCGAAGTGTTATAAAACATTTTATCTCCTTGACTTCACTGAATATTTGTTTAAGACGCCTGCGGAGCATGCGTATTTCATACAAACGTTATACCAAAATAATTTGTAAATGAAACATATTCCTAAGGTAGTGTGTATTTATTTAGATTGAATTACAGAATATCTAGGTTCCCAAATATATATTTTGATTAGACACTGATTTTAACAAGAGTTATAAGAAAAATAAGTTTTCTATAGAAATTTTAAATTCCCCATATCTCGTCTTTGTATCATTGTCCTCTCAAAAAATACATTTGGGAACATAGATATTCTGTAATCCAATCGAAATAAATACACACAACCTTAAGAATACGTTTGATTTTCATATTATTTTGGTATTACGTTTGTATGAAAAACGCATGCTCCGCCGGCCCCTTAAGTAATTGATCTCTTTTACAACTATTGTTCAATTTAGTTCAATCATTTGTATTTCTAATGAATATTCATTAATTTTAATGTAATGATGACACATAATTTTACAAACTACATTTTTATGCCGGAAATGGCAGAATAAGATCATAATACATAGGTAATATAATCCACATAACAACTTTGAGAATACACACAAATAAATGCATTCTGTTGCTTTGTTATCTGCTAATATTTTCACAACTACAGAACCTAGTATCTTGTGTGTGACTTAATATGTAAATCCTTAGTTACCTCACAATGTGTGCCTTCTTTAACTAAACAGCTGTTATGCACAAGCACATGCACCAAAATTAACTTAGAAAGTAACTTCATCTTTGTTCCGATGTTCAAATAATCACAGTACTTGCCAGCACAAGCTTAACACCAATAACTGCAGATATAACCTCGTACTCGCCTCGCCCAATAGTACAAAGTGATCCTATTATGTTGTGACAATGCGGGATTCTCTTTTTCAACTCCTCCCTAGTCGCTGGATAGATGGCGCTGATCTCTGTACATTCCTGCAAGGAACAGAACGTCACATAATTTCACTTGGACCTAGTTTTTCATATTCGGAAGCCTATGCAAACGAAAGGGTCAGTCGACGAGCGTATGTGACGTGTGTTTCTTCAAGCGTTTTGACTTTGGCACCTAGTTATGTAGTCTGATCAACGCCATCTATCGAGTTAATGGAAACTATTTTTTTTTTAAGTCTCAAAAAGAAAACCTCTCGGTAATTTATCGTTGGTTTTTAGTTGGCAAAAGTGGTGGACGACGGTAATCGCATCGTCCTACATGTGAACACCTTCATTTAAATACACAAGGCACGACAATTAAAACTGCACGACTATCTGTCGTCACAACAAAGTGGAAACGCGACCTAATGAGAACTTATTTTCCAGAAGCATGACGATTCCCCGCCAAAATGAGAACGAAAGACAGCACCGACGGTTGGCGACAGAAAAAGGAGTTCCCGCTCAAAGAACATAAAGAAGAAGTAGAGAGAAAGACTCCACTGTTACCTGTACTCTGTCTTTCTTCTACATGACAAAGAATAACGTTCAATCGGCCGCATGTCGGTAGCACTACCTGACCATAAATTGGCCTAGAGTGTTGTGAAGTTTCAGTAGAATAAGAGTCCAGTTTATACTGGATTTGTTACCAGTAACGTGTGGTCTATCGAACTGCTAAATACTGCCACTTAGGTCCATGTTCACCAAAAAGATGACGTTCCGATTATCTAAAACAGCTGTTTAAAACATATTTTTGTATGGGAACATGTGACAGTGACAGCTGTTTTTAGATAATCAGACTTATCTTTTCGGTGAACATAGACCTTAAAATAACATAACATAACGCCTATAATCCCCGAAGGGTTAAACAGAAGTGTACCTAATAGTACACCCACATTTCGCCAGTTATGTTTAAGTCTCATGTAATTGGGGGCGAGCCTATTGCCATCAACCAGGCACAAATAGAGTAGACCAAAGTGACAGTCATCATTTGTTTAGAGAAAATTGAGTTAGTCTTCATCATCATCATCCGAGTAATTCAGCAACTCGTCCCATATGCCCACGGCCCATTTGGGACGAGTTGATGAAAATCACCTATTAATGTTCCCACTGCTGAGACACAGACCTCCTCTTCGTGAGAGGGAGTGGGCTATAATCCACCACGCGGGCCCAGTGCGGATTGGTAGATGTCGCATGTCTTCTAATTTTTGGTTCTAAGACACGCCAGTTTCCTCACGATGTTTTCCTTCACCGTTTTGAGGGCAGTCCTCATAAACTTATCTAATGTTTAACTTTCTAGTGGAATATCCTCACACCAATTATGTTTTAGTTCGAATTAAGTTTAGAACTTGAATCAGCGGACTGGGAATTGAACTTATCGCCAATTTCAATTGTTTACTACGCTTGATCATCATCATCATCATGATCATCAGCCTTTAATATTCCCACTGCTGATACACAGACCCCCGCTCTATGAGAGGGAGTGGGAATATTAAAGGCTATAAAAGGTATTTTATGGCCAAAGAATCAGCATTGCCATCCAGCGTGGCAATGCTGCCACAGCCTTTTGGGCACTTTTCCTGTTGGCAGCGATGTGGACGAATTTTTCGATGCCCTGTAACCCTTTTGATACTTTTATTTCTATCATAGTGTTAGAGTGTATTTTTTGTTAATAATTATCAGAACATTAAATTTTCTAGAGTCGTTTCGTTTTAGCTTGGTAAAACCGGTCATTGACCCTTTTATGTTTATTACTATTCATGATTTCGCAAATAAAATTAAATAGCGACTGTCCAAGTCATGAATCGAAGATCTTTTGTAATTTTGACATTTTAAAATCAATGAAAACGATACATAGTTGCAATGACCGCTATTATCATGCTGAAAAATAACATTGACATAGATGATTAAAACCTAAACTGTCCTTACACAATTTTAATTAAATGTTTTTCATCAACTGACAGTAAATAATCTGTTGGCCTTTAGAGACCTGCGGAGCAAGCGACGTTCATACAAACGTAATACCAAAATAATTTTAAAATCAAACATATTCGTAGTGTGTATTTATTTTGATTGTATTAAAATTTATCTAGGTTCCCAAATATATATTTTGAATGGACACTGATTTAAACAAGAGTTATGAGAAAAATAAGTTTTGTATAGAAATTTGAAATACCTCATATCTCGTCTTAATATCACTGTCCATTCAAAATATATATTTGGGAACCTAGATATTCTGTAATCCAATCGAAAGAATTACATACTACCTTAAGAAAATATTTGTTTTACACATTAGTTTGGTATTACGTTTGTATGAACGACGTATGCCACATTGGGCACCCGCTTTAAGGGCACCTGAGGTAATGGCACCTGAGGTATTCCACATTCGGCACCTATCAATATTCTTTGCAGGTGCCCTTAGTGGAATAGTTTATTATTTTACTTTTACAGTTTGTTGGTTTGTTGCCAGATACAGGTCCCTAGTATGGTCAAGTCGTGATGCTTTGGTATAATATAGTGTAGGACTGCAGGTGCCGGTAAAATAATTCTAACTTTCTTTGGGCCCTTATTCCTCTCACCCTGCTATCAGTCGCGTCGGTCGCGCTTACGAGTAGTATACATTGTGTTAGATAGATAGACTAGATGTAAATAGACTCATCATGAAGCCAAGTGTACATCAAACTCAGTAACTTTACGCAACAAATATTGCTGGGAAACTACTTTTTTTGGGGTTAAAAAACATGTTTTGTATTGTAATGTACCGCATTTGTGTAATGTCATCATCATCATCATAATCATCATTTCAGCCGAAAGACGTCCACTGCTGGACATAGGCCTCCCCCAAGTGTCGCCACATTGACCGGTCCCGTGCGATTCGAATTCAGCGGATTCCCGCAACCTTCACCAGGTCAGCGGTCCACCTAGTGGGAGGTCTTCCAACGCATCGTCTTCCGGTTTGCGGTCGCCACTCCAGAACTTTTCGGCCCCATCGGCCATCCATCTTGCGAGCAATGTTGCCCACTGCCACTTAAGTTTGGCAATTCTTCGGGGTACTTCGGTGACCTTGGTTCTCTTGCGGATTTCTTCATTTCTGATTCGATCACGCAAGGAAACTCTGAGCATAGCCCTTGCCCTTTAGGTGACTTTAAGCCTTTTGATAAGGCCCATTGTGAACGACCACGTTTCGGTCCCGTAGGTATGTAATCACCGACAACACACACTGGTCATAGACTTTCGTCCTCCATGGTCTCAGCCATGACCACTATATCGTCGGCAAACCGAAGGTGAGGAACCGGAGGTGTGTAATATACTGCACTCAAAATATCATGTTGATGGATGGATTAAATAGTACGGGGATCGTGGAGATGTAAAAGTAAAAATATAACATTAAAAACTTGAATTTAAAAAAAAAACGTCAAAAAGTGGTAACTGTGACCCTCAGTATATCCGTAATTAGAAAGTTCCCAGGTATAAAGAACCAACATAACGGAGAGAGACGCGTACGTTGCTACGCGCTGCTGAAGTCTGCCGAATTTTACATTTCTCCCTCCTGTACGCGACTGATATCAGCGTAGGAGGAATACCGGCCTTATGCGTGCGATTTTATGCACTATACAACGTGTAACAGAAAGGGAATAGTCATACGGAAGGACCAACAAACTGAACAACTTTCTCCATGGAACCATCATCCTATTCGTAAAAAAATAATCAGCTGTCTCATAGATTTGGTCGAGTAGGTATTGGAATTTTGTATGGATTAAAACAATTGGAATAAAATGAAAATGTTTGTAGTAAATGTTAAGTACGATACGACATTGACTACATTGTGAGTCATCAAGATTTAAAAGTTACAGGTACACCGCTCTCAGACATTCCAGTGACTTGGGCTAAAAATGAGTCTGATAATAAGGACAACAAAGAAAAATGTATCACTTTAAATGGTGTTGGAGAATTGGCTGATCATCGCTGTGAAGATACACGCCCTTACATCTGTTACCGCCACACCGCCCACGTGTACACGTGTGTACACGTGGGGTGTGTTATAGTCATATGACTATACTCTTTTTGTTACACGTTGTATATTTCTTAGGTCCATGTTCACCAAAAAGATGAAGGACGATTATCTAAAAACAGCTGTTTAAAACACATTTTTGTATGGGAACATGTCACATTGACAGCTGTTTTTAGATAATCAGACTGTTATCTTCTCGGTGAACATGGACCTTAATATAGTAGATAAATGATTTTCAGGTGATTATCAGAAAACTTTCGCACTTTATACAAGCACCGAATGACGTTATTCCTTTGTCACTATTTTACCTACATCCATACAACAAAGAAACACTTAAAGCCTACATATCGTCGCAGGAGTCTTCTCGGAACAAACACGAAGCGACTGCATATCGCCGAGAATGGAGAGCTGTGTACCAAACACATACATCCGAGGACCTTCACGTTAATTGTTGATCTACCGCAGTTTCCAATACGGAAAAGTTAAGTTAAATATAATTTACGAGTACATAACTGCGCTTTTTAAATTTGTCTGATAGGTAACTTGTCTTTTGTCTAAAAATGTAAGAAGGTACCAAAGGCGACGGAAACGATTACATACAATCTTGGGCCCGGATGTAGAGAGAAAATGGTATAAATCAATAGATACAGATGTATCAGTCCTTCACTGAAAATTCAGTAAGTTTTGACAATCTGAGAGCCGAGTTATTTGAGGTTTAGTAAAAGTGAGGTTATGTTAAAGTCTCAAGAGCTGATTACTTAGGTATCAAGTTCTTTAAGCACTACATAGTGTATGATTTATTCAGTGGAGAATGTTTGAAAACTCATATTTTGAACGAATATGAATGACGCCATAATATTGTAAACAAGTATTAAAAGTGCATTTAAATACTTTGAGTTAATTACCTAGTGCAAATCTTTTCTTTTTTTAATTTCTGTAATCGATTAATTCAATTGGTAATGTTATGAAAACTATCGTTCTCATTTTTCTCCGCTTCCAGATTGAGAATTGTGCTGATTTTTGGTATTTTAATACAAAAAAAAAATATTACTAATTTTTTAGACCATATCTCAGCTTATTACAATTGGGCCCACCATTTTCCGTCTCCTTTGGTATGATGACATTGTCATCATCATCTGCCTAGCTTTTTTCCCAACTATGTTGGGGTCGGCTTCCAGTCTAACCGGATGTAGCTGAATACCAGTATTTTACATGGGGCCACTGACTATCTCTAACAACCAGTCTTGCCAAGGGGTATCGTACTACCCAGTACTAACTGGGTTGTGGAGGTTAGATAATCGCTCCCTGTAAAATACAGGTATTAAAGTGCATCCGGTTAGACTAGAAGCCGACCCAACATAGTTGGGAAAAGGCTGGGCAAATGTTGCTATCAAGAAAAAATGAAGGTGTAAATGGAAATAAATAACGAATTCAAGGTGCAATAAATCATTTGACAAACTTATGTAATAGTAGCGAAGAGATCAACCAGTTGCAATCAATTTTGCCGACTTGTGAATCTGCAAGCAGGTTTTAGATAACTTCATAAAAAAATAAGGTATGTAAGTCTAATGTTCAAAATTTATTTAACTTTGATAGAAATAATTCAACTGTTTATTTAGAATGCATACCTACGTGATTGAGGTATTGTCGTAATGATATTTTATAATCAAGCTTAATATATTTTTTATTCTAGATGCTTGACATAATACTTACGTAGGATTTAGTGACTTATGATAGCATTGATAACATTGCTAACTAGTAACTTAGGCTACGTTTATTTTACTTCGAAACAAATGCAAAAAAAATAGCAACAACCACATGCATTTCCAATTTCATGGGTAAAATAGCTAGTCCAGAGATTCATTATTCTTTCCATCTACCACTTTAGACCGAGAGAAGCACTGAAGGGAGGCCTATACGCAGGATATGGTCAAAAACTAAACACTTGTAAAAATAGACATTTGTTTGCAACAAACGACCTTTGTGTTTCAACTCAAAGCTAAAGATACTTAAAAGTAGATCTCATTAACCCTGATGTTTAAACCTAAACATTTGTTTCAAATCTTCTGCTCCGACCAACGCTTTTTTTCCATTCATGGCCACTAAAGACGCCTCTTAACCTTGGTCTTCAACATCTGAACTTAAGCTTTCCACACGCTGTCAAAAGTAAACCTAAACGTGAATAAAGCGACAAAGCTAAACAATCGTCAAATACACAGCTAAGTATTACAATATTACTTTCCGGCCTCTCCCAAAAAAACTCTGATCGCACTCACGTAATATACTCGTACGCAACGTAAAAAACGCCATCAGACCATTCTGCGTGCTAATTATCTTACATAAGAATAATCATTGTGGAAATTGTACGCATAACACAGAGACCCACCCTTCGTCATGTGAAGGTAAGCTGTCGGAAGTTGTCGTAAAGTTTCGGCGCTGCTCGTTCGCGCAGTCGCATTTGACAAGCGCGGCGCATCGGCTGCGCCGGAGTCGGGAGTGATAGTGTTGCGAAAGTACTTTCGTGAAGTTTCAGTTTTTCTTCAGATAATACTTTTTTATTTTTGTTTAGGATTTTATTAGGTAAGTTTCTTATTTATTAAATCCAAGTTTTTGTTTCGTCAAATAAAAATAATGTTGCTCTATTTTTTTCTTTTTTGCTAACATGATCTACCACATAGTAAATGTCCAAATAACTCACATAGTAAATAAATCGTTAGCATTAAAATATTCGATCGCGCAAACTACTTCGCATAATTTTATGCAAAAAATATTCAAAACGACCATCGGAAGCTGCGAACTTGGACTAAAACCTTTTCATTTACTTACTACATAAATGGTAATAAATTATAGGTTTTGCAAATTGGATGTTTGATATGCAAATTATTATAAATTGCCAATTTACAAATTGACACATCAATAATATACATGATTTAAAAATATTAATGTGGAAAGGTCGGCAAGATGAATGAAATTAATAAAACATTAGTCACTAGAAAAGAAAAGATTCTTTGGAAGAATTTTGTCTTAACATTAAACTGGGAAATTCCATTGTAATTTTCACTCCTAAATGACGGATATTAATTATAGGGGGAGAAATATTATGACCTAGATACGAAAAACCTATTATTTCTTTGATTGATTAACGTTACTTGAAGTATATTTTGTTAAGGGTGCGAACCTATAAAGGTAGCTGAAAATCGCCTTTAAAAGCATATCTAATGCTTTCCATTCAATAAAGTAATATCTTTAGTTTTCGTGAAGTTGGTGCTAAACCTGGAGTCAGAGTTTTTTGTTATGCTATTGGTTTACATGCTGTCAAGAAGCATCTCAGGCATACTGGTTTCCTTCTCCCAAGCAAGCGATTACAATACGCATATGAATTCGAAAAATGACGGTTCGAACTTGAGATTTGGCAGTCCATCAGTTACTAGGACATCACTACAGTCTCTCACTCAATAAAGTACTCAGACAGTGTTAAACCTCAGAAGACAAAGTAGCAGTAAATTTAAAGGTATTACTACTAATTACTATCTCACAAACAGTAGACCCCTCAGTAATAATTGACCAATTAGCCCTACAATAGCAAATTTTTTCTATTATTTTCACAGATAAATTATTGTCCATGTACCTTTCAACAAAGGTTAAGGGTGAATTTTTCTGTTTGGTTCAAGAGTCATACTTTAAACATAAATAGGCATACTTTTTAAGTACCTAAGGGGTCCACTAGGGCCGAAGCCTGCCGGGGCTTCGCGAATGTTCGGAAGAGATACCGTGGCGTAAGATCTATTATTGATTCTGGCGTGCGTGTATGACCCGATGTATGAACTAAAAGAGGCAAAAGTACTATATAAGGATCGTAGTGGTTTATGCCTTTCTCCATAGGCAAAAGTCGTGCGTTTATGAATGAATAGATCTTCATAACAATAAGAGAGACCAGGAAGCAGGTCAAGAAGAAATATTTGAATGTTTGACGTACTCTTAAAAAAAAACAATAATACTTTTAGGAAAAAAAAAATATGTTTTAATTATTATTAATATTTTATTTAATAATTTTATTGTTTTTTTACTCTGGAAAGCCAAAGGAAGACTAAAGGAACGATGAATGGACTGTGTTAACGATGAAATGGCAAGGAAGGAGGTGTCTGATGAGATGTCGAGTAATAAGACGTATGGAAGAGGAAGACTGTGCTGTGCCGACCTCAAATGAATTGGTATAAGGACAAAATATTGATGATGATTGAACTCTAGAAAGCAGCTTCATATAAATCTTGCTATATTTACTTGGAAGATTGAATGTTAGAAAGTTTTGTATTGAAAGACTGAACGGTCCTTTGGCGTAGGTAGTTGAATAGGGTGTAAAAGAATCTGTGACTGATCCCTAAAGAAATAGATTTCGTGATCTAAATATATCTTAACGTGTACGTGTGTTTTTTATTAAGTACTCTACGGGCTGGTTTTTAACAGGCAGAAAAATAACTTTTATCTGAAGTTAATAAAGACAACAAAGTTGCCAAATCGAAACATTTTATTATATCTTATTAAGTCAGACTATTGGAAAAGCATTAAATAAATGAAAAATATTGGGACCATCCACCTCGAGAAAACGTTTTTTTTAAATAAAAGATTTTTTGTTTATTGAATCAGAATTTTGTGAAAATATTTTGTAGTTAGACTAAATATTGAAATACAGTGAATATGTACTTACAACTTAAGACAAAAGAAAGTTTTAAAATTCTTCTCTTGTTACCTTTCAAAATCCCATTCAATTATGAAACTTTTGCTGATTGTACTAAAGAAGTTTTTTGAAAGTTACTCAGTACTACTAATATTTACATAACGACCGGACCATTTTTAATGTATCAATAATATTATTCTTATTATAAGCTAACAACGCGCAACGTTATGCATGTAACAACTTTCACTTATTGGTGCGTGTAGCTGTAACGTTAAAAGTATTATGTGGAGATCAAACTGAGATGTTGGGAATCTGTGAGTCTCGATAGGTTGGTTCGTGTAGGCGTGCGCTACCTATTGACCATATCTGCATCGGTTTTGGTGAGATAATTAGTGGCAAAATATTTAGCCTTTTTGAAAATGAAAATACCATGATAAACTTCTATTTTCACTTTTTCTATCTCGTGCGATAAACAATCAGTTAAGTAAAACTGCAGTCATCATATGCCTGCCTTTTCCAAACTAGATTGGGGTCGGCTTCCAGTCTAACCGGATGCAGCTGAATACCAGTATTTTACATGGAGCGACTGCCTATCTGACCTCCACAACCCAACCAGTAGGTACTAGGTAATATGATACCACTTGGTAAGACTGGTTGTCAGACTTTTTGGACCACTGACTACCTGTACGACTGTCAAACGTCTACAAATGACAGCCAGGACCAACGGCTTAACGTGCTTTCCGAGGCACGGAGGAAACTCGGTATGTAAGGGTGGTCACCCATCCACAGACCAACCTAGGCAAGCACGGCTTAACCTAAAGATCGACTCGAGCGGCTATTATTATGTTGCCACGAGCTCCTCATAAGTAAAACTGCAGTCTACCTTTAAAATTACTTCATTTTACTTTACTTTCATTTCTATTTATACCATCACAGTGGTTGACTCGTATTCGTCTGCTTAACATAGCTACCAAATTTCATAATAATAACCCTTAATTAATTGATTGACTGACGTTTAAGAGTCTATATCCTCTTAAACGTGGTTTAGATTTATACTGGTCATTGATCGGTTCCATTGGATTACACTATGCGATAAACTACATAGTTCTTCTACTACCACTACTAGTACTTATTCATCACTGTCCCAGAGAATCTTACACGGACAAATTCTTATAATCATCAACACATTCCAATAATCATCAGAATTCCAAAAATCACAAAATTTAGTTAAGTATGCAATGTCAACTCTTGAACAAGGAAATATCGAAACATAATGAAACCACGTACTTTCAGAAAGCACGTACAAGTACATACATGCCTATAACATGTTGATCCTGACGCATATATCCGGTAAAGAAAGTGATATAAACTCGAGCACCCAGTTTTGTGCAATTTTGCAAAAACCGACCTTATTTTTTCGCGAATTGCATCTGAGTTTGATTATCATGTACTTATTTGGACGAAAAAAGGAGAAAGTTTATCTGATAATTATGTTTTGAAAGCCCTGTAACTGTAACAGTGCTGGGAAGCAATCATGCGTTTACTTTTACTTCGAAAGCAATTATTTTGACCATTCGATGATGACCAACGAAAGTGTGTTTTTCGACGAATGCTTACGCAGAAGTTTGGATAAAGGATAGGGTGGGCAAATATTTAAATTGGATGAAGGGTAGAAAAATTATAACGACGATATTTTCAAGCAATTTTTTTATAATACATTGTACCTTAGTGCGTTAACAAACATTCAATCAGCCAAACCCGTGGAGCAACTACATGTAGGCCATACAAATATTGGTTCTGTGCGAGAATCGAACCCGCCACACGCATTGCATGAGTGCTCAGCCACAGAACTAACCGTGCCGTCGCGTTTTTAATATTGAATTGAGGCTTTATTCCTATATTTACAATGAGACGGATTGTTGAACGCAAAAAAAAACTGTTAAACATAAAATTCTCTCGTATAAACTAAAATAATACTTTAAAACAATTCTGGTAGCTATAGTACGATCAAAATTAGTTTCCAAACTAACTCATATGGCTCACTGTTAAAACTTTTACACGTGTTGTAGATTACACGTGTACCAGTTTTAAATATCTTGATATTCCTACGCAACAAACAGACGGAGAATGCAGACATTCGTAAAGCAGCTTTTCGAACTGCCGTCAGTTCCGTCAGTAGAGACGAGGCACTAAACTGTCTGCCTTCTAGCGGTTTAAAGGCTTACGTGTCAGTCTGGCGCTAAACCAACTTTCATACTTCATACTTGTATGTAAAGTGCACTGAAAATGAGGTATGCTGTAGTATAATTTTGAAATTTTCGTTTTCTACCTCATGTTTCTAGGGATTTCGTTTGTATTTTGTATAAAGGTGGCGGTTGGTGTCGCAACACAGACAAGAGATTGAGATGGGAGACCGCGACAAGTGTCTCGGTCTCTTCTGCATGTACTATATGGGTCTCCAGTCTCTATCGCGCTCGCGAACTGATGCTTATACTTTGCCTAAAGTCAAGTAACTTTCGCGGTCTCCTGTCTCGGTGTCCTGTCTCGGTCTCTTGTCTTGGTCTCCTGTCTCGGTCTCCTGTCTCTGTCGCGGTGCGAACCTCCGACTTATCTGCCTCTTGGCTTAGAGATGGACATTGAATCTACTGTCATTGTGGTCTGTAGGATTCGAGTCCCCGGCGTGACTTTAGGTTGTTTTTTTGCTTCATCGTCAGCCTACAACAGTCCACTGCTATACATAGGCCTCTTCACCGACTATCATCCAGTTGCTACCAGCCGTCCTGCAAAAATCGTCGCTCCACCGAGCCTGAGAGCGTCGCACCTTTCGCTTGCCGATTTGCGGTCTCCAGTCACGGTCACTTTCAGTTTCTTAGACCCGAGCTCGATAAATTCAGTAATATAACTATTCATCATCCTCATCATTATTCATTTCAGCCAAAAGACGTCCACTGCTGGACATAGGCCTCCCCCAAGTGTCGCCACATTGACCAGTCCCGTGCGTCGGAGTAACCGTTATAGATTCAGAACTTCACAGACCGCTCCAGATAATAAAACCCCTCTGGTTACAGATATACTAGATACTTATTCTCTAAGTGTACCAGAATATGGGTACCTCGCTATATTACCTACATTGGCATACGAAGTTTTGTGACTATACCTAGTTTATCGCTGTCGTGTAAGAATCCGAGATCCAAGAGCTAACTTTTGGCATACTGTCATGTCGATCTGGGCATACTGTTGTTTGATCTGAAACAAAGTTGAGTTAAATTCCAACTTAAGGGACTATCTGTACAAAACTTTAACTAGTTGTGATGAAAACCGTATTATAACTTTGACAGCTTGACACGGATTTACTTTGATTTTGTATCTAGATTTGACGGAACTCCTGTTTCTGGGGTTGGGTTGGGCTACTTAGCCTTTGTTCTGAAGGGCACGAAATGGCGTATAGATTTTTTTTCATCCGCATCCGCATGCATCCGGTTAAACTGGAAGCCGACCCCAACATAGTTTGGAAAAGGCTAGACGATGATGACGATGACCAGTAAGAGATCGCCGACGAGGTAGACTGGAGTGACAATCTGATCTTAACTGCGGGGCAAACGGCCAGAGATCGCAAAAGAAATAGAGGACTTTTGCCCAGGCTTGTGGGATATAAGGTAGACTAAAAAAATAAGTTTGCATTTTTCTAGTATCTTACTCGATAGTGTACTAGGATGCAATCGACAATGATGCTAACTTGTATAGAAGTACATCATTTGAAGCTTAACAATTCCCGTACCCAGTACATTTATGCTGGGTTCGAAATAAGTGGATTATACCCTGTACTGTATGACAGTGACAACACATGCACCCCCTTTGTGTTGACATGGCTGACCACAGGGTATGTCAACATTTGTGTTTGACCGTAAGCCTGATGTTTGTGACCCCGGCAACTATTTGCCCCGTTAGTTAGCTTCGTCTTTATGATGTTTTTCCTAAGATTAATATTCATGACGCATTCTGCTTTTTATTTGAACCTTTACTTCTAATACTCTAAATAAGCCAGTTTTTGAAAAGACCCGCGACTTTTGTCTGCGTGAAATTATTATAAAAGTATTACTAATTGGATTTGTTTTTTTTTTTTAATTCAGTATTAATTTAATTTTTAATATTTTCACTTTTCTAAAATAAAAGTATCCTGAATTACTTCTTTTAACAACAGTTATTTGCGAGTAAAAATATCATCAAAATCAGTGCAGACGTTTCGGTGATTAGGCGGAACATATAAACAGACAGAAAAATATAATGAATATTTTTTCTATTATAAGTACTGTATATAGCTTTTAGTGAAAAGCGGTTATTTTAATTTTGCGTTTTTGTTTTGTGTTTCACCATTAGACTCATAATTTTATTTATTTGTATTAAAATGTTGTATTCCAATTTTAATTTAGGTCTTATTAGGTCCTTAGTTTAGTATTCTTAGTTGCTGTCTAATAAGATCATTGTAATTAAAGAAGATTACAAATGTATATTATCCATTTTATTCGTTTTTCTTAGTACAAAACTGTTCAATAACTTTGTCACGCTTTCTTTACTAATAAACATTAAATGTAATTGCGTAATAAAAGACTATATACCTGTTTAGTCAGAGTAAGTAATAATGCATTCAGACAAATATAATTAAATACATAATTGCAAACATAGCTTAGCTTATTGTGCATTGTTAGTATTTTATCACGCATTATGGTGAACATTTTGTTTAGGTAGGCAGATTGGATGTTCTTACTATTATTAAAGCTTTGGTTTGTGAGGGTGTTTGTAACTCTTGAACTCACATACAGAGTGTAAACAGACCCATCGAAGTCGTCAACCAAGCATTCTTATAAGTTTACGCAATAATTATTGCTGGGAAACGACTTTCTTTTGGGGTGTGATAAAAATGTAACGCACTCAAAACATTTTGCTTACTGTGCAATGTGCTCATTGTGCATTAATAGTAAACTCGTTATGGAAGTATTTAAAGTAAAACAACCTGAGAAACTACTAAAAATTGTGATAAATTTGGAACTTTGACCTCTAATATTTATGTAACTAATTTAGGTTCCGGTATGGTCCAGAACGAATAAATCGCAATGACAGGAGAACAAGTGCCTTTGGGCTTCGGCTTTTACAGCTTTTACCCTTTTTTTTTGTATGGGAAATTATCAAATGACTCCCACTCTGGGTGGAGCGGGAGGGAGCGTCAGACTTTTACTGACTAAAATCCATCCAAGTTCCTTCCTCGCCCTTTATGTTCCGGGGCCACGGTATCTCTTTCGAACAGTCCCGCAGCACAGCTTACAGCCTGGATTAACAAATGGAATAGTAGGTAGTAGTAGGATTCTGTAGTACACTTATCGAACGCGGGTGAATCCGAGGGCATAATATGCTAGTTGTATTATATTTGTAATTTATTTAATGTTTATTGTTTAACCTAAATAACAACCAGTCAGTCTGACACAAATGCAATTTTTTCAGCGGTACATTTAACAACTCTATGTGAATACAATTACAAGTCAACACAATAATTTTCATGCGACTAAGCCAATTTCACCAATGAAATTAAACGTGATCAGATGTCTAAACCGTGTTGTGTACTGTTTATGCAGCCGACTATCGGTCGCATATCTGACCTGCACAACTCAGTTGGTTCTGAATAAAACCTATTTTGTGGTGCACCTATTAACATGTTTAATGTGCCTATTTACGAATAATCATAGCATAAACACCTATCAAACACATCATTAATCATTTATGAAAGTACAGTCGTGTCAGATCATTAAAGGTATTGTTGGAAGTTTATTTGATGTACAGTCGACTAAAGAGATGACTATGCATATTATGTTTGTTAATTCTAAGTAATTTTGTAAACATTTCATATAGTAATTGTAGCATATTATGATTATTTAAAAAATTCATAGTAATCTGCATAATACGAGGAGTGGTTTGGTGTTTTTTCAAAATTTTATTTTAGTGTGTCTTATTTTATAACTTTAGTAGTTTGCGCCCGCAGCTTCACCTGCATGAACTTCGTTAATTGTCTCATGGAAAAAAGATATCATATTATGTGTTAATACACGCTATAAACTACTAGTGTGCCACATTTCATCCGAATCCGTTCAGCAGTATTTGCGTAAAAGAGTAACAAATTACCATCATCAAAAACTTCCGGATTAATAATAGTAAAGTTAGATTATATTACAATGAGGTCGTTTGTAGATCTTTGACAGTCGTTACAGGTACTAAGTACCTGTAAGACTGACAACCAGCCTTACGAAAGGGTATCGTATTACTTCGTACTAACTGGGTTGTGGAGGTCAGATAGGCAGTTGCTTCATGTAAAATATTGGTATTCCGCTGCATCCGGTTAGACTGGAAGCCGACCCCAACATAGTTGGGATAAGGCTAGGCAGATGATGATTATGACGTTATCCCTTACGACTAAGGTCCATATTTTTACCAAAAAGATGACGGTCTGATTATCTAAAAACAGCTGTTTAAAACACATTTTTGTATGGGAACATTTCACTGTGACAGCTGTTTTTAGATAATCAGACCGTTATCTTTTCGGTGAACATGGACCTTACGAGTGTTCAGTTTACCAAAATAGCTACAATATCAGGCTTGTATTCTTCGAAGGATATTCACCAACATTTCGCGAATAAAGAAATAATTTTCCATCTAACAAGGGTCGAGAAAATTGCCAATAACTGTACGTAACTCAACAATTCCGGGATGTCACAGAGATTTTCTTGTTTGTGGTATATTTGCCCATAGTTATGCCATGACCCCTCGTAATTCGTATATTATATTTATGTAGTTATATTATAATATTTTTGTCGGAATCTGTTTATCCTATTGTTATTTAGATTTTGCAGAACTACGAACAATACTTTGGACTTAATATAACTATCTGTTATTCTATCTGTTTTTAATTTTGATTTTGTAGTTAAATTTTATTCGATACTAGCTGTTGCCCGCGACTTCGTCCGCGTAACCACTCTTGTCACATAGGGGCATAAAAGTAGCCTTCGACTTATGAATACGTTCTCTGACCTGCCATATATACACAAAAAAAAAATCAATGAAATGGAAAGTCGTTTCGGAGGACTTCGATAACAAACAATGTGACACGAGATATTTTTATGTATTAGATAGCTTTGTCTGCGCCTTTGCTCGCGTTGAATTCAGGGTAATTTTAATTAAAAAATGAGAGAATTTCATTGCGCAAAACAAAGAGTAAGTAAAATTCAAAATCCAGCAGACTTTTAAAGATATCAGAACAGAGGAACTTTGCAGAAGTATTGTGTAAAATCTTAAATTATTGTCTAGGATGGAATTACTATGGCCGGTAAATTACATAACGATACGTAGCTACGAAGGCAAACAAAAATTAAAGAAAAATTAGATTTGTGTTCAGTGAAAACCATGAAAACGACACCCATGAAGGAACGAAAAAAAATCCTAGGTGCCTTCTTGGATTTTCATTTTGACTTCATTTTCGATATCAGCAACCCCAAAAAACTTGAAAACGTCACACATGACGAAAAATTTACTTCAACGCCATTTCGATTTTCATTTCGATCTCATTTTTGTAATCAGCGACCTCGAAAGTCATGTAAACGACACCCGAACTTTTCCTCGGCGCTATCTTGTATTTATCAATAGGAGTACTCTTGAGAGGTTTCGAATGAAATAGTCTTACCAATCTTGTTTCCCCTTACAAACTTTTGAGGCCCGTTTCACCCCTTGGAGGGTGAATTTTGAAAAATTCTTTCTTAATGCAACCCTATACTACTTGGGGAACCTACTTGCCAAATTTGGAATCTGTAGACCCAGCGGTTTGGGCTGTGCGTTGATTTTTAGACTTTGTCACCCCATTTACCCCTCTTAGGCGTTGAATTTTGAAAAACCTGAAAACCCATTTCTACTCATTTATCAATAGGAGTACTCATGTGAAGTTTCGAATGAAATAGTCTAACTAATCTTGTTTCCCCATACAAGTTTGGAGGCCCGTTTCACCCCCTTAGAGGGTGAATTTTGAAAAATGTTTTCTTAGTGCACTCTTAGACCACATAAGGAACCTACTTGCCGAATTTGAAATCTGTAGACCCAGCGGTTTGGGCTGTGCGTTGATTTTTAGACTTTGTCACCCCATTTAACCCTCTTAGGGGTTGAACTTTGAAAAAACCTGAAACCCGTTTCTACTCATTTATCAATAGCAGTACTCTTGTGAAGTTTCGAATGAAATAGTCTAACCAATCTTGTTTCCCCTTACAAAATTTGGAGGCCTGTTTCAACCCTATAGAGGGTGAATTTTGAAAAATTCTTTCTTAGTGCACCCCTAGACTACATAAGGAAACTACTTGCCAAATTTGGAATCTATAGACCCAGCGGTTTGGGCTGTGCGTTGATTTTTAAATTTTGTCACCCCATTTACCCCTCTTAGGGGTTGAATTTTGAAAAAAACTGAAACCCGTTTCTTCTCATTTATCAATAGGAGTACTCTTATGAAGTTTCGAATAAAATAGTCTAACTAATCTTGTTTCCCCATACAAACTTTGGAGGCCCGTTTCACCCCCTTAGAGGGTGAATTTTGAAAAATGTTTTCTTACTGCACTCTTAGACCATATAAGAAACCTACTTGCCAAATTTGAAATCTGTAAACCCAGCGGTTTGGGCTATGCGTTGATTTTTAGACTTTGTCACCCCATTTAACCCTCTTCGGGGTTGAATTTTGAAAAAACCTGAAACCCGTTTCTACTCATTTATCAATAACAGTACTCTTGTGAAGTTTCGAATAAAATAGTCTAACTAATCTTGTTTCCCCATACAAACTTTGGAGGCCCGTTTCACCCCCTTAGAGGGTGAATTTTGAGAAATTCTTTCTTAGTGCACCCCTGGACTACATAAGGAATCTACTTGCCAAATTTGGAATCTGTAGACCTAGCGGTTTGGGCTGTGCGTTGATATATCACCCAGTCAGTCAGTCAGTCAGTCAGTCAGTCAGTCAGTTTACTATTTTATATATATAGATTTAATTTTGATTTTGCATTTAATTTAGATTTTATTATTTATTTTGTTTTGATGATTTTAAGTCTTATTAATCCGGATTCTACTTTTATTAATCTGGTTACATTTACTATTTTAGGGCATGCGGTGCTAACCTGTAAGAAATTGTTATACTAACCTTTGATTTAAGAATCTTATTTTAAAATGTAAGTATAAACAGTTGTTGGTTGGCCTGAAATAAATGAATAAAATATAAACAAATATTAAAAGCCAACCAGCCAGTCAAATCATGACGCAATATAATGCAAATAGTGTTTAGTAAAAGTTTACTGACTTAGGCTACGAACGCACTGACAGTTGGCTTGCTTAGTTCGTTTCACTGTACCACTCACTTGTCTCTAGATACTAAGGTTTCTTACAGACGAGATATATAAACTGCAGCCGTCGCCACCTATCCACGGCTGCAGTTTGCCGTCTGACGATTGCAGTTGTAGCGTCGGCGGCAGTCGTCGACACACATGTACATGTATGACACAACTGCAAGCGTCCCACCCGTCAACGGCAGTCGTCCACGCAGGTAGCGACGGCTGCAGAACGCTAAGCAAGCTCTTTCAGTGCATACGTAACTGTATAATGGCCTACATGATACTAAAATCTTCCTCAAGAACCAATATATCCATTGGTGAAAACAGCATGAAATCGGTGCAGTAGTTTTTGAGTTTTTTGTGAACAGACAGGCAGACGCTGCAGAGGACTTTGTTTTATATAAGGTGGTGAATTATGCATTGCTCGTTAATAAGGGGCCAATACGAACTCTCTGATTATACACCCGGAATATGCACGTGAATAAATTCTCATGATCATAAAAATGAGATAACACGTGCACAGTGTATAATCATAATAATAATTTACAGTTTCCTACATTAACTACATAACTTGTTACGATAGTCGTAACACGATGAACAGCTGAGAGGTACAGTCAGCACAACAATCATAATAACGATTTAATTTTTTTTTTCTTTTCTCGTAGATAGTGTTTATTATAGAAACAACTCAGAGTTACATACATTGCACACACATAATATTTAAATACGATTTAAATACTTAATGATAAATTATGACCTTGTTAAAGTTCAAAACGCACGCTCCAGAATAATTTTATTAATAAAATAAGACACAGAAACAGATATAAGAAACGTACTATCTGCACTGTTTTAAGCTATCTCGGTTCACAATTACTAAACTTAAAATGTCACTTACGCGATATCTTCGCTATATAAGCGCCATGATTGCGGGAACTCGCGATCATGGCGCTTGCAACCGCGTCAAAATATCGGGAGCTCAATATTAATAAAAATCACGGAAGATATCCCGTTAGTGACATTTTAAGTTTTTAAGGTACTATGAAGTGTAAAACTAGATTACACTGAAAAGTAGAATGTAAGTAGCGTAATTTGATGATACAACAAAATATATATTTTTTTTTCTATGGATTCTATGGCGGTCTTTTTTTGTTTTCTGACTTTGACAGCAATAACTTCTAGAAAACCTTGGGTTTGACAGAATAATTTTAAATAAATAAAAAAAAACGGGTGGTTTACTTTTTATTTAACGCATGCAATATTCTATACGTTAGTACGTTTTCTAAGAAAAAGGGAGTGTTTCATTACTTTTATTGCCTACGATACGCTAGATAGATGTTTTATGTTTCGATTTGAGAACTGATTAGATTCATTTGAAGTGGAATTCAAAATTACGTATCTAACCCAATTTCTCTGTATCTACGCAGCTTCAGAAAAACATACCGTGTGTAACCAGCATGAAACGAGCTAACAAACTTTGTTCGAAGTAATGGTTTTAATTTACCTATTCAGTTCTAAAATGTTCACTTACAAGATACCAGTATCATTTACAAACAACAACTTTGAAATAGAAATAAAAATATGAACAATTATCAAAAGTATTATAGAGCGTCAAAAAAATTGTCCACATCGCTGTCAAAGTGTCAACAGGAAAAGTGCCCAGAAGGCTGGCAGCATTGAAAATTTTGTTTTAATTGTCTACTTCTCACTCTTAATTTTACTGGAACCTAATTGAATCTCTCTTTCTGTTAATAATTGGCTACCAATACAAAACTTTAACTACTTTACTTTGTGTTAAAAATTAACCATAAATCTTTCCTTATAAAATTCCCAAAAACCGCTCATAACTCAGTTTCCTCCATTGAATACAACAAGATTTTCTCGTAAAACGGTGCGAAAGTGGAACACGATTAATAAATTTGTTAAGGCCCTAGTACACAACGTTGCATAACCGAAATATTTCGGCGATGTATAAAGCCGATTCACAATGTAAATTATTATGTGGCAGGTCCAATTATAACATCATCATAATATGTTTTTCGCTTGCAACGTTTATTGAAACATGTTCTTTTAAAAATTTAATTACGGTCATAATGAAGTTCATTTTATGTTATGAAAATATTTAAATGTGATTGCAAATGTAAGTGAATCAAGAATATTTTAAGTTTATGAGATTTTTGTAAAGGAAAGTGCACATAAACGATTAATGTTCTCTGGAAGTAGGCAACTGTACCTAATCAAGATCAAGATTGTGATTATTTGAAGAATAACCATTACATTTTCTATAACAAATAAAAAAAATTTTTTTTCGGTGTCTTTCGATTTAGAATCCTTGTTTTACCTATGTTATCAAAACATCAGATTCGAAGAAAGCTCAAGTTGACATTTCTTATCACCACCACACAAATTCGACACAAGTTCAAAACAATCAATTTGACAGTGAACCTGACCTTTCTGATAAACGTATTATCCGTTAATCTAGTTTAAAGAGAAGGCCGCTAACTTTAGTTTAAATAGGTAGGCACTATTGCCAGTTGCCACATTTTCACTAAGAATGGATTTGTTTTCTATTCAATGTTTGAAGCAGTTACTGAATTATTGTTGTCTTCACTTTAAAATGTAATGATATTTTATTTTATCTTGCCTGTTATTTTATAAGATAATGGCTCAAAATCTGAGTGAAGTTTTAGAGTTAAGGAAAAGCTTTCAATATAGAGGACTCAAGCTCGTGAGACAATTACTGAACTTAACTAACTTAACGAAACCGCGGGCATAAGTTAGTTTCGAATAATTCTTCTTGACCTTCGCGAGAGTCTTTTTTTGCAATATAGTTGTTAGGTTCATAACAATGATTATTTTCTAACAAGAACTAATAACCACTTTATATAATCCAAAAACTCCTCAATATACTTGTAAAAAAAAACAATATCTTAATGTAAATTAATGATTACGCACTGGATTTTAGTAGCGTAAATTAAGAATCTTGCGCGCTTTGACAACGCTCTTAATTAACGCACACTCATAGTATTTGATAATCATTATAATTAATAATAACAAGAATTTATCGAGGTTATGTCAAAACACTGCATCAGCTGTATGTTACGATGAGTAAAACTTAACATAGTGACGTCGCATCGGCTCGAGTTTCGTCTGGAATTGAACAAAACTGTTTAGTTAGATCTCTAAATATCTACAAAATACTGTTTGTTAAAAAACTTAACTAAGTATGATTGGAAAGATATTTATTAAAAAAAAAATGAATAAAATATACTCAATTATGAACCTAGCTTTATCTCAACCAAACACGGAACACTTACATCTCAAAACGGTAC
Source organism: Xestia ashworthii (assembly GCA_950022955.1). NCBI lineage: Eukaryota > Metazoa > Arthropoda > Insecta > Lepidoptera > Noctuidae > Xestia > Xestia ashworthii. The sequence goes on from OX465555.1 coordinate 22,330,137, forward strand.
GTGATTCAGCGACTATACCCGTTTCGCTTGCTCTTATCTAGATGCGTTACCCGTCCCGCTCTAAGATTTCACTTTCTCCGCAATGACCATCGACATAGGAAGTGACAATGAATGACCGCCATCAGTTGCACGTCAAGTTTTTGTTGTACTAATGAGTTATTATTACGAAAATAATATATTTCATTTACTAGCTGTTGCCCGCGACTTCGTCCGCGTAACCACTCTTGTCACATAGGGGCATAAAAGTAGCCTTCGACTTACGAATACGTTCTCTGACCTGCCATATATACACAAAAAAAAAATCGATGAAATGGAAAGTCGTTTCGGAGGACTTCGATAACAAACAATGTGACACGAGATATTTTTATGTATTAGATAGCTTTGTCTGCGCCTATGCTCGCGTTGAATTCAGGGTAATTTTAATTAAAAAATGAGAGAATTTCATTGCGCAAAACAAAGAGTAAGTAAAATTCAAGATCCAGCAGACTTTTAAAGATATCAGAACAGAGGAACTTTGCAGAAGTATTGTGTAAAATCTTAAATTATTGTCTAGGATGGAATTACTATGGCCGGTAAATTACATAACGATACGTAGCTACGAAGGCAAACAAAAATTAAAGAAAAATTAGATTTGTGTTCAGTGAAAACCATGAAAACGACACCCATGAAGGAACGAAAAAAAATCCTAGGTGCCTTCTTGGATTTTCATTTTGACTTCATTTTCGATATCAGCAACCCCAAAAAACTTGAAAACGTCACACATGACGAAAAATTTACTTCAACGCCATTTCGATTTTCATTTCGATCTCATTTTTGTAATCAGCGACCTCGAAAGTCATGTAAACGACACCCGAACTTTTCCTCGGCGCTATCTTGTATTTATCAATAGGAGTACTCTTGAGAGGTTTCGAATGAAATAGTCTTACCAATCTTGTTTCCCCTTACAAACTTTTGAGGCCCGTTTCACCCCTTGGAGGGTGAATTTTGAAAAATTCTTTCTTAATGCAACCCTATACTACTTGGGGAACCTACTTGCCAAATTTGGAATCTGTAGACCCAGCGGTTTGGGCTGTGCGTTGATTTTTAGACTTTGTCACCCCATTTACCCCTCTTAGGCGTTGAATTTTGAAAAACCTGAAAACCCATTTCTACTCATTTATCAATAGGAGTACTCATGTGAAGTTTCGAATGAAATAGTCTAACTAATCTTGTTTCCCCATACAAGTTTGGAGGCCCGTTTCACCCCCTTAGAGGGTGAATTTTGAAAAATGTTTTCTTAGTGCACTCTTAGACCACATAAGGAACCTACTTGCCGAATTTGAAATCTGTAGACCCAGCGGTTTGGGCTGTGCGTTGATTTTTAGACTTTGTCACCCCATTTAACCCTCTTAGGGGTTGAACTTTGAAAAAACCTGAAACCCGTTTCTACTCATTTATCAATAGCAGTACTCTTGTGAAGTTTCGAATGAAATAGTCTAACCAATCTTGTTTCCCCTTACAAAATTTGGAGGCCTGTTTCAACCCTATAGAGGGTGAATTTTGAAAAATTCTTTCTTAGTGCACCCCTAGACTACATAAGGAAACTACTTGCCAAATTTGGAATCTATAGACCCAGCGGTTTGGGCTGTGTGTTGATTTTTAAATTTTGTCACCCCATTTACCCCTCTTAGGGGTTGAATTTTGAAAAAAACTGAAACCCGTTTCTTCTCATTTATCAATAGGAGTACTCTTATGAAGTTTCGAATAAAATAGTCTAACTAATCTTGTTTCCCCATACAAACTTTGGAGGCCCGTTTCACCCCCTTAGAGGGTGAATTTTGAAAAATGTTTTCTTACTGCACTCTTAGACCATATAAGAAACCTACTTGCCAAATTTGAAATCTGTAAACCCAGCGGTTTGGGCTATGCGTTGATTTTTAGACTTTGTCACCCCATTTAACCCTCTTCGGGGTTGAATTTTGAAAAAACCTGAAACCCGTTTCTACTCATTTATCAATAACAGTACTCTTGTGAAGTTTCGAATAAAATAGTCTAACTAATCTTGTTTCCCCATACAAACTTTGGAGGCCCGTTTCACCCCCTTAGAGGGTGAATTTTGAGAAATTCTTTCTTAGTGCACCCCTGGACTACATAAGGAATCTACTTGCCAAATTTGGAATCTGTAGACCTAGCGGTTTGGGCTGTGCGTTGATATATCACCCAGTCAGTCAGTCAGTCAGTCAGTCAGTCAGTCAGTTTACTATTTTATATATATAGATTATTACTCTCGTCATCGTCATCATCTGCCTAGCGTTTTCCCAACTAGGTATTTTGGGGTCGCATTCCAGTCTCATCGGCTACAGATGCATCATTTTCCCAACTAGGTATGTTGGGGTCGCATTCCAGTCTCATCGGCTACAGATGCGTCATTTTCCCAACTAGCTATGTTGGGGTCGCATTCCAGTCTCATCGGCTACAGATGCATCCTTTTCCCAACTAGGTATGTTGGGGTCGCATTCCAGTCTCATCGGCTACAGATGCATCATTTTCCCAACTAGGTATGTTGGGGTCGCATTCCAGTCTCATCGGCTACAGATGCATCATTTTCCCAACTAGGTATGTTGGGGTCGCATTCCAGTCTCATCGGCTACAGATGCATCATTTTCCCAACTAGGTATGTTGGGGTCGCATTCCAGTCTCATCGGCTACAGATGCATCATTTTCCCAACTAGGTATGTTGGGGTCGCATTCCAGTCTCATCGGCTACAGATGCATCATTTTCCCAACTAGGTATGTTGGGGTCGCATTCCAGTCTCATCGGCTACAGATGCATCATTATGATGATCATATGGACACGGCAGTGCCCCCAGACATAGTGCCATAAGTAATAAATAGATTGACTTGGCAATCGCACTAAGCAATCTAATCTATACTTCAATACTAATATTATAAAGCAGAAGAGTTTGTTTGTTTGGTTGAACGCGCTTATCTCAGGAACTACCGGCTCGAATTTAAAAAGTCTTTTTGCGTTGGATAGTCCATTTATCGAGGAAGGCTATAGGCTATATAACATTACGCTATGATCAATAGGAGCGGAGCAGCAATAAAAAAAAAAAAAGCGCGGTAGCGGGAAAAAAGCTTCCGTTGAGCAGGCGATGCGTTGCGATATCAAAACTTCACGCGAACGAAGTCGCGGGCAGAAGCTAGTTTAATATAATATGTATTAAGTACTTGTGAGATACACTGAGTTTCATGTGATTCACATAAAGTTCTTACGGGATAATGTCCGTGATTTTCTTTGGTTTCTATGAGCTTCCGATATGTCGACGCTGTTGCAAGCTTCATGATCAAAAGTGTTGTGGAAAACCGTGAAAGGCTAAATCAGTGCATCAATCTATTTATTACTTGATCTTACATAGATCTTGTCACTTTTTACGGTAAAAGAACTAACTCAGTTCTACCTGGCTCTAGATTTGGTTTTGTAACAAGTTATGTTTTTGATGGCATCAGTAATTTACGTACAAATACAATGATTTCGTATTAATTACTTCATTCAGATAAAAGGAAAGCATTTTTAATTCAGAGTTCTGAAAAATTGGTATTATGACTTTAAGGATTTTTTTCCAGGTAAAATACCTGAAAAAAAAATCCTCAAAGTATATTACCCATTTTTTTCCACTTCTGTGATCTAGTTTGAAATACTTAACATAGTAGGCAATTTTTCACTGTAAAATACCCTCTAGAGGATATTTTTTTAAACTACCTTTGTGGAATTGCGAATTTTTTTCTGCCAATGTCCTTTAAAAGCCCAAATGTAAAAATATACAGGCTTGTTTTTAACGTAAACTTGCACTAATTGGGATCTGATTGGCGATAAATTGGCTTCCAATTTAGTAAACAAATAAGACAACTGAATTCGGTTTTGTTTATGCATTTGGTCGTATCTTTTTGTTTTATTTTCGAAATGGCATCTCGCAGTTCAACCTAGGGAGGTTGTCGTCTGCTAAACCGGACTATATTGTGGGTGCTTTGAGTGTAAGGCCCCAGGGCGCAAAACTTACAAACTAAGCGATTCCACGCTAAGGGCACTCCTTGCAGGGTACGGGCCTCGACTTAGGGCATCGCTGGAAGAGGACAGGCTGGATCTGAGTGGTGTTATTAACTAAGTACTGGTTTTATTTTGACGTATCGCTATTCTAGCTATATTTATTTGGTAACAAATCAGTATACTATGGGGGAAGGGGGGAGATATTATGAGAATGATAATTTCCCATTTTGACTAATAACAACATTGGTCTAGTAGTTGCAAGCACGACTGCTAAGCAAGAGGTCCTGGTTTCGAGTTTAGCGTTATTAGGTTTTATCATATGATCTTTTTCAGTAGCAGCCAGCGAGACGATCTGAGCTCGATTGATGGTAATAAGCTCGCTCCTTATTACATGGACCTTAAACATAATTGGTGTACTCTTATGTTATGTTATGTAATAATTTTATTGTACAGTCAGCAGAACAGTAAGGTATGCAGGCTAGCAATCTTCTTACGACTATTATGAAGGCGCCTATACGAGCTAAATTAGTAACTCTATTTGTGGTGGTTCAAACTTCGTTTGAAATGCTGTTAGAATAAAGTTCTAATCAGCTTGCACTACAAAGTGGTTGTTACGTCAGCCACTGCGGGCCAAATAGCGCGAAATGAGTGGTTTCGATCGATTTACAAAAAAACTATTGATTGGATTAAAAAACTAAAACAGTATCATGCTAATATATTGCTTGTAGAATTATTTGCCAAAAAATCAGAATGATCGCATGCATATTAGTATGTTTTCTATTGTTTGAAAGATATTTTTAGAGGTAAGTTCGTGATTTCTTTTTATCGAGCCAAATTAATTGTATTATGTTTTCAAAACAGTATCATGCTAGCATATATCCTGAAGAATATCATATATTTTTCTGGTCTTGTTTATAGCAGTGAATCATATACTTTTAGTAATTATAAAACTCGCGTTTAGCTCGTGTAGTCGCCTGAATGTAAAAGTCTGAAAACATCGATTTTAGTTATACTTTCACGCAGAAACTACTGAAAGGGTTCGGATGAAATTGCAAACAGATTGATTAATTATAACCCTTTTCCATTTATAATAGTAGTAAGAAGATTGCTAGCCTGTAAACCTAACTGTTTTGCCGACTGTACATCTAGGTAAATAGGGTGTAAAAAGACTTTTACGAAGCTGAAAGGCACTTGTTCTCCTCATCATTTCGATTATTTTTTAGTTCTAGACCAAACCTTGGAACCTTCTAGTTACAGAGATATTGGGGGTCAAAGTTCCAACTATTTCACACTTTTACTTTTAAATACTTGTTCTTAATGTGAAATGATTTTTACTTTCAACACCTTCACGACCCTTGTACTATTTATTCAAAACATCCATCAGCACAATGTTTTAAAAGCAGAAAACGTTTCACCCCAAAAATAAAGTCATTTCCCAGCAAAAATGTATGCGTAGTGTTACTTAGTTTGATGTACTGATGCTTGGTTGACAGCTTCGTGATGAGCCCGTTTATACCCTGTATGAATGTCTTCATAAAAGCGAGTAACGACTTTTTTCTTTTGATTTTTCTTTCGATACATATGTTTAATAGCATAAGCCTATTAAAATGTCAATAACAGACATAGGTGCTCAATAAATTTTACACAACATCCAATCTTCCCCAGTCACATACCTCATTTCGGCGATCCATCATTTGACGTCACCTATTTTCTGCTTTAGTGAACGTCTGTACAAGATTAAGATTCTGAGAATTTCACTGAAATTAATATATAAGGCAGCACTTTGTCATGTGTGTTTTTGACAATCAACCAACCATAGATACTTACAGTCAGCAAAATAGTTAAGTGCTCAAGTACTCGTAGCTATCTAGTAATTCATGTTGTGCGTGCGATATGTAGTCAAGTTTTTGATAGCGGCATTCTTAATGTGACTGAAGATTTAAAAGCTATCGCGTACATAATAAGGCTGAGTTTCCACCAGTAATTTGCTAATTGTGTAGGATAGTTAGGTTTAATTTCATAGCATAGTTGGGCATTTGCCCAGTTGTAAGTAAGACGAAACAGGCTAATAGTAACAGATGATAACATATTAGTTTAGCTTTATAGGTGGAGGAAAAAGCTTCAAAAACGAAGCTCCGAACTTCATTTTAACTCTTAATTACCTCTGCGATTCGGCGGAAAGGCGTTTCAGTGAATATTCAATAGCGTAGTAAAAAGACAATTAATTAGCCTGTGAACCAAACTCTTTTGTTGACTATACTTCTCGGTGAATTACAAAGGCTCTGCTTGAGAAAGGAATGACGCATCATCCTTTATGTGCTCTCTACAGTATATATATATTATACATATAGACTTTGGTCCCAAATAATGTGTGGTAAAGCTGAGGAAAGTCACGAAGCGCTAAAAGGACATGGCTAAATGGAAGTATGGGCGCGGCCCCCGTAATGTATAAACATGGAACCTTGCAATAAGTAATGCTGATTATGTGAATATTAGTATTTCATATGAAAAAAGTGTCAGAAAGTTGTAATATCTTTACAATACCGAAAATATATTCGGGTAACTCCTACGTCAATAGGTATAAAAAACTGCAAACAAATGACATATTGCTATGAACTTTTTCCTAGGCGTTTGGACATTTCTGCTGAATGATTTACGATATTTTTAACTAGCGACACACCCCGATTTCGCACGGTGGTACTTCTTTCTACAATCCGCACAAAAATCACTCCCGCCCGACTTTAAGAATATATGTATTTAATAATGTTTCCTACTAGCAGAATTGTTTATCTATCACAAGTACAAAAATCTATAGTTGTTTGGGTCAGTCTGTTAATATTACTCCCTATTTTCAAATACGTTCATCATATCAACCATTTATTTATAAATTGTCTGTAAAAACTTTCATTATTTCAACTCATTATCCTACACGAATCTAGGTATGCCTAAACCTTTCGAAAGAACCAATTGCAATCTAACTACTAGCAACCCCCTCAAAATCTGTTTGTTGATACATCCGTAGGCAGACAGACTAACAGACGAACGCGCAAGAGGGCCTTAATTTAGTAAGTAGGTACCTACGTGGTGATTGATGAATCTTGCCTAAACTACAATATCTAGTTTAGGCACTGAGTACAAATCTGTCAGCTACCGAATGAAAACACTGTTGCAACTCGCACTGTTGTGTCGTAGCAACACAACATCATAATAATGGTGCAGGCATGCACACATTATGCGCATACATACACATCAGTACCCAAGGACGCAAGATATTTTAATAATACAACAAAAATATGATTTATTTATTTATTAGTTATTCTGTTATTCTTACTAGAACATCATCTAAAAATGAAGCCGGGGCTGACAATGTGTTCTGGTGTCTCGCCCAACGCAGATACCAGATCACTGTCATGACATGACAGCAACAGCCCAGAGTTCTGTTCCCCACAATACAGATGCAGTAATATGACAGTATGTCATCTAGAGGATTATTTGTTGATTGGCTTTCATATAAAATAAATATTATAAAGAGGAAAACTTTGTTTGTTTGTTTGTTTGGTTGTAATGAATAGGCTTAAAAACTACTGGACCGTTTTTAAAAATTCTTTCACCATTCGAAAGCTACATTATCCACGAGTAACATAGGATATATTTTATCCCCGTACTCCCACGGGAACGGGAACTATGCGGGTGAAACCGCGGGACGTCCGCTAGTATAAAATATACACGTAGTATATTCTTTGGCTGATATGCCTTGATTTTATTCGGCCTCTTAAAAGTTGAGGTCTTGATCCCCCTAAATGAATTACTCTTTCAAGATCCGGGCACACTTCGATATCATAAACACCATTTGCTCTAATATGCTCTCCGTAGTACGACCGGGCTTGTTTAACCTGAAATGGTCCTAATGCCATCAATAATAATTGGCAATGAAGAAGGTAGATGCCGCCGCAGTCTTTGCGTGGCCACACCGGCAGTTTATGCATCGCATGATGATTTGATTGGTAGTCCGGGTCGAGTAGCGAGAAGTCAGTAGATAGGCAAGCACACAATAAGTCCAATAAACAAGCGAGGGTCAAATAAACGAGGGTTTTTGAAAATCCGAAATAAAATAACACAACAAACAAGCAAAGTGAGCAGAGCGTTGAAACGGCGTCTGTTGTCTTTTGATGGTCTGTTGTATGACATGTGCTCGCAGGACGGATGGCCGTTGGGGCCGAAAAGTTCTGGAGTGGCGACCGCGAACCGGAAGACGATGCGTTGGAAGACCTCCCACTAGGTGGACCGATGACCTGGTGAAGGTTGCGGGAATCCGGTGGATGCGAGTCGCAAGGGACCGGTCAATGTGGCGACACTTGGGGGAGGCCTATGTCCAGCAGTGGGCGTCTTTCGGCTGAGATGATGATGATGATGATGATGATGTATGACATCTGATGACATCTGACCATAGAAAATACACTAGCAAGTGTCGTTTATTTTTTTTCATAAATGGCTTGAACTTCAAAAATCAATATAAGTACAGTTTCATTTGACATTTTGGAAAACCGATATGAACCCTCCGTAACTTGCAGTAGCGTTATTTCCCCTTGACCTTGTCATGTAGGTCCAATCAAAAAAGCAAATAATAATATTCTTTTTTTATATTTAACAGTTCACGCAACTCTTAGGAAATTATTAAATACTAAATAATTCATGAATGATTTTTTAAATATTACGAGTTAATGTAAGATGGGGTATTCATTTAGCCATCTCCTTTGCTGATTTAATGAATAGCAGATAGATTCTCTTCTATGTTCGCAAAATTTTGAAGAAAAGTAAGACGTACTTACTAAAACGTTTTTTTTTACCGCTGACCGTTTTTGAAGATCGTTTTGTAGATGTTGCTTATGTATTATTACTATCGCATTATCGTTAAAAGACAATAAAAAAAATCACAACTATCAAAACAACTTTCTTCCAATAACTTATCCATTAAATTCATTGGATTCTTCGGCGGCCTAAATAAGAAACTGGTTGACCTGATACGATACATCCAAATAGCATTTGTATAATTTTATAGGTTTATAACCGGCCTAAAATGAGATTTCACCAATTCGCCTACTGTAGTATTAAGTAACTCAAAGATATAATATCTTATTTAACTTTCTAACTGTCATTGTTAACACATTTTTTTATTGATTTTTATAGAAGTGACATGTTGTTGATAGATTTCAAATAGCGAATGCCTTAACAATATAGACAAATTATATAAAATCTTTTCTCTTTATTTTTAATATTTTTTGCTGTCAGCTATCACTTTCATTCATGTTTTGATTTTATTGTCTGGATTTGATGGCAATAGGCTCGCCCCTTATTAAATGGGACTTAAACATAACTTTCGAAATGTGCTTGGCTTAGAACACCTATGCCTAAACCTTCAAGGCTTACACGGGCGTGATGTTACGTTAATCTAAGCTAATAAGACATTTATGTAAATTGTTGAATTTAATATTGGCCATTTTTTTCTTAGAGCCGATTCATTCTAGATACTTAATTTCCTTTTAATTTAACCCGTTTCAGTAAAAAAATAATTAGTTTATTGACTATTTCAATTATTTACTGATCTAAACACACGGTAGCGACATCAAACCCCCCATGGACATTGTTCATCAGTATTAAAAAAATAAACTATACAGTTTCAATAATTTTAAAGGTACTGCACGTTTCCAGGAAACATTTTTTTTTTATATTTTGCCGATAAAAAATGGTTTCGTGGAGAAGTTCGAAATGAGGTATGAGTACATGATAATGGTTTGTGTGTCGATGTATTTTACACTGCAGTGAACTCTGAATAATAGGTATATTTAAAACTAATATCTGTAGGTATATTACATCTTGTTACATCTTTCATGATAATGTGATGGATGGAGAGGGAGATGAAGACCAAAGAAATGATGGATGGATTGTTTACGGAATTTTAAAGATAAAGGAGTAAATGCTAGCGTGACAGTTGACAGAAGGGAATGGAAGAAAAAAACGTGCTGCGCCGACCTCAACTAACATGGGACAAGGGCAAGAAGATGATGAACTAAGAAAGAAAGATAGAAAGAAAAAGCATTTATTAGCCCGACATGCGACAGGACAAAACACACAAAAATAAAAAAAAATGATTGAATTGAAATTATAACTAATAAAAAGTAACATAATGAGAAAAATAATAAAATCATGAAAAAAAATACAAACAAAATTTATCCTGTACGAGACCAAAAGGCTCTTATCTCAGCATGGTAGCATGGTGCTGTAAATCACAGTGCTGATATTCTGTTGGTGCCCAATGATAATGATCTGTATATGTCATCTTCAAACACACAAAAAAAAAGACAGAAAAGGTAAGTTAAAACACTTTTAGCTAATTGTAGTGCAAGAGAGCCTAAATCAAGAATATCGGTAACTCAAACGAATTTCCGCTCCACAGATCAAAGTGTATGTTGGCTATGATCAATGCGTTTGAGCCCTATAATGGACCTTATTCCATTGTGTTAAAGGGAACGGGAAACGCCTTTAAGCAATGTAATACAGAAGTTTACACTGATGATCGTTTCATAAGATTAGAAAAACTATTTGTTAGCCATGGTTAAACAACTCAAATTGAATGTGATCTTTTAACCTAGCTTATTTAATCGTAGTATCAAATCGTTACCTAAAACTTTTGCTTTTATGATACTTACTGCCTCTTAATAAGTAGAAGACAAAAATATCGAATTGGTCCGTCAGGTAGATTATTAAATAAGATTTATTTTGACCCGTATTTTTTTTTTGTTACGTAAATCAAAATTGACGAAGATAACGACGCTTCTAAAATTCCCAATACGTCACGCGTAGGTTTAATTTTTAGCTAGTTCTGACGTCACGAGCCCCCACTCCCGAGTTTTGATGCGTTTTATCTTTGTCAATATTTATTGATTTACAAAAACCAAACATACGTGTCCATTATTTTTCAATAATCTAATTAACTGACGGACTAAATAGATTTGTAATTTTTTGATATTGTCGTCATGCCTATTACACAAATAGATATTATAATGATCTGTTTAAACATTTTAAATGGTTTATAGATCTTTTTTCATAATTAAGAAAGTACTCTTCCAAAAACTACCCAAATCACATCAAGTGTGCCTATAAAATTTGAAGAGTTCTCTCAATTTCTCGAGGATCCTATCATCAGATCCCCACTTTATGATTATGGGACCACCTGGAAAGTATACCCTTTCAAACAAAAAAAGAATAATTCAAATCGCTCCAGCCATCTTCGAGTAATCGGTCAACATACATAAAAAAATAAAGGTTCCGACGAATTGAGAAACTCCTCCTTTTTGAAGTCGGTTAAAAATGTGAGTTACTGTCTAAAGAATTTAAGATTTGTACGTACGTGTACGGTGGAAATAGCTCGGCGTATCCTTTCTTTCAAAGACACGAAATTTTATAAATTATGTCTTTCAAAGAGCTTGAAGAACGTATAATATTCGCCTTTCTTTCCGACGTTCGGCAACAATATCAACGAGGCGGGAGGTATTTTCTTATTGCGAAGGCTTGTTACTAAGATTATGTCTGCTTAATAAAAGGCAGAGGAATTTGATTAGGCCTTGATGAAAAAAAAAACTCTCATATGAAAATATTACATTAAAATTGCTTTACTTTAACAAATTTTATTTAAGAAGCACCAGCGCATGTATAAATAATAACAGGCGCACGGGTCGATTTTCAAGGTTAAGCGGCTTTTGCCAAGATCATTCCGTGGATGGGTGATAATTCCTTACATATCTAGTTTGCTCCGTGCCTTGAAAAGCACGTTGACACAAAATCAGCTCTCCCATATTATTTAGGTCAAGTACCCACTTACTGAATTTTTTATTGTACATAGATTTTTTTGCTATTTCAAGTGTGGTTCCATGGAGGAAATTTTTCAGTTTGGCGGTCCAAATCACACCCTCAAATATGAACAGCTTTATGGTACACGCTGTATAAAAAGTCTTACTGAGAGATGACATAAGCAGCCTCTCTATTCTCCATAGTAACTAAATCCTTTTGATTTTGTTTCAAATAATTGACATTTTTATTACGACAAAAAGGATGAAAACAATTATTGACAATCACGAAACCGTCACAAATATTCGTTTGGCAACTGATATCGACAGAACGTGCTCTCTAAAACTCATTGAGGCCTTCATGAGTGGGAATAGCCACTCGTTTACAGATTCGCTCAAGTCTTTGGGGGCATTACTTGCACGGGTTACTCCCAAATTGAGTTTCTATAATCGATAGAAACGAACAATTTTAATGTTATTTTAGTAGCAAGGCCAGTGGGTAATGTTTTCACAGAAGATATACAGATAGTAGGGCATTAGGAACCGGGTTGTATAAAACCGGGTTTTTCTGGGTTTTATTATAGGACTAAAACCGGGCTTAGTATGCCCTAGATACGAGTCACCTACCTGTGAAAAGGAGTAGCGAACAAACCGTGCAGTGTGGATTGATACATGTCATACCTTCAACATTTTGGTTCTAAGACACATCCATTTTATTGTTTTTGTTCATATCGTCCGTTGTTTCTCTTTACCATTTAGAGAACAGTGGATTGAAGTCAACACCTTCTCAAGATTTAAGTCTAAAAGTTCTAGAAATTACTAAATATAATTTAGAAATAAGTAACGCATCTGGGTAAGTCTGAAGCCAAGACTGGGCCACCATGAATGGTTCGACAGATCATTTAAGTATTTGTAAACTACGATTATTACTTCAATATTGTTCATCATAAATACCTAAGGTACAAACACAATAAATGCCAACACACGAACCGACACCAATCAAGTTTATGGGAGCCATCGTTATTCATACCCATGCTTACTTTGACCCACTGACTTAGACAACCGACGGTCAATATGTTTCTTTTTCATAAAGTACTGATTTGTTAGGTAAAGGTATGGAAAAACTCATTCATATTCAATCACTGTTTTACGCTTTCAAGGTTTAAAACTAAACTTATATTATGAGTTTGACCCCTGATCATGGCGCTTGCAACAGCGTCGGTATCGGGAGCTCAAAACTATAATAATTACGGAATATATTCCGTAAGTGACAATATAAGTTTATTCATAAAAGGTTTTATGACTGAAAATTGATTGCTTCGAAAAGCACGTCAAGCAATTGGTCCCGGCTGTTATTTGTACATCTTTGCCAGTCGTTACAGGTGGTCCAGAGGCCGAAAGTCAGACAGTCTTATTGAGAAGTTTCTTGTTACTCAACAATTTGGTTATTGTGGTCAGAGAGGCAGTCCTTCCATGTAAAATCATGGTTTATTCAGTCGGACTGAAATCCCACCTAGTAAGGGAAATGCTATATTATGATGATGACTAATCTGTCTGGACCGGATCATATGATAAAAAACTTTTTACAAAACCATAAATCTAAGCTCCATCAAACGATTAAATATTCCACGATTGTAAAATAAAAGCGCATATTATCTCCAAGTTTAAGGAGATAATATGCGCTTTTCTTTTACAAATCGTGATGAAATTGTAACCTTCAAATATGTAATATTAGCATCGACATATTAAAATATATTTCTAGCATTAATTGGTAGTCACAGATTTTTCATTAAGAACTTAACAGGCGATAACACGCAGTTGGCTTCTACGGCTTAGAATGCACAAAGAACAAATACTTTTCCAAGTTCTTGGGTTTAATATAGAATGTTCTTATTATATTCAAGATAATATTAATATTTTTTGACAAAATCTCTTTTATGAGACACATAAAACAAGGATAGCGATGATTATTAATTATAAAAGTCGCTTTTGCTTAGAACTTAATTAAGGATTGATCTCTTTAATTAAAAAAATAAGTAAGTGTTCATCAAGAAAACAAGATTAAGTTTTCTTGATGAGCAAAACTTTTTTTTTGTTTTTTTTTTTTTGTTTTGTGTGTTTTTTTTTGTTCATTGTACTGATAATTACCTACTGCTATTTTTGTCCTTATCTTTATATTTAATTTAATAAACAAAAGAACGGGGATAATAATAACATTGACTAAGGCTCTTTAGTAAATTGGTCCCGGTCATTTGGGTCCCGCGGGATGAGTTTACCAAATTATTGTTTTTATGTCATTTTCTTTGGTAGATTGGTCCCGCTATTAAAATTAAAAAGAAAATGCCTTCGAATTTCAAATTTGAGTAACAGCGTGTAGAAAAATGTTAGGCGGAATAAAAATAAATCAAAATAGAATCCCGTGTGCCCCACCGTATTTTTAACATTGTATGGGATCGAGTAGAGTTAGTACAATATTGTGCTAGTTACCTTACGAACAGTAGGTACTAGGGTGGCATGATTCCAAGAAGGTTTTTATCAAAAGAACACCGTACAGCCAGAATTATCAAAATCCAGAATTATCCAACTACCTTGAGCTTATGCAAGCCTGGTACTTTTTGAGGAACATAATTATGTGTCATATTTAGGGAATGCAGAGCCGGTTCCGATAAAGAACTGAGACTCCCTTGTATTGTATAACGGGCTGGTGTCCGCAACTCCACGTCAAAACGCGTATTTTGCGTATGGGCATAACCCATCCACGCGGGGCCAGTGCGGGTTGGGAGACGTCACATGTTGCGATTTTTTGGTTCTAGGATATGCCGGTTTCCTCACGATGTTTTCCTTCACCGTTTTGAGAGCAGTGGTGATGAAATAAATTACACAAAGTAATGTGCCTGTCTGGGTTCGAACCTGTTCGTAAGTCGGGGCCGCCACCACTGGGCCACCGGGACTCCCATACTTTCGATACTTTAAGTAAGCATATAAGACAGTACGTTTAAAGTATTGAAATGAAGAAAGCATGAGAAAGACGAAATGACAGGACGAAATAAAAACATTTAAATCAAACAAATTTAAATCACGGAATAAACTTATTAATATGTCACGCACCGGGCACGCTCAGCAGTATTGGTAATACTGCTGAGCGTGCCCGCCTGTACTGTGGGGTTCTATATTGCTGCCAATGTGACAGCTGTACCTAAGTACTAGATCCTATACAATATTTTTGAGTAGTTAAACTAGGTAATATAAATATTAACCCACCCCCGTCCCACCAGTGTGGACACGGGCGATGAGGCCAACGGGAATCACCATATAAATTAATATCAAGAAACTTTTCTTCTTGACTATACAAATTATAAAATTGGTCAGCGGGATCAGTTGACCAATTCAAAAATTCAATAGGTCGATTCATCCCGCGGGATCCACCTGTGTGGGATGAAATTACTAAAGAGCCCTAAATACAATTCAATTAAAAAGTAACAATACAATTTTGATATAATTCCACAAACGAAGTATGGCTTGTATCTAAATGTTTATTAATTTATAATTTCGTTTTGTTACAGATACTTAGTCTACAATAATCCGAGATGGCGGATATTATAATGAATTCCACACAAAGCGTGTTGAAAGAATCATACGACTATTATCTATGGACGTTATCATTGTCAGGTAAGCAATAACCCATTTTAAAACTATGCAAAATTGTTTGATTGTGATTGTTAAATGCTCAATAAAATTGCTCACAAACGAAGACAGATTTTGCGCCGTTTTTTCAATTAAATTAAATAATAACAGCTGCTGCTGCCGATCTTTAGGTTAAGCCGTGCTTGCCTAGGTTGGTCTGTGGATGGGTGACCACCCTTACATACCGGGTTTCCTCCGTGCCTCGGAAAACACGTTAAGCTGTTGGTCTCGGCTGTCATTTGTCCATCTTTGGCAGTCGTTACAGGTAGTCAGTGGCCCAAAAAGTCAGACAACCAGTCCTACCAAGTGGTATCGTATTACCCAGTATTAACTGGGTTGTGGAGGTCAGATAGACAGTCGCTCCGTGTAAAATACTGGTATTCAGCTGCATCCGGTTAGACTGGAAGCCGACCCTAACATAGTTGGGAAAAGGCTTGGCAGATGATGATATGTAGGTATTGTTATGTACGCAGTCACAATCAATGGAATTCATACATAACATCTGCATTGGTCCGTTCGATGCGAGTCGCACGGGACCGGTCAATGTGGTGACACTTGGGGGAGGCCTATGTCCAGCAGTGGACGTCTTTCGGCTGAAATGATGATGATGATGATCTGCATGCACCTCTGTCTAATCTTGCAGTGATGTAATCACTGCAAGATTAGACAGAGGTGTATTTAAATTTACAAAAAAAAAAAAAATGTACACCTAAATTTGGCCAATTATGTGCAAGTCCAATGTGATAGGGGCCGGCCGCCATATGGAAAAACCCAATAACACTTTGCCCGGACCGGGAGTCGAACCGAACCCCCATCTTTAGCAGTCGTGCTTGCACTCTACCGAGGCCTGAAAGGAATTCACTCTAGACTCATTATTACACGGTTCAATCAAATTGATTTACTTTGATTGAAAGACGCAATATTCAAAAAAATACGAATGAATGGTTCACTTTTTATGTTAACACGATCCAATATTCAGTTGTTTCGGCTAAATTGAAAGGCATAAAGTGTGAACCGTGTATTATTGCCTTAACTAAACTAATCTGATCATTCCACTTCCCGTTCACCACACAATGCAATGTCAGGTCATTTCTTATTCTAAAGCTATGTTTATTAAGGTTTTATTACAGCTACGTTTGCGTAGGCGGGAACGCCCGCGGGATCGTCATGTCATAGTCTATTCGTAAAATTCATCGAAATCCATTCAGCCGTTCACGTGTGATGTTTTAAACAAACGCACTCTCTCATTTACCATATCAATACTACTTAGGTCTACTACTACTAGTGATTTAGGTCCATGTTCACCGAAAAGATGACGGTTTGATTATCTAAAAACAGCTGTTTAAAACACATTTTTGTATAGGAACATGTCACAGTGACAGATGTTTTTAGATAATCAGACCGTAATCTTTTCGGTGAACATGGACCTAAATCACTCCGTATTTCCCAAATTCGCCAATAACTGTTTATTTTATTACGTCAAATTGTAAATAAATGCCGTTCAGCGCGCCTATACGGACCAATACATCGAATTCAAGAATAAGTGGAAAATAAATAGTCTATCTCATCCATACATATTACATGGGATCTCACCGTGAATAATGCGGGCTACATTCTGCCGGTTCAACCATAAATAATGGACTACCGGAACCAAAAACGGAACGGAACGGTTTGAGAGAAAAGAATATTAATGTATTTCGGATTTTTTTGTTTACGAGATTATGTTGTAATTTCATGTTTAACCCCTACTAAGGGTTGTAAATACTCGTAAAAATGTGTGAATGTAATTCGGAATGGGCCGAATGTTTCGATTGATCAGGAAATTACATTTTTTGCAGCGAAATGTTTTGTAGAAACGAATTTTGTAGATGCCATTTTATTGCTAAGGAAAACGACATTTTGAAAACCAAACCATTATCTCACTTGTGGTAAAGAAGACAAACCTGAAACAACTTCGTATGCTTGAAATGAATTCATGTCATATGTTTAAGATTTTTTAAACTATAAAAATCTTTTGTAGCGGGCAGCCAAAATATTTTTTTATTGTACAGAACTCGCTTCTGTGCGCGGCTTTGCCCGCCTTATTGTCTCATGTGATTTTACTTTATATTTTATATTCCAATAATATACACAATTACTTCCCCTTCACCCTTCCTCGAGATCCATGCACTCTATACATTGGTGAAAATTGCATGAAAATCAGTGCAGTAGATTTTGAGTTTATCGCGAACAGACAGACAGACATACGCGGCGGAGCCGGACTTTGTATAGAAAATTTTCTAAATGGCCATAAGTTCTAGAGGCCATTTCAAAGTTATATTTTCATTATCGGACACCCGGTATAACTTTAGAAATAGTTTTAGTTATATCAAAACTTTTTTGCAAAAAATAAAACCGACTTCAAAAAAAACCAAAAACGTGAAAAATAACTTTAGCTTCTGAAGTCGGTGACGTTTGTTTGATTGATTTAATTTTTTTTGTCACCGACTTCAGAAGCTAAAGTTATTTCTCACGTTTTTGGTTTTTTTTGAAGTCGGTTTTATTTTTTGCAAAAAAGTTTTTATTTTTCACTTTTTAGTGGTTCACATATGTGCTTGGTACACATGGAAAGTGCATACCGTTACAATTACAACAAGCCCAAACACGACTAGGATGCATTGTCTCATTATGGAGTTCCGTGACTCTTGGCTTCATCATCAGATCTGATAGTAGAATGGTTCTTATCAAATGCAAATGCTTCACTTGTTGTAGAAAATACCAAAATTGCTTTACGTTATCCTATATAACATACCTAACCGTCGAAATATGGGTAAACTGTACACATCTGCGTACCCCCTCAGAGCATACAGGCGTGATGTTATGTTATGATGTTGTGTAAACAATAAACATCCAAGCGATTGCAGCAATCACGACAGATTTGCTGTCTATTATTGAAGAGTTCCGTTCCATATCTCCGAAGTTCGTAATCAGATCATGACAATATTTCTATGGGACCAACTTGAAAGTATACGCTTTCAAACAAAAAAAGAATTTTTCAAATCGGTTCAGGCGTCTTCGAGTAATCGGTGAACATACATAAAAAAAAAAATATATACATACAGTCGAATAGAGAACCTCCTCCTTTTCGGAAGTCGGTTAAAAATGAGCCAACCTCTAACCTACTTATTAAATCTGAACTTCATCATGAAAAGTGAAAGAAGAAATGGGCAAGGCCTTTAGGCCTTTTCTCTAGGAATGGGACCTCTCAGGGTAAAAAAATAATAATACCTCAACCTATTTAATTATTCCAATATTGTTTTATTTTACTATATACTAGCCCAATTTCATTTAAGACATACCAAACTTATACTTAAACAGGATTTAAAATAATGAAAATGAACTATTATAAAAAATGTTTCGTTAAATTGGTTACATTTTATTGTGGTTATTCCTCATTTTTGGCAAAACTGAGTTTATTATTTTATAAACGCATTCAATTACCAGATTCAAGCATTCACTTTGAAGCCGCAAATGATCATTAATTTTATTTTGTTAATCCTGTTATATTTAATTAATTTATAATTAGCGGAATTTAACACTACGTAGACAGTTATTTTGATGATTGTCGGTAATAATATAATTATTTTATTAAAATTGCTATTTTTGTTATCAGTTTTGCAATACCACATAAATTACGTTAAACACAATGAATTCTAGGTCTGATTCCCGGGTCGGGGTAAATGTTATTGGGTTTTTCCATCAGAAATTCCTCAGTTGCAACCATGGAGTTTGGAATTGTGCCCGGTTGATGGCAATAGGGTCGACCCCTTTTACTTGGGACTTAAAATATAGCTAGCGAAATTTGGGTATATTATTATTATTCTGCCTAAACCTTCGGTTATTACAGGCATGATGTTATATTGTGCTTTGTCAAATTTTATGAGGTATCTATGGGCTTACATATAAATGTAAGGTCAAATTAAAATAGATGGACAAACTTTCAGGAATCCTTCAGACTACCGAAATAAGGACAGTGGAAACAGCTAACGAAAATCCACTAAAAATGTTGGTTCCCCAATGTATAAACACATCCATGTCTTTGTTATTTCAGTGTATTTTTTGCCTAGATATCTTTGGTTCGACCTACTGAACGCTGTGTTAAAATTTATTCATCTATTTAAAAGAGACCTCATGAAGGGTTACTGGTAATTCGACGTATTCCTTGCAGGACGTTATAGTAGGGTTATAATGCAAGAAATTAAGCAGCCAAGTGTTTTACCGAAATTCAGTAGTTTTTGAGTTAGGTCGATTTTTAGTTTTTTTTTATGAAAAATCCCAGATTAAATTATTTAAAGCCAATTTAAAAACGATTTACGGCGCGAATGTACAAAAATTTAAGTTATTATCATAGCAGACGACGCAGCAGACCATTTCAAATAACTGAAAGTTCAAACACCTTTAGGAAAAATCACTTATGAAACAATTTTTTTCTGTATTTTTTGCCATTCCGTCATAAAAAGATGTATAGTAAAAAAAAAAAATACTACACCAGATGTAAAAAATACTAGAAAAATATCCTTGTAATATTTTAGCTCTCTAAAATGGTATAAATCTTATTGAAAAGTTATCGTCCTCCAAGGAATACGTCAAATTACCAGTAACCCTGTATATACCATGAAAGTAAAGTTATCTATACCATTTCTAAGAAACTAATAAAAGTTCCCATCAAAGTAACACAGTTTTATTACTATCTTCTGAACCAATAAGAAACTTCGTAAATTATTTGATTTGGCTATCGGCTTTCATACCAACCGAAGTACATTTCCCCTATTGCTGTATTTCCTGGTATTTTCTGAATGTTGGCAATAAATCGGTGGATTTTTTTGTACCGCTAAATTCGAGCATACGTAGATTCTCGGTTAACGTCAATCAGGGTTGATATCCAGCAAATGGAAATTATTAGCGAATGTTTTGACCAATGCTTTCAAGTGGTATTTTTTTCTAAAGGAATTGAATGAAATGGCCGGTTTAACTTGCGCTATTTTTTAACAAGGTTGTGGCCACAACCTAACAAAATCCTTATTAATTGAAAACTATATTGATTGAAAACTGGCATCGATACAAACGTCTTTTGTATGAGAAAAAAAGTTCTGAAGTTGCATGTTTCCGAGATAAAAGCTATCAAAGTTGTGCTCGAGATGCCATTAGTGAATGGACTTTAAATTTGATAGCTCATATCTCGGAAATGTGACACTTTACAGCATTTTGTTTCATACAAAACTTGTTTGTATTGATACAAATAATCCACAACAAGCTTTTTTATTACAATGAAAGCTGCTACATCCTAAACATCCAGACATCTACCAATCCGCAGTGGGCCCGCGTTGTGGATTATAGCCCATTCCTTCTCATAGAGAGGAGGCCTGTGTCCCAGCAGTGGGAACATTAAAAGGTTGATGATGATATCCTTAAAACTTTATTTATAGATCTATTCCAATATCATCCTTGACCATCATTCCAAAAGCCCCTTTTTAACAAAAATCCTCTTTGTTACAGATAACAGAACAAAAGGCTGGCCCCTAGTCGATTCCCCAGCCCCAACCGTCTTCTACACCCTGCTTTACCTCTTCATCGTGTGGATAGGTCCCAAGGTCATGAAGAACAGGCGACCCTTCACGCTGACGTGGCTGCTAGTGCCATATAACCTGGCCATGGCGGCCCTGAACGCGTATATTGCGCTGAGGTTGCTGACAGCCTCGTTTAGGTTGCGGTACAGCTATATCTGTGAACCTTGTCGGCAGAAGTATGATCCTGATGAGTTACAAGTAAGTTTTGTTATATATTTTTCTTTTAGGGTCAATTTACACCGAGACGCGACGCTGCGCGCACACTTAATAGAGCGACTCAAAATATTACCTTGTTTATTAGACGAAACGATACACATTTTATTGCGATGCATTTCGCGGCGCCGCCGCCGCGCAGTGCTGCGCGAAATCACTTCCAGTACGGTGTGAACTGTCGCTTAGGCTGAGGCTACACTAGGCAGCGATTTGCGATGCGACTGGAAGAGCGAAACGAAAAAAACATGGTATGGCTACATTACAAGCGAGATTCCGGTATTTTCTAACAAATTCGCTTCAATTTTGCTATGTTAGTGTAGCCGATGCCGTGATTACAGTAATGTTGTTCCTATCGCATAAAGAAATCAAAGATCGCTAGTAATATTTGATGTGCAGTGTAGCCATATACGTGTGCATTCATTTACTTGTTTTAATCGCTCATGTGTCGCAGGTCGCGTCGCGGCCAGATGTAGCCTCAGCCTTATACTAAGCTTTGCCTACGTAGAGTTCAGTAATTGTCTCACGGCGTAGAAATGGGATAAAAATATCCTATACAAGTATGTTTAACCAGGTTATAAACCATCTGCGTGCTAAATGCCAAAAAGCAATCCATCCATACATGCATACTTCCACCTATCCTCACAGTCTTTCGCATTTGTAAATAGTAGGACGTACGGTGCTATTTTATAACAGGGAAAATAGTTAGACATTGACAGAAAACTAGGTGTGTGTCAGTAGGTACAAGGGTTTTTAGTTCAAAGCTCTAGAAATCACTAGGGAAATTAATTGTCAATATATATCATTTTATTCCTGTGCTCATACACAAATGAAAGCTCACTATAAAAGGCAATGAAAACCAACAAAGATCATACAAACAAACAGCGATCGCAGAAGTATATAAAGGTACATAAAGGCCTAGTTCAGACACGGCGGGAACCGCGCGATTTCAGAATCGCATGGAAGTCGCGCGAGTCTTATTTGTATGAGTTATTAAGTAATCGTTCAGACATAACCGCGCGGTTACGGCAACCCAACCGCCAGAAAATAGATCCGCGCTGCTCCCGCGCGTTTCTGTTACTATGGAGATTGGAGTCTTTACTTCGCGTTCAGTTGCGTTGCGGATACCGCGCGGTTAGCACGTCATAGCTTGTGAGTTCGCCACCTAAACACACTTCTTCGTCGACCTCCATTTTCAAACTGACGTTATTCCTGCACAAAATCGCATAATAACCGCCGGTGTCTGAATAGCATCACAATTTTGCGATTCGTGAACGCGCGGTTCCCGCATGTCTCAACTAGCGCAAACGGTAAATAAATTATTCAAAAAAATCTTTAACAACAGATCGACCGTTGTTTTATGCCCTTTTTCACCACATATCCTTTGTATTCAAAGCAATAATTCAATATACATATTTATAGGTAATAAATCAAATACTATTGTTATTCTAACGACCTACAAAGCTTTGTTTTTGTTATTTTCTTCATATAAAATGCAAAGGAAAAGGTCGTGGGCTTCTTACTGTAATCAAGGAGCTTAATTTGCAATTCCGTTTTGATCTTTAAACAAACGAATGTCTTCTGTATTACTTATTATTTATTCCTTTGTTTTTATTGGCATAATGAAGTGGATCAATGTGCGATTTCAAAGAAATTTCAATAGAAAGAGAAATATTCGGTTATGGGTTTATAAATAAACATTTACTAAAATAATTCATAATGTAGACTGTTTAGTCGATTGTTGGTCTAGTGGTTCTAAACTCTACTGCAAAGCGTAAGATCTTAGGTTGGATTTCCAGGTCGTGTAGAGAGTAATGTTGTGTTTTTTTTTTTTGGGAATGGTTCAGAAACATCTGAGTCTGGATTAATACCCGTTTTGATGGCAATACGCTCGCCCCTAGTACACGAAACTTAAACATAACTGGCGAAATTCGAATAAAAGCACATCCATCATCACATCCAGGAATATCCCCAAAGTCGCTCAAAAGTTAGTACTCGTATCTAACACTAAGGTCCATGTTCACCGAAAAGATAACAGCCTGATTAGCTAAAACAGCTGTTTAAAGCACATTTTTGTATGGTAATATGTCACAGTGACAGCTGTTTTTAGCTAATCAGGCTGTTATCTTTTCGGTGAACATGGACCTAAATCATTTTCCCAGACACATTTAATTATAAATCCTGGCACGTAGTTGACTAAAGTTAGGCCTAAAATATTTAAAGGTAATATTAAAATTAACGTTACGTGAACGTTTTTAATTCCTTGTTCATACACTTCGGGTAGGTATTCAAATTTTATTGGTTACACTTTCAAGTAGGAGTAGAAAATGACCAGAGACCAAGCAATATACATTTTGTGCTGTGATAGGTGCGGTTAACTAGCAATGACCATGTCGGTAACTTACATGCGCGTAGATGACCGGGAGCACGCGGGGGTCTTGGGGTACCAGATTCCGGCGCAAGCGCCGCTGTCACTGATAGATCAAAAGGGAGAGAAATGACAAAGTCGAAGTGGATTGATTATGAGAGAGACTATAGTGTAATCGATTTTCCATTGCTACACAAATGTGCTCATAGAGGTTAGCGATTTATTTCGTTCATTTGTTGCTAGCATTTGTTTAGTGAGTAGTATTGCTGTGTGTCATCTTGCCTGAAAGTTTCTACAAAGCAAAACACAGCATATGATCAACATATCACGTGACAAATGACATATTAAAGGTCTGTTGAAAATCCATTTAACACACTCCTTCAACATTCTCAAACATACTAATAATATATTTTGAACATGAACATTGTAAACTAAACACAATCAAATTTTAAATTATTCTGTGTTGCCTCAAGCAAGAACTTCAGCGACATTTAAAATTTAAATAATTTATGTTAAACTTTGAGCCAACCGTTCGAAGAGGAATATCTTCATTTGAATAGGCAGCAAATGTTAAAAATATTTTGATTACACTTCAACAATGAGAACCCATTTATTTTTAGGGCACTGAGTTGAACGAACAAAATCTTTGTAATGTTGACATACATTTTCTATTGTCTTTAAAGGTAAATTCGCGATAAATACCCGGATGTCATATGTTTTATAATACATTTTCTACATTATAAAGAGTGTAAAACACCTCTAAACGAAGCCGAAAGGTACTTGTTCTCCCCGTTATTGCCATAATTTTTTTGTTCTACACCATACCTGGGAACCTTCTAGTTACGGAGATATTGCGTTTCAAAGTTCCAACTTTCTGACTTTTTTTTTTAAATGCAAGTTTTTAATGTAAGATTTTTACTTTAAACACCTCCACGACCCCCGTGCTATTCATTCCATTCATCAGCACAATGTTTTGAGTGCGTTACATCGAGTTTTATCACAAAACATGATTTTTCACCCCAAAAAAAAGTCGTTTCCCAGCAATATTGTTTGCGTAAAGTCACTTAGTTTGATGTACAGAATGCTTGGTTGACGGCTTCGTGAAGAGGTGGTTTACACCCGTATATGAACCAAGCATTCTGAATATCAAACTGCGTAACTCTGTGCAAAATTTTTTGCTGGGGAACTACTTTTTTTGGGGTGAAAAATCACATTTTACGGCATAACTCAATGTAACGCTTTCAACACATCGTGCTGGTGGTTGCGTTGAGTAGGAAATGGGTCATGCAGGCATTTAACGTAAAGTTATTACTTAAAAAAAAACTTGTTGAAAACTTGGGACTTTGACCCCCAATATCTCCGTAACTAGAAGTTTCCCAGGTATGGTCTAAAACAAAACAAATATCGCAACGACCAGGAGAACAAGTGCCTTTCGGCTTCGTTAAGAGTTTGTTTACCCCTTTATTATTATCTCCCATTGTTATGAGTCCTAAATCTAGAAGATGATTTATTATCCTAAACATTGGTTGTTCTGCTGCTCTTGACCGCATTTTCAGGAAACTGTTCACCGTAAAAGGTATTCTACCCGAACAGTTTACAATTGTATACTAATGGAACAATGCTACAACAAAGTGGAACAACGTAGACACATATGATTTTTGTCTACTTGGCATTCAGCATTCATTCGTAGCTGTAAACACACTGTTATTTTCTTCAGATGTTCTTTTAAATTTTGGAATAAATATATTGGGATAAAATGATGTGAAACAATAGGGTCATCATTCATTATGATGACTTGATGTTCGGGAAGGGAGCATGGAAGAAGAAGACATGTTGGATAAACCCAAAGTACCGTGCAGCAAGGACAAAGAAATGATTATAATAATAAAAATGATACAAGGTCACGCTATATTTGGCCATTAAAAAAAAAAACAGGTTATTTCAGGTCAGGTTAGATAGGAGCTCATGGTTACATCGCTCGGTTCTTCGATCTTTAGGTTAGGTCGTGCTTGCCTAGGTTGGTATGTGGATGAGTGACAACCCATTACATACCGAGTTTCCTCCGTGTCTCGGAAAGCACGTTAAGCCGTTGATCCCGGCTGTCATTTGTAGACTGACAACCAGTCTTACCAAGGGGTATCGCATTACCGTACTAACTTGATTGTGGATTTCAAATAGGCAGTCGCTCCATGTAAAATACTGGTAGCTGCATTCGGTTAGACTGGAAGCCAACCTCAACATGGTTGGGAAAAGGCTAGGTACCTAGATGATGAGTGTATCATCTATAGAAAAGACACAGAAGAAAACGATAATGTCCTTTAACATTTTATTTTCATTTTCAGATAGCAGACGCCGTCTGGTGGTACTACTTCTCGAAGCTTCTAGAATTCTGCGACACGTTCTTCTTCATATTGAGGAAGAAGGAAGAACAGCTGACCTTCCTCCATGTATACCACCACTCCACAATGTTCAGTTTCTGGTGGATCGGGATCAAATGGGTTCCTAGTGGATCCAGTAAGTACTTTATTTTCTTTTTTTTTTGCAGTCACGAACACACATTCCTGTAACAGTGATTTTCTCTACTGTATTTAAGAACTGAAAATATAAACTCAAAGCATTTATCTCAATTAAATCATTCACCCCCAGTCTTTTGGACACATCAGCTTACAGGGTTGAAAAGGAGATTTTTTCATGTCGCTTTTGTCTTTTTTAATTCAGTTGATCGGGCAACATCATTACTCTGATCTTATCTCAATTTATTTACACGTCATCTTAGCAGTCACCTCCTATCTAGCTTTTTTTAGTTACTTGTAGTTGTATTGTTTTTTTTTTATTTAATAGTGTATTTATTCACACCCACGTAAAAAATGAAAATGACAAGGAATCGATAAAAAAGAAAAATGAAACTAGTGGCCCATTTCAAAGTTTGATAAGAGGTTTCACGTTAATTTTTCTATACAGAAAAATTAACGTGAAACCTCTTTGTCATACCTCCTTGTAGACAAAATAAACTTCAATACTGTTGATCCCAGACGGTAGGTATAAAATTCCGTGAGCGAGGAGAATTTAAAGAGGACTTCCACTAGATCAATCCTTAACCGCTATAAAATAAATGAACCATACCTTATTTCAAAGGGTTCAGATTTAAATATGCAACTTTTTTCATTCCACTTAGTGAGCGTTTATCGCCTTATGTCCTAATGTAATTTATTCATATGTTCTTCTATAAAAGTTCGTAATAATAACAAAATTTGACGCCACAATTTTTCAATAGCCGCGTTCTTTTATAGACAAAAATGTGGAACAAGCCATTGTGAAAGAAATTTACAGCAGTTTGAAATGATTTACAGCAATAACTGGAGACTCAAATACCGTTAACTTTATATTTTCAACTTTGACAAAGTTGAACAGATTTTATTTGCATATTTCCCTGTTCAGTTTCCATATTTTGTAAATTATTGGTTTCCAACAATATGGCGTCTGTGAACGCCAGATGTAGGCTTTGTATTAAAAATAAGGTAGAATGAGAAACATCTATTCAGCAATCAAAAGCCTTCATCATCATCAGCCTATTAATTTTCCAACTCCTGGTACACAGGCCTCCTCTCTATGAGAGGGAATGGGCTATAATCCACCACGCGGGCCCAGAGGGGATTGGTAGATGTCACATGGCTTAGAATTTGGTGGTTCTAGGATATGCCAGTTTCCTCACGATGTTTTCCTTCACCGTTTTTTATTAGTAATAAACTAGCCGTCACGCGGATTCACCCGCGTATTTCCCGTTTCCGTAGGAGTACGGGGATAAAATGTAGCCTATGTTACTCAGGGTGAATGTAGCTTTCCAACGGTGAAAGAATTATACAAATTGGTCCAGTAGTTTTTGAGTTTATTCGTTACAAACATACAAATCTTTCCTCTTTATAATATTAGTATAGATTACACAAAGTAATGCGCCTGTCTGGGTTCGAACCCACGACTTACTATTATAAGCCTTACCTACTACAAAAGGGCCTCATTAGAAAGTCCTCCAAATAGAAATGGAGAGGTCCATGTCAGAAGTGTTTCTAATTCCCTGTGCAATCGAATATCTTTTGGTAATAGTCTCACCACCTGCTTCCTGAGACTAATTCATGTACAGTAAAATTTCAGTGGAGACTGATGTTTACACTACTGTCTCACCCCTGGGTGAAACAGGCGTATTACTACGAAGTTATGAATATTGATGAACATTTTAAACGAAATGTAGATACTAAAATCTCTAACTGAATACGAAAATGTGAAAATATAAAGGTTGTATCACACTTAAAAGCACTCAGGAGCAACACTGAGGAGCTCATAGCTAAATAATAACAGCCGTTCGGGTCGATCTGTAGGTTAAGTCATGCTTGCCTACCTAGGCGGCATGGTCTGTGGATGGGTTACATGATATATTATGACAATCCTTACATGCCCGAGATGATAGATCCTTACATGCCTCGGACGGCACGTTAAGCTGTTGGTCCCGGCTGTCATTTGTAGATCTTTGACAGGCGTTATAGGTAGGCAGAGTGGCCCAAAAAGTCTGAAAACCAGTCTTACGTAAAATACTGGTATTCAGCTGCATCCGGTTAGACTGGAAGCCGACCTCAACATTGTTGGGTTTTTGCTAGGTCGATGATGATCACACTAACATGCACATCACTCACATCGGGTCGGTACGACCGCACTCCTTACAGTACTTATAAGTTTGCTTTGCTGTAAAGAGTTTAATTGAACAAACCTTGAACGGCTGGTATTGAGGAAATACTGGTACCGCGCAGTAATTCTAACTGTGCGTTAACCTTTAAGCGTTCAATTTAGGGAGAACAATGGCCCATTTCCAGACTAAAGGCATTAACTTTAGGGACTAACATAAATCTAGGTCCAAACATTTATCACGATACTTGTTTATCGATACAATGAAGGTACTGATACTTTTTATTTCTACCGTATTCTACTAAGTTCGAGTTTGAAAGATTTATCCTCGTTTTAAAATCAAATTACCTTTGCGACGGTAGTAAATCTTAGGATAAAAGAAGATTCGTTTCCTGATAGAGACTAATCTAATGAAGGGATTTAGGGAGCTAGAGCTTTACTTTGGCAAGACTCAGTTCTAACTAGATTGATGTCCTAGCTTAACATATAATTATGTACTATAATGACTACCCTAGGTTGCTTCAGATTAAAGGTCGGTTCACAGTTATCTGTGAAGCCTCAATTCCGACACATTTTCGGCACAGCGCGAAATATTTTTTCATAGTACGAGTCCTCCTACTTTCTCTATAAAGGCCCCACTTGTCAGTGACGAAACAGTGCTCTCAGCGTCAGTGACGACATTGTTCAGACACCGGCAATCACGGACACGTATTTGTTGCCAACGATACTTTTTCGAATCACGGACGGAACTGAGGCATCACGGACGGAACTGAGGCTTCACGGACGGAACTGACACTTCACGGATATGTGTGAATCGACCTTTAGCCGCGCTTGCCAAAGTCGGTCTGTGTATGGATGACCATCCATTAAAAACCAAGTTTTCTTCATGCCTTGGAAAGCACGTTAATCCATTGGTCTCGGCTGTCATTTGTATTTCTTGACAGTCGTTACAGGTAGTCAGTGGCACGGAAGCAGTCTTCAGTTCTCAAGTCTTCAGTTTTTAAATTGTCAGTACAACTAGTCTTACCAAGGACAACCAGTCTTACGTATTACCCATTATTAACTGGGTTGTGTAGGTCAGTCAGGCAATCTCTCCATGTAAAATACTGGCATTTAGCTGCATCCGGTTAGATTGGGAGCCGACCGCAACAAACTTGGGAAATGGCTGGGCAAATGATAAATGACTATCTTGGGATAGTCGATACCGTAATCTGCTGTTACTCACACGTGTTTTGACTTAGACATGCTTCCATCTTTATCTTGCAATTAAAGTTTGGTTTCGTAAATTCATGAATGGTTAATTTTTGACCCGTTTACTATCCATGGCGTTTCTGCCAAAGTAAACGTTCTATTGTACTCCTAGTAACTCATTAAGATCTACAACTATTTGTACTGTCCATTCAACTGCGACTCTTAAAATATTTTCTCCGAAAAAATATTTTGCTGAGTAAATATTTTAGCACAAATATCTGTACTGACAGATGTCAAATAAACCGAAGGGCACAGGAAATTTAATTTTCGTCGATCATTAATTACCTACTTGATGAGAAATTAAGCTGTCATGGAAATTAAATATTTGCATTATTAATGAAATATTATTATTTAGCTAAATAATTATGTATATTATTTTTAGGTAAGAATTTTTTTCGTTTATTCAGATTGTCTAGACTTCAGTGGATTGATTGGAACCTAAATTAAAAGAACGTTTAAGGGATCGAGGTTGTAATGACGAGATTTTGTAAATCTTTGATCGAACGAAGTTTCTGATCTCTCTTGGTGCAGAATTTTCGTGAGCTGAATTTTCAATAAAAAGCCATTATAAAACTTAATTACTGTTATAATTTATTGACTTACAAAGGTCAGCAATGGAAAATATTTTAATCGATGGACTACCCTGTTTAAAAAACCCTTTAATTATGTTTTTTTCTGATTTAAATTACATTAAAGAATCTATCTATATTCAAGTACTGAGAAATTGAGGGCTTTTCAAAATTTGTGGGCGTAAAAAGATTTTTCTTGAGTAAGATGAATGTTTACGGTTACATAAATGAGACCATTCTTGACCTTTATACTATCAGCCATATTGAAATTGGACGTTCTTTAGCTTCGTAATTTATTGAATTTTAGTTTTTTTTTTAATTTATTGCATGGCCTATTTGTACGGCTTTTATTCATAGAACAGAAAATTCGTAGCTTCGAGAGATTTTTATGGATTCAATTAATTAGTAGGACTTAATTGGTTCATGTACTTGTACAGCCAACATTTTATTCAATTTTAGACGACACACAAAACAACACTTTGTATTTTAAAGAAAGCTTCATCATCTCTGTCTCATATTAATTATTGTATTTAATAATATTTATTTCAACCAACCATTGTCCTCGGGACCCAATGTCTAAAGGCCGTTTTCTAAAACTTAAATACTAACGTATAACTGTTAGTTAACTTATCTACGTCTCGTAGCTATCGGTGTTTCCATAAACAAAGTTCACTTACTGTCACTTCGTTCATAAAAAAATCACAGAAAGCTTTTCTGTGACGTATTGTTCTTAACGGCCCGTAAACTAAATGTAACCTTTTAGTAAATTATTGAAAATGGCCGTATATACAAAAAAAAAACACATAATAAATAAATATAGCTGAACATTACACACATCGCTATCTAGTACCACATTAAGCACCGAGGCTTGCGTCGTGGACACCAGATAGTACATACATACAGGATGTAAACCAACTCGCACTTAAAACATTGTGCTGATGGATGGATTGAATAGTACGGAGGTCGTGGAGGTGTTAAAAGTCAAAATACACCACACCATGTACCACCATACACCATGTTTAAACAAATAAATTTTTACCTACTTACAAAAAAAACTTTTATTAAAAAAAAAACTTGTCAGGGTTGTAACTTTGACCCCCCATATCTCCGTAACTAGAAGGTTCCTAGGTATGGTGTGGAACAGAAAAATGATCGCAGTGATGGGAAGAACAGGTGCTTTTCGGCTTCGTGAAGAGGTGTTTTACACCCTTTATACTATTTATTACACCCTTTCTACATTACACATGTATTAACACCACTGTTTGCTTCCAGCGTTCCTCCCTGCAATGGTGAACAGTGGCATCCACGTGCTCATGTACACTTACTACGGTCTCTCAGTCTTCGGGCCTGCTGTCAGCAAGTACCTCTGGTGGAAGAAGTACCTCACCATCATGCAGCTGGTGAGTTTTATGTCTTTTTTACATAATGTTGTAATTATGAATAGGTAGCATAGATAATTATCTCTGTATTGGATAATGGGCAAGAACATTATTTTCATTTAATAAATAGCTGATGCCCGCGTCTTTGCCCGTTTACAAATTATATACGAAAACCTTCCTCGAGAACCACTCTATCTATTGGTGTAAACAGCATGAAAATCGGTGCCGCAGTTTTTGATTTTATCGCGAATAGCCAGACATACAAATGGGGCGGAGGACTTTGTTTTAGAATAAATGTAGTGATATCAGGATTTGCCGAGAAAGACTTTGCCACATTATTACATAGTCGATATGGCGACGGGTTTGTCACAGATACTGTTGAGAGCTGTTTAGTGGCAATACAAAAAATTGTGCTTTATACGCATTTGAAATACAATAACGATAAAAAGATGATAGTAAATTACTGCATTCAAAAACTTCAATAAACTCATTCAAAATGATTACTCAGGACAGACACTTCTTCAATTGCACGCCACTGACCTCAATCCTCAGCTACTGTCATCCATCTTTCATACTCGAATTGATTTGGTCAATTGTGTCAAAAACATTTTTTTCACGGCCGTCCCTTTTTATTGGCCAACAATAAGTTTGCCAAATGAAGCCGAAAACATTCCTTATTCTACGAAGCAACAAGTAGGTTTATTGTGACCAAAATACTTCTACTATTTAGGCCTAGATTTTACGGGACAGCGTATAAGGTTGCAAATGGCTAGGTACATAATTTCAGAACATTTTTGGTCTAGAATTTTCAGGAATTTCGTTGGTATCTACTGTAGAAGAAAATGGCTTCTATTTCTTCTATCTTTAAGCTGTTTTAAACATATGAATAGAAGCTATCTTATCCTTACAAATCACACACAGTTTCCGACTAAAATAGATTTTTCTAGTTTCTGTGAAACATGTTTTAGAAATTCATTCTGTTGCTTTTCTAACGAAACAACTAGACAGGAACATTTCTTTGTAAACAATTTCTAGTAAAATATTTTCTAATCTTACTAAAACGAGAAGTTTCGAACGCTACTTTCCGTGCTAACATGAAAAGCCTTGTTACTGAATAGGATGCTTCTATGGAAAATGTGCTTAGTGCAAACTAAACATTCAAAGCATTTCTGTGAGGGATTGACTGACAGACAATTGCCTATTCCCAGACTGTAAAAAACCTCATCACGAAGCCGTCAACCGTCTGTATTACATCAAATCAAGTAACTTTATGTAAAAACTATTTCTGGGAAAGGACTTTTTTTTTTGGGTTGAAAACTCATGTTTTGTGGTAGAACTCAATGTAACGCACTCAAAACATTGAGCTGATAGATGAATTGAATACGCGGGTTATGGAGGTGTTAAAATCTTACAATAAATACATGTATTTAAGAAAAAAATAACAGAAAGTTGAATTTTTGACCCCCAATATCGTATGGTGTAGAACAAAAAAAAAAAACAAAATGACGGGGAAAACAAGTGCCTTTCGGCTTCGCTAAGAGGTTTTTATCTTTTATAGCATAATAATTACCTGAAGATGGAAACGAGTGCTTAATCGCGAAGTCATACCACGAAAACACGACGTAAATGTAGCGTAGGTAATTAGAAAATTGGAAGCATGACTTATTGATATTTAATTACAAATTAATTTGGCATTTTGGTTAAAATGTTTGTGACAATTACAAAATAATAGTCTGTATAACAAGACTGTATTGAAAAATAGTTTAAAACCCAGTCAGTATGTACGTAAATTATTTATTAAAGTG
Organism: Xestia ashworthii; assembly: GCA_950022955.1. NCBI lineage: Eukaryota > Metazoa > Arthropoda > Insecta > Lepidoptera > Noctuidae > Xestia > Xestia ashworthii. The sequence continues at coordinate 22,363,554 of OX465555.1, forward strand.
TAAACTAGATTTTCAGTTTCATATTCATTAGAATTTCATTACTAAGAAAAGATTGTTTGAAACTCAATTCCTAACAGTGGTAAAGTTTATGAACAAAGCCACGGGAAACAGCCAGTAAAACCATAATATAAAGCCAGATTAGTAAAGTTCATAACGTTAAACTGTACCTATCTTTGTAAAGATTTAAATCATAGATGTGCCCTCACCGTACCTACAGGCTGAGGTCGCAAGCAAAAAGGTGATTACACTGAGATGATGAGAGCGCACATCCCGTATGATAGTATATATATATAGATCAAATCAAAATCAAACGTCAATGGTAAAATTCGGTTGAAAATCAGCTCGTTTTGCTTGTCGAAGTTTACAAGAAACTATGATCGATCGAGATACGCAGTATGCAGTATGCATAGCATTGCTATTCAAGTCACATTGTCAATAAATAAAAACGGCGAAAATTTCTGTGCCATAGCGAATCATCAGTCTCCTGCCCCTACTACAATTTATTTGATGTCGGTGCAGCATGTCTTATTCTTCCATATTTCTCTATTGTTCGTCATCTCAGTAATCACCTCCTTTTTAGCTCATTCATCCATTGACACACTCCATCCATCAATTCTTCGATCTTCCTCTACTCTTATAGCCATCTTCATTCATACTTAACATTTTTCTCGGTATGGGGAATCTATGATTTAAATCTTAGTAGGTATATTTGTATAATCAGAGTTTGCGGCGACACGCCACACGCATACCATCGCGTGTTTAAACTCCTTTGTTTTCTTTCAATGTTATGAAATACTTTAGTTAGGTAATATTACGAACATTTACTATGTTAATGAATGTTTATAGGTATAACGACTCTCATCCGGGTTGAAAAGGCCCTTTGAATTTTATAGTAATAGTTTTAAAAAGGTTTAACACGTGGCTGCAATTATTCCAATTAAATAGTTTTCGGGTTGCCACTGACCCAAATTACAAAAGGTAGGACTAATCGGGAATTAGTTTTCAATTATTTTGGAATTCCCCTAAATCTACTTTCAAACAGTCCCGCAGCAGGACAGCCTGACCTGGTAGCTGATAAGACAAGCAAATAAAAGGAAATATGTATTATAGTACAGTATAGTATTTAGTACTGACCAACTAGTTCAGCCAGGCTTTAGACTCGCTAAAGTAGACTCATCTTTCATGGGGTACTGTTTGAGATGCTATAATAAAATTCCACAAAGTATTCTTGAACTGAATGAGACGAAATTTAAAACATGCGTTAAACGCACACTATGTAAACAAGCATATTACAAGTTGAGCGATTATATCGCTGATAAAAATGCTTGGCTTAATGCTGGTCCTGCTCCACATGGACAGGGGCGTAAAAATTGATAGCATTAAATGGTATTGTTGGAGCTGCTGAAGATTGTACAAACTTATCTTTTCATTGTATAGATTCAATGTTAGTATTGTATAATCGCATAGCCTATATTGTGTGAGTACTATGTACTAGTAAGCTATCATTCACTGGAAACCTACGGCAGTTCTTGACTTGAATGTGCCCTGGCGGTTGAGAGTATGTCATGCTCTCTCAAATGTCTCGCTGATGGTGGCGCGTGTGTCGGACCATTTAGTTCCCTTCAAAATGGTTGAGCTGAATGGTGCTGATCCATGCGTCATGTGCGTGAACGGGCGCTGTCAGTTGTGACTGGTCATCTCTTAGTCGCCATGGTTTATTTGAATTAATTATTTTGTTTTTGAGTTGTATTTTGTTTTTGTTTTGCTATGGACACTTTTAACGTGCACATCTTGCTACATTGTTCTCACATAATATAACATCTCAACATGAATGATGTAACCAAGATTTTGTAACAATTTTTTTTGATTTAAAAGAGTGTCCATGGAGTTTCTTGCCCGTTCTTCTCCATAGAGATCTACGCTAGGGAATGGGCAACTACAGTACTTTCACAGTTTTTATATCTTGTGACTGGGACTGTAGCTACATTTAATTTTCATCTTTGTTTCGACAATTCAAAAGTGCCTGTTATTGGCCTACTTGAAATAAATGCTTTGATTTTGATTTTGATTTTGATTTTGAAAAGCGCATGGGGGACTATTGGCTGGTCACGTTTGTTCCCCAGAGTACTAAAAAATGTATTGTGTTGTGTTGTGTTGTGTGTGTGTGTATTGTTGTTGAGTAAAGGTTTGGTTGCATGGCATGCTAATTATTTCTCACTTGTTTTGTATGTGTGCATATGCATGAGGGCGGGAGGGTGGACCCATATGTGCATGTGCATATGCATGACGGTGGGATTTGTGTCCTGCTTTCAGACCTGGATATTTTTGTCTAGCGGTATTAAAACTAAATATTTATCATAGTTGAGTAAAGGTTTGGTTGCATGGCATGCTAATTATTTCTCACTTGTTTTGTATGTGTGCATATGCATGAGGGCGGGAGGGTGGGCCCATATGTGCATGTGCATATGCATGACGGTGGGATTTGTGTCCTGCTTTCAGACCTGGATATTTTTGTCTAGCGGTATTAAAACTAAATATTTATCATAGCATTAAATGCCATGGATTTCCGCAAAGTAACGCCTGATTCCATAACTTAAAAAATGTATTTTTATTTTCTTAGATACTTAGAAAAACTGAAGGTCCTAACTGGACCATTATTTTGGTCGCTTATCTACCCTATTGAGCAACTAACCTTGTTATTAAACCTAGCTTTATTATACTCGTATTTATAAAATACATTTTCACTCCCAATTATGAGAACAATAAAGATATAGTGAGGATTCTGCTTGGGATATTATTGCCTTTGTTTGGCCGCCTATTTTTGCGTGACTGCGGCAGAGTCTAAAACGAGGGTAATCTTTTTGATTTAGTCTAAAATCCTTTTCTCTTAATAGGAAAGGTAATTAAAGGAACTTGTTTTGAAACAGAAAGTCCATATATTCATTAAAATAGTATTGGATATTTAGAGTTAATGTGAACCACTGGTCGTTGGTTTCGTCAAGCTCGTCCCGCCTTCTTCTTCGAGGCCCACATTGGATAGAACCGACTGTTACTCATGGGCAGAGGCCCTTACCCAGCAGTGGGATAACGCTGCTTAACAGTACCTGTATCAGTATTATTAATTCATTAAACGTTGTTCGAAATCCATCATAAAATAAAGCCCATATTGACATCTAGTTCGAGTAAAAAACATGATATCAACGTACGGTATGAAAAAAGTATGATATCAAATAAAAGCAAGAGATTTTTATTTAAAACATAATACCACAGATGCTGAAAAGAATTAATAAAATCAGAGTAGAGCAATAACAACCTAAATAAATTGTGGGTGAAGCCTTAGATTCCAGATGATAACATTTTCTTTTTTTTTTCGCAATTCTTTTCAAAGATAGTCTTTTTCCAAGATTTTCGAGAGATGGTTTTCTATTACGATAACTTTAAGTGCTGTACTGAAAGTTTCAGTATAAGCAAGCAATCAATACTGATCGCTTATTGATAAAAGTTCATTCTGAAAATAGGTTCTTTTATCTTTATTCCTATCGAGTGGGTCAATAGACTCGTTGAATTTTGTTAAGATGCTTAATGAAATTATCTCATCAATCAAATCATATAACATCAAGCCTGTTATCCGGGAAGGATTAATCAGAGGTGTACCCATTAGTACAAAATCATGGCGACCCGAATGGCGTAGTAGTAGTGAGACTGCCTTACGTTCTTTGGGTCCTGGGTTCGAATCCCGATAGGAGCAAATGGAGTCATGGATGTTTAGTATGTATAATAAGTATGTATTTACAAACAAAAAGTATATATATATCAACTATCTGGTATCCACGACACAAGCCTTGCTTAGTGTGGCACTAGATGGCGCTGTGTGTAATGTCCAGCGATATTTATTTATTTTATTTTTATTTATCATTTCGCCAGTTATGTTGATGTCCCATTTATAAGGGATCTACAAATGACAGCCGTTACAGGTAATCAGTGGCCCAAAAAGTCTGACCACCTGCTTTTTACTAAGAGGTATCATATTATCCAGTACTAACTGGGTTGTGGAGGTCAGATAAGCAGTCGCTCCATGTAAAATACTGGTATTCAGCTGCATCCGGTTAGACTGGAAGCCGACCCCAACATTGTTGGGAAAAGGCAGATGATGATGTAATATGGGCGAGCCTCAACCGGACACAATTCCAGCTCCATAGCTGCTATTGAGAAATTCTGGATCAGAAAAACCCAATAACTCTTAGCCCGACCCGGGAATCAAACACACGACCTCATGCTTAGCATTTGCGTTTGCGACCACTCAACCAACGAGCTAGTGATGATCTATGATGATGATCTAAGAAATTATAGTCTAACAATTCTTTTTTTTTTCTTCGGCTTCCTTTGACATTGTTTCACCCTTCGCCACTGTTAAGTAGAGGTGTATCTAATCCTACACCCACATTTCGCACATTTAGCTTATTTCCATCAACTGGGCACAAATAATACAATAACACTTTGCCCGTCCCGGAAATCGAACCCAGGACCTCATGCTCAGTAGCGCTTGCGACAACTTGACCAACGATGCAGTCTCACACATGACCCATCAATATTTTCACGCGAACGAAGTCGCGGGCAACAGCTAGTAGTCTAATATAACTGTTCTCATCGTACTCTAACCAACCATCTTCTCATTTCAGATCCAGTTCACCTGCGCCCTGGTCCTCGGAATCAACGGCATCAGGACTGGCTGCGAGTTCCCGCTGTGGATGCACTACGTGCTCATCATCTACATGATTTCCTTCATCATCCTGTTCGGAAACTTCTACATGAAAGCTTACATTGCCAAGGTTAGTTGAAAATTATGCAAATGTTTATGGTAATATATTTATTTGTTAACATTCCATAGGGAATATAGCATAGTATCTGCATTAAAAGAGCAAAACTCATTAATGAATTTGAAAATTCATGACGTAATAGCAGTGGCGCAGGCTCTTAACAACTCCATTCCCACCGGCTTACCTTCAGAAGTTCAGAACACAACCACTCTCTACCTACCGTAATTGAAAAATTTGCACAATCACTACTTCTTAAAAGCATCACCAAACGCCTACTCGCATTTAATCAAAAAAAAATTACCCTTCAATAACATTTTGCTATAAAATAACCCGCAGGCGCTATCGGCTTTTTGGCAGCTTAATTTCTAAGCAAAATAAACGTCATGACGTCACTAGCCAGCCCGCCATAGTATGGCTCTGGTAAGCCGAAGCAAACCGAGTTATTCATAGAGAAAGTAATAGAAAATGCGTGCGCGTGAGCGAGATGGAAAGAAATCGTTATCGCTCGTTGAATTTCGTAAAGAATCGGACATCATTCATGCTTGATGAATGACATTATTTTGTGCAGTAAACCGAATTTTATCGAGTTACGACAGGGGCAGAAAAATAAAGTATGATAGGGGAAGAACGAGATAGTATTAGTAATGGTGGATTTCGTATTTGGTTATTTATTTGGATGTTTATTTTGTTGTTCACTTATATTTTTCAACTATGGTACCTCTGCATTTTTCTTTTTTTTTTGTTTTTTTTTTTGTCGTGGTTGCCAATTTCATTATTTTTGGGGTCGCTGATAATGAAAATTAGGTAAAAATAAAAATCCAAAATGACATTTTTTGGTTGATTCTTCATGGGTGTTGTTTTCGTGGTATTTGAGGTCGCTGATAATGAAAATCTAAGATGGCGCCGATGAAAAATTTCAGTTTTTTCTTCATGGGTGTCGTTTTCGTAGTTTTTGGGGTCGCTGATAATAAATAAGAGGTCAAAATGAAAATCAAAGATGGCGCCGACGAAAAATTTCGGTTTTCTCTTCATGGGTGTCGTTTTCGTGGTTTTTGGGGTCGCTGATAATGAAAATGAGGTCAAAATGAAAATCCAAGATGGCGCCGATGAAAAATTTCAGTTTTTCTTCATGGGTGTCGTTTTCGTGATTTTTGGGGTCGCTGATAATGAAAATGAGGTCAAAATGAAAATCCAAGATGGCGCCAACGATAAATTTCGGTTTTTTCTTCATGGGTGTCGTTTTCGAGGTTTTTGGGGTCGCTGATAATGAAAATAAGATCAAAATGAAAATCTAAGATGGCGCCGATGAAAAATTAGTTTTTTTCTTCATGGGTGTCGTTTTCGTGGTTTTTGGGGTCGCTGATGATAAAAAAGAGGTCAAAATGAAAATCAAAGATGGCGCCGACGAAAAATTTCGGTTTTTTCTTCATGGGTGTCGTTTTCATGGTTTGTGGGGTCGCTGATAATGAAAATGAGGTCAAAATGAAAATCAAAGATGGCGCCGACGAAAAATTTCGGTTTTCTCTTCATGGGTGTCGTTTTCGTGGTTTTTGGGGTCGCTGATAATGAAAATGAGGTCAAAATGAAAATCCAAGATGGCGCCGATGAAAAATTTCAGTTTTTCTTCATGGGTGTCGTTTTCGTGATTTTTGGGGTCGCTGATAATGAAAATGAGGTCAAAATGAAAATCCAAGATGGCGCCAACGATAAATTTCGGTTTTTTCTTCATGGGTGTCGTTTTCGAGGTTTTTGGGGTCGCTGATAATGAAAATAAGATCAAAATGAAAATCTAAGATGGCGCCGATGAAAAATTAGTTTTTTTCTTCATGGGTGTCGTTTTCGTGGTTTTTGGGGTCGCTGATGATAAAAAAGAGGTCAAAATGAAAATCAAAGATGGCGCCGACGAAAAATTTCGGTTTTTTCTTCATGGGTGTCGTTTTCATGGTTTGTGGGGTCGCTGATAATGAAAATGAGGTCAAAATGAAAATCCAAGATGGCGCCGATGAAAAATTTCAGTTTTTTCTTCATGGGTGTCGTTTTCGTGGTTTTTGGGGTCGCTGATGATAAAAAAGAGGTCAAAATGAAAATCAAAGATGGCGCCGACGAAAAATTTCGGTTTTTTCTTCATGGGCGTCGTTTTCGTGGTTTTTGGGGTCGCTGATAATGAAAATGAGGTCAAAACAAACATCAAAAAGTCAAGTATAAAAAAAATCATTCTAATTTTTTTTCTCGGCTTACCCTGACTCTTTTTTTACCCTTCGCCACTGCGTAATAGCATCTTTCAAATCAAAATGTCTCAAATAATCAATTGACAAGCAGATGGCTGGTGGAGTAAAAAGTCTTAGAGTAGAGTCCGCGTATCAGCAACCTTAGAGTGACGTAGCAAATTCTGTGAAACTTCTAATAGTCCCAATAGAAATCTCCAGTGATAAACCGGTTTAGTTAATTGATGGTGATTTATAGGAGTCTGCCTGCTGCATCTTTCCATACTATAACCGTCCTAGGGCACGAAAAAAAACATGACATAGACTGCTATACCCACTAGAACGTATGAACAGCATAGCATACCCTTTTAAAACAAGTTTAGAACAGCCATCACACGCGGTTAAACCCTATATTCTTTGTAAAAAGATACGTTACTTGTACCCCGCGGCTATCGACGGTGTTGGTCGGTGACGAAACGGTCTAGTTGCTACAGTGTACTTTTCAATACTAATCTACACTACTTCTAAGTTCTTTTCAATCATAAGTCTTGAGTTCGAACCAAAATACGCACCTCTACTTTATCGGATCCATGTGCGCATTGTATAATCACTTGCCTTGGTGAAGGAAAACATCATGAAGAAACCAAACCAACATGCCTAAGAGATATTTCTCGACGTCATGTAACGTCACGTCGAAAATGGTAACGACGTGTGTCTGACTTGCATCCGATACGGTCTGACCACACTGATTCCGTGATAAAAACCTCACAATACTAGTTTCTCTTCAATCTCCACTATCAATTTCCACACATCTTAATTACGTAAAAGCTTTTCCAAAGGCCTTCACGATACCCACCGGCCCAAAACGAATTTCACGAATAATAAATAAATTTTAACCGAAGATTAATGGGAAGGTACCTGCAGTTACGTCAGAAGCGTTATGTAAAGTCTTGCGAGGGAAAGTTAACGCGACCGGCAGTCGTGTTTTGTTATGTCATGGATCATTTTACTTTCCTTAAGTATCTTAGTAGTGGTAGATGGAAAGTATTGTGTCAATAGATGATGTGAAGAGCAGGCTTTGACGTGAAGAAAGTCTCGTTTGTTTGCTTCGGTTTTGTGTTAGTAGGTCTTAAGATATTGGTGTTAAGAATAAATAGCGTGACTTTTTTGAGTAATGTGTGGAACGGATAAGCTGTGACAGAAAAAGTTTGAATGTGCATGGCTGGCCGAATGGAGATCTAAGATCAAATTCATTATATCGATGGACGGTATGATGATAATCGCCAGAAAAGAAGTGGTATTGTTGCGTAATCCATTTCCTTCCTGATGACAACGAGGTCGTGTTTGTAGCACTATCAAAATATTAGAACAGGTTCCGGGTGCAGTTTCCCCCGGAATTTTGTAATAATTGTCCACAATTTGATTGGTATAATGTTACTGAAAAACTGTAATCGAAATATTTTCAGTAGCTTTTGCGTGAAATAGTAGCCAACTTCCATCCATCCACATAACTGTCGTATTTATTTAATTAACATTTAATTATATAACATCACAATTAAGATAAAATTACTCTCAATTTTGCGATAAAATGTTCTCTGGGTAGGTTGGTGTGTGCCGATCATAATTGTGTTTATTAGCACAGGCGTGAGAGCAGTCAGATGGTAAAAATGGGTCAGGTAATTTCAGTTTCCAGAGAAATTCCCGAAAAACCCGGCTTTTTCCAGTGGGTAGACTAATATTTACCCTTTGGAGGTTTTCAGATGGTAGCTAAGTTATTCAGCAAACAACAAACAGTAGACTTATTTTAATGTGTTAATCGCGAACCTTTAATAAAACTCATCTTATTAAAACAATATTGTAACAAATCGGATTTCACTTTACCAGTAGGGCTATTACGTAACTGCGTTGACAGTTCGAAATGATAGTAACTGGGCTCAGTGTATATCAATTAACTGTCAAAAGGCTAGTTTCGGTGCCCTTCGTGGCTGTTAATCCCCTTAAGGGTATATGTCCTGTGTGTTAGTCACCGTAAAGTGACATCCACTCAGTGTGATACATAATACCAATGTTATGACATTATCGGTTGCTATCAAAGTTCGGTGTACAACCGAAGCTCGTTAGTCACTGGATATCAGAAAGTTACGTAACACATAGCCCTTCAGATAGGTTGGAGCGTACAATTACAAATGAAATCAATGAACTCTGTCTATCCTAGTCTACTTCTAGACATCGGTTTCTCTCAAGGTGATCCGAAGAACCCAGTTCTGTGCCGTTCACATCTAGCCTGTCCATCTTGCTAGAAAGCCGTCCCTGGCTGCGTTTACTTATACGTGGAACAAAAACAAACCTAGTATATAAAAATCACGTGTTTGTAAATGCTAATCTACGAAACCACCCACCCACCCAATTTCTACGACATTTTGTGACTGTGTATAGTTTGCTCCAGCTTGCAAGATAGAATAGTTTTGGACCCAATTGGTGGCGGGCGCTGCAGGGGCCAGGCGCTATTCACATCATAAATAGTTACGAACCAAAAATGCAAAGGTACCTACTTCACTAGCAACAATCTAAAATAATAACTATCATCCATACTTAGACTTAAATCTTCTGATGTGCACAAAACTAAATCATAATATGCTTATTGTATTTTTTGTCACCTTTTTTTTTGAACTGTGTCTGTGTGTATTATTTGGATTAATAAACAATTTTATTATTATATTATATTATTATATACTAATCATCATAAGCGTGATAATGAGCAGTCAGTGAAAGGGTACCTTTTACGCAATGGTCGAATGAAAGCGTTATAAGTTATATCCATATATGATAGTAATCCACCCACAATAGGCAACTATTGCTAGCGTAAAAAGGAAAATCAAGTAGGTACATAATGGACGATTGTAGCCTATGAATTTTCAGGATAGGCTATTATGGCACGATGTTTATTTGCTGGATAACGCAATTTGCTACATTTTTTCCATCGAATTTTCATACAAATATAAAATTTTGTGACTCTTGTCTTTTAGTCTTTTCGTTCGTTATCTTTTACCTGCTAGGTTTGTTTTTGTTTTAGATAAAACACATAATTTCGTGGAACCTGGACCAGCGATAGTAACTTTCATGGCGTTTTATTTTTCACAACGACATCTTTTCCTTAACTAAAGCCACTAAAAATTATTATAATTACGAAAGCCGTTTATACTTTTAAAGTTCAAAAAGTGTTAATGCTCACCTTTAATTAAATAATTTACATTATTGAATAAATTACACTTGATTTTGATTAAAAAAGGAAAACTTTCAACATTTTTCTTTTATCGCTCATCGTTATCGCTATCTTTAGGCCATAAAGTTTATATTTAAAAAGAAAAATCTCTATCAATCGCTAAGAGATAGGTTACTCGTTGAATAAATGAATAGTACGACTGTCTAAAAAGAGTGGACAAAATAAAAGTATTTCGTTGGTGAAAAATATTTACCTACTACTCGTATATAAATATAAAGGTTTTTTTTTTCAATGTAATTTTTTCTACTCCTTTTTATGGAACGAATAAATATTTTTATGATACAGATTTGGGTACTAATAATAAATTCACATCTTTACGACATCATTAATAGGGATTATGCCCGCTTAAAATTCTATCACTTTAAGGCTGCTATTTTTTTTTGTTTTACTTCGAAGCCTATTTTATCCTAATGCTAAGCATAGGCCTCGTTCATAGTCTTCCATTTTTCTGATTACTACTATTCATAATAAAATACATGGCATTCAGCGGTCCCCATTGCTTACCCATGGGAATTTAGCAAATATAATAAATAACGTAAAACGGGGTGAATAGAAACAAAACTTTGGAATGGGTTTTAAAATTGAATTCACATGATATGGTACCAAAAAGTACTCTATTGTATTAACTAAATTATACTTAATTATACAGGTATCTTGTTGGCAACATACAATATAAGTTCAGCGATAAAATCCCTTTCAAAATTTGTATCCATTCACCCCCCGCATTTCTATTCACCCCGTTTCACCGTACAGCATTCTTGGGATTTTTTTAAAAAAGAAAGAAATTAATTCTTCAATACTTTCATAGTCATAAATCAGCGGCGCCAAAGCCACTTGACCGCAGAGACTACATAATGACGAGATTTACATAATGTAATTAGCTACATAGACCTTAACTTAGAAACCAGTTATACGTACATCTTTCTGGTTACCGGTTAACTTCAAAATAGCACTTTTGCTAATCATCAACATCATCATAATCTCAGCCGAAAGACGTCCACTGCTGAACATAGGCCTCCCCAAGTGTCGCCACATTAACCGGTCTCGTGCGACTCGCATCCAGCGGATTCTCGTAGCCTCGCAGGTCCACCCGGTCCACCTAGGCCATGCTAATAAATGTGCAAATGTGTGTGTGTAAATGTGTGTGGTCAAAAACCAAAATCATTCTTAAACCGTTTACTAATATTTTTTTTTTCTTTTCCAGGGAAGCAAGTGCATGGAAGTTAGGTACGGTCAATGCCTCGACGACGAAGAAACCATAGCTAATAGAAAATTGAAATCTAATTAATATAGATAAGTACTAAAATTATGTGCATTAATTTATTCTAAACTTAGTTTTAATGTTATTGTTAGCTCTCTGTAGAGGCTTTGTAAATGCTTAATAAAATATTTTTATTATATTTTTAGTGTTGCGTTTTATTATTTTCAATCTATGTTAACATGATAGATATATGAGCAGTAGTGGCCTTTATGACGATCATCATCATCATCTTCCTAGCCTTTTCCCAATTATGTTGGGGTCGGCTTCCAGTCTTACCAGATGCAGCTGAATACCAGCATTTGCACATGGAGCGACTGCCTGTCTGACCTCCACAAGCCAGTTAATACTGGGTAATACGATACCCCTTGGTAAGACTGGTTGTCAGACTTTTAGGGCCACTGACTACCTGTAACGACTGTCAAAGGTCTACAAATGACGGTCGGGACCAACAGCTTAACGTGTTTTCCGAGGCACGGAGGAAACTCGGTATGTAAGGGTGGTCACCCATCCACAGACCAACTTAAGCAAGCACGGCGACAATTAATAACGATCATCGGTTTGAAACTCAATTGGGCACGTAACCTACTATGTGTAATTTTTAACCTTTTATCTGACAATGGGGTAGAGGAAAACACCTTGAGGAAGCCGTAAACAAATAGTTCCATGTCCTTAAGACGCCTGCGGAGCATGCGTATTTCATACAAACGTAATACCAAAATAATTTGTAAATTAAACGTATTCCTAAGGTCGTGTGTATTTATTTCGATTGAATTACAGAATATCTAGGTTCGATAAATATGGTGTAGGTAAATATGTTTTTTGAGAGAATAGTGATGCAAAGACGAGATATGAGGAATTTAAATTTTCTATAGAAAACTTATTTTTCTTATAACTCTTGTTAAAATCAGTGTCCAATCAAAATACATATTTGCGAACCTAGATATTCTGTAATTCAATCGAAATAAATACACACGACCTTAGGAATACGTTTAATTTACAAATTATTTTGGTATTACGTTTGTATGAAATACGCATCCTCCGCCGGCCCCTTAACCATTGGATAAAAAACATCATTTATCATGTACGAGAACTGATGGACTGGTAATTTTACAAAATTAAAATGATGTTTTTTTTTACAAGTAGGTTTTTAAAGACACCAGCATTACACGTAATTCTTTAAAAATTAGCTGGGGCCGGTGTGGTGTGTGCTGTTGTTTCATAAGAAGAAACAGCCGGAACCCACTCAGACGTCATAGTCTCTTTTAAAGTCCAGACATTGCTCAATTCTCACGAGGACTATGCAGATTAGTGTCTGATTTGGTCTTTTGAAGAAAGATCCACACAGATTTGAGTGGACTGTTCAGTCAGTGCAAACATTTGTCAGATATCGTGTAGCTCGACTTCTAACTCAAGGAGCTTAACGATGTGCTCAACGTATGTGGCTTATTCTGCGAGTCCATAGTCATAAACATGATTACTCGTAAAACCGTAAATTTGCATATAAGTTCCTCACTACCCAGTTTAATGTCAAGTGACATTAAACTGGGCTTTATTACCTCGCAGATAAATATATTTAATTGAATAAATAATTATTATTGAGTGCTTCGTTGGTCTAGTGGTCGCCAGGGCGACTGCGACTGAGGAGAGGTCCTGGGTTTGATTCCCAAGTCGAACCAGTGCCATTAGGGTCTTCCTCCATCAGAAATTTCTCAGTGGCAGCCGCGGAGGATTGGTTGGCTCGCCACTATTACATGGGACTCAAACATAACTGATGAAATGTATTAGGTGTACAGTTAGGTACTTCCCTGCCTAACGAGCATTAGTAGCCTAGGATTTAACAACAAAAGTAGGTGGTCTCAATGTAGGCATATCATAGGGACTTCTTTAAGCGAAACGTGTGATGAAAGTCCCTCATAAGCTAGGTACTTGACCGCAACAGAGTCGACAGCTTAAAGTATTTGCCAAAGGTCTGACAGTTATTTTCCTAGTTCCCTGTTGCGAGTTAGACCTAAAGAGACGTAGATGAGACTTCATTTATTATTTAGGAAGGGTTATCATTTTCAACTGTGTATATTATTAATAATTAGGTACTAAGTGTTAGCCGACCCAGCACGAAACCGTCAACCAAGCATTTTGTACATCAAACAAGGTATCTAACTCTATGCAAGAATGTTGCTGGGAAAAATTAGCTTTAACTAATAGCTGAAACAGTAATTATGCCTGTGTGTCTATTCTTGCTGAACACACATTGGCAAAAGTTGTTTGAGACCCCTCCAGTAAGATAGGATTTATTCTTCGTTCGGCCTACTGTGTTTCGTCCCACGTAATAAAATCTTGGTTCGTCCCAAACAATACGCTTCCTTCGTCCCAAAATGTAATTTTTATTATTTATTCCCGCTTTGTCCTATTTTACAATCCTTCTACGGCCCATGTATTTTTTGTATGGGCCAAACTTACTAGAAAAGACCGACGACCTTAAAAAGGTGGCTCGGTACTACTGGATATGGAAACCGGACGAGGAAAAAGGGCATTGCCCAGCAGTGAACTGTGCCGAGGGTTAGTCGATTTTTAAAGTAAAAAAAAAACCTGGCTTGCAGTAAGTACTATATTGAATAACACTACATCTGCTGGCACTGCGCGCGCGCCATATACGCTACTTTCTGTGCACGCTGCACCACCTCAGGGCAGCGCTTGCGACGCACCAAACGGCAGTCTTGGAAGAAACCCTCATTGCGAGGGAAACCGTTGCTGCCATCGCTGAATGTCACTAGACCTGGAAAAGAAAAAGTATATTTCAATTTCACCTACTCTAAGGTATATGTATGAGTTTTACAGTTATTCCAGTTGTTTTAAGGTAGTTCAGAAATACCGATGCTGTAAATGATAACTTCTTTTTTTATCGTGCGGTTTTGCCTAACCTTGCATGGGCCTCTGACTAGGCTTTGATATGCCGTCGGGAAATACCTCTCAGGCGTACTCGTTTCCTCATGATTGTTTTCCTTCACCAAAGCAAATGATAATTGTACAATATGCACGCAAACTTGAAACCTTGTCACACCGCTTGACTATCAATCACTGCTCACTTCTCTAAACTGATAACTTCCAACCAATGAAACCCAATAGAACTTTCCCCAATTTGGGGATCAATCCAGGACCATCCACAGCTAACAGACCTAATTTAGCAGTCGAGAATGTGCAAAAATGTTGAGTTCGGACCCCGCCGCCTATTCACAACGTTTTTATTCGATTTAGATTCGGGAAGCGGTAAGTCTATCTCGCTCGTTTTTGTTATGCCAAAAAAGGATAGACATACGACTTGTACGATTTTGAATTGTTAGTTTTTAATTCAATTCTCATTATATGTATAGGTTTTCTTAAATAATAATTGTGTTTTATCATCGAGCCGAAGAATTGTGAATGTTATGTACGCCTTTATTGTCACGTGCATCAGACCGCTTTATCATAAATTGTGAATTTCTTTGTAAAATGTATGTGATGTGGCTGTACTTATTCAAATAAATAAAATAAAATAAACTTGTCGAATCGAAATTCATTACAAGTGTTTGTGCATACGGGGCCTGAAATCCGACTCTGAAATCCAAAATCGACGAATTGGATCAATTTGATACATTATGTGATCTCAGGTTTCACTTTCTTTCCTTTACCTTTATTGCTAAGCTCATTTTTGTTCACAAAATCACTCATTCACTTCGATTGAAAGACACGAATATAAAAAAAAACCGGCCAAGAGCGTGTCGGGCCACGCTCACTGTAGGGTTCCGTAGCTTCCCAGACCATTAAAAATACCAACATTTTTCGTCAGCAAAAATAACTTTGTTTTTCATAGTATTTGTATGAAAAACAAAGTTATCATTTGCGTTTTTTTGAAAAAGTGCTATATAACTCAAAAACTATTCAACTCATCAAGTTGAAAATAATTTTCCTAGAAAGTTCATATAAAGGTCTACTTCTGTGATTTTTTTCATATTTTTTAAACTTATGGTTCAAAAGTTAGAGGGGGGGGGACACATTGTTTTTGACTTTCGGAGCGATTATTTCCTAAAATATTAATATTATCAAAAAATGATTTTAGAAAACCCCTATTCATTTTTAAATACCTATCCAACAATATATCACACGTCAGGGTCAAAATTAAAAAAAAAATCGCTCCCCACTTTACGTCTGGGGGAGGTACCCTAATAAAAATGTTTTTTTAAATTTTTATTTTTGCACTTTGTCGGCATGATTGATATACATATTGGTACCAAATTTCAGCTTTCTGGTGCTAACGGTCACTGAGATTATCCGCGGACAGACAGACAGACAGACATGGCGAAACTATAAGGGTTCCGTTTTTTGCCATTTGGCTACGGAACCCTAAAAAATCGAAACGTTTGTTCTTTTTTAAACCCCTTTTTTCTGTTTTTTTTTGTTTTTGTCCCAAATCCATTTGCAAAACACTACGAATGACAAATCCCTTGGTGGTATTTAGTGTGCCCTTGTGACTTTGCAAGAACAGTCAAGTTTTATATAATGCAATTTAATATTTTTAATGGTAAATTATAATTTTTTCTTTAACTCTTCACAAATACACAATACTTTTCGCTTTATATATGTTTATTTATTTTAAATTCTGCTTAAAACCCATCTCTCAAAAGCCACAATTTATTTGGAAATCTCATGCAATGAAAATGTTAAATGGAGTTTCATAAAGCCGCAATAAATTGCGGTTTTCTGAAATTCTCCTTTGATTATGATATAATGTACTTTTAACATGATTTATGTGTTCAAAGTATCAGATGTCTTATGATTACAATTTCTATGATCGTACGTGTCATCAACCTCAATAAGGATAACCCTTTAGAAAGATAATTAAGATGATTAATTCTGCCTCTTTCATTCACCAAACCCGTCAAAAATTGTATTTTTTATTATATTCAGGACTATGCCTTATAATCCTAAAATTAATATATCATACTATAACAATGAATACGTTATTGGATATCGCAGTTTAATCTCTCAATCTTTTAATAACTGCCAATAATGCCATTCAAGAAAATATTAAACCCTAGAAATATTACAATATTCCTAAAACCTTTATCGTCTACGACCCATGGCAACAGGTGATTATTGTATTAAGCTCATAGTTATAAATCTACGAATCCAGACAATATATTTGGTTTCTATTAATTCTCATAAGACTGAATAATGGTACTTTGGGCAAGGGTTCGTCTTTGTTTTATATGTATACGACAGAAATTCAATTTCTAACAGGTAGCTTGCAGCTGGAAAGTTGGTTGCACCAGAAAAAAACTTATACATATTGTCACTTACTGGTTAATATTGTCAATTCCGTGATAAAAACTACGTGCCCGTCCGTGTTTTTAAGTGACAATAGGTAAAAGTTTAGTTATAGCTTAAAACAATGTTGCACCAGTCTTATTCCCAGCTAAATATGAAGTGCTTGTTCTCAGCCTTATTTGAATTGGTAACTTGAGTTTTTTTTTTAATCTAACAAAAACTGCTATAGACAATCAAAATAATGTCACGTTCGGTGACAATGACATGAAAGTTCATAGGAATTAATGTTCGATTGTTCGCTCACTTCTTCCATTACATTTAGCAGTCGAGAGAATGTGCAGCTGTTTAAAACCCCTTAGTCGAAAGCTATTTGCAAAACACTACGAATGAAAAATCCCTTGGTGGTATTTTGTGGACCCTTGAACATATTAACGAAATAAAACATAATTTCCTGTTTAACTTCATATTAACCCGTTAGGAAAAATGGGCAAAACGTAGGTAAAAAAAACCTATAAAATAATGTGATTGTTGTAGATCACAGGTAGGTACAAAATATAGGTCTTAAAATAGATTGTGATCAGCTATGTCCCGCCCCTTGGGCATACAATAGTTAAAAACATTCAAATTTACATACATTATCATTATTAAATCATCATCATTTATTAAAGAGAATTACCTATTATTAACATAGGTAGGTGCACATCAATCATCACAAATAAGAACTTTAGCTATGGCGAAATGGAAATTCAGCTTGAGTTAAAAAAAAAATACAGACAGGCAGCGCCATCTGTTGTTGCCGATTATGAACTTAAAAGCATTAGCTCTTTTTATTCGTGTTGTTGTAGAGCCTCTTCAAGACGAACTTTGAAGATTAGATAGTAGTTAAGAGTTTAAAGTATGTTTTTCCACTTATGTCATGACCTGTTGAGTGCACATTCGCTGAGTCGAAGAAAAATTACGATGGAACTTGCGTAGTGCCCGTACTCGCGTTAACAAGATCCCGCTGCCATAGTTCTATTGGTTTTTTCAGAATTTTTCAAAACCAGGCTGGAATTGTTCCCGTGTCTTGGAAAACACGGAAAACCGTTGATTTTACGCCTGATCTATTTTAAGCCGAGGCGGATTGCCGTCTTATTGCAATGAAGGAAGCGATAGTGTACCAGGGTTTCCGCACACACTAGTGTTCGCATGACAAAAACGATGTAAATGTCAAAATAGTAGGTAGTAGTGGGGTGTAATAATAGTAGTTTTTGAGAACGATACATGAAACAGTTCCTCGAAACACCGACCTTTCTCCAGAAATTCTTTGTGTTTTTTTTAGCTAGGAAGAAGTTGCGGAGCTAATTTCACAACAGTTAATTGGTGGACATGTTTGTATGTCAATGCCTGAATAAAAGTAGGTTATGACCGTTATAATTTAATTCCGTTTCTATTGTTCCTAGAAACCTATCGACTTTGTACAGGCACCCTAAACTTTTGTTTTAGTTATTAGTCACCTAGGTGGTTGAAAATTGTTTTAAATTGGACTATTGTTTCTGGCCATTGTTTGGTTACCACGTAATTTGTTTCAATAGGTTTTGTTCTAGTGTCCCGATTTAAAATGTTATTTGAATTGGAGGAGATATTTACAGCTTTCCTAACAGCTCTTAAGATCCAGTTAAAAACTTGCATCCAGCAACAGTCAGATACTTTTCACTGAAACTATTTGACACAGTTGTTGTCTACACATTGCTATCGCTGTTTTTTTCCTTGTATCTGTTATTTACTTTGGAGAATATGTTGTGCGTCTAGTCTGTAACTGTTTTTATTTTGTTTTTTTTCACCTACTTTTTACCTGCTTCGGGTGGAGCGGAAGGGGACTTTTACTGACTAAAACCCATCTATGTTCCTTCTTAGCCTTTTGTGCCCTTGAACGGTCCTGCAGCAATTCGATTCCACCCTAAAATTATTATTCAGGCGTATCTGAAGTCTGGCCTCCATTACGACTTAAGGTTACGAGGATTTTCAATTAAGTGAAGCTTTCTGTTGCTTTACTTAAAATCTCTTACATGTTAAGACGTTTAGATAACTCTTTAAGAAGTAATGGCATTGCCTAGTTTTTTCGCTACGATAACGTTTCATAAATTAGATTTTATTTTATTCATTTATTTAACGTTACATAAAATCATGTTGGTTACGAACATTTTTAGAAAAACAGGTGAAAAGGTTTGCTAGTCTGCTAATCTATGATGGGTTTTGAGGGTTAAGTTTTGACATAAAACAGCTATTGACGCCTCGGAAGTAAATTCGAGTCACACGCCATGACGGCAAACATGGAGTCCCTATTTTATTGTATATTTATTTATCACCACGGTTTTCAAAACGGCGAATGCAATATCGTAAGAAAACCAGTGTGTCGTAGAAATAAAAGTTCGAAAGTATGTGGAATGTATGCGTGTGGTCAAATACAGTCAGCCCTTTCTTACAGAGAGGCTGTGTTCCAGCACAACAAGAAACATTACAGGCTGATCATTCTAAAATGTTGGCAATAGGATCCATTAGCTCGTGCCTAAAATAATAACAACCGCTTGGGTCGATCGTTATTTTAAGCCGTGCTTGCCAAGGTTGGTCTGTTATGGTACTTCCTTACTGGGGCAAAAAAATCCACAACAACGATAAATGAACAACGAAGTCCTTACGTTTCTTACTTGGGAAGAAATCTACATAAAGGGTGTAAACAGACTCTTCACAAAGCCGTCAACCAAGCATTCTATACATCAAACTAAGTAATTCTACGAAAACATTTTTGCTGGAAATAGTACATTTTGATACAAGTGGAGAAAGTTTGTTATTGTCGTTCAAGGCGGTTAACCGCACGAGCCGTAGGCGAGTGTGTTTTTGAGCCGAGAACTGCAATAACAAATGTCCACGTGTATCAAACGACGTTTTTCAATACACTTTTGAAGAAATAAAATAAAATAATGTTAAATATTTGTGTCATGAATATCACGAGACTATGATTTAAATTTTATTTTTTTCCGCGCTTTGCTTTCGCCAGGTTCAAGGAGAGGCAAAGGTATGAAGCCGTTATACAGCCTGATATAAAAAATAAATTTTAATTTGTTTTTGAATTTAGAACACAAATACATGTTGATTTGTTTATAAAAGTAAATATTAGTTATTAATAATCATGTTTATCTACGATATTGAATTTATAAACACTATTTGAATATTCAAAAAATGTTATAAAGAAAGACGTAGATCGCTTTTCCGAAATAAAAAAAAAACATTCACCTCTGACTCTATTGTCAGAGGTGTTTTTTTTTTAATTATGCAAAGAACCAATTTGGACTAAGTATAGTGCTTTTTTCATGTTTTTTCTGCACATGTGTAGAAAAAACATGAATAATGCACGCGTTTGAAATACACTAGATTTTGAACCTAATCGTAGTGCGAAAAGAACCAGTTTTCGAGGAAGTGTATTGAAAATTACGTTTTTTAAAAAAAAAGAATCGTTTTTCTGTAGGACTCAATGTACCCCACTTAAAACATTGTGCCGATGGATGGATTGAATAGTACGGGGGTCGTGAAAGTGTTTAAAGTAATATTATAGTCTTAAATTAAAAATAAGTTTTTTTGTAACTTGTAAAAAAGTTGGAACTTCGATTCCTAAAATCTCCCCTAGAAGGTTCCCAGGTATGATCTAGAACAAAAAACATGCGTCTTTGGGAACTGCCGAAAAAATTGTAGCCGATCCGCTACGAATACATGTGCTACGAAGCGTTAGGTGACGGTCACGCGAGTTTCATGATTTTTGTTCCCTCAAAAAGTGTTCAACGCGCCCAAATAAATTTTACTTAAAAAAATATCACAATTGCCTTTCGGCTACGTTGAGAGTGTTTTTACATCCTGTATGTAGCTTCACCGCGTTTGGTATGAGTGTGTATATGAATCTTACCAAGTCCCCATACTCGTCCTCCACGGAATTCCCCTTCATACTTCATGCCGTCAGCTCTCCAGAAGACGCCGTGACCATGGAACCAGCCCTGCATAAACTCGCCTTCGTATCTAGAATCAAGAGATGAGTAGATATTAGAGAAAGTTTGAAAGTTGCGCCAGTTACAGAAAAATTTTAAGGGAATCGATAGTCTTGGATGAGGAGGAAAGAATCGCATGTGACTCAAAAGAGTAATGAACATAATGTTGATGGATAGGAGAGGGAGAGGAAAACCTGGCAAACGATGGATAGATTGCGTGTGGGATGATAATAATATTTTTTTGACCTCATATGACTTGACCAATTTCCGGACTTTAAAAGAGACAGTGACCTCTGAGTTTCTTTCTTCTGTTTCTACTCAAACTGTTTGTACTCATAGTCAGGTACGAAACGCAGTTTTAATACATAACATGATGTGACATGTAAAACTGTGTTGTAAAACCAATTTATAGAAATAATAAAATATTTAAGTAAATGAATCTTTGCTTTGCTGTAAGCTCAATGTTAACACGTGCCGAAATTGCTCCATACACAGAATGAAACATTCGTTAAAAACTATCGACAGGATTTGGATATTGTCAGATCCAATTTAACTTTGGCGGAATCACATCAAAACTGTTCTGTTCTGCTTCTGCACTGACGCAGATAAAAAACGATCTATCTATTCGTTGTTAGTTTTAGTACAAATGTGGGAGTGTTCAGCTTTAAGCGAACAAATCTCATTTTTTGATACGTCGGGTACATAGAAAATAACAGTCGAGGTATAGAGGTACAGACCTGACCTTAATCTTAGCTGTTTTGTGAAGAATCCATCTGAAATCTTGGGCATCTGTATTTGTAAAAACAGAACGCCAAATGAAAGAAAAGCAGCGTAATTTATTTCATCACCACTGCTCTCGGTGAAGGAAAACATCGTGAGGAAACCGGCATGTCCTAGAACCAAAAATTCGAAGATATGTGACATCCACCAACCCGCACTGAGCCCGCGTGGTAGATTGTAACCCATACGCAAAATACGCGCTTTGACGTAGAGTTGCGGACACCAGCCCGTTGTACAATACAATACTGAAAAAAAAACTTTTTTGCAAAAAATTAAACCGACTTCACACAAAAAAGTGAAAAATAACTTTAGCTTTAGAAGTCGGTGACCTTTATTTGATTGATTTAGTTTTTTTGTCACCGACTTCTGAAGCTAAAGTTATTTTTCACTTTTTTGTGTGAAGTCGGTTTAATTTTTTGCAAAAAAGTTTTTATTTTTCACTTTTTAGTGGTTCACATGTGCATACCCTTTCACAGCGTACCAGCATGATTTTTTGTTATTAACTGGTGTAAACAATAGACAGACATGAGATTTCAGCAATCCCAGTAAGAGACACACATTTGCTACATTTAATGAGGAGTTCCGTTGCCTTTCTCCGAAGTTTTTCATCTAATCTTTACCAAATTTAAATGGGATCACTCCGAGAAAGTAGTCTTTCTAAAACTACCCAAATCGCTTCTGGTGTGCCTATAAAATTTGAAAAGTTCTCTCTTTTTCTCCAGAATCCCATTATCAGGATCCTGACTTGATGATTATGGGACCTTCTGGGAAGTATACCCTTCCAAACAATTAAAAAACAAATTCGGTCCAGTCATCTTCGAGTAATCGGGGAACATTGAATTGAGAACCTTCTCCTTTTTGAAGTCGGTTAATAACGACGTTATGGTACGTGACCCAAATATCCGGATAGCCTTTAAAAGATTTGGCCGAGTATCGTTAATTTGCTTCTAAGAATTGAAGAGCTCCGTTCCTTTGTCATGGATCCCATAATCAGAACCTAACCAAATTCTCATCAAACTACCCTTGAAGTACCCTTGCCAATAAAATAAAAAAAAACAATACATGTCAAGGTAATAGGCTTATCCCCAATAAATGGAACTTAATACACCTAACTGTCGAAATCTGGGAATATTGTACACATCTGCGTACCCCCTCAGAGCATACAGGCGTGATGTTACGTCATGATGCTGTATAAAGAATAAACATTCAAGCGATTGCAGCAGTTACTGCAGATTTGCCGTGTATTTTTGAAGAGTTCCATTGTATATCTCCGAAGATCCGGATCAGATCTTCAGCAAATTAAAATATAACCACACGGGAAGCACCAGCTTTCAAATTAAAAAAGAATCATCAAACTCGGTTCACCCAGTCGAAAGTACTGAGGTAACAAACACTGTCGAAATCTGGGTGTACTGTACACATCTGCGTACCCCCTCAGAGCATACAGGCGTGATATTACGTCATGATGTTGTATAAACAATAAACCTACAAGCGATAACAGCAATCACTGCAGATTTGCCGTACATTTTTGAGGAGTTCCATTGTATATCTCCGAAGAACAGCATCAGATCTTCAGCAAATTAAAATGGGACCACATGGGAAGCACCAGCTTTCAAATAAAAAAAGAATCATCAAAATCGGTCCACTCAGTCGAAAGTTATGAGGTAACAAACACAAAAAAAAAAAAAAAAAAAAAAAAAAAAGTACAGACGAATTGATAATCTCCTCTTTTTGGAAGTCGGTTAAAAAAGAATAAACGAGTTATAATAAAAAAAAAAACGTATTAATCGCTTTTAGTAAAGTCAGTTTTATTAAAAGCGAATAGTACTTTTTTAATATTACTCGTTTATTCTTTTTTTTTTAATCTTTATTTATTTTGAGGGTTTTATCTCTTAGTGATAATGTCACCCCCATTACAACTACATTAAACAATTTAATAAACAATGGGTAATGCACAGCTTATTATAATCATAACCTATTCGTTCGAGAGCAGTGGTGGACCAGTGGTGGCGACCCCGATTTACGAACAGTAAGTCGTAGGTTCGAACCCAGACAGACGCATTACTTTGTGTAATTTTTCGTTTTCATACTTAACTAACAACAGTCGACACAACATCTTTGCCTCCTCCGACAAAGGCCGACGCTAGAATGCTGTTACATGCTCCCACTTCAAATCTCATACCAGGCAAATCTTGCCTTACGTGTGTGTTCCGGTCACATTCCATCAACACGTGATAAAAATGCTCAATTACCCCACAAACTTCGCAGTTTGGTGATGAACCCATTACAAATTAAAATTTGTTAGATTAGATGTGACCTGAACGCATCCTCAACAGATCATCATCATCCTCGTTTATTCACTTTACAACACATCGTTTAGGTACTTTATAAATATTTCTTAAAATTAAAATAAAAAAATATAAAATGTAGTGATCCGCCGGTGTCGGAAGCAAGGTCCAAGTCAACGGTGGTTAGGGTTGCAGAGACAGGAACCTCCTCACAATGCGGGCCGTATCGAGGATTACTGCCTTCTGAATCAGGCCCTTGATCCAAACGCCTAAAGAGAGCTTCGGTATATGGTCATTTGGGTATAAGGCCATTGGCCGTCACGGCAATCGGCACAATGATAACCGAGCTCATATTCCACATGTCGCGAACCTCGTGTGCCACACCAGGTCGACGTATTTTATTTGTTTCTGTTTCTCAGCTTTCACAAGGTTCTCATCGTTATTGTTATTTATCTTTATTCAATTTTTTAATTTTTTACATTTTTATTTTTTACATTTTTAAATATTAACATAAAAAACATTTAAAACTATAAAAAAAAATGTTATTATTATTAATGCTTTTTTCCGTATCGTATGGTGTGTTTAACCTCGTGTCATTTCTTTATTTTTCATTTAGCATCGTGGGTTTATTAGTGATCCCAAGATTTCTACTTCGTTTTGTTTTTATTCGTAAGAACCTGTAGGTAATTGGCTGTTTTACATACAAAATGGTTATCCATCTGTTATAGCTAGGTTCTCCTATTAATAAATAATAATGCTCACAAGAGGAATAAGATATAAATTATTAGTACTACCACCAGAATTTTCACTAATATAAGTATCCTTCTTTTCGCTGAAAAACTGTGGTGTCTTTGAAACTACATTAGAAACTCTTGCAAAAAAATTAAACCTGGATGAAAAAGATAGTCAAGACGATGACCTGCAGCGGGAAAAAAGAGAACATTCTAGTTGAGTTCGACATAACTTCGCATAACAACACTGCTTCAATTTGTCTAGACCCAAAATGTACACTGGAGATTTCCCAGTCAAAGATTAATGTTGCCAGACGTGAATAATTTCCGAATCGCCGTTTCGAGGATTGCTTTAATTAAAAACTCTGTCAGATGGCAACTATTTTCGACTTCAGACATTTTTCATTTGCGAAGAAAATTAGATCATTAACTTGTAAACAACAACGCTTCTTTCATTTAAAACAGGCTGAAACCTTAATTAAAAATTGTATTTAAGTCTTTCTTCAGGGTCAAAGTTTAAATTTTCAAAATAATGTAGATACTGCTTAGTATTTACCGGCCGGCAGTCTCGACAGAGATATGGACGGGTTTTTTTTTTAGGATGGGAAATCATCAAATGACTTCTCCTACTCTGGGCGGAGCGGGAGGGAGTGTCAGACTTTTACTGACTAAAACCCATCCATGTTCCTTCCTCGCCCTTTATGTTCCAGGGCCGCGGTATCTATTTCGAACAGGCCCGCAACCCCGGCAGAGACTGCCGGCCCTGCCGTAGTATTTTTTAAGAAGTACAAAACATCTGAATGACTCTGCGTGATAGATTTTCGTATCAGGGATTGTTAGGGACTGTTCCATTTGTTATTCAAAGTCAATAATCATCAGTCATTCAAAGTCATTAATTTATATTAATTTTACATTCGATGCTTCGACTTTTCGAAATAGAAACTCAAAGAAAACTTTGTAAGTTAATCTAAGTCCTTTCTAAACCTTTAACTTTGAAACTATTTTATTCCTAAGTTTGTGAAGTTTGAATTGAGATTTTTTCATTTTAGTCCTGATCATTGTTGAAAACTTATCTTTTTAATGTAAGTTTAGTTTTTTCTTAAGATATGAATAGCTCCAAAAGAGCTTATTACGTCAAGAATTACAAAAAAAAAGCCCGAAATTTTGATTGTTATATGAAGAGTGTTGTATTGTATTGTAGAACAGGCTGGTGTCCGAAAATCCACGTCAAAGCGCGTATTTTGCGTAAGGGCTATATAATCTACCACGCGGGCCCAGTGCGGATTGATAGATGTCACATGTCTTCGAATTTTTGGTTCTAGGACATGCCGGTTTCCTCTCGATGTTTCCTTCACCGTTTTGAGAGCAGTGGTGATGAAATAAATTACACAAAATAATGCGCCTGTCTGGGTTCGAACCCACGACTTACTGTTCGCAAGTCGGGGCCGCCACCACTGGGCTACCGCTGCTCTCAAAAAAGAATGTTATATATACATAGTATGAGTAGGTAATCGAATTAGTTTTTTTTTAAAACATTACTGACCCATCCCTGCTTTGCGATAACAGAGACTCAGTGCATATCTGGATTTCTCTTCACACCGAGACGCTGCGCGCACATTTTAATAGACCGACTCAAAATATAACTTTATTTACTACACGGAAAGATACACATTTCATTGCGATGCGTCTCGCGGCACCGCGCGGCGCCTCCCAGTGTGAACTGACACTAACTCGTAATCTGATATTTTTCTCGAGCAATATTTTGAGCAGACTAAACAAATCTCTAATTCGGGATCCTGAATTTAACCTGAGCGACCGAGCTCTGTTCGGTAAAATAGGGATAACAATTATTTCCAGATATGAAACCTAGCTAGATCGATTTTTCGCCCTGTTAAACCCTATATTACAACTTTCATTAAAATCGTTAGCTCAAAGCCGTTTTTAAGAAAGCATAAATCACAAATAATATAAATCTTGCTCATTTTTAACCGACTTCAGAAAGGAGGAGGTTCTCAATTCGTCGGAACCTTTTTTTTTTATGTATTTTCCGCGATTATTCGAAGATGGCTGGACCCGGTTTGAAATATCTTTTTTTTTTGTTTGAAAGGGTATACTTTCCAGGTGGTCCCATAATCATCAAGTCAGGATCTGATGATGAAATCCTGGAGAAATAGAGAGAACTCTTCAAATTTTATAGGCACACTTGTTTGAAGTCGGTTTTATTTTTTGTTGCAAAAAAAAATATTCTATAGAATCACACATTTTAATAGGATGAAACTACTGCATAGACTTTGAATTTAAAATCAATATAAGAGTTGGTTTTGTTAGGCCGTTAGAAACAATTATGTAAGAACAATATTCTTGGTTAGTCTATAATGTCCATTCATACAACATGGTCAATTACATCATCTTCCTTATCATTTCCTTTCCTCAATCATATAGGGGTCAGATTCCAGTCATGTGACTGTATGCAGCTGAATACCAAAATTTTACATGATAAGAGTGACTGTCAGGGTGTATAAAATCCGCGGGATACGCACCTGACGTCGGGAGCTACGTGGTGGCTACCGGCTAATGTAGGCGCGGGCCTGTGGACAGTGAGCTACGGGCTAGCTCGCCGTCTGTCCGTCTTATGACGACAGGCCGTGTTGACGGCGTGTTCGTGTTCCACGAGCGCCCCACAGAGATGTCTGCAAAAAGGAAGGGGCCCGCAAGGGCCAAAGCCTGACGGGGCTGCGGGACTGTTCGAAAGAGATACCGAGGCCCCGGAACAAACAGGGCGAGGAAGGAACATGGATGGGTTTTAGTCAGTAAACGTCTGACACTCCCTCCTGCTCCGCCCAGAATAGGAGGAGTCATTTTATGATTCTGCATATGCGGCTGTATAAAATAGTCGCATATGCAGAATCATAAAATAATAATACGGATCACATTATCATCTGCCTAGCTTTTTCCCAAACATCTTGGGGTTGGCTTCCAGTCTAACCGGATGCAGCTGAATACCAGTATTTTACATAAAGCGACTGCCTATCTGACCTCCACAACCCAGTTAGTACTGGGTAATATGATACTGATACGTGTTAAGACTGTTTGTCAGACTTTTGGGGCCACTGACTACAAACACTATCAAAGATGTACAAATGACAGCCGGTACCAACAACGGCTTAACGTGCTTTCCGAGGCACAAAGAAAACCCGGTATGGGATGGGTGGTTACCCATCTATAAAACAACCTAGGCAAGCACGACTTAACCTAAAGATCGACCCGAGCGGCTGTTATTGTTTAGCCACGAGCACCTCAATAATATGTAACCTCTTTCATAATAATATTGATCACATTAAAATACTTAAAATGGTCATCACAGACAAACAGACAGATTCAAATTATGCAATATCACTTAGTGATCATTTTACAAATTGTAACGTTACATTGTAATCTATTATGATTCTGTTAAAGCGGCCATTTTAGGCCTACTGATCTCTACATTCAAGTTACTGGGCAAGCATAAAAACCTTCAATAAAACATGTATGTGCATAGAAAGAGAAAAAGTCTTCCATTTTCATTTCTTAGGGCAAAGAAGGTGAATAATTTTTTATTCAAATATCTCACATTTCATAAAACTCGCTGACATGTCTGTAATCTATTTATTTTGCCCTCCATCTTGTTTACCGAGGGATACCGATCAAATACGTGAAAACCGAAATTTCATTCCACCTTCCTCTTTTACATTTCTTTGATGAAAAGATAAAAATCGGGAAGGTGGATGCCATAAATCTTTCAGAGTCTTCCTATACACTTTGAATGATTTAGAAGCCTTCATAGTAATGTATGACCCCGTACGGTCCGCTACAAAGTTCCATTAACTTTGCTACTTTTATATAACATATACGTCACGCCTGTAATACCTGAAGGGTTAAGCAGAGATGTAGCCAATTTTATAGTATAACCGAATTTTGCCAGATAGGACTCATGACACATAGGGTAAGCTTACTGTCATCAAGCGGGCGCTACAAGGTGCCAATTTCTCGTGTACAATTTCTCAGTAACAGCAGCAGCAGTGTTACTGAGAAATTCCTGATAATCAAATTTTGCCTTTCCAGTTTTTTTTGAACAAGTAATTGACATTATTAACATGACAGTGTCGTTTTGCCGCGATTGTTCGCTTTTGTTAGGACGCAGACAGACTGAGACAGACACTGAACTTGAGGTCGATTATGTATCTAAGTGGCTAAGCTGCGCTAAATTGACAATCCAGATTATTAATTTGATTAGTAGGTATTATAATGCTTCAATTTAATCAATTAAGGGTGGCAATAACACGAAACGTCTTGCTGTCAACGCAATCCATTTTTTGCGTTCTCAAAAGATATTTTTTGTTGTATTATAAAAAAAATATAGAAATTGAATGAAGGGAGTTATTAGTGTGAGCATGCAGACCTTTGAATTGACTTTGTACCATCTTAAGCTGATATTTGATCAAACCGGTTGGTTTAAAATTGTAATTTTTCTGAAACTTTAAGAAAAAAAAAGCTAATGACTAGATTTTCACTCCTCGAAGATTATATAAGAGTAAAGTTTTGGTATAACTTTACTCTCTAACGTGGTTGGTGTTTTTTTCTGGTGACAAAAACAGGAATTGCACTCAAAAATAAATAATCCTATGAAAATGCCTATAATTAAAATATTCAAAAAGTTTATACGTAGCTCCTTCCAAAACATACTTAAGAACCTCAATAATATTATCATGGAAATGACTTGAAGAAAGTAAAGAAAACAAATCACAAGGTTTTGTAAAGAAAAATCCAAAGTAACGACAAAACTGATAATAAATATCAACGTTATTTCGCCATTGCATTTGAAAGGTACTTGGTAGGAGTGCCTAGTGCAAATGATAAACAGACATTTATATTTTCTCTATGCAGGGTCGCAACTCCCAACTAAGTTAAAAGTGGCTTGGAAAATATTTTCATTCACAAGAATAAAATTTTGTGAATAAAAATTGTTGTGAACTTGTGAAAATAATGTTTTATCTTAGAAATGTTTTCTAGCAAAGTTAATCGTGCTGATTTTCTAGTTTATCTAAGAAAATGAGATAAGAATATCGCACTAACTCAATATTATAGGAGCGACAAGAATACAATGACAAAACTGACATATATAGTATTTTTAGACACTCTGTAGAATTTTTGTTCAATCTTATTCACAGAGTACTTATTTGACACTTTGGACAGGTTATTAAAATATGAGGTCGAATAAATTCTATAAATGAAAACTACGGGGCAGGCAGGGCTAGCTCTAATCTTAAAAAAACCGAATATTGTAAATAAATCTGTCAAAAGTTCATACTAGCGAAGGCTGTTTGTTATCAATAACAGCTTCCCCAAACCCAGTCTTGGATATGTATCACAGTAACATCAAAATACGAGTAAACTTACTTGGCACCATCAGGGAACGCCATGACACCCAACCCAGAGCAGAGGCCTCCAATCAGCGACCCATCGTACCTAGTACCATCAGGTAGCACCAGATGTCCCATGCCATGTTTTTGACCCTTAGAATTCCACTCGCCAACATAGCGGGTGCCATCTTCGTACTTATAGGCACCTGTCTTTACCACCCCTGGATCTACAACTATAAGAATTATAGATTAGGACGATATTTTATTTTATTTATTTGAGACAAAAAAACAGTTACATGTTCAGGTTTAAAATTATGAGTACTTAAATAATTACGTAAACATGTAACCCACACCATTGTCCAAGGATTAATAGATGAACAAATAAATAACGGTCCGCATAACAAGGAAAAAACGTCACTATGAAAACGTAAGACAAACAAGTTTTCCGTTGTCATTGACAATGATCTTTGACGCTACTCACATCAAGTTGATTCCTGAGACCAGAACTAGGACACTTAAACGAGTGGAAACGGTTTTTGAAGCCTTTCGTCTTGTTACAAGGACTTTCAACAAGTGTGAAACTAAGCATTTATATATCTTTAAGCAACCATGCTTAGCTGAATTCATCAATTAGGTAACACCGTCTTCAATATCGTTGATAAAAAATAATGCCACTTCCAGCTCTTTGTGAGGGGGTCTACCACTAGTGTGTCTTTCGGTACGGTAAAAATATATTTTATACACTTTTTTTTGCTACACTATGTGCTACTAAATTGATGATTTTTGGTAATAACACAATTCGTTCAATGTATTTGTACATAAAAAAAAAATCAAGCCATTCAAAACTAGCGCAGAATAAAAGTGTTCTTACCGTCTACCATTATGAAACACAACACTTGCACTGACACAAGCCGCACTTCAGCGGCTTCAACCTTTGTCAGTAATCTAATAAGGAGAGATATAAGGCAAATCGTTCGTTAATTCTATGCTTGTAATGACCTATAACCTAGATAAATTAAAGAAATGTACATTTCTAAGGTGACCGCAGCCACCAACGAAGAAGAGGCCCCTGCGATTGTACTTGTGTAACCTTTAAAAAATATCTCCACACTACGAATTACGTCTCTATCGAGAATAAGTTTACAAACAGTTTCAACAAACTAACACACACAAACAGCCAGACCCGAAAGAACTAATTGTAGCCAGACCCGAAAGAACTACTTGTAGGCCATGTAATTATTTGTTCTGTGCGGGGAAGTTTTTTCTACTGAATCCACGCTAAAACAAAAGAAAGAAGAAGTATTTTTTAAAAGGACGATTCGAGTAAATCAGCCATAAATAATCACCTGCCATAGTAAGTATTTTCACTCAATTTTATAAAGCTACATAGAAACCTGTTGTCTCGCTGCGATCTGTCGTGGTGAGAGGGGCTCGGCCGTTGCGGAGGCCTTCGGAATTGTACCTTTGGGGTTACTACAAAATTAAGACTGAACTGAAACTTCATAACGTAAGTAATATTCCCCAAACGACCAGAAATAAATTGGTACTCTAATTGAGGGAATACAAGAACTGACCTCAAGGATCCAATTTACTAGAAACTGTTCCCTATTAAAATAGATCTTCATAATTATTAAGATCTATTATCTATAACGGGTGTAAACCACCTCATCACAAAGCCTTTAACCAAGCATTCTGTACATCAAACTAAGTAACTTTATGCAAAAATTATTGCTGGGAAACAACTTTTTTTTTGAGGTTATAAATCATGTTTTGTGGTAGAACTTAATGTAACACACTTAAAACATTGGGCTGATGGATGGACTGAATAGTGCGGAGGTCGTGGAGGTGTTAAAAGTCAAAATCTTACATAAAAAACTTGTATATAAAAAAACTTGGTCAGTGGGTCGTCTTAGGGGCGGATTTAAAAGTTGTAACTTTGACGCCCCATATCTCCGTAACTGGAAGGTTCCCAGGTATGATGTAGAACAAAAAAATGATCCCAATGATGGGGAGAACAAGTGCCTTTCGGCTTCGTGAAGAGGTGTTTTGCACCCTTTATATCAGGATGACGGATCTCATTTAATGACGGATAGCCGATGGAGCCGAAAAGTTCTGGAAGACCTCCCACTAGGTGGACCGATGACCTGGTGAAGGTTGTGGGAATCCGTTGGATGCTAGTCGCACGGGACCGGTCAATGTGGCGATACTCGTGGGAAGGCCTATGTCCAGCAGTGGACGTCTTTCGGCTGAAATGATGATGCTGATGAAGCTGGTGGGTGTTAGGTTCTAGCTTGGCCCACTTGAAAGTATTTTACAAACTGTACTTTGGTGAGTGTGCCCAAGAGCTCCACGAACTCGTTCCACCATCTCCCATGTCTTCCATAGGGAGTCCAGACCTGCTGTGAGTCACCACCCATACATTATCGATGTTCCACACACTCTCACGAAACTCTTTGCTCATTCTTTTATAATGCGAGTGAAGGAGTGAAATTCCCTGCCTGCGTCGTTGTTCCCGACTTCATGTGACCCTAATCTACATTTATTTAGGTCGCGATCGAGCTATTAGGCTTCTTTTGGGTGACCTCGTCCCATCGTCAACCTCATCTCTGTCCTCAGGACTAGAAAAAGAAACAAAATCAAAATCGGTTCATCCGTTTGGGAGTTCCGATGCCACAGACAGACACACACATACAGACACGTTATACTTATAATACCCCGTCGTTTTTGCGTCGGGGGTTAAAAAATCTACTTCTAAAAGTAATTGGTTTATTTGTTAGTGGCCTTGTTACCAAGGAGGTTGCCACTGAGTTCTGTGGCTTCTATCGGTCTTTGGTCATACTGAACGGCACAATTACATTATACCTGTTTTCTCATAATGGGTTGGCAGAGACGTACCAGCACTATACCCACAATTTTTTAGTTATCTTTAGGTACTCGTACATTCTATGTAGTAGGAGACGAGCAATTTCACATCAAGGTGCCCCTTGAATGTAATTGAAAAACTCAAATGCAGGTAAATTTTATGTTACCGTAAAATTGTAAAACCCGTTAGATTGTAATCTATCTGGCGAGATTGTAAACTCTCGAAATAACGTCAACCAAACATACTGCTTACAATTTAACGCATTATTTTTCGGTAGATTATAATCTATCGAAGTGAAACCGTAAAATTGTGAAATGTATGCGACGGAACTCACCTCGCGCGCTGTGGAGGGGAGGCAGGTAGAGGGTCCCTCTTGCCGCCTGGTACCATTCCCATGAAAAGGTAAAACACCACTCCTGAGAAACACACGGGGCTCCTATTTCTGTCTGATAATATTGCCCTCAACCCATTCCAAAACAGCAATTCCAGTATATCACCTAAAATTGTAAGCAATCACAAGAGTGCTAATGTTTTCCAAAGTAGGAAGTGTCAATTGAGTAGTTGTCATCCAGTTAGTTCCAGTAATGGTTGAGTTGTTGGAACAAATTCCTGTGGATCGGGTAATTTCTGCCGTTTACTGATTTGCAGTGTCCAGCTAGCGGGCACGTGTATGGGAGACTTAGATATATGTATATTATGTTTTTCAAATAAAATTGTTTTCTAGATTCTATTAGTGTAGTGTAGAATAGATTTTTTACCCGAGACTTTGACTCTTGTATTATACAACGTGTAACAGAAAGGGTATAGTCATACGAAAGGGTGTGCTACATAACATCAAACTGAACAACTTTCTCTATGGAACCACCATCGTAATCGCGAAAAAAGGAAACAGCTGATTATTTTTTTACGATTACGATGGTGGTCCCATAGAGAAAGTTGTTCAGTTTGATGGTCTGTAGCACACCATTTCATATGACTATACCCTATTTGGTAACAGGGTTTAGTGTATTATCTATGACTTTGACGAGTATTTTACCTAGAAGCTTGCATGTCGTCTGAACTTTAATTTTATTCTACTACTAGGCATAGCCAGTCAACAATGTAGTCTGAAACACAGGTTCAACCTAGTTCAGGCAAATAAACAACTGTGGCTGATTTTAACTGTTAAGATATTTTATTGTAAAATGTACCCTTTTTATAAAAATAATTTTGAAAGTAAGTGATGAAATAATTTACACAAAGTGAAGTTCCTACCTGGGTTCGAAGCCGTGACCTCCAAGTTGTAAACCTGTTACTCAGTCAAGCAATATATACAAACTTCTTATCCTCAGTCAGTCCTCTAGCTTAGGAAGTCTAGGGAATCATAACCATAATCTATTTCACCAAACAACCGCAGATAAGGCTCAGGACAGACAAACATTAGCTAATCCCCTCACAGATTAACTGACTCACTATCTGCGGTATACTTAGACAAGTGTAAACCGGCTTTAATTAATCAAATTAATGATTTACACTACAACTTGCTGCTCTAATCCCTGTGTAATAGAGATAGCTTTAGCCCGTGGCTTTTCTCGTGTTTGAGTCAGATTTTATTTGATGCCTATAATCTCCGACGGGTTAGGGAGAGGTGTATCTAATGGAACACCCCATTTTACCTTTGCTAGTCATGTTTAAAGTGTCAAGTAATTAGGGACGAGCCTATTCCCATCAAGGGGGCTCAAATCTAGGCACAGTGGCTGCTTCAGAGAAATCCTAGATCATCATCATCATCATTTCAGCTGAAAGACGTCCACTGCTGGGCATAGGCCTCCCCAAGTGTCGCCACATTGACCGGTCCCGTGCGACTCGCATCCAACGGATTCCCGCAACCTTCACCAGGTCATTGGTCCACCTAGTGGGAGGTTTTCCAACGCATCGTCTTCCGGTTTGCGGTCGAAACTCCAGAACTTTTCGGCCCCATCGGCCATCCGATTCATTCAATCCCAGATGGAAAAACCTTACAATATACTTAACCCGGGAATCGAATCAACTTCATACTCGGCAGTTGTGGATGCGAGCACTACGTCAACGAGGCAGACCACTATGAATACTAGGAGATAATGTGCTTCCCATTAGTGAAAGAATGAAAGAAAAGGTATTTTTTAGCCCAACAGGACAAAACACACATAAATCTATTCTATATTCTATTCTATATTCTATATCTATACATAACATATAATAAAAGAGTAAAAAAGCTGTGTCTGTACATTGAATATATTTAAAAAATAATAATTGAAGCGGGTTTAGACACAGTAATAGAGCACGAATCCAAAAAAAAAAGTCTGTCTGTTTGTCTGTTTGTCTGTTTATCTGTTTGTCTGTTTGTCTGTTTGTCTGTTTATCTGTTTGTCTGTTTGTCTGTTTGTTTGTACACGCTAATCTTCGGAAGTACTGGACGGATTTGAATGATTTTTTTTTTGTTGTATAGGTATTATGTGTGGGCAACATATAGGCTATAATTTATCTTGGAAACCTGAACACCTGATGTAGAACCGCAATAGACCAGCTAAACTATAAGAGATACAAATATGACACTATAGCAAAAATTGTTTCACGTGATGAGCATTTTCTGCTGAGAGAATAAATTTGAAGATCTGGAACACCTGATGTGGAACTCCAAGAGCCCAGCTACACCATAACACATATAGGAATGACGTCTTAGCAAAAGTTGTTCACTCTGATGAGCACTCTCTGTTGACTTATAAAAATCGAAGATCTGGGACACCTGTCGTGAAACTCCAATAGCCCAGCTACACCATAACACATATAGGAATGACGTCTTAGCAAAAGTTGTTCAATTTGATGAGCACTCTCTGTTAATTTATAAAAATCGAAGATCTGGAACACCTGTTGTGGAACTACAAGAGCCCAGCTACACCATAACACATAGGAATGATGACGTCTTAGCAAAAGTTGTTCGGTCTGATGGGCATTTCCTGTTGACTTATAAAAAATCGAAGATCAGAAACATCTGATGTGAAAATTATTGCAACGCTATCACTAATTTCACTGTATAATTATAAAATGACAAAAACTGGGAGTACTTCCACGTGGTTAAGGAGGTAACAGTTTAGGATTGATTTTCGATTTTCGATGACGATAGTATATCATTGAAAATTTGACTCTACTGGCCAAAACTCCCATTTACTTATTATTTTATTTTATCGAATAAATATGTCTTCGAGCTTATGTTATTTGAGTGTTTTTGGCATGAAGAGACAGAAGAAGAGCGCCGAACACGCGCACAACAAAATATTCATAATCTGTTAGAAAGTGAGAGAGAAAGAATTGCTGGAGTACGGCATGAAGAGACAGAAGAAGAGCGCGAAGACATCGACATTCTCTGAACAGAATGTCGATAACATCTGAAGAATCGGGTGTCTTAAGATATAGCCGTAGGGCATGATGACCTTCCTTGGGTTGATAAGAAACGGAGTTCATTTACGTATACTCCTATGATTGAATACGCCACATATTCCGCCATCGGAGGTATGATTCAAAATTTTACTTTTTGTGAAGCTGTTAAATGGCAAAAAGAAACAAACGGTATGTGTTGCTCAGGTGGGAAAGATCCATTATTTTCCCGTCCCCGGGCTCTTAGAATTAGATGTTTCAGATCTTCGATTTTGACGAACCCGGTGTCGCTGGCAAAAGCAATAGGATCCGCGTACGAAGTCGCGGGCAGAAGCTAGTAAAAAATAAAATGGTAGTATTGTAATTATGACTAATAATAAGTAACATAATGAGAAAAACATAAAAAAATACGATCAAAATTTGTCCTGTACGAGACTAAAAGGCTCCTACGAGTATCTCAGCATGGTGCTGGAACAATTAAAAAAAAAAACCTCACAGCGCTGATATTCTACGCCAGATACGGATACGAATAAAAAAAAAGATCCGACGATTGACGACCTGCTACAGGAGTTCAAACATACAAACTGTTCATCTTTATACTAAGTTATACAAACTTATAACGAATGAGGAAGCACTTTTGATGGATGAGAGCCGTGTTAATTAATGGGTTCCGTAAAAGCGTCCCCATTACCCTTTTCTCTAAATAATTTGAAATGCTCTTAGTGGCTTAAAGAACCTTGTACTGTTTTGAGTGGTGAATAACATTAAAAGAACACAGAGTAACAGATGTCCTTCTGGATGAATAATTTGCAAACGCCTTCTTTCAACTTTAGGGTGGGTCATACCAGGTCAAACGCTTATTTTGAAATAGTATTTAGAATTAGCGGAAGCTGCCAGTTTGTAAAATGTTGCTCAGAATAATAATTATCTAAGGTTTGTTTGAATACAATTTTAAACTCTTATTGTCTCATGAAACACATGTAAAAAAAACTTATCTCTGCGGTTTCTGCGGTAACTGAGCTAAAATATATTTTTTTCTGAATCTGATTTCAGTAAATACGGGGTGGAATAAACACTGACACGAAAACGACATACGGCCTCAATTTTTTCCTACAAAATTGCAATGGATTACGCGGTCAAAATGAATGGAACAGCCATTTTTGCATCGGTGTTAGGGGCTACTGAAACAAACCAATAGTTGTCCATCCCATATAAAATATGTCAACATCATTATCATCTGCCTTCTGTTCTAGTATAGTTTGGAAGAACTCAGTGAACATCATCATTTCGGCTGAAAGACGTCCACTGCTGGTCTCAGGCCTCTCCAAAGAAAGTGTCGCCACATTGACCGGTCCCGTGCGACTCGCATCCAACCTTCACTTGGAAATAAACACTGGGCGGAGCAAAAACACTTTAAAATATTTTAATATTATCTAAAAACGAGGTATTCCTCAGAGCACACCTATTTCTAAGCGCAACCACCTAAGCGCAACTAAATCATTCCTCGGAGCGCAACCAGAGTGATAAAAAATGTACAATTCTAAAATATCTCTTCCTGCCTTCCTCTGTCCTTGAACACTGAAAAAACGTTCTGAAAAAGATAAATAAACACCATATTGTTGAAAAGAAAACGTGTGCTCAGTCCAAGACGTTTATTATAAAGAGAACGAAACCATAGAGCCATCCAAGAAGGACGGAAACAACTAAAGGCGTGAACATACACAACACCTCTACCCTTAATTACAAACAGTAAGACAAACGTAAAAATTACAACACTTAACAAAAACAAGTAACATCAATTCTCTAATCTAAAAATTAAATATAAATTTAACTTATCCGTCATCCCACCCATATCTAACAGGTGGTTTGCGTAACCTCATTGGACGGTAACTCACTTCGATAGCACTACCAGAAACCCCCCCATTGGACGACACATTGGTTTTTCCCGGTGACCCACAAGAAATATCTGGGGAAACATCTTGAGCCACCACTACAGCAGGAGTCAGTGACTTTGGAGACGAAACACCCTCATTGCTACATTATTTAGGACCAGACGCACCCCGATCTAGATCCTCGCCACTAGTCATGGGAACCGATAGAGAATTACGTGCATGCTTATTGATTTCCAACTTTTTTGCAAGTTGATCTAACGTGGCCGCCGTACTCTCTCTAGGAGTATCACTACCAACTTTACCCAAGACCCTTAACCTTAACTGATCGATATGTCTGTGACATTCTGTTCCATTTCCGGATCTAATAGAATAATCGGTGTTACCTAAACGTTTAAGAATCGTACCAGGTACCCATTTATCTGAGCCTCTATATTCGCGATACCAAACAAGAGCTCCCGGTTCTAATTCACGCTGCGTCCCACCCGCGTCACGCTCACTACGGGCTTGACGCGCTGCTACCTGCGATTCACGCTCTGGTTTTAGATTATCCAACCTCATGCGAAGATTACGACCCTGTAATAGACTAGCCGGACTATCACCGGTAGTGGAGTGTTCTGTATTTCTATAAGCTAATAGAAATCTTGACAGTGCTATATCAACATTAACATTCTGTTTGAACGCCTTTTTAATAGTGCGTTTACAAATTTTTACTGCACTTTCAGCTGCACCATTAGAAGCTGGGTGATATGGAGATGTAAAAATATGTTCTATACCATTATGTTTTAAAAAATTTTGAAATTCTAAACTTGAAAAGGGTGGACCGTTGTCATTAACTGTTTGTTTCGGAAGACCAAATTGCGACCACAAATTCCGTAGTACATTAATTACCGCTTGCGCTGTAGTTCTATTCATTCTTATTGCTTCAATCCATTTTGAACAAGAATCTACAAGAACTAAATAGGTCAAACCACCGATAGGCCCTAAAAAATCCAAATGGAGCCTGGACCAGGGACGTGATGGCCACGGCCATGAGCATGGCACATGTGCTGGCGGAGCGTCAGCTACAGCCGCACATATGACACACGAGCGACATACCTTCTCAAGCGCTTCGTCTATTCCCGGCCACCAAACGTAACTACGAGCTAGCGCCTTTGTTTTAACTATTCCCATGTGAACATCGTGGAGTTCCGAAATAACTTTTGTTCTACACGACCCCGGTATAACTACGCGATGACCCCACATCACACACCCTAATTCGCAATATAATTCATTCTTTCTGTTAAAATACGGTCTAAGCTCTTTTATTTCGCCTTCTGTCGGCCAACCGTCTATTATATAACTCAAAACGCGACTTAAAATAGGATCACGGATTGTTTCTTTTTTAAGCACATTATAATCTAGCAAAAGAGCTTCAGTTGCAAAGTGTAAATATGTTTGCTCTGGTAACACTTCCTCTTCCGCTACTGAATCTTTTTTTGTGAGTCAATTAAACGTGAAAGACAATCAGCTGTATTTTTATCGGTTTTGACATACTGAATATCAAAGTCATACGCCGATAATTTAATTGCCCAACGTTGTAAACGGCTTGCTGCCGCGCTAGGAATACCTACATTAGGCCCAAAGATGCTAACAAGTGGTTTGTGATCAGTCCGAAGTGTAAACTTCCTCCCGTAAAGGTACTGATGAAACTTCTCTACTGCAAAAACAATTGCCAAAGCCTCCTTATGAATTTGGCTGTAGTGAAGCTCAGGAGTCGTGAGCGAGCGTGAAGCGTACGCAACGACACATTCCTCCCCTCCTGGTTCACGCTGTGCCAACACCGCGCCTAACCCGCGCCCGCTAGCATCTACTGTTAATACAGACTCTTTTTCCATGTCAAAATGCACTAGTGCTTTCGTGCTACACAAATAATTCTTAATTCGAACAAACACTGCATTTTGTTCAGTCCCCCATTTCCAATGCTTACCTTTTTTTAAAAGCTGGTACAGAGGCGATAGCTGCATACTTAAATTCCTGATGAATTTCCCATAAAAAGTTACCATGCCAAGAAAAGACTTCAATTCAGAAACATTATTTGGATGGGGCATATTTGCAATAGCCATTACCTTGTCTGGATCTACCCTAACACCATTTTGATCAATAATAAAACCTTAGTATTTAACCTCCTTTGCGAAAAACTCACATTTAGTTTTTTTAATTTTTAAGCCATTTGCCTCTAGTATCTGCAGCACCTCTTTCACAGATTCTAAATGGCTAGCTAAATCCTTATTTTTAATCAGTATGTCATCAAAAAAAACTATGACATTAGGATTATTCTTAAATAAATTAACCATAATTTTTTGAAATATTCCTGGGCTTGAAGATAAACCAAATACCAAGCGTCATTGGATGAAAATTTACGGGATCAACTGGTTTGTGGCTTGAAAAGTGACACACTCCGACAAAGATTGTTAGCGGAGGAAAAGTTGACATACAACAGAGCCGTCACTATAGCGCTGTCTCTAGAGGCTGCGGAGCGGGACGCCACTGCGGTGGAACGAGGTTCTTCAGCGGCTTTGGAAGCAGCGGAAAATGTGAACAGAGTCGAGGAATGCCCAAACTGCGGTGATAATAGGCACAGGTCTAGCGACTGTAGATATAAAACCTTCGTTTGCAGTGGGTGTCGTGAAGTTGGGCATTTGAGAAGGATGTGCCCTCAGTATAGTCGAGGCAAATTGGCGGGTTCAGCCGAGGAGAGCAAACACAAAGCCTCACGTGGAGTGCGCGGACGCGCAACGTGGAGGCGAGCAAGGCGCGGGCAGCGCGGTGTGGGGCCAGGTAGCCACAGGGCTCCATTATACTCCCTGGATGAGGAGGGAAGTAATAGCAATGGGGACGTTGAAGAGGATGAAGAGCCCATGCACCAGATGTCATTAAGCAAGTATAAACCGGTGTGTATCACTGTAAAGGTACAAAATTGTTTACTTAGGATGGAGGTTGATACTGGGTCAGCCCTATCTTGTATAAATAAAAATGTGTATAATGAGTTGTTTAGCAACTTGCACTTGAATAAATGTAATCTAAGCCTCAAATTTTACGATGGCTCAACTGTTCATCCTATAGGATATTTGGTGACAACGGTTTGTTATAATGGCGTCATTAAAACGTTAGATCTCTATGTTTTAGAAAAAGGCTCTTCAAACTTAATGGGAAGGCAATGGTTAGCTGAACTTAAAATTCCTATTAAAGTTTCTAAATGTCATGTGTTATCAGATCAGAATGCTGTTCATGACAAAATAATAAATGAAATTGTTTCTAGGCATGAATCCCTGTTCGACGGCACATTGGGTAAATTCACGGGGAGCATGGCTGAGCTGCATGTGCGGGATGGGGCAGTGCCCATATTTTGTCGTGCGCGACCACTTCCATACGCGCTGCGCGAGCGTGTCGACGCCGAGCTGGATGCCATGCTAAAGGCCGGGGTGATTGAACCGGTAGACCATTCCGACTGGGCCACGCCTCTAGTCGTGGTTCGCAAAGCTGATGGTGGCCTTAGAATATGTGCCGATTATAAGGTAACCCTGAATAGAGTTCTAGCGATCGATAGATTTCCTATTCCAAAAATGGAAGATTTATTTAGTAATCTTAACGGAAATGTTTTCTTTTCGACATTTTTAAATAACCCTCTATGCGTGTTTATAACTGTATAATCCTTAGAGTGCTCAGCTAAAAGTACCTGGTTGTAGGCTTGAGACAGATCTAATTTAGTAAAGAAAACATTTCCGTTAAGATTACTAAATAAATCATCCATTTTTGGAATAGGA
Organism: Xestia ashworthii; assembly: GCA_950022955.1. Lineage (NCBI taxonomy): Eukaryota > Metazoa > Arthropoda > Insecta > Lepidoptera > Noctuidae > Xestia > Xestia ashworthii. Next base: position 22,405,585 of record OX465555.1, read on the forward strand.
AATCTATCGATCGCTAGAACTCTATTCAGGGTTACCTTATAATCGGCACATATTCTAAGGCCACCATCAGCTTTGCGAACCACGACTAGAGGCGTGGCCCAGTCGGAATGGTCTACCGGTTCAATCACCCTGGCCTTTAGCATGGCATCCAGCTCGGCGTCGACACGCTCGCGCAGCGCGTATGGAAGTGGTCGCGCACGACAAAATATGGGCACTGCCCCATCCCGCACATGCAGCTCAGCCATGCTCCCCGTGAATTTACCCAATGTGCCGTCGAACAGGGATTCATGCCTAGAAACAATTTCATTTATTACTTTGTCATGAACAGCATTCTGATCTGATAACACATGACATTTAGAAACTTTAATAGGAATTTTAAGTTCAGCTAACCATTGCCTTCCCATTAAGTTTGAAGAGCCTTTTTCTAAAACATAGAGATCTAACGTTTTAATGACGCCATTATAACAAACCGTTGTCACCAAATATCCTATAGGATGAACAGTTGAGCCATCGTAAAATTTGAGGCTTAGATTACATTTATTCAAGTGCAAGTTGCTAAACAACTCATTATACACATTTTTATTTATACAAGATAGGGCTGACCCAGTATCAACCTCCATCCTAAGTAAACAATTTTGTACCTTTACAGTGATACACACCGGTTTATACTTGCTTAATGACATCTGGTGCATGGGCTCTTCATCCTCTTCAACGTCCCCATTGCTATTACTTCCCTCCTCATCCAGGGAGTATAATGGAGCCCTGTGGCTACCTGGCCCCACACCGCGCTGCCCGCGCCTTGCTCGCCTCCACGTTGCGCGTCCGCGCACTCCACGTGAGGCTTTGTGTTTGCTCTCCTCGGCTGAACCCGCCAATTTGCCTCGACTATACTGAGGGCACATCCTTCTCAAATGCCCAACTTCACGACACCCACTGCAAACGAAGGTTTTATATCTACAGTCGCTAGACCTGTGCCTATTATCACCGCAGTTTGGGCATTCCTCGACTCTGTTCACATTTTCCGCTGCTTCCAAAGCCGCTGAAGAACCTCGTTCCACCGCAGTGGCGTCCCGCTCCGCAGCCTCTAGAGACAGCGCTATAGTGACGGCTCTGTTGTATGTCAACTTTTCCTCCGCGAACAATCTTTGTCGGAGTGTGTCGCTTTTCAAGCCACAAACCAGTTGATCCCGTAAATTTTCATCCAATGACGCTTGGAAGTTACAGTGCTTAGATAACTTCTTAAGTTCTGAAACGTACTCCGCCACCGATTCATTTGAATATTGTCGCCGCTGGCGGAATCTAAATCTTTCAGCCAAAATTGATGGGGTAGGCTGCAAGTGTGCCGCCAATAGCTCCACTGCCCTATTAAAAGATAACTCCGCAGGTTTGAGCGGACTCGCCAAAGACGACAATAAATCATAAGCCTCCTCACCCATCACCGAAATCAGAGTTGGCAGCTTGAGTTCAACTTTGACTGCATTGGCCAAAAAGAACATTTCCAGTCGCTCAATGTAAGCGGACCAGTTCCCCGTCTTTACGTTGAACTCCCGTACTTGACCCGCCGACATTTTATATTAAATAAATTTTCCTCGTCGCCAATGTTGAAAAGAAAACGTGTGCTCAGTCCAAGACGTTTATTATAAAGAGAACGAAACCATAGAGCCATCCAAGAAGGACGGAAACAACTAAAGGCGTGAACATACACAACACATATCTTTTACTCCAAGCATCAGTAATTGGAACATTCGTCTCGTTACATGATCAAGTGTCTTCATCGGTAACATAAGTCGGCCTTATTTCCATAGGGACACGCTGTATGTTATGTAGATAAATAGGTTGGTTCCAGTTATCTATGTAATTCTCGAATTAAAAACAATACGTTTACGTACGGAAAAATAAGTATGCAACTTTGTATTTCGATTTCATTAAGAAGGAAGAAACTTTTAGAAAGTTTTTAGCATTTGTTAATGAAATCTACATTTCAATTTACACTGAATAAGAGATGTTAAGTTTTTATCGCCAGTTTTGAAAAAACCCAATAAAATTGCTCCCTATTATACCTAGGAATTGAACCAAGAGTACATGCTCAGCATTTGGTATTACTTGCGACTATACCAATGAAATAAATAAATCACTTAAATTAATTCAAACGTAAAAATTGCCGGGCTTTAAATCAAAGCATGATTGCTTTGATTTTAAGCACGGCAATTTTTTTTTCAACGTGTTTTATTTAAAATTCAACAAACATTTTAACATTTGAGACTGAAAACTCAACATACAGCCTCAATTACCATCAAAATCAATCAAAATTTTCAACCTTTAACAAACAAACACAGCGAGCCAAACAACTCAACACGATTGATTTTTGATGTTCAACTTCTAACTTTGATATTTCATTAGTATTCCGATATACAGGGTGTGGTTGGGCACCTTAAATGACCCAAATTGACTTGTTTAATATTAATTTCTGCTAAACCTAAGTATTAGGTCATTATCATACGGGGCCCAAGTGTGGGCGCGTTCCTTGAGGCGGCGCGCGGCGTGCCGCCCATCACCTGAACGCGCCCCAAAAAGTGCCAGCCGTAAAGATGGTCCGTGGGTACCGCACGATTTCCCGCGAGGCGGCGGGCCTGCTTGCCGAATTACCGCCATGGGATCTGGAGGCGATAATCCTCGCGCGCCTGCACGAATGGCGCGCGGAGGCACTTCAAACTCCGCTGCCGCGGCAAATTGCCGCTCAGCGGACAGACCTCCGACGCGATCTCATGGCGACATGGAGAGAGCGACTGTCGCAACCCCGTGCAGCACCCAGGGTGATAAGTCCTCTCTTTGAGCTTGTGGCTTGAGAGGTGCCACGGCGTCCTCACCTTCCATCTGACGCAGGTCCTCACCACTCTTCCTGCATCGAATCGGGTGGGAGGAAACGCCCGGTTGTTTCCACTGCGAGGATCGACCGGAGGACACGGTGGAGGTCTGCCCCGCGTGGGCGGAGCAACGCCGTGTCCTCGTAGCGGTGATCGACGGCGGCGACTTCTCGCGTCCGGCCCTGGTTCAATCCATGGTCCGGAGCGAGACAAAATGGGAAGCCGTCACCTCCTTCATGCTAGTCCAGTCATGCTAGCGAAGGAAGTGGCGGAACGCGAGAGGGAGAGCCTCTCGCCCCAGCCGCCGCGGGAGACGTACCGGGCGTCGGGAGCCACGTGGTGGCTACCGGCCACCGTAGACGCGGGCCTGTGGACGGTTACTTATGGGCTAGCTAGCCGTTCGTCCGTCTAATGACGACAGGCCGTGTCGACGGCGCGTTCGTGTTCCCCGCGCGCCTCAAAGAGATGTCAGCATAAAGCAAGGGCCGAAGCCTGCCGGGGCTACGGGACTGTTCGAAAGAGATACCGAGGCCCCGAAAAAGGGCGAGGAAGGAACATGAATGGGTTTTAGTCAGTAAAAGTCTGACACTCCCTCCCGCTCCGCCCAGAGAGGGAGAAGTCATTTGAAGATTTCCCATCCGACAAAAAAAAAGATCCTCATGCTCAGCAGTAATTGTGCTTACAATACGACAGCTAAACCGCCGAGGCAGTCATTTTCATCTCGGCGCAAAATCACATTTCCGAAGTGGTGTAAATAGACGACCTTTTTTGCTGACTGTTAACCTAATTTTTTGTAACAACTTGCCATGTAATCAACCGAATTTCAGCTTAACGAGCAAATTGTTATAATTAAGTCCAAACACTGGCTTCAAAAATAATCCTTAGGGTAGCAAGTTTATAATTGAACTTCAGTTACACTAAACTAACTTTTTGAATCAAATTATGTCTATGTGACCAGTAATCTAACTACTGAAAACTGAATTTTCTCATAATTGTTTCGTTTTGAGTTGTTTCAGTTTACCTAGAACTTTTTGAGCGTTATTATTTTAATAGGCTAAAATTTGCTTCCCCTGGGTATTTTAAATGTTAACCTAAGGATTGTGTCAGGGAATAAACAGAATTATAATTTCCTTTTGTGAAAATGACATCATACAGGGTGTAAGCAGACTCATCACGAAACCGTTAACCAAGCATTCTGTACATCAAACTAAGTAACTTTATGCAAAAATTATCGCTGGGAAACGACAATTTTTTTGGGGGAGTAAAATCACAATCACATCAAAACATAGTGCTATTAAATGGATTGAATAGTACAGTGGTCGTGGAGGTATTTCAAGTAAAAATCTTAAATTGTCATCATCATCAGCGGCCTATTAATGTTCCCACTGCTGGGACAGGCCTCCTCTCTATGAGAGGGAATGGGCTAAATAATCCACCACGCGGGCCCAGTGCGGATTGGTAGATGTCACATGTCTTCGAATTTATGGTTCTAGGACATGCCGGTTTCCTCACGATGTTTTCCTTCAACGTTTTGAGAGCAGCGGTGATGTAATAAATTACACAAAGAAATGCGCCTGCCTGGGTTCGAACCCACGATTTACTGAACGTAAGTCGGGGCCGCCACCACTGGCATCATAAACAAGTTTAATTCTTTTTTTTTTTATGGTAAAAAGGTTGGTAATTTGACCTCAATATTTCCGTAACGACAAAGTTCCCAGGTATGGTATAGAACAAAAAAACGATCGCAATCACGGGAAGAACAAGTCTTGGGGCTTACAAGCATTTCGGCCTTTTTTATTATATATTCTTTCTTTACTCAAAATTAATTCCAAAAAGAACTTCACAATGTCTTTTGACTGTAGTAACCCCTTACTACAAAACAATTTCATTAACCACTTCTAAAACTCACAAGAAGTGAGCTACTCTGTTTGCAATCGACTCCACACAACACAAACTAATAGCATTTGCTAACTTCGCTCTGTAGCAGGGTTGGTAAACCTCATAAAACAGAATATTCTAGATACTCATCATTCTCTTGCACTTATCCAAATTCATTAGGGGTTAGCGCAGCATGTCTTTTATTTATTTAACAAAAGGAGAACTAACTAAAATAAGTGAGTAACAATTTTATAAACGACACAGAGCCAATTACAGGTTCTCACGAGTAGACATAGAGATGATAGTAGAAAACTTAGGATCACCAAATAGCAAGCACGATAATAATACAAATAAAAGTAATTAATATAAGCAAAAAGCACTAAATACACTCAGATACTAGGTTAGGCATTGTTGACATGGGGAAAAAATAAGATAAAGCACTACGCGCTTTTAAAAAAGGTTGCACTTAGCCGCGTACAGAAGGGGCTATAATGGAAAATGGGTCAAAAGAGAACTCCTTACAAAGAATATTAAAGTCCTTACTCTCTCGCACTAAGTATGAGTTTCGCCTACTACGTCTTCTTCTTCCATACTTCTATATTTTTCGTCATCTCATCAGACACTTATTTTCTTGCCATATCATTCTTAACACAGTCCATCCAACGATTCTTTGGTCTTCCTCTGAGGGTCGAGAAGTTGGAGTCGCGTCACAACACTAACTTCAAGTCGTTTGTGGTGCGAGTTCCGACACAATATCTCGACAAGTTTCTCAAGGAAGAGTTTTGGCCGAAGGGTGTTGTCTACCGATGTTTTCGCGGCAGGCTACGTGACACCGCACAGCGTAACACGACGCCGCCACTTCGTGTGTCATAGTGTCATAGTTCATAAGTTATGTTTTGTAATTAGTATATTTTTAAGTTGTAATGTATTTTTGTGTATTTTATCTATGGGCCTTAGGTTGCCTGATAATAAAATGATTGATTGATTGATAACTTTCCTCACGTCGTTATTCGCGCTTGCCCCGGCCACAAGGTCCTTCTAACATCTTTTATCTGTTACGTGGTTTTCTAATATAGTTTTGTAACACGTCACTTTTAACCAAGTTTACTAAAATGACCAAGGTTAGCCAACCCTGTATAGCCAAGTCTTCATCAAATAAAGAGCTCATTGCTTCTCTTGGCACGTTATACAAGTCTGTTGGCACCGGCACTAGTGAACTAACTCTGCAGGTGTTTGTAGGTAACTAAGTACCTGTGTTGTAGTTGATTGGGAATTTAGAGTTTAAGGTAAACATTTGAAGGGTTTGTTTTTAAATGATGTATTTGTAAACATGAGCTTCCTTTTCATTCAAGGATGGGTTCAATATGTAAATGTCTTAATAGTTTCTCTTAGGAATGGTCAGAAGAGTCCGGAATACCAAATATTTGTTTCAGTGTTCTCTGTCTTTACTGTACTTATGAAAAGAATCCTTCTGATATCTCAAGGATTCGGTATGAGTATATGTAAAACGTCCTATTGTTTACCAGTTGAAGCAGAACATAATATACATATACAATATGGGTACATATTTATTGTATTGTTGCAGTAGTTGTAGTTGTTTGTTTATCACAATTTTACCATTTTTTTTCTGTGTTGTCCTGTCGGGCTAATACGAGTAAATGCTTTTTCTTTCTTTCTTTCTTTCTTTCAGTAATTACGGAGGAATGAGGAAAACGACACGAGGAAAGTTTTGAGTATGAGTGTGGTATAAGAGTAGAGGAATACCAAATAAACGATGGATGGACTGTGTAGGATGACATGGCAAAAAAGGGGTTGTTTAATGAGATGACGAATAAAAGAGAAGATTGAAAAAAGAAGAAATGCTACACCAACACCAAATGAATTGGGATAAGGGCAGGAGACTTGGCCTGACTGCTGGCCTGACCGATGACCTGGTGAAGGTTGCTGGAATCCGCTGAATGATAGTCGCAAGGGACCGGTCAATGTGGCACCACTTGGGAAGGCCTATGTCAAGTAGAGGACGTCTTTCGGCTGAGATGATGATGATGATGATGATGAAAGGCAGGAGAATGATGATGACGAAGGTCCATGTTCACCGAAAAGATAACCGTCTGATTATCTAAAAACAGCTGTCAGTGTGACATGTTTCCATACAAAAATTCGTTTTAAACAGCTGTTTTAGATAATCAGTCTGTCATCTTCTTGGTAAACATGGACCTTAGTATTAAGTATTTTGCCTGTCCGTTAAAGGACGTGGTTTTATTTTAATCTTGACGCTGTATAGTCACACTTGGCAACTAAATATCAAAAGCAGACATGGGGTTTTCAGAAAAATCCTTATTTTACCATGAAACTAGAACACTTGTAGGTGCTTTCTTTGTATAATTATATGTTTTGTGAAACACCCAGTTTCCTCGCTCAAGATTCAAGTACATGACTAAACTTCGTGTGCTGACAACGGAAACAATTACAGTGTGTACTGCACAGCTGTTACTTGACTCGTTTGAGTAAGTTACGTTGTTTTAATGAAATCTTATTATTTGTCTTAGAGCTACGGATACTGCTCAGTCTTCCAAATGAAAATCTTTAAAACAATGTGCACGTTATACTTTGATAAGCTTAAAGAAAAACAAGTAGAACAAAACAGTAATAGAAGCTTTTTATCTTTAGAGAATTCTATGAACTTTAGAGCACTGTTGCGAGTAGCCACGGTTTCAGGCCGGAAGGAAAAATAAAAAAAAAGTAAGGTTTATGCTTCCATATGTACCAGGAGGAGAAGTGTTTTTGAATTGTGAATTGTCCATTGTATCATGTTTCGTATAGTTACTCCCTTTCAAGAGAAACGTTCCCTTCAACAGTTTCATTGCCTATCCATCACTTCTCTTTGACAAGATCTGCAATAGACGCACTGACGACCCGCAAGAGAAACGAACTGCGCCAGAAACGATCCCCTCAGCACGTAATATTGACTGAGATTTATTCCTGATACCGTCACTAATATTTGCGACCAACAGTGTAGCCCAGCAAAAGTAGTTACGCCTTATCAGATAGTAATACAGCCTTCTGTAACAAAAGAAAAAAACAAACACATCAAAATAGGTGAAGGTTCCATGTGAAAACAAAATGCAATCAATACAAACTTGACCCATTGAAGCAAACACTGTTTTTAGATTACCTACCTATTATTAACGACTTATGTCGAGCCAACGTACAGGGTGGGTAAGCAATTCGAAGCAGAGTTTACTAAAACATTGATGAGGCAATTTAACTGAAAAACGTGGCAAGGACGATAATATCGCCGCAATTCTCTGGCTCGTGGAGGAGGTCTCTTAAGACTTGGAGTTAGGAATTGTCCCGTGGGATCGTACTATCTGGTAAAAAGTTTGTTAATATTCTATGTGGTGATACAAGTCATAACCCCTTTTTTTTTTAGGATGGGAAATCATCAAATGACTTCTCCCACTCTGGGCGGAGCGGGAGGGAGTGTCAGACTTTTACTGACTAAAACCCATCCATGTTCCTTCCTCGCCCTTTATGTTCCGGGGCCGCGGTATCTCTTTCGAACAGGCCCGCAACCCCGAAGTCATTACCCCTCAGTCTGCAAAATTTTATTCAAATCCGTTCAGTAGTTTTTGCTTGAAAGAGTAACAAAAATCCATTCATCCTCGCAAACTTTCGAATTAATATTACGTAGTAATATTGTCTACATAATTATCATAATAAGTTTTGAAAAGTTGCTTGCCTAAAACGGAAATATGTAGTATAAAAACATCATTACCCAAAATGGCATTAATAAACAGCAGAAATATTTGACAGTTCTAAAACATTCACACACATTGAACACATTAACTTTAAGTCATCTTCGTGAAGAGAGAATAAATGATAAATAAATAAAAAATAAAAAGAAATCTTCTAAAATTCTTCTATTCATAGCGTTATTAAAATCGTCGAATGGAAGTTTCTTTAATCAAGCAATACATTTAGAATTTTCTTCAAAATCCTCTGGATTGTGTTTGAAAGTGTGTTTCGCAATTAGTGTTGGTATGTTCAATGATGTCGAAACTATGTATCTTTTTATGCTAATTTTCTTCTCTGATAGTATACATCACCCCGTATACAATACGTGCTAATGTGTTCCGAGCGTAAAGAACTTCACTCGAATGTAGACCTGATAACGATAGAGGCCCTGAAAAGATAAGCTGATAATTATAATTTATTATCATAAGGGTCAGTAATGATATAGGTAGCTAGGCACTTAAAGCAGACCGCTACATATTGGGTTAGGCCCATGTTAATAGGGTTATAAGAAAACCCTGTGTGGTTAGGTTGGGTTATAAAGAAGGCCTCTAACGCTCTTTGAGCTTGTGTTTAAGTGTTAGGTATAAATATCCCTCTCGTATCTGACATAAAATGTACATTAGGAACAGTAGATGTGTATAAATAGTACAACTATGAACCACATTTTACATGACATTAGCACCTCTACCCCCAAAGGGTTAGGACCTTTATCACCCCCATATGTAACCAGTTATGTTTAATTTTATTTCCACCAACCGGACACAAATGTATACATTTATTACAGCTACTAAGATATTCCAGATGAGATTAACAATTTATCTGATCTGATTGAAACTTGCACTGTGAATGTCGAAATTTCGGACTTCGCTTGTTTATTATTAATTTATTTCTTACGGCAAAGCCAAAACGAAGGATTATAGGTACACTGTGACATTGAATTATTTGAATACTTACTTCAGAATTTTTTTTTAAGTGAAAACTGAATTGCCATGAACATTATTACTTTCTTAAGTATTTTACTTTTTAGGGTTCCGTAGCCAAATGGCAAAAACGGACCCCTTATAGATTCGTCATGTCTGTCTGTCTGTCCGTCCGTATGTCACAGCCACTTTTTTCCGAAAGTATAAGAACTATGCTGTTAAAACTTGGTAAGTAGGTAGATGTATTCAAAAAAAACAATAAATTTTTGGGGTTCCCCATACTTAGAACTGAAACTCAAATTTTTTTTTCATCAAACCCATACGTTTGGGGTATTTATGGATAGGTCTTTAAAAATGATATTGAGGTTTCTAACATCACTTTTTTCGAAACTGAATAGTTTGCGCGAGAGATACTTCCAAAGTGGAAAAATGTGTGTCCCCCCCCCATGTAACTTCTAAAATACGAGAATGATAAAACTAAAAAATTAAGTGATGTACATTACCATGTAAACTTTCACCGATAATTGGTTTGAACGAGATCTAGTAAGTAGTTTTTTTTTTAATACGTCATAAATCGTAAACAGCCATTCACCTTTCATTAAATCTGCTACGGAACCCTTCATGGGCGAGTCCGACTCGCACTTGGCCGCTTTTTTATTATTATTGTGACATTTTATGATGTTGTGATTTTTATTGACAGCCATTTTGTACATTATTAATAATTTTATTTTGTTAAATAAAATTATTAATAACGTACAAAATGTTACGTTGTCCTCACATTCACAACAGTTATTGTACAATTTTTTTGTGTGTATGGACCCTAAAAAAACTATGACCTCTGAGTTGTTTCGGCTGTTTCCTCTTAGAGACACCGGCCCCATCTTGTTTAAAAAAAATTGACATGTAAAAGTGTTTGCAAAAATCATGGATCCACTAATTTTTAAAGACCCGTATTGCTCCACTTGTTTTGATGTAAAGCGACTAAGAACTAGTCTCTATTGAAGGAATCCTCATCCCATAATAACCGCTTGAGCCTGCAGAGATATAAAGACTCCTCAGTATATAAAATAATAAATAAATAAGTATCGCTGGACATGTCATGGAACAATTGGGATAATTAATGCAATGGTCTTATTAAAAATGAACGATGTTTTTTTTTTTGCTATAAAATACGTCTAGCAATTTAATACACAGGATTTTTTGTATTTAATAGCAATTTCATCATTTAAGCATACATTTCCCCTTAATATGGGTAATGAAATCTAGACTTACCTAATTCTGCTGAAGAAGTTTGACGTAGGTAATAGGTACCTACTAATGAAATTGAGAAATATCTGCACAATCTACCTAATTAAAATATACCGTTACCTTTCTATTTAGGTATATCTTTAGAAATCTTATACCAAGGAAAGACCCAGCTTTAGAATCTTATTTAGGCGATAAAATAAATGCCTTAAAGGATTTCTAAATTAAATTGCTTTCATTAGATACTAGATTTTTATTGAGTTGTTTGATTATTATGAGTAAAAGAATTTAATACCGAAGTCAGTTTCTTTCATCTTTTAAGTCAAACTGAAAGTGCTTTTAATGGCATAATTGAAATTTAAAATCAATTATTATCCGCGCCACGAGAAACTATAATTTTTGTAAACATTGTATTTCTACCAAGAAACCTATACGTAGCGACAATTCAATCAATCAACTCAAATTATCATACGTGTAACGTGTGTGAACACATCTGACATCATGGAACGTAAACATTTAGCCAGCCATTTTGAGGAAAGATCGCGCTGACGCTGTCATTATTGAATTTGATCCAAAGGTTGCGAACCCGAATGTGTGTTTACAAAATTTATAGCTTCTCGTGGCGGGGACTATAGACTATTACAAGCTCTTTCGATTGTCGAAAAAACAAAAAAATCGAAGCTACAGTACTGTGTAACAAGTGGAGCAATACGGGTCTAATAAATTAGTGGATCCATGATTTTTACAAATACTTTTACATGTCATTTTTTTTAAAACAAGAGGAAACAGCCGAAACACCTCAGAGGTCCTAGTTTTTTTTAGTGTCCAGACACACAAAAAAATTTACAACAACAACACATTACATTGCTATTGTTACACTGGTCGCGAATTGATCACCAAGACATCATTCAACATTTGCATTTTGGTTGACATGATGAAGTCAATCTCATTTTTAGTTGTACCATCGGGGCTCTGCTAGGTCCAGTTCCTGTGCTCACGCTTTCTGAAGAAGGAGATCATCATGTAGAGGATCTCCATCTGCATAAAACTAGCCAGTTGGTGACCCCGGTGATTCCAACGTCCAACTCCAAATTGCTCCACCTGCAGCTCAAACCCCCATGACAACGCAAAAATAGCATTTCTGTGAACTTTAACGTGAAGCAATAAAGTTCAAATTCGCGGTGAAAATTACCGGATTCAGGGACAATTTAACGTTTACTAGTAGTAAGTCGCGGGCAGAAGCTAGTCAATTTATATTTGTACTCGTAACTCTTTTAGTTCCACGCATTCAGGGAAGATTATATGAAATATTCTTTTTAAAAGCAACCCACCAGGGTCAATGAACTGCCTCTCAGTCTTCTAGTGCTGTAATTAATTCTAGACCTGTTGCTTACTTTGCTCACTTAAGCTCACTTGTTGTTTCATTAAGTTGTTTGTAAATTATGGTTTGATCTCGACTCAGCATAAACAATATTTATTAATAATCTATGGAATGCCCGTTGCTAACTTGCTAACGTCTATTTAATCCTTATTTTGTATGCATTCATAAAATCAGAAAACTATTAAAGGGCGTCGAAAAAATCGAAGAAATTTTAACGGGAATAAAAGTGATGCGAAGAGGCTGCGAGAAGGCTGGCAGCATTGACATGTGGGTTGATAAACTCTCTGGTCACGTGAAGAGACACCAACTGCTTGGCGATATCTCGAAAGACTAGGTATCCACTCACGGCCTTTGTGTTTCAACACCAAACTCAATTTCTTTTCCGTTTTTTCGGTGGTTTGGTGATTGTTTGTTATTTTCTCTTAAACGAATCTTCACTTCAAGGTTGATTTGAAATTAACAAGTTATTAACATCATGAGGGCTAGCGAAAAGTAAATTTAAATGTTTTGCCGAAATTGTAGCTCCAACTGATACCATATACATATATTTGTTTACGAATTCGGAAACTAAACTGCGTATCCAAATTGTCTTGGCAACGTCCTGTGAGACTATTGTTACATTAAGATTAAACCAACAGTACAAATCTTCATTATCTACTTATTCTGACCTATTTCTTATCTAGTATTCTGACGCTAATGAAGCCACAATACTCACGAGGATTCTCCGAAACTCCAGCTGCTCTCGAAGGAGTAATTTGGACTTCCATAGTAGTTCTCACCAAAGATTGAAATTGTCAGATAATGTAACAGTGAAAACTGTAACAATTTGAGCTACTTTTCGACGGGCCCATATCTTTGTTGACGGATTTAGATAATTAACCCCCTGGACATAGCCAGCCTCGCCATGTCTACTGGCCCTGTGATTCCCGCATTCAGAGGATTTCTGCGGCTTTTACCAAGTGATCCTTATATACTATTATCAACTTTCACCATCCCACCAAAGTTGAAATTCGTGGGTGATTCGACCGTGTATCAGACATTTTGATAATAAATTCAACGGACTGTGGGTCTAAAATCATGTACTGGTAACTGTTTGAGATTCAGGGTCAGTTACGTCGAGTTCAGGATTTCATAATTCCATGATTCGTCCGCAAATTACAAACATCTGAGCGACCATAAATCCCTACAAAGCCCCATCCACATGTGTCCACATGGGCCCCATTTTAAATGACGTCAATTAACCAGAGCCTAATCGTTAGTTAATGGAAAGCAGCCGCTGTGCAGACGACATATCCTTATTCGCGGCGGCGCTACAATAATTGCGAGCCATTGTCGACGTCAGCGCAAAGATTTGGAGCGCAGATGCGACACTGAGTTAATGTCGATGAAGCTGTTTCGCATGAACCTTGATCATGAATTCATGGGCGGCTTTACGACGTTGGTTTACTAGGAATTGCTAAAGTTCTTCTGATAGTTTAGCTATCATGTGCAACGGGGGGCAATCTAAATGGAGATTAGCCATCTACGCAGGTGATGTAATATACCTAGTGCATAAGTATGTGTGCACTAGGAGAGCCCAAGCAACGCTGGCGTGACGACTTGGACTCGTTCCAGACTGATTAACCAGAAAAAACATAACACCGGGATGGTTGGAAAAGAATGGGGAAGGCCTTTGCCCAGCTGTGGGACAGAATAAATCTAATAAAAAAGTGAGTGTGTGCAGACACAGTTCAATCTCTGTTTCCGTACACAATCCGATGAGATCAGGACTAGGATCAACGATTTCTTCACAGACGGAGAAAATCTTTAACACTTAGGACCAGGAATCGAAATCAAGACGTCACGCCAAGCAATCACTCTTGCAACTATTAGAAAAACGAGGTATTCAAACATGAATCATGTTGCACATTGATGAATTAAACAAAATGTAAATTTATATGGTTGTATTAAAAGTATTTCATGAACTGACTTAAGTAAAGGAAAGCAGTAAGCCGAAGCTTGAACAAATCTCTTTTTAAAACTCGTCTCCACGTGGACCCAAGATAAATACATTTTGCGGTAAGTTACAAACTCAGCAAAATAGTTTCAACTTGAGGTAGTAAATAAAATTTAAGTGTAGAACATTTTATGTACGGCGATTAGGGCTTTATTTATTTTTTGTTCTAGGAAAATCCGAAAGTCTGAAAGTGGCGCCGGTGACTGAAAAGTTGAGTGGTAATCAGTTATCGTGTTATGGACATTGTGATGCAGAGGAATACGAAAAGTGTCGTGAGGAAAGTTTTGTGTATGGCTTTAAGAGAAGAGGAATACAAATAAGAAACGGTAGATAGATAGTGTGGAGGATGAAATGGCTGGAAAAGCATTGACTGCTGCGATGAGAGTTATAGAAAAGTATACCGATCTCAAATATATTGTGTGAGGGCAGGAAAATTATGATGATGTTGTAGGAAAATCTGCAGCCGTGTCTCTATGAGAAAAGTATAGGTTTTTAAAGCCTCATCCCATCTTTAGTTTTTTACTGACGGCAAAATTAATCACCTTCATAAGCCTATAGGACTCTGATGTCTGCAAAATTAAGCCAATTAACTCGATTAGCCACTGTTATCCAGATTCTAGCAGTCGCTTTCGGTAATCATCGCTCTGGCTAGGCGAAAGACAAAGTTCTTTCAAAGGCCCAAAACACTCATAGCATATACATAAACTCATTTTTTGCCCAATAGAAATGGCAGAAACCACAGAAGAAAACCTTGTACTATCTTTTAACTAAGCCCATGCACAAATATCTGTTCATAAGCTCACGGTGGTTGCGCCTCTGACTTTTCCGAAGAACACAACTCACACACACTCAAATGATAAAACAAAAAAAATGGTGCAGTTTTTGGGGATTGCCGATAGAATGTGTACTTTGTAGAACGTGGCCTGTGTTTTTAAACAAAAAGTACACAGGCCCCGCCCCAGTCGTAGCACTGCAACGGGTTGTACCCTTGTGCATGCCTAGAAGTGTTGCTACACCGTAGCGGATCGGCTACGAGTGCTACGAAGCGTTAAGTGACGCGAGTTTCATGATTGACCCAAAAAGTGCTCAACGCGCCTAAGAAGTTTTCACTTCAAAAACTTTTTTAAACAAACAGGAAACTACAAAGACATGCGGGTACTAAATAAATAACCTTACTGTAGTAAGTAGCATCTCGGTGTCAGCGACGACCCTGTGAATGGTGGTTCGGAATCTCGAGCTTCTGCTAAGACATTATCTTGTTTTTGTCGCAAACGTCATACGTAGCAGTTCTCGCTGCCAATCTACAAAGGCGACAGGAGACTTTTTTAGAGAGTGCAAGCCCCACATAACCAAACCGTCTCCCCGGAAGGTGCGGTATGCGTTAGGCATTTTTCACAGATAAGAACAAGTAAAATTAAATTAAATGTACTAAAAGTTAAATAGAAAATCATTCGTTAATCGTTAGGTCCTAGGTACAGTCATCACTCCACTTTCCTTATCTCATTTCGTAAGTTTGTATTCCTCATTCCCTTTCAATACAGTATACATTATTGTACTAGTCAAGCCCTTTCATTTGATTACCTTAATGAAGGAATTGTAAAAAACGAATTCACCATTTTGTAATGGCGGCTATCTTGAATTTTAAATTTATCATAATGTGTAGTTTTCTACGAAAAAATCGCCGCCATTTTGTGGCGGCGGCCATCTTGGACTGATTTTTACGAGTATCAAACATAGCTAAGAACGCTCCCGACTGATGCATCTTTCAAACAAAAAAAAACAATATCAGTTCATCCGTTTGGGAGCTACGATGCCACAGATAGCCACACACAAACACGCAGACACGTCAAACTTAAAACCCCCCGTCGTTTTTGAGTCAGGAGTTAAAAAAAAGTACAAAATAACCTTGCCTTAATCTCAGCTCAGTAAGTTGTAAGAGTAACTTTAGTAAAATTTTAATGCGGGATATAAACAACTTTCGTTGCAGACCATAAAACAGCATTTTTCCCTCCTTTTCTAACAATCTACCCATTTAAAGTTGAACAACTTTTATTGCCATCTCTTTCTCTAAAGTTAAGTTCGTGACACAGAGTGACCACTCTGCAACAAATAATCTAATCTATGTCGCCCACGGACCAGTACATTGACAACGCACGCCTTTTGAATTTACAACTGGCACCAATCTAACGCTTCCCGTCGCGTCTCTGGCGAATTGCACTAGCCACTGGCGCAAGTTCAAGGGCGAGTGCAATGTGAAATATGTTTTGTACTAAACCCATACTAATAAACGTGAAAGTAATTTACGAGTATTATGTTACTTTTTCACGCTGAGATAAACATCTGAACGGCTTTCAAAATTAAATTGGCACACGGGTGTACCATGTCATAGGAATCTTTTCATCTCGGTAGATCGTTCTTGTAAGGGCCTTATCACACTAGCGAGTTGCGAGCGAGTGGAAAGCGGGGCGATTGCGCAGCGAGCTCGCCGCGAGTTCGAAACGTGTGCGCGGCGAACACGCCGCGGGTGCGCAGCGAGCTTGCCGCAAAGACGCTGCAGGTCGGGCTCTAAGATAATTTCCATATTCCACGCGGATAAAGCGGTAAGCAAAAACTAGATTAATTTAAATGAGTTGCTTTTCTGTTAATTTTGCGCTATCTTCCTAGTGGAAAAAACGATCAGACAAACTTCTTTTGTTTCTTAAAATCCTCAACAAATAACATCACTACTGTAATCCTTAAAGGGCAGTGGTTCACAGAATGGTACACTCACATTTCGACAGTTAAGTTTGTAAGTCCCATGTGGGGGCAAGCTTATTGCCATCAACTGGGCACAAATCCACACCCCGAGGCTGCTACGGAGAAAATCATGATGAAAAAACCGAATAACCTTTTGCTAACCCAGGAACTCATGCTCAGCAGCCGCTTGAGACTACTTGATCAATGACGCATCTCTTTTCATGCCATACTCCTCAAATCCTCACTATTTCATGAAATAGCTTTAATAGAAGACTAACACTTCGCCCACGACTTCGTGCGGAAAAATTGTGATAACTCAAGATATTAAAATAGTTTATAGCCTATATTACTTGGTAAAGATGTAACTTTCTAATGATGAAAGAATTTCTAAAATTAATTTAGTAGTTAATGATTTGAATCGTAACAAACAAACAAGCAAAAAATCAAATCTTTCCTCTATATAATACTAGCTTCTGCCAGCGGCTTCGCCCGCGTGAAGTTTGATTATTGTTCCATGGGATCTTACTACCGGGATAAAAAGTATCCTATGTTTTAATATAGCTTATAAACTATCTGTGTGCAAAATTTCATCCAAATCCGTTCAGTAGTTTTCGCGTGAAAGCGTAACAAACAAACTTACCACGTATTAGTTTTAAACTACTTAAACCCGTAACCTTTTTTCCTTTTTTTTTTCGGATGTGAAATCATCAAATGACTCCGCCCGCTCTTGGGCGGAGTGGGACGGAATGTCAGAATTTTACTGACTACAACCCATCCATGTTCCTTCCTCGCCCTTTATGTTCCGGGGCCACGGTATCTCTTTCGAAAAGTCCCGCAGCCCCGTAACCTGCTGTAAGTTTTTCGGAAATTATAAATTAAAATAAGTAAACAAATAAAATAAACTACTCATATCGTCACCATCTGCCTGGATTTTTTACGCTATGTCGAGGTCCGCTTTCATTCTTACTGGATGCAGCTGAATACTACTTATTATTTTACATGGAGCGTCTACTTATCTAACCTCCACAACTCAGATAAAACGCTTTTCCTTGGAATGACTAGTTTGTCAGTATCGGTTTTAACTAATGACATCTGAGACCAGCTGCTAATTGTTTGATGACATGGTTAGTATCTAATGTAATTTAATAATAATAATCTAATAATAATTCTATAATGTAATGCAATTTAATTTAATCTGCAATAACTTATATATTATAACATAACGTAGCTACTATGGGTGAACTGTATGTGATCATGTGCAATGCCTGAAATAAAATAATTTTCTTTATTAAATTTATTTTTAGTATGTAATGGATGATCACCCATCCACGGTCTAACCAAGACAAATGCTGCTTGACTTTCAAGCTATTCAAGCTATTATTGCTTAGCCACAAGCACCTGATCTTGCATGATTTCCTGAAATGTAGTAAAACTATTTTGTCCATATTATTATGAGGAGATCGTGACTTAATAACAGCCGCTCGGTTGAATTTTTAGGTTAAACCGTGCCTGTCTCGGTTGGTCTGTGGATGGGTGACCACCCTTACGTACCGAGTTTCCTCAATGCCTCGGAAAGTACACCAGATCTTTGTTGGCCCAAAAATTCTGACAACCAGTCTAACCAAGTGGTATCGTATTCGCTCCATGTAAAATACTGACACACACAGCTGGTTAGACTGGAAGCCGACTCCAACATGGTTGGGAAAAGGCTGGGCAGATGATGATGATGATGATTGGTACCTTTATTATATTATAAGTGAAGCTATAAACTAGAACGATACGTAAAAGCGCATCAGCAGTTCCCCATAATGGTTCTATTAACAATAACGTTGTACTATTAGCTTCAATATAAACGTCCAGCCATTTTGTCAATTGACTATCTGTGCAAATAGTCACGAATGTAGGTCGTTGAAGAAGTAAAAGTGCCACTAAAAAGAACGATGGTTGTATCGTTTTCTGCACATTCATCTAATTTTTACATTTTAATTTCATTATTTTAGTTTCATTGCTCGCAGAACGGATGGCCGATGGGGCCGATAAGTTTTGGAGTGGCGACTGCAAATCGAAAGACGTTGCGTTGGAAGGTCTTCCACTAGGTGGACCGATGACCTGGTTAAGGTTGCGGGAATCTGCTGAAAGCGAGTCGCACGGGACCGGTCAATGTGGCGACGCTTGGGGGAGGCCTATGCCAGCAAAGGACGTCTTCCGGCTGAAAACATTCTGTCGGCGGCTCATTCGGCGGAGAAACGTTAGAATCGAAATGATGATGATTTTGGCTTCGGAAGGATTTTTTCTTGTCAATTACTAAAGAGAATGGTAATTTAATATCAGCACCGTGTATTCACTGACAAAATCTTCTATTTTTTTCCAGTTTTGGGAATTCAGTGAAGTCTGCATCAGTGGGCTGACTTTGCGTAGCTGAATTTTTGCTAAACATCATCATCATCATCAATATCCTGCCCTTATTCTAATTTAAATTATTTCGAGCAGCGCCGCATGACTTCTTCTTCCATACTTCTCTATTCTCTTCTCTATTTTCTTTTCTATTCTCTTCTCTATTCTCTTCTCTCTTCTCTTCTCTTCTCTATTCTCTTCTCTATTCTCTTCTCTATTCTCTTCTCTATTCTATTCTCTTCTCTATTCTATTCTCTTCTCTATTCTCTTCTCTATTCTCTTCTCTATTCTCTTCTTAATTCTCTTCTCTATTCTCTGTTCTCTATTCTCTTCTCTTCTCTGTTTATACCACATGGTATAACAAGATTCACATTTTTCATTCAGACAAGCATTTTGTTCATCAAACTAACTAACTCCTACGCCAACATTTTTGCTGCCTTTTTTTTTGGGTGAAAAATCACGTTTTTTGATAGGACTCAACGTAACGCGCTTAAAACATTATGGTGATGAATGGACAGTATAGTACGAGGGTTGAAGATGTAAGTAAAAATGTTTAGGTAAATTAAAAAAATGCATTCAAAAAACACTTGGAACCTGAACACCTGAAAAAGTTGGAACTTGGAACCCCGAAATCTTTGTAACTAGAAAGAAGGTTTCCAAATATGGTCTAGAACAAAAAATACGATAAGAACAAGTGCCTTTCAGCTTCGTTACGAGTCTTTTTACACCCTTTATGTATAATATTTGTTTGAAAAATGATGAACGCAACAAATCTCGGAATTTCAAACACCCGCTTGGTCTTAGCAATCACGCTACAGTTATCTCTCTTCTCCTTTTAGCCTCGTATCCACTAGGCAACACTTGACGCACAACATGTTGTACAACATGTTGCTCAAGGTTTTAAAAGGCTGAACTTTTGTTTAGCAACTTTCGTTTTGTTATGTGATGTTGCACGCGCCAGCTGGCAACGTCGCGCGATGTTGTGCAACACTGCCGAACATGTTGAGCGTCACATGTTCCGCGTCGATTGTTGCCTAGTGGATACGAGGCTTATCCTTTCGCTCAACTTGATATCTTCGGGTGAAGTGACCAATTCATCCCATTCAATAATCCCAAATAGCTGTTTAGAGTTAAACCTTACACCAGACTGAACTGGTTTCAAATCCAATTATATTGAAACTCCTTCTATAGTTCTAAATTCAATTGACGAACCTCCAATCTAATTCCGTCTAAAGGTCGTGGCTCACTTGACAAGCACCGCACCAGCACCGCTCCAACCCAGCAATTTACTTGCCATTCAAATTAGAGCATTAAATCGTGTGTCGCATAACATATTTTTGAATGTACATATGAAAAAGCTTACGGCGGGTGGTCAACGCGCTTGCCGCTACCATACGCCTCGCCGCGCGGGCGGCGCGGCGTCCGCGCGCGGCCCGCGCGCCGCAAGCGAGGGGACCGCGCGCCGTCCACGCGCGGGCGCCGCGCCGCAAGCGAGGAGACCGCGCGCGGCAAGCGAGGGGACCGCGCGCGGACGCCGCGCCGCAAGCGAGGGGACCGCGCGCGGACGCCGAGTGGCCCGCGAAACAACGTCACTGCGCCGTCGTGCTTCTCCACGTAGTGGGTACTCTTTGTTTAATGTATGGCCAGTTACAAATTTAGTTAAAGAGCCCACGACACTAGACCTAGTTCGGTTAGACTCCCAGATAATATCTATATATATAATTGGTCACGATGCTGCAATGTATAAAAACCATTACTATTATGATAAGACTCCCGAGTTATGTGAAATTCAGTACAAATCGAAAGCTTGTTGTCACCCAAGTAACACAAACTAGTTGCTTAAGAGCTCTGGAGCCAATCCGATTATTCCCAAAGGCGCCAAGCTCAAGTGCTAGAGCGTGCACTGCAGACCTTATGTAGCCGCTTTGCAGCCAAAGGGGCACAACTTTTTGCAACCTACAGTTCCGTTAGAACTTATATTAGTAGCATGCAAGCGCTACAGCAGCTGCAACTAATAATTAATACAACACTAAAGCTCTTGTGGCGCTTATTGAATGAATGACAGGTTTAACTGAACGAATAAAAAATCACAAATCATTCACCTGTCTCTCATTTATTAAAATACATCTGTTGTTCCTGAGTCAGACATTCCTGAATACAAATATAAATAAATAATAAGTGAAGTTGTATGTTTCTTCGTGATATCTTTTCGAATAAACGACAATATGTGATAAAATAAGTATTTCGGCATATGAAAATACATGTAGAATTTTTCATCATCGTCAATCAAATGTCTAATATTCTTCCAGTATTCCCCTTCTACTTGTCTTTTTTTAAGCAAATTATGCACCCAATATCTCCTCTTCCTTTTTTTTTCCTGTTCCTCGTCGTCGAGAGCAATTGCGATTACTGCTAGTTCACGCAATGTAAACCGAGACATTATGACAACGTACAAGTCCTACGCGTGTTCAATCACAAATGCCTTACAATTGTGTTCGTGGTGACAGCAAGCTCGTAGTCCGGGAGGTAGCGGTGCAAATTAAAAAACCCTAATAAAGTCAGTCAGTCGTTCGGTCTGTAACCAATCGTTACAGTACACCGGCTGAAACTATAAAATATAAAATAATTTAAATATACTGAACTTTAAAAAATCTCAGAACTGTAATGGAAAGAAAAATTAAACCACGAATCCACAAAATATAATTACTAGAGATAATTCCCTAAAAAAGAATGCTACCTCCCGGACTATTACCACCAGCGCGCGGACTGCGAGCTTGCGCCTTGCGGACGGCGAGTGGACCACGCGAGGCCGGCGCGCGGCCCGCGCGGCGCAAGCTGGGCGACCACGCGCGGCCCGCTCGGCGCAAGCGAGGCGACCGCGCGGCGCAAGCGAGGGGACCGCGTGCTTACACCTCGCTTGCGCCGCGCGGGCCGCGCGCCGTAGCCTATATTCGAGGCGGCGCCGGTCAGGAGCTGTGCTGGTGCCGTGCTGGTGCGGTGCTTGTCAAGTGAGCCACGACCTTAAGGTTTCAATTAATAAATCTTAGAACTCAATGGGACGTGGTCATTTTAGTGATCTGATTCGTTCAATTCTGGTTCGTTCCTGCGACTATGATGGAACTTAAATCTCCAAAGTTGATTATTGCCCGTTATAAGTTACACTGCCTAGCCTTTGCCCAACAATGTTGGAATCGGTTTCCAGTGTAACCGGATGCAGCCGAAAATCAGTATTTTACATAGAACGGCTGCTTATCTAATGTCCACAACCCAGTCGGTCCTGGGTAATATAATACTTTTTGGTAAGACTGTCAGACTTTGCCACTGACTACCTGTAACGACTGTCAAATTTCTACAATATAACAGCTAGGACCAACAGCTTGACGTGCTTTCCGAAGCACGGAGATAACTCGGTTTGCATTGGATGTTCACCCATCCACGGACTAACCTGGACAAGCACGCCTTAACCTGAAGATCGAGCCGAGTGGCTGTTATTATTTAGCCACGCTATCCTTTTAACTCACTACATGACACCTACCCTTTTCCTACTTCCTATGCAAATACAGAATTCATTATTATTTGTTCTATTAAATTCAGCTAAATGAATGCCTAAACGTAAAAGAGTAATAATTAACTTTCAATTCTAGGCTCAGCGCCAAAATCTGAAAATTCAACAAGACAATTTCGTTTACTCATTCATTTCCAGTGTTGTTAGTCAAACATTTATTATTCATTGTCTACTTACTTACACAACAGCCCATCAAAGCCATTAATATTAAGTAAATAAAAGTTATAAATAGTCGATTAAACTTCTATATATAGGAACCCCTACGTGTTACCGCGAACGTATGGTGCCTATCGATCTCGCCTCAAGGTTGGCCTTCGCAATTATATTGAGGAATTATGATCGTTAGCTAGAGTTATGTACGAAGTTTTACGTGCAACCCTAATAGGATACCCGGAAATTCAATTATTGAGTTAGATAAAGTTTTCTAGGAGCTTATTGGAAATCGGATCAGTGTTATCACACCATGTTCTACAATCTACAGGACTGGTTAAACACTAGCAAAGTCATGGTAATGCTAAATATTTCGATTTTATTCAGCAAAAAAATATCCAGGCTTGGATGCACCGCCTTTCCGCCCGCAAATTTATACATGCAAAGTGTAACAGAAAGGGTATAATATGAAAGGGTGTTCCACAGACCATCAAACTGAACCACTTACTCCATGGAACCACCATCGTAATTGCGAAAAAATAATCAACGGCCCTATACTAAATTCCAATACCTACTCGACCAAATGTATGAGACAGCTGATTATTTTTTTACGATTACGATGATGGTCCCATAGGGAAAGTTGATCAATTTGATGGTCTGTAGCACACCCTTTCATATGACTATACCCTTTTTGTTACACGTTGTATAAGGTCCCATTAAATAGATGAAAAATAACACAGCGTTCAGTATTTCTAACCAAAGATATCCAAGAAAAAAAAGACATTTAAATAACAAAGACATGGATGTGTTTACGCAAAGAGTAACCAAGATTTTTAGTGTATTTTCGTTAGCTGATTTATTTTTCTTGTCTTCATTTTATGACATGAACAGGACTCATCTTAGAACCTTACATGAACATGCAGGATACACAATAATAATTAGTATGCCACCATCCAAACCTTTTCTAGATACGTATTTAGCCCCTCCACATTTCTGGATATTTATTTATTAATGTAGGTTCACTAATAAGTTTTGAGTAACATAACTTAAGTAGCTAAAGGTTTTTGCAGTATACATAGTCGCCAATTGCTGGTTAACCAGCATTCACAAAAAAAGCGACATAATAAGAAAAAAATTTAAATAAAACGAGTGGGAGTAGAAATGAAATATGACACTCCAGTTGTAAACGTCCCTTTGTGCCTATTGGCCTTGTTTCGTTCTGTCTCCTGCTGTTATGGAGGAAAGTGGAAATTACGGCTTTTTCTACTCCTGCGCTATACTTTTTTATTAATTTCGTTGCGGGATTCAAGACAGTTAAACTCATTCTCTGGGACCTCGTCGAGCTTCAGTGTCTCGGCGATTTTCTGGTGGTGGCCACTGTTGATTCTGGCTTTCAGGAGTTACAGAGGTTTGGGAATAGTGTGGCGGGCTTGTCCAACAACAACACCATACTGCCATCATGGCATTCCTCAATTATAAAGGTCTTAATAGTGCAATTTACAGTAAAACAAAAGTTATTAAAACTTGAAACTACTATCCGTTAATGCTTTCGACCCATTCATTAAAACTACGAGAATTTCTATAAAGCTTTTCGACTTTGGATAAAATGAAATCCATCTAGTTTTATTACAAGAGTGAAATAAATAATTCATTGAAATTGCTGTAGATTTGTGATTTCGCCTTTTCGGCTAGATTTAGAGGCATTGTGCAGGGTTTAATAGAAGCCTCTTTTTGTTGCTTTGTTATTTGGATCAATTCAAGAAACACCTAAGCCAGAATTTATTTGATTTGAGTTAGGGTTAAGGTTGATCTGGTTTTTATTTAGATGTTAATAATTATAAGCCTTTGTGCTTAGTAGTATGAGGTCTTGGGTTAATTTTATTAAACTCTGCCAAACTATGAATTTCTCCTGTATCATGGATGCATTTACAAACATTTAAACTCACATAAATCAAATCAAATCAAATCATATATTCTTTGCAAACATGGGTACATAGATGTTCTGTTTTATTTACTTAATAAAGTTCTCCACATTTAGCCGTCATTTGGGCATGCAAATAATTATTGGTTAACAATATAAAATTGTAAATTCAAGATAAGTGGCATGTCAATGGAAAAATGAATGGAACATACAATAAAAAATGTCAAGAATGGTCAGTCATTAAAAAAAAAAAAATCATACAAATTTATGTCAACCTGTTCAAAGTAATGAAAAAAAATATATGAAATTAAATTAAATCAAAACAAAACAATTAAAATCAATAAATACAAATTCAATCAAAACTATTAAAATCAATAAATACCAATACACACAAACAGTGACACCCGGATCAACTACCTATAGGCCATCCAAGGCCATGCGGGAATCGAACTTGTGACACGCAGTGCAACATCCAATCGCTCAGCCATTGCGGCAACCGTGGGACCGTTCGTTCGAATTTGAAATTTGTATGGAGACCTCTGCCTAACACTTCAGCGATTATAGGCGTGATGTTATGTAACTAAATATAAGACTTTGATTCATGAGGATTAATATTAAAGCGTAGGTGAGTATGTCAGAAAGGGTAAACTAACCAACAGACAGTCAATCATAAGTAAGCTTCGTGATTGGCTCATTGAAATAACAACAGGTTTTTTCAGGCCTAATAGGCGTTTGGCTGCATCTCGCCTGAAAGGGATGACGCGGCCTAGAGTGGCAACCCTAGGCCGCATCATCGCTTTGCTTCCCTTGCTTAGAACAACCCCATTCACTCGAACTCGCGTGCAGTCACATCAGATATGTTGCAACCAAACGCAATCCCATATACCATGTAATGGACGACGAGCCCTGCATAAATATGTAATTTTAGTATAAGTAGTTTTTAGGAAAATAATGGGGACCTATATGTCTGTCTACCCCCGAACTATTATATTCTAAAAGCCTTAAGCATTGCACCATGGCTCGAAATGTTGCATCAGCCATTTGTGGGATCCCTGGGTCAGGTTCGAACCTGTCCGACCTGGAATATTACATAATAAAGAATATTATTGCATCAGCAATTGGGAAAGTCCATTTTTACGGACTGTAGGTGGTTAAGGATCCCTCAAGGACGCTCAGGTGCTCCCACAACTTGCAATGACGTGATTATTTATGTAAGGGGGACCGATTAAATTGACGATAATCAAGTCAAATAGTAGTAAATAAAAGCATGTAATCAAGTCATTCTACCAGTTAATCAAGGAGAAGTCTTCAAGAAGTCAAGGAAGAGCTCCATATCAGACAGATTGTCATGAGAAGTTAAAATAGATTCACCGTTTCAATGAGTTACCAAGTATAGTAACAAGTTTAATAAGTAAATGAGTCCCACGCGCCCCAAGTGTTAATTCCTTATATACATTCTTGTATTACGAGAACAATCAATAATGTAAAGTCTTGTGCCCCGATATGTAAACCTATAATTATAAAATATAAAGTGTTAAAAGTATTCGCGTTTAATTTACTAAACACACCTGGGCTATCACATAAAAGAAGAACAAACAATAATACAGTGCACTCAAAGTATTTGGCCTCCCTACGAGCCGAACACATAACATACCAAGTACAAAAAAAAACTTTTAAAAGTCTACAAATAATAGTCGGGACCAAGAAGCATCTAGGTATGTAAAAGTAATGGATGGACACTCAACCACGGACAGAACTTGACAAGCGCTATCTGACATGAAAAAGTAAAAAAAAAACTTTCCTTCCACACGTCGATGACTTTTGTTGGTTTCATTGACTTTTTTGTCACCGACTCCTGGAAGTCATGTTATATTCCACTTGGCTAGGGTTTTTTTTTTTTTGGAAATCATTTTTTTTTGCTACTTTTTTTTTCTTCAGCCTATTTAATTATGAGTAATTCAGCCTATTTAAGTATGACAGTAACTCACACAAATTCTTGACAAGTTTTCTTTTTCAATTCTTACTAAAAGTATTACAGAATGTCAAGCTCAAGCAATGTGAAAAACAAAACATGAGACTACCGTGCAAGCTTCCTTTACCAAATGAAAAAAAGAAATCACGTAAATCGAACCAGTAATAAGGAGTTACCAGATATCAAAAATTTAGAAAAATACAGATGAATAGATATCTGGTGAAGAAAAAGGAGTTGGTTGAAAATTATTTGAACAGTCACAAGAGAGTCTCCATTCCTATCCAAAGTCATGATAAAATCATATCCTTCGTTAAAGTTGTAAACAAAGAAACTATTCCAAAAGCAGACGAGACTAATAAATTATCATGCAAACAACTTCCAAAAACTGTTTTGATTAATTCCGACAATTTAATGGAAACGTCTGAAAGAAACATTTAAATAATCCCGAAACGATTTGTTCTGTTATTTGAGTTAAAAGTTTTCCTTTTAGTGGTCCGCTGTTTACAGAGACACAACTTGCCAATTTTCATATAAAGTGCTAGTATATTATAGACCTATAAAAATGAAAAAATATTTTATTTTACCAGGTAGTTTAAGCTCTAACTGACTAAAAAAGGGATTTATTAAATGGCCATAGCAAAGGGTGCCTATTAAAAAAAAATCAACACAAATTCAGTCGGATGGACTTATCATCTACCGGGGATTTTCCCAAATATGTTAGGGTCAGTTTCCAGTCTACCCGGGTGCAGCTGATATCAAGTATTATACAGGGAGCGACTGCATATCTGATTTAGACTACCCTGAGTTAGAGCTATGCCACACGATGCGTTGATGGTGCGGTGCGGAGCCGGAGCGGAGCCGCAACGTCATCCTGCATACAAATCACCATAGAAATATAAAAAAAACAGGAGAAGTGTCAAGGGGGCGTATTGGTGTCCGCGCGACTGGCACAAGACCCCTCTCTACCCTGACCTCTTGTGCCAGTCATAAGCAAATGGCTATACTATTTTGCAATAAATACATTGCTCCCCAACCACTACCTAAGTTTGTCGCTAACTGACTGGACAAGCAATAATTCAAGCAATGTAAAAATCACCAAACTATAGTTCAATAAGCACATGCATCGCGTAGTGCGGCCTTTACTTCTTACGCCGAGTTTTTTGTTTGGTCTGGGGAAAAAATTACAAGATATAAGAGACCTTCATCATCTGCCTAGACTTTTGGAAGCCGATCGGCTTCCAGTCTAACCGGATGCAACTAAATACCAGTATTTCACATGGAGCGACTGCCTGACCTCCAACAACTCCCAACTCCAACAATATTACCCAGTTAGTACTGGCTAGAACGATACCCCCTGGTGAGACTGGTTGTCAGACTTTTTGGGCCACTGACTACCTGTAACGACTGTCGAAGACGTGCTACAAACTCGGGAGTGCGAGAAACTTGGTATTTAAGGGTGGTTACCCATCCACAGACCAATCTAGGCAATCACGGTTTAACCTAAAGATCGACCCGAGCAGCTGTTATTATTTAGCCATATTAAGAGGCCTTCATCATCGTCATCATCGGCCTATTAATGTTCCCACTGCTGGGACAGGCCTCCTCTCTTTGAGAGGGAATGGGCTATATAATCCACCACGCGGGCCAGTGCGGATTGGTATATGTCACATGTCTTCGAATTTATGGTTCTAGGACATGCCGGTTTCCTCACGATGTTTTCCTTCACCGTTTTGAGAGCAGCGGTGATGTAATAAATTACACAAAGTAATGCGCCTGCCTGGGTTCGAACCCACGACTTACTGAACGTAAGTCGGGGCCGCCACCACTGGGCCACCGCTGCTCATTAAGAGGCCTTAATTACGAGTAACTTAAATTTTACTACAACTGAGAGGGCTAAATGGAATTTCCAGTCCAATAAATAGAACTGCCGGCTGCCGTACTCTACATTAAACTACATTTCTGTTGATAGCATTTCCCTCCCACCGGGGATGTGCTGCCAATATTTTAGATATAAACTACATTTCTGTTGATAGCATTTCCCTCCCACCGGGGATGTGCTGCCAATATTTTAGATATAAACTACATTTCTGTTGATAGCATTTCCCTCCCACCGGGGATGTGCTGCCAATATTTTAGATATAAACTACATTTCTGTTGATAGCATTTCCCTCCCACCGGGGATGTGCTGCCAATATTTTAGATATAAACTCAAGTTCTCCATACTGACTCGGAGGAGCTTTTGGCTAAATAATAAATAACATACGCTCGAGTCGATCTTTAGGGTAATGCTTGCAAAGGGCCTTGCTTGCCTAGGTTGGTAAGTGGAATGGTGACCACTCATTATATAAAGAGTTTCCTCCATGCCTCGGAAAGTACACTAGATCTTTGACAGTCGTTACGGGTAGTCAGTGCCCCAAAAAGTCTGACAACCAGTCTTACCAAGGGGTATTGTTTTACCCAGTACTAACTGGTTTGTAGAGGTCAGATAGGCAGTCATTCCATGTCAAACACTGGTATTCAGCTGCATCCGGTTAGACTGGAAACAGACCCTAAAGAGGAATGGGTGATATCCTCTGGGTGTTGAGAGGATTAAAACGCGGTGTCTTGGTAGATACCAAGACACCGCGTTTTAATATTTCGCATATAATATTTTCAAAAAAATTAACAATAGGCTAGTTTCCACCATCAATAAATTGCAAAACTTATTAGTCCGTCAGTTAGAGTATTGGAAAATAATGGACACGTATTTTTTTGTTTTTGTAAATCACTGAGTACTGAAAAAGATAAAACGCATCAAAACTCGAGAGTGGGGGCTCGTGACATCACAACGCACTAAAAACTATAGCACGGCGTGACGTATTGCGAATTTTAAAAGCGTCGTATCTTCGTCAATTTTGGTTTATGTAACAAAAGAAAAAATACGGGTCAAATATTTTTTTATAATCTAACTGACGAACTAATTAGATTTTTTTAGGACACAAGCCTATTGGCGAAGGAGATTGCGAGACGAACTGGATAAAACCAACGACCAGTAGTCCACATTAGCCCTGGAACGAAGGTTTTGGGAGTTATGGGGAGAGGCTTTTGCCCAGCTGTGGGATGACGCAGACTAACAGTTACAAATAGTAACGTTACTTATGACACAGGAAACTTTTTTTTTTCGGATGGGGAATCATCAAACGGAACCCCATTTGATGATTCCCAATCCGAAAACCCGCTCTGGGCGGAGTAGAATAGAATAGAATAGAATACTCTTTATTAAGTACACCATAAAAATATAAATACAAATATTCTAAACATTTTACAAGGGGTGACACAATGGGGGGTCTTATCGCTAAAAGCGATCTTTTAAAGACAACCTTTGAAGTGGAAGTCATAATTATTTTACTGACTAAAACCCATCCATGTTCTTTCATTGGCCCTTTGTGTTCCAGGGCCGCGGTATCTCTTTCGAACAGACCCACAGCATGACACAGGAACCTACAAACACGTTTCCGTACCTTCAAACAAAACTAATTTAACAATACAATACATAGATATTATGGAACAGTTTGATTGTTCCAATAAAGTTTACTTGTTTCCCTAGACGTCGCGTGGGCACATGAAATAAAGGGTTCAATGCCTTTTACTAATAAATATACTGGAGTTATAAAATGACTGGTAGGACTTCGACCTAGAGCGTGGAAATATGCTGCAAATGCTTTGAACATCAAAGTACAGAGTTGATTGAATTTCAGGGTAATCAGGATTGGTGAAATTTTTTACTTTTTTTTTTAGTTTTTATTTTTTACTTTTTAGTTGTGCTTCACAGCGTACCAGGGTGGTTTTCTGGTTTGAACTGGTGTTTAAACAATAGACAGATATGAGATTTCAGTAATCCCAGTACATTTGCTTTCATTTATTGAGGAGTTCCCTTGCCTATCTCCGAAGTTCTTCATCAGATCTTCACCAAATTAAAATGGGATCACTTCGAGAAAGTATACTTCCTAAAACTACCCAAATCGCTTCTGGTATGCCTATTAAATGTGAAGAGTTCTCTCTATTTCTTCAGGATTCCATCAGATCATGACTTGATGATTATGGGACAATCTGGAAATTATAACCTTTCAAACATTTAAAAAAAAACACAGTCGGTCCAGTCATCTTCGAGTAATCGGGGAACATTGAATTATGAACCTCCTCATTTTTGAAGTCGGTTAATAACGACGTTATGGTGGGTGACTCAAATATTAGCCTATAAAAGATTCGGCCGAGTATCGTTAATTTGCTCTTAAGAATTTAAGAGTTCCTTTGTCATGGATCTCATAATCAGAAGTAATCAGAACCTAACAACATTCTCATCAATGTACCCTTGAAGTACATCCTTTCCAATATAATAAAAAAACAATACATGCCACGGTAACAGGGCTTATCCCCAATAAATTGTCGAAATCTGGGTGTATTTTACACTTCTGCGTACTCCCTCAGAGCTTAAAGGCGTGATGTTACATCATGATGTTGTATAAACAATAAACAACCAAGCGATTGCAGCAATCCCTGCAGCTTTGCCGTGTATTTTTGAAGAATTCCATTTATATCTCCGAATATCAGCGTCAGATCTTAACCAAATTGAAGTGAGACCACACGGAAAGTACCAGCTTTCAAATAAAAAAAGAACCATCAAAATCGGTCCACCCAGTCGAAAGATCTGAGGTAACAAAACCAAAAAAAAAAAAAAAACATACAGTCGAATTGAGAACCTCCTCTTTTTGGAAGTCGGTTGAGCTTTATAATATTACTATAGATTAGGTACCTACTCGTATGTCAATATTTGCCTTCTTTTCTTTTCATTGTTTGAGTTCTTTTTCTTTTCTAGCTATCGGTACTAAAATGTATAAGTTATAATCAAAACTGTAATCGGTCAAAAGCATTTATTCAACTGGTGTCTATCAAAATCTTTATGATGTTAAAATAGGCCTAGACTTACATGATGTTTTTCAAAAGGTTACAAAAAAAACCTAATAACCTAAAGTTTCTCAGTAAATGTTAGTTATTGTTAAAATAGTTTTCACCGGTCAAAAGTGCTTTTGACTTTTTAACAGTTTTGGCTGTGACATAATTATGTATACAACTATACACGTAAGTAGGTACTTAAATACAAACACTATTTTCTCGTGAAAAAAATATTAAAAAAATAGTCAACGTCCCCATACAAAATTCCAATACCTACTCGACCAAATTTATGAGAGAGCCGATTATTTTTTTTACGATACGATGGTGGTCCCATGGAAAAAGTTGTTCAGTTTGATGATAATTAGCACACCCTTGATTGGCCAGGATTCAAAGCAACACCTTGGATTTCATAAAACCATGGTTCCAAAATACTAAATGAATTTGTAACAACATAAAATTACAATCAATACAGTAGTGTAGTCACTTTTGAAAGTTATTACGTGTTTGCATATCTTTGTTTGTTACTGTACGCGTGAGTCCTCTTCCTACGTTCACGACAATTCCAGTGAAGCCCCAAGGTCGTGTGCTGGTCAATGTCGCGTGCCGAAGCCCGGCCGACGCGGCGACGTCGCGAGTGCCGCACTCAAATGTCATATTACTGATACACCGACGCTCGCGGAGGGGCGCTCAACATTTTTTTTAGGATTGGTGCCCACGCGTCATTGGTTTTGTTGGTTGGTTACAAAACAAATAGTAAAGAATACACAAAATACCGGTAAGGAAATAATTGAAAACTAAACAAAATAGAATACAGGTGAGATATTACAAAAATATGTTTAGCTTGTTTGGTTACTTACTTGTATAAGTGTAGGAATAACCTACGTTAAAGTTATTTTGTACGTTATGCAACAAAAACTGTAATCTAAGAATGGATGTAGAGAAAAGATTGTAAGCTATTGAATAGTAAGCAAATGATTGTAATCTAAAATCAATGTAGAAAAAATGTTCAATACCCTATTTCGTTTAGTCAATAAATTAATTGGGGATTTGAAATCGGCCCCAAAAACGACCCACAGACCAAGCTTACTAGGTTTATCAAAATAACAACAACTAGTCAGTTTAGCCAATTTGAGGTTAAGACGCCTGCGGAGCATGCGTATTTCATACAAACGTAATACCAAAATAATATGTAAATTAGAAATATTCTTAAATAGTAGTGTGTATTTATTTCGATTGAATTACAGAATATCTAGGTTCCCAAATATATGTTTTGATTCGACACTGATTTTAACAAGAGTTATAAGAAAAATAAGTTTTCTATGGAAATTTTAAATTCCTCATATCTCGTCTTTGTATCATTGTCCTCTCAAAAAACATATTTGGGAACATAGATATTCTGTAATCAAATCGAAATAAATACACACTAGATTAATGTTTGATTTACAAATTCTTTTGGTATTACGTTTGTATGAAATATGCATGCTCCGCCGGCCCCTTAAGCTACACAGCTATTAAATCGACTAACAGAAACTCAGGTTAAAGCTCAGATAATTGTATAATTTTAGTAGTTAAGTTTACCGCATAAAAATCTTATATACTTTTTAGTATGATTAAGGTATTCATTATCGAGGCTTACTTTGAATTAATATTTTAAGAGAACAATAACAGTTACTACCTAGACGTTGTAAAATTCAATATTAGCCATAAATACCGGTTAATTTACGAGTTTGCTTGTTATTATGTGAGAAACGTCTCATTTTTACGACTATCTTCTCCAAAAGAAGGTAGAAAATAAAATTAAACCTTTTTATGACTATTGAGCATTATAATTTGAGATAATTCTCATTTTTCTTTTGAATTTATTATTCCTTAACAGAATTTGAAATTAGTTTCTTCTTACAATTCAATATCTCCATTTTTATAGCGTTTCAAAATCAGAAACTTATGGTATTCAATAATATCTTAAGACTTTAGGCTTACCTACTTAAAATAAATACTAAACTTTGAAACCTAAACAATATGTCATACGCAAACTTGAACAACAAACGCAGAAATACATTTCTCAAAGCGGTTTTTCCTTCTCAAACAAAAAGTGCGACTCCTCGCGTAACCATGGCAACAGGATATCAACAAACAATTAAAACAACACACTAGAATCTAACTCGTAATCTTCTTTCCAACTATATACAAGTCACACGTCATTGGCAAAAAGATACAACGAAAAAAAATACGCAGTCTTTTTTTTCTGTCAAGCCTAATTCTTTATTCAAATGTTATGTGCAACTGCCTTGCTGACGGTTGCTAGCGGCTTAACACGCAAACCGCTTTTGCAGCAAGTTTTCAGTTCAAAACTACGTCGGGGTTCGAACCGACCGGCTATCGGTGTATATAGTGTGTTCCGCGAAGTTACTGTGCTGTGTTGTGTTGTGTTATGGATTGTTGTGCCATGCTATTGTTGTGTTGGTACGTACTTGAGTTTATTTTTCCTCAAATAATTCCAATCTTAGACGTCAAATTGAGAGTTACGGCATCAAATTGATAGTGTCGTACATATGCATTCGTTTTTTTTTTAATGAGCCAAATATTTTACTTTCAAGGTTTTGAATTTGATTCTTTGATTTTGATGCGTTTCATAAATTACGTGTTTAGTTTGTTTAGTTTAGATATTTTTTTTTGCATTTATTTATCTATCAAATTATATATAAATTCGTTTATAGTTATTATTAATTTCCAAGGATATTCAGGATTTTTATTTTTAATTTACTTTTATTTGAAAAGAAAGTAATTCCTTTTAAATATGACTTATAATAAATGCCAATTGCATTTTTTTTTTTCAAAATAATATAACCTCAACCAATGTTATACCCATCTAAAATAAAATAATACAGTGCAACGGAATCGAAAAAAAAAACTTTAAATCTCAAAGAGGTCCAACTGTCAGCACTTTATTTAAATTAAAATACCGACTTTACAAAGTTTTAGAACTTCATTTTGGTATTTAAGTACTCAAGGAGAAACTTCCTCAACTTTGCCAATAATACTTACTATCTTTTGTTAGCCTTCCGTTGGAGATGAAAACTGTAATCAGATAGGATAGTTATCTTTTCTTATGAAACAATTCTATCTTTCACCCTGATTTCTGACGACCAACTTTGAACTTAACTATCTTAACCTCAGATAATCACTTTGTGGAATTTGAATCAAAACGTTTTTTTTTATTTTGTTTTCACTATTTACTGGTTGCTTTAAGAATGAACTGGGTAAGTATTATGAAGATGAAAGTAGGACTATGTTCTTCTGTCGTAAGGCTGCAGAGGTCTTATTGGGTGGGAGGGACAGCGTCACACAAACCAACACCTTTCAATCAATACATCATTTAATTTTAGAACCAAAAAGCATCGCTATTAAAAAAAATCACATGTTTTATACATTTTGACCGTGCAGGTATTGCACTTTTGAAGGAAACTGCTTATTTTAATTACCTGAATGATTATAATATTCTGAATACGTGGTGTTACCCATTTGTGCGTCAATATCCCCCTTTCATGCCGTCTAAACGTTAGCTTGTGTTTTGACTTTGACATGTCCCAGTTTACATCTTGCACTTGTAGTTTGACAGTTGTTTGACAGTGACAGAAATAATGCTCAGCCACAGCTGCACAAGGCTTTTGGAATAACGCTCAGCCAAATAACCAACGATACGTACAATATTCTTCCAGCGCTTGGTTAAAATCTTGTTTTCAACACAATCCATTTTACAAAACATCTGCTCATCTGTCAACGTCATTGGAACGTCAAAAGATCATTGCAGCCTTTTGCGTGCTAAGCAACGTTTATAGAGGTTGAATTGTTGTTAAGTTGTTCCTATTTCAAATCTCAAGTCACCTTCTTGTCAAAGCTAAAATTAATTAGGTACAAAATCATCTCATAGTTGTAACGGTAAACACGCTTAAAACTGAATTCCTTGGAAATATCTGGCTAATCTACAAAGTGAAACATGGTAACATAAGTATTAAACTTTAGCTAGAAACAGGTTAAATCGTGTTTACACGTGTTCGTAAAGCGGTATGATATAGGTATGGATGTATAATTTTAGGGTTACGTGGCAGTTACATACTGCATTTGTTTTTATTTAGCTTCTGTCAGCAGCTCCGCCCGCAAGAAGTTTGATAAATGTCTCATGGAATTTACTACCGGGATAAAAAGTATCATATGTGTTAATCTAAGTTATAAACTATCTATGTGCAATATTTCATCCCAATCCGTTCAGTACTTTTTGCATGAATGAGTAACAAACATCCATACATCCATCCATATTCACAAACTTTCGCATTTAATGTTAGTTGGAAGTATTATACTCGTAGAATGGATACGGATAGTGGGATTCGAACTTTTTACAGTAGAATATTGTACTATTTCTGCAGTGTAAACGGGGTCTTACGTTTTAAATCTTTTTACTTGGATGTTCAAACGCCACCACTAAGCTACTGCAATCTGTAAAAAATAAATAGATTTTCAACCCGTTAGGTTCAAGGTCTTTCGAGGCCTGCATCCAATTACCAATCATCCTGTATATCTAAGATATTGAAGTGCGGAGTCTCCTTAAAAAGGAGGCTCTGAAAGGAGGTTCCAAACAGAATTCATTGTAAATGAAGCATTTTGTTAAAATAAAAATGTTTTTAATTTTTTAAGGTTAAGTTAAGGTAAGTTTCAGGTAGCGTCGGTAGGAAATGGTAACGAGTTAGCTAGTAAGGAAAGGGAATAGAGAGTGAACTATAAAATGTGTTTTCTTTTCTTTAATGCTAGAAAATAAACAAATAAGTATTTTGAAATCATGACATGACAGATATTTCTCAGATATAAATGTATCTTAATTTGGCTAAGCGATCTAAAATAATATTAATTTTATTCAACCATGTTGTGTCTGCGTTTTATTTAACCAGCGACCTTTCATAAAATAAATAAATAAATTCAAAAATTTAAATTAAGAACACGATGGAACAACAGTTACTAATTTAATACATTGAAACAATTCCTCTTTCTAATGAAATGCCAATATTAACTCCTAAATGTAAATCAAGAAGACGGCAAACGAAACAACAGTCACTGTTTTATACATTCAAAAATTCTTCTTCCTTCCAAGTAACGCCAAAACCAACATGGAAGTATTCCATTATGAATGTCCTAAATACCATAACTCATTCATGTTCCATGACTCATCATCGACAAACGAACATAGCAAAGGAAAGACTTCCTGTCACACAAGAGTTCCATGGCTGTTTGAAATTACACAAACGTTACGTACTCACTTATTTCGGGTCGGGATATTCGGTTCGGTAACACTTAATTTTGTTGAACGATGAAGCCGACCCGTAACAAAAAACGTAAACCTGAAGCGTATTCGGATTAAATTCGTCCTTGGTGAAATGGGCAGACGATATTGTTGCCGTCGCGGGTACATCCAGGCTGGCACAGGAACTTGAACCATGGCACAAGCAAAGAGAAAAAGAGACCACAAAAACAGAAATAGATTGTGACATTATTGTTGCAAGGTGACGTGCCCAGCTGAAACCTTATTTATTTATTTATTGGACCTCCAACAGAAACTACACAATTACGTTATAGTATATAGATAACAGGGAAAATTCAAGTGTGCGCTTCCAATTATAGGAGACCACATCATTCACTTATAATCTAGGTAGGTACATACAGTAAATTTGATAAGGTAAACCATCTAAACAAATCAAAATACATTACACAAAGACATACAAAAGAAACATGGCGATTTACACAAAAGATGAACTATAATAACAACGGAAGTGAATAATAACAAAAAAAACCTTGCAGCACAAACGCTCAATCAAGCCTGCTTGCTTCCACCTGATGCTGTTGGCGCTATACCGTGGGTGAAGTCAGGCTGTACCTAAATGATGATCCGGATTTGACAGCTCGTGCCGATCGGCAAACTCTGTTTGGCATTCTACCGTAGCTGAACTATTTTCCCGGTTCTGCACAATTAGGGCTGAAACTGATATTTTTCAGTTCGGGTATGCCGAATCATGCCGACCGAACATGACGTATGTAATACCGCTGTTACAACACTGTGCACACAATGAAATGAGGAAATGGAACTTCCTTAATGAGAGTCTCGACGTAGACGGAACTAATTGACGTTTTCTTAGAATTTGCCTATAGGAAACGTCTGACGTTATCTTGTTATATCAACGTACCCATTTATAATACCGTCTTCATTTATTTTGTATAAATTAATTTTCTCAAACTTTAAAACGTAATTTATAACGTCAGCACTGCTCCTAAAACGGTGAAGGTAAACATTGTGACAAAACCGATAGTGATGAAGACATATTGTGATCTCCCTCTCATAAAGAAGAAACCTGTGTTCCAGCAGTGTGAATGTTAAAACGCTGGTCAAGGTGACTTCATATGTAATATTAGTGGGTATACGCTATTACTGAACTACTTACCCATATCTTTGGGTTTAATTATTTAAAATATTTCATCTAAATATCCCGCTCGTATCGAGCCCAAATTCCCTTGTGAGCTAATTTGTAAGCAAATGCTTCACATTCAAGCCTGATAAGACTCGGGACATGCGGGAAATATTCGATTACGTCGTCGAATTCTCTACTGTATGAAATAATAACAGCCGCTCGGGCCAATCTTTAGGTTAAGTTGTGCTTGCCTAGGTTGGTCTGTGGATGGGTGACCACCAGCCTTACTTATCGAGTTTCCTCCGTGCCTCGGAAAGCATGTTAAGCCGTTGGTTGCAGCTGTCATTTGCTCATCTTTGACAGTCGTTACAGATAGTCAGTGGTCCAACAAGTCTGACAACCAGTCTCAACAAGGGGTATCGTATTACCCAGTTACTGACTGGGTTGTGGAGGTCAGATAGGCAGTCGCTCCATGTTAAGTACTGGTATTCAGCTGCATCCGGTTAGACTGGAAGCCGACCCCAACAAAGTTGGGAAAAGGCAAGGCAGATGATTCTACCAATATCTTTCCTGTCCTGAAGTAATATAATTTGCTCCTGTGCTGCGCGTCGCGGGTTCGATTCTCACATGGAACAAATACTTGTTTTGTATGTGAGTATAAATGTTTGTAAATGCACCCACGACACAGTCCTGTCTCCGAGAGTAAAACAGTCCCAAAAGATAATCCACAACAATTTCAGTTGACATAGCTTAACAATTGCAGTGTACACGTCGCCTCGCATTTTCCGTACTCTGGGCATTAAACACGTTAGATTTTATCATTACCGTGTGGGTTTCCTCACGTTTTCCTGCAACAATATCGTTTAGATCTACCTTGGCATTACATGCCGTCGAGAAATGTCTTTCAGCCAAGCTGGTTCCCTCACGATGTTTCTTTCACCAAAGCAAGTGATGATTATAAAATTCGCAGATGAATCCGAAATATCAGAGGTGCGTGTCTGAGGTTCAAACTTGTGCCCTATGATTTAGCAGTTCAACGGCCACATCACTACTGCTTAGAAACTAGATTATTAATAAAAACGACAGGGTGTTTATAAGTTTGACATGTCTGTGTATGTGTGCGTGTCTGTCTGTGGCATTGTAGCTCCCGAACGGATCAACAAAGGACAATGTCCAGAATCGCCCTGTGCAACTGAAGGATCGGACATGCACGATAATTCATTGCCTGTTGTATCATATTTTTTGCAAATACTTTTGTAGCACGGACTAGCTTTTTGTTGAAATGAACATTATAAAGTATTTAACGTGAAAACATCCGCCATCTTTGTCAAACGTCATGTCGTTGTCGTATCGAAAAAGATTAGGGATGGCCAATCGATTGTAATAATCAATCGATTGAATTTTAACTGACTTGCGAATGAATGTTTCATTTTTTATAATCTGAATTCTGATTCTGATTCATAAAGTATACTTATTAGGTTTTTTAAATGAAAGTATTCAGGAAATAATAATAAATGGAATAATAGTGATTGTATGTTTATATTGTAGCTTCCATTTGCACTTTATTCGAAATAAATAAACATTATTATTTCTAACAAAGTGCAAATAGAAGCTACAATAAAAACATATAATCACTATTCCATTTATTATTATTTCCTGAATACTTTCATTTAAAAAACCTAATAAGTATACTTTATGAATCAGACTCAGAATTCAGATTATAAAAAATGAAACATTCATTCGCAAGTCAGTTAAAATTCAATCGATTGATTATTACAATCGATTGGGCATCCCTAATCTTTTTCGATACGACAACGACATGACGTTTGACAAAGATGGCGGATGTTTTCACGTTAAATACTTTATAATGTTCATTTCAACAAAAAGCTAGTCCGTGCTACAAAAGTATTTGCAAAAAATATGATACAACAGGCAATGAATTATCGTGCATGTCATAGCTGAAAAACTAAACGTAGTAGTCGTGGTTATGGTTAGATTATAACCTCAAAATCTGATAGTTTTTCTTAAATATATCTGTTCTGAAGCTAGTCCGCTACAAAAATAAGATCTTACAGGAGTTAACCAATGATCAACAACACAACACATAATTTTCCGATGCTCTTGGTTCCAGGGCGAACAATGTATGGGCGCTGAGCAATGTCCTTTTAAATTTGTTTTTTTTTTTTGTTTGAAAGGTGGATTAGTCGGGAGTGTTCTTAGCTATGTTTGATAAAAATCCGTCCAAGATGGCCGCCCCCACAAAATGGCAACTCTCTCAATATAGGTATTTTATGAAAGGGCTTGACTAGTAAAATACCATACGCTATTTACAAATCCATGATGGC
Source organism: Xestia ashworthii (assembly GCA_950022955.1). Lineage (NCBI taxonomy): Eukaryota > Metazoa > Arthropoda > Insecta > Lepidoptera > Noctuidae > Xestia > Xestia ashworthii. The sequence continues at coordinate 22,446,134 of OX465555.1, forward strand.
CGCCACCATAAAATGGTGAATTACATTTTTTTTATGTAAATGTTTTTTTTTATTAAAAAAAAATGCCTTGAAATTATAAGCCTGTGTATTGTATTTTTCAATTTATATATATACCTATATTTTTTTGTATAAAAATTCAATTAAAAGAAAAAAATAGGTTTACATATAATAATAGTAAATAAACCATTTATTTCAGGTAACAAAGACCCATACATAAATACCTTAACCTAAATATACATACTAATAACATTTTTTGTTAGTATAGTAACTTAAAAACTATGTTAGTACACGATGCACTTCACTTGCACGATCTTTTGTGCGTTCTTGTGGAATCTGTCCGCGGAAACGACGGAACACCACATCCTGCGGCCAAAAATTTTCTTCCATCACCAAATGTAGCATACACGTTGGGATACGCACCACAAACGCCTTGAAATTGAAGTTGCGGCGCGACTCCAGTAGTTGTACTCTTGGCGTGTACTTCAACCTTCGGCGCATGTACTCCTCGATGTCCTCAGCCTCCGTGGTGTAGTGTAGGCGAGAGATGTACACCGGGGTGTTCGGCTTCGCTGCGCGCAGTTTTACGTTGGGCTCGCAGGAGCCTTGCCGGAGCGGTTCTTACAGTTTCGCTGACGGCGTTTCCTCCGCTGCACCGTCACGAAACCGTCATCATCAGCCTGGTCCGTTGCCTTTGCAGGCATGGGCTTTGCGGGAAGAGCAGCAGGGATGCTCGAAATGACCACTGGTCCAGGTGGCCGCGTCGGTCGGGCAGCGCTGCGGGGAGGAGCTGCGGGGACGGGGGCGGGGCTGCGAGGCGCACTTACTGCGCGCAACGCAGACTCAGCAATCGGCGCCGGCGACAAAACTGCTGACGCGAAACTCGTAGCTGACGCATTGAGGCAGTAGACTTCACGACATGTGTCAACGTTGCTAACACGTGCCGGTGACCCAGTTAATGCCACAGAGTTGCGCAACTCAACTAATTGTTCGCGCAAGTCTACAACGGTGCTCTGGGATGCAGCCAGATTTCTCTGCACGTCAGCCAAACGAGCCTTAAGGAAGACAATGTCCTTCAGCAGGCTCGTAACGTCGACGTGGTCGAAAGTGACTGGAGGTAATTTGGTTAAATCCCTCGCCACAAACGTCGGCACGTCGTCAGGGTCGGTCGCTTTCAGCAGCGTGATGATATCTTGCAGGCTTCTCTTTGTCCCGTCACGTCTACGAGACACCATCTGGTCGATTTTATTGAGCGACCGAAACAGCAGCAGCTTCGCAGCAGCAATGTCTTCCTCACTGAAGTTCGATCCACAGATCTGAATGGCGGACACCTCGTCCATCACATCCAGTTTCTGTTGCAGGAACGCTAGCAGCTCGTTTGCGCACACGACTACCAACGTATACGATATCAACGTTGAGGAGTTCTCTTGTAAGGAGGCAATCCTGGCGGCAGAATCAAGTTGTCTGTAACAAGAACCAAAGATGTATTATGCGCCAAGTTGATGGAATTGGTTTGTAATTCAGCTGCTAGATTTGACCAATATAATAATATACTAGCTATATAATAACAGCTTCTCTCTTATTGAAAGGAGTCCTTGTCCCAGCTGTGGGAACATTATAGGCTGATGATGATGATGATAATAAAAGCTTATGAAAACTAGTAACACTCTAACAAATCTATGGAAATCACTAGAACTCAGCGCTAGCGATTACTAGATCTAGTATATTACAAAAAATATCATCATTCATCATTATTTCAGCCGAAAGACGTCCACTACTGGACATAGGCCTCCCTCAAGTGTCGCCACATTGACTGGTCCCGTGCGACTCACATCCAACGGATTCCTGCAACCACCTAGTCCACCTATGGGAGGTCTTCCAATGCATCGTCTTCCAAAAAATACACACATAAAAAAAATCTCGGAGAAAAATATATTGTTTACATAACCTATAAGTGAGATGAGTACTAAGCAGTTTTCAGGTAAAAATACAATTAATACCAAAAAAATTGCACGGCCCATATTTTCGTGTTAGAGTGTTACGAATTTCATAATACTGAAAACTGGAATATACGTAAAAGCAATGGAGCAATAGATTATCATGTCTAGACGTAGTTCAGTGGCAACAGTACACAATAGTATTATACCTACAATAGATACTCGTAATTTATTAGTTTATAGGTTTTGTCATATAAATGAAGACAGCTCCGACCTTGGAGATACCAGGTTGAAATAATTTGAGTAACTTGGTGTTTAGTCTAGTTCCAAATAATGATAATTAACGTAATGGTTTTCGTATTAACCTAGACCCAAATACATTAATTTAAGGTAAACGTCCACATGTCCGCAACGTAAATATCGGACGCATCGCATCAAACGGATCGTAGTATTATTGAACAGGTTGGTGCGAATCAGTGGACGCACTTGTGTGACTTTCTATACAAAGAATACTACGATCCGCTTGATGCTATGCGGCCGGTGCGAACATTTGCACGCTTACCTTTAAGGTAAGCGTCCACATGTCCGCATCGGACGCATCGTATCAAACGGTTGGTAGTATTTTTTGTATAGAAAGTCATACGCCGCACCGTAGGGATCGCTCAAATCAATTCAATAATACTGCGATCCGTTTGAAGCGATGCGTCCGATGTGGACATGTGGACGCTTACCTTTATGAAGCATTTCTCCAGCAAATAATATTAGGTACATTTAGCAAACGGTCGCTTGCTAAATGCGACCGTTTGCTCAATGTACAGACACAGTTTTTTTACTCTTTTATTATATGTATATAGATATAGGTATAGATAATTAATCTTTTTATTCTATAAACCTACAAATTTGTTTCGGCCGTCCATCTAGTTAACAAAAAAAAGACGTGTGACACTCGGGGACTACCGCGGTAAAGCTATTGCATAGCATTTTATCAACTTACGCAATTATAATTACTTATTTATTTTTATTTTTCGGCTTGTTTCCGGCTCGAGGACCAAACGCAGACTGAATGTTCAGGCTTGGCTTCCCATCACGATGAAATTATGATTTTTATAATGATGGTTCCACACACACATACACAGACACTTCAAGCTTATAACACCCCGTCGTTTTTGCGGCGTCCGAGCGCGGTTCGCGCGCCGCAAGCGAACGGACCGCGTGCTTGCGCGCCGTCTGCGTTTGGTCCTCGAGCCGGCAACAAGCGGAAAAATAAAGTACATAAATAATTATTATTGCATAAGTTGATAAAAAACTTTTTTACAAAAAATAAAACCGACTCCAAAAAAAAACAAAAAAGTGAAAAATGACTAACTTCAGAAGTCGGTGACCTTTGTTTGATCGATTTACTTAGTTTCTTGTCACCGACTTCTGAAGTTAAAGTTATTTTTCACTTTTTTGTTTTTTTTTGGAGTCGGTTTAATTTTTTGTAACAAAGTTTTTATTTTTCACTTTTTAGTGGTTCACTTGTGCTTACCCCTTCACAGCGTAGAGGCGTGATGTTATATTATGAACTGGTGTAAACAATAGATAGAAATGAGATTTCAGCAATCCCAGTCCATTTGCTATCATTTATTGAAGAGTTCCGTTGCCTATCTCCGAAGTTCTTCATCAGATCTTCACCAAAATGAAATGGGACCACTTTAAGAAAGTACTCTTCGAAAAACTACCCAAATCACATCAAGTGTGCCTATAAAATTTGAAGAGTTCTCTCAATTTCTCCAGGATCCCATCATCGGATCCCGACTTGATGATTATGGGACCACCTGGGAAGTATACCCTTTCAAACAAAAAAAGAATAATTCAAATCGCTCCAGCCATCTTCGAGTAATCGGGGAACATACATAAAAAAAAAATAAAAAAAAACCTCCTCCTTTTTGAAGTTGGTTAAAAATGGTTACAAAGAAGGTCTAACATCAAATGTATACAACCTACAACTCCTAGTTACGGCAATATATTAAAAAGAAAACTAGCTTGTCATTGTCATTGTCTGGCATGGGGTGACATGGGGTGTTATAGGTTTACATACTCTTTGGTGTTAGGTTTTTTTCGTTACGGAATTTCTGGATTCGGTCTCCACGCTCATGGCCTGCGATAGAAGCTATGCAATAGCTTAAAAAAACGTATTAAAGCGTTTTTAAAAAGCTACGAGTATTTGTAAAATAAACATCATTTAGCAGGTAATTTTACCCTCTACACGGCTCAGCGCCGAAAGTAAGAATCTGTCGTCAAAATATTGAAAACAAAACACAGTGACAGCTACACTCACGAGGTTTCTCCAAAACACAGACACACATCACGTTCGTGTGGCAAAAACATGTACACACACAAACTCAATCAGTCACAAAGTCCTAAAACGTATAGAGAGAGAAACCTGGAAACAATAGCTATCCCACCTCAGAGAAACAGGTGGTCAATTACGTTTCCAGTTAGAGCTTGTTGTCCGTGTCCGGGAAGAATAAACAGACGGTCAGCCTAATATGACTTCAAGGGGACGCTTGATTTACGGGAGCACGATGTTCCGTCTTCGTGATTATAATGTAACACGTGCTCTTGTAATGATACAGGTAAATATGTGGATAGGATCTAATCATACGAAGCAATAGATCTTTCCTAGAAGAGAGAAACAGACGTTACTGATGAAACAAATGATTAAAGACAATAAACGTCGTCAATCAGGACAAGTGATATTAAATGATCAGTGTGTCTATGGCAATCTTAATTGTGTCGGCCCAGAACTTGGCCCTTTCGGTAGTGTCCATCCATTCTTGTAGTGAATAAACAACAGGACACGAAATTAAGGTCCATGTTCACCGAGAAGATAACAGTCTGATAATCTAAAAACAGCTGTTAATGTGACATGTTCCCATACAAAAATGTGTTTAAAACAGCTGTTTTTAGATAATCAGACCGTCATCTTTTTGGTGAACAATGGACCGTCGTGCCCCATCGTTTGTGGAACAGCACCACATTTACAATGCAGGGCAGAGTAATTTATGATTCTCCACCTGAGCAGATTTTCCTCGCTGCTGCTAACATGGGTCCGAAGTCTATTTAAAGACTTCCAGGTCAACCATGGCAACTCATGTCCAGGTGGGAGATTTTCACCAGCTGGAACGAATGGGTTTGGTAAAGATGCATTACCTCGCCGCAGCTTTAGTCTTTCCGTGGAGCGCTTGCTACTGAGTGTGTCTATCAAAACATACTAGTACGTAGTATTGAAGAAGCCAGTCTCCCAGAAACAGAATCATCCTACGCTGATATCTGTTTCTGACATAAGGCTTATGCTAATCAATTAAACCAATATCCAGTTCTTGGAATGAAACAAGAGACGTCAATGATGAAACACGTGACAAGTACACGATCAATTGCTACAGTGATGCTAATGATGTAATATTTGTTTTGAATACATGGAAATTCTTCTAGCTTGAAACAGTTTAAAACATATTGACTTTCCATTACAAAGTACGTTAACAAGTTCAATCTTTATTGGTTGTGTACTTGGTTACTCGGAGAACTTAGTAAAATACATAGTAACGTTTTCAATAGTTTTTATTACCAGTAAGACGATTTTTGTCAGCCAAAAACTATTTTCTTCCAAAGATTCGCTATGGTTGCTACTAGTTAATTTCTTTTGTTTCCTTACTTCTTTTTTATTCTATGTTGGGTACACGGGTTGATTTGTAAGTCTTTTAAACTCTTTTTGATGTATGGACTCTGGTTGCTTAGTGAAAGGATTTATCCATTTTCAAATATTTTATACAGATCGTCTATTATTTCCCCCATTAAAATATTGTCGCCAGTAGTTCAGCCTCACAGTTTCACATAAGCTATCATTGTAACCCAGGTTTGTCTCAGCTGGCAATCCCCTGCTGAGACACGACGTCGTCATCGTCGTCGTTTGACAAATCAATTTTTTTAAAAGGATACGAGATAAATCTTACATTCTGTGTATCGTCTTCTTCATATAAAATACAGCTCAGCTTCATCCAGTCAGATTGGAGGCCGACCCCAACATAGTTTGGGAAAAGCCTAGGCAGATGATAGTATGAGATAAATAATTAATTATTTATTGTGACTCATCACAAGACCATAACTTTAACGATCTCCAAATCCTTGACCCTTCGGTCAAGGTTAATCATCTTTTCCGGGAGTAACTGCCTCATCATCCACTTAATCGCCTAATCTCTCAATAGGTCTTGTTCCAAAAAGAAGCTCCGTAAAAAGGTTGACTCATGCTGACAATATACAGCTATTCTTAAGTGAATCAACCAAGTCATCCATCATTTTAATATCTTTGATATTCTTAGTTAAGTTTATTATTTAAGTTATGTATGGTCAACGAGCGCTTCTCGCCATCAAACTGTAAAGTTTGGCGAGTAAAAAATCTGTAAAAAAATAACTTGTTTTTGTAAGGGATATAACAAACTTGTCTCGGGCCTTTATGATGTTCTCTGTTTGATAGCACAGCGCTATCAAATGAGGCAACCCTTATACAGGATGTAAATCACCTCATCACGAAGCCGTCAACCAAGCATTTTGTACATCAAACTAAATAACTTTACGCAAAAATTATTGCTGGGAAACAACTTTTTTTTTTGAGTGAAAAATCACGTATTGTGGTACATATAACTCAATGTAACTCACTCAAAATGAATAGTAAGGGGGTCGTAAAGATATTTAAAGTAAAAATCATGCGATAAAAAGTTGTAAGTATTTAAAAAAAACTTGTCAAAATCTTGCAACTTTGACCCCCAATATCTCCGTAATTAGAAGGTTCCCAGGTATGGTGTAGAACAAAAAAATGATCGAAATGACGAGTTGAACAAGTGCCTTTCGTATTCGTTGAGAGGTGTTTTACACCCTTTATATCCACTCCATGCGACTAGAACTAGGGGAAAGGTAGTAAGTATTTAAAATCCACCGTAATTTATTATAAGTTTTAAATGTTTGAAATTTTTCTTGTGTGAATCCTAACGTTAACTTACATAAAGACATCTTTACAGAAGAGATTTAAACATCAAAATTTCTTGATTTCAAACACATAATAACTTTAACTTCACCCTTTATTTGCAGCACTTCTATGAATAAAGTGCAGTCTAGACTTACTAAATTATCAAGTACTAATCCAGTACCGAGAAATGTATTCAAACCTTGTGCGACGTATACATATGTACGTGCATCTATTTACCGTGTAGGAGTTGAGTTAACAATGAGTTCCTATTATACCAATCTCGTATATCTATTTGTATACAAATCTAAGGTTGAATAACTGGCTGTTACGGTCTAGGCTATAAACGACGATATTCTTAGTAATGGACTATGAGCGGGTGAAATCTTCGGGCATGCCAATTTAAAAAATATTGTGTCTAGACTAAAAATGCATTAGAGACAAGGCAGAGGAAGAGGTCTGCAAGGGCCGATGCCTACTGGGGCTACCGGACCTTTCCAAAGAGATACCGAAGCCCTGGAACAGAAAGGGCTTTATAGGACATGAATAATGTTTTAGTCAGTAAAAGTCTGACACTCCCTTCCGCTCCGCCCAGAGTGGGGTCATTTGGTGTTTTCCCACCCGAAAAAAAAATGATAAGGCAAAGGTGTACGACTGTACGCACCTAACAGTTCACCCACATTTCACTGTCCTCTCCTATATCCTATATAATTATTTCTTAACTATTTCACCATTTAATAGGGGACGAACCATATTGCCAATAACAGAAATAAATCCAGACTCTGCGGCTGTTACTTCGAAATTAGAAAGCAAAGAAAGAAGAAATAAATCGTGTTTATTAAGCACATATACACACAACAAACAAATTAGCAGCAAATACTTGAAGCTAAACATAAAAAAAAAACGAAATAATATTGTGTGTATCTCACGGCTGCGCCAAATAGGCCCAGTTCAGCTAATGCCCGTCGCTGGTTTTCAACTGGACTTGTGAAATTACTGATGGCAAAACCAAATAATCCTGCCCGAACTGACAATCGAACTCAGGGCCTTAAAATAAATGATTAGTAAATAATACTAAACTAAAGGCACACAAGGACCATAAGGATCGAAAGCATGTCTTTAACAAACCAATCTTAATCATTCTCCCTGTAAAATGAAATAGGACTGAACCCTAAATTTCACCAGCAGCGATCCGTTAAAACACCAGCCAAAATTCTTGGGGTTTTAAATTTGAAATCGCGTGTTCACACGAGCGGTTTGTAGCTTTTCTGAACAGTAAAACCTTTTCTATTTGGACCAGTGCACGAAAGTACTGTGACACGAATTTACGTTCTTGTTTATTTAGTTACTTTGTGAACTCAAAAACCCGTCGCACACGGTACGTTTTGGCTTTTGTTTCGATCATTATCAATTTTTCATATTATCTAGACATACTCGTAGTAGGTAGGCCGCACGCATGTCATTGCTAACGTTTTGAACTACATATGACCTAGCGCGGTATGAAGTTTCAATGGAAGAAGAGCCCAACTTGTACTGGGTTTTATTACCACTAACGTGCAAATCAAATATCTGCTCTAATCGTCAAATCTTAATTATTATTATTAAGGATTCGACACTCCATCAACGGTGCCTGGAGACTAGATTAGAGCCCGATTGGAAGCGTTAGGCTCGCCTTTTATTAAATGTTACTAAAACATAACTAGCAAAATACGGGTGCACCATAGGCACACCGTTCACATTTTCAACCTCCTGAAAAATGTAGGTGTAAGGTGTATATCTGTCCTGCCGGGGTTGCGGCCCTGTTCGAAAGAGATACCGCGGCCCCGGAACATAAAGGGCGAGGAAGGAACATGGATGGGTTTTAGTCAGTAAAAGTCTGACACTCCCTCTCCCTCCGCCCAGAGTGGGAGAAGTCATTTGATGATTTCCCATCCTAAAAAAAAAAAAAAGGTGTATGTCTGTGAGTTGTTATAGTGAGTAAATATTACCTTCCTGCGAAAAATTTGACATTCATTTATACTAATTTTATAAAGAGGAAAGATTTATATTTTTGTATTGGATTTTAAAAATTCTTTCAGCATTATGGATAGCTACACTATCAGCGAGTAACATAGGCATATTTTATCACCGTACTCCCACGGGAACGGGAACTACGCGGACGAAACCGCGTGACGTCCGCTAGTATTTCATAAATTGCACTGATTGGGCCACTTTACTGAGTATGCATAACTTCACAATGGGGAGGACCGTTAAAAGCTATTTGTAGATGGTGGCGCACCATAGCTGGTCTCAATCTGACCAATGAGGTCAAGGTATTTTAAAATATGAAATGACATTCCTTGATTTTCAACCAATGACGATGCTTGGAACCAGCTATGCTAGCGCCATTAGTTCCACAGTGTGCATCCCCATTACATATTGTTGAACTAAGGAGTATGACTTTGCGTTACTTTAATAAAAACTGAACAAGGACCTTTCAATGTTTGTCTTTTCCATTTTCAGCAAACAAGGCTACAATGCTAATGAAGCTCACACACACATGCCACTCGCTTTGCAGACATGCCGCATTTAAATGACCTTCTAAAGGCTAACGACATACTAAACATTACAATAAAGACATTAAAACTAGTTCATAATAAGTATACTATTTGACCTTTCGTTTTTCATTACAATTAAGCTGAAAACGTGAGGATTTTATAAATTAGTTCTAATTAACAGAAATAAAATAGTATTATGTCACTAAAATTAAAATTGTGTCCCCCAAGGCACTACATTGTGTCCTACTCCGGGACTTAAATTTTTTTATCATCCTGAATTCTTTAAGGTTCAACTAGCTTTTTCATGCGACTTCGTTCACTCTGAATACAATTTGATTCATCTCGCAGGAAAATAAGGTAGTATATGTGTTATTTCAGATTTCAGTCTAGCTGCATTCTAAATTTCACCGAAATCCGTCCAGCCATTTTAGCGTGAAGGAGTGAAAAACGTAAACGCGCACAACATTATAAATATACACACAACCATACCACCGTATTTATAATAGCTTTGTTATTTCTATATCCACATATACTCGTACGTCGAAGTTATCAGGAAACGCGAAGTTATAAACAACACAGCGTTATTTGATTTAACTTGGGGAGGCCACGAATCGAATAGCGAGACCAAATTCCCATCATGCATTAATAATGACTTGAAATGAATGTTACCAACACAAACATTGTTGTTACTTTTTTCTAATTCTGAACTGCGTCAGAACAAAAACTGAAAACTAACATCTTACGTAATACAATCTAACTTTTCGACATAAAAAAATACATAAAGGTAAGAAACTCTCTCTATTCCCCAACCATGACAATTAAGCGAAAACCTATCAGAAATTCCAATAGTACCAGATACCAAACAGTAACAAAGTCAAATAGATTCAAGCTTACCAATCGACATCAGCTCAGTTCTTAGTTCAATCGAACTAATGACAGTTCGCTCAAAGACCAGTAAAACAATACAGACAAGGCATTAGCATTGAAAAGGATCGCATGCTAAGTGAAGATAAAACCTTGTATGGCAGTTGATGATCGCAATCGTATTGATACTTGCGTGTTCCTTCCTTAAGGGTCTTAAATTTAATTTGTGTTCGCAATAACTGTTTGAATAGGGGTAGGTAATTATTGTTTTTATTTGTTTTGGATTCTGTTTGAGTATAAGTTACGTACTTTCGACTCACTGAGGATTGGCCACTTTTCAGCTCTATGTACTAAGGGATAAGGTTGAAAAGACCTTATAATAGGGCCAATTTAATAGATCACATTTGACTGTCAATTGTCAGTTCTAAGTAAGTTACCTTATTTTGCCAGTATTACAATAAATATGTAACCTTAATTGGAAAATGTTAAGCAATTGTGCAGTTCTAACTTCGGAAAAATCAACGATATTTTATTTCAGCCATTACAAGGTTACGTTGTTGTATTTTGATGAAGTGTCAAGTGATCTATTATCTTTAACCCTACAGTAAGTAGTGTAAGTACTACCGTTTAACCTCTTGGTCATGGGCTTCATGCTTAACCGACATGCGTCTTGCTACAACCACTTTGGAGCAAAATAATACGACATTGTTTTGAGCATGCCACAAGTAACTACGACGCATTTTCCTTGAAGCAAGTCGAGTTGTTAGTCCAATCGCTCAAACCACGAACGGGGCTTAGGGATCAAATTGTGACACTTACATTTATTTTTTTTCTAATTTCGCATTAGCAGTAGATCCTTCAGATATTCTGTGTAAGTGCGGTGCTCTGGTTCAGACCATGGGTCACTTTATGGACAGGCTTTTATCTTTAATGTGATGGGCATCTAATGGACCCATGAAATTTGATCGGTCGTACCATCGATATGACAGAAGAAGAAGATTAGCATTTGCCACTTTTTTGCAGAAAATTACAGTTTATTTATTTGCGGGATTTAAAAACTATAATAACCTTATAATAAAAAACAATCTACAAGTATCAAAAGGAAAAAAATAATTACAAGGAAACGGGAAAAGGCCATCATAGCACTTTCATTAAAGCTGCGCTGTTATTAAAGCATATTGTAAAATAATAAGTAACTCTTGTCATTCATCATTCATTTGCCTAGCCTTTCCCCAACTATGCTGGGGTTGGCTTCCAGTCTAACCGGATGCAGCTGAACACCAGTATTTTACATGGAGCGACTGCCTATCTGACCTCCACAACCCAGTTACTACTGGGTCATACGATACCACCTGGTAAGACTGGTTGTCAGATTGTTGGGCCACTGATTACCTGTAACGACTGCCAAAGATGGACAAATGACAGCCGGGACCAACAGCTCAACGTGCTTTCCGAGACACGAAGGAAACTCGGTATGTAAGGGTGGTCACCCATCCACAGACCAACCTAGGCAAGCACAGCTTAACCTAAAGATCGGCCCGAGCGGCTGTTATTATTTAGCCACGAGCTTTTCAATAAGTAACTCTTGTAGCATATAAAAAAATGAGGTAGTACCGACATTATACGTTCATGAATTTTAGAGGGAATACCACAAGCCAAGCTAGTGAAGTTTTATAATACTCGTATCTCTGGAATTATGAAGATTCACTCCTAAATTCTAAACAAATTGGAGGAAGGTGATTATAAAATTTGAATTCATTGTTTCACAGAAATATATAAAAATATCACCAAAGAAACAATAACTTATTTCATTCGCGTTTCTTCCATGAACGGCCAAAATCCTAAACTGCCTATTTCACAAAGCTTCTAATAAACTAGGATCAAATACAACTTTTAAACCTCGTTGATATAAAACTAAAAGTTCGAGATGAAACACAATTTTGTATTTAATCAAAAACTTTAATGTATGAACTTTGAATTTTATAACATTTTAATATAACATTTTGGAGTCGGTATTAAAAGGCTACTTTATTACTTTGGATTAGTTCTGAGATTGGTTATATTTAAAAAATCAAATAAAGACAAGCCGTTAACCATGGATTATAAACCCAATTCCATTCACCCATCCTACCATATTATTATGCCTATCAAGCAAACTTAAATGGGAGTTATATTGTGTCGTAGTCAATATTGCTTCTTATGTAACAATCCACCCACATCCACAATCCAATGATATCCCAAATTAGCCCTTATTACACACGATTGACATAAATTCTACGTCCTTATCCCACGCGTGGTTACCAAACTTCAAAATTGATCAGTCCCTATTGTAGCCAAATGGGGACAACTGGAGAAGTCAGAAACTGTGACAAAACATATTCTGTGAACCTAGTGAGAGATCTTTACCACACTGATAAAACCTACTCTATCGCATTAAGAGGCCTGCGGAGCATGCGTAATTCATACAAACGTAATACCAAAATAATTTGTAAATCAAACATATTCCTAAGGTAGTGTATTTCTATTTCGATTGGATTACAAAATATCTAGGTTCCCAAATATTTATTTTGATTGGACACTGATTTAAACAAGAGTTAGGACTTGACTGGTAGAATACTATACGCTATAACAAATTTCAAATCCAAGGTGGCTGCCACCACAAAATGGTGATTTACATTTTTTTTAGCAAAAATCGGGAATGCCTTAAAATTATGACCATATTATTTCGGCGATTTTTTTAAATTTTAATTTAATGTAACTTGTATCAACTTTGTCACGAGACAAAACTAGTTCATTACAATTGAATAAGATAAGTAATGTAATCTATTAACTTAAGAGAGAAACTTGCACAAGGCTCTCTGTTAAAGCATAATACACGTACAGCTATCATTTCGAGTCCGCGTATCTTTGGTCATTTTTCAGCGAGGAAAAATGACCAAAAATACGCGGATTCGAAAAAAAACAAAAAAAAAATGGTAAATGTTACCTTTTTTTAGACTATTTTGTCCCACTGCTGCTGATTTGATAACCTTTGCAGGTTATAAAATAAAATATACCTATGTGTACAAAATTGTTTAAAGTGACCGATTTGTGTGCAGTTTCCTACCGACTGTACTTCTAATGTCGAATCGAAGAAACTAAGCTGAAAACACCAGAAACTGTCGAATTGGCACCTCTGTCTAATTCACAAAACTGTCCAATCAGTGAAACCGACTAACGAACGAAACTAGTGAATTTAATCAACGGATGAATGAAAGAAACTGACCAGTGATATGCGTCTATTCGGTATTTCAATACTATATAGAAATCTAACTTTGATTGAGGCTCACTGAACTGTCAGAAAACTCATTCAATTTTGGTCCCGAAAAAATTTACCCTATTTTAGCAGACGTACCTACATGAAAGAATACGCACAGTGGGCCATACTTCTGTGATATCAAAACCAACATAACCTGGTCCTTTTTCTATTAAAACTTAGTACTAAGCCAGGCCAGCTCAAGTACAAAGGGTTACAACGGGCGTACTTTTTATCTGAATAAAACTAATGAGTTTTAATAAAACCTTGTAGTAATATAGCTGTAGGCAAGCACGGCATGTCTATGTAACCCACGCTTAGAAATAACTACGCTCTTCCAGTTTTTTTTGTTTGTAAAGACAAAGTAATACGGGTATTTTCCATTTACCTACCGACAGCCACAATTTTATGAAAACATATTCAATAATCCGAACAATAAAATTTGATATTTTAAGATAAATAATAATTAATAATTTAATTTTAATAATTTGTTATTTTTTAGATTTTTTTATCTGTAATATATGTGTATTAGTATGTACTTATACTATTTATGTACTGATTTCGATTTGTTAACAAAATGGCATTGTTCTCATTGATTTTTGTACTACCACAATGCTGTCATATTTTACCCAATGGTTGACTGGTAGAGAATGCCTTGTGGCATTAAGTCCGCCTATGTACCACTCTTGTACATGAAGTTTAAATAAATAAATAAACGTTATTATTACTTTGATTGAAGTAGAAGTTTTAATTGTAGTAGAAGTATAACCAGATCGATATTTCCACGTCCCCGTAAAACCCTATATTGCAACTTTCATCGAAATCGTTAGAGCCGTTTTCGAGGAGGTGACAAAAAATATACACAGAAATATCTAAGGTTTTATTTGACGAGTGTTTGCTGAAAGCTTCAACGCAGAGGCACTGAGTGTTTGTCACTTGTCAAAGTCATCTTGATAGTAAATCAATCGATCACACTGAAAAACACTAAGCGCCATCTGGTGAAAACTCATTATCATATTGTCCGACCTAGGAGTAGAGAATCCAGGATCACTTGCTCAGCTCATTAGTGCCTGGGATCACTCAACCTGACGCCTGTAATTCCCAAAGTGCTAGGCAAAAGTGAACCTTGTAGCACACCCACATTTCGCCAGTTATGTTTAAGTCCCATGTAATAAGGGGCGAGCCTATTGCCATCAACCTGGCACAAATCCAGACTCCGTGGCTGTTGATGAGAAATACCTGATGGAAAAACCCAATAACACTACTCCCGACCTGGGAATCAAACCCAGAATCTCGTGCTAAGGAGTCTTATTTCCGACTACTAGAGCAACAAGGCAGTCGCCAGATCTAAATACTAAGCTAGGACATCATTCGATCTACTAGGCATGATATTTCGATCAAATAATATGAAGCTCTTTGCTCGTTTGACACTTACTTGTGGGTGGGTTCTCACTAAACTACTTAACGAAGGTTAAGTGATTTAATACGAACCCAAATCAAAGGCATCAGGTGTACCGAAACTAGATATTTCAATTATTGTTCTGAGCTCCTGTTCAAGAAAAAGCTTCTGCTAAATTCCTTTTTATAGCATTATTAATAATATATTATCAAATTCACTGCCAAGTCTCAATAGATACAAGTTAAGTTATGGAATCAGGCGTTACTTTGCGGAAATCCATGGCATTAAATGCTATGAAAAATATTTAGTTTTAATACCGCTAGACATCGCGGTGGTCTAGCGGTATTAAAACTAAATATTTTTCATAGCATTTAATGTCAATAGATACATCCAAGGTCCTTATTCATCTACTAATTGGCTCACGGGTTCGTTTGCGTGGGTTTTATTTATCCCATACAAACTTGCAAAGTTTTTTAACCGTGACGTCATCATCGCCAATCTACCTTTTCCCCAATTATGTTTGGGTCGGCTTCCAGTTTAACCGGGTGCAGTTAAATACCAGTATTTTACATGGAGCGACTACCTATCTGACTTCCACAATTCAGTTATTACCTACTGGGTTATATGACACCCCTTAATATGTAAGACTTTCGGGGCACCGACTACATGTAACGACTCTCAAATCTACAAATGACAGCTGAGACCATCGGCTTAGGTCCATGTTCACCGAGAAGATAACAGTCTGATTATCTAAAACAGCTGTTTAAAACACATTTTTTGTATGGGAACATGTCACCGTGACAGCTGTTTTAAGATAATCAGACTGTTATCTTTTCGGTGAACATGGACCTTTGTGTGCTTTCCGAGGCACGCAACTCGATACGTACTGGAGTGTCGCCCATCCACCATTGTGAAAATATAAGTAATAGTAACAATAACAAAGCCATGAAAATGACTTCAGAAGTAACATCTACACAGACAAACGCTAGCATACGTTTGTATGTAATTACATTATTACTTAAGGAGATAGACATATAAGTAGATATTTAGTATCGAGTTTGCGACATTATACAACTCATATGAAGCGAACTAATTTAAAAGCTTTCACAGCGTCTGAATATTATTAATTGTTGTATCTAGCTCGAGGGTAAATAATAACAACCGCCCGGGTAGATTTTTAGGTTAAACCGTGCTTGCCTAGGTTGGTCTGTAGATGGGTGACCACCCATTACATGCAAAGTTTCCTCCTTGCCTCGGAAAGCACGTTAAGCCGTTAATCCCGTCTGTCATTTGTAGACCTTTGACAGCCGTTACAAGTAGTCAGTAGCATAAAAGTCTGACAACCAGTCTTACTAAAGGGTACAGTATTACTCAGTACTAACTGGGTAGTGTGGGAGAGATATGCAGTCACTTCATGTAAAATAGTGATATTCAGTTAGACTGGAAACTGACCCCAACACAGTTGAGTAAAGGCTAGGCAGATGATGAGTCTCTCCACCTTCAATATTTTAACCTAATCTCAAAGTTGTGACTTTCTAATTTCATAATGAAAATAAAAAATGAATGATTGAAGATTAAAGGTAAAGGAGAAGTGTGACAATATAAGTTGACAAAGAAGAAATTAAACACAAACTTGATTTTTTCTAAAATAACAAGTAATTCATATACTCATAACAAATTCATGAACAATGCATTTAGTTCAGTTAAACTTTTACAAGCACTTTTGACTTTCCAAAAAATAGTTAATTTCGAAAAAATTAAGCTATAGCGGATGTAATCCAGAAAATTGAAAAACTGAAAACTAAAAGACATCAAAGACCATTGAGCTTATAAATCCCTTTGAAAGGTGCAGCGTCCCAACTCATTTCCTGGAATGGCGTCATTCATTTTAATCTGCTCTCTTTCAGGCAAAGAGCTAATTCGTAGAAAGTAAGATAGTGACTTTCGTGAAATGTAGTAGGTACTTAAAATGCGAAACTAGAAACACTCAAAAACAAATCATGAAATGACCATTGCAAATCCATTAAAACACGTAAACTACCAAAGCAAACCACTACCATTTATTTCTCAAAAACAATAAAAATCACATAATATTAATACAAGACAGGCTGGATTCACACATTCTGAAATACCGAGTCGGAAATCATATTATTATTAAGAAAGCCCGGAAATGCATACAATTTCATAATACCCCACACACATTCTGATTTTTTCAGATCATGATTATAATGAATTCAGAGAGGAATTATTATGTCCTTTATTCATTTCAATAGGTACGTATAGATTACATTTTTAAATATTTCTTAATAAAACTAAATAAAAAAACGTTTAAAAATATAAAAAAAAACAGTAGCCCACTAGCGCTGGGAACAGGGTCCGAGCTGCCGGTGGTCAGGGCTCTTGAGAGAGGAACCTCCTAACAATACGTGCCGTGTCAAGAAGTACTGCTTTCTGAATCAAGCCCTTGATCCAGCTGCCGAGCAAGAGCCTCCTAAGATGTTGGTCGACACGACTATCGGCACAATGACTGCTGTATTTACATCCCACATGTCGAGAACCTCGCGAGCCAGAGCTAGATATTTGTTTTTTTTTGTCTTTCTCTGCTTTCACGAGGTTCTCGTCATGCGGGACCGTTATATCAACAATCATTGTGCGACGCTCCAATCGATCTATCACCACGATGTCAGGCCTATTAGCAACAACAGTCCTGTCGGTGGTGATAGGTCGATCCTAATACAACGTGATATAACCATTAACGAGAACTGGGTCGGGCAGATACTTATAGTATGGCACTTCTGATTCCACAAGGATGTACTTCAAAGCAAGTTGCTGGTGAATAATCCTGGCAACAGGTTGTGTCTATGCGAGTACAGAGAGGAGTTAATATTATTATTCAATCTTACAACTAAATGTAAGAATCAATTAGTATGTAGGTAGGTACTAGTAAATTAATAGAATAATTAGTAGGCTCAGAATAGGCTAGTTTCCACCATCAATAAATTAGCAAATCTATTTAGTCCGTTAGTTAGAGTATTAGAAAATAATGGGCTCGTAGTTTTTATTTTTGTAAATCAATGAGTAGTGACAAAGATAAAACGCATCAAAAGTGGGGGTCGTGACGTATTGAAAAGCGTCGTAATTTCTTAAATTTTGGTTTATGTAACAAATGAAAAAATGCGGATATGCATAAGGATACTGCAAAAGGTTTGTGCAGTAATTTTGAAACAACTGGAATATTATAGTTAAAGTGGTGATATGGGAATTCTTGTGGAAAACTAAATAAACGTTTATTGCACTTATGATAGTCAACACGATACGAACGTGAATATCATGCAGATGCAGAAGTTTATTCTACACACTATGTAGTTTAAGAGCGCGAATCCAAAAAGTTGGCAACGTCGCCAATATCTGTCAAATATTTACCTATTTTAATCAATTTGGCAATATTACTGTATGAAAAACTGAAATATGGCTAGCTAACGAACTAGAATATTGATAGAGAATTGCAATTGAAACACTGAGTTTGGTGTTGTAACTATTTTAGCTATAGAAAAGGCATTTGGAAAGTTTCCCAATAGTTTTTTTTTTCATCTAAAACTGATAAATCGGTGTTTCGATATTAATTGTTGCATTTCAGAATCAATGTTTTAGTTCTGTAGTTAGCCAAATGTCTTTGTTCCAAACACTGTTTTAGGCTTTCACGGTTTAAAACTAAACTTATATTGTCACTTACGGGATATCTTCCGTGATTATTTATTGTTTTGAGCTCCCGATATTTCGACGCTGTTGCTAGCGCCATGATCGCGGGTTGACTGGAGACTGCGGGTGGATGGAAAATAAAATTGTTACGAGCAGACAAATCTGTCTACCCTCTTTCTTTGTCTTTTGCTACGCGCACTATTGGAACTCGACACTAAGAATAAATAATCACGGAAGATATCCCGTAAGTGACAAAAATTATAAGTTTTGTCTTTGTTCCATACAGTAATATTGCGAAATTAAATAAAACGGGTGAATATTTGACAGATATTTGCGAGGTTGCCAACTTTCTGAATGCGCCCTCTTAAAATCGACCAACGTAATGACAGCGTAGATTTGAGACCTCGCCTCGGTACAGAACGAGACACTTACTCAAGGGACCAGATTATAGCGAATGACGCAGCGATATTACTGTCAGTATATCCAGACTAATAATAGGTGGTAGTGAGGCGCTCGTGGCTAAATAATAACAGCCGCCCGCTTGCCTAGGTTGGTCTGTGGATGGGTGACCACCTTTACATACCGGGTTTCCTCCGCGCCTCGGAAAACACGTAAAGCTGTTGGTTCATTTGTAGATCTTTGACAGTCGTCGTTACAGCTAGTCAGTGGCCCAAAATGTCTGACAACCAGTCTTCCCAAGGGGTATCGCTTTACCCAGTACTAACTGGGTTGTGGAGGTCAGATAGGCAGTCGCTCCATGTAAAGTACTGGTATTCAGCTGCATCCGGTTAGACTGGAAGCCGACCCCAACTTGGGAAAAGGGTAGGCAAATAATGAAATCCAGAATAATAGTTATTGTGTTTGTTAGTGGGATGTAGGGGATAATCAAATTCATCAATTCACTAATGGCTTCGTTATCTGTCTGCCAAAAGCTCAAAGGCTATTTTAAACTGATCCCGTGGGATATGACCCGACCATAACGCAAGTGAAGCCGTGAAAGCTAGTATATTTTTGTCACCGTAAAATTGTCAAACACGTTATATTGTAATCTCTCGAAATATTGTCAACTGAACATACGGAAGTATCTCTGCCCCCATAATCGGGACTTGGGGCACCTCCTGTTAGGTTAGGTTAGGATTCTTTCTTGTATTTTCAAGACCTAGAAGTTCAAAAACAAAAAAAAAACTTTATTATACCTTCTTCGGATAGACTTTCGACCTCTTGGGTTAAAGGCCAACAGTATGTATGTGGGCGACATTCACACAAAATCTTAAAATCTCCTTTTCAATGCCAAGACTTTTAATATAACCTTATGATTCCTACACACAAACATATAATATTCATCAGCCTATTATCATAGAAGGTTGCTCACACGGGGTTTAACAGAAGGTTTCTCACCTCCAAAATGAACTCTCTCACTTCACATTTAAAGTCAATTATGAAGGTTATTCACGCAACAGATCAGCTCTGGTTGAGCATGAGCACAGAATACATAAATAATTTTTCGATTTAAACATAGATCAACAATAACATAATACATTGTAAACAATTTAGTAGAGTTAATTACGTGATGGGCAGCGGAGGAGTCCAAAAAAAACATCAAAAATCCCACTAAATGAATTTAATAAAGTAATTCTTAATATTAGGTGAGTAGGTACTAAGTGGGTGTCCTAACGACCGATGTATGTGACGAAAGGCCCCGCGCCGAATCTGCTGGTTGGTTTTATTGAATGCCTCAAGTTGGGTTGCGTAATCCGTTCACAGTAACCGAATGTATGGTGATGACGTATCTAGGTCTAAGGTCAGATAGGCAGCCGCTTCATGTAAAATATTGGTATTTAGATGAATCCAGTTAGACTGGAAGCCAACCCCAACATATTTAGGCACAGGCTCGGCAGGTGATGATAACGTGTCCCTGTGATAATTTTAAATCGCGCAAAACCGCAGGTCTCAATAAAACCCATGTATTTTCTTTCAATTTCCTACACATAGCTAAGTATTTCTCGGTAAGGCACCGGTCAGTAGGTCGGCCCATCGATCTGTGATGGAATCAATACCTTATCATTAAATTATTAGTTCTAGGCGCCGAACGGACCGAGTGATTGTCCTCGCTCCAAACCTGCTGATTTAATATTATTGTGCCTTTAGCAAGTGCTAATGTAATAAATAAAGCAATTTATTATCGTTTATTATATTAGGTCTTCTAGAGGAGCAGGGATTCTTTGATAATACTGATGTTTGAGAATATCCTAAGGGACTAGACACAGAAATTCTTCTCTCAATTTGTCAATACTAATAATATAATAAAATTATTTTGTTGGGAAATTAGAATAAGCCTAATCCAGAAAATTAAGTAAATGGTGTTCATAGCTGTTTGAAATTGAATGACTTTCATGAATCAAACTTATCATCAGGTTATTATCAATTACCTACTAATTTCTTCAAACGTTTTTCACAAATACTGTGTGCCATGACGTAGCCTTCCTGCTACGCCGTAGCAATCAGCTACGAACTTATATCGTCAACTCCAATTAAAATTAAACCTTTTGTTCCAGATAAACGGTTAACATTGGAATGACCTCCAACGCGTTCACAGTGTGTCCATCCCCCCTTGAAGATGAAATGCTCGTGGCCTACGGCATTGTTCTTTTTGATATGGTAAAGTATACTAATCAATATAAAATAGGTACTCTGTACTTAATTTACACCTAAGTGACCTCTCTATTTTCTCTACCCAGCCTATCGCAGACCACTGCCGGACATAGGCCTCTCCCGTTTCAAAGGTTGGTACTGTTGCCTGTAGTGTACCATACTAACAGTTTTGTTCTGAAATAGTGAACCTTCTTGCGAATACTTAAGGATGGTTTTTCAATATATTTGAATAAGACTTTTTTGAGGAAGTATAATTCTATGTTCCCTCTGCTGGGCCATAGGCCCTCTGTCAGAGCGACATCGCAAAGGCCAATTATGAGTAGCTTTGAACCGGCATACGTTGACATAATTGGCATCCTATTAGAGGGCGAAAATTCTAAGGATTTTTAACTCCTGCAAGGATGACTATGACTTCATAGTAATCCCTAAAATATTGGCAAGTTCAGAAATTAATAAATCTTGCAGTTTATCGTTTTAAAATTTTGTCCATCCTTGAGTGATCGTCAGTAGTTCTTAAATGTTTGTGGTGTTAATATTTTAGAAAGTAATTGTTTTATAGAATTATTCTCCGCGGTGATTATTCCGTTAACAGGTCATCCAAACCTTATTCTGCATTAGGCTTACCGTATACAGATGAGACAGGTGTTCGTTACTAGAATGGCTAATTCTCCTACTTATTTAAAACTTTCTCGAACTTCCGACAGCGGATTCCCTGATCTTTATAATCTGAATCTATACAAAGCTCGATGAAATCTGTTTCTTCTAGGTAAGCGTACTGCACCCTAGACCGTATCATCGCTTAGCATCGTGTGAGTTACGGCCAAACGAAAGATTATTTAGTATAAAAGAACTGGAGTTTGATAAAATATTATAATGTAACAAACTATACGCAAAATGCGGGAATCGCTCCTCAAAACTTCTTGCTCTTAATCTGTACTCTTAGTTTCATTCGTATTATAGCTTTTTACAAGTACTGAGTACCCAATCCATGAGACGTCTGTACCTAAATACGGCCTATGTGTACCTAAAGCTCATCGTAATGTCTTTATTACAACAAATTTTATCTGCATTATATGTGCACACATGCGTTTAATGAGTCTTAAAGCGCTGAGACCTATTAAGATGTTCAGTAAAACAAGGTATATTCTTGTCTTATTGAAAATCTAAGCGGTTGTTTTAACGTCTAATGATATCGCTGAGGTTTTCGCCACAGAATCTTAACTATAAGCATTTTAAAGGTAATGTTAAGGTTTATTTAAAATAAGGTAAGTGACTAAGGTTCGAATAATACGAGCTAACAATTTCACCCGTAAAATAAAACCCGTTCGTAGCATCACCCATAACTGAACTTCACCTCAATTCATATTCAGGGGTTTCGTTCCTATGGGCTACCATTAGGACGTTAAACCTACACCCTATCTGTTTGTCTGTCACAACGCAATAAAAATATTTATTTAGACATTTTTAAACTTAACATTAAATCACTAATATCAATCGAGCAGCGGTGGCCCAGTGGTGGCGGCTTACGAACAGTAAGTCGTAGACCCAGGCAGGCGCATTACTTAGTGTAATTTATTTCATCACCACTGCTCTCAAACCGGTGAAGAAAAACGTCGTGAGGAAACCGGCATGTCCTAAAACTAAAAATTCGAAGTCATGTGACATCTGATCCAATCCGCACTGGGCCCGCGTGGTGGATTATAACCCATTCCCTCTCATAGAGAGGAGGCCTGTGTTCCAGCAGTAGGAACATTATTAGGCTGATGATGATGACTAATATCAATTTTATTGCTATTACAAATACCTACCTACCTACCGCGAGCCAAAGACGTTATTCATTGTGTAGATTAATCCCCAAAACCGTACCTTTACAAGTCGGAACCTATTGTTCTGTATCACAGCTCGAGACAAATTGAGGGGAACAATGTTGGACGACGCATTGTTGCATACCGCGTCGAACTGACAGCGGTGCTTGTTTACACGCTAAGATGGAAGATTGTGGATCCATTCATTTCTCTTGTTTTGTCTCTATTTAGAATTGATTGATTTATAAATTTGAGTAGGTACCTATGTCTTCTACAAAAAAATACTTCGTGATTCTCTTGGATATTAAACCTGCCTGTGATGTGATCTTGGCCGAATCGAAGACGATAAATAAATTGTTTTTGTATGTTTGTTTGGAGTTCTGTGAGATAAGTGTGTTAATTTTATTTTTTTAAATAAACCGAATGAAGCGTAAAGTTCTTTGTCGGCTGACATAATTTACACAGTGGATAATGGAATGAAAATAGTTGGTGCGTCAAAAATAATCGCAAAATAAGTGATACGATTCTTCAACCAATTACTTCATTCTACTCGTTCTTGACATTTTTTAGTTGTGTGTTAATGTTTTCCTTTAAAAAACCGAGAGCTACACTTGTAAAGAAGATTTCTAATGTAGAAGATTTTAAATATCTGAATAATTAAACTCAAAGAAAGCAGAAATCTAAACAACTTAATTACATACAAACTAGTTTAATTCTTCCCATTTACTTTGATAGTTTGAATTCCGTGAAATGCGAAGTCCATGTTCAGGTTCAAATTATTTTCCTTGAAACAATATCCACCCTCTTAAGACCACAGTGAGCCGTCACCCCGAAATTAATAAAATACCATTTAATTGTAATATTCGAGAGAGATCCATCGACTCGTAATTTAATTAAAACGCTCAAGGAATACATAATAAGCTATTCCCTTTATCCAAAATTTTATGATCTGCTCACATTCATGGTAATTTATGAGATGATTTGAAAGTCATCAGGATATCGGATTTAGATTTCAATGAAAGTCATCAGAATATCGGATTCAACGACACTGTGGGGTATATGGCTGGATTCAATGCCAATCACCCCGTCAGAGAGAATTTCCAAAGCGGTAAGTCTCCTCTTATATAGTGTCACAACTCTTTGAAATATCAGCATTGCAGGACTGATTGAAATGAAAATTGAGTTTTCTGAATTCTGAATCGAAAAACTTTCGTATTGTTCTTTGATGAGACAATTTTGGCAATTTGGTAGAAGGAAAAATCACGTTTGCTACTTTTTGTCATGCAAATGAAAACCATATGTCTCTCCAACCCTTAACCCAATTTATTTTGGGGGCGAACATTATGTCTTTTTTTTCCATGTAAGTATATCTATCAGCTGTCGCTTTGGTATTAACTTCCTTGTCGTTTTATTTTTCACATCCGCAACGTCCATATTTTTGCCTCTCGCATTTTTTAAATATTAAACAATTTGACCAACAGAAGAAACAGTTACAATTACTCAAACAAAACTAAACACAAAGCCTGAAAACAAAATGGCCCAAGTTCACAACCAAATCCCTATAAATTAATTAACAATATTAAAATTCCTTTTAAACACGAAGGGCAAAAGGCCATGTAGATAAAGCCAGTAATACATTAGCTCACTGTCCTCGAGACCTAACACTGCGGTCTGCGGTAGGCCATGAACACCAAAGGCTAGGCTATAAGGCTACGCGGCTAAAAGGCTATAAGTTGCCGGCTACTGTTAGCGTGCTGGCCACTATCGCTTCTTATCGGCGAAGGTCACCAGTGTCGTTAAGATTGGAGCAAGCCTGTCTCACCTATCGGCGTACAGTGGCGGCCGAGTTAAGTGACAAATTGTGGTGTTAAAGGTGAAGCAGTGTTTGTGTAGAAGCGAACAGTTAAGTAGAAAAAACAACAAGAACTATTAAACAGGCTTTAACGTATGTAATTGAAAAGAAAAAACCCCAATTTTCAAAATTACGCTACAAAATATGTTCATAAAAAATATACTCGGGTTAGTGACCGTAAAATAAGTTTACAAAAAGTAATAACTTTATTAAAAGCCAATACAAGACTTGCGTGGACATGATGTATTAATATTTGAAATGCTTTCAGCTTGATATTTATGTATTATTATTATAACAGGCATCTAAATTGTACATCGAAAAACAATTTCGTTAATGCGATACCTATTCATTTTCCTGACAACCAAAAAGTGTAGTGGCGTAAATTCGATTTTATAAACCTACTAGCGGTATTGTGTACACTTTCTTTTGACCTCAAATGTAAGAAGTTCAAGGTAGACTAGGTTTAACTATCAATCTTGTCCAGTGCGCGGTATCTTGTGTATTTTATCTACTAGTAAATGAATTTTACTTTTCTCGCTTT
Organism: Xestia ashworthii; assembly: GCA_950022955.1. NCBI lineage: Eukaryota > Metazoa > Arthropoda > Insecta > Lepidoptera > Noctuidae > Xestia > Xestia ashworthii. Next base: position 22,471,714 of record OX465555.1, read on the forward strand.
TGCCACTATCTTTATTTGAGTTTTTGTTAGCTGGACAGCAGCTATTACATCGAAGCACACCATCAGGCCTTTTCCATGGGGATAAACTGTAACAGTTTTATATTTAATCTACACTCTAGCTAAACCTATTATGTAAGGCACTATGAATACAATTAGGACCTTAATAAGTACAACTTTAAGTACTAAAATTCGACAACGTAAAAATCTCGCTCTTAAGTGCGCTTTCAGTTTAGACTTACGGTTGTGATTTGTCAATACAGACGTTGTGTGTCGAACCGCTGCGGTGCCGAAGCGGTGCGTTTGTCGTAGGTACAGCGCACGTGTGGTTGTGATTTTTCATACAAAACAACCATTTTGCAGCAGTCCGACATCAACCGTCTGATTGGATGACAATGCATATTTTGTAAGTGAAGTCATTCTAAATTAATGTAATATGATGGACTAGTTATTTTATTATGAATTCTCATTATATAGATGTTAAATGAAAGGGTTTACGAGAAATAGAATGACGTCAGTCATAAACGTGTTCTTAATTTTTTAAGCTATATTATTTTAACTGACGATGATGCATGAAAACAAAAGTCTAGCGTTCTAAAAATATACTTAGTTAACGGCTTTGTCACGTATATGTGATGGATACACGTAAGCTCGTCGCGTTGCAAAGTTTATTTTACACACATTTAATGTAGTTTGCCTGTCTTTGTTGATGATTATACGATATTAAATATACGGGTTTCTACACACTAAGATCAAGTGTTACAATTTGTTAGTGTAATTTTGTCAAAAACAACAGAGCGATAGGTATTTCTTATTTTGTTACTAATAAAATATTTGACGTTGCCATCTTTCAAAATGATGGTGCGTTCTGAAAGTTAGTAACGTCGCATATTTTGTAAAATTTGGTTACTGCGGCACCAAATTTACAAATTGGCCCATATCAACGACATAACTACATTAAAAGTTTAACTTTTCAACAAAATATCAAACTACACTTAAGGGATGACCGTATTATTAACGGTGGGAGGGGTATCCATCGGCGTTGAGTCGATGTTGAAGTACCTAGGACTCGTACTCGACAGCCGATGGAACTTCGTGGAGCATTTCTGACGTTTGGCCCCCAGGCTGGAACGGACCGGGGCTGCCTTCAGGCGGCTCCTGCCCAACCTCGGGGGGCCAAACGCCTCCTGCCGCAGGCTCTACGCGGGGGTCGTGCGGTCCATGGCCCTTTACGGGGCCCCAGTGTGGGCACGTTCCTTGAGGCAGCGAGCCGCCCATTATCTGAACGCGCCCCAAAAAGTGGTGGCCGTAAGGATGGTCCGTGGGTACCGCACGATCTCCCGCGAGGCGGCGGGCCTCCGGCGGGATTGCCGCCATGGGATCTGGAGGCGATAGTACTCGCGCGCCTGCACGAATGGCGCGCGGAGGCACTACGCCGGGGGGAAACTCCACTGCTGCGGTAAATCGCCGCCCAGCGGACAGACCTCTGGCGCGATCTCATGGCGACATGGAGAGAGCGACTGTCGCAACCCCGTGCAGGGCACGCCACGATAGTGGCGATAAGTCCCCTCTTTGAGGAGTGGCTGGAGAGACGCCACGGCGTCCTCACCTTCCGCCTGACGCAGGTCCTCACCGGACACGGATGTATCGGGAGGTACCTGCACCGAATCGGGCGGGAGGAAACGCTCGGGTGTTTCCACTGCGAGGATCGACCGGAGGACACGGTGGAGCACACGGTGGAGGTCTGCCCCGCGTGGGCAGAGCAACGCCATGTCCTCGTAGCGGCGATCGGCGGCGGCGACCTCTCGCGTCCGGCCCTGGTCCAATCCATGGTCCGGAGTGAGACGGAATGGGAAGCTGTCACCTCCTTCTGCGAAGCAGTCATGCTAGCGAAGGAGGTGGCGGAACGTGAGAGGGAGAGAGCCTCTCTTCCCAGCCAACGCGGGAGACGCACCGGGGCGTCCGTCGGGGGCCACGTGGTGGCTACCGGCCACCGTAGACGCGGGCCTGTGGACGGTTAGCTATGGGCTAGCTATCCGTCCATCCGTCTAATGACGACAGGCCGTGTCGACGGCGCGTTCGTGTTCCACGCGCGCCTCAAAGAGATGTCAGCACAAGGGGGGCCCGCGCAAGGGCCGAAGCCTGCCAGGTTTGCGGGCCTGTTCGAAAGAGATACCGCGGCCCCGGAACATAAAGGGCGAGGAAGGAACATGGGTGAGTTTTAGTCAGTAGAAGTCTGACACTCCCTCCCGCTCCGCCCAGAGTGGGAGAAGTCATTTGATGATTTCCCATCCGGGAAAAAAAAAGGGATGACCGTATTTATAACCAGGTTAGTCGAAGTTATAATAACAACTATGACCTCTGAGTTTGTTTCGGCTGTTTCTTCTCAGAGTAGTCAGGTACGAAACACCGGCCCCATCTAGTTTAAAAAATAAGGACGTGTAAAACTGTTTGTGAAAACCAATTTGCAAAATAAATATCATTTATCATTTATCATTTAACATGTTTTAATCTAGACACAAATTATTCAACATTAAAAACCGAATTTACAAAAGATTTGCATTTATATTATGGGTCCTTTTTTTCGGATGGGAAATCACCAAATGAATCTTCCACTCTGGGCGTAGCGGAAGGGAGTGTCAGACTTTTACTGACTAAAAACCATCCATGTTCCTTCCTCGCCCTTTATGTTCCAGGGCCGTGGTATCTCTTTCGAAATAACAATGAAATAACAGTACAAAAAATATTATTGTATATTATTATATAAATACAATTTTTTTTGTATTTTTTGTATATATATACAAAAAATACAAAAATATTTAAAAGACGAACGTCTTTGAAATATTTTTGTAAACAATTTTATGGTAATGGCGTGAAAATTGGTATTCTAAAGGTAAGAAAGAAACGAATCTCTAATTATAACCTAATACGGAAGACAGGTAAAAATTCTAATGATTTATCTTCCAATTCAGCTTCCGAGAAGATTGTTAAAACACCATAAGCGATCAACTGCTTGAATACAAAACTTACGCAGAAATAAAATTAAAACGGATTTGAAATAAAATAGAATGGGTGTCTTACGAGATCTTGCAGTTTACGGGCTCTGCTCGTGAAGCAAAAATCACGTACCTACGATCTCTTCCAAAAGATTTCTTCATTCTCCTGTCCGTACGCCAATTTATTTATGGTCTTTTTCTTCCATTCTTCTGTTTTATTCGTCACCTCATCAGAAACATCCTTTCTTGCCATATCATACTTTGTACAATCCATCCATCATTTCTTTTTCTGTTATAACCATCTACATTCATACTCAAAACTTTTCTCACGCCATCTGTTCTAAAAGTATTTCCAAAAAATTAAATCAAAATCAAACACAGATCAGGTCAAAATCCATTCTTTTACCTACCTATCTGTAGATAGGTGCTATTTTTTTTAATTTCTCGTATGACGCGACTTTCACCCGCACCCTAACGAATAAAATCACACCCACAGTCATTCAGTATTCTCACAATCGCTTTTCACACGGAATTGACGCGCCATAAAAAAAAAAAAACAGAACACAATAATACACTACCACACCACCTAATTTGGTACAACACCTACCAATTTATAAATCTTGGCCATCGCTTAAGCCCGTAACACCCGTAACTGCTAACAGGAAATGACACAAACACACACAACCCTGCGGTTGCTACTATCGTATCAACTTGATTTATGAAGTTATTCGACCTTGACCTTGGGTTATCATGAACTATGAACACTGCTGTGATTGCGAGTGAATGGCATTGTAGGGTTGGATTTATGTATCGTCAGACAGTTTTAACTGGGGTGACCTTTTCAAGTAGTTTAAAAAAAATACAAGCGATTCATTACTAGCTGGGGTGCCATAGTAAAATGTCAGAAAATCGATATTTCAGTAGTGCTATTCCTAATGTATTTGGCATATTTATCTTCTGAAATAAATTTTCTAAATTATAATGCAGCATCAACATCAATTATTTTGAGCTTTATAGAACTAGACAGACAAAATTATAATAAAAAGAAGCGACTTTACAAAAAAGTAGGTACCATTTTAATTTGTGTTGGGTATAATTCTGCTTTTTGTATTATTTGTGTTTTGAGGAAAATAGGCTCGTAAATAAGATCTACGACTAGAAAAATCTGCGTGTAAACTTAATTAGACGCATTCATTATTTCTTGTACTCATGTTTTAGTAACTTATTTATACAAAGAGCTACACCGTTAGTCTTATGTTTCTTCATTAATTTACTAAATGTTTTTATTATATGTTATAACTCTATTAAAATTTGACATTTCAGTAAAAAAACAATAACGGTTGGCATGGTTGCGTGAACCATTTTCAATTACTCACAGTTTTAATGTGAACTCGCCACCCCTTCGAATGTTAACTCTTTTGTCAACGAACCATGATGGCTAATGAGTCTATTCAAAACTAACTACTAGGTATATACGCAAATGACACGGTAGGTAAATGAATATGTTTACAACAGTAATCATATGTGATATGAATATTGATAGAAGTTTAGGGGTACGGTGGTCGAAAATACAGGGTGCAAACGAACTTATATCAAAGCCGTCAACCAAGCATTATGAACCTAAGTCACTTTTTGCAAAAAATATTGCTGGGAGTCGACTTTTTTTTGGGATAAAAATCACGTTTTACAGAAAAGGGCAATGTAACGCACTCATTGTGCTGATGGATGGACTGAATAGTACGGGCGTTGCGTAGGTGTTTAAAGTAAAAATCTTACATTCAAAAAAACTTGTGATCATTTTGGAACTTTGACATCAATATGGTGGTGGTGGTGGTTGTTGGTGGTATGATCTAAAACCAAAAAACAAGGAAGTTATAGCAATGATGGGGGCGAATGTGTGTGTTTTTCGGCTTCGTTAACAGTATTTTTACACCTTTTATGACAACTGAGCAATTAAGGGTTCGATTCCAAGGCCAGCTAAAGACCCATCAGTTTTTAGGGTTCCGTACCTCAAAAGGTAAAAACGGAACCCTTATAGGATCACTTTGTTGTCCGTCTGTCTGTCTGTCTGTCTGTCTGTCTGTCAAGACCTTTTTTCTCAGGAACGCGTGGAGGTATCAAGCTTAAATTCATATCAAATACTCAAGTCTATGGTCTCTTGGAGCTGTGAAAAAATCAAACTTCTAAGTCAACGCGATCAAAAGATACTCCCGTTTATGCCGCAAATTTTCGACACTCGCAAGGGAATCAAAACCTACAGGGTACTTCCCGTGAACTCAGAATCTTGAAATTTGGTACGAAGCAACGTCTTATAACACAGATAAAGGAAAAATTGCGAAAAGCATAAATTTTTAGTTACATCATATAATAAAAATATTTTTAATAATTTTAAACTTATTACCCCTTTACTCATGAACGCGTAGTGGTATTATATTGAAATTCTTAACAAATACTCAAGTCTATAATATCTTTAAGCTGTAACAAAATCAAACTTCTACGTCAACGCAATCAAAAGATACAGCAATTAAAGCCGCATATTTTGAAACTCGCAACTACTCGCAAGGGAATCAAAACCTAAAGGATACTTCCAGACGACCTGGAATCTTGAAATTTGGCATGAAGCAACGTTATAAAGTACACATATAGGAAAAATTCCGAAAATCTTAAATTCCCATAACTTTTACTTATATACCTACAGGTTTGTACGGAACCCTCGGTGCGCGAGTCTGACTCGCACTTGGCCGGTTTTTTTTTATTGGAATTAATCGATTGCATATTCTCATTAATGACATGTTGATAAAAATAAGCTCATTCCACTTTAAATCATCATTATTATCATTCTCCTGTCCTTATCCCAGGGCCTCGATTCTACTATTACAATAGTGTCAGAATATTCGATCATTGATTTCATAATGGTCAAGTTCTGTCAAGTTTTGACAATTTTGTTAATCTACTAATATAATGGTGCCATTATGACTTTTCAATAGAACGGTAATCTCGTACATGAAATCTGGCATGAATAAAATGTTCGCATTTAGTAGTAAATTTCGAAAACCATTTGTACTAAGGGTTTTATAATAATGGTGTTACGTATTCGGCTCGTAGGGAGGCCAAATACTTTTTGTGGACTGTATTATTATTGTTCTTCGCACCCCGGTTCTCGTAGACCAGTTGCTGGGACTCGGCTGCTGACCCAACCCATATGATCCCAACGCTGGGACTCAGCTGCTTACCCGGCTTATATGGCCAAACTAGGTGGGGTGGTTCCTCTATACGTCTAATGAATTAAACGCGATTACTTTTAACACTTTTTATTATATAGTTATAGGTTTACATAGCGGGGCACAAGACTTTACATAAGACTGTATATAAGGAATTTAACACTGGGGGCGTGGGACTCACTAGAACTATGATTCTACTTTAACTTCTCATGACAATCTGTCTGATATGGAGCTCTTCTTTGACTTCTTGAAGACTTCTCCCTGATTATCTGATGGAATGACTTAGTTACATGTTTCTATTTACTACTATTTGACTCGATTATCACCAATTTAATCGGTCCCCCTTACATAAATAATCACGTCATTGCAAGTCGTGGGAGCACCTGAGCGTCCTTGAGGGAACTTTATCCAACCACAGCCCGTAAAAATGGACTTTCCCAATTGCTGATGCAATGATACTCTTTATTATGGAATATTCCACGTCGGACAGGTTCAAACCTGACCGTATCCCCTCTCACGAATGGCTGATGCAACATTTCGAGCCATGGTGCAATGCTTAAGGCTTTTAGTATATAATAGTTTGGGGGTGGACAGACATATAGGTCCCCATTGTTTACACAAAAACTACTTAAACTAAAATTACATTTTTGTGAAGGGCTCGTCGTCCATTACATCTCTCCCCCCGGCGTAGCCTGCGCAGCCTTCTCTTCCTTTTGCAGCACGACGAGCTTGCTAACCGGACGCTTGAAGACGCCGGTCCTCGTTCGCACGTCGACTACTCTGATGCCGCCGTCAGGTCCCGGGTAGACGTTCTCGACGACTCCCATCGGCCACACGTTCCGTGGCAGTGTGCTGTCGGCGATGATGACGACGTCACCGACCTCCGGTGGTTGGCGTTTGCTCTGCGGCTCGCCGCGGGGTACCAGCGTAGGGAGGTACTCCCGCAGCCAGCGTCGCCAAAAGTGATCGGCTAGGGCCTGGCTGGCCCGCCAAGCACGTCGATCGGCCTCGTCACAAGGCCCAGTCGAGGGTAGACCCATAGAGGACCCCAACAGGAAATGGTTGGGGGTGAGGGCCTCCGGATCAGTGGAGCTCACGCTGACATGAGTCAAGGGGCGTGCGTTGATGGCGAATTCCGCTTCTGTAAGTAGAGTTAGTAATACTTCTTCGGCAGGCGCCCTTTCGCGCAGAGTCGCAGCGAGGGCAGTCTTCACGGAGCGCACCAGCCGCTCCCACGCACCTCCCTGATTGGGTGCGCCAGGAGGGATGAACCGCCACTCCATCCTGTGCAGTAATCCTTCTTCCTGCAGTGCCGGTGCCCACTCTTCATAAGCCGCTCGCAGTTCTTGATCAGCTCCTCTGAAATTAGTTCCGTTATCGGAATACATAAGCCGCGGCCAACCGCGGCGCGCAGCCATCCTTCTCAGCGCCATTATTGCTGAGTCTGTTGACAATGATGCGACGAGCTCGAGATGCACGGCGCGGGAGGTGAGGCACGTAAACAACGCACCCCATCGCTTCTCTCGACGCCGGCCCACCTTCACCATCATAGGCCCGAAATAGTCCACACCACAGTTGGTGAACGGGCGGTGGAAGGGGTCCAGGCGGGCGCGAGGCAGGTCTCCCGTGGCCGGCGGCTGTGGCGTTGCTCGCAGTCTCCGGCAGTACGTGCAGGCCTTTTCAATGGCTCGCACCGTGGGTCGCAAGTGGATGATCCAATAGCGCTGCCGTAGGTCGTTTGTAACTCGTTCCCTGTTGGCATGCCCAGCGGCGCAATGCTCGCGCATCACAATTAACCTACTTATTCGGTGGCGACCATCCAAAATGATGGGTCGCTTGGCCTCCACGGGCACGTTAGAGGCTTCAATTCGTCCTCGCACGCGCAATAGGCCGTCTTCGATTACGGGGTCCAGTCTGTACAGCCGACTCGTCCTGGGGACGGGGCGTGCAGACCGGATTCTCTCCATCTCTTCGGTGAAGCTGTCCTGCTGGGCTTTCAGCAGGAGCTCCTTCTCGGCGCGTTCTATGTGCCGATGCTCCAGTCGAGGCGAGACGCGGCGGCACGCATCAATAAATGCGAGCACGCGCGCGGCAGCGCGCACCAGCGTCTCATACTTTGAGAAGCGGGCGGGATCAGGCAGCCAGCTGTCTCGTTCAGGGCCCGGCACAATGTGCAGGACCTCCTCTTCGGTGTCTTCCGACGCCGGCGTCCCGGGCCAGTCCCCTTCCGGCAGGCGGAGGAAACTCGGCCCGCGGAACCAGCGGTCGGTCGCGCAGATCGGCGCGTCGGTGAGTCGAGTGGCGTCATCCGCCACGTTGTGCTCCGTCGGCACCCAGCGCCATTCCTCCTTGCTGGTGAGCTCGGCGATTTCCCCGAGTCTGTGCGCGACGAACGGCGTGTATCTCTTCATGTCGTGATGGATCCAGTGGATCACCGTAGAGGAGTCCGACCAGTAGGTCGTACTGTTGATCTCGATGCGGTGTTCTTTCTTGATGGTTTCGGCGAGTCGGGCTCCTATCATCGCTGCCTGCAGCTCCAGACGTGGTATTGTCTGGGCTCGCCGCGGTGCTACTTTTGCCTTGGCCGCGACCAGCACGACATCTGTGCTTCCATCTTCGTACGTCGCCCTCCAGTATGCTACAGTCGCGTACGCTTGTTCGCTTGCGTCGCACAGCACATGTAGTTCGATGCGCTGTGTTTTCTTTCTGAGGTAGCATCTGGGTAGCCGCAGTCTGCTTACTTCCTCTAGCTGACCTAGCCAGGCCGCGAAGAGCTCGTTCTCTTCCTCCGGAATAGGCGTGTCCCACGTTGTTTGTAGGCGCCACAGGCTCTGGAGTACTATCTTCGCTCGCACTGTGAAGTGACTCAATAGCCCCAGCGGGTCGTAGATGGACATTACTGCGCTAAGTGCCTCCCTTTTGGTGGGCGCACGGGTTCGGTCTCTTACTTCGGACGGCACTCGGTTCATGGATGTGTTAAATCCGAGCTCGTCTCGTTCCGCGTTCCAGTACAGCCCGAGTATCTTGCTCTCAGGCTGCTCCCCTCCTAACTGCGTTGGGGCGGTGGTGTGTAGCGTCTGGGGTACATCGCGCAGAACCGTCGCCTCGCTGGAGCTCCAACCTCGCAGTGTGAAGCCGGCGGTTGCATGTACCTTTCTTGTCTCTTCGACTGCCTTCCACGCCTCCTCTGGATCGCTGTAACTTGCCACCAGGTCGTCCATGTAGTGGTTCTTGGTTATGGCCTCCAAGGCCCTGGGATAGTCTCCGCCATGAAGCTCCGCGTTGTAATCTCGGACGTAATGAGCCATGTATGGGGAACTGGCTGCTCCGAAGATCATGCTTCTCATCTTGTAGTGGCGCGGGGCTGACGTCCTGTCTTGTTCTCTCCACAGGAATTGCTGAGCCGGTTGGTCCTCCTGTCTTATTCTCACCCGCAGGAACATCTCCTGTATGTCCGCGGTGACTGCCACTGCCCGCTCTCGGAACCGGAATACTATTCCCGGCAGGGACTGCAGTAGATCTGGACCTTCCAGCAGCTCGTCGTTGAGACATTTTCCGTAGCTCGTCGCCGCCGCGTCAAAGACTAGTCGCTGCTTCCCAGGTTTGTTCGGATTCTGCACGGCGAAGTGAGGCAGATACCAGCAGACGTTACTCTCCTTCTCGGTTCCGTCGCATGGTACTGCGTATCCTTTGTCTAGTAGGTTCTTGACCTGCGTGGTGTACTGCACGGCAAAGTCCGGTGACGCGTCCATCTTCTCTTCGATCTTCTTGAGTCGTCTCAGCGCTGCTCCGTAGCTTGAGGGCATGACCACGTGATCGGTCCGCCACGGCAGCCCCACCTCGTAGCCTTCGTCGATCTTCTTGATCGTCCTCTTTACGATGGTCGCCGCCCTCTGGTCCGCTTCGTTCACGCGGGGTTTCTTGGCGACGCCCAAGGCTTCAATCTTGAAGTGTGCTTCGACTAGATCGTGTAGTTGCTCGTCTCCTCTCCCGGTCTCGATGACGTGCAGCACGTCTTCCTTTTGCGTGATGACGCTTCGTGGTGCTGTTCCGTGCACCACCCATCCCAGCTTCGTTCGTGATGCGGCTGGCTGATCCGAGCCACCGACTCGCAGTTCCCTGGTCACTATGCACTCCCAATGGTCTGTGCCTACCAAGAGTCCTGGACGAGCTTGCTCGTAACATACTTCCTCTCTTGGCAGGTCTCGCAGGTGCTTGTATTCCAGCAGGGTTTCTGGGATGGATTGTTGGTGGAGCCTCAAGTCCTTGATGGTCCTTGCTCGAAGCTCGTGCGACTGACCGTCTTTCCGGATGCTTCTGACCCGCACCCTTACCGCTTTGCTGTCCTGCTCCTTCGAAGACATGTTCACGCCGCATAGACGTAGCGGGCGTGAAGTCCCTTCAGCTCCTACTCTGGTCGCCAGGTCTTCATCAATGAGGGTGACGGTTGCTCCTTCATCGAACAACGCATACGTCATAACCTCCCCCCGTGACCCGGTGACTATGATGGGGCACATCTTCAGCAGTACCTTCTTCTGGTCGGCGGCGAGCTTGGTCGCTACCGACAGTACCGCTTCTTCCTTGCTGGGCTCTGCGGTAGCCTTCGCGGTCGTCGCTTCTTCCTTGGCGCCTTCCTTCTCCTCGTGGAGGGAGGCGTGATGAGGCCGGCGGCATTGGCCTACGCCGCACGGCTTCGCCTTACACCTATATCGCCAGTGTTTCCTCTCGGCACATCTAAAGCATATGCCGTTGGCCTTGATATACTCCCACCGCTTCTTGACACTCATTTCCTTATATTTGGGACACTTTGTTAGCACGTGATCTTGTTTACAGTTAAGACACCGACCTTTTTCCTCCTGGCTGTCGACGGCTGTGTAGACGGGGCTGGCCTTCTTCTTTGCTGTCACCGGTTGTCTGGTTTCCCTTTTCTGGCTGGCGGTTGCGGCGCTGGTGGGAGGGGCGTACGAGTATCGCAACGCCCTATCCGCTTCCCGCATCAGGAAATGGGACAGCATTACTATCTCCGGCTCCGTTGTGTCGTCGTTGTCACAGGCAAAGTCGCACCATCTTGACCTTATATGGGGGCTTAACTTTTCTAGCACTTCACGAGTTAATAACGGGTTATACAAGTATCTCCTTCGGTCGACCGATTTAATTACGTTTACGGTGTTTTGTACTTTGATGGCGAAGTTGTTTAAGTCGGCGGCTGATGCCGTGGGCTTCGTCATCTTCTTCAACTCCTCGATGGCGCGGTCGATGAGTACTTCCGGTCGTCCGAAACATTGTTCGAGTGTCTTCATGATGACTTCTGGATTGGTGGCAGTATGTAGGAGGGCGGACACCGCCTCTCTTGCCTCTCCCTTGAGACAGCTCCTCAATCGCTGTATGTTCTCAGCTGGCGATATGTTGTACATGTTGGTGGTGTCGTTTACGGCCGCCTTAAACGGCAACCACTCGTTCACACCACCGGAGAACACCGGTAAATCCGTATGCCGTAATCGGGGCCTTGCCATTCTTTCTAAGGTCGCTGCCAGGTTGTCGATGCTGTTCCCGTGCTTCGTTGGCGTCGGTGACCTCTCCCGTGGCAATTCGAATTTAATATGTCTTGTGTCCTCCCGGGGGGGTCCTTGGTCCCCCTCCCCCCGTGATCTGAGGGGGTTCGTTTGAAGCCATTCGTCCACTCTACTGTGGTGGCCTTCCTCCTGGGTGATGAGGGGCTCATCCCGCAGGCTGTCCTGCTCATCTTGCAGAACAGATACTTCGGCGGCTAATCTTCTCTTGACCAGGTCTGCGTCCAGGTCGAGAGACTTCTTCTGGATGGCTGCCAGCTTTTCTGCAGCCTCCAATTCCGCCAGTCTTAAGCGCGTTGAAATACTGTTGGTTGACCTCTGTGACCTCTGTGACCTATGTGACCTCACCGATCTGGTGGGCGACCTCGTCCTTTGCTCGTGCTCCTCGCTCAGGAGAAGTCCTGACGATGGTCCTGCTAAGGTCGTGTCTGCTGTCGTAAGGGGCGCGGTAATCAGTCGTGCAGCTATAATATTTTGCTCACCTGTTACTGCCGGTGACAAGGGCGGGTCCATTGAAATCCTCCGTAGTCTCTCTCTTCGAATCCGTTCCGCTTCCTGGCGTAGAACTGCCTCTCTATGCTCGTCTGCCCTCTTCTGCAGGGCCCGCCTCTGGTCCTCAGCTTCTGCAGCATCACCCTGGCTTCGGGTGACCACCATCGTTCTTTGGTACGCTGCAGGTTGACTTTAAACGGGGAGCAAGGAGCGCGACAATCCAAACTAACCTAGCCTGGTTTTGGACTTCTCCAGATTCGTCCACTACGACGTTTCACTTACTCGCACTTCAATACTGTTATTATATCACGACTGGACATTTATTTACCGCGACGGCACTTATGTACTTGTTACGGCACTATGTACTTACGGCACTATGTACCTTACGGCACTATGTGCTTACGACGGCCCTATGTACCTGACGGCACTATATAGTTACGGCGACAATAATGTTCCATGCGGCGCGCACTATGTTCTATAACGCGCGCTTATATATGACGCGTAACTATGTATTCACAACGTGGTCATTTATTACGTTTTATAACGATAATACATCCGTTAGTATTTTATTCACGGCGCGAATCGAGTCAATTTACTTTTTAATTTTCATAAGAGTCCCACTATTCTGCTTACCCCTTTTTTAACGCGCGCTATGATCGCGATTTTTGGTACACAGAATATCACTTTTCCTATCGCGGCACTTTATTCACTCACGACATATATAAAGTTAATTTTGTTCAGTACTTACAGTTTATGTGCCCGCTTATATCACTTATTTACGCGCTATGTATTATACCGGCACTTCTGCTTATCCGGATCGCAAGGACCAAAAATGTTACGTATTCGGCTCGTAGGGAGGCCAAATACTTTTTGTGGACTGTATTATTATTGTTCTTCGCACCCCGGTTCTCGTAGACCAGTTGCTGGGACTCGGCTGCTGACCCAACCCATATGATCCCAACGCTGGGACTCAGCTGCTTACCCGGCTTATATGGCCAAACTAGGTGGGGTGGTTCCTCTATACGTCTAATGAATTAAACGCGATTACTTTTAACACTTTTTATTATATAGTTATAGGTTTACATAGCGGGGCACAAGACTTTACATAAGACTGTATATAAGGAATTTAACACTGGGGGCGTGGGACTCACTAGAACTATGATTCTACTTTAACTTCTCATGACAATCTGTCTGATATGGAGCTCTTCTTTGACTTCTTGAAGACTTCTCCCTGATTATCTGATGGAATGACTTAGTTACATGTTTCTATTTACTACTATTTGACTCGATTATCACCAATTTAATCGGTCCCCCTTACATAAATAATCACGTCATTGCAAGTCGTGGGAGCACCTGAGCGTCCTTGAGGGAACTTTATCCAACCACAGCCCGTAAAAATGGACTTTCCCAATTGCTGATGCAATGATACTCTTTATTATGGAATATTCCACGTCGGACAGGTTCAAACCTGACCGTATCCCCTCTCACGAATGGCTGATGCAACATTTCGAGCCATGGTGCAATGCTTAAGGCTTTTAGTATATAATAGTTTGGGGGTGGACAGACATATAGGTCCCCATTGTTTACACAAAAACTACTTAAACTAAAATTACATTTTTGTGAAGGGCTCGTCGTCCATTACAAATGGCAATACGACAATGCCATCAAAACACAATTTTGTTACGAGACCATTGACCGACCAATGATCGACCATTGTGAATTTAGCAGATTACGAACTTTAAGGAAAATGACAATGGGATGGGAATGGAATCGTGTTGGAGTGACGAATTTATTAAAATAGCAGAATTAGGCCCCAGTTACTTTGGGGCTGTCTGGACTGGATATCTTATTTTTACATACTTCTCTAGTACTCGTCATCTCATCAGACACCTCCATTCATTCGTAATTTCTTTGGTCTCTTCTACTCTTGTACCCATCCACATTCATACTCGAAACTTTTCTCACGACATTTTCCTCATTCCTCAGCTTTATATACTTCATTCTTCATACCAAGCCAACCGACTACCACACAAGTTTTCAGTCAACCACGCCACTTTCAGATTTCTTCTTGCTCACAGCTTATTTGATCAACTTGCGCAACACATACATCCCACCTTTAAAACGTGGGTATACAAATTCACTCGAGCTGTGTAATACTTTAGGGAATACAAGCATTGTGTTTTAATGCACACACGGCAAAGTAATTGTCTAGTTCTCTAGTTTAGTTACATAAAGTGGCTGTCTAATTTTCACCTTTACTTGATTAAAATAAGGTTGAATACTGCACAACGGCTAGTTTTGTCTAATGCTCGTTATATTCTATCGTAATTAAATAGTTAATTACGTCCATAATAACCCATCACCCACTGCTACTGTTTCTATATAGGGAAAGCACCCTTGACCTTAAGCGATGGAAGCTAATCGTTTACTATCAACACTGCAGTGGTAATCAACCATTTTGAAGAAGAATAATGTTCTTGTTCTGATGCCAATTTCGGTATCGCTTTTTTGTAGGGGAATATGACGTGCTTGATAGAGTTGTCTAATTAAATGTTAGAACTTGACCTTGAACTTCTGGAATACTCATCAATCAATTTCATTCGACACCCCCAATTATGGGTCGTAACTTATAATTATAGCTTCTATTAGACTTTGATAATTGTTATTATAAGTTAACGTTTTCGTAGTCTTTAATTATTGCTGATGACTGAATATTGACTTTTATTATAGACGGTTGACACGTTGGCTAGTTTAAGAACGCTGCGGTTAATATTTCTTCAGCAAGAAATATATCATGAAGAATACATCTCTACTAATTGGTTTTTAAAGGAGGTAAAGTTTGTAAGTTTGGATATAGGGGTTGTCTTCGGAACTCCGATTTAAAGAAAGAAAGAAAAAACATTTATTAGCCCGACAGGACAAAACGCACAAAAAATGGTTGAATTATGATTTCGAACATTCTTTCATTATTATTTCCGAGTTTAATAGATTCCCGTAAGAAAGCTTCCAAACTTAACCCGAATGAAACCATGAGAAAATGTTTTTAGTTGAATAAAATCAAACTATTAGTCCAAAGAAAAGATAGAACTACGACCTTCCTACAATGCTATGGTCAAGAAAATGACCAAGTTTTACCATAAAGAGTTCGCACCTTGACAATGAACTACCATTTTGTGTAACATATCAACTTGATTAATGAGTAACGCTGACCTTGACCCTCGATTCGCAGTCTGCAATGCCGCAAGATTTCTTTACGGTTGACCTGGACTTAGCATTGTAGAGGTTGGATTTTGTTGTCAATATTGATCTTGGGTACTTTTTCCTGTGGACAAAGTTGAACTTGAGTTTTTTAGGGTTCCGTAGCCAAATGGCAAAAAACGGAACCCTTATAGTTTCGCCATGTCTGTCTGTCTGTCTGTCTGTCTGTCTGTCCGCGGATAATCTCAGTGACCGTTAGCACCAGAAAGCTGAAATTTGGTACCAATATGTATATCAATCATGCCGACAAAGTGCAAAAATAAAAATTTAAAAAAACATTTTTATTAGGGTACCTCCCCCAGACGTAAAGTGGGGAGCGATTTTTTTTTTTAATTTTGACCCTGACGTGTGATATATTGTTGGATAGGTATTTAAAAATGAATAGGGGTTTTCTAAAATCATTTTTTGATAATATTAATATTTTAGGAAATAATCGCTCCGAAAGTCAAAAACAATGTGTCCCCCCCTCTAACTTTTGAACCATAAGTTTAAAAAATATGAAAAAAATCACAGCAGTAGACCTTTATATGAACTTTCTAGGAAAATTATTTTCAACTTGATGAGTTGAATAGTTTTTGAGTTATATAGCACTTTTTCAAAAAAACGCAAATGATAACTTTGTTTTTCATACAAATACTATGAAAAACAAAGTTATTTTTGCTGACGAAAAATGTTGGTATTTTTAATGGTCTGGGAAGCTACGGAACCCTACAGTGAGCGTGGCCCGACACGCTCTTGGCCGGTTTTTTTTTCAGTCGACAGGGTGTGTTCTAATTACGTTTATTTCGCACGACACTTCAGCAGTGAGTGATAAGTTGAGCTGTCAGAGTTCGGAGGTTGAGTGTCTGCCAATTTGAACTTTTAAAGGAAGTACTTGAAGATAGTTATCAATGATAACCGATTGTAATGTTTACATAATTATTATCTATACTAATATTATAAAGACGTAAAGTACTTACGTTAGTACGAATAAAAAGCTAAATAAAAAGCCATATTTAAAACGTTCACGTGGGATAATTTCCGTGCATAACTTGACTGAAGCCGCGGGACAAAGCTTGTAAGGTAAAACTGCGTACACCCTCGGAGAAACACAGGAATGGTGTTAACAATAAACATTTAGTAAAGCTAAACAAAAAATCACATACTGTTTGTTACTTACGATTCTACTAGCTTCATCATTCGAATAGTTAATAAAAATCACAGAAACGTAAATAACAAATCGATCACTTTCTAAAAGCTTTTTCCAACAAAACTATGATGAATCAGTCTCAAAGCAACAGTTAAATACAAACAAAAAGGTGAGCAATTTTCTCAGTAATTACCAGTTACAATCTATGACTAACAAAACAAATCAATATTTGTAACACACTCTTGGTCTACACTTAGTAATTTAAAGGAACTGCGTCATCTGTTTTCAAGGTTTCTTTCATTTAACGCAATATAACGTTTAGTTTACACCAGAGTTCGAAGTGATAGTTATCTTGAGGATAACAAAAATCATATATAAATAAATAAATATCGCTGGACATTACATACAGTGCTATCTAGTGCCACATTAAGCAACGAGGCTTGTGTCGTGGACACCACATAGTTGATATACTACATAGATATAATTTTTGTTTGTAAATACATAATTAAACATCCATGATTCAAAAACAAATGTCCATGCTTAGCACACAAACATTTGCTCCTACCGGGATTCGAACCCTAATAATTTGTAAGCCTCGCATGTATCCAAACGCGATTTGACGCTTCCGCGCGTTTCCAAACGTAAAAAAAACGGACACGTAATTGTGTTTAATTATTCAACAAACAGATTTTTATTTTATGTCAAAACTAAAGAGCATAAAATAACGAGAAATTATAAATGTCTTTCTTTACTATTTTAGTAAAGAAAGGAGACGGACACGATTACATACATTCTTGGGCCTAGATGTAATGAGATGAAAATGGTATGATTTAATATATGCAGACTTATCAGTCCCTCTCTGAAAATTCTATAAGTTTTGACAATCTGAGAGCTGAGTTATTCGATTTTTAGTAAAAGTGAGGTTATGTTACAGTCTCTATAAAAGAGCTGATTACTTAAAAGTTATATAAGCACTAATGTTATATTTAGTAGAGAATGTTTGAAAAGTCATTTTATGGTTTAATATCAATGGATGATCAATAGAAATGGATTTTTCCAAAAGGCGTACAGAATAAAATAAAAACACATTTTAAAATAGTAGATACATGGTTTATTCATCTTATATTCTCATTAAAATTTCGTCGAGAAATTGTGCAGGTGAAACAATATTGGTACCTATCACTGACGGATTTTTTTCACGTCCGAGGGTCGTTGGCAGTGATTAGTTGCAATCCCACAATTATTCACACAGCGATATAGGTATACTTAACAGTCCAAGCCGGTGGCAAAATCCAAGTCAAACGTGTGGGTGATCTTCGGTGTGTCCAGTATGGAAGCAAGTGTCGTACAGGGTAGTCAGGGTCGGACGGAATCCGTAATAAACAATGCATCGTCGTCAGCAGGTCGTAAAAATTATAAAATAATCGGGAAAGCACTCAAAACATAACAGAAAACACGAATTGGCTAGTGTCAATGTCGGTCCCCTGTCAATGCTGTCACAGATAACCTATATTTTTTTAATGGTTTTATTAAAAATAAGATTGATTTAAATCGATACGAAATCGATATTCACATAGGTTTTTCAGCTATAAATTGATATTTTCTTATTTATTGTAAACAAGTGCGTTTAAATACTTTGAGTTAATTACCTTGTGCAAAGCTTTTCTTTTTGTAATTCTGTAATCGATTAATGCGATCGGTAATGTTATGAAAACTATCGTTCTCATTTTTCTCCTTTCCCAGATTGAGAATTGAGCTGATTTTTTCACATTTTAAAATAGAAAAATATGGCTTATTTTTTAAACGATTTCTCAACATATTACATTTTGGCCCACCATTTTCCGTCTCCTTTATAACTTGAAGTTAAAATAATAAAGAGATCAAGATGTGAATCAACATTGATAATTATCCTAGCGTTATCCGATAACTGTCATGAACACTAAATACGAACCCTGGTTTTTACTTTGCATCAACCGTAGTGTTCCCACCGGGGACAAAGGCCTCCTCTCCTTGAGACATGATTGGGCCATAAACCACCACGTGAGCGCAGTGTGGGTTGGTCGATATCATGTCATGTCCTCGAATTTTTGGTTCTGGGCCATGCAATATGGGAACTTAACACTTGGTCGATAATTCTCTCAATTGGAAATAACAATAGTAACCTGTGTTCATCGATGACCAAATAAGCAAGCTAGTGGTCGAGGGAATTCTACTCGTCTTGTATGCAATTAATCTGTGTGTGCAGTTGAGACTAATTAATAACGTATCAGCCAACTCTTATCAAAACATTAACCGTACGGGGATTCCGTGCGGTTGAGCAGAGCTGTACTAAAATTTATCACATTTTTATGCAAATAATTGATTGCATGACAGTGGAAGTCACATTTGACAATACGCCCATAGAAATAACATTCCTTCCCATTTATGGCTGATTCAGATCTCTTCAATCAAACGCTGTGGAGGTTGCGCCAAAGAGCTTAAGAGGCGCTGGAGATGAAGACGATGATGTAGATGCAGATGTGGATTCAGATGGTTCTGGTGTGGATGGGATGTGAGGGGACGGTGTAGATGGAGAAGGAATTGACATAGGTGATGGTGCTAAACATGTAGTTGGCGAAGGCGTTGAGGCTGTTGCAACACTTTCAGGTGACGCGGCTGCAGGAGTAAGTCGATGCCTCAAGTGATTTGCATGTTTCCTTTGCTCCACCCCAATAGATGTAGTGACCACAGTACTCGCACATTTCATCTGTTATATTTAATTCCTGTAACTGGGGCGAGCGTATGCCATAAACCACACCACCAGACTCTGTGATAGTAATCAGTTATAAGATTTGTCCATCAACAATTTCTCTGTAATAACTGAGAAATTGTTGATGGACAAATCTAATAACACTTTGCCCTTTTTTTTCGGATGGGAATCATCAAATAACTTCTCCTACTCTAGGCGGAGCGGGAGGGAGTGTCAGACTTGTACTGACTAAAACCTAATCCATGTTCCTTCCTCGCCCTTTATGTTCCGGGGCCACGGTATCTCTTTCGAACAGTCCCGCAGCCCCGGCAGGCTTCGGCTCTTGCGGGACACACGAACGCGCCGTCGACACGGCAATAACACTTTTCCTGGCTTAGGAATCGAACCTATAACCTCATTTACCATATTTTTCGATCAAATTCTGAAAAATATTTTTACTATTAATTCTTAATTAATTCTTCAGGACATGTCTGTCGCATGCCGAATGAACTGTGGGCCCGTAAGGCTCAGGAATGGTGCCCTGAAACAGTGACACGAGGTCGCGGCAGACCACGAAAGAGATGGCGGGACGAACTGGATGTCTTCCTTGAGAATTGGAAAGAAAGAGCACAGAATCGTGAACGTTGGAAGGAATGGAGGGAGGCCTTTGCCCAGCAGTGGGACAATACAGGCTAGCTATAATAATATAATATAATAATTCTTAATAAGCTAAATAAACCAACCCTTTCAAAAATATCAGAACCTAGCTCTAATTGGACCAAGCTACTTCGGACGGAATTCACACTGAATTTTTCGACCCAACTCATTTGGTGTAAACTAAGGCTTAAATTCGAGGTCAAAACTCGATGAGTTCCACACGCTATATAATACTACAAAGTAAACAATAATTTCTTTGTTTTGTTTGAATGGAACAATTTGCTTGCCAAGGCTACGTAGCAAAGTCCCCGATTTGATTTTCTAAGAAACTAACCTTTTTTTCGAACTCCAATTTATTTTCTACGTAGGTGTTGTAAGGATAAGGTTTCATATTTATTTTCTAAAGAATTTATTCTTTCGTGGATTTCTATGATCTATTTATAACGCGTCTTCATTTTTCAAAACGATCGACGCCTACGTTTTGCCGGTGCCCAAGTTATTGTAACAAATCTTACACTAAACATTTAGGTATGTCCGGAAAATGTCATCAAATGGAATGTGTCACCATGTGTGTATGATATTTTCCGGACATGTTACCAAATATTCTTTCTTTACTTAATTTTTAATGTTAATTTTCGGTTTAAGTTTAACTGTTTGTGTTTGTATTAATGCGTTCTATGTTTACCTTATTAATATTGTATGCACGTCATGACTTTGCGACGAATAAACATTTTTTCTTTGTATGCACGTCATGACTTTGCGACGAATAAACATTTTTTCTTTCTTTCTTTCCTTCTTTATGGCGTGGTTAGCTTAACCTGGTGTCAGATTTTTATGCCGTCCATGGGCCTCTGACTTGGCTTAACATGCCGTCGAGAAATATCTCAAACGCATGCTGGTTTCCTCACGATGTTTTCCTTCACCGAATCAAGTGATTGGTAATATTAAGCAGCTTTTATAATAGTAAGGAATACATTGATACAACATAACATCACACCAGTAATCCCCAAAGGTTCACTTACATTTGCCAGTTATGTAAAAGTCCCATGGAATAGGAGTCGAGCCGAGAGCAGCGGTGGCGCATTGGTGGCGGCTCCAACTTACGAACAGTAAGTTGTGGGTTCGAACGTTTCCTAAAACTGAACCTCAACAAATGATTTTTTAACGTATTTTTAACCCCCGACGCAAAAACGACGGGGTGTTAAAAGTTTGGCGTGTTGTCTGTGTGTGTGTGTGTCTGTCTGTGGCATCGCAGCGCCCGAACGGATGAACCGATTTTTATTTTGTTTGGTGAAAGGTGAATTCACCTTTCTAACAAATAAGCGGCGGGCCGCACTTGTGATATTGAACCCTAGAAGCTCAATGTACCTAGATATATTTAGAAAAAAAAAATACGAAAAAGCCTTTGGAAAAATCTAGTTTTATGGAAAAAAACACTGCATAAATCAATTACAAACAAAGGAGATAATTTTTTTTGGACCCACCTGGTCGGTGCATTTATCTTCTATCTATCTTCTATATATATAAAATGGTAAACTGACTGACTGATTGACTGACTGACTGACTGGGTGATATATCAACGCACAACCCAAACCGCTGGGTCTACAGATTCCAAATTTGGCATGAAGGTTCCTTATGTGGTCTAGGGGTGCACTAAGAAAGGATTTTTCAAAATTCACCCTCTAAGGGGGTGAAACGGGCCCCCAAAGTTTGTATGGGGAAACAAGATCAGTTAGACTATTTGATTCGAAACTTCACAAGAGTACTCCTATTGATAAATGAGTAGAAACGGGTTTCAGGTTTTTTCAAATTTCAACCCCTAAGAGGGGTAAATGGGGTGACAAAGTCTAAAAATCAACGCACAGCCCAAACCGCTGGGTCTACAGATTTCAAATTCGGCAAGTAGGTTCCTTATGTGGTCTAGGAGTGCACTTATATTTTTTTTTTCAAAATTCACCCTCTAAGGGGGTGAAACGGGCCTCCAAAGTTTGTATGGGGAAACAAGATTAGTTAGACTATCATTCGAAACTTCACAAGAGTACTCTTATTGATAAATGAGTAGAAACGGGTTTCAGGTTTTTCAAAATTCAACCCCTAAGAGTGGTAAATGGGGTGACAAAGTCTAAAAATCAACGCACAGCCCAAACCGCTGGGTCTACAGATTCCAAATTTGGCAAGTAGGTTCCCTATGTAGTCTAGAGTTGCATTAAGAAAGAATTTTTTAAAATTCACCCTCCAAGGGGTGAAACGGGCCTCAAAAGTTTGTAAGGGGAAACAAGATTGGTAAGACTATTTCATTCGAAACCTCACAAGAGTACTCTTATTGATAAATACAAGATAGTGCCGAGGAAATGTATTTGTTTTTCCATCTCGGGTATCGTTTACATGGTTTTCGAGGTAACTGATTACAAAAATGAGATCGAAATGAAAATCGAAATGGCGTTGAAGTAAATTTTTCGTCATGTGTGTCGTTTTCACGTTTTTTGGGGTCGCTGATATCGAAAATGAGGTCAAAATGAAAATCCAAGATGCCGTCTAGGGTTTTTTTATATATTTCCGTCATGGGTGTCGTTTGCGTGGTTTTCGGAGTCGTTGATAACAAAAATGAAGTCAAAATGAAAATCCAAGAAGGTACCTAGGACTTTTTTTTCGTTTTTCCTTCATGGGTGTCGTTTCATGGTTTTCACTGAACACAAATCTAATTTTTCTTTAATTTTAGATATGTATATCTTTAAAATTCTGCTAGATCTTGAATTTTACTTACTCTTTGTTTTGCGCAATGAAATTCTCTCATTTTTTAATTAAAATTACCCGAATAACGCGAGCAAAGCTGCAGACAAAGCTATCTAATACATAAAAATATCTCGTCGTCAAACAATGTGACGTTTGTTATCGAAGTCCTCCGAAACGACTTCATCGATTTTTTTTTTGTGTACTATATATGGTAGGTCAGAGAACAAGTCGAAGGCTACTTTTATACCCCTATGTGACAAGGGTGGTTTACGCGGACGAAGTCGCGGGCAACAGCTAGTTTTTCATAATAACACCAAAAAAAGTAACCATTTTACTATGGTATTAAACGAAATATTACGTAGAAATGAAAACGGAATCGTAAAAATAATCATAATAGCTATGTTATGATATTTGTTTGCGAGTCAAATCATTCCTGTTGTGGTCAATGTCATTTGACAGCAAATACTTACGTGAATAGGGGCGTTTTGTTCTGTTTACTATAAAAAGTACGGTACCTACCCGTTGGTAATCATATCTGCTATAATTATCATAGAATCATAAAGAATATAAAAATAAATATTATTAAACTGTGAGCATTTTTAATGCTATTTTTAAAGGTTTACACTAAAATCGCATAGATGGTTTTAAACAATCAACGTGGCACGGAACGTTATGAACCCACTTTTTTAGTGGTTGACAGACAACTTCATTATTTTGACATTATATTGAGTAGAACAGAAGTGGCATTTACGATACATAGACAACGCTATTTCCTTCAACCGGGCTCTAATCTAAGCTGCCTGGAGACTTTAACCAATTTTGAAATACTTGACGGCATACACCGATTGAGACTGACGGTAGGACTGCGGTAGGACTAGCTGTAGTGAACCTACCTTACGTATTTAGGACCTGGAACGGGTTCGAATCCCGGTAGGAGCAAATGTTTGTGTGATGAGCATGGATATTTGTTTCCGAATCATGGATGTTAATATATATTAAAAGTATGTATGTATTTACAAACAAAAAGTATCTATGTAGTATATAAACTATCTTGTGTCCACGACTCAAGCCTCGTTGTTTAGTAGCACTAGATGGTGCTGTGTTTAATGTCCAGTGGTATTTATTTATTCATAAACCGGGCACTAATTCAAACGGAATTTCGTACCAGCTGCCCGAACACTGTAACCTATTGTGGAATAATTGATAGCATACACTGATTCTGACTATCGGTAGGACTGTTATACAGGGTATAAACATACTCTCCACGAAGCCGTCAACCAAGCATTCTATACATCAAACTAATGTCATTTTACGAAAAAAATATCACTGAATAAAATCTTTTTTTTTTTGGGTGAAAATCACGTTTTACGGTAGAACTCCCGAAACAAAAGTATAAAAAAATTGAAACTTTGACCGCAAATATCTCCATAACTGGAAGATTCCCAGGTATGGTTTAGAACAAAACAAAAGCCTTTCATTTTCCTTTACCATTTAATTATATATTATTATGTTTGAAACTGTTTTCTGTATGTCACTAAACCCCTCAAGGTTCATTGGAAGACCAGCGTCAGACAGCATCACCTGTCTGGCATGAATGCTGAAATGGACCTTTTTGGCGCAGCCGTGAGGCACAGAGTACATACTATGTAATTTTTGTCCTTTTTTGTATCTTTTTAATATTATTGTGTGTGTGCTTAATGTACTAACGTCAAATAAACATTTTTTCTTTCTTTCTTTGTTTCTTTCTTTCTTCGTTAAGAGTCTTTTTACACCTTTAATTAACTGTTAAGCCTTTATTTTGTAAATTCATTGCACTGTCATCACACCAAAAATGTATAAATCTTTCTTTTCATCAACATAAAACCAAAACAGGCGATGTTTATAAAATATGGCAGCTCATTTTGTACTCGTACGTAGTTTACAGCCACTAATTGCTCAACTCACCCCGTTGAAACACCATAAACATAAATGAATGACTCCCCATGCATTTTCCATACATAAATCCCATTAAATCCACTATAAAAGAAGGTGAGCAGTAAAGGAAACCGCAGTGCGACCGCTTATAACTGTGCAATCAATACAAACACAAACCACGCAAGTTTTTTTTAATTCTAAATATAGGAATATGGCGTGCAATGTACAGTACCTACTCGTCAATCGATGTTGTTACCTTGGCCCGAAATTGGTACGTTTACCATGTTATTCGTGAATTTGCATTTATATCATCGCGCTGGACCGGTTATGAGTTAGGCAGAGCGCCAGGTATTACGGCTTAGGAGGTTGTAGCATTACTATTCACGAAGGTACAGACTGTAGTTTCACAGGAAATTTACCAAGCAAAAGTAAAGATGGTTGCCCGGCTGTAATTTGTAAATCTTTAGCAATCGTAACAGGTAGTCAGTGACCCGAAAATCTGACATCCGGTATTACCAAGAGGTATACGACCCGCTACTAACTGGGTTGTGCAGATCAGATCGCATCCGGTCAGACTAGAAGCTGCCCCTAACATAGTCGGAAAAAGTCTTGGCTGATGTGTTGCCAAGGAGTTTGTTATGCCACTTCGGCAGTTCTTCACCACAGCTCCAACAATAAGAAGTGGTGAAGTATGAGGCGGGGGTTTCATAATAGAGTTTTGGTGTTTCAAAAGTGCTGCTTCTCGGCCTAATTTAAATAAATGACATTTGATTCGTACATGTAGAGTCGAGGACTGTAATTGATGAGCCACTTGCTACTATTTGTATTTAAGCCGTGTAATACTGATCGGGTTTAGTCGGTAATATTTGTACTCGTGAATGTATAAAAGAGCAAAATTTTTTTTTTTTCGGATGGGTAACCATCAAATAACTTCTCCCACTCTGGGCGGAGTGGGATGGAGTGTTAGACTTTTACTGACTAAAACCCATCCCTGTGTCTTCCTCGCCCATTATGTTCCGGGGCCACGGTATCTCTTTCGAACAGTCCCGCAGCCCCGGCAAAAGTCTTTCCACCTACGAGCACACGTTTACCTTAATCAAAGACCTTACCGTTTTCACATATGATACTTTGTGTAAATATAAGCTTTATTAGAAAACAAATAAGAAAGGAAAAATTAAGGTAAAATTATGATCACGTACGTATGAATAACTTTATTACATTAGTACTTAGAACGTGCTCTATGTACGACGTATTTGAATAAGAACAAGCTATGTTAAAGAAAATAAACCATTTGTACAACAACAGATGTTGAAAAACAAATGAAAACTAGAAAGAAGAAATAGAGAAAATACATTTGGCGCATGCCGCAAGTACACACAGTATAAAACAAAAATAACAATAAAAAAAGGTGTGCTGTGTGCCTCACAACTAAGAAAATTCAATTTGAGAAAGTAAGAAAATTTTTTTTTTTTTTTTTGTACTTTAATATTAAGAACAAAAGTCTTAATAATTAATTACGATCTAGCCTTAGATTTTTTTTTTATGTATGTTACCCGATTACTCGAAGACGCCTAAACCGATTTGAAAAATTCTTTTTTTATTTGAAAGGGTATACTTCCAAGTTGGTCCCATAGTCGCCAAGTCGGGATCAGATGATGGAATCTTGGCGAAATCGAGGGAACTCTTCAAATTTTATAGGATAACGTACAGCAATTTTGGTATTTTCTACAACAAGTGAAGCATTTGCGTTTGATAAGAACCATTCTACCATCAGATCTGATGATGAAGCCAAGAGTCACGGAACTCCATAATGAGACAATGTATCCTAGTCGTGTTTGGGCTTGTTGTAATTGTAACGGTATGCACTTTCCATGTGAACCACTAAAAAGTGAAAAATAAAAACTTTTTTGCAAAAAATAAAACCGACTTCAAAAAGAAAAAGTGAAAAATAACTTTAGCTTCTGAAGTCGGTGACAAAAAAATTAAATCAATCATACAAACGTCACCGACTTCAGAAGCTAAAGTTATTTTTCACTTTTTCTTTTTGAAGTCGGTTTTATTTTGTGATAGACAGTACGGTATTTCAGGCATAGTTCTGTTGTAAGGGTCATTTCAGATTGAACTACAAAAATAACTGCTGTATCAGAAATTGCCCTGGCTGACCTGAAAAACTTTAAATAGAACTGGTGTAAGTTGACCGGAGTAAGGAATACCTGTCCATTAGTAGATGACTCTGCCCACTGCTACTGCTACACTTCAGTGTAATACTTTTATTATACCACACAGGCTCACGCTTAGCCGTTACTCGCCTGCGGCCTAGAGTGAAGCATGCTTGCCTAGAAAAAACAAAAATGTTGCTCTACAAATAAAAAAATATGGGATATTTAAATATCGTGTCTTGCCTGTCCTGTACTGAAAGTGCCAAACTCGTCGCCATTTTGGACTGAATCAATTTCGATTGTCATCGACATGCCAAGAAGCAAAAGGAGTGACTGTTAACAAAGCTATTTAGGCCTCTTATATTATTGAGACTCCGTACTACGCTAGGCCAGCTCAAGATTAAACCATTACCATTGATATGGGGCCAACTGTACGCACAGCGATCAATCAAGCTATATCAACCAGTTGTAAATCTATACAAAGTTAGGCCATTTTATTTTGATGTGTAGCCGTGTGTACAAGTAAGGAATAAGACAAAGAAATAAGCATTGGAAGATGTCGGAAGAAAACGGTATTATTTATTTATGATGATTAATTCTTCCGGTATTACCTAATACAATAATCTGGCTAATTTATTAGACACGAGGGAATTTCATGAAATGTCTCATTCAGTTTTCCTGTTGCTAATAAATTACATAGGCTTGAAAGAAAAAATATACAGAAAAAATATTATCAGAGAATCTGTATTCAACATAGAAAAACAATATGAAATACTTGTTTTTGCCCCTGTGGGTGTCGAAAAGTACAGTCGAACAAGCTATTTAA
Source organism: Xestia ashworthii (assembly GCA_950022955.1). Classification (NCBI taxonomy): domain Eukaryota; kingdom Metazoa; phylum Arthropoda; class Insecta; order Lepidoptera; family Noctuidae; genus Xestia; species Xestia ashworthii. The sequence continues at coordinate 22,499,394 of OX465555.1, forward strand.
TTTACATTTTACAATGTAATTCGTAGGTTAAACTGTAAACCAAATAGCTTGTTCGACCGTACACGTGTATAAATCCGTACTACTAAAAAGAGAAAGTTTTTTCTAACCTAGTTCATGGTTCAATGTCAATCCTACGAATAGGTAACGAATGACAGGCAAAGTAACTTCCACTCTCGATTACACGAGCTAAACGCGAGTTTTATAATTACTAAAAGTATTTATGATTCACTGCTATAGATAGACCAGAAAAATATATGATATTCTTCAGGATATATGCTAGCGTGACACTGTTTTGAAAACATGATACAATTAATTTGGCTCGATAAAAATAAATCACGAACTTACCTCTAAAAATATCATTCAAACAATAAATAAAAACCGGCCAAGAGCGTGTCGGGCCACGCTCACTGTAGGGTTCCGTAGCTTCCCAGACCATTAAAAATACCAACATTTTTCGTCAGCAAAAATAACTTTGTTTTTCATAGTATTTGTATGAAAAACAAAGTTATCATTTGCGTTTTTTTGAAAAAGTGCTATATAACTCAAAAACTATTCAACTCATCAAGTTGAAAATAATTTTCCTAGAAAGTTCATATAAAGGTCTACTTCTGTGATTTTTTTCATATTTTTTAAACTTATGGTTCAAAAGTTAGAGGGGGGGGGACACATTGTTTTTGACTTTCGGAGCGATTATTTCCTAAAATATTAATATTATCAAAAAATGATTTTAGAAAACCCCTATTCATTTTTAAATACCTATCCAACAATATATCACACGTCAGGGTCAAAATTAAAAAAAAAATCGCTCCCCACTTTACGTCTGGGGGAGGTACCCTAATAAAAATGTTTTTTAAAATTTTTATTTTTGCACTTTGTCGGCATGATTGATATACATATTGGTACCAAATTTCAGCTTTCTGGTGCTAACGGTCACTGAGATTATCCGCGGACAGACAGACAGACAGACATGGCGAAACTATAAGGGTTCCGTTTTTTGCCATTTGGCTACGGAACCCTAAAAACATACTAATATGCATGCGATCATTCTCATTTTTAGGCAAATAATTCTACAAGCAATATATTAGCATGATACTGTTTTAGTTTTTTAATCCAATCAATAGTTTTTTTGTAAATCGATCGAAACCACTCATTTCGCGCTATTTGGCCCGCAGTGGCTGACGTAACAACCACTTTGTAGTGCAAGCTGATTAGAACTTTATTCTAACAGCATTTCCAACGAAGTATGAACCACCACAAATAGAGTTGCTAATTTAGCTCGTCTTAGCCCGTTTTCACCGACATCCCCTATACTACCACATACGTACGGGACCCTTAGCTTAAAAGCTCCCCTAAATCAGCCCCTAAATAAATTTTTGTTTCACCACCATTTCCATCACTTAGCTGGGGACTCATAACTAAGTGACGTTTTGTTCTCGATAGTGGTGACTGATTCGTTTTTGAATTTATCGATACTCTGAAACAAGAGTTTTTTTTTATTAAAATCTCTTAAATAAACACCTAAATGGATGCAGTTATGAACTAATCATGGTCTATTATCAATATCATTATGATTTCATTAAAATTTTCATAAATTTTAAATTTTCTTGAACAATTACTCTGTGCGTACGTTACGATACCTTGCGTATTATCTGTTGTCTATTACTGATTTTGTTTTTGACACGTCTGGTCTTATGTAATTCATAGTCGTGAGATATGAAAATGTTTGTTGTGCGTTCAGCGTTGCGTATCGTTAATTCGAGATTTTCGTTCCTTTATGGACATACCCCTTAATTCGTATTTCTAAAGAGCTCTGCATCATCTTCACCTTACAAAATATAATAAATTTAATTTTACTTCATGTTTTATTTTGTAATAATCGTAATAATTTTTAAACAGATTAATTTCATAATTTTAACTAGTTTAAGGTGTTGTGTTTTCACTTAGTTATTGTATTTTCATATTTTGTACAATCAATGCATCCAATTACATGGGGAACCTTGCAATATTATAAAACCCCATCTTCACTTAACTTATTCCTCACTGGTTTCAATACACTTGATATACTCCGGACGTAGGGTCACTATAATTGCTGCAAAAACTCTTTTTATTATTCGACTTCAAGTAGCCACACTGATGCCACCCATGTCTGCCACGGCCAACAAATATAGTACCCGTAGCAATTACTGATTTGATAGAGATATACAATTATTTCTGAAAAAATAAAATGTTTTCATTATAGGAACCATACAGACAACATCAATTAATAATAGGTAATAAGGTACCTACCTGCTTAACAAGTGAATGGTAGGTAGGTAAATTGATAAAGTATTGTCAACAAAAAACCATGTTACTACGAAAAAGTACCACGAGGTGTCATTTATTTTAAGAGCAAGGGACATGTAAAAACTTGCGTGTGTTATGTACTCACCTATTATCAGGAAATTCTAAGGCGAATTTAATCTTTTCCAAAAAATATAACACTGAAGTTTCATCATTATTGGGTCGTTTCCGATATATTTTTGGTATGCGGCTGTTTTTATGTTTATAGCATTGAATATTGTAGAAACAGTTTCTAAATTTACAAAAAGTTCGTTGAGACCAGAATCCATCTTCGTGTTTTGGGAGATCACTTACTTAGGTGCCGGTTTATGGGCTGGAATTTCGACCTCCTAAATTTAAGGGACCTTTTAGCGTTTAAGTGACCCCTAAACGTCGGTGAAACAGAAACCATCCCCTATCGGTCCCCTATCTATGTTTAGGGGATCCCATAAACTTAGGGGATGTCGGTGAAAACGGGCATAAGCGACTTAAAATGTTGGTATAGGTGTTTGTTCTATCTGTATTCATCATCATCATCATCATTTCAGCCAAAAGACGGCCACTGCTGGACATAGGCCTCCTCCAAGTGCCGCCTATGTGTTTTACTCTTCACTATTTTTAACCCCCGACGCAAGAACGACGGGGTGTCATAAGTGTGACGTGTCTGTGTGTGTGTCTGCCTGTGGCATCGTAGCTCTTGAACGGATGAACCGATTTTAATTTTGTTTTTTTTTGTTTGATGAAAATCGGTCCAAGATGGCCGCCGCCACAAAATGGCGGTTTACATATTTTTTTTTGTTTTCACAATTCCCTCAATACGGGTATCAAATAAAAGGGTTTGACTAGTACAATAATGTATACTATATTGAAAGGGAATGAAAAATACTAACTAACGAACTGAGATGAGGAAAGTGGAGAAATGTCTGATACCTAGGATCTAACGATAATCGAATTATTTTCTATTTAAGTTTTAGTACATTATGTGTCGGGTTTCTTATTTTTTTATTTTAGTAATTATACTTGTTGTAACGTAGGCACAACGTGTAAAAATTAACCTCTATTGTCCCCGTGCTGGGCAAAGCTCTCCCTCTAGCCTAGAACTTAACCTGTTTTATCGTAACAGTCTCTCACAAACGCCTATAGCGGCCGTTTTCTGTAACTTACTTTACGTACGTCAATTAATATGCCTACGTTTTGTAGCTATAGGTTTCTATAAACAAAGTTCGCTTGAAATATTCTATCCGCGTCATCTTCTGTCGCTTGATTCACAGAAACATCAAAGAAAGCTTGTCTGTCACGTTTTGTTTGTAACCGTCCGTAAGCAAAATGTCAATCAGACAGAGATAGAAATCTTCCGTTACGTTTTAGTAAGTTATTGAAAATGGCCGAAAGTCGTCACCAGGGGGTGAAACTTCCATACATTGGCGTCAAACAAAATGTTCATAGATAGTGCTGCCATCTGTGTGTTTGAGAACACAAACTTTTCAACTGTTTTACAACTGTCATAAAGACAACAGCTATTTTGGACAACTCGTTAGGGAAGTAGATAGCCTAGCGGTGACAGCGGCTGCCTTGTGAATAATAGGTCCCAGGTTCGAATCCGCAGTCAGAAGTTACTTATTGTATTTATTTGGTTGAACAGAAACTAACAGTGGCATCTAACAGTTTAGTACACAGTTTTAAAAACGAAAACTGGAGTTGCGCATCTATCCTGTATTATATAGTGTCTTATCTATGGTCGTCACATCAGCGTTTTCTAGGACTCCCTCGGTGACGAAAAAAAATAGTTATCCGTACGTACGTATATATAGTCTAGTGCAAACAAAGCTTCTCGTGACGTTTGCAATCAGCCATTAATTTAATGAATAAATAGCATAGCAGTGCAAGTTACAAGTCTAGAATCATAAATTAACACCTACTTCCCATTAACTGTAGGCATTACACATTATCTGTCGGTATGAATATTCAGTCCGTCGCAATGCGTAAAATCGTGGTTTTAAAGACTGCGACATTCAAGTCACTTGTCAGTTTTTGTAACACTTTTTATCATGCTAACACCCTCGAATTTCCTTATGAGGTGGTAGGGATTTAGACCCGTGTTTATTTAAAGAAAGAAAAATGATGACGCAAGATTCCCTGTCATTAGGATGTTTATGAAAATAAAGTACGCTGGAGCTTTTTGTTGTATTTTGCACAGGGTTTTGTTGAATTAAGTTTTGAAGAAAATGTTGACGGTATTTTTCTTTCGTCTTTTGTATCCGAATAGGTTATGTAGTAAAGTCGAACATCAGTCTGTCAGCCTAGTTTGATATCTAGATAGATAGTCTCCTTATCTCTCTATTGGAGAGCAGTGCTGGTCCTGTGTTAACAACTTGGACTTACGAATTGTTGGTCGTGCGTGCAAACTTATGCAGAAGGTCTGCATAAGTTTGCACGCATGACCAACACTTTTTGTAATTTTTATCAATGCTCTTAATAACATCATGAGAAGAAAGAAAGAAAGAAAGAAAAAATGTTTATTCGTCGCAAAGTCATGACGTGCATACACACACACACACACAAACACACACACACACACACAAAATACACACAGATCACACACACACACATTCACACATTACTAAAAGTAAAAAAATCGAATAATTGCAGTGGGCCCGCGTGGTGGATTATGGCCCACTCAGAGAAGAATCCTGAGTTATAACAGTGGGAACACGACAGTGGCTGACTGTGCTTATATTATGCTCATTACGAGATACAGGCAGACTGACCTGAGAATCGAACCCGGTTCCTCATACTCAGGAGTAGCACTTGTGATCACTAGACCAAGATAGTAGTCTAGAGTCCGAGACCAGTAGTAAGCCCAGTGGTAACTAACTTCTCATAGTCACATAAATACATATATGTCACCGTAAAATTGTCAAACACGTTAGATTGTAAAATAACTAGAGAGATTGTATCTCTCGAAATATTGTCAAACGAACATACTGCTTACAATATAACGCATTAATTTTCGGTAGATTGTAATCTATCGAAGTGAAACCGTAATAGGCTTGTTTCCACCATCAATAAATTGCATTTAGTCCTTCAGTTAGAGTATTAGAAAATAATGAACACGTATTTTTTGTTTTTGTAAATCAACGAATATTGATAAAGATATTGATAAAGAAAAACGCATCAAAACTCGGGAATGGGCGCTCGTGACGTTAGTACCTACTCACTAAGAATCATACCGAACAGTGACGTATTGGGAATTTTAAAAGCGTCGTATCTTCGTCAATTTTGTTATAAGTGACAAAAGAAAAAATACGGGTCAAATATTTTTTGATAATCTAAGTGACGGACTAATTAGATTTTTTCAGTTAACAAGCCTATATTGTGAAATGCATGCGATGGAAGTCAACTCGCGATGGAGTGGAGGGAAGGAAGCCCCCCCCATGGTACCGCTCTCGTGTTCGATTAATATAAACTAACCTCAACACACTTTATATTCCCCTAAAAAGCGTAGCGCGTGCGTATTTCTGAGTGCAGGGTTTAAAGGAACCTAACTAACCTAACGTGGAGGTGCCCCAAGTCCCGATTATGGGGGCAAAGATACTTCCGTCGCAAGCATTTCACAATACTACGGTTTCACTTCGATAGATTACAATCTACCGAAAAATAATGCGTTATATTGTAAGCAGTATGTTCAGTTGACAGTATTTCGAGAGTATACAACCTCGCTAGAGAGATTACAATCTCACGTATTTGACAATTTTACGGTGACATAAATACATAGGACACCACCATTGCCAGCAACCGGCGTTATCCCGCGTGGTGCACCCTAACTCCCTCACGTAAAGAGAAGATCTGTGTCCATCTGGAATCTTACAGGCTGATTATACAGTAACCACAAATATATATGGATCCATATAATTATATCTGTGACTGGAACAGACATTATTTAAAACTAAAATACACTTGAATTAAGAACATCTCGTCATCATCTACCCAGCCTTTTCCCAACTATATCGGGGTCGGCTTACAGTCTTTCAGCATGCAGCTTAATACCAGTATTTTACATAGAGCAACTGAACCTCACCTTCACAACCAGCTTAGTACTGGGTAATATACCCCTTGGTAAAACAGGTTGTCAGACTTTAGGGTCACCTGTAAAGACTGTCAAAGATCTACAAATGACAGCCGCGAACAACGGCTTGACGTGCTTTCCAAGACAAGGAGGCAACTCGGTATGTAATGGTTGGACACCCATCCACGGACCAACTTAGGCAAGCACGGCTTAACCTTAAGATTGGTCCGAGAAGCTGTTATTATTAGGCACGAGCCCATTGAATCTAATACATAATTAACAACAAATGCCTTCGTAGTACACTAAAACTTTCAATTTTGTACTAAAATAGGTTAGGCACGCCAGCACGTGAGCTCCGGCACTAAATTTAAATATACCATGCCAAGTTAGCATAATAACAATTTTCTTTGACGTCATAGCCTACAACAACCACCATATAAACTTTATTCCTTCACACATAAAGTCCAAAATTCTTCCATTATTTTTAATTTAGTATCTTTTAAAAAAAAATCGGCTCGTGCTACTTTACACTATACAACGTAACCTTTATTGCGACGTCCATAGAGTTCAAAATTGATGTGTACTCCTGAAAAGTTCATAAGTTCATATATCAGCTGACTCGTAAAACTGAAACGGAATTTTCTAACTACTTTAAATTCCACTTTTATTTGGCTAAAAATAGTGCAAGCTTTTACATAAATTATCATGGTATATTTTGTTGTACACGACAATTATACGAATTTGTGCAAAGTGATTATTAGAGACTGCCTCGTTGATCAAGTGGTCGCGACTGCTGAGCTTGAGATCCTGGGTTCGATTCCCACGTCGAGCATAGTGTTATTGGGTTTTTCCAATAGGAATTGCTCAGTAGCAGATGCAGGCTGGATTAGTGCCCGGTCGATGGCAATAAGCTCGCTCCTATTACTTGGGACTTAAACATGACAGGCTAAATGTGGGTGTATTTGTTAGGTACACCTCTGCTTAACTCATTGGGGATTACAAGGCGTCATGTTATGTTATGATGAGATTATTAGAGTAAATGGTAGCTTACATTTCTCCGAATTTGACCAACCCATAACCTATTCTATTATTAGTACAAAACGCTACAACCTTCGACTTTCATCATCATCACCATCATCATTTCAGCCGAAAGACGTCCACTGCTGGACATAGGCCTCCCCCAAGTGTGGCTACATTGATCGGTCCCTTGCGACTCGCATCCAACGGATTCTCGCAACCTTCACCAGGTCATCGGTCCACCTAGTGGGAGCTCTTCCAACGCATCGTCTTCCGGTTCGCGGTCGCCACTCCAGAAGTTTTCGGTTTCGACTTGATTTCACTTTTAACTTTAAGTAGGGTGTGGCTAAAAAGTGAATTTTACAAACAAAGTCACCGACTTTCGTAAGTTCTGTCACTCTCTATTAAAAGGCCTGCGGAGCATGCGTAGTTCATACAAATGTAATACCAAAATAATTTGTAAATCAAACATATTCCTAAGGTAGTGTGTATTTATTTCGATTGGATTACAGAATATCTAGGTTCTCAAATATATATTACTAGTGTGTATTTATTTCGATTGGATTACAGAATATCTAGGTTCTCAAATATATATTATTTGAGAACACATACATGTAAGTTGTTTTAAACAGTGTGTAGTAAAAAACCGTGAAAGTCTAAAACAGTGAAATAAAATATATTTACTATCTAATCGAGACCATAAACTAAATCAAATTATGGGAAAGGGTTCAGTACGGGTTAGTGGATGTCATAAATATCTTCGAATTTTTGGTTCTGGGGAAAGTTAAAGATTTCCATTTTTATTGTGAGAGTAAAGTGTCAATGATATAATTTACGCATAGTCAAACAATCAAAGTAATTATGTAAACAAAAGTTATAAGCTTTAACGCGAACAAACTAAATTGGAACCTGTCTGCGACAGTCTAGAAACTCCCATCAGTGCATACGTTACTATGAGTATGCACGTGCGACCTTTAAATTCATCAATCTATTTTACACTTTAATATCGTGAAAGTGTTTCCCTCCTGGGGAAAAACGACCAGCGCTTGATAGAAACAAGGGAAGATATTTTTAGAAGATAGGGTAACTGGTCTTATTTATAGAATAAGGTTTGATGAAGTTTTCTCAGAGAGATAGTTAGCTTGTTCTTCGATCTCCTGCCCTTATACTATAAAATTTGGTGTCTGCGCAGCATGTCTTCTTCTTCCTGACTTCTCTATTACTCTTCATCAGAGCAGACACCTTTTCTTGCCATACCATCCTTCACACAGTCCATCAATCGTATCTTCGGTCTTCCTCTCTTCTTAATATAGCTGTGGTGTTCACTCGTACGTTAGGGTTCCACGCGCGCCTCAAAGAGATGTCAGCATAGAGAGAGGGGCCCGCAAGGGCCGAAGCCTGCCGGGGTTGCGGGACTGTTCGAAAGAGATACCGTGGCCCCGGAACGCAAAGGGCGAGGAAGGAACATGGATGGGTTTTAGTCAGTAAGAGTCTGACACTCCCTCCCGCTCCGCCCAGAGTGGGAGAAGTCATTTGATGATTTCCCATCCTAAAAAAAAAAAAAAAGGGTTTAGAGTAAAGCCACCGTATATTAGTGTGGTGTCTTTGTTCAGGGTTGTAAAATAAAACACTGTTTCCAATATTACTGGGTTAGGCGTGCTGTCGCTAAAGGCTGCTCGGATTAGACTGAGTGCGGCACATCGCCCCGCGCTCCCTCCAACGCGCATCCCCCACCACAGCACCAATAGCCATCCAGATTTGTACTCAAGTGTTTCTTAACTTCATATTACTAAAGATATTTTGCTTTCATCAGTCTTGTTGGGTACGGAGATCGCAGTTTTACTGACCCAACATAGAATAAAAGGATAGCTAATTCCACAGGATTATGGCCAGGTCTTAAATTAATTTCCTTAGTGTGACCTCTGAACAAATATGTTTTTCTGGGCGCTCTTTATGAACTTTGAATATTTTTAACCGTCCACTTACCCTTGGGACTAAAACGTACCTTCACCATACAACATTAATAAACAAAATGTACGGTGGGCACCCAATTAATGCATCAATTGGGTGCCCCAGTTGGGTACCCCAGTCGGGTACCCTACTACCCCAGGTTCGAGCGTAGGTATCTTTCAAGGGGGTACCCACATCGTGAAGCTGATTGTACATTCGTTTATTTTACAAAAATTAGATAAGTAAAATCAAACAGAAGTAACCATGATTATTTCATTCTATTTCAGGCTTTGCAATGATGTCGCATCGAAGAGGAACCACACATTGAAACCGCGGGTCGTTCTGCCTGAAAACTATGTCAAAGGTAGGCATATATATAACCTAACATCAATAAGCATGCTCTATGAATAATTTACGTGTTAGACACAGTTGTAGGAAATCAATAAAACTGTAAACACATGATGCACAGACGACTAACCTACGTTGTGACTCACCTACGTTGTGGCTCAATAGTAGGAACCCCGACTTTTGAGTCATACAGGGTGTAATCGACCTCGTCACAAAGCCGTCAACCAAGCATTCTGTACATCAAACTAAGTAACTTTAAAACTAAGTAAAAATAATTGCTGGGAAACGATTTTTTTTGGGGTGAAAAATCATCACTTTAAACATGATGCTGACGGATGGATTAAATAGGACGGGGATCGTAGAGATGTTTAAAGTAAACTAGAAAAGTAACTTTTACTTAAAGAAAATCTTGTCAAAAAGATGGAAATTTGACCCCCAATATCTCAGTAACCGAAAGGTAGGTATGATGTAGATCAAAAAAATGATCGCAATGATGGGGAGAACAATAGCCTTTCGGCTGATTTCGTAGATCTTAACGAAAGGAACTGATGTGGCAACATCGAGATTTCTGTGCTGTACTTGCAAAAGTAAAAAAGAAAGAAATATACATAACATACACACGAACGTAGAACTTCCTCCCTTTGTTCCTAAATGATGATGAAAAATACATCAAACCCACGGAGTACGTAGTTTCGAAGTGACCGGTCACAACTTCAATAGTGTAATGGAACAAACTAAGATTTTTCTTGGAATGTGGAACAAAACTTCAGGACGAACGAAGAATAAAGGTTACAGAGACAAAAAGCAAGATTGTGATACTTGTTTGGAGTTCTAAAAGAACAGGGAACAATACAAAGCAGGTTTCTGTTAGAACATGAAGTTGTCCACTCCTATTGTCACAAGTTAATTCAATCGCACCTCTAATGTCGCAAACGTGTGGGTATTTTTATTACAACTGACGCACGGGTTGATCGTTATGAAAACTTCTGTTGTTACCAATGTGTAGTCATAATTGGGTACATAGGAAGGATAGTTGAGCGATATAATCTTAGGATAGCGGTATTTTCTAGTAATTGGATTGAAAAGATAACGTAGGTAGCTTCCGTTTCAAGTAATATACTGTTTTGAGGAATTTAACTATGGCTCAGATGTCCTTCGATAAGTGAGGAGCGTTTAGACAAATTGATCATTCTATCAGCTATAATAACACAATACATCCATACAACTATACTCTTGCCTTTATCTCATGGGTGTGTAAGTAGAAACCACGTAACGCAACCAGCCATAATTGTTACGAACTCTTTTCGCCTCTGAGGCTCTAGCAGAACGGGCCTGTGGACGGTGAGCAATGGGCTAGCTCGCCGCCTTTCCGTCTGATGACGACAAGCCGTTCGTCTACCACGCTTGCCTCAAAGAGATGTCAGCAAAAAGGAAGGGGTACACAAGAGCCGATGCCTGCCGGGGCTGCGGGACTGTTCGATAGAGATACCGCGGCCTTGGAACACAAAGGTCTAAGAAGGAACATGGATAGGTTTTAGTCAGTACAAGTTTGAAACTGTGATTTGATGATTTCCAATGGAAAAGAAGGCTCTAGCACCAGCGCGCGGGGTATGGGTGTTACTGATTATTTTGTTCTCATCTGCCTAGCCTCTTCCCAACTATGTTGGGTTTGGTTTCCAGTCTAACCGGATGCAGCTGCATACCAGTATTTTACATGGAACGACTGCCTATTTGACCTCCACAACCCAGTCAGTAACTGGGTAATACGATACCCCTTGGTAAGACTGGATGTCAGACTTTTTGGGCCACAGACTACCTGTAACGACTGTCAAAGATCTACAAATGATAGTCGGGACCAACGGCTTAGTGGGCTTTCCGAGGCACGGAGGAAACTCGGTATGTAAGGGTGGTCACCCGTCCATAGACCAACCTAGGCAAGCACGGCTTTACATAAAGATTAGCCCGAGCGGCTGTTATTATTTAGCCACGAGCTCTTCTGTTTGTTAAAACAAACAATTTAGATAATGTTGAATAGGATAACTAACGCCAATTTTTTTAATCGAATGGAAGTACAAATATTCGATTAAAAATTTGGTGTTTCGGTACGTTTACACTGCAAACTCATGCTATAGAACCTCTGGTCATACACACGCGTGCATGAGTAAATTTTTTTTTGTTTTATAGGCACGACCGATCCATAGTCACACCAAATTGCCACACACCAGTGTGACTATGGTCGTAAGCGTTGAGGGATAAGTAAAAAAACAATTCAACTAAGCTGAACCATGTTGTGTTGTTTGTTTTAATAAGTTCTGTCGACGACGGATGCAGTTTATTTGCCGTTGGCAACGTGCCGCTCGTCTGTAAGAACTCTAACATAGTCATTATTTTCACTAACTTTTTTTAGTCATGGATACTCGAATAAAGAAAAATTCCATTCTTTTATGAACTACCACAAATCTTAGCGATTGTTACTTTCATAGCTGGTAAGGGGCGTGTGCGTATGAGTCCAACTTCGTTGAACGTAGGCGAAACAAATATGTCGCATACACTGTTTGTGGCGTTCTACAATGTAGCTGGTCTACTTTCATAGGAAAAGGTTATAGTACAGGATAGGCCATGAAGTTATAGCAACATATGATTTCTGAAACACCGTCAGTGAGACCGTGCGGGTCGCGGGGAATTGTGCGTTGCTTCATGCACTTTTAGTCACGATGCACAATGGAGCGCTTCACGGGACTACAACGTGTTTTTTGTGTAAAACAATTTTACGAAAAAAAAAAACGATTCCTAACACGAATCGTTTTATTTTTTTGTAAAATTGTTTGTGTGCTGTACGACGTCTATTCAGAATTTAATACGGATTACGCTTTATAAGTGAGTATCCAAGTGTTAAAATTTAATAAAGGATCAATCCAGAATCATTTACGCGTAAGCGTTTGGCGGCTCTGGCAATATCAGGGACTAGTCTGAGCGAATTTTGCATCAGGACCTACCGATTTTTTCTTGTGGGGATACCTGAAAAGTCTAGTGTACCTTAATAAACCGACGACCATATTCCAATTAAAAGAAAACATCAACGAGAGGTTATCCGCGTACCCTCGTCATTTTTTTTTTTCAAGCTTTCTAAAGTTTGCGTAGTCGATTACAGGAGTGCCAACGACAAGACAGCACATCTCGACGATGTCGTTTTTTGAAAATAAATTTCAAAATACGTTTACTACGTAAAGTTAATGATCAACCAAATAACAACTGTAGTTTTATTTCTATTCATGTTTCATATGTGCGAAACTTTATGGCCCAACCTGTATATTTACCATTAATGTAAACATTATTGAGTAAAAGTACCTCAGTAACGTATACCAAAAATAGAATCGTTTAAGGTTTATTTTTATAATTTGACATTTATGTAGGCACAGCTCTTATCTATAATGTGATAAGGAAAACCACTCTACCTACAAATTTCTTCCCCTTCACTCAAATGTGGGTGTAAAAAATAACATCCCTTCATCAATTTTTAGATAAATTGGACATTGGTAAACACTTTCCATTTCACCGCTTGCAATAACCCTTTCAATTTTTTTCAAAATGTTGTTCGTCGAAATGTGCAAAATCGAATAACCATTGGAGAGAGGTCAACGCGTGTTTAGATTGTCTGCTCTTGACACAATTTAATTACTTTTGCTAGAATCGTTTTCAGTAACCAAATCTTTAATTAAAATGATAAATAATAATAATAATAATAAATATCGCTACACACAGCGCCATGTAGTACTACACCATGCAAGGCTTGTGTCGTGGACACCAGATAGTTGATATACTACATATATGTATATTTTTTGTTCTTATTATACATATAAAGCAATTATACATACGAAGCCTAACTTTACTCATGAACATGAACTTTATTAATAAAATGTTCAATTTTGTTCAGAAATGCGACCACCTGCGAGGAAGGGCCAACCGGTCATCGTGGAGTTCAGCATCTATGTGGTAGACGTCAACTCGATCAATGTGGAAGACATGGATTTCAGGTGAGAAATTTACACACTGCACTTTAATTGTTTTTACCTAGTAAATACTCTTTTCAATTCGAAGGCTTCTTGGATACATGACAACCGTAGGTCCATCTTCAATCTTTAGTTCTGGTGTTTGCTGCATCGTCCCACCGATTGGAGACGGGCATAACGGTTATCCATCACAGACCAAAACCTTTCTTTGGCTTGTAAACACGATGAGTAGTTGATCCCGGCTGCCATTCGTAGAATTATTCAGGTCTTTAAAAGCCTGGAATACTGCCAAACCGTATTGTCAAGCTGTATCATATACCAAGCTACAGTGGCTGTAAAAGTCAGATAAGCAGTCACTCTGCATAAAATATTTGTATTCCTATATCCCCACTGGCATTGGAAACGAGTATAGCTCGGAATAGAAAATGAAGTTATTTTTGACATGCCACGAGAAAGTCAACCACTCTTATCCATTTACTTTTGAGGAAATTCTTCATTGATAGCTAACTCTTTCTAAACTTAAAATGTCACTTGCGAGATATCTTCCTTTAGTGACATTTTAAGTTTAGTTGTGAACCGTGAAAGATTAAAACAGTCCTAAGGTCTATTTAAAATTTCCAGTATAGAATAGGTCACAAAAACTAAGCCATACAATTTGGCGATCGCAGGAAGCAACGTTTCTCTAGTGCGAAACGGACACTGATCCGGCAGCCTAGCATAACGTGAAGATTGTGGCAATTTCCTATTTGACCAGTAAATTGTAGCAGTCATTGAGATCCACGTTTAGAAACGGACGGACACAATACAATATTTGCTAGCGGGTACACACAGCTGAGGAGAATAGAAGGCCTAGAAAAAGTGATGTTCTTCCAGCGATAATATAAAATCAAGCTTGTACTCCTCGAGAGATTAGGCAGAGAGGTATATCTAATAGTACCCCTAGTTTGATAGAAGTCCCATGTAATATTGGGTGAGCCTAATGCCAACAACCGGGCAGTCAAATCCAGTCTCTGTGGCTGCTACTTTTAAAAGAAAGTAACCCCTAGTAACACTTTGCTGACCTGGGAATCCAACCCAAGGTCTCAATCTCAACAGTCATGCTTGCGACCACTAGACCAATGAGCTGTATAAGGTATCAACAATAGCGATAATGGAAAAGTCAAAAATGTGGTGGATTCAAATAAGCTACCGTAAAATGTATGCCAATTCTATTAAGTCTTTGAAAAAAAAGCGAGTTCCATTGGTTGAGGCCCTTTTTTTTTGGGATAGGAAATCATCAAATAACTTCTCTCATTCTGGGCGAAGCGGGAGGGAGTGTCAGACTTTTACTGAATAAAACCCATCCATGTTCCTTCCTCGCCCTTTATGTTCCGGGGCCACGGTATCTCTTTCGAACAGGCCCGCAACCCCAGCAGGCTTCGGCCCTTGTGGGCCCCTTCACTGTGCTGACATCTCTTTGAGGCGCGCGTGGAACACGAAGGCGCCGTCGACACGGCCTGTCGTCGTTAGACGGACGGATAGCTAACCGTCCACAGGACCGCGTCTACGGTGGCCGGTAGCCACCACGTGACCTCCGACGCCCGGTGCGTCACCCGCGGCGGATTGGTTGAGGCCCTCAGGCATGCTTTACGTTTTATGCGAATAAATATATTTATTTATTTACGTCTACCTATAGTGCTTGCATTTCCAATTCTTACTCAAAACACTCAATATGAGCCTTCCAGTTATACCAATATGAGCCTTCACGAAATCCATCTTAATTTCAGGGAATGTTAAGTGCAACCTTATCTCGGGTTCAACTGTTTAAAAATACTTCAGCATTAAGATCCTTTTGTCACCTAACTAGCTTACACCTCAAAACTTTGTTTTAGGCGTCAGCATCATTCCGGAGGTTAAAAACTCAAAATCAAAGCATTTATTTCAAGTAGGCCAATTACAGGCACTTTTGAATTGTCGAAACAAAGATGAAATTTAAATGTAGCTACAGTCCCAGTCACAAGACATAAAAACTGTGAAAGTACTGTAGTTGCCCATTCCCTAGCGTAGATCTCTATGGAGAAGAACGGGAAAGAAACTCTATGAACGCTCTTTTAAATCAAATTATTGTTAAAAAACCTCGGTTACATCATTCATGTTGAGATGGTAATAAATTATGTCAGAACAATGTAGCAAGATGTGCACGTTAAAAATGTCCATTGTAAAAACAAAATAATTAATTCAAATAAGCCATGGCAACTAAGAGATGATCAGTCACAACTGACAGCACCCGTTCACGAACATGACGCATGGATCAGCACCATTCAGCTCAACCATTTTGAAGGGAACTAAATGGTCCGACACACGCCCCACCATCAGCGAGACATTCGAGTGAGCATGACATACTCTCAACCACCAGGGCACATTCAAGTTAAAAACTAAAGTAGGTTTCCAGTGAATGATAGCTTTCTAGTACATAGTACTCACACAATATGGTTATGAAAATACTTCCCGTTCAATACCTTTTTTTTCAACGAACTAAAGCAACAGTGGCTGCAGGAACACAAACGCAAAGAAAACAAATTGCAATTTTGTAACATCGTATTACTCGTAGCATTTAACGATATTTTGTGCGTCGAAATTCCGTATTCTGCTTCGCACGCATTTCGCTTGACACAAGTTGCATTGCAATTTGCATCGCAAGATTCGCAAATCATGTTGCAATTTGTGTCGCAAGTCGTGTTGCAAGTCGCATCACTTGAAGCCATGAACGCGGCGTGAAAATGTTTTAAGTTAAAGGAGTAACCTTTAACTTAAAACACTTTTATAAAACAACACTGTCTTGACAAGACAAATTAATCCAATCTAATATTCAGTCACTCAAGAATATTGTAATTTCACAAATGGCTGCAAAAACTTGAAACACGTGTATCCTTCAACATGAAGACACGTTCTATTAAAACAAAGCCAGTTCTCCTGCCGTGTAATGAAAAGTCAAGCCAAGAGTGAAGAGTGGAAGTCGAAGCTAAAATGAAAGGTTCAAATGTCTTAATTAACGTTTTGTAGACTTTTTCGAGTTGATCTTACTTGTAATGACGTTACTTACACTACCTCAGAAGCTCTGTCTAGATTTAACGTTCTTGTGAAACATTCGGTAAGATTTTGAAATGCCATAAAGAAGTTAGAGCCGTGTTTTTGGATATTTAACATTCGGTCCAGCGCAGAAAGTTGAAATTCCGACAATTAGCGGCGATACTAGCTATTTCGGTCATATTATGAGCAAGTTGATGTGCATATGTTTCGTCATGTTTGTCTGTCCGTCCGTCCGAAGTTTTGGTCAGAGACTGTTAATACTAGAAAGCTAAAAAAATCATAGCTACGACCTTGGGCGACAGCACATCAAGCTTCTACAATCTGTGAATTTCTTTTGATTTTCAACTTTATCGCTAAAAAAATATGTAGGTTCAAGGATAATTGGGAAAAAATTGTCATTTTCCGGTAGCTTCATGTGCTGCCGTCTGTATTTTTAGAGTTATAAATAATTATAATTACAAACATTTGTGCCGAAACCCTAAAACCTCTTTGCCTCTTGTATATTACAAAGTTATGTCGGTTATTATAACGAAGTTGATATTATTTTAGGATTTGTGACTCGGTTTAGTTACAGCTAAGACAGTTTGTGTCTCTGCCTCATCCACGGGTTTACTGGTACAGAATACCATTGGCATTAAGTCCGCCTGTATATATTACGTGTGCTTACATGGCTAAATAAATAATTACTTTCAAGCAGTTTTCTGAAAGCCTCGTAGTCCAGTGGTTGTGAGCACGACTGTTCGAGCATGAGATCGTGGATTCGATTCCCAAATCGGATAGTGTAGGTTTTTCCGTAATAAATTTCTCGGTTTAAGTCTATTAATAGAGCCAGGGTGGTTGGAGGTGTGATAATCTTGTGTTCAGGAAATCACGTAAAACTGTTGCTTTGATCGTAGGCTGTTTCCGGATTAAAGCAACGGGCATTGCGAGCGAAGCCGCGGGCAAAACTTAGTCATACATTAAATAAACAAGACCTTTTCCACATTGCATCAGTGGTAGCCCAGTCTTAAAGTGCAATAAAAAGTGTTGATTCATAAATTCCACCTGCAATACAAAAACGAATACTAGACTACGATAATAGTATTAGGAATGGTGTTTATAGTCGTAGAACAATACTGCCCACACTCCTTTGCCTACATCCAATATAGCTTGCTTATTATGTGGTGGCAAGATAGAATTGTTTTAAAAATTCCCCTTAGATAAAAGGCAAGCGTTTATTTATGTTGTTGATTATTTCCTGAAAATCTTGTGGCAGATTTGTTTGCTTTGGGCTTATGTGCCGTAGGCACTTTACTTGTAAGGCGCATAGAATAATCGGTTTCTGTTTAGGGGTATACATATATGGATGAGGATGTAAAGCTCTTCATACTCTGTTGCAGCCGTATACTGTCCTCCACGGCACATGATAAGAAAAGAGCGATATTTACATCTCTTTGAACTATTAGGCCAGAGGTTTATCCTAGGCGGCGATTTATTGCTAAGCATACGCATTGGGGATCAAGACTTACCACAACTAAGGGAAGGCAGCTCTTAAGCGCAGTTAAAGATACACATTCCGAAGTTATGAGCACAGGTAAGCCAACGTATTGGCCCACTGACCACCAGAAAATACCGGATCTTATAGATTTTTTTATATGTAAAAATATATCCGCCAATTACGTCAGTTTGGAGGAAGGTTTTCATATGAATTCGGACCACTCTTCAATTATACTAATGCTTAGTCAAAAAATCATATTCAAACAAAGCCACATAACACTGGTTAATAAATTAACAGATTGGCAAAGTTTTGCCCTTGATCTAGATAATATAATTGACCTTAAAACTTCTATAAAAAACCGGCCAAGAGCGTGTCGGGCCACGCTCACTGTAGGGTTCCGTAGCTTCCCAGACCATTAAAAATACCAACATTTTTCGTCAGCAAAAATAACTTTGTTTTTCATAGTATTTGTATGAAAAACAAAGTTATCATTTGCGTTTTTTTGAAAAAGTGCTATATAACTCAAAAACTATTCAACTCATCAAGTTGAAAATAATTTTCCTAGAAAGTTCATATAAAGGTCTACTTCTGTGATTTTTTTCATATTTTTTAAACTTATGGTTCAAAAGTTAGAGGGGGGGGGGACACATTGTTTTTGACTTTCGGAGCGATTATTTCCTAAAATATTAATATTATCAAAAAATGATTTTAGAAAACCCCTATTCATTTTTAAATACCTATCCAACAATATATCACACGTCAGGGTCAAAATTAAAAAAAAAATCGCTCCCCACTTTACGTCTGGGGGAGGTACCCTAATAAAAATGTTTTTTTAAATTTTTATTTTTGCACTTTGTCGGCATGATTGATATACATATTGGTACCAAATTTCAGCTTTCTGGTGCTAACGGTCACTGAGATTATCCGCGGACAGACAGACAGACAGACAGACAGACAGACAGACAGACAGACATGGCGAAACTATAAGGGTTCCGTTTTTTGCCATTTGGCTACGGAACCCTAAAAAGCAAGATCAGCTTGACTCAGAAGTAAACGAATACATCGTTAACATCCAACAATGTGCGTGGAACAACACACCGCAATTAAAACGTAAATATAAGGGATTTATCTATCCTAAGGAAATTGTGGATTTACTATCTGAGAAAAGGAAACAAAGGAAGCAGTGGCAGCAAACAAGGTGCCCGCGAGATAAAACATTAAATAACCTAACTAAACGATTAAAGAGGAAAATTCTGCAATTTGAGGATGAATCTCTGAATGCCAACCTTCTGCAGCTAACCAATGACAAATCAACGGATTACTCCCTTTGGAAAGCGACCAGAAATCTAAAAAGGCCGATTACACAAATACCGCCCATCAGAACTAGTGACGGAAAATGGGCCATAAATAATGACCAAAAAGCGTTAAGGTTTGCTCAACACTTAGAAGAAACTTTTCAACCCAATGAAAGCTCGATAGAAATACTTGAGAGTGAAAATGTATCCCAAAACCAAAGAATTAAGCTTGTGACACCAGCAGAAGTAATGAGAGAAATTCAAAATAACATTAGCTCGAAAAAGTCTCCGGGTTACGATCTCATTACAGGTGAAATTTTAAAACACCTCCCGCGCAAAGCCATTGTAAAGCTGACCAAGCTTATCAATGCTGCATTTATATTAAAACATGTACCTGAGTCATGGAAGGTTGCTGAAGTCATTATGATTGCAAAGCCTGGGAAACCACCCCATGAAGCATCATCATATAGACCTATTTCTCTGTTGCCCGTGTTATCAAAACTATTTGAAAAACTGTTATTGAAACGGTTAAAACCAATAATAGAAGATAAAGACCTTATTCCAAATCATCAATTTGGCTTCAGGGAAAAACACTCAACAATAGATCAGGTACATAGAATAACTAACATCATTGAAAAAACGCTTGAAAACAAGGAAGTCTGCGCCACCGTGTTTTTAGATGTCGCGCAAGCATTTGACAAAGTTTGGCATAAGGGTCTAATATTCAAGCTCAGACGCATGCTACCAGAATTCGCAGATATCCTAGAGTCATACATTACTAACAGAATGTTTAGAATACGGCAGGAGGACGCATATTCCGAGCTAAAAGCTATAAAAGCTGGTGTACCTCAAGGAAGTGTGCTAGGCCCAATTTTGTACTTGTTATACACATGTGACATCCCAGAACTGGAAAACAACACCATTGCGACCTTAGCAGATGATACTGCAATTATGGCTACCGGATCAAGCCACAGAGAAGCAGTAGAAAAAGTTCAACTAGCTGTGAACAAAGTTTATGACTGGACACAAAAATGGAAGATCAAACTGAATGAGTCAAAATCAATTCACATTGACTTTACAAACAAACACTTGGACTATCACCCAATCTACATAAATGGTTCGCAAGTACCTTATGCTAATACAGCCAAATACCTTGGCATTACTCTCGACGCCAAGTTGCGTTGGAAAGCTCATGTCAAAAAGAAAAGACAGGAACTCGATATACGATATAAAAGTATGTATTGGTTACTCGGAAGGAAATCTTGTCTATCAATACATAATAAAATAACCCTATACAAGCATATTCTTATGCCAATCTGGACGTATGGCATCCAACTTTGGGGCTGTACTAAACAAAGCAACGTCAAAATAATCCAGCAATTCCAAAATAAAGTACTTAGGGATGCTGTCAATGCACCCTGGTACATAAGAAATGACGACCTTCATCGTGACCTTAAAATGGAATTCGTCACCACCATTATCCAAAAATTTGCTGAAGCCCACGAACACAGACTCCATCGACACGTGAATGTTGAGGCAATCCAGCTGCTAGACAACACAGACTTAGTGCGTAGGCTAAAAAGAACTAAACCTTTTGAATTAGTGTAGTGTACAAAGTGAATGAGTAATAGTAACAATGTTGTGCTATACATAATAACACATGAACATAGTGTTTTATAAATTATATTAGACTCTAAGAAAGTGCTACGGACTTGTGTAAAAGTGCAAATGAACACTATTCTTAGTTTTAACATATTCTATCACGTAACATATTAAGTTAGAGTTAAATTACTTATTAGTCTTTTAGGCTAGATCGTAATTAATTATTAAGAATTTTGTTCTTAGTAATAAAGCACAAAAAAAAAAAAATACTCTGTTGAAAAGGGGAGATCGGATAGGAGCCAGACGGGTGTTTGGTCTAGCGGGTAGGACCCGCTTAAAGGATGATGCACGCTAGACCAAGCTGAGTGACGGCCATAGCGCAATCCTTTGTCCGTTGCTCGGTAGAGGCTCAAAAGCGTGAGCAAAAAAAATCACCTACTCAAATTTTGATGTACAGAAAGAATGCTCGTTTTCATGAAGGATTTGTTTACACTTTGTATGGTTTGTACTTACAGTCAACAGAAAACAAGAGGAATTCTTCTAAAATACATAATCCTTTATCTAAATTCTTCTAAAATTCATAATCCTTTATCTTAGGAAATGGACTGGTCTGTTGTACACAAACAAAACTGAATTTAGGCTATTGCTATCTTTTCCTAAAAGGCAGTGCGAGAAAAGGCCGGCTACAGCTATGAACTAACTTAGAGATGTCAAACTATGTAGTTTATGCCTTACGCTTCACCGTGTTTTTAGTCTACATATTTTTACGTGCACCCTTCATTTGTATGGAAATATTAGTTCCGATTAAATTTGCCAGCTCCAAATTACGTCCGTCTCTTTCTCGTTTTATTAGAGAGGAAAAGGTTGCAATAGCCTAAATTAAGTTTAGTTTGTGCACAATAAATCGACATCAATGTGTTGCTTAGTCATATTTTCAACATCGTCTGTATAAGCTACACGAAAATGAAAAACATAATCTGCGTTGTGCAGGAATTTGCTTACACGTCTGAACAAATGTTGTAGCCTATATGCAAACACTTTTGTAAAGGTTCCTACGCAGTTTACATTTTAGAATAATTTCACAACGTTGTTTTCTTGTGGGATTTTGGTAAAATGTTTTTGTTCGATATTATCCTCAAGAATTCTCCGTATAAATTGTAAATACAAAACAACATTGTTTACATATGAAGATTCAAACCAAACATGACGCCTTGGGCCACATTTAATTGGGTTATTGCGTCGAGCTATTTTGGAAACTTTCCGGGCTATTTTCGTGTTTTCTGTTCCGAAGTAGAAAAAGGTAAACGAATAATTGCTGAAACAGTCTTTGGAGATACGAGTATAAGAAACAGGGTGGATAGTAGCTCACAGCTCAAGTCCCGTTGTGAACGGAGCGTTTACCGACGAGGTTTGTGTTGTGTCTACGTGTTGTACGTGTGTATGTTCTGACCCACAATCATTGCTTATTTTTTGGATTTGATGACGTCAGGTGTGAACCATAATGTGTATGAGGCGGTAGATGTTACCACATCTGCATAAATTTACTCAATCGTACTCGAGTTTGGGTGAAATCAGATTTACACGCATGGCACAGCGTTTTCAAGTATCTCCATCTCATTCTAACACCGCGTAAATGTGTCATTTGGTAGAGCGAGAAGTCTGGTTGCAAGCATCCGCATTCATTTGTATATGAAGGACTTTCACGTGCAATTATTAGGGAAAAAGATCCGAGGAAACGCTGATCTGAGCGTGTAAATGTGATTTGGTCCTCAAGCACATTGGTGCTTATCTTCATTCGAACCTGGATTGTATGCCTTTCAGCCTTAGAACTGTTTTATAAAGCACCCTTTCTCCTTACAGAGTTGACATGTTTATAAGACAGACTTGGAGCGAGAGTCGACTGCAGCTTCCAGAGGATATCTTCGAAGAAGGAGACGACCACGTGACTTTACCACCGGAGTTCTTCGACAACCTGTGGCATCCTGACCCTTATTTTCTGAACTCCAAAGTCACAGGTAAAAAGTTTACCTGTTTTTGATAGTAATAAAAGTGGTACAAAAGAACATTCACATGTATATGTCACCGTAAAATTGTCAAATACGTTATATTGTAATATCTCTAGCGATATTGTAAAGTCTCGAATTATTGTCAAATGAACATACTGCTTACAATAAAACGCATTATTTTTCGTGAAATGCATGCGATGGTAGTCATCTCACGCGGTGTGGAGAGAAGGAGGGGTCCCCCTTACCCAGTGGTACCACTCTCATGAAAAGATACTGTACCATTCCTGAGAAATATCGATTAATATAACCTAACCTTAAAACACTTCATATTCCCATAAAAAGCGTAGTCGACGGAGCCCCGCTTTGCGGGGCCCCTATTTCCGGGTGCAGGGTTTAAAGGAACCTAACTAACCTAACGGGGGGGGTGCCCCAAGTCCCGATTATGGGGGCAGAGATACTTCCGTATGTTCAGTTGACAATAATTCGAGATATTACAATATCGCTAGAGAGAAACACGTTATATTGTAATATAAAGTGTTTGACAATTTTACGGTGACATATACATGGACTTAGAAAACATTTGAATTTCAATTCTCGTCGTTGAGTCGACAATTAAAAATCCAACAGAGCATTTTTATTAAGGCATTAGTGAAGGTGTCGTTTATGTTAGTGAAAACTAGAACTAAAAAGTATCTGTAACATAAAAATGCGTGAATTTTAGGTAGTGTACTGTAAAAGTACGGATGACAAGGTTTCAAATAAAACTTGACTAATTATTTACAAAACCTAAGTCGAGAAAAGTTTTGACCTTTATGCTTCATTGGTTCATATTGTTTCTGAAGTTCTCTATTACTTCAATAAAATTGATCCACAAATTGATTCATTTGTTCAGAAACTGATTTATATTCAAGGTTCTTGTAGTTGAAAATTTATTTTACCTAAAGGATTCCTTTAAACAGAGTAATATTCGCAAAATTCAATAATTTATTGAATTGCAAATTGAATCTTCGCTGACATAAAACGAGAATAATAATCTACTGAATATTAGAAAGTAAATGAAATAGTTATTTTGAGTACTATTAAGTGGGTCCAATTAAAAAAAATATACTAATATGGACTCCTATCTGACGTAGCCACTTCATTATATTCTAGAATACCGAAAACATTTGCTGTTGCCTAGACATCTTTCACAAAATATTTCGTTATAATAATATTATTGAGTTTATGAAAAGCATACTTAGCTTGTGATAAAAACATAAAATCAAAATTGAGATGTGTTTCACCAATTCCGGAACAGCGAAACACTGATTAAAAATGCCTTGTCTCCTTTATAATTATAAATAAAAACGCGGTCTCCTTTTTAATTATTTATGACACAAGACATTTCCTTTCAGTGAATTCAGAACCGTGTTAAATTCAAAGAAAAGAAAATTATTTCGTATTAACAAAAATAAGTGTTGGTGGGATTTGTTTTGATTTAAAAATTCAGAAGTGCTGTGTTTATTAGACATTTCAGCTGTACAATTTTAAGAAGAAGAATTTGAAACTTTTAACTTTATATAAATGTTGCTACCATACTGTTTGTTCACCGAAGCTATCCCAAAAACTCATCAAATAATTATTTGACAAGAAGTTTTCTTAATTCACTTATCTTCTTAGTGTTCAGAGTTAATTTAACTAACTTTTAAGAGAATATGCATAAGTCTAACAAAGTTTTGCTTTTTAGGAGGAGCAATGCATTACAAACCTCGGTCTCCCGGTAATATGAAAGTTTATCAAAGCTCCTTTTGTCACAAAAGCTCGTTGTACATGCCACTAAATGTCATTTACTTTAGAGAACTGTTTTTGTTTTCTGTGTACATAAAAATAAAAGTTTTATCTTTTGTTTCTTTTTCGTGTAAATACTCATGTTTGACGATTGCTGTTTCGGTAATACAAAAGTTGCCATCTTTTACTCAAACAATAATCGTATTTTTTTGGCTTACTAACACTAACGAAGCAAAAAGAGGAGAA
Source organism: Xestia ashworthii (assembly GCA_950022955.1). Classification (NCBI taxonomy): domain Eukaryota; kingdom Metazoa; phylum Arthropoda; class Insecta; order Lepidoptera; family Noctuidae; genus Xestia; species Xestia ashworthii. Next base: position 22,524,566 of record OX465555.1, read on the forward strand.
CGGAGGTTGAGAAAAGAATAAAAATAATAAATAAATTAATTAATCTCACTGTATTTGTAAACTAAATGTTCACATTGCATTAAAAAACTAACAAAAACATATTGATTATACGCGTTTTTTGAGCTTCTTCGTGTAACAAATATATGTGCATAATTAAAAATTTTATCTAATTCCAAGTACACAACAAACGTTATGAACATTTTAAAACGCATTTTCGTTCATAGCTTGCATATTCTTTGCCATAACTTCCCCAGTTAAAACAAACACAATTTCCCCGGGAATGTTTGCATATTTTCTCGAAATACGAATATTCCTAACGAACTGTTATTGGAGCTTACGGAATGCGAATAAATTCTCGCGCGTACATTTTCACAAAAATATGACGACACAATTCACACAATTTCATTGTGATATTTTTCTGGTCAATGAATGAAATTGTTGTTATGTTGTTTTAGGGAATTGTAGGTAAAAACATTAGTTATTTAAATAACTTTTCTGTTTTGAAAAGTTGTTTTTTGGTATATTAAATGGGTCCATTCTTGACCTCAATCTAGTCCAGAGGACAAAGATAAGGTCAGGTGATGTTAAAACAAAAAATAAAATTTAAATATTAAAAAAAAATATGAGTTACTCGACTTCTATGGGAAGGAAGTTGAAATGCACCAATCTTGATACTTTTTAGTGTATCTTTAAATTAATGGACAAATTCTCTAGGCACAATAATGGAAATAATACAACACAATTTTAATGAATAATTTTAACTGCCTAAAAATATCTATGAAAGCTATTTTGGTATAAATGAAAGTGAAGAATTGAGTCAAGAGTAAAACATGGCAACTTGTTTCTATTAAATTCTGCATTAAGTAAAAAACTTGCCCAGTGGGTAGTGTAAATTTGTAAGAACTTGAGTTAACCTAAACATGTATGAACACATTACTCAATAATCATTGCATTATAAATAAATATGATAAAATATTGAACATGTACAGCGGGCTTTTATTCACTCTGCAAAACAATGAATGCTTTCGTTCACTCACTGAGTTTTCACTTGCAAAATATAGCTTGAGAATACCAGTACTTTTGCTTTCCAACTATTTTATTTATTACAGAATTGTATCCTCAACACAAATGCATGGAATGAGGACATAAACACAAAGCACAGGAACAAACTAAATTGAAGTTATTTCTGAAATAGAGGAAAAAACCACTGGCATTGTTAAAGTTTTGCAATAGTATTGGTTCCTTGTCAATTTTTGAACTTTTTCGCATGTTTTTCCTTTCTCTATATTTATTATTCACACAATGTCGTAAATCTGTCTCAAACTTCTGTTTTATTTACCTTGACCGGGCTTTACATAAAGTTTTCTGAAAACTTTTACACTTAACAAATTAATTTAACTTTTACTGTTTCTTGGAGCTCATCCAGCGAGTTTTATTCCTTTTTCTAATACTAATATTTAATTCTTTTTGTAGTTTGAATCTTATCTCTCGATTTGAGATTCTCTTGAGACATCAAACTTTTTTTTGTTGTAAATTATATAATTTCAAGTATCAAAATGTAGTATAGTTTCTCCTAAGATTGTGTAGTTAAGTTCCATGTGATAAAATTTCACATAAGCGCATAATTTCGTCCTATCTTCAGTTAACAGTAGATAACCAACTTAATGACGGTCACAAAGTTACCAAGTCACTTTAACTTAATAGCTTAGGGCAGCTTTGGTGAACACTCGGTTGGAGCACTAATTATCACTATATAGTCACTAATTAAGATAATGTGAGCTTTGGCTTACCACGCTAGTACGATTTTTTTTTTGTTTTATATGTTTCACGCATTAATATGTTTTTTTTATCACGATATTTATCTTGTTTAAAGCTAGGGTTATCAAAGTTTTTTTTTTCACGACTGCCTACAAAAAAGTATGATGTTTTTGACGTGAGAATATAACTCATGGTGAGTAGAAATATTAGCATCTCTTCAGGGTTTTCTTCCAGACAATTTCAGAGTAATTACCACAAGTAGAGTCTGGTAATTTGATTAATAATTCTAATTCAAGATTAAAATATTCGTTTCAATTTACCCATTTACAGGCACTTTTGAATTGTCAAAAAATAACACTTAATTTATTACTAGCAACCCTGCCTGTTGCGCACGATTTTATCGACTTGACAAAGCATAGTTTAAAATATTATATGATAACGTCCCGGAACAAATTTTCTAAATTTTGGCAGAAACCGCATCAAAAGCCGTCAATCATTTTAGAAGAACTTAGCGATCATACAGACAGAGAAAATCAGCGGCTTCATACTATTTATATAATATTTATTTAAGCACGCGATTGCTCGTAAATGATAACCTGGCAACCACTTGCCATTGTGTTTGAAATGTACCTACCTAATTTCCAGGAAAACGAAAAACCTCTTTTACAACTTCTCATCGAAAACAGCTTCCTACCAACCTCGACACGTTTTGTGATCCAAAATATTTATCTTCGCAAAATGGAGATCTTATTGGTAGGTAATTTAAATGTGTGCCGTTTATTACCTAATGCAAGAAAATTTTAAATAAAACAATCATGTATAAATAGTTAGAAAACGTAAATAGTAATAATAATAATAATATCGCTGGACATTAACACATAGCGCCATCTAGTGCCACACTAAGCAAGGCTTGTGTCGTGGACACCAGATAGTTGATATACTACATTTATACTTTTTTTTTATTTGTAAATATATACTTATTATACATATAAACATCCATGACTCGGAAACAAATGTCCATCACTCAAACATATGCTCCTACCGGGATTCGAACCCAGGACCCTAAGAACGTAAGGTAGCCTCAGTCGGGTCGTCAAAAACGAAATAGTGTGAACACTAAAAAATAAATGAAAACCTCTTTTTTTTTCTATGGATTTTTTTTGGGGCAATAGGGTCGCCCCCTTTGACATTTGGGACTTAAACGTAACTGGCAAAATGTGTGTGTACTATTAGGTACACCTCTGTCTAACCCTTCGGGGATAACAGGTTATATTTTTTCAAATATAATATAAAAAAAACAATAAAACCGTAAAATTGTCAAACACGTTAGATTGTAATCTCTCTAGCGAGGTTGTAAACTCTCGAAACATTGTCAACTGAACATACTGCTTACAATGTTACGCTTTATTTTTCGGTAGATTGTAATATATCGAAGTGAAACCGTAATATTGTGAAATGCATGCGACGGAAGTATCTCTGCCGCCATAATCGGGACTTGGGGCACCCCCACGTTAGGTTAGTTAGGTTCCTTTAATTAAACCCTGCAAACGGAAATAGGGGGGGACGGAGCCCCGCGTAGCTCCGTCGACTACGCTTTTTAGAGGAATAAAAAGATAAAAAAAATAAAGTGTTTTGAAGTTAGGGTATATTAATCGGTATTTCTCAGGAATCGTACATTATTTTTTCATGAGAGGTGTACCATGGGGCAAGGGGGACCCCTGCTTCCCTCCCCCTCCTGCACACCGCGTGAGTTGACTTCCATCGCATACATTTTAAAAAATAGGACGCAAACCCGGAGTAATTACAGTTTCCTACGACGCGTCGTCGCCCTCTTATAAGCTGAAAGTCTTCGAAAGCTGCCAAACTCTTCGATTTATGGGATCCTAAGTTATTTAAATGGAATCATTGAATTTGAATAACCAATATTGAGGGTAATGAACTCCATTTATAACGATATTTAGTTCAATTTGGTATTACCTCTGAATGTTGAAATTGGTGAGATACTGGACGCTTTCGATTGGAATATTAGGTACCTACCTAAATTATGTAGGTTAATTCTGTACTTGGCTTTTTTAATAAGCAAAGGCTAGTAAGTTTTTTTACCCAGGCAGGCGCATTACTTTGTGTAATTTATTCCATAGCCGCTAAACGTCTCAAAACGGTGAAGGAAAACATCGTTAGGAAACCGGCATGTCCTAGAACCAAGAAGATATGTGACATCTACCAATCCGCACTGGGCCCGCGTGGTGGATTATAGCCCATTCTTTCTCATGGACAGGAGGCTTGTGTCTCAACAGTAGGAACATTAATAGGCTGGATAGATGAATAAGTTTTTACAGCTGTCTTTCCCAATTTTGTTAGCATTAGCAGAATGCACTAGGAATCCCTATGAAATAGGCACCTGCTCGGAGCATAATACGATATCCTTGGACGTCAATCCAGTGTTAAGAACAAAGATGGTGTAGGGTTCGCACTATGAGACTTAGTTCCCTTGTTAAAGTCTTTGTACGGTAACGGTATTATGTTTCAGCGATCTAGAGCTGTTAGTTTTGAACTTAAATACGTTGGGGAAAGGTTTATTGCAGGCAAGCTCACTAATAGAGTGACCACGTACGTTATCACGTGGAATAGGTTTTATAAAATGCCATATCTCCGTGTAATAAAAACAAAAATAGTTTGACAGGGTGTTGAGTCACGGGCATGTGAACTAAAACGACGGGAATAACGTCTTCTTCTTTTTTAACATTAAACTTTTTGGACATTTCGCTTTCGGAGTATTTCCTTAAGAATAGTAAGGCTATCATCGGTGAAATATATAACTTGGGATGCACTTACAACTGAAGTGCCAAAAATAAACTAAATCACAAAAAGTAACGCAATAATCAAGCAAATGTAGGTGTTTATTTTCAGAATATTCTATCTAGCATTTGAAACTTAAAGCGGCTTAAACTACAACTTGCGAAAATTATGATAATTCACTTAGAAAATACCACAATGAGATGCACTTGTCGTAACGCTTCTTCGGACTAGCATTGTTTTAGTGGTAGCTAAGTAAGTTTTAGAGTAGTTCTCAATTCTTAAGTTAGAGTTAAGTGTCAAGTGATGCTAACGGGAAACTGCCTCCATAAGTAATGAGGTAAGAGAATCTGAAAACAGTGAGTTTCGTGTAGAACTCTTACAGCTGTTAGAAAAAACCGGCATTGGGAATTGGAAGTCGAGAACTTGTCAAACTCTACTTAAGCCATTAATTTTGAATTTAGAGTTTGACGTGTTCTCAACTTTAAATTCTCTCTTCAAATAAGTAGCAGTAAAAAACCTCATTGCAACAAATTAACATCCAACATTGCAAGTTAATTGTAAGCTTGTATAAATAATACCAAATGACATGTTTTATTAAAAACCAACTACACTATGTTACTGTGTTGTTGAAGTACGTTTACCTAAACTATATCCTGTTGAAAATCAAATATTTGATGTTGCCCTTGTAGAAAAAAGAAAGAAAATGTTACTGACCAAAATGCACATAACCATTGTATAAAATAAACGAAACATAATTAATTCCAATGTACAAGAAGCAGGTATGTCTGCCTCACGGCTGTGCCAAATAGATTCAGTAAAAAAATGCCAGACATGTAGTGGCTGATGCTAATGCCTAACTGGACCAGAAGTTGTAACATTTGGGATGTAAATCAGAATTTATACTGGTTAGAAACCAGTATAAATGCTGATTTACATCCCGATTTTGTTTGTAAAAAGTGTATAATACCTAGTTACGGCTAACGATGGGTGTAAGATATTTTCAACATAATCTGTAGCTAAACCTAAGTTTAGACTGCTAGTGTATCCGCAACCCCTTTGCTAAAAATTAAGAAGTTCATGGTGATTTGGTGCAACCAACTTGGATGTAGCATATTTAATCAAATAGATTGTAATGCCTTCTTCAACATTTTTCCAGAAATCGCGGAGCTGACCCACAAGTTTTCATCAGTGACGCTGTACAGGAACCAAACCGTCCGATACTCCGCCAGGATGCACGCCATCATCGCCTGCCAGATGGAATTCCAGCTTTACCCCATGGACATACAGTCCTGCCCTATTTACATTGAAAGCTGTAAGCAATGTTAAACAATTTTGATGCTTATTACCCTACTATTTGGGCAGGCCAAGGTTATGGTTTACATTTAGGGCGCATGTGGTACAAAATCGCATGACAGGTTCAGTTTTCGTCCTTGACCTGGTGTAAGAATGTTTGGTGACTTGGTGAGCCCTTGGGCCACGGTTGTAGTACTTTCAATGCTGGTAACGAAGTTTGTATATCAGATTAGAAGCATGGATCGCAAGAGCTCTGCTGAATGTGGGTAGTGTAGAACTGGTCGGTTAGGTGATTCAGATAGTGATTGTGTGTCGGCTAAGTTTTTTTTAATTATGAGGGAATGTGTTGCTTTCATCGTTATCATCAACAGAAAAATTATCGTCTCAGCAATATTGTATGCCTGGAATATGCCCAGTACAAAATTTTGTTAGTTTTCACTTTTTACAAACCCTACTCATGACACCAAATTCCTATAGGAATTTCAGCAGAAACACTTAACATAATTTTGAAATACAAGCTCCATAACAAAACTAAATAGCAGAATTTACTCGTAAAGTTCCCAGTACTGAGACACAGAACTCTATGTTAAAAGACAGTAACTTAACAATATTAAATTAAATGCAAGTTATCTTCAAACGCCAGAGACATTCCGGGAATTCAGAGAATGCAAAGATTATACACTGTTTCTTACTTTCTCGCTTGGTTTGGTCAAGGATTAACAAATTCTTGAATTGCACAGAAATTACTGAAATAAATGGTTTAAACAGACTCTTCACAAAGCCGTTAACCAAGCATTCTGTACATCAAACTGAGTAACTCTTCGCAAAAAAAAAACTGGGAAACTGCTTTTGGGGGTGAAAAATCACATTTCACGATATAACTCAATGTAACGCATTCAACACATTGTGCTTATTGATGCATTGAATAGTAAACACGTCATTGAACGAAATTAACGTATCATTTGCAACATCAAAAACTTGTATTTAAAAAAAACTTGTGGAAAAGTTGGAACTTTGACCCCCAATATCTCTGTAACTAAAAGGTTCTCAGGTATAGTTAAGAACGAGAAAATGATCACAATGACAGGTCGAACAAGAGTGTCCTTTGGTTTCGTGAATAGTCTTATTTACATCCTTAAAATTACCAAATCATTGCTTTCCAATATTTTCTTTTTCTCCTCTTTACAATAATTGTTTAGTAACAATCTTCATAAAAAAACGGCGTTGTTTGGGTTGCATGTTGGAAAAATGAATTAAATGTTGCCTCACCATAGCTAGTAATGTTACCATAACACAGCATAATAATACTGAGTGACCATTTACATGCGAATACGACGCTTAAATATTTTTTATTAATTTTGTGGGAGCATGCACAACTAACGTCTTGCTACTTAGTAGTTCGTATTTTTCTAGCTTTGCTGTTATTTGCAGCAACTATAAGCCAGCCTTAAGGTGGATGCTCCAAGGCAGACCGCGAAATTCAAATTTTCTTACGTTTTCAAGTTCATAAAGGTCGATTTACATATTTCATGAAAAATAAAATCGACCTTTATTAACTTGGAAACGTAAGAAAATTTTCACTTAAATCAATTAATTACACTATTATCAACCCAAGAAAAGTATTAAAAGTTAATTTCAACTACTGCTTGTCGCTTAAAAATAATACTAAACTCCTGCAATTTTCTATGACAGTTCAAACGTCCGTGATTGTCGCGACCATACTTTGACGTCATTTATCAAAATCTACCTTGTTAACATCTATTTTTTTAGCCTTAATAAAATAATTTTACTAATTGTATGTGCTTTATTCAAGCAAAAATTGCGATAACAATATTATTATAAAATCGTAATTCAACTTTACCTACATTTCAAATAAAAGTTATTTTTTGACATATGAATTTTGATGTTACTACCGCCGTTATCGAGAACGACGTGTTTTGAGAGTGCGTTCCGTTTCATCAAAAACATGCTACATAAAACAATAAATTGTAAAATAAGTGATGTATTAGAAACTTAAACAAGCGCACCATAATGTGTTATAGGCGCCAATACAAGGCATTTTTTAACCGACTTCCAAAAAGGAGGAGGTTCTCTATTCGACTGTATGTATTTTTTTTTTTTTTTTTTTATGTATGTTCACCGATTACTCGAATTCTTTTTTTGTTTGAAAGGGTATACTTCCAAGTTGGTCCCATAGTCGCCAAGTCGGGATCTGATGATGGAATCTTGGCGAAATCGAGGGAACTCTTCAAATTTTATAGGATAACGTACAGCAATTTTGGTATTTTCTACAACAAGTGAAGCATTTGCGTTTGATAAGAACCATTCTACCATCAGATCTGATGATGAAGCCAAGAGTCACGGAACTCCATAATGAGACAATGTATCCTAGTCGTGTTTGGGCTTGTTGTAATTGTAACGGTATGCACTTTCCATGTGAACCACTAAAAAGTGAAAAATAAAAACTTTTTTGCAAAAAATAAAACCGACTTCAAAAAGAAAAAGTGAAAAATAACTTTAGCTTCTGAAGTCGGTGACAAAAAAATTAAATCAATCATACAAACGTCACCGACTTCAGAAGCTAAAGTTATTTTTCACTTTTTCTTTTTGAAGTCGGTTTTTAATAAATAAAAAGAGTTTTGTATTTCTTGCATATTCCCTATTCTGTAAGAATATACGTCTTACAGCTGCGAATATACGTCTTACAGCTGCGAATATACGTCTTACAGCTGCGAATCATATTTTGATCAACACACAACCTAGCACTGGCCTGCAAATTGCAAAAAAATTGAAAAAAAAATTGAATTTCGCGAGCTACCCTGACGCTTCCATCTTAAGCAGGATTCTATTGAATTTATTCGTCTTTAACCTTTTATCCGTATCTTAACCAAAGTGATCGATCTCACGAATATTCGATCATCGCCTTCATATATGAGTATGTCACTCATTTGTTCGGACAACCGAAAGACATCCTTTCGGTGTCAAAATGAACGCGAAAGGCACGTGTTCGTGCGATGGTTGTTTTGGTGAGGGCGTGGCCTTAGAGCGGTAGGGAGTAAATATTCTGTCTCGCTCGCACTAGTAGACAAGTAAAATTAAATTTAAAAACCCCTGACACAATGTACTAAAAGTTAATTAGAAAATGTTTCGTTAATTCGCCATTTAGTGGTGGCGGCCATCTTGGATTTTTAATTTATCATAGTGTATAGTATTTTACTCGTCAAGCCCTTTCATTTGATACCCATATTGAAGGAGTTGTTGAATAAATATGTAATCTGCCATTTTGTGGCGGCGGCCATCTTGGACTGCTTTTCGTCAATCATAGCTAAGAACTCTCCCGTTTAATTCACCATTCAAACAAAAACAAACAAATCCCAAATCGGTTCATCCGTTCGGGCGCTACGATGCCACAGACAGACACAGACACACACACACACATACACACAGACTCGTCAAACTTATAACACCCAGTCGTTTTTGCGTCGGGGCCCGGGGGTTAAAAAATAGTCTGTCTTAAAACAGTCTCATCTTTATTCTGCGAAAGTCCTTGGAGTGAGTATAAAATGACCCACTTGATTCATAAGGATTAAATAGTTTTTTTGGTCGTTATACCTTATTATTTTCCTTCTAGTTTCATACAGCAACCAAAAAGTGCGGTTTCGTTGGAGTGAAGCAGGAGTAACCATCAACCCTGAGCTGAAACTGTTGCAGTATCACATCGGGGAACCGCTAAGACTGGAAGAAACTAATGGATACATGATCGACAAGGATGGTAAGCTCTTTGACTTTAAAATTGGCCCCTCCACGGTTAACTGTATTATATGGCCGGTAAAGCGTAAGCTAAAACCATCGATAGATAGTTAGATTTTTAGTGATTTACACTAAGAATCTAACTAAGTACGATTAAATGTGCCTTACACACCAAAATTATTACACAGCTCTTTTACAATTTTGATGTTATTCTATGGTACAACGGTGCAGTTATCTTCCAGACTATGTTTGGATGAACTGAACAAATTAGGTTGTTAAGTGTATTTATAAAACATTCTTCCATTTCAGTTTGTCGTGTAGGGATGAGGGAATCAATAATGATTTGTACTTTTAAGGCCTTAATTTTATTCATATCGCACTGATGGTCGGTCGATACACATTGTGTTCTAATATAGCATAACACTGGGACCCTGACGTTAGCGGCCACCGACTGCCGTATTTTGTAAGTCACGATCGACCGTACGTGACCGTCAGCGCGACAAGAATTCAGGCCTAAAACTTTCATGGGTATTTGTTTTTTTTAAACGTTGCCACAAACTAGAAACTTGAGTATTGAGGGTACATTAAAACTCACATACACCAACAACCAGACCTGGAACCACTATATCTGTAGGCTATATAAATGTTTGTTCCATGCGGGGATCGAACCCGCGACACGCGACGTCGTCAATCAATCGCAAAGCCACTGCACCGACCGTGCCGTCAATGATAAAATTATCAGTTGGAATGGAATCCCGCCCAACAAATATAATGAAATGATGGCACAAGGTTTATTTTTTGGATAAACGACCTTGAATATGTGAGTTAAGGTGCAAATAGCGTCAACAAGCTCGTGACAGCCACACAACACGCATTTAATTTTGGTTTAACTTTATGTGAATTCCTAAAGCATTGCGGCCACTATAGGTTTCAACCGATTTAATGGGAATGTTTGCGTGCCGTCATTGCGTGGTGGGTACATCAGGAACTTCGAAACGTATTTTTGGAAGTTATTCAATGTCATCATCATTCTCTTGCCCTTCACCATCGGCCTATTAATGTTCCCACTGGTGGGACAGGCGTCCTCTCTATGAGAGGGAATCTCTTACCCTTATCCCAATTTATCTCGTAAACCCTTAATATATTATGTCACGCAATCAACACGTAATTCCCTAATTGTCTTTTGTATAAGTAAATCATTATCCAACTAGTGGTCGCATGCACGACTATTGAGTATGAAGTCTTGGGTACAATTCCCGGGTCGAGAAAAGTGTTACTGGGTTTTTCCATCAGGAATTTGTAGCCGCGGAGCCTGTATTTGTGCCCAGTTGATGGCAACAGGCTCGCCCTCTTTACATAGGACTTAAACATAACTGGCGAAATGTGGTAGCCTAGTACTATTAGATACACCTCTGCCTAACACTTCGGGGGTTACAGGCGTGATGTTATATCAAACGCTTCACTTTTTGTTTAATTTATCATTCAAAATATTTTCCTCGAAACAAATCTTCTGAAAACAAAATGTCCAAAGTGAAAAACGAATTCGTTCAAATTGAAATACATTTATTATTATTTGCCACAGATGTATGTACCTACATCAGTTATTACCTTATTACGATTATTAAATAAATACTCACAAAGTGTACAATATTGTATGCTGATTCAATATACATTATGTATTACACAATCGTTAGTGACACAACCCAACAATGTATAGGCTGCGATCAATCGGTAAATGAAATGAAATGAACAAAATAACTTTCATTAGGCACCCGTGTTATTTTATCGATGTCGTGTAAACTTGGAATGGAACATAAAATATGCAGTCACTCAAGTGAATCATTCACTCAACTGAGCCATGACTGTGAGTAATATCAGAGTTATGTTCACGTTCATTCTTATATTACGTTTTCCTTGTATCAACCATCGATCATGTCAAAATACCGTCTTTATTCCCAAAGTTACTTTTACGGTTTCCTTTTGGCGTGGCCCATTCGAAGCCAATTTTCCTTGAGCTTATCAACGACGTCAACAACTCAACACTTTCACCGAGTTTTCCACTATAATCATTGAGTCTTATTGCTATGAGAGACATGAAACTTTTCCTTATTTTGGCAGTCGTTTTATGGTAAGTCTTTTGTAGGTCGGTGGCGATCACAGACTACTTTTATATAGGTGGTGATATACCTATACGTGTTAGGATATTTCTTGAACAACAAAACCAGCCCTAATAATGACTATTCTTACTTGGCTCGTGCAGATTGATACGCTTCGTTCGGCTATTTCGGGTCGGCTCGGCACTATTTCATTAAAATTAAAATAGTCTTGCTAATTTCCTATAATTTACAATTTTATATTTTTTTAAACTTAACCTATTAAGAGGTCATTCATTTCTGCATTACAGCCTACTTCAACAGTTTCCTTGTTTTCTTGAGCCGTTCTAGTACACTCTATCCCTGCCATTGCCACAATGTCGTCTCACCATCCGTTGCAATGGTCTACCACGGCGTCTGTTTCCGTTTCGTGGATACCAGTGCAGGACGCGCCGCACTCGCTCCACCTGTTGTTTGTGATCCTCCAGTTTTTTCTCCTTCTCAAAATCACGTAAAATTAAAACAATACTACTATAAAAGATCATGTCAGGCTGGGCTATGCTAAATGGAGGCGATCTGAGCCAAAAATGTGTGTATCCGTCAAAACTCGAAGTCACGAAATGTTTTTGTAATTCGTGATGAAACGCAATAAAGTAAGATGAATGTAGACGCTTTATCTCAGTTAAATTGTTGGAATATTATATTAAACGGCATTTCACACTAGGTGTGATAAGAATTTCTTGCCTCAGAGACTTTTTCGTTTATTAAACTTTTCTAATCCACGCTTTCATCAACTAAGAATAAAGGAGTTATTAAAGTGTAATTTATAAAGTATCATGTCCAATTTAAGTAGAATTTCGTCACGTCTTCATTGAGATTCTGACACTTCATTTATTTAAAGAAATCCAAAAAAATAATCTCAAAAGTATACATGACCCTTTCAGAAACTTTTCCATTAAAACAACTCAAGATATTTGAATTAGTTTTATAAAAAGCTGTGTTAAAGAGAATACAAGAAATATCATAAAAATAATGTGATATCATGTCCAAACTTACATAATCGACGTGAAAAACTGACCATTTTATTTTTTGAGTTTGCAAACGTGTCTGTTAAGAATGGGATCCTGGGTTCAATTCCCGATTCGGACAAAATGTATAAAAGCCATGATTTTTCAACGTATAAAAGCCATGAAGTCATGTTAATGTACGATGTTAAATGTTTGACACTGTTCACTTGTACCAACTTCAACCATAGGCTCCTGCAAGGAGATTACAATTTTGCTTGCGTTATCCCGTCTTTCAATAGTATACGGGGTATTAAAAGACTTCACGAAGCCGTGAACCAAACATTTCTGTACATCATACTAAGTAACTTTCGGCAAAAATGATTGCTGGGAAACGACTTTTTTTGGCGGTGAAAAGTCACGTTTTACGTTGAAACTCAATGTACCGCACTCAAAACATTGCGTTGGTGGATGGATCGAATAGTGTGAGGGTTGCGGATGTAGAAACATAGATGTAAACAAAAAAAAAACTTATGAAAAAGTTGGAACTTTGACCATCAATACCTCCGAAACTAAAAATTCCCTGGTATGGTCTAAAACAAAAAAAAAATTGTAAAGATGGGGAGAACAATAGTGCCTTTCGGCTCCGTTCAGAGTCTTTTTACACCTTTTATTTAAATGTCTGTGACATAACTTATCTTAACTTTGTTTCCAGGCAACTACTCAAGACTAGTAGTATACTTCAGGTTCGAGCGACAGATCGGCCATCACTTGATCCAAACCTTCGCTCCGTCATCCCTGGTGGTGATGCTGTCCTGGTTCAGCTTCTGGCTAGACCTGGACGCCATTCCTGGGAGGGTGACTCTCTTGGTCACCTGCATGTTGACTCTCGTCACCATGTTTACTGGATTGAGAGCAGATATTCCTCCTGTGGCTTATGTTAAGGTGAATACTGCATTATAGTCATAAGTTTTTAAACAGATATGGTCGCTAACACTAGCATTTACACGGAAAACAGGACATTTACCATATTATGTTTACTATTTGTTTTGAGTTACCTATATTCCGGTGCTGTTGCAAATACCATTGTAACAGATAAACTGAAGTTATTGTGGTTTGGCGTTGGATACACAGAAAAAACGTAAGAAGCAGACGACGCGGAGACATAGGTACTCGTATGTCTCTTCCGCGTCATTTTAAATGTATAAAAGCGACGCAAAACATATTATAGAAAAAAGCGGCCAAATGCGAGTCGGACTCGGCCATGAAGGGTTCCGTAACAGCAAGTAATCTATACTAATATTATAAAGCAGAAGAGTTTGTTTGTTTGGTTGAACGCGCTAATCTCAGGAACTACCGGCTCGAATTGAAAAATTATTGTTGCGTTGGATGGTCCATTTATCGAGGGAGGCTATAGGTTATATAACATCACGCTACGACCAATATAGGAGCGGAGCAGCAATAAGAAATGTTGCAAGCGGGAAATAAGCTTTCGTTGAGCAGGCGATGCGTTGCGATATCAAAACTTCACGCAAACGAAGTCGCGGGCAGAAGCTAGTATAAAATAAAAGTTCTTGCAGTCCGTTGTAAATGTAAGGTACATAGGTATAACACACAAACCATCGTGACAGCTGAACTACTATATCATCCAAAAACTGAAAGAGGTGAAAAATTAAAGATAATTTGGGAGAAAACGTAGCAAACAGAGTTTCTTGCCAGTTCCTCAACTGAAACAACACTTGAGAACTTGGCAGGAAACTTTTAACAATTCAAAATTAAATGTAGGTACTGAACACTTTGACTTAGAACAAAGAAAACAACTCTTTACTAAATAAAGGGGTATTTTCGTAATTGTTTGACGGTATCTTTGTAAATAATTATCAGTTAAAAATACAATTGAATAACACGAGTACAAGACTTACAATGGGCGGAGGATCCTTTTTCTTTGACGAAGTTAAGGTGATACAAATCAGAGTTTCATTGCATAAAACTAAAAGTTGTCACAGGACACAAACTCAAATCAGTTATTTAAATTAAACTATTTACAGGCATATTTTATTTTTTTAGGTTACAGTTTGTTAGTCTGATTAAGGGAGAACTTCATGAACAACCGTTTCAAATATAGTTAAATATAACAAATACCTGATATTAAGAGAAGTTATAGTCATCATTTTCAAACCATTTCTTATTTCTAAATTAAAGGTTGGTTCAAGTTTTTCGGTGGATTCTGTCGATCCAAGATATTTTTTTACTAATTATTTTCCATTATCGATAACGCGTAAAGAATATATCTCTTTGTATAGGCCCGCTTGCCAATTCAAAATAACTGGGGGCAATTATTTTAAAATTAAATTCCACGAAAAATTTCAGATCCTCAGAATTATTAAAACGTGAATAATTTTGCCAAAATATCGGTTAAATTGGAAATACCTAAGTCGTTTTATAAAAAACCGGCCAAGAGCGTGTCGGGCCACGCTCACTGTAGGGTTCCGTAGCTTCCCAGACCATTAAAAATACCAACATTTTTCGTCAACAAAAATAACTTTGTTTTTCATAGTATTTGTATGAAAAACAAAGTTATCATTTGCGTTTTTTTGAAAAAGTGCTATATAACTCAAAAACTATTCAACTCATCAAGTTGAAAATAATTTTCCTAGAAAGTTCATATAAAGGTCTACTTCTGTGATTTTTTTCATATTTTTTAAACTTATGGTTCAAAAGTTAGAGGGGGGGGGGACACATTGTTTTTGACTTTCGGAGCGATTATTTCCTAAAATATTAATATTATCAAAAAATGATTTTAGAAAACCCCTATTCATTTTTAAATACCTATCCAACAATATATCACACGTCAGGGTCAAAATTAAAAAAAAAATCGCTCCCCACTTTACGTCTGGGGGAGGTACCCTAATAAAAATGTTTTTTTAAATTTTTATTTTTGCACTTTGTCGGCATGATTGATATACATATTGGTACCAAATTTCAGCTTTCTGGTGCTAACGGTCACTGAGATTATCCGCGGACAGACAGACAGACAGACAGACATGGCGAAACTATAAGGGTTCCGTTTTTTGCCATTTGGCTACGGAACCCTAAAAAGATGCTACTTGTATCTGAATTTGCGAATCTGTCTAGTTGCTACGGAGCGTATAATTTCCTTTGATCCCAAACACGTTTGATGGTATAAACAGTAGCTTATTCCCATTAACAACAAAAAGGAAAATAGCGGCTTTTATCGTTTCAATTATTCACATAATTCTCTTTTTTTAAATTAAACAATTAAAACAAAAAGCTTTATCTATTTAAAACAATTTAAACTTTATATATGTCACCGTAAAATTGTCAAATACGTTATATTGTAATATCTCTAGCGATATTGTAAAGTCTCGAATTATTGTCAAATGAACATACTGCTTACACTAGAACGCATTATTTTTCGTGAAATGCATGCGATGGTAGTCAACTCACGCGGTGTGGAGAGGAGGGGCCCCCCTTGCCCAGTGGTACCACTCTCATGAAAAGATACTGTACCATTCCTGAGAAATATCGATTAATATAACCTAACCTTAAAACACTTCATATTGTCTTTTTTAAACTTTCACGATCAGAACACATCATAAAACATATAGAAACGGGTATTTATCGCGAATTTACCTACACTTCATATTCCCCTAAAAAGCGTAGTCGACGGAGCCCCGCTTCGTGGGGCCCCTATTTCCGGGTGCAGGGTTTAAAGGAACCTAACTAACCTAACGGGGGGGTGCCCCAAGTCCCGATTATGGGGGCAGAGATACTTCCGTAATGTTCAGTTGACAATAATTAATTCGAGATATTACAATATCGCTAGAGAGGAACACGTTATATTGTATTATGATCCCGAGCAATACGTCGACCTTTCATTTGTTTTTTTTTTCTTCGTCATCAGGCATTAGACCTATGGATGGCTGGCTGCATGATGTTCGTCTTCGCTGCCCTAGGGGAGTTCGTCGTCGTGAAGGTCTTAGACAAGCAGTACCAGATGAACAAGACCAAGGCCCAGGAGTCCATGCCTAGAATAATTCCGGTGGTAAATATTATCTTCTTGATTTACGAAATGTTATGTTTTGCAAAATGCAAGATGTCACTATAAAACATTTTAAGAAGATCGTCGAGAACCCTTAATATTCCAAAGAAAAATAAATTCTGCATTGATATTGAAAGTTATGAAAGTTAAAAACAGTTTTCACTTCATCATAGATTATGTGGAATCTATAACGCGCTGAACGAACGTCAAATAAAACACTTCTAGCATATATAAGAGTTATCAGAAACCTGACAACAACCATCTGGTAGTAGCCTATCAGACACCACACCCGTCTAATCGAAGGTTCTTCCCTTTCCAGTGAAGGATAGGAAATCGAGAAATCGAATATCTACGGTATTCTCCATCCCATTTTTGTCAAAATTAAGCATTTCATAAATTATAAATTATCTCCTAATCAAAATCCCCAAAATTGAATGCACTCCATGACCTCAATCAAAACAACCCGTTCGAAATTGAATCAAGATTATTCAGACAAAGATGTTCCGTTATCTTTGGCAGCGTTTGAATGGAGAGAAGGGGTCTTGCGGCACGCTGGCCGCCTGGGAAGGGTCCCAGGTCAGGTGTCGGAAGGTGGACCTGACGTCGCCGACGTCACCCCCTGCGTCCACGCCAGCTGTGCACCCCGCGCCATCTGCTACGCATCCTACTGCTCACCTGGTTGGCGTCGAGAGGCGGCAGAGTATACTACAGGTAATAAAAATGTTTACGTCTTTTTTTTGCATAATAGACAGTTTTTGAAAGTGAAACCTTCTTTAGGCGCGTGGAGAACTTTTTGAGTGAACAAAAATCATGGAACTCGCGTGACCGTCACCTAACGCTTTGTAGCACTCTTAACGAGTTGTCATTTTGAATCGGCTGTCCCCAAAGTCTGCACCGCATATTTTTTGTTTTTTTTTGTGGATGTCGTGGCTAATTAACAGCAGCCACATAATAGCAACATTAGCAGGAATATCACAGATTGATTATGTGGGTTTGTCTCCACCGATCGCGTTAGCCACGGATCATGGATCATATAACGAACATTTTGTTAAATTAGATATATTTGCATTAGATCGCCATAAATTTAAGAAACTTTTAGTCAATAGTCTGAAATTGCTTAATTAGTATTGTCAGTGTTGCCTTTTCTTTATTTTATTGTTAGTTTTGCTTTTTATGTTTTTATACCTTCAATCATTAGCTAAGTAATGTAAAATTCGCTTTTTATATATACTCTTGCCGTTATTTTACTAACTTATGTACACTTTTTTTTCTGTTTTTTCTTTCTTGTATTTGTGTTAACGTTATTGTTATTTAATAAACCGTGTCACTCTACACTGTATCTCCTATCGAAGTAATACGTGGAAACGTCGTGGATTGTACATTAATTTAATACGTTGTAATAGTTACTGTAAGATATATTGTACGATTGTTTGTTTTCCCTAAATAAAAGGTAGGTGACCCAAATAAGGCCTACCTTATTTTTTTTATTATCTTACTAGCGGGTTTATAATAATAATGCACTGGTAATTTGAAATACTTATACTTATTTATTAAACTTTGTAATAAAACAAACAAAATTGCTTTAGAAACAAAAATCACACTTTTGTAAGCTCAAATAACTAAAATGTCACTTTGGCCTTATTGGGAACCCTGTGTCTTAATAAAGCCTTAATAAAAACAACTAAACATTCATCTTCTTAATTAATAAAAAACGTTATTAAAAATAAAAATAAATAAAAAAATGTAAATATATATGTATATATTAGTAACTACTACTACTACAACTACTACTACTTTATTTTTTTTATATATTATATATTATTAATATATATGTATATATATATTTTAATATTTTTATATTGTTTTGTTTTTTTTTTGTTAATTTTGTTATTTTTATTTTCTTGGGATGTCGTATCTGACTGCAGCAGCATATATAGATAATATACCACTTTCTACCATTTTAACAGCGTTTTCCATCTGTTGCGAAGTCCATTGAGCCCTTATTTTTCCTTGTAGTAGAAGCTAGTGATTCGTTTTCCATGATGGTACTGAAAACAAGGGTTTACTAATTTACTGTGATACTTTTCTAACTGACATATAACATAGTCCTAATAAGACCTGTACCTGTGCCGTTATAAGGCCTACATATTTTTTTTGTAGGCCTTATTAGGGCATGGCATATGGGTAAAGAAAACAACAATTATAAGGAATACACCGATATTACAGGTTTTTCACTTATGTGAGGCGATGGATACACGTATAATTATCCTATAGACAAAACACAGAACACCGTGTACAAATAAAAATAAAAATACTTACAATTTACTCTGCCAGAATTTTATAAAAACAAGCGTGCGTTCCGCGTCGTTGTTGATTTCGACTGTAGGTTCCAATACGGTCACGGCACGGGCCACTTGCTGTGCTTGTGGGTGTTAGTTAATGTACACGCACACATTTATAAACATTGGCGGCCATTTGAAATCGTGAAGCGGGAAATTTCAAAAATAGGCCTTATTAGGGCATAGGCTTTATTTGGGTCACCCACCTAATAAATAAATAAATGGCGAGTTGTGCCACTGATACCGTGATCCGATTTTCTCAAAACTAATTTGAATTATTTTTGACTATCATTTACGTCAGCTACAACAATTTATGATTTCTTTTCTTTGCAGGTTGCCTGGTTAGACGCCGACACCGGTCAAGAACGTGTCCTATGGAGAGAGATCGACAAACTCTCCCGCGTGGTGTTCCCAGCCTTATTCCTCCTCTTCGTCACCATGTACTGGCCCGTTCTACTCCTGAAAACGAAGACCTCTTCATAACAATTAGATTCCTTGGGTTATTCTGTCGCTGCCTGAAAAACATTGTTAAATTCAATGTAATTAAGGTCTATTTTCAATGCCTAGTTATGTCGATGTGCACAAATGATGAGGGTTTGAATCGACTAGGTTATTAGGCATTTCGAGTAAGTTCAAATGAAGTATTTTGGAGTTCTCACATTGGATTCTAAAGAAGAATTGGAAAGGTTTGTAAAAAATATTTTCTCTGGATTTTTATCCATACCATTTCTGTGAGACTTATAAGAATGTTTGTTTGATTTGAAGGCAGTTGAAGGAGTTTTAACATAATTCGTTTGAAATCAACAGTTTCCTTTGACTGAGGAATGAATTAAATAAAAAAAAAATAACGCCCGAATGAAGGCACAAATTCATGATATACGGGAAGTTATAGTAGGGCAAAGATGAGATTTTTTAAAGATAGAGGATTCTTGATTGTAGATATAGCTATAAGTAGTTGCTTTAAAACATTTTTAAATAAAAAAGATGATTGTACCAAAATATGCACAAAATAATAAATGTAGAAACTCTTTTTGAATTTTAAAGGCGCTGGTTTATATTTTACAAAAATTATAAATTTTGAAATGTAACATCTTTTATTGATATTAATTTAAAATGAAGTTTAAAACTCATGTTGTATTTTTATTGTTATTTTGTCTCTGGTTTTGCAAAAGTGACCGTTATTTGTGATGAAATAAGGTTTGTATCAGAGAAAAAATATCTGTAAAAACTGTAGGTATTTTATTGTTATTATAGACATAAGGTGCTCATAGATAAGCTATTTATTAGAGCATTTGTTATACACATACTGTTGTTTTAAAGTCAAGTTGTAATCTGATTACAAACAACTCTATGGTTTTAGAGAATTTTAATATTAAAACACGTGTTTATATAATTATTCAAAGAAGTTATCAACTTTGTAGACTTTTAAGGATTTTCATTTTAAATTGTAGTTAAATATCGGTGAAAGTCAAACCATGATGTTGTTATAATATACATAAATAATAATAACTGACAAAATGACACAAAAAAAAACGATTTAATATTGAGACTACTCAAACAAGGAGGATTAAACCCAATCATACACAAAAAGAAAGTCACTCTTTTGAAAACGAAAGGTAAATAAAATCACAACAACGAAATAATCATACCTTTTACTTATATCAATTATTTAAAATTAAATTTTAAAAATATTATTGTGATTTTAAACAACCAAATAATATTTATATTTTGAATAAGGTGCTTACAAGTCATCAGCGTCATTTAGGGAATAGTGTCGCAATCATTTTCAGCTTTAAACCATTGTGATAGCTTATTTATAATGAGATTTTTATAATTAAAATAATTATATTGATTCCGTTGGTCTAGAAGTAAGTGGCAGTAAAATAAGTACCTAGTTAATTTAATATACATTTTTTTTATTCTTAAAATTATCCTGTATATTTTGTCATGAAATTATTATGTAAGATTGCCTCTTTTTTCTTTAACTTTACTATCAACATTGGAAATAAGTTTTTGAAAAATAATAGTCACTTGTGTATTTTGTAAAATAAACTTGTGTGAGTAGATACTTCTTTTGAATATGATAAAAATAAATTTTCCTTAACTATTTTACAGACTAAATGAACTATAAAATATGGTTTGCCCAGCAATTTGGGTTGGTAATTAATAATAGTATCTAGATATGTATTAAATATTAGGAAATATTCCTATCTGTCCATTGTTGCAGTTATTGTACAGTATATTATAATTAAAAAATAAAAATTATATTATTACGCTTTAGTGCTAAGGGTACAAGCTCATACGTCACGGATGCCTTAACTGTTTGACGTTTTTATGCGCAAAATAATATTTAGGATATTTTTGTTCAACACTGAAAAAAGTAAATCGTATTGAGAAATGAATAAACATGGTTTTGTCATTATTAATCGTTTTATTTTCAAGGTACCTATATCATCCTGTTTAACATCAGTTGAAGCTTTGAAGATAAAGGAGGTTGCTCTGAATAACTGATAACCCTTAACTTCCTGTAAAATATTACTGACGATTCACTAACAATAAAAGAAAGAAAGCATTTATTAGCCCGCACAAGACAAAACACATCAAAATTAAAAGTATTTAAAACTAATAAAAATTAAACATAAATAAAAAATATAAAAATTAAAAGACACGAAACTCGTCCTGTACGAGGCCAACTCCACTGAAGTTTCTAACTCCAGCTTGTCTTTCATAAAGTGTCTCAAACGCCTGATAAATTTTGTGGAGCAATAAGTTACATGACTGTGAACTTATAGGCGTTGCGATGGTCCTCACGGGAGGCGTCAGTTATCCAGATAAAAGACTGCTCGATATAAGCGGAAAAATGGTTTTTAGATAAAAATCTTTTTCCAGATTGGAAATAGAATTGATGGGCTTGAGATTTTTAAGAAAAAACACAGTAAAGATAGGTTTCGAATTGAATCAATGTTTTCCCTGTTGAATTGAACTTTTCCAAAATTATTATGTCTTAGTAGGAAAGTAGGTTTTTACAGTTTTATTGATCAAAATCGAAATAAAACAATAAATTTAGTAAAAATCTTTACAGACAGTGCACAAAGAACAACCTAAAGTGAATGTCAAGATTTACGGAAAAAAACTCTAATACTTATAGGCCAAAAGTTCGTCATTTTTTGCAAACGGAACCTCCCATTGTTCGCACGGCTTGTACGAGTATCTATATAACAAATAGGTAAACAAATACACTTTCGCATTTAGAATCATCATTTCAGCTGAAATACGTCCACTGCTGGACATAAACCTCCCCCAAGTGTCGTCACATTGACCGGTCCCGTGCGAATAACTGCGTTGCATTGGTATGTTTAATCCACACTTTGTCATCATAATGAATAATTAATGACGAATCCTCCAAAATGTTGTGGACAATATAAATTACGAATTTATCTTCAACTATGTCAGGGTCGTCACAGTTCTGGCCCATCACAATGGCTTCACACTTCACGCACACCGCACAACGCACAGACAAAATAACTACGCTTGACATACATTTAGATTACTTAGCATAGGATTTTAGTAAGTACTTTAGTACTTTCCTTTAGAAGTTCTTGCTAGACCAAGCAGATAGAAATGGTCTTTAAAAGTCGTAGAACCGATGACCGTTGAAATAAACGTGTTCTTGAATGGAGACTGTGAATCAATCAGAAAAGAAATCAAACTGGGACCTAGACTGCTTTGAATGACGCTGTTCATAAATAAAAGAAAGATTAAAAGTGCATCATCAGTAAATTGGTTGATACTTTCAACGTAGAATACTTTCTTTTGACGACCCGAATGGCGTAGTGGTAGTGAGGCTGCCTTACGTTCTTTGGGTCCTGGGTTCGAATCCCGGTAGGAGCAAATGTTTGCGTGATGAGCATGGACATTTGTTTCCGAGTCATAGATGTTTATATTTATATTTAGCATTCAGAAGTGAAGATGTTTAAAATAAGACGACGAGGCACATAAAGTAATGAATACAACTGTTTATTCTAACTTGGAACAAAATATCAATTGCTGAAACTATCCATAACCACAATAAATCATAAGGAATTCAATGAACACGTAATTGCTTAGAAAAGTAGCGAGCAAGTACACAAAATAGGAAAATATAAATCTTACAGCCCTTTGAACGATATTCCTAACGAGTCTCCCGCGACCAGAGACTAATGCAAGTCGTCTGTCACTGCTTTCCATAGAAGTAACCTATGCTACGTACAACCTCATTTCTTCATAATACTACGCGAAACCTCATTACTTCCTAACAGTATAATAAGTATGTATTTACAAACAAAAAAGTACATAAGTAGTATATCAACTATCTGGTGTCCACGACACAAGCTTTGATTAGTCTGGCACTAGGTGGCGCTGTGTGTTAATGTCCAGCGATATTTTTTTTTTACCGAGTTCATGAAAATTTAATTGTGACATAACAGTTTAATGCCGTAAGAAACACTATTTTCTATTATATTAATAAAACCAACTGAGGCTACACTAGGCAGCGATTTGCGATGCGACTGGAAGAGCGAAATGAGAAAAACATGGTATGGCTACTCGTACATTACAAGCAAGATTCGCGATGAGTTTTTTCTGATAAATTCGCTTCAATTTCGCTATGTTGATGTATAGCCGATGCCGTGATTACAGTAACGTTGTTCCTATCGCATAAAGAAATCAAAGATCGCTAGTAATATTTGGTGTACAGTGTAGCCATATACATGAGCATTCATTTACTTGTTTTAATCGCTCATGTGTCGCAGGTCGCGTCGCGGCCTAATGTAGCCTCAGCCTGACTGTTATTTGAGTTACCCTATATAAAGTGGCTTTATAAACGTGCGTACAAATAACTTACGCGTAGTACTTCACCAATAACTATAGGCCAGACGATGCGCAAACAATTTAACAGAGCCAAAAACTCCAGACTACCAGAAGACTGGGATTTATACAAGGCAACACAATACACCTTTAAAAAACAAGTCAGATACGCGAGCAGGGCGGCCTGGCGAAAGTTCTGCGAAGAGATAGAATCAAACAACGAGGCCGCACGCGTGAGAAAGATCCTATCTACCGATCAGGATCGCGCCCTCGGATCGCTAAAAACCCCAAACAACACGTATACCAAGTCGGACCAGGAGACAAGCAAGGTTCTTCTGGAAACCCACTTCCCAGACTGTGACCTCTCCGAGGACAGAACCTGGGCAACTGAGCCAACGCACACACCAGATGACCAAGACTGGACCAGAGCCCGCACCATAGTAACAGCTGAAAGAATAAAATGGGCAATAAAGACTTTCAAACCATATAAATCCGCAGGCTTGGACGAGATCTTCCCCGCCCTCCTACAATGGGGACTAGACGTCTTAACGCCATGGCTGACCGTCATCTATCAAGCCTGCATAGCACAGAAATATATACCACTTGCATGGCGAGAGGTGAAAGTCATTTTCATTCCTAAACCAGGCAAATCAGATTACACACAACCAAAGGCGTATAGGCCAATAAGCCTAACATCTTTCTTACTAAAAACCCTCGAGAGACTCTGCGATCGACACATTCGGGACGGACCTCTTAGGGAAAGACCACTTCACAAACAACAACACGCGTACTCCACAGGGAAATCAACAGAATCCGCGCTGCATAGTGTGATCTCCAAGATCGAATGCGCAGTGGAACACAAATGCTCATCACTAGCCGTCTTCATTGACATAGAAGGCGCCTTTGACAGAACCATCTTCCATAGCATCAACGCAGCCCTCGAGATACACGGGGTGGACCCCACCCTGCGAGGCTGGATCACAAATATGCTCCGACTGAGAGCGGTGCAAGTTACGGTAAACGACACCACTAGAGCCATAGTGGCGAGGGGCTGCCCCCAAGGTGGAGTCCTTTCGCCACTACTGTGGAACCTCGTAGTAGATAGCCTCATTAACCGCCTCAATAGCAGAGGCTACTACACGGTGGGCTATGCCGACGACCTGACTATAATAATAAACGGCACACATGAAAACACACTATGCAACCTCATGCGCCAGGCCCTAAGGATAGTAGAAGACTGGTGCAAGGAACACAAACTAGCAGTGAACCCTACCAAAACCGAACTCGTCCTCTTCACGAAGAAAAGGAAGCTGGCAACGTTGCAACTACCAAGTTTCTTTGGGACTACCCTAAGCCTAGCGACTGAAGCCAAATACCTAGGTATATATCTGGACAAACAGCTTAACTGGGCAAAACACACGGATTACATCATCACAAAAGCCAGTATATCCCTCTGGCAATGCAAGAGACTCCTAGGGAGAAACTGGGGCCTAAGCCCCAAAATCACCTACTGGCTATACACCACAGTTATCCGACCAATTATCACTTACGGTTCTTTAGTATGGTGGTCTAGGACCAACCTAAGTACGACCCAAAAGGACCTCGAGAAACTACAAAGATTTGCCTGCGTGGCAATCACCGGCAGCCTGAGAACATCACCAACTGCTGCCCTACAGGTGATGCTGGGGCTACCACCCCTACACCTCATCGTAAGAGAGGAGGCGGCCGTAGCGATTTTCAGACTTGAGTTAGCCGGCACCCTAAGTAACGACTCTAGAATAAAACACACACGCATCAGAGAAGATGCAATCAAAGAACAGCCGTTGATGGCATCACCTATCGACAGAACTCTGAAGACTCACTGCTTCAAAAAACACTACAGCATAGAGCTCATAGAGGAGTTGTGCGACTACTCTAACACAAAAGAGCTAAGAGTCTACACTGATGGATCAAAAACCAACGATGGGACAGGCGTCGGGGTCTTCTCCGACGACCTCAACATTAAAATATCGAAATCTCTTGGTAGGCTCAACTCTGTCTACCAAGCAGAGTGTGTAGGCATTATCCAGGCTGCACACGCTATAGAGGCCAGGGAGGTTACGGACACCAACATTCGTATACTCTCCGACAGTGCCTCAGTCCTTCAATCCCTAAAGAGTAACCAGATTACGTCGAGACTAACACTAGAATGCCACAAGGCCCTAGAACGAATCACGGTGCTGAGTCACAACACGGTAACGCTGCAATGGATCAGAGGTCACAGTGGATCACTCGGCAATGATGCGGCTGACGAACTTGCCAGAAGAGGATCCAGCACAAAACCCTACGGACCCGAACCCATTGTGCCCATTCCCTTCAAGCAGCTGAGGAACTGGTTAAAGGATCACACCAGAATACAAGCAGAGAAATGGTGGGCCTCGGCACCAGGTTGCAGGCAATCCAAGGAAGCTATGCCATCCTTGGATCCAAAGCTGACCAGGCGCCTTCTGCGCCTGGATAGAGATAGCCTGCGTCTGGTGGCGGGGACCATCACTGGACACTGCTCGCTGAACAAACACTTCCACACCCTAGGTATCACTGACAGTCCCCTGTGCAGAGCGTGTGTGGAGGCGGAGGAGACGGTAGCGCATGTGCTCCTGGAGTGCACAGGCGTAACGAAGATTCGCGAGGAGATCCTGGGAACGCCAAGATCACTTGCAGATGTCCTGAGGAGACCGGGAAGTTTAATCTGCTTCTGGAGGGAGGTGGGCTGGTTGGAGTAATCGGCCACCATGGCTCACGCACAATGGTCCACTTCAAGGACTAAGTGCGGAAACCTAAACCCCCATGATGATGATGATGATGATGAACTATAGGCCAGTATCCGTGTTGCCGGTTTTCAGCAAGGTGTTTGAAAAGATAATGCTCAATCAAATGCTTTGCCATTTTAACACCAATAAAATATTACACGAACAACAGTATGGTTTCACCAAAGGACGTTGTACAACTGACGCCGGTGTCACTTTATTAAAACACATATTTACTGCGTGGGAAGAGGCACAAGATGCCATAGGAATCTTTTGTGACCTTTCGAAGGCATTTGATTGCGTAAATCACGAAACCCTGATCTTGAAACTTGAGCATTACGGTTTAGGTAAACTTGCGCTTAGTTTAGTAAAGTCGTATTTGAATGATAGACAGCAGCAAGTACAAATAAATGGTGTCAATTCAATGGGTTTAAAAGTAAAAATGGGTGTACCACAAGGTTCGATTCTGGGTCCCTTCCTCTTTTTAGTTTATATTAATGACCTACCCCATTTATTTAACAACCACCCGCAAATGGTGTTGTTTGCTGACGATACTTCGTTAATATTTAGGATAAACAGACGTGCCACTAATTTTGACGATGTAAATAATGCCCTACTGCAGGTCCATAACTGGTTCACCGCTAACAATTTAGTACTCAATGGGAAAAAAACTAAGTGCATTCGATTTGCCCTACCAAATGTCAAAAGTAGTGATTGTGACATAATGTTGAATCAAGAGAAACTGGAATTTGTCGATAAAACAGTTTTCTTGGGAATCACGCTCGATTCAAAGCTACAATGGGGTCCTCATTTAACATCTCTTGCAGGACGGCTGAGCTCAGCTGCATATGCTGTTAGAAAGATCCGTCAATTTACTGATATTGATACCGCGAGGCTAGTCTATTTTAGTTATTTTCATAGTATTATGTCATACGGTATTTTACTATGGGGACGTGCGGCAGACATCGAGTCTATATTCATTCTGCAGAAAAGAGCCATCAGAGCCATATACGAATTACGTAGACGCGATTCTCTGAGAGAACTGTTTAAGGAAATTAATATCTTGACAGTACCTTGCCAATACATCTATGAAAACATCATGTACGTTAGGAAAAATCTGCATTTATTCAGTAAAAGAGGTGACAGACACCACTATAATACTAGAAATAGGGACCAACTCGTTCAGCCAGGTTTCAGGCTTGCTAAAGTGGATTCATCTTTCATGGGGTACTGTTTAAAATGTTACAATAAAATACCTCCTCACATTCTACAACTGAATGAGACGAAATTTAAATCTTGTATAAAACGCACACTATGTAGGCAAGCATATTATAATTTGGGGGATTACATTAATGATAAAAAAGCTTGGCTCAATGCTGGTCCTGCTCCACAACCATAGGCAAACTAATTGATTCCCAGGTTACGTTATTGTGGAAGCTGCAGAAGATTGTAAAATATCCTTGCATTGTATAGATTCCATCTCGTAATATTATATAATTGCATAGCACATTTGTGTGAGTTCTATGTACTGTAAAGCCACCATTTACATTTAGTTATCTTTTTTTTTTTTTGACTTGAATATGCCTTGGCGGCTGAGAGAATGTCATGCTCACTCAAATGTCTCGCTGATGGTGGCGTGTGTGTCGGGTCATTTAGCTCCCTTCAATATGGTCGAGTTGAATGGCGCCGATACATGCGTCATGTTCGTGAACGGGCGCTATCAGTTGGGACTGGTCATCTCTTAGCTGCCACGGTTAATTTGAATTTTTTTTTTTATATTGTTGATTTAATCTTTTCTCTGGACGCTCTTAATGTGCACGTCTTACTACATCGTTCTCACATATATGTTTAATCACACATGAATGATGTAACCAAGATTTTGTAAAAATATATTGATTTAAAAGAGTGTCCATGGAGTTTCTTGCCCGTTCTTCTCCATAGAGATCTACGCTAGGGAATGGGCAACTACAGTACTTTCTCAAGTTATTATGCCTTGTGACTGTGACTGTAGCTTTGATTTTATTTGTATTTTGACATTCAAAAGTGCCGTAATGGTCTAGTTGAAATAAATGCTTTGAGTTTGAGTTTGAGTTTGAGTTTGAATAAGTTTCTGAACTATTTTCGACCATGTTTTAATTATAAAATTCGACTACTAAGGGTGCCACAGAGCGAAAAAGATGATCTAGTCAAAAGTATAACTCGACCGTAGGGTGTTAAGGCAGGGCTGCGGGACTGTTCGAAAGAGATACCGTGGGCCCGGAACATAAAGGGCGAGGAAGGAACATGGTTGGGTTTTAGTCAGTAAAAGTATGACACTCCCTCCCGCTCCGCCCAGAGTCATTTGATGAATTCCCATGCGAAAATAAAAACAAAAGTGTGGTAAGGTAAGACTATTGTGAGATCAACTATACGTCCACATACACACGTCGGCGGTTGTTTTTTTTTTTTGGGACAAGCCCGCCACACACGCCCAAACCACTGTAACTCCTGAAAGCCAGAATCGACAGTGGCGACCACCAGAAAAGCGCCGAGACAATGAAGCTCGACGAAGTCCCAGAAAATGAAATGAACTGTCTTGGATCCCGCATCGAAATTAATCAGAAAGTATAGCGGAGGTGTAGGAAAAACCGTAATTTCCCTCCATATCAGCAGGAGACCCAACGAAACAAGGCCAATAGGCACAAAGGGACGTTTACAACTGGGATTGGAATGATTACACATTTCATTAGCGTTTTGAGCTTGGTCATTCTGAGAAGAATGAGCTACTTAGTTATTATAGATTCATAGAAAAAAACAGGCATGCTCATCCGACTACAGCGGAACAAAGGGTTCTGTACCTCGTAAAACTTTTATAGAGGCCAAGTGCCCATAGCCACACATGTTCTTAAAAAACTCCTTATAATCTGGACCTCTTCAAAGCCACCTTAGGCCGCATCATAGCTATATCAGACGAGTTGCGACCAAACGCAAGCCTAGCACCATTAGCCTATAATATTCCCACCGCTGGGACACAGCCCGGGGCCTCTCTATGAAAGGGACAGGACTTTAATCCACCACGCGCGCCCAGTTCTGGTTGGTAGATAAATAAATAAATAAATAAATATCGCTGGACATTAACACACAGCGCTATCTAGTGCCACACTAAGCAAGGCTTGTGTCGTGGACACCAGATAGTTGATATACTACATATATACTTCTTTGTTTGTAAATACATACTTATTATACATATAAACATCCATGACTCGGAAACAAATGTCCATGCTCATCACACAAACATTTTACTCCTACCGGGATTCGAACCCAGGACCCTATGAACGTAAGGCAGCCTCACTACCACTACGCCATTCGAGTCGTCAACGAGTTGTCACATGTCTTCGATTTTTTGGTTCCAAGACGTGCCGACAGCAGTGGTGATGACGCCTGCCTTGTTTCAAACTCACGACCTCGAACCCAGGCAGGCGAATTACTTTCTATGCAAGCCTATTTCGCCTAAAAAAACGTACGAGGGTAGAAAAAACAAAGATACAGGCGTAGGTACGCCAAAAAAGATTTGTCGGCCATCTCTTGAATACGGAACCCTAGATCAGAGGAAGACAACCACATGTAAGAAAATGTCAATATTTAAATGTCATTAAAATGTCTATTCTCGTTACTTCCATTAATAAGGTCAAGAACAAAACGTAAGATAGTTCATGGAATCTGTATCTAGTTTCTTTACACATTTAAAAAATATTTTTGTTTAAATGATACATAGAAATGATTGGGGCTTATAATTATATGCGGGCTAGGGGGAAGCTTAATGTCCAAGCAGTCGACATTTCCGGCAGTGATACCAGTGATTATTAAGTCGACGGGTCTTCAAAGGCCCCATGATTCTGATTACATTCAACCACAAGTCACACACTGAACTAAAAGGATGTAGCCG
This sequence comes from Xestia ashworthii, assembly GCA_950022955.1. NCBI lineage: Eukaryota > Metazoa > Arthropoda > Insecta > Lepidoptera > Noctuidae > Xestia > Xestia ashworthii. Next base: position 22,555,221 of record OX465555.1, read on the forward strand.
AATAGCAGTTTACTGGACTGCCTATCTGATACCACAACACAACTTTCCCTTATTCTGAGATGATTTTTGAGCAATAACAGTTTTGGCAAAAATGGCAGCTAAAAGAACAACTCATTGAATTAAAGTGACCTAGTCCTCTTTTAGGTTTTTTTATTTAGCTACTGAACCCTAAAATGTCATGGTCGTGAACCGTCACGGATGGTTATTAGTTACGTCTATTTTCTTACGTAAATTAACATAATAATTATGCTGATCGCAGAATATAGTTTAAAAAACATAGCAAATCCGGTGTCTATCTTTCTATTGAATTTAATACAATCAGTGAGAACACTTTTATGATAATGGTATTATTGTATTTATCATTATTGAATGAAGACGTAGGGTGTGAATTAACTGGAATAATTAAATCATCTTTAATTGTTCTTTTTTATAGGCTCTTGGAGCGATCCTTTGTCATATGGATCCTATCAAAGGTATAAAATAACAACTAGTACATACGCATTTTGCACTCACACACACACACACACCGGGCCACAGTCTCTGACCAAGGGGTATTGTATCGGTACTAACTGGGTTGTGGAGGTCAGATAGGCAGTTGCTTCATGTAAAATACTGGTATTCAGCTGCATCCGGTTAGACTGGAAGCTGACCCCAACATAGTTGGATAAAGGCTTATAGGTAGATGATAACACACACAATTCAAATTTTGTAATCGGGTTACGCATCTAGGATGGGACAGAGGGGTGCCCGAAGACGGCCGTCGCAACCGAAGCAGGCCCAGGAGACACTGGCGTGACGACCTGACTGATTGGTCGGAGAGGGCAAATTGTAAGCAAAATTGGAAAGAAAGAAAGAAAAAACATTTATTAGCACAGGACAAAACATATAAAAATTAACAGTATTTAAAACGAATAAAAAATTAAACACAAATAAAAAATTAAAAGAAACGAAACTGGTCCTGGATGAGGCCAAAAGGCTTATCTCAGCATAGTGCTGTAACATTAAATAACGTCAAAGCGCTGGTATTCTGATAGCCAAAGTGAAAACCATGGGGAAGGCCTATGTCCAGCTGTGGGACAGCGCAGTGCAACAAAGCTGCCCCTCTAACAAATCAATGATCACCTTTATTAAAATGTACCTTTGGATATTCATCATCATCATCATCATCGGCCTATTAATGTTCCCACTGCTGGGACAGGCCTCCTCTCTATGAGAGGGAATGGGCTATATAATCCACCACGCAGGCCCAGTGCGGATTGGTAGATGTCACATGTCTTCGAATTTATGGTTCTAGGACATGCCGGTATCCTCACGATGTTTTCCTTCACCGTTTTGAGAGCAGCGGTGTCTTTTTGCTTTGGTTCCAACTGCAAATGACCACAGAGAATTCCGAGGCACGGAGGAAACTCGGTATGTAAGGATGGTCACCCATCCACAGACCAATCTAGCCAAGCACGGCTTAACCTAAAGATCGACCCGAGCGGCTGTTATTATTTTGCCACGAGCACTCTGCCGGCCCTGATCCTGCTTAAATGACGTTCCAACAGAAGAAAATGACTGCTTTTCCTATTTTTCAAAGAACCATCCTTCACTAAATAATTAGGCCCAAAATCATCATCATTTCCGCCGAAAGACGGCCACTGCTGGACATAGGCCTCTCCCAAGTGTCGCCACATTGACTGATCCCGTGCCACTCGCATCCAGCGGATTCCCCATTTTATAAGCTAGTATATATAATTTTTTGGGACAACTAGATCCAAAGGCTAGTTATAAAAAAACATAGAAACTGTTGTTAGTACTTAAATAGAAATTAGATCTTAGATATAACTATGTGCAACAATAGTTAAGTGCTAAATGTGGAGGCTTGTAAATGGCTTTTCGTTGATTGCCTTACTACATATGTTTGTATTGTTAGCTGTAAGCCACCCAAACACAATAAAATAAAAATAATTTAATAAAAAATACAAAAATATCCCTGTGCTGAGACACCCCGCCCCGTCATGAACCAATAGGGAGATACCTCCCTAGAAATCACCAGACGAACGAAATGCCTCAACAGAGGTGCACAAACTTCTTCAGCTAAAGTTTTCAGGATGTTGTTGATGTGTGACTCCCCCTCACCATTCTTTACCTATATTATACTAGCTGACCCGCGCAACTTCGTCTGCGTGGAGAACAGCTCGAGCGATTTTGAACTTCACATAAACCATCTACTAAATACTCGTAGTCCGAACAAAGCCTAAACATTTGGTTTGGATAGGTGAGCCCGTTCTTGAGTTATAAAACTACAACGAAAAGTGGCATTGATTTTTATATATATTGATTGGAGTTGGCTCCAATTCTAAACAGACGCAGCTGAAAGTAGGCCCAAAATCAAGGACGTAAGGAAAAACATATTACCCAAAGAGCCCGTTCCAAATTTCTTCCAATTTACGGAAGCCTTTTCCGCTTTCTTCGAGAATATCCGAAACCAGGTGTTCTGCATTATTATAACAATTTGACCTCCTTTGTCACAAAATTTGTTACATCAGATCATTTTTTTGTGTTCTTTATTTTTTTACGTAACTGCTGCAAATACACTCCTAACGAAGTTGACATGCACTTATTCTCCTCGTCACGTTAAGGAGATTTTTTATTTTATTTATTTATTTTATTTACAAATTTTCAATGTTTTAATATTACTTGAAATACCGTTTACGTTTACCCAATACATCCATCAGCACCATGTGTCGAATGCGTTACATTAAGTTAGACCATGCCAATGTCATTTTTCACCCTGAAAAAAAATAGTTTCCCAGCCATCATTTGGTTTTACAGTTTAATGTACAGAATGCTTGATTGATGGCTTCATGAAGAGTCTGTATACATCCTGTATATGGCTTCCGAGTATTAGAACAAACTGAACAAACCCTTTATTTTTAAGAGAAATTGCTCGGATAGTTTAGCGTGACCTAAGGAAGTCTTCTGCAAAGAGAGAGGTTTCTAGTCACTGAAACTGCTGTACAATAATACTACTCTTGGAAAACACGTTTGAGCTCCTAGGCGTTGCACGAAATCGAGGTCTTCGCGTTCGTATACCACTAGGCAGTAGTGACCTAGTTCTTATCTTATAGCATAAGCATAAAAAATATGGTAACTACTTCCCATTTCTGACATTTTTTATTTGTAACAAGGAAATGTGGTACTCGTAATTCCTTAAATAAATTAGAAAATTTAATTATTGATAAATCGAGGGAATTTTAAAATATTGTTAAGAGCTGGGTAGGTATCATCATCATCATCATCTATTAATGTTCCCACTGCTAGGACACAGGCCTACTCTCTATGAGAGGGAATGGGCTATATAATCCACCACGCGGGCCCAGTGCGGATTGGTAGATGTCACATGTCTTCGAATTTATGGTTCCAGGACATGCCGGTTTCCTCACGATGTTTTTCTTCACCGTTTTGAGAGCAGCGGTGTTGAGCTGGGTATGGGATAAATTAATTACTACCGATTAGACAACACATTTTAATAACTTTAATACACCTACCTTGGACAAATCATATCTCCTACAAACGATACGGGCAAAGAAGTACACAATAGGGTAAATGTAGCGTGGAAGCGTTACCGGTCCCTAAAGGAAATCACAAAAAGTCAGTCAATACCAGTCACGTTAAAAAGCAAAGTATTTAACTCCTGTATACTCCCTACCATGACCTACGGTTGCCAAGCATGGGCTTTTAACTAAGCAAAACGCTAAAAAATTACAAACATAAATTACAAATATAAACACAAAACGGAAAGAAGTATGCTTAATGTTTAAAAAAATTACAAATTAAGACATAAACTCATTAGAAGGAAAACAAAAATAGAAGACGTATCACGCAAAATAAAAAGGCTTAAAAGGCTGTAATGGAAATGGGCGGGTCACCTAATAAGACACTAAAAGGGGAAATGGGCTAAACTAGTAGCTGAGTAGTATCCAAGAGTAGGAGAAAGGAACATAGGACGCCCGACACGAAGGTGGGACGACGATCTCAAAGCGATAGCGGCGTCAATGTGGAAGAGGCAAACCCAAGATCGAGAAACGTGGAAGAATATGGGGGAGGCCTATGCTGCGGCAAAACAATCTTCGGAAACCGATGTCTGAAGAATCATTTAATTTTCTTATTAAGTAAATAATGAGTGTAACTTAGTTTATAAGATTGTTAATAAAGGCTATTCTATTCTATTCTAATAGTAAATGCTTCTGTTTTTCTATTCATAAAACATAACAAAAACGTTACCAGAAAAAAAATGTAAGCTATCAGTCAAGCGGTAAACATCGACCATGACCATTGATATTCATTACATCTGACTAAATAAGACTTTATTGTATTTCAACTGAATTTACATGAGAAAACATTATTTTCGCACCATTCGAAAAGAAATTCGCTATTATAGTTAAAGTATTACACGTGGCTTTCCTCATGGAAAATAATAACATATTAATAATAACAAGGTAGTCAATAAGAAGAGGAAAAATGTTTTTGCTTCAAAAGATTTCGTCACCTGTTTAGTGACTTGTAATATACGGATATCTGATTATACGTTGAAAAACTTATAACTTTTATTTATAGTTACATATCATACAATCGGTTATATTTTTCGTCTTTTTGATTTCAAGTAGGTAGTTATTGTAACTTTTAATTGCATCTCAATGTTTCGGGACAACAGAATGCAAAACAGGAGGTGTAACATAATGATAGTTGGCGACACAGCGCCACATCTACACTACGGGGTTTTAAATTCAACATTGGATACTTGTATAAGTACTGTCTCATCAACGACATGACGACAACACCTGGAGGGAACGTATTGAATTAATAAGTTTAGATTTAATGATTTTCCCTTCATTTAATTTATCATGCTTTTTTAGTAAGATTTGATCCATATGATTACCTCTATCGATTCATTTAGGTAAAAAAAGTACGTGCTGGGATGTTATTTTTTCGAACTATATCCGGTTCGATTAACGCATATTCGATTCTTTTTAAAAATAAATTAATGTTTCCTTTGAGTAAAAAATTGATATCTCCAGTATTGCTAACTTTCCCTCCAGGTGGCATTGAAAAATTCCACCGTTTATGTAATTGATTTACAGTCAATATACTTATCAGTATAGTAGGATAGACGACAAAAAAAAATTAGTCCGTCAGTTAGATTATCAACAAATATTTGACCCATAATTTTTCTTTAGTTATTTAAACGAAAATTGATGAAGATCCGAAGATACGCCCTTCTTTTATGCTGACATATCTTTGAGGCGAGCGTGGAACACGAACGCGCCGTCGACACGGCCTGTCGTCATAAGACGGACGGACGGCGAGCTAGCCCATAGCTCTCCGTCCACAGGCCCACGTCTACGTTGGCCGGTAGCCACCACGTGGCCCCCGTTCCGCCACCTCCTTCGCTAGCATGACTGCTACGCAGAAGGAGGTTGCGGCTTCCCATTCCGTCTCGCTCCGGACCATGGATTGAACCAGGGCCGGACGTGAGACGTCGCCGCCGCCGATTGCCACTACGAGGACACGGCGTTGCTCCGTCCACGCGGGGCAGACCTCCACCGTGTGCTCCATCGTGTCCTCCGGTCGATCCTCGCAGTGGAAACACCCGGGCCTTTCCTCCCGCCCGATTCGATGCAGGAACCTCCCGATGGCGGAAGGTGAGGACGCCATGGCGCCTCTCAAGCCAGTCCTCAAAGAGGGGACTTATCGCCACTATCGTGGCGTGCCCTGCATGGGGTTGCGACAGTCGCTCTCTCCATTTCGCCATGAGATCGCGCCGGAGGTCTGTCCGCTAAGCGGCGGTTTGCCGCGGCAGCGGAGTTCCCCCCCGGCGTAGTGCCTCCGCGCGCCATTCGTGCAGGCGCGTGAGGACTATCGCCTCCAGATCCCATGGCAGCAATCCGGCAAGCAGGCTCGCTGCCTCGCGGGAGATCGTGCAGTACCCACAGACCAGCTTCACGGCAACCACCTTTTGGGACGCGTTCAGGTAATGGGCGGCTCGCCGCCTCAATGAACCCGCCCACACTGGAGCCCCGTTAAGGGCCATGGACCGCACCACCCCCGCGTAGAGCCTGCGGCAGGAGGCGTTTGCCCCTCCCAGGTTGGGCAGCCTGAAGGCAGCCTCGGTCCCTTCCAGTTTGGGAGCCAAAATTCTTCACGCCTTGGTATAATTTTTAGCGACTTCTGACGTCACTAGCCCCGACTCCCGAGTTTTGATGCGTTTTATCTTTGTCAATATTCATTGATTTACAAAAACAAAAAATACGTCTTCTTTATTTTCCAATACTTTATCTGGCGGATTAAATACATAGATTTGCATTTTTTTTTATACTGTCGTCATGCGTATTCTTGGTCCTGGACACTACATTTAAATGTTTAAATTACTGAGACCATTATTATTGATGTATCTTATTAACACTATTTAGTCTACACTATAATAATATTATAAAGAGGAAAACTTTGTTTGTTTGTTTGTTTGGTTGTAATGAATAGGCTTAAAAACTACTGGACCGTTTTTAAAAATTCTTTCACCATTCGAAAGCTACATTATCCACGAGTAACATAGGATATATTTTATCCCCGTACTCCCACGGGAACGGGAACTATGCGGGTGAAACCGCGGGACATCCGCTAGTTAAGTATAAATAGCTCAGGCTATTACTATTGTACCAACTGTTGATTTGACGTAGTGTTAACAACAACTTTTTCTACTATTGTGGAAATAAGACAATCAATAACACGGCGTCTGACAGCAACTACATAAATAAATCTAAAAATACAATGCTTTTTTTCGTATCATTGCAATTTGCGGTCAACTATTTAAAAAGTCCATAAATTAAAGGAACACGTGGAATCGTAATGTGCACTAACTGTAAAACGACCCGTTGCGTATTTGCGGTAAAAATGCTGACGATTTTGAAAGATGAGAAAAACAAGTTATTTTGTCAACAATACCTGTTATTTGATGCTCTGTTTTTATTTAATTTATATAGGCTCATCTTGTTCTATCTCTTCGTTAAATAAATCAAAGTGCGAACCTGCTTTGAAATCCCGAAATAAGCTGTGTATACTGACAGCGGACGCTGAACAGCCGCTCAAGTCGATCTTTATGTTTTGCCATTACCAGAAAGCACGTTAAGGAGTTGGTCCCGGCTGTCATTTGTCCATCTTTGAGAGTCAGTGGCCCAAAAAGTCTGACAACCAGTCTTACCAAGGAGTATCGTATTACCCAGTATTAACTGAGTTGTGGAGGTCAGATAGACAGTCGCTCCATGTAAGATACAGATATCCAGCTGCAAGCTGACTGACTGACAGATAAACTGGAAGCCGCCCCAAGACAGTTGGGAAAAGGCTATAAGCAGATGATGATGACGTCTTGTTTTATCTCTTCGTTTAATCATCACCATTATTAGCCTATTAATGTTCCCACTGCTGGGACATGATCTCCTTTAATATGAAAGGGAAAAATAAAGGCCTGCTCTTATAATCCCGAATTAAGCGGTGTATCGACCGTTGAGTCTGGCCCTGCATGGATTTTGAACAAATAGAAAAGGAAACAAGTGACTATTAATTGGCAACTACCGACTTCGAAGAGCCGCAGTACAAGTACGTAGGAATCGATAGGACTCGATAAGATAAATTTGACAGTCATTCTCGATAAAATGAGTTTTTGACTCCAGAAAAACTCATTTTATCGAGAATAACTGTCAAATTTATCTTATCGAGTCCTATCGATTCCTACGTACTTGTACTGCCGGTTCGAGTGCCATTTCGGACTAATTGTTATTGGGTTTTAGGAATTTCCCCGTTTTAGCACAGAGTTAGAAATATTGTCATGGAATTTGTTGTTGCGTTCATTAGAAAAAAATATATACGTCAATAACACCATTCACGACCATCATAATATAACATCAATCCTGCAATTCCCAAAGGCTTAAGCAGAGGTGTTTCTAAAAGTACACCCACATTTCGTCAGTTAAGTTTAAGTGCCATGTAATAGGGGCGAGCCTATTGCCATCAACCGGGCACAAAAGCAGGTTCGGTGACTGCTACTGACAAATTCAAAAACCAAATAAAAATTTGCTTGACCGAATCGAACCCAGGACGTCATGACTAGACCAGGCAGAATTTATACTTACATAAATATCCTGTATTAGAATTTACCAATACTAACTAAATTATAACCCGTTATTGCCAAATCCTGCCACTCAGACGCATTTTCCCTTCAAATCCATGACCACACAGCCATGACCTGGCAACTTGGCAAATTGAACTGCATTCGGTTTTCCCCTGTTAAAGCAACTTTAAAGAGTCACTGAACCCAACTAAAGCCTTTCGACCGTCCTTATTATGAGCCAAATCATTGCCTATAAAAACCACTAGTCTACTAAGACCTCCCATGCCCCTCTGGATGCGTATAGCATGTTGGTGGAAGAAGGAAAAGTGGGCCGAAATTAAAGGTCAATGTAAACTGGTGTTGTAATTCTGCGTTGGCGCATTTAGCAATGCCACCAGCGAGTGCAGTGTTGGTTCGGCCGTCGTGCGGGTTGTACGTTATTGTCGAATTTAAGTTTTGTGTTGACGTTTTCGCACAATCGTTCATGACGAAAGTGATGTATGTGGAGTGCTGAGTGAAGGGATTTTTTGACAGTCACTGACCTGAGGTACGCAACCTTTTTTTTTTGCGATGCGTTTCGTTTTTGCTGACAGAGTTTTTCTTATTATTATCGAAATGTTTTTGTGTGTTTTCGTTTGACGGATTTAATCTATTAACTGTGAAAATATACATTATTTTATGGTGTGACTACCTTTAGCCCAATTTGCGTATTCGCAGAATGTCAGTACTGGTTTGTTTACTTTTTTTTTCATTCTGCGGGTATTCGTGTTTTGCGTAAAAATTGCGTGCAGTGAATAATTGGTGCAGTTTTTAGGTTCAAGGCGAATCTGATGGTTATTAACGAGCAGAATAAATTGCTATATTTTTTTGCGAAATCGGTCTGAAAAAGGTTTCGGTTCGGGTTTCGGTATATACTTAATATTTGTTTTTCTTGGTTCAAATGACGAAAAAGTTTGATTTTATTTTTGTTTGACGGGCAGGATTTTTTGTAGAAATATTGAGTAATCTCGATCATGTTTTGTTGAATTTATTCAAGCAGGATGCTGAATTATTTAGAATCGAACAAAGAAAACTGATCCGGTTGATTTTTTGATTTTGACATAAACGGAAGATTTTTAATTATTATTCTGATGACAATGTTTCTCAAAACTTATTAATTAAATGTAACAACCAAACTAAATTATCTTTGCCCAGACAGCTGGCGATTTCGTACTATATTTTCTTGCTACACATCGTCTCAATTAAAATGGAGTAGAGGCTTTTATTTCGAAATAAAGCCTGACAACTTGTTGACCTTATCTGAACGAGTCGTTTATTATCTAGTTAAATCTATCTCAGTTTTAACGATGTCCGCGAGAATTGCCTGAGGCAGTTTCACTTGTTTTTTTTCTTTTGCTGCTTTTTACGCATGTTTTTTTTTGTATAATTTATACAGTTTTTTTTTTCTGACTATCATACGTTTCTTAAAGAACTATGTCGGACATAACATTTGCTTTAGTTTTGGTTTTAGTTAAGTTTAACTAAGTTACCTGACTTTTGGTCTAGTGGTTACAAGCGCTACAACTAAACATGACATCCCAGGTTCGATTCCTGGGACGGGTTAAGGGTTGTTAGGTTTTTCCATCAGTCACTTCTAAGTGGTACCCCGGAGTCAGTATTTTTTCCCGAATGATGGCAATAGGCTCGCCCTATATTACATACATGCGCCTTAAATATAAACAGCAAAATAGGGAGTACTACCCTTCGGGGTTAAATCATGACATCTCGATTGTGATCTTATGATTTAACCGAGTTAGTAAGAAGTAGTAACATATTGCAAAACAAAATGATTCTAAATAAAATTAAAAACGTACAACACATACATACATTAACCTCGTTTTCCAAAAAAACTCAAAAATCTGCGAACATGAAACCTTCACATAACGTGTTACGAAATCCGGCTAAAATTATACCATCAACAACCGGTTTATGAAACCCAACAGTGCGCATCACAAAAATCCCGCTTTTTTGTGAATGCAAATTATATAGTTCATAATAAAACCGCGAAGAATCACGTGTTTTAATTGCCTCTAGATTGTATTTAATTGGTTCTTAATTGCTGTCTTAATAACGGTCTCATGTCCTCGAGGAAAATGTGCTGTCCTTTGTCAGTTAGGGTAAATCTATGATGATTTTTCTTTATCAACATACAAAATGACAAGAAATATGTCACGAATTTAGGATACTTAACTAAATTATTTACTACTTTATGGAAATGAAATGGACACTAATGTTCAAACATTAGGTATGTTAATTTTTTAATTTTCAATACAATCATAACCTGGTAAGCAATTGATTGCCAATATGTATTTGCGTCTATCAGAATGCCAGTCGTAGATTATGCCAGTAACCATAATTGTAGACCGCTCCAACACAAGGTGCGAATGCAGTGGAGTGTTCTTAGGGCCATGTTCACCAAAAAGATGACGGTCTGATTATCTAAAAACAGCTGTTTAAAATACATTTTTATAGGGCAACATGTCCCTTAAACAGCTGTTTTAGATAATCAGACCGTTATCTTTTCGGTGAACGTGGACCTTAGTACTGTACTTGCACTTTAGAGGTCCTAAAACGACATAGACGCCGACTAACGTGCCTACGTATTGGGCCAATAAATTTTTGTCATACTACGATACGAAAGAAGAATTTTAGAAGCTTAGCCTGTTTTCACTAACACTCGCTGACACTTAAATGAATGCCCAAATACTTTAGCACTATTGGATTTTCTACTCGCAGTACTAGCGATAACGTAAATATACGTCGATTTTTTTAATCAACAATACGAAAATCATTTTAGCTAAATTTTTTGCAAGAAGCACTATCAATATCATAATAGAAGATATGATTCGTAAAACAAGTGTTTTTTTTTAATTTTAAATCGACGATTTTACGTTACGTTTAAGGCCTACGTTTGTAGATAGTATCCACTATTCTTACGACCAGCAGTACTGTTGTGAAACTAAATCTCCGTTCGTTGTGAGTCATAGCGAGCCCATTGAGTAGCCACTTGCTCAAGGGCGGCCCTTTCTCTTCCTCCCTGACGATGTCGGTTGTTTAGTAACTTGATATACTTAAACCAACAAAGTTGTCGAAATAGCCCATAGAATAAGTTAGTTGAAGTGGAAATAGACCGGCTGTATTATAGACTTTTTTGTGGTATGTTCACTATCACTACATAAAGGGTGTAAAACACCTCTTAACGAAGCCGAAAGGCACTTGTTCACTTCGTCATTCCGATCATTTTTTTGTTCTACACAATACCTGAGAACCTTCTAGTTACGGAGATATTTGGGGTCAAACTTTCAACTTTTTGAGAAGTTTTTAAAAAAAATACAAGTTTTTATCGGATTTTTTTTACTTTAAACACCACTATGACTATTCAATCCATCCATCAGTACAATGTTTTGAGTGCGTTACATTGAGTTATACCACAAAACGTGATTTTTCACCCCAAAAAAAAAGTTGTTTCCCAGCAACATTTTTTGCTTAAAGTTACTTATTTTGATGTATAGAATGCTTGGTTGACGGCTTCGTGATGAGGTGGTTTACAACCTGTATTATAAAACAAAGTCCTCTGACGCGTCTGTCTATGTGTTCGTGATGGTACATCATTCTAGTTATTTTGACATTATTTTTTATCAGCCTGTTAAAATCCACTGCTGGACATGGACATCTCTAATCGCTCGACATTTGCCTCTATCGTGTCCACAAACCACCAACCTACCAATTATTTAGTCTACATTAAAAAGCACATTTACCCCAACGGTCATCCATGCTACTAGCAGTGTAAATTGGAGTAACATTGGCGCATTAAATCAATGTCAAACTACAAACTTATTGATTTCATTGATTCGACATCCTCCAGATTTTCTTTTATTGTCTTTCAATTAATTCCAATTCATTCACAAAATTTGAGCTCGTTCAATTTTGCAAAATGTGTGCATTGACCAATTCTGCCGGTAGCATATCCGTCGATTACCTCTAATTCTGCTAATAACATTGATTCTAACCTTCACTGATAACACTTTAATCGGTTCTAAGTACGTAGTCCTATTAGTTATAAACTGCTAATGCATGTATTTGATGACTAGAACATTACTGTTAATTCTGGTGACCCCTTGAATCGGTATGTTTATGATAGGGGTCGTCGAATCCGACTCGGCTGGGCAGCGTTCGGGAAACTGCGCGGTATCTTCTCGTCCAACTTACCGCAGTGTCTCAAGACGAAAGTCTATGACCAGTGTGTGTTGCCAGTGATTACATACGGGACCGAAACGTGGTCGCTCACAATGGGCCTTATCAAAAGGCTTAAAGTCACCCAAAGGGCGATGGAGAGGGCTATGCTCGGAGTTTCCTTGCGTGATCGAATCAGAAATGAAGACATCCGCAAGAGAACCAAGGTCACCGACATAGCCCGAAGAATTGCTAAACTTAAGTGGCAGTGGGCAGGGCACATTGCTCGCAGAACGGATGGCCGCTGGGGCCGGAAAGTTCTGGAGTGGCGACCGCGAACCGGAAGACGATGCGTTGGAAGACCTCCCACTAGGTGAACCGATGACCTGGTGAAGGTTGCGGGAGTCCGGTGGATGCGAGTCGCAAGGGACCGGTCAATGTGGCGACACTTGGGGGAGGCCTATATCCAGCAGTGGACGTCTTTCGGCTGAAATGATGATGATGATAGGGGTAGGTTTACGTTTTTACTGCATCAACTGTAGATCGAACTCTTAGATCAAATTCAGCAATCTGACGCTTTTCAGTATGTTAGTATCCGTGCGTGTTGTATGTTTCAAACCATTAGCTCCAAACTAGACGTAAAAATATAATGTATGCACCACAAGAGTTCTAACTATTTTCAACACTACCTACTAGCTCGGTAGTGCACATTGGTAGTAGTTGGTTGGTTGGTGGTAGGCAAATCCACGTTGACCCCATCGCAAGTTGGGCCTTCGTAGGCAAATCCACGTAGGCCATCAGTTTTGGGCCCAACCCGCAAACTGCCCGCCAATTGTATGCATTTGCCAACTAACCAGAGGTATGTGGCCCAACTAAATGCCAACAAAAAATGCTGCTAGGGTGCGTCATCAAATGGTGCTAATTTTCCTCTATTTATAACACAGTATTAGTCTTAAATGCTAGTTGAACTTTACAAACAAAATCCTTGCAGCATTAACCATGAATAACACTGTGACCTTAAGATCCCACACTCCATGACTTATAATTTAGCAAGAAAATCGTCAATGCCAGCTTTAATACCACAGGTAGAACAAGTGACGTCATCTGCTGAGTAGTCCAGAGTTCTTGTTATACAAGGTGCTTTAAAAATTCCACAGGGTCGGGAACAAGGATTTTCCCTGGCTGTGACGTCAATTTGAATACGGTTTGTAGTCTACAGGATACAAGTTTTATTATGGACGGAAACTGGATACTAGGTTCACTTGAGCTACAGAATACAATTAATACTGCAAGTATGGTCGACCAAAAGCTATTTGGTTTACATTTTTTTATGTAATTTGCATGTTAAAATGTAAACCAAATAGCTTGGTCGACCGTACTTAAGCGGCATTTAGATAATAAATTTATCTCCTAATGTACTCATACTGTACATATTTTTTATTACTATTATGAAGTTGTAGTTTATAAATAAAGTTGTTTTCTTGTGAATAAAAAAATTACATAAGTTAAAACCAGTATTTAACTAACACAATGGTTTTTTTTTCAAAGCATTGTTTTCTGGTTTTTCCCGGAAGCTATAACACAATTTTAGCAACACTCTTTTTGTCTGGAGATTCCGTGAATTTAAAATAATATTAATAGCTAGGGACTTAATTTCATGACTTAATAATTATGACCTAATTACCCACCTGTTATCAGAGGCAACAGCAGCCTGTGATAACAGAAATACCCGGAAAACATTAATAATTAATCATCCGCTAGATTGACTACAAATTCAATTGGATGATTACCTAAATAATGTATTCTGGGAAATTGTAAAAGGGACGATTCGTGACATAGAAATATAAAAAACAGGAGAAGTGGCAAGGGGGCGTGTTTTTTGTTTCATAAAATTAATAAAAAAAATAAGTACGAGTACGAAGATAAAACGCGCCAAAGGATCATGAGGCTTGAAACGTCACTTACCGGTAAAAATTACAAGTATACTCCAATGCGAGTTTTCGACTCACTTAGTCTTCATTTTTTGTTTACGGGGAAAAAGAAAAATCATGTGTTGAATATTTTTGGAAATCTATCTGACGGACTAATACGGACATTTTGATACAAGTGGAGAAAGTTTGTTAATGTAATTCAAGGCGGTATTAACACACGAGCCGTAGGCGAGGGTGTTTTTGAGCCGAGGACTGCAATAACAAATGTCCACGTGTTTCGATACACTTTTGACGCGAAATTTTTCAATACACTTTTGAAGAAACAAAATAAAAGAATGTAAAAATTTGTGTCATGAATTATTACGAGACTATGATTTAAATTTTATTTTTTTTCCGCGCTTTGCTTTCTCCAGGTTGAAGGAGAGGCAAAGGTATGAAACCGTTATACAGCCCAATATAAACAATAGATTTTTTGAAATTTTTTGAATTTAAAACAGAAATAAATTTTAAATAAATTGTTTATTAAAGTAAATATTAGTTTTAAATAATCATGTTTATCTGTGATATTGAATTTATAAACACAATTTGAATATTCAAAGAAAGACTTAGATCGCTTTTCCAAAATTAAAAAAAAAACATTCACCTCTGACTATAGAGTCAGAGGTGAATATTTTTTTTAACTATGCATTGAACCAATTTGGACTAATTACATATATGTAATTACATATATGTATGTTTAGTTATCTGTGGCAATTTTGCTTTCCGCACACGTGTGGAAAAATTAGCTAAAAACTCACGTATTGTATTTTAGGTACACGTTGTTGTGTGAAATACACTGCATTTAGAACCTAATCGTAGTGCGAAAAGAACCAGTTTCCGAGGAAGTGTATTGAAAAGATTTTTTTGTCATCTACCGTATTGTTTCCTTGTCAATACAACCTTAAATCTAATTGAAAATTATTGTCTGAAGGATTAGATACCTGATGAATTTTCTGAAAGGTCGAAAAGGTCGAAAAGGTACGAAAATATAAATGTGTACTATCTTATGCCAGCGGCTTCGCTCGCGTGGAGATAGGTAATGTCCCACGAGATCGTATTAGCAGGATGACAAGTGATCATCATCTTCCTGCCCTTGTGCCATGTTACTTGGGGTCGACGCAACCCGTTTTCTTCTTCTATTCTATCATTTACTCCTTTTTCTTTCATATCATTCTTCACACAATCCATTCATCGTTTCTTTGGTCTTCCTCTGCCTCTCCATCCACCAACATTTATATTCATTAAAATTCATTCATTTTGCGCGCGCGCCGGAAAGAAAAAGTGAAGTTGGACGTAATATTGTGAAATGTAATCAATGTAATATTGTGATTAGTGAAGTTTTGTCGTTTATACAGAACAAAATTGATATTATGGACAATCAGAGTCTTATACAGATATGCAAAAGTGGTTTTTCTGAGGAAGACGTAGCATGTGCAAAGAAACTGTTGTATCAAGCCATTCCAAACAGCAAGCGTATAGTCAATAGGAAGTGCAAAGGCAAATCTGAAAGGGAGTTGGGTGATATTATAGACCTTTTTAAACAAACAGACCCGGAACTCATACCGGTTTTTGTTGCTCGTGACTTGCAGAAGCTTCCTCCACTTACCTTCGATCACGTAGATGTGACAAATTTACTAAAAAACATCATAATATTACAATCAGAAGTTAAGTGCATTAAAGATAGCTACGCAACTATAAGTCATGTGGAGGAATTAATTAAAAGAAAAAGTGAATCTCAACACCTAAAACACTCGTCTATTGAAAGGTCAGAAACTAGTATTAATACACGACGAGGTGCTGTCGTATTGGATGAGAGCACTTACGTTAATTTAAGTGATACCAAATATAATGAATCGCATAATGACTTGCAAAATACGGAAATAATAACGAATGTCGGTAAAATGACTCAGAACAATGGGTCAATGACCGATGCCCCCACTGTCGCTAAGCAAGGTTCACCATCTCACTTGCCACCGCACGCTCTCACTTGCACAGTCAACTTAGGCTCGCCTGCGCCCCGCTCTCGCGCGCATGACATGACGTGTGCGCAGCGCGTGGAGGCCACCGCGGTGTCGATAAGCCGTAATGAAGTGAATGAGGCCCGCGTACTTGTACAACACCCAGCGAAACATAATACAAACTCCAATTTGCAACAAGGGAATTTATGCTTGGATACATGTGAGGCGGTTAAGTCTTGGGCGAATACTGTGAAGGATGGAGAGTGGATTAAGGTAGAACGCCGGAAAACCTATAAATCGGTAAATAGATTTATTGGTAATCAGGGGAAGGGGGCAGTCATTCCCGACAATAAGTTCAAGGCTGCAGACATAAAAATACCTTTTTATATTTATAATGTGGATATGGCAGCTACCACCAAGGACATAGCTGATTATGTATTGAGTAGGACACAGGTAATGATATCACCTGAGAAAATTAATATGAAGAAACGCAAGGGATATGAGGCATACAAATTTTTAATCCCTAAAATGAAATTACCAGTTTTTATGGATGAAAATATTTGGCCGGAAGGTGTGTCTTTCAGGCAATTTATTGAATTTAAAAAAACCTTGAATGGATAAGCCTGTTAAGCTAATAAGTTTTAATTGTAAAAGTGTTACGACTTCAGTTGATTGTATCAGACGACTGTGCGACACTGCGGACGTTATCGCACTGCAGGAGACGTGGTTGTTGCCGCATGATCTGGCCTTTTTAGGAAACATACACAACGACTTTGCTTTCACCGGAAACTCAGCAGTGGATACGGCAGCAGGTGTACTTCGTGGTCGACCCTACGGAGGTGTAGCACTTCTGTGGCGGAAGAGTCTGTTCTCGATGGTTAGTGTTGTAAAGTGCAGCAGTGTTCGTATCGCGGCAATAAAAGTGAGTTTGTGCGACAAAGATATGCTAGTGTTCTCGGTCTATATGCCTACCAATTCCAGTGACAATCTCGCCGAGTTCACTGACTGCTTGAGTGAAATCGCAGCTATAATCGACAGCAATAGTATAGAAACTGTTTTTATGTTAGGTGACTATAATGCACATGCTGGCGAGCTATTCCATAGTGAACTACTTAAGGTCTGTGAGGAACAACAGTGGTTATGTGCTGATATTGAGTGCTTGCCGAGTGACTCATACACTTTTGTGAGTGACGCGCACGGGTGTAGGCGCTGGCTTGACCACTGTATTACGACACAGGCCGCGAAACGGACACTCGTTAATGTTAAGGTACTGTACGATATATATTGGTCGGATCATATGCCTATAGAGGTGGAATGTAATCTGAAGTTAATTACACCTAATATAGTATTACCTAAACCTAGCAGTAATAACATTGTCTGGGGGCAACGTGACTCGACTCAGATAAGTTTGTATGAGGAATTGTGTAATGTGGGTTTACGGGAAATAGATTTCCCGCAAGCATTCAGTCACTGTGCAGACTTTCATTGTAGGAATGTGAACCATAATATTGTTTTGGATGATTTATACAGTAACATAATATCTATTCTCCAACAGTCTGCTGAGTGTAGTGCGGCGGCGAATAAACCCCGAACGTATAAACCTGTGCCAGGGTGGAATAAACATGTAAAAATAGCTTACGAGGAGGCTCGCTTAGCTTTTCTCGGTTGGCAGTTATGCGGTAAACCAGATACAGGTATTGAATATAATAAAATGCGTGATGCACGGAGAAATTTCAAAAGTAAATTAAAATGGTGTCGTAATAATGAAAAACAAATTAAACTAAATTTAATAGCTGAAAATCATAAATCTAAGGACTTTGTAAAATTTTGGAAAAACTCGAATAAACTGAATCCTAGGTCGAGCCTCCCCGTAAGTGTTGGTGGTAAACATGATCCCACACAAATTGCTAATATGTTTGTAGACCAATTTAAAGTGAAGCCCTTGGCAAATTCCTCTGCTGGCTATGTGTCGCAGGAGGTGACTGGCGCTGATGTGGGCGTGGCGCGGGGATTGAATTTATCTACTAAAGATGTCAAGAAAGTGATAAAAAATATGGTTAGAGGCAAGTCCCCGGGACATGATCACCTTAGTGTCGAGCACCTTAAGTTTGCAGGTGTACACTTGCCAAGAGTTTTGTCGATGTTTTTTAGGCTGTGTGTGAGTCATTCTTATCTGCCCAGTGAACTTATGCGAACTATAGTTGTGCCTGTCATAAAAAATAAAACCGGTGATACTGCTGATCCCAGTAATTACAGGCCAATATCCCTGGCAACGGTCATAGCAAAGGTGCTGGATAGTCTGCTGGATACATACTTGGCTCCTAGGATTAACTTGCATGATGCACAGTTTGGCTTCAGGCCTGGGCTGTCGACTGAAAGTGCCATTATGTGTTTAAAGCGGACTGTCCGGTATTATACGGATAGGAAAACACCTGTTAATGCGTGCTTCTTAGACCTGTCCAGGGCTTTCGATCTTGTGCCTTATGACCAGCTGTGGGATAAGCTAAGAAATGAGAAAAATGTTGATTTTGAGGTCACGTCATTGTTAAGGTTCTGGTATGGGAACCAAATAAACAATGTTAGGTGGGCAGGGACTATGTCCGAAGAATATAAATTGGAATGTGGGGTGAGGCAGGGGGGGATCAGCTCCCCGCGTCTTTTCAATTTGTATATTGACCAGCTGATTGTTGAGCTCAGCAATACTGGTGTTGGCTGTCATATTGACGGAGTTGCTATGAACAACATCAGCTATGCGGACGATATGGTCTTGCTGAGCCCATCAATCAGTGCATTAAGGCGTTTGCTGAAGATCTGTGAGAACTATGCGGTGGCTCAGGGGCTTAGGTATAATGTCGCTAAGAGTGAATTACTTGTTTTCAATGGTGGTGGCAAAAGATACATAAATGTTCCATGCATCTCATTAGCAGGTACACCCTTGAAGCAAGTCTCGAAATTTAAATATCTGGGCCACTGGGTCACTGAGGACCTATGTGACGATTTAGATATCGAGAGAGAGCGTAGGGCGCTGTCTGTTCGAAGTAATATGCTGGCCCGTAGGTTTGCACGGTGTTCCTACGACGTTAAAATGACGCTTTTTCGAGCCTACTGTCAGACTTTTTACACCTGCAGCCTTTGGGTCAAGTATACGCAGAAGGCATACAGCGCCCTGCGTGTACAGTATAACAATGCTTTCAGGATGCTTGTGGGGCTGCCGCGGTTTTGTAGCGCTTCGGGTATGTTTGCCGATGCGCGAGTGGATGATTTTTATGCCGTTATTCGAAAACGTTGCGTTTCTCTCCGGCACAGAACGGATGTCAGCACCCACGGCATGTTGAGAGCATTGTGTGACCGGTGGGACTGCCCGATGCTTGGTCGTTGGGTGAGACTGCACACACAGTTTCGGCTCTAGGTGTACGCGGATTTTATTTAATTCTTATTATATTATGTTATTATTATTTACTATGCCTATTTGTGATTTTTATGTGTGTGTATTGTGTTATTTTTGTGTTGTTTGTGAGTTTCAATTATGACATTATTATGTAATTTGTGATGTTTTTCGATTATGTTTTTGTTATTATGCGTGTTTGTTATTTCATGATTATGTTATGATGTCAATATTTTCAAATTTAATTCTATGGACTTCAACGTCTGCAAATAAATGTTATTATTATTATTATTATTATTACTGTTTTAGTTACATGCGATTCACCCCTTCTCATCACATGTCCATACCACGACAGTCGGTTCCCTTTCAACTTCTCTGTAATTGGTGCAACTTTTAAGCTTCCTCTAATATACTCGTTCCTTACCTTATCCATTCTTGTCACAAAACACATCCACCTCAACATTCTCATCAGGATGACAAGTATCCTGTGTTAATCCAGACTATAAGCTTTCTGTATGCCAAATTTCATCCAAATCCGGTCAGTAGTTTTTACGCGAAAGACTAACAAACATCTCTCTGTTCTCACAAAGTTTACATTTATAATATTAGTAATAGTGGTATTAGTTATTATTAGTTTTTTTTTCATTTTTCTGTCGTTTGTGGATCTTTGACAAACGTTACAGATAGTCACTAGTGGTCCAAAAAGTCGGTACATAGTGAAACTGGCTAATACGATATCCCTTGGTAAGAATGGTTGTCAGACTTTGTAACGACTATCAAAGATCTATAAATGAAAGCTGGGACCAATTGTTTAACGTGCTTTCCGAGGCACAGAGGAGGTATGTAATGATTGATCCCATCCACATACCAACCTAGGCAACCATGGCTTGACCTAAAGATCGACCCGAGCGGCTGTTATTATTTAGCCACGATCTCTTTTGAGCTGAAATAGTGTATCAACGTGAAAATACTTCAACAATTATATCCATGCAACTATCTCAACAGATAAAATCATAACGACGTACAGTCAGGCACACAAGCCAAACTATATGTATGTCGACACGAAGAATTACTCAGCTACATTGCCTAACAGCGCTATCTCACGATTTCTCTTTCGATCCGCGAGTGAACTTGTGGTTAAAACAGTCTGTGGTTTATTGATGTTGCCATTGTCAAAAATTACAAATTTTCGACGTGACATAACATCACGCATTTAATTTATTTTTATTTTTTCGGATGGGAAATCATCAAATGTCTCCTCAATCTGGGCGGAGCGGGAGGGAGTCAGACTTGACTCACTGACTAAAACCCATCCATGTTCCTTCCTCGCCCTTTATGTTCCGAGGTAACGGTATCTCTTTCGAACAGCCTCGGATAACATAACGCCTGTGATCCAGGAAGAATTGGGTATAGTATAGTGTCTATCCGTTTTGCATTGTTCTAAAGTTACATGTTCTATTTGGGACTACCTCTTTGGTCTAGTGGTCGCCAGCGCAACTGTCGAGCAAAGCAATGTTGGGATTTCTATCAAGAATTTCTCAATGGCAGCCACGGAGTCTAGATCTCTGCTCGGTTGATGACAATAGGCAAGCTCCCTATAACATGGGACTTCAGTACATAACTGGCGATGGGTGCATCTCTTCCTAAACCTTTCGGGATTATAGCGTGATGTTATGTTCTGAAAGTTCTATATAAGGGAGGTGAGCTTGGGTTGCGGGACTGTTCGTAAGAGATACCGCGGCCCCGGAACATAAAGGGTAAGGAAGGAACATGGATGGGTTTAAGTCAGTAAAAGTCTGACACCCCCTAGCTCCGCCCAGAGCGGGAGAAGTTATTTCATGATTTCTGAAAAAAAAAAGGGTGAGCTTATTGACAGCAGCTGGGTGGAAATTCAGACTTCGTGGCTGCTACCGAAAATATCTTGCTGAATTACTTCATAATCTTCCTCTCCTTGTCCCACGTTACTTGAGGTCGTCGCAACACGTTTTTTTTTTCATTCTTCTCTGTCAACTGTCACGCTATCATTTACTCCTTTATCTTTAATATCATTCTTCACACAATCCATTCATCGTTTCTTTGGTCTTCCTCTCCCCCTCCATACATCAACATTTATATACATTACTCTTTTAGTCACATGCGATTCATTCGTCCTCATCACATGTCCAATGCCCTTGTCGCAGCCAAATCGTAGAACACGCGCCGTATTACATAATGGTGCGCCGGATTGTAAAACGTCCATTCCCTTTCAACTTTTCTGTAAATCGCGTAACTTTTCCTGCTAAATAACCTAATGACACTTTTTACGACCAGGAAATCGAACCCAGGACATGATAACTTTCATGACATCATTGAACGGGGTCAATGACATCATTTGCTTAATGTCATTGTCCTGATTTTTATTGTCCTTAGATCTCGTTTAATAACTTCTGTAGTCTGGGAAATAAAACAATTGAGGGTTAAGATATTAAACAATAACGTTATACAGGATGCAAGGGACACACGTATTCAGTAGGTACATCTTTCTCCACATAGTTATTTTTGACCAGAGTAAATATGTGGCAGCAACCCTAATAATACATTAATAAAACATATTTTATCTATGTCATAATCATAATACAACACATGTACAAGTTGACAATTTGAATCCAAAGTAGGCTAAACTCGTTGCAGTTACATTGACGACACAGTTCTGCAATATGTGTGAGACTTCATAATGTAATACATTAGGAACACATCATAAATGTCAATATTATTTATGACTTGCGTGTGTCTATCAACCGATATTATCATCAGAAGTTTCAAGTGAATCCACACCAAATAGAAAAGTAAAAAACCGGCCAAGAGCGTGTCGGGCCACGCTCACTGTAGGGTTCCGTAGCTTCCCAGACCATTAAAAATACCAACATTTTTCGTCAGCAAAAATAACTTTGTTTTTCATAGTATTTGTATGAAAAACAAAGTTATCATTTGCGTTTTTTTGAAAAAGTGCTATATAACTCAAAAACTATTCAACTCATCAAGTTGAAAATAATTTTCCTAGAAAGTTCATATAAAGGTCTACTTCTGTGATTTTTTTCATATTTTTTAAACTTATGGTTCAAAAGTTAGAGGGGGGGGGGGACACATTGTTTTTGACTTTCGGAGCGATTATTTCCTAAAATATTAATATTATCAAAAAATGATTTTAGAAAACCCCTATTCATTTTTAAATACCTATCCAACAATATATCACACGTCAGGGTCAAAATTAAAAAAAAAATCGCTCCCCACTTTACGTCTGGGGGAGGTACCCTAATAAAAATGTTTTTTTAAATTTTTATTTTTGCACTTTGTCGGCATGATTGATATACATATTGGTACCAAATTTCAGCTTTCTGGTGCTAACGGTCACTGAGATTATCCGCGGACAGACAGACAGACAGACAGACATGGCGAAACTATAAGGGTTCCGTTTTTTGCCATTTGGCTACGGAACCCTAAAAACTTAAAAAAAGAAACTAAAAAAAACGAAACTACTAGAAACTTAAAAAAAAAAAAAAAAAAAAATTGACACTGTACTTATAAACTATTTATGCTAGTCTAGTATCTGTTGTTCTGTTATGTTTCCTAGATCTGTTTGCCAGTCGGCAAAGGCCTCCTCCAACCTTTTCCATTCTTTCCTTTCTTGTGCTACTCTGTTCCACATAACTCCTGCCACTTGTCTGATGTCATCATCCCACCTTTTATGCGGTCTACCCCTCTTTTGCCTTCTCTTATGTACTGTACACCATTACAAAAAACGTTAATAAAATAAAACATTTCACATAGGTTGACATGATGAATATGAATATAATTAATATGATTAGCTTGATAGCTTAGGTACTTTTGAACAAATTTTGTAGCTGCGTAGTAACGGGGCTATGGCTAAAAATTAAAATGTCAAAATGAGTCAAAATCTCACAACTAAAGTTAAATGCAATGGAGCTGGTGGCAATGTAACTTTTTAACATTTTCTAAAACTAGAAATGCACTTTAAAATGAGTCAAAATCTCTAACAACAAAAGTTAAATGCAATGGACCTGGTGGGAATGTAACTTTTTAACATTTTCTAAAAGTTGAAATGCACTTAGAAACCCCTTTAGGTATTCCTAAAAATACTAGCAAATGGAGTCTAGTTCTAGTAACCATTCCGATATAAAAGATAAACGTTTATGTCTAGATTTCATCACCTAACTTTTTCCCAACTTTATTTATTGAGGTCGGCTTCCAGTCTAACCGGATACAGTTGAAGACCAGTCTATGTCGAAGTTATTTTTTCAAAATAAAATTATTGAATAAAATTGACTGACACTAGATTTTAAAAACCTATTGAGATTATATGAGTCATTGCACAAGAGGTGTTTTGATCACGATTTGATGTGTGCTTAAAAAGAACAAAATAATAATACTAATAGATAGTTTATTGTTTATGGTCTATCAAGGCCTACAATAGGCATCGTGGTCGTTTAACTGACGTCACCCGTTTGATAGCCTGTTTTTGGTGGTAAGTATGTTGTTCGATGACTCATGCGTAGGCTGTTCGGCGGCGAGATCAGTAGACAAAATTGTTACCATGCATCGTGGCTAAAACCACGATGAACAAGAGTGTGGAGTTTGGTACAGGCAAACATAAGTCCAGAACTTTTCGGCCCCATCAGCCATTTGGCAATTCTTCGGGTGACCGCGAACCGCAAGACGATGCGTTGGAAGACCTCCCACTAAGTGGACCGATGACCTGGTGAAGGTTGCGGGAACCCGTTGGATGCGAGTCGCACGGGACCGGTCAATGTGACAATACTTGGGGGAGGCCTATGTCCAGCAGTGAACGCCTTCCGCCAAAAATTATGATGAAGATGATGATGATTACCTTACTCTTTTACTTTGGAGGTATGTAAATGAAATAATTAAGTATTTATGTTAACTGATCATTTTCTTGGATTAGTTGATTTGTTGACAAGGAGGTATCGAATGAATAGAATACTTTTTGTATGTGAATTCGTCAGATTAAATCAAAGTAGACAAAAAACTCCGCGTTTTCATTGTATTTTTATTGAAACTGGTTATTAATTACAAATGGACTTGTGTACTACAGGATTGCTTTTTCTAGAACAAGTTTGAGATACTAATAAAATAATGAATTACCAGGTAATAGAAGTGTTTGAGAACACTGTTTTAAGATATCACGGTTTACGACTTAAACATCAAAATAAATGTCACTTACGGGTTATCTTCCGTGGTTGTTATTGATTTTGAGCTCCCGATATTTCGACGCTGCTGATATGGCAAGCGCCATGATCGCGGGTTCTTTTCCGCCCACTCGCTTTTTCCAAGCAGCCTGAAATATCGGGATCTCAAAATCAATAATAATCACGGATAACATTTTAAGTTTAGTTTAGGAGAAGAAAATATGTAGTTGAAATAAGTGCAGGGAGAATGATGAATAGTTTCCATTAAATCTAAAAAAAAATGCTGGCAAAGTATCGGTCAGTATTATTGACTCTAATACTAATCCATATCAAATAATATTACCAGGTTTCAATCTATATTTGAAACAAGTTGTGAAATGAGGACATCTATTAGCATTACCAAATAACAGATAGGATCAAGTGTTTGTTGCGTTAATCCGTACTGTCCGATAAGGCTTGTGAATGTTAGAAATCTGTTTATGAAGAAACTATGCATCGATTGCATTTATAATCCGTGACATACGTTAGATAAAACATAACACAACACCTCGCCTGCTTCTCTAAGAAGAGAGAGTTTGCAGAAGTGGTGCTACTAAAAGTAATCCCATAACGCAACTTCTTCCTGTATTCTGGTTTATGTTCGTTTGACGGCAATAGGCTCGTCCTCTTTAATACGAATTATGAAATTGATCACGTCCTGAAAACCATGGAATCTAAACAATATTATCTAACATTTTTTTTATGATCGTACATCTATTTTATTTCAAATAATACATTGCTCTATAATTTACTTTTAACTATTTTGTTTTAAAACAACTTTTAGTTTTAATGTGGCGTTGCCAACTTACAGAACCACTTTCAAAATCTTAATTTTTTTTTTCCTGAAGAATATAAAAATTCAAACACTGTTTTAAAAATTCACTTGCATTTCTGCTAATCTATCAATCTATTAAAATATTACTATCACTTAATGCAATATATGATTAAAATACTAATGTTAGTTTTTATCATAAGTGTTTGTTTGTGTTGAGTGCATCGCATCAATCATAATATTGATAAAATGATATGTTATTTGGAAACCATTTTGAGATTATATCTGTAAACATAGAGAACACAAACTCAAGTAAAGGGTATGTCACAGAACCGGGGTTGCGGGACTGTTCGAAAAAGATACCGTGGCCCCGGAAAGTCTGACCCTCCCTCCCGCTCCGCCAAGAGTGGGAGAAATCATTTGATGATTTCCCATCCAAAAAAATAAAAAGGGTATGTCATAGAATACAGTGTCATCAATATCATCTTCCTGCCCCATGTTACCTGGGGTCGGCACAACGGGTTTTTTTCTTACATTGTCCTAAAGGAGCTTAAGAACTAGTGCATATTATAAGGCTCTTTGGGTGACACGGTGGCGGGTAAACCATAGGCATTCCCAAGGAGGGTTAATTTCTGGCAGGCGGGAGACTGTAAAACTCAATCCAAAACATTCTGCAACATAGAATACTGTACAATGTCATCAGTATCATTTAAACCCCATTTCATATGAGAATATCTTGTTGACATCAATCGTTTACAAATAACGGCTCCGAGCTGTAGTAAAGAAAAACCTGATAAAAAAAAAAACAGAAAATATAAAAAAAAATACAAATAATGATAATTTACAAATACTTTGCCCGACCCTGAAATGGAAACTAAAACCTCATGCTCAGTGACTACTGGACAAAAGATGGAGTTTAGTTTCATTGCAATACCATGCCTTAGCCATTTATACCTTTCAGATGGCTTATTCGTAAACTGGCGAGTGCCCGCGACCACTTTATAACGTGCGAGCGAGTTGGTGACAAAAAAAAAAAATCGGAAGGTGCCGCCAACTCGTCAGTATCACAACCGCCAGTTGACGAGAAAGCCTATAATCAAATCCCTTCAAATCAGGGGACAAAGATGAGATGATGATGTTTCAATTCCTATACAAACATAAATAGCTAGGTTCAGTAATACACTACGGAAAAGACCCAGCATAAAAAGTACTAGACTAGTTTTTTATCAGAACCTAAAATCTAGTCTTACCTAACAGCACTTCCCCGCCAAGTATCTTATTCAGAACTTACCTAATTTATAGCACTCTATTCATTCAATTTCTACAAGAAAACTCATTTCAACTGTAGGTCAAGTTGAGACGCAGACCTGAACCAAACAATTGATAGCCTCTTTTTATCTCTCAAGTAGAACTACCTAAATGGTTTTTGGCAAAAAAAGAAAACTAGTTTAAATAGAAACAGACATAGTTTAACATAATTATTTATTTTCTGTCAACCAAATTTTTAAACCGTTGATTAAAACCGCAAAATGCAATAAACTGGCGGATTTATAAACTAGATTGGGCAATCATTTCCGCAAAAAAACTCATTTTTGGCAAGCAAATATTATGCATTCAGGTAACTGTGTCTAGGTAGGTAAACCAGATTGCTAATATCTAGAATTATTTAGTTGTATCGTATAAAAAGAATAACCCGTTTGTTCACAAGTTACATTAAAATAAAAAAAAATGAAAAGCCTCCGACACACGTAGGGTCATCATTTCACAAGCCCTGGAGTTGTTATAGTACATTGTTACCGTAGGGGTGAAAGTAACATAATTAGTCCCGAGACGGGGTTTGGCGCCCAAGCGTAGCGCGGGTGCCAATAGTTCGAGGGACTTAATAAGTCTTTTACCCGAGGTAAACACTGTGCTTTTCATTACGAATACAAGGAAAATAAAAATATAAACACGAAACAACTCAAAAAATAAATGAAGATCGGATTGCCGCTTTCCCGCCTATTTTGTTTTTTTTTCTGTGGCCGGCTATTCAGCCTTTATTTTTCACTTTCGTCACTGACAAAATAGTAAATATTTTTGCCCAAATCTATGTTATTTTAAAGAAATAATTATTGTAACTAAATTATAACTAAGTTATTTAAAAAAATACACTCTAATTTTATGTTATTTCAATTTTACACCGCGCTGTAATTTAGAGGCTGTATAGAAATCGGAACATGGTTCAATAGAAATGTGAAAATAGAACTAGTTTTTTTTAAATAATTTGACAGCTGTCAGTTGAAAGCGATGCTCCCTAGGGCTGAAAAGTGTTAAGTACTTTCAACCCGCTCCTCAGGCAACTTCCGTACTATTTTGCGAGTATGAGTAATGAAAAATAAATTTGTAATCCGTCATTTTGTGGCGGCGGCCATCTTGAACACAGACACATCAAACTTATAACACCCCGTCGTTTTTGCATCGGAGGTAAAGATCGGCCCGATATGAGCACTTTATTTAGTTACTTTATAAAATAGTCGTTACGGTAGTCAGTGGCCCTAAAAGTCTGACAACCAGTCTCTACTCAACGTATTACCCAGTACTAACTGGGTCAGATAGGCAGTCGCTCCATGTAAAATACTGGTATTCAGCTGCATCCAATTAGACTGAAACCCGACTCCAACATAGTTGGGAAAATGCTAGGCAGATGATGATGATACAAAATAAACGAGAGAAGAGAAGATTCTTTAAATGTCAAGAATTAAGTTATTGTGTTGCAACGTTGTTGTTTTAAACAAATTAGCTTGCTGCGGCAATAGCCACGTTAAGCATAAAATGCTTAAGCCACCCACGCGAAGAGGATACGGGCTCCTCTCAATGAGAGGGAATAGACTACAATCCACCATGCGGGCCCAGTGCGGATTGATAGATGTCACAAATGTCTTCGAATTTTGAAAGTTTTTTGCTAGGTATCTACATCTGTACCTAAACTTACAAACCACGTTTGTTACCGCTGACCGGCGCTAACTATCCCCTTTAAATAATACCGATGTCAAACCGTCCGATATAGACTTATGCAGTGTGAATACCGATGCAGTATTATCATGACGTATATCATATCCGGGTTGGCACGTGTCTTGTGTCCGTTATATTAGTTACAGTGTGCATGTGTTCCGCTTTTTATTATACAACTTACTTCGTAATTGATTGTATCAGCTGATCGTAAAATGTTGGCGATGAGTTGTGTGATATGACGGTTTTTATTGTGGTTGAGAGAGTGTGTGGGCAGTATAACCGTTGGAAGTTTTAACTCTTGGGGGAGGACTATATTTCCAAATCGAAGGTTTTGTCCGATGGTTAAATGCTTGTAAGAAATTCGTGGCTAAATAATAACAGTTGCTCGGGTCAATCTTTAGTTAAACTGCTCTTGCTTGGGTAGATCCTTGGTTAGGTGACCATCAATTACATAGAAAAGCACGTTAAGCCGTAGGTCCCGGCTGTCATTTGTAAATCTTTGAGTGATAGTCATTAGCCCAAGTCTGACAACCATCCTTACCAAGGGGATCGTATAACCCTGGACAAACTGGGTTGTGGAGGTCAGAAGCCTGAAGCGTTCAAAGAGCTGAATAGCAGTATTTTTCTTCTGTTAAGTCTGAGGTTGTGGAATCAGGCCGGGCAGACATAGTGGGTTTTCTCAGTAGTCACCCGGAGTTAGCATTTGTGCCCAGTTGATGGCCATAGGCCCGTGTTCTTTTACATTAGGTTATCCTTAAAATAATTGACGAAATGAATGTGAGTGTATTAACAGGTACTTCTTTGCTTAACTCTTTGAGACTTACAGGGGTGATAATATCTGACTACAAAAAAATAAATATTATATTTAAGTAATACATATATTATACGCAATAAGCGAGGTTTTAGCCTTTAAACCCAGCTATATTTACCTATGCGTTGTTAGCTTAGCTTTTATTTAACAACTAGCGGACGTCCCGCGGTTTCACCCGCATAGTTCCCGTTCCCGTGGGAGTACGGGGATAAAATATATCCTATGTTACTCGTGGATAATGTAGCTTTCGAATGGTGAAAGAATTTTTAAAAACGGTCCAGTAGTTTTTAAGCCTATTCATTACAACCAAACAAACAAACAAACAAAGTTTTCCTCTTTATAATATTAGTGTAGATATTTGCATTCTGAATTATAGTAAGCTGAAAATGTGGAACCTATTTATCTTTCACACCTCAATGTACCATATTTCACGTAAATAAAGATTATTCTATTCTACTACAATTTAAACTTAACTCGAATCCTACAAAATAAATTATACAATAAATCATATAGTACAAATAATCTAGAACAGTCAATGTACGATCATCCTTTTGTAAGAGTTCATCGACATACCTATTATGTACCGTTCTAACATTCAGATACTAATCTCATGAAGTAACTAATGTATTCGTTTATAGTTATGATAAAGTATGTTGATGTTAATCATGTGGAGAGCGGAGGGAGAGAAAGAAACTAAGAAAAGATGGAGAAGATGACAGTGACAACTAAACAAAAGATACTTGACTTCCACACTAGAAATAGGCCTAACGACAGTATCGAAAAATTGCAAATCTATTTAGTCCGGCAGTTAGAGTATTGGAAAATAATGGACACTTTTTTTGTTTTTGTAAATCAAGGAATATTGACAATGATAAAACGCATCAAAGCTCGGAAGTGGGGGCTCATGACGTCAGAACGCACCAAAAGTTATACCAAGTCGTGGCGTATTGAGAATTTTAATAGCGTCGTATCTTCGTAATTTTTGGTTTACGTAACAAAAGAAAAAATACGGATCAAATATTTTTTGATTTTCTAATTGACGGACTAATTGGTTTTTTTGTAGTCTATCTTATTACTCCCGTATCCTGGGTGCTGTTTCTTTCTTTCTTTTCTTTCTAGGCCATACAAATGTTTATTACGCTATTGCTAATCGAGATGCGGTTTACCTAACCTGCACTTGATGAGGGCAGGAAGAAACTAGGAATAGATTTAGTCACTTTTTTCAATTGTAGTAGTTTTTGAAATTTATGACTTAAACACAGTAAGAAAGTATGCTAAAAGTTTTCTTTCTTTATATGGTACTAGTTGTAGTATGTATATAATGTATATAATAATTTTAATGGTCTTTCTTTATAAAAAAATACTACCCCACTTATTGGCCAAAATTAAAAAAAAACTCTAAACGGCTATAAGCTAATTTCATATGTTTCTACCGTTTCATTTTTTGTTGATTTATTTGTTTTTAATAATCTTCATAAGCTTTTTTTATTTCCAACTCTTTTAATTTCAACAGTCCGCTTAAACCAGTCACACATTAGTATTTCAATTAACCAGAGTGAAGTAATCAAACGAATCTTTAGGTACGATAAGTTGGAACTTGTTTCATAATTATGTAGCTAAGTATGCCTAGGTAATAATTATCTAGGAATTCTAGACCATAATACTACGGACCCAAGTCTAAAATGAGATACTTATGCGCATATATACCTACTCTTATGACCTATCACAGTGCAATGACCTCTCAAACCATAAAATATTATGGTTTGATATCACCACTACGAGACTAATTTGGCTACTTATAATTATAAGTTTCCTTTTATGGTAAGTAGGGCCATTTTTTATAGCCTTTCTGAAAGGAAGCCCCTGGCAACACTCGAGTGTGATTTACCAGCCCACTTAGATAGTAGTTAGTACCGAAAAACAATTATTGCGACTCAACGTGGTAATGTTGCCAGTCTTCTGGCCACGTTTCTCGATGACAGCGATGCGGAGGAGTACTTTGACGCCTATGTGTCCTAAGGATATCTTTGTATATAATATGTAGGTACTAGTTTATGATTAGTTTTATTTTTGTAATTAAATATAGTTCTAGTTGTAGTATGTGTAATACTGTCATCATCATTTTTCACTAGCTTCTGCCAGCGGCTTCGCCCACGTGAAGTTTGATAACTGTCCCATGGGATATTACCACCGGAATAAATAGTATCCTATGTATTAATCCGGGTTATAAACTATGTATGTGTTTGCAAAATTTCATCCAAATCCGTTCACGTTCAGTAGTTTTTGCGTGAAACAGTAACATCCATACTTCCATGCTCACAAACTTTCGCATTTATAATATGTGATCAAACGAACTTCACAAGCGAAGTTCGATCAATTTATATGAGTCGCTTCATTCGAAGATATAATATAACCAGGTAGTCCTCTCAGCCTACAAGGTAGCATGCACGCATTTTAGAGATTTAAGAAAATCGATATAGATATCGACTTTTTAATCGATTCTTTCTGACATATTGCCACGCCTCTAGAATAGCCGTCATTCTTTTAGAGATCTAATACAAAACTTTATCGTTTGGGTAGGGCTGGGTGGGTGTTATATCTTCGAATGAAGCGACTCATATAATATTGATCGAACTTCGCTTGTGAAGTTCGTTTGATCACATATTATATTTCATCGCTTCATTCTTCAGATATAATATAACCAGGTAGATGTTTAGAGAAAAGTTTTGTATTTGGTTTAATAAAAACAACTAGCTTCAACCGAGGACAATAGTTTTAATTCCATAAACCAATGTACTTTAATATACAACCGAAATTCACAAACATAATGAACATAATTCAATATAATAAAGAGTAATTTTACGTTCTTAATTATTTGAATAAGTCTAATTAACATAACTATTATTTAATTATCTTGCACGTTTTGTAAAATCACTTGTGCAAAATTGTTATCATTTACAACCGGCCGATGATAGAATTTGGCAAACACTTGTGATGCATTGGTCCAACCAGCGGCCTTCCTTATCGTATCGACAGAGACTCCTGCGGCGGCGGCTGCGGACGTGGCGGCGTGTCGCGTACTATGAGCACTGAACGCCGTCATGTCAACGCCGCTCTCCGCCATAGTTTGCTTAATCCATCTGCTTATAGACTGTGCTGTCGCGCTCTTGTAGGGGCGCTTCACAGTAATTAAGAGATTGGACACGTTAGTGGGTCTGTCCTTATCGGTGACCTGGAGGTAGTCCTCAAGGGCAGTCGCAGGACAGATGCGGAGATCTTCACGGAAATATGGTAAGAATAAGGCCGGCTGTTCTCGACCAGCCGCGGATGTCTTTAGAATATCGCTGATTGCAATGTTAACTCCACAAGTGCCCACGGTTATGTTTTCGAGTTTTATTAGGGATAAAGTTTGAACACGTTGAGCAGTGCATAACGCTAACAAAATTACTAACTTTTTAGTAATTTTCTCTCTGCTGAGCTCTTTATTAGGATACCAATAGGAAATATTATTTAATACTATTTGTGGGTCCCATGTATGACTATACTTTGGGAAGTTAGGCCTTAATTTAAACGCTCCTTTCAGCAGCCTTTTAACACGGTCATCGGATCCAATGTTATTACCTAATAAAAGAGATAATGCAGATCTGTGACAATTAAGAGATCCGTAAGAAATTCCTTTATTATACTGTTCGCTCAAAAAACTCAAAACAGTTGAGACTGAGCAATCAACTATAGGGTAATTTTTCTCCTCGCAAAATTCCCACCACAATTTTAATGTCACGTTGTACTGTTGCATCGTGTTGTTTGACAAAGATGCGAGTATTAAATCTAAAGCCGATTCTGGGACGCCGCGTAGTGAGAACGCCTGCCTGAGAGTACTGCGGCCCCCAGGGTAAGTGGATTTCTGTAACATGTTACAATACGATGTTCGTTAGGACACATCCATATTATATCGGAGATAATAATTTCCATTAAACGTGGATACCAGGCCTGAGATGGCCAAAATGGAAATACTAAGATGCCAGTGGCCTTTTCCTCTACTATTTTTTGAATACACTTGAGAATAAGTGGAAAAGGAGGAAAAGCGTAAAAGAACTTGTTGCTCCAGTTTACTGTAAAAGCATCGATGAACAAAGCGTCGGTATCTTTTTTCCATGATATATAATCTTGGCATTTGGCATTAGCCCGAGAAGCGAACAAGTCTACTTCGGGTTGCCCGAAAGCTTTTGAAATTCTCTCGAAAGCTGAGACAGACAGTTCGCATTCGGTGTCTGGGTTCAGTCTTCGAGACTCCTCGTCCGCTTCGTAATTCGCTTTAGTGTTAATGTAGGAGGCGAACAACCAAATATTTCTCCTTTCAGACCATTGCCAAATTTGTCTAGATAGATCATTTAAGTGGGGGTATTGTATACCGCCCATGCGGTTTACGTAACTGATAGCCGTTGTGTTATCGACGCGCAATAAAATGGAGCAATTGGATCTTTCACTGACGAAGTACTTTAAAGCCAAGAAAACTGCTAACAACTCCAAATAGTTGATGTGTAATTTAAGTTCGTTTTTTTTCCAAGCTCCGTGAGCTCGTTCCTTGTTACACACTGCTCCCCAACCGGTACGTGAAGCGTCCGTGTAAATTTCTAAATCGAAGTTAGCAGTTTTCAGTGAGTTTTTAGTTTTAAATATGTTCAATTTCCACCAATTCAAATCATCTACGACAATAGGGTGTGGTTTGAATCGTGCTTCATAATCCGGTATTTTTTTCAAAGCAAGGAATTTTTGCCTTTCTAGAATCTTAGTGTACAGCCAGCCATATTTGGCTGCAGGGCATGCCGCCACTAAAACTCCAATTAATTGAGAAAATTCTCGTATTTTGCACTTGGGTAAGGATAAGAATTTTTTAACCAAGTCATATATTTTTCGTCGTTTTTCGAGTGGTAAAGAAATTGATTGATTTACTGAGTCGAATATGAAGCCGAGAAACTTACAAGATTGTTTTGGTACAAGTGAACTTTTTTCGTAGTTCACTATGAACCCAAGGCATTCTAAAAGGTTTAAAGTAACTGTAACGTTTTTTAGGCATTCGTCATAGTTGTCACCAAAACACAAGATATCGTCCAAATAATAAACATTTTTAAAACCTTGAAAACGCAAATGTGATATAACTTCTTTCATTATCTTAGTGAAGACTCTGGGAGCTACCGAAAGGCCATATGGCATGGAATTAAACTCGTAAGTGATAATATGCATATTCTCGTCTTCAAATTGAAATCTTAAGAACTTTCGGTCTGATTTGCGAATTGGTATAAGCAAATATGCTTCTTTAAGATCAATGGTAGCCATAAACCCGTTACTAGGAAGTAAACGAGATGCCGTTCGGTAGTCTTCCATTTTGAAGTGCGATTTTGATACAAATTTGTTCAAGTTTTTTAAATTGAGAATAAATCTCTTATCTCCGTTCGGTTTTAAGTCTAAAAATATTTTAGAAATAAATTGATTTTTAGACGTTGAACAAGGGCTAACTGCACCTAAATCTAGTAGTTTTTGAATCGCTAAAGTCATGTCGGCTTTTTCAGATGCCGACAGAGACACTTGTGGTACGTAAAATTGTGTGACACTAGAATCGAATGGGATTGCATAACCCGTACGTATCCACTTTAAAATTATAGGGTTACTAGTAATTTTTAGCCAGCAATCGTAGAAATAAGAGATTCTACCGGCATGTTGTACCTGAACTACTGGCGCGTCGCAGGGGCCCGTGGCTTGCTCGAACTGGACGCATTCGATGCTTGCTGGTTCCGAGGTGGAAGCCGCCGACTCGTGTGAGTGCTTGTCCTGCTCGTCCCTCTCCGCCCCCCCCTGTTCTGTTGAAAGCGCGGGGGGCCGGACCAGTTTCCCTGGTACGTGCCTGGTTGGCGGTATTGGTACTGGGGACGGGTGCTTGGTGCGGCCTGTTCCGATGTGGTGGTATTTTGAGCCTTAGGAAGTTTCTTAATCGATAAACCTTGTTTTTCAATCGTTTTCGATGCTTTGATTTTTTCGCTTAACTTGTTACCGTACAAAGTTTCATCCCGTTCGCTATTGAACAGGCTTCTGGATGATTTCCCAGTCCTTCCCGTTTCCTTCCTACTTTAAATTTGCCGCCATTTGCACTCGCTGTGAGTGCGACAAGGACAACGCATCGCTCCCGCCATCTGACGGCGTGAAGACACAAAACAGTTCGAACTCAACCAAAAAGCCGGCCGGCAAGAAAATCCGCGCGCGTGCGGTTAAACCACCAAAATATCGCGAAATACGACTGCTAGTGATACAGTGTGGTGATCTCCTGGCTCCCAGCATCCTGTGAGTACCTGACCTTTCAATTATATCCTTTAGCCTGTTTCTGAATAGAAAACTTCAAAAGCGTGCTTGGCTTCACGTGATACTCAATCATATTTGTGGTCCATTTCGAGCGCGAATACCTGTAGATTACAGTTTTTTCAAGCATTCTCAGGTTCAATTTCAATAATAAACTGAGATTTGCTAGATTTTCGCATTTTAAAAGTATTATCCTACAAAATTGTGTTGGTCATACTCGCAGTGTATCTTACGCGGATTCAGTTGTCATCTTAATTTTAGTCGGGTTATATTACAATAATTCACATAATTTACGTAATTTATTGTTTGTAACCTATTATCTATAACTATTCACGGTATTAATACACTAATAGACATTATTACAATACTATTTCACCTAAAGATACTGATTTACACCTAATAAATCTCAACTTAGGTTTTCATACTTTCTTACATTATTTTACGTAGGTACCTACTTACGAAACAAAATGGAGGAGGGTAAACTTAAACTTCTTCAATCTCAACGCGAATATGTTTATCGTGATATCCAAATCCTTTACGACTTATCAAAATCTATGATTCAAGATCGTTCAAAGGTATCGTCGTTCAAGGCGAGATATACTCGAATTCATTCAATTCGCGAAGAATTTGTTGCGGTATGTAGTAAAATACAAACTTTGGAGTTAGCCATGAAACCTGATGCACAAGTGTGTCAAAAGTCTTTGAGTTCGTTTGATGATTTGTACTATGCCGTAATCAGTGCAGCGGCTGACTTGCAGATCACTGATACGAGCGGTAACGTCGACGGGACGTCGTCGCGGGCGACGACGCCGCCCGCGCGGGCGGCGGGGGCGTCGGACTTCATTAACGCGCGGCTACCTAAACTTGAGTTACCCAAATTTGATAGTAAAATAGAAAACTGGCAAACATTTTATGATATTTACAAAACTTTAATTCACGATAATAATTCAATCTCGCCAATAGAGAAATTTCATTATTTAGCGTCTTGTTTACAAGGCCCGGCTTTGTCTATTGTTAAAGGGGTTCCGATGACCGCCGATAATTACGAAGTAGTTTTTAATAGTTTGATCGAACGTTATCAAAACAAGCGTATTATAGCTTTAACATATCTAGACAAATTCTTCAACCAGCCAGTTTTAAAATCGGGTAACTTCCAAGATTTACAAACTTTAACAAACGTAATTTATGAGGCATACCATGCACTCCAAGCTTTAAAAATTGAAAATTTAGGTGATTTTATCTTATTCTGTTTAACTTCGCGCGCCCTGGACTCGGACACGCGTAATCGTTTCGAATCTCAGAAAAACATTTCACAAATACCTACCTTTTGTGAATTGTTAAAGTTTCTTCAAGATTATGTTAAAATCTTAGAAACTAGTCATTTATCTTCTAAATCTAATATCAATAACAATCCTAACCCTCGTAACATTGAAGGGAAAAAGCATTCGCCCGCGTCTAGTAGGCAAAATAGCAGCGGATCAAAACGCTCATCTTATCTCGCAAAATCTATCCCACCTGCAAATGTGGTTTGTGCTCATTGCAGTGAAGCGCACTTGATTTATCGGTGCCCTACCTTTCAATCCTTAGATTCTCGTGCTCGACTCGCGTCAGTACAAGGTAAAAACAATATGTGTACTAATTGTTTACGTACTAATCACGTCATAGAAAAATGCGTATCTAAAATGTCTTGTACTGTGTGTGGATTACGTCATCATACCCTATTGCATATTGACCCAGCGCCCTCCAGCGCCAGCGCAACCACTGGAGCGAACGTTACAGCTCATTCTCACGCCACCGTTCCCAATCGCGATATGGTTTTACTTGGGACATGTCAGGCGCGCGCGTTCAACACCGCCGCCGGCACTCAATGTACCGTGCGTGCACTCGTGGACAGTGGGGCGCAGGATTGTTTTATCACCGCTGCGTGCGCGCGAACACTCGGGTTAAAACTCCGCCGGTGTAATCTTCGCATAGCCGGACTAGGACAAAACTCAGTCACACAAGTAAAGGGGGTGACGGAATGCACTATACGACCTGTACATGGCGATGCTCCACACTTTAATATCAAGCCAGTCGTATTAGATAACATTACTGCTCTAATACCTAGCGTTAAAGTACCATCAGTCGTTCGAGAACGTTGCAACCATCTAGTGTTAGCCGATCGCGACTATGATGTTCCCGCCAAAATCGATCTATTAATTGGGGCGGAGCTATTCCACGAAATTTATGATGGTCAACGTATCAATCTGGGGCCCGGTTTACCTACCGCTCTGCATAGCGTTTTTGGGTGGATTCTATCAGGGGCAGTAAACTTTAATTCTGCACCTTTAAACACCGCGTGCTCTTTAGTGGCCACCACGTTTAAATTAGATGAACAAATTCAAAAATTTTGGGAAGTGGAGGAACCACCGCGCGCTGTTATCACCGTACCCGAGAATGATTCCTGTGAACGCATGTACACTGATTTAACCTATCGCGAACCTAACGGACGATACGTCGTACCTATCCTCATAAAGGATGGCGAGCGTTCTTTAGGTGAATCTTACAATAGTACCTTGTCGCGTTTAACTCATCTTGAAAAAAGACTTAATCGTCAGACTGAACTTAAATCCGATTATGTCAATTTTATGCGCGAGTATGAGAATTTAAATCATATGTACTCCGTACCTAACTCTGCGGTACCTACTCTCAATCGTTATCTTATCCCTCACAGTTGCGTCGTTCGCCCGGAGAGCACGACCACTAAATTGAGAGTAGTTTTCGATGCTAGTTCTAAAACTACTAACGGTCTATCTTTAAATGACATTGTGTTCACTGGCCCTAAGCTTCAAGTGGATATTGTAGATATCATAACCGGTTTCAGATTACACACTGTAGTTTTAACTTGTGACATCTCAAAGATGTATAGAGGAATTTTGATAAGACCGGAGGATCGGAACTTACAACATATACTATGGCGAGAATCTCCTAGTGATCCAGTTAAAGAGTACGAACTCGCGACTGTCACCTACGGAGTTAGTAGTTCACCTTATCTGGCCATCCGCACCCTCCACCAATTAGCAGCCGATCATGGCGCCGCGTATCCACGCGCAGCTGAAGCTCTTCTTCACGATACATATGTCGATGATATTACGACCGGCGCGCCCTCTGTACGCGAAGCCATAGAATTAAAAAATCAACTAATCAGTTTATTAGGCTGTGCTCAACTTGAGCTCCGAAAATGGAGCAGCAATTCACAATCCTTTCTTAAAACTTTGCCTGTAGATCATTGTCAAACACCTAAACTTTTCTCAGAAGAAAGTGATAAAGCAACGTTAAAAATCTTAGGAGTCCAATATGATCCTGCGAGTGACAATTTCAGTTACTCACAGTCCCCAATCGAGGACAATAAATGTACCAAGCGTTCCATCTTATCTAGCATCGCGCGTATTTTCGATCCTCTTGGGTGGCTCACACCTTTTATCTTAAAAGCCAAATTGCTCCTTCAAGATTTGTGGCGTCTTAATCTTTCATGGGACGAACCTGTGCCCAGAGATGTAGCTCTAGAATGGCAAGGTTTTATAGCGGATCTTCATAACTTAAAACTAATAGAAATCCCTCGTAAGATTATACCTTCTCAGTCCAAGGAATTTCAACTCATCGGTTTCTGTGATGGATCCACTAAAGCATATGGATGTTGTGTTTATCTTCGCGTCGTTACCTCTCACGACGTACAAGTTTATCTTTTAATTGCTAAGTCCAAAGTGGCACCTCTAAAAGTGTTGACTGTCAACCGCTTAGAGCTTTGCAGTGCTGTATTACTGTCCAAAGTAATAAATCGCATTCATTCTTTGCTTAGTTCAAAAATCATCTTGAATAAATCTATCTTGTTCACAGACAGCTCGACTGTATTGTCATGGTTGAATACTGAACCACACAAGCTTAAGACCTTCGTTGCCCACAGAGTGGTCCTTATTAGCGACAGTCCTGTGCCAAATGAGTGGCGACATGTGTCCACCCATGACAACCCAGCCGACATCTGTAGTCGTGGCTTATCATGCTTATCTTTATCTTCTTCTCACCTCTGGTGGTCTGGTCCTCAGTGGCTGTCCAACGAACTCTGCAACTGGCCTGTTTCAGCAGTTGAAGTGTCCGATAACGTGCCAGAACTTAAGCCCACATCACGCGCGTGTCACACTGGTGTGACACGTGAAGCTGATTTGCTTGATTCCATCATGGAACGCCACTCCTCTCTTTCTCGAGTGGAAAGAGTGGTTGCATGGATCTATCGTTTCATCAACAACGCGAAAGCAAAACGTTCTGAGCGTAACTTATTACCTTATCTGACAGCCACTGAATTAACCCAATCTTTAGATTATTTAACAAAATATGTTCAACATCAAAGTTTTAATGATGTCATATCTCTAATAGCTTCCAAGAAAGTTTTACCCAAACATTTATCTAAACTATCTCCTTTTCTTGACACTCGCGGAATCTTGCGAGTGGGGGGACGCCTCAAGAACGCGTCATTACCAGGTCGCGTCAAACATCCATACCTCTTACCTAAGATTTCTCGATTGAGTACTCTTCTTGTCGATCACTATCATACAACTCATCTTCATTGTGGGCCTCGCCTACTCCAATCTTTAATCATTCGTCGATTTTGGATACTCGGCATTAGAAATCTTATCAGATCGCGGTTATCTAAATGCGTGACCTGTTTTAGAATCAAACCTATTCCACTTCAACCTTTACAAGGTGATCTTCCATCTTCCCGACTACGACCGGGTCATTGTTTTCAAACAATCGGCATCGACTTCGGAGGTCCTTTCATGATAAAAGAAAGTAGACGTCGTAACGCTAAAACTTACAAAGCGTATCTTTGCCTCATAGTCTGCCACGCGACCAAGGCCGTTCATCTCGAGCTGGTTACTGAGCTCACATCTGAAGCTTTCATAGCGGCCTTAGATCGTTTCGTATCGCGGAGAGGACTTTGTCACTCCATAGTCACAGATGGTGGTACTAACTTCGTGGGTGCCAGGCGTTACTTGTCGGAAGTTAGCGAAATGCTCCACCGCGAAAGCGACAGCATTTCCAGTCACCTCGCTTCTCGAGGAATTATGTGGAAGATCAATCCTCCTTCCGGTCCTCATTTCGGAGGTATTTTCGAGAGCGGTATAAAATCGACAAAATACCACCTCAAACGTATTATCGGATCCCAAATTCTTACCTTTGAAGAATTTTATACTATCTTAACAAAGGTGGAAGCCATGTTGAACTCTAGACCCTTAGTAGAACTATCTTCTGATCCCGGCGAGGTTGACGCTCTTACAGCTGGTCACTTCCTCATCGGTCGACCTTTAGTATCTCTGCCTGAACCGGTGTATGCCGAAAACGAGACATTACGTACTCGTTGGCAGCTATTACAGCGCCTATCACAGAGCTTTTGGCGCACTTGGCAAAGGGACTATTTGCATACCTTACAACAGCGAATGAAATGGTTTAAACACGGCAACCGTCAGCCAAAACTGAACGATCTTGTAACCATTTATGAACCGAACTTACCTGCCAACGAATGGAGGTTGGGTCGCGTTGTACAACTCCATCCGGGTAAAGACGACATTACTCGTGTTGTGACAGTCAAAACATCTAAAGGCTTACTTGTAAGACCTGCTGTCAAAATTTGTCCTCTTCCAATAGAACAAAATAATTAATTTATCTTCTTACATATATTAACGCACTTATAACACTTAAACATTATATAGTTTAGTTTATAGTTTTATTATCTAGTATATGTATATCAAAATTACATTTTAACTTATTTTGTTCTTACCAGCTTAACTTTAAACTTAGAATTTTAACAACATGATGACAAATGAATCTGCGAAAGACGTAAGTCTCGAACTTCATCTATCTTATCTTATGAAATCCCCGGTTGATTTCAAGTGGGGGGATATGAACAGGCTTCTGGATGATTTCCCAGTCCTTCCCGTTTCCTTCCTACTTTAAATTTGCCGCCATTTGCACTCGCTGTGAGTGCGACAAGGACAACGCATCGCTCCCGCCATCTGACGGCGTGAAGACACAAAACAGTTCGAACTCAACCAAAAAGCCGGCCGGCAAGAAAATCCGCGCGCGTGCGGTTAAACCACCAAAATATCGCGAAATACGACTGCTAGTGATACAGTGTGGTGATCTCCTGGCTCCCAGCATCCTGTGAGTACCTGACCTTTCAATTATATCCTTTAGCCTGTTTCTGAATAGAAAACTTCAAAAGCGTGCTTGGCTTCACGTGATACTCAATCAGCTATCTTGAACAATACTAAGGAAAGGTTTCGCTAAGGCGTAGTTAATGACACTGATTCGCGATTGTGTAACCTGATGGTGGAGATCCGTTAGAATTCGACATCCATCGCTTATAATTTTTATTGATTCTATTTTGTTGTCGCTAGTCAACATTAAGGTCAAAGCCTTATTGATGGCTGTGATGCCGACCCCTAATTGTTGCTGCTCAGTATCCTTCCTTTTATCGCGATGACGCGACGCTTCTGAAATAGCCGCCGCGACCTCGTTATTTAGTTTCGGAGCTTGTAGGAGGGTGCAATTTTCAGGCACTAGATATTGCTGCAGCAATTTTTCTTTTGCCTCTTTTGGTAACCCTTTCTTGAGAATAGGTTCCCATCGCTGAGCTAAGCTATGATGGATCTTCTCTCCGAATTTAGGAGTTACACCTGTTTCTTCTCCGAGCGCTGTTAGGAGCTCTGGATCAAGCTCAGAACAGCTACCAGGGTCCTGGCTAGGTATTGAAGCCTCTGCAGTGGGTATAGGATCAGTCTCATCTGGCGCATCAATAGGTATATCGCTTAACGCTGGGTCGGAACGTACCGATGTGTCATCGTCTGAAAAGTACGAGACGAAACTGTAAAACGTATTTTATCCTTCGTGTTAACTCACGGTTAACCGCCAGGAAGGCCGGTTACATATAACACAGCGATGGCCTTTTAATTTTAAGTTCGTATAATTTTTTTTTTTTTTTTTTTTTTTGTGGGTATTTTACATGTTGGTATATAGCCGTCGTGTTAACTCTCGGTTAACCGCCAGGCGAAACATGTGTTATACCGTTATTTCAACTTCATAAGGTACTAATATAGTAATTTTTGAGTTGCATGTTACGTTTGTGGCCTTCGTGATAACTCTCGGTTAACCGCCAGGCATATAGAACATGAAGAAAAATGATAATTTCAAATATCGAACAACGGAGGGTAAATTGTACATACCAGAGTCGGATGAAGATTCAATTATAATCCGACGATGTTTACGCCGCTGTTCTTCCTCAATCCTCTTGATTTTACTTAAATAATAATCGATATTATTTTTCCGCTTCGGCATTTTACACTTTGAAAATACTTATTTTAAAACTTTTACAGAGACAAAGCGCGTGTGCGGTTGCTACCTTGCACGAAAAAAGAATGACGGCTATTCTAGAGGCGTGGCAATATGTCAGAAAGAATCGATTAAAAAGTCGATATCTATATCGATTTTCTTAAATCTCTAAAATGCGTGCATGCTACCTTGTAGGCTGAGAGGACTACCTGGTTATATTATATCTGAAGAATGAA
The DNA here is from genome assembly GCA_950022955.1 of Xestia ashworthii. NCBI lineage: Eukaryota > Metazoa > Arthropoda > Insecta > Lepidoptera > Noctuidae > Xestia > Xestia ashworthii. The sequence goes on from OX465555.1 coordinate 22,598,658, forward strand.
GCGATGAAATATAATATAAGTCAATCCTACTAATATCTACCTACCTACCTACTGCTGAATACCAGTATTTTACATGAGGCGACGGCCTATCTAACCTCCACAACCCGGTTAGTCCTGAATAATACGATGCACTTTGGTAAGACTGTTTGCCAAAGTTTCGGGCCACTGACAACTGGAACCAACAGCTTAACCACCCACCACCCATCCACGAACCGTCCTTTGCAATCATGGCTTAACCTAAACACCGTGTCGGTAAACAACAATAATAATTAAGATGCCAACACGTGGAGTTGGCACGAGCTAAGAATTAATTAAATTATACGCAGTTCAGATAGATAGTTAATTACCATATTAAACAAATTATCGTTACGTCACTAACTTGAATAATAATCAAAAACCGTTTCCATTTTAGAAAAGTAGAACGAGATTGTAATAATATTTCCAAAACCTAGAATAAATCATTCTACTGATTCCAGATCCGTTTTCATTTTTAACCGACTTCCAAAAAGGAGGAGGTTCTCTATTCGACTGTATGTATTTTTTTTTTAACTAAAGTAGGCCAAGCCTGTAGGTAAGTACTCGTATACTAAATAAAATATTTTCCAACCAAGGGTAATCATGAAACAAATTTTCGAAAAAGTAGGGCAATGTTAATATAGGTCTGAGCACTGAAACTTCAAATAATCGTTTCTATTTCAAATCTATTTTCATTTTATAATATTTTCGAAACTAAGGTAATTATGAAACAATTTTTCAACGTCTTAACAAGGCTTTCAGTAATTATTTCGTATTGAAAAGTTTTTTGATCGACGTTAGTAAAGCGATCAATCAGTTTTACTTTCGACACCTGCAAGGAATAACATTGTAACTCATTTTTTGTAACTTTTCAGGAGAGGTGACGAAAGATTTGAAAATACTCTCAGGTTTCGGTTGTCTTATAGCTACACTTTTATATGATTACATTATTATATAAATGTATATTGATGGACTTTTTATGAGTTAGAATGACATACCACAATATCTGCATAAAATTACATAGCAATGTAATTTTAACACAATCGCAAAAAGTGTGGTAGTAGTATTTCATAAAATGAAGAAAATTGTGTCCTGAGATACACTTGATAAAAATTTATTATTATGCATTTTAGCTCGCATATATCATGATGATGATGGTGTTTAACTCAATTTACCATTTTATGACAACCCGATTGGCGTAGTGGTAGTGACGCTGCCTTACGTTCTTAGGGTCCTGGGTTCGAATCCCGGTAGGAGCAAATGTTTGTGTGATGAGCATGGACATTTGTTTCCGAGTCATGGATGTTTATTTATTTATTTATTTATTTAACAATTTATGTACACACTTATTACAGAAAAGAAGAAAGGAACAGAAAATAGTACAAAGGTGATGCTTATTTCTAATGAAATCTCTTCCAGCATACCTGCGAAAGGAGATACTAAATAAAGAGATGTAGACATAGTGTGTAAAAGTAGGAGAGAAAATGGAACATAAAACAGATTAAATATCTTAAATGTATACAAAATTAGAATACATACATACTCATACATACAAAAAAAAAAAAAATACTATAAAACAATAAAAATAAAATACAAATAATAAATACTTATGCAACTATGACGAAATGGATAGGTAATGTTCTTTCACTCTTCTCTTGAAAACTGCAACCGTTTGGCAGTCCCTAATGTCAGGCGGAAGTGAATTCCACAACCGAACGGCGTGGACAGTGAAGGAGTAGGAGTAGAAGTCGGTAGAGTGTGGGGGAGATTTGAGGAGGTTCCTAAGATGCGACCTGCAAGGTGCATCAGAGGGACGAGAGTAGGAAAACCGTTCCCGTAGATAGGATGGGGTTTTAGGGTTGTGTAGGATGTTAAATAGCAGACACAATATCCGAGAGTTCCTGCGAAGTCGAATTGGGAGCCACTTGAGCATTTTGCGAAAATTGGAAACATGGTCGTACTTTTTAAGGTTAAAAACGAAACGAATACAGATGTTTTGTAAACGCTCAAGTTTATTTAAAAGCTCCTCGGTGGCATCCAAATAACAGGCATCAGCGTAATCTATGATGGGTTGAATGAGAGTTTGCGCAAGGGAGATTTTGGTGTTTAATGGCAAGAAGCCCTGGAGGCATTTCAACGAGTGGAACGTGTAGTGCACTTTGCGGCTAACCTCAGCCACATGTGCAGTCCATGATAAATAGGAATCCATTGTCACCCCCAGATTTTTAGCTTTAATTGCGTAATCAATCTGAACTCCACTCAGACTGAGTGGAGACAGCGACGCAACATCGAGCCTATTCCGCATATACCTGCCGCCGATGATCAAGGCCTGAGATTTCCTAGGATTGATCTGCAGCCCAAAGGACCGCGACCACTCACTAATCAAATCCAGATCCTTGTTCATGGCAGACACGGCGGCTTCCGCATCTTCCCTTACGAAATGACGGTAAAGCTGCAGGTCGTCTGCGTAGAGATGAAAGAAGGAGGAAATGACTCTGGTGACAGAGTTTATGAAAATAGAAAAGAGAAGAGGAGAGAGAACGCCACCCTGAGGC